>OY754335.1:128899814-130149814 GCA_963573305.1 Pyrrhosoma nymphula | reverse complement strand
GAAAAGTCAGCATAGGCAATTATGCTTTGTAATTTGGTCTGTATTTTTAACATATATGCAAATATCATGAATGAGAGATGCTTTGGCCGAATGGACCAGGAAAATTGGACATGTCAGGAGAATTAGCAGGGTGACTGTGTAGATGAAGATAACGGTAACTAACGTAACGTAGTGGCTGTAACGGTAGTACCGATAACGGAACTTAGTAGCCTAGGCCTTTCAGACGGAGAATAGAAGATTAGAAAGTATGTTGAACTGAAGGGCTAAATAGTGTGAGTTAATAGAATCTAGTGGAAAGACAATTTATAAGCGTTAAATACCTTGAATGAATTCTTTTCCGTGGTATGTTCTGTCAAAAGAGCCTGTTGCTCAATGGGAGCGCAATTACTCTGGTTTTGGTGGATTTTTTTTATTCTTCAATGCCATTACATACCTTTTTACTTACGTCTCGTCAATGGATTTTCACATCGACGCTAAATTTAGCTTTCAAGAATGGTAATATTCCTCCACTTTAGTTTGTTACACTAAATTCATCCATATTTTTCTCGATGCACTCCATCTTTTCGCCCATACCATTAATATAATTGTTTCGCCATTTGACTTTTTCATCCGTTCTCTCAGAAATATAACGATACAAATTCACTACACAGTTTTCAATTATTGGGATGTATAATCAACATTATTTCTCCTCCCACTAATTATCTCCAGCTAATTCATCTGCCTCTTATTGCACACATCTCTCAGCTATCCCATTTCATTCGCTCAGTGTTCATCCTAAAATGATTAGACCCCTTTGTACAATTAAAAAAGAAGTATTTTAAATTTCACAGAATTGTGGTTGTTCCTGTGGAGTTACAAAGATTCATTTTAATTTTTACGATGATGTGTTTCCACTAATTGTAATTGATACCAGAAAACTTTAACTTAATCAAACCCAGGTTTTATTTTCATAGAGTAATGTGGGAGGAGTTCGAAGTAGTTCCTATTTTTTAATTTCCCTTCTTGAAATTTAGCATCCAAGAATTTGCAACAGAATGTGGTTACCACTATATTCATCTATATTGATCGTTGGTTGGTATGCCATCCCTAATTATTACCAGGCTAGTGAGACGTGTTAGTTTCGATGCAATTTACACATCCTAGGTTCGACGAGATGACTGGCATCTGGCTCGACTGACTGGTTCGACTGGCATGACAGCATAAGAGGGTCGTCCGTCATACTCAAGTCTTCGAGCGTTGGCATATTTGTCTTCGCCAATAATTCCCTATTCTCTCCATTTCCCATTATTTCCATTTTTATCTTTGTTCCATCTCTTTTGCTTATTATCTCCGACTTTTTTTCTTTCGTCTCCCACGCATTAACCAGTCCAGAGCCTTTTCGTATTTCACCTTTTCTAATTTAGATGCACTAGAGCGCTCGTTAACGCCTTCTTAGATGGTCACGGAGAAGCAATTTGTGCCTTGATATGTGTCGTAAATGTTCCCAGTTTCTTTTCCGAGCATGCCATGGCATGCAAGTTGCACAAGTGGATGTCCTCAATTTTTTCTTCCTCGCTTTAAGAGTTAAGTTTGTGAGGCGCCCTAGAAGTAGCACCGTCTTTCTCATTCCACGTCAGTGCCGCCGGCATTACATTACATGTTTCAAGGGCTTCTTGCACCTCGGAGAGTTTGCTTAATATACTCTTGTACGCGATAGTGCGAAAAGATAAATTATGATTGAGGAATAGGAATTGGAATAAAATATCGCTAACTGGAATTCATTATTAAAAGTGGTGGTTAATTTTTTATAGTTATACTGTGATACGGTTGAATGGAAGTGAATTTGCTGTCCTTAAGGGTGGAATAAAAAAAACAAGAACAAAACAAGAGCTTATATTGTCTAACCAAATTTTAGTTAAAGTTAAGCATGATGAAATATTCTCCAATACATTTTATTCAATAGAGTTTAAACAAACTGCCAATAGCATTCATACCTTTTAGTCCAAATAATAATTAAGAGCAAAGTATATAAATTTGGCTTAAAAGTCAATTATTGGATTGAGATATCCTGTTATACCTTGAAAGTCTAACGTATGATTGTAAGGTCTAATTACTAATGAAAGTACTCGCTGACCTCTAACTCTCTGCTGACATTACTCGCTGATCTGTCAGTTGCTCGTTTCATCCTACGCTGTCTCTAGTGAAATTGAAACATTATCTCGTCATTATATTTTAACTACTATGTCTATTTTGGAAAAGTTCTTGGTGAGTGTCTGCCTTAATTCTCCTTTTTTTCAATTAACTCGTCATTTTATAATATTATTTTCTTTAAATAACACGTAGGTATATCCCATACCTTATCGCTTTTAAGGACGTTTTACACGGTACATTTGTGTGTACAAACTCTTCCGTGAACTCTTGCATGAGGCAAATTGTATGAACGCTTGTGCGAATGTCCCAATACCTGCATGGGAAATAGAACCTGTTCTAATTTTGTTGATGTTAAGTTCTTAACGTCGAATAACACCATTTTAGTACCTCGTCTTCACCAATTTAATTGACGTTTTTATTTCTCACATAAGTTGTGTAAGCCTGTTTATACATTTAAATTTCTTTGGATTGGGTAATTATTTTTTTATCTAGTAAATTTTATTTAACTATTTTCCTGAACTAAACTAACACGTACTCTGCTTAATCGTTTAATTTGCTCTAATCAACGCCCTCGGGCTTTCACTAGGTTGGATTGAAAAATGATAAATCATATCATTCTTTAAGGTGGTTCCACCGTAAAATGACTTAAATGTCATTTTATTCATATTCTGTCTACTTGTAGAAAATCTTCTCCTCTATCTGGTATGAACAACAAAATAATACCTTTCCACGCTATTTTATTCTATAATTGAACTTGAAATTACATGGTGTTCAATGGGGAATGAGAGAAACACGGGGAAAAATAGTATTTTTCCAGAAAATACAAATACCATTTTCGTGGAAAACTGTCTCTAAGAAGGAAGTAATCCATATAAATTGAATAAAAATAAAATATAGGCACCTTAATACCTTATTTTATTTAGTTATTACGGAATTACTGCCGTAATTGAAGTCAAAATGCGGTAATTCATAGGAAATGGCGCAGCAGTCGGCTCCAATGGCTGGAAAAAAGTGCTAATTTAAAATACATTCGTGGAATAATCTGCATATTTTGTACCTTACTTTTGGGTTTATATAAGTAACGCATTGCATCAGTGAAAGCAGGTTATTTTTGACAAAATATAAATAATGTGGAATTTAGTATTTGTTTTGACTCACACAGTCGCGGCGGAACCTCCTTAATCTTGCTGATATCAGCGTAGGGTACAGCGTTGAACGCATTCGTATCTCTCCGCATGATTTATTCCGTAAACAAAGCTGAAAATAATCGCACCTGACTAATATGTCACTGCATTTGATTTGTTGGGCTCAAAAATATTAATAGCTTAAATCATGTTGTAGAGCGTAGCGTTGCAGTTGCGTATTCCTTGATTAATTCATATTTCATCTTTATCCGAACTACCCCTAAGCTTCCCTCTGTACCATTCTTTGTGGGTTTGCGGTGAAGAACATAGGTGATGACGGACAATCGTGCGTGGGGTGTGGGGGTTAATGTGATAACTATATAGTGCTAGCTTCCCAGCGCGAGGTCACGGAGTCAAACTTCCATGGTGGTGGATATTTTTCAATTGAATTCCGGTTGAATCCTTCGTAGAGGGCACTTAAGGTGGCTGGAGCAGTAATCGTGAGTCGTTGAAGGCACATTCTAATAACTTTTTAAGTTAGTCGATAAAAATATTCTTGGACCACATTTCGCTTAAGTACACCTGTTTATACGTTGGAAATCACCATGCATGCAGTAATGTATATGATGCAAGAGATATATTTCAAATTTTCGCCTTAATTAAAGCATAGTTTTGACTTGGATTTTTGGCGCTAAATTCAAAATTTACGAGAAAATCATATCTAAATACGATTTTATTACTCGGCATGATGCCTTGATATTTGTTAGCAGCTATTATAACAATATTTAACTTATTATTTAGCATTTAGGAAAAAATCTGTACATAAGTAATCGAATTGTTAGAAAATATATGCCGTGTGCCATAAGAGTACTTGTTAAAATATCATTGAATCTCCACGAAACCAAATCGGTAGCATGCAGTTTTTTTCACTTTTATCGATAGATATTACTAATAAGGATACGTATACAAAGTTTTACGCAAATCTGTACATAAACAAAAATCGCTCCAGCCACCTTAATGTTCGTCAGCCTCTTCGTCCGTTTGTTGGGACGGTAAACAGTGGACCCCTTGACGTCTTTCGATAATTATTGATTGATGTAGACGCTGGGTTTATTTCCAGACTTACTTGGTTTAAAAAAATAAACCCACCCCCTTGTCCTTGGCCACCCAAATGACCACATTTTCCCACCGTCTCTCCAAATAATCAACCAACCAACGGGAAATCGTGTCTCGCTTCTTTGTCTTTGACTAAAATAGCATTTTATAGAAACGATTAAGGTTTATTAAGTGAGTACTCATGATAAATGATAATACTTAGTACTTTTCTGCAACATTTTTTCTTTATTGTAAAATGCGTTTCACCGATTTACGGCATCGTCAGGGACAGAAAGTTAGTTCTATGCGTTCATTGTTGCTGTAGTTACGGGGGAGGAGGAGAAAAATACAAATATTCAGGCAGGGTTGATGAATTGAAAAAAAACACGTTGATTAAGGGCTGGCGAGGCGGGAAAAGTTAATTTTATCCCAAAGGAGTGGGGAGAGGGATGTGGAAATAATAATTCGTTACAAAGGTTATTGGATTGTCTGATAATATCTATCCGTTTAAGTGCGTCCATTTACAGACCTTTTGGAAGAACGTGTGAAATTTCGGGTGTAAAATCGCTCGTATGATGGTTTTCAAGTAGGTGCTTAGCAAAAGGTCAAGTTTAAGGTTTATTAGGTTATAGCAAGAGGGCTTCGGAGCACAAAATTCTGCACACATGGCGCCGAACATCCACGTCAGAATCGACCCTTGGTGTAATTGTTACCACGTTTCTGGTCGTAAGATGGCACTTTCACTGCGCGCCCAAGAATGGAATGGTGAAATTATAATAATTCGATAATAATAATAAATGAGAATGAACTTGTCGGTTCCTTCCCGCATTATATCCTCGCAAAACTGCACAATAATGGTACCTTTTATTCAACCCCTCTGTTCCAAAAATTTTACTCTTATGTCACTTATATTTATGTCAGTTTTACATCAATGATATATTCAGTTTTTAGTAAGTTCTTATATTATTTTTCTCTTATCATTTTCATTTTGTTAATATTTCCAAAATCTTCACTTTGTCATTATACTTATTATATACATGTTCTCTTAAGCACCTTTGCAATTCAGCACTTTCCCTAGTCAGCCAGCTCATTCACTTCACCAACCTTCATATAATCAGTCTTCCACGCTCCCCTCACACCACTTCTAGTACTTCCGTGTGTACAGTGTGTGGATAAGCGGGTCCTCCGCGCAGGACACCACCCCTCCCCTCGGTATGCGAGCTTTCGCTCATGACCGAGGGCATGGAAGGGCTGCAGGAATAGGATAGGAGAAAAAGGATAGGTAGAAAGGGTATGGGAAAGGGAAAATTCCGGCCCCAGAGTCATATATAGGGTAAGGGGAAAACGGAACGCGAAACAGCATTTGATCACTAGCGTTGGCTACGATGAATTCTATGATGGGCAGTACAGCGGGGAAAGATCACAGAGCGAAAACCTTCATGCGGGTGTGGTAAACATTTCATTTGGAGACTCCTGTTGGACCTTGAGGGAAGGCCAGCGATAAATTACTAAGCCTCCTTCCTCGTAGTGTTACCGTTCACTCTTTAGAAACCATGATTCCCTATTTTTCTCTTTTCCTATTTTGAATACTTACTGTTTCTAACTGTGAGTAAGTTTAAAAAAATTAAGGCAAAAAATCATGAATGGATAAATACATACGTGTCTCACTCCTAGTCATGGCATTCTAGGTTTCCGATTAATTACAAGGCTAAAATTGAGAAGACGCCCTTGGGGGCAAAGCATATAAAAGTGCCTGTAAAATCATTTAAGTCTAGCAACATATTGATACCTCTTTGTGCAGGATATAGTAGGCGCTGTTGTGCGACTCCACCGTTGTAAGAAAGTGCGTATGGCGTCGAGCTTACCATCCATTTCATTCTTAGTAACCCGTTTCTTAAAGTTGTAAGTTTCGCAAAGGTTATTTTGAAAACCAGAATTAGGGGTTACATAAAGCTTTGAAATGTATGCATAGTTTTCATGAAAAAATGCGGTAATAGATATATAAAGTTACTCAGATGTGTAAGTTGAATTGTAGGCTCAAAAAGTGAGCCCGTATCACAAACGGCTGAAAAGGGTTATGAGAGAACTGCGTATCTGTGATTTACTAAGAGATTACAAGTATAATTTGATTAGATGTTGATAAAAATTACGCGACATCATGTCGTGAAATGTCAAAAATATGGTAAACATAAACGCACACAGCTCCAATTACAACAAAATATTTGTAGTAAAACTGAGCGAAATGGCCTGTCAGAGGATAGATTTGCTGAATGCAGTTGGTAGCTACTGCTTTGGGGAAGTTAGTTTTATCCTGTAGCTGTTATGATAGGTCTGTGGTATTTATACGAGATACAATAGGTAAATTGAGAGATCACTCTGTGAAAATTTCTATCATTCATGATGAACAATCAAAACTTTGTACTATTTTCACACCTATTTTGTTTGCCAACCAAGATTTCAGCACACCAGTGTCACCAGAACTTGATAATGACACTAATGTGTTGAAACCTTGGTTGACAAATAAAATATGTGTGCAAATAGTACAAATTTTTAATTGTTCATCTTGAGTTTCTGCTACACTCCGGAATGTGTTGCATGTATATATTTCCAGCCGACCTTTTGTCTCGGCACAAGCAATAGTATTTTATTTGTTCCTCCCTCCCCTATCTACCTTCTCTTACCCCCACCTCTTACCCCTTAACAGCAATGAACATGATTCCTTCGAGAGCCTTCTTCCGAGGACGAAACCCCCACGCAACGTCCACTCTCCAAACAGATGTGATCATGAAAGGCCAAATAAATTAAAACTAAGTGCGAAAATAACGTATCCATAAATATGAACCTTATTTACTCTAGAAGAATCCTTACATAAAATAATGACAAGTTTACTATCAACTAGAACACAACAGAAATTACTTAACTCTCATAAGATTAATAGTACGCATATTATAACTCGGCGATGACCAAGAAATCCTTTTGGGAAAGTTTTGGACGAAGATATCCGTAATAATTTGAATTGTCTCTATCTTCGCAGATATTTCGCTTATAAGTCATTTTATTCCTTTTAGTTTTACTCTTCTTCAGGTGAATTTGCATTATTCCTCGTCATATTCCTCGTCGTTTAATATTCTGCATGACTCTGTATATTACGTCTTGAAATGTATCATCGTATGATGGATATCACCACAAAACGGATTAAATCTATTTGGGTACCTAATTCCACATTGGAAATTTGGTAAAATAAAGTATTGATAAAGTTGTCACCAGCAGTGTAATAAAATTTATTATTATAATTATAATTATGGCGCGTGACCAAATTTAGTAATATTTGTATTTACCTATCTTATTACAGAAGTTATCACTCAATTCCAATATACTGAATATTTAATTAAGGTCAAGTTAATAGTATATATGTATTTGGAAATTAATTTAGGAATTATTAGCCACCCAGCGAAAATCAGCATGAGAAATTTGATCATATGTCAAAAATATTAATTATTTTACGCAACATCAATGTAAATAAGATACTGGGAATAATTTACAAAATGGTAGAGCTTTTGGTGTGAATCTCATTTCTCTTTTGGTGCTGATAGAACCTCATTGCATCCCTTGAGTAATAAGTGTGGTAATGAAGCTTTTTAAGGCTTCTTGTCCTTGTGACCTTCATTACCATTTACACTGCACAAAACTAAGACATATTCGCCAATAGAGATTTTAATAGTGTGGTAAATGCATGCTCTTTTCCCTTCCTTTTTGCAAGCATGCCTCCAGATTTGAATGTTTATACTGCTACATTTGAATTAGAGTTCGTCCCTTTGATTTAACCGGCACGTTCAATTCTTCTACAAAAGGAGTCCCGAAAACTAAGCTCAAGAGTTAATAAATAGTTCAGGCCTACGCTATCATAAACGATTTCCATGGAGCCATTTTTAATCATTGACTGTCGGCAGATTTCATCTCCAAAAAATTTGGGAATTCGCCATTTATTAAAGTAATCGTAGTCGCTCAACAATGAGGGATAGGCATTCCTGTGCTCTTTTCTTAGTTTATTGCTAGAGGAGGATAAAATTGTTTCATCTGATCAACCCTGTTAAACCCATCAATCTCATATTTTTGATCGTTGATATTTTCTTTTATTTTATGAAATTGTCCTGTCATTGATTGCTTACTCACTGGTACCACACAACGTCTCAATTTACGTACGAAAATATTGTTGATTGACATATTGATTGTTCCCTCAGAATATTGTGGCATTTGATCACATTTATCCTCTAGGAGATTCAGCTTTTGACATTCAAAAAATTGTCAAAACAGCTTTTAATGATGCCAGATATTGTTCTCCCTCGAAAACAGTGATATATCTCTCGTGATTTCCATTTAATCATACAGTCGAGTTTTATGTTTAAAAAATTAATTCAACCCGTGGATTTATTCCCTACTCTTAGGGTTAAACATTATATTACGTGAAGTAAGATTTAGTGCTTTCCCGGCGTATTAACTTGGTGAAGCTTTCTCGGGTTTCCAACCGGGTCTTTATTATTATATTATTATCTTACGTCTTCTTATGTGTCCTATAGTAATATTTATCGTTTTACGATAAATCATCAACTGATAATCCTTTGTCGTTTTCCTGACGATGATGTTCTACACGGCCAAGGAAAGGATGCCGCTGGAAAAAAAATATGCGCTTGGTAATATTCCATGAGTTTATTTTGCCCAACCGGTTTTCACGCTAGCGCGTAATTTTCAAAGAGTACAGTCTCAAGGGAGACAGCTTGAAACCTTGAGCTTGAAACCATGGAACATAAATTCATGGAATATTACCAAGTGCATTGTTTTTCCCATTAAATATATTATTCCACAAAGTAGAGCCTTCAACAGTTGATGTTGCTGGAGTTGTAAGGTTATGTTCGAAGGAAAGTTTGATGGAAGGAGGTGGATGGAGGAGAGTCATCGGGATTTCAGACAAAATGAAAATATTCAGAGAAGCCACTCCGCTGAAAAGACAAATTATGCAAAGAATTCTATATAAAATTTTACGTTTTGAGTACACCAGATCCATGAAAGTAGGTCATGAATGGATGACTCTATATCAATTGATGGAAGAATAATGGAGAAGAATGGAGAGGATCAAGCTTAAGAAAGAATTGGTGGGAGGGGGACAATTGCACTATAAGCATATTGAAATCCCGATGGTTATTATCGCTGTGAACTATGGTGGGAGGGAGGAGACGGGTCGAATGTAAAGACAAAATATTCGGTAACGCATTCCTCCAATTATTACACTCTGAATTTGGTGTTTTATTATTGCACTCTTCTATACAAACGAGTTGTTGCTTTCGCGATCTAAAGCCGTGTTTACACGATGCATTTACCCGCGCGGGTAGATACGTGAACACATCAAATTTGCACCGTGTAAACACTCAAAATTGCGCAAATGCGTGAATACATGGACAGAAAATAGCCCCTGTTCTACTTTGGTCAATATGTCCGTGCAATTTTCAGTCGTTTCGCAGTGCCATCTGGTGGTAGCTATCATAAACGACATTTGCATTCAGTTCGAGGTGGCTTTTCGTTTATGCTTTGGTGTGTTCACGTGCGTCTTACTGCTTTTTATATTTCGACCCTTGCTTTGTCTGGACATCCATTCTACCTGTTTGAACCTGGATCTTCTTGAACCACTCTAACGGATCGCTGCTTCATTTATTAGTTTCCCTGGACTTGAATATACTACAATCGACCATCACAACTCCTACCGGGACGTTTCTTGGCCTCCCCGACAATCATCCACTGCACCAACTACCCTTGAATTGGCCATAAACAATTCCATGGTCAAGGGATCTGGTGGAGAGGTTGATATATCTGGTCAGCGAAAGGGCACATTATACGACCGCAGGAACACCCTTTATAAAAATAAAGGGAAGAGGCAGAAACTGGAATAGCGGACATAGCTGGGTAGATGAATGCAGTCAGGTACGAAAGTAATGATATTTCATTCATTTCATTTTATTACGACTGAGGGAAAAACACTACTTCTATTGGAAATTGAAGAAATAAATAGAATATATTGTGGGGTCGGGTGTCTGATAGACGAGCGGACCGGAGTATGTGTGATAGTGTGAGTGAGGGAGTGATTGAGGATGTAGAGTGGTTGTGCTTAATTGTGCTAATTAAGGTGGTAAGGTCTAATTGTAAGTAGAGGTCCAGTGAAAAACAGGGGTCGAAGTATGTAAACAACGGAAGTATGTACGTAAACACGACGAGCAGCGAAGAAGTCAATAGCTGAACAAAGGAAACGGTTGTAGGCTTGACCTAGTTAAATTGATCCATTACGGAATATTTATAATCACTTTTAAGTGTTGAAACCCGAGTCGTGGTAATAAATAATTAGTGCAGTTTACAAAGTTATTATAATTATTCCTCAATAGCTGAAGTTCAGGAATGATGTCGTCTGCTTCGTAGAAGTGAAAGTGGCGCTTGATACTAGTAAAACAAATGCAATCACGCAATTCGTATCGAGAAAATGGTCGAACAATTGCGCGAACACATGCATCGTGTAAACCTTAGAGTATATAGTTCAAGTACCTTAATAACTCTAAGGTGTAAAAACTCCTCAGGTACTACGTGAACGCGCATCTGTCCAGACATCTATTCACGCATCTGCCCAGCCACGTACTTGCGCGGATAAATGAATCGTGTAAACACGGCTTAAGAGATTGCGAAGCATCATCTACTCGCGTCCTTCTTCACGTCCTCTTCCCGTAAAAGCCATTAAATGCTCAACTTGCATCTAAAGCAAGAAAGCTTTGACGAGCGGAAGAGTTTACGGATTAACCCATTTATGCCGAAGGTTTGAAAAATGCGAATTTTGCCCTGATTTTTACATATTATAGATAAAAATACGTATGAATACAATATCCGAAAGAAAAAACAATGTATCTCTTGCCAATTATTAATTACGAGGTGTTCCAAAAATGGAACACTAGGCAAATCCACTACCATGACGTACTCAATGATAACAAGCAAATCATTTTATTCAGACATTTATTAACTCACTATTAAGACATATCCTGGTGAACACTTAACATGCTAGGATACATTGCATTTTTTACATTGAAAAGTGGTATTTTTGTGACATTGGACACAGCGAGTTTGCTTTACAATCGTATTTTTCATGCCGTCATGACGTGAGTCAAGGTTACGCTTCATAGATGGTCTCCCTTTTCTACCAGGCTCAGCAGTATTACCATATGTCTCTATATAGTGACAGGCCACACGGCGACGAAATTCAAGAAGATCTATTGGCTTCACATCGTTCATTTAATGCAATTGCCAAGCATTTTGTAAAGTCAGCTCAAAGCAGAATAACAGAGGGCTCGAGTACCATTTCTTTCCACGGATTGATGCTCGATACTCGTCAATATTTTCATCAGCTCGGTCCACTCCTCCCATATACTGATTATAGACCTTGATTAAATTTGGCTGAGTAACTTGCATCTTTTTTTTCTGCTTTTGAGAATAACGACTGACCTATTGCAAAGGATTGACACCGACACCAGATGATGCAACAGTCACAACACTGTTATCATTCCAACTACAAACAATATTGCCTTTTTCATCAAGTCGGTAATCAAATGTACCCCTATCTTTTTTCTTTAGGGTAGCATCAGATAGTAAAGGAGGTTTGTCTACGCGATCTTTTCTCGCTGTGCCTGTTGCTTGATGGCCCATTGAATGAAGTTTATCAAGGAGTGCAATGCTTGTGAAAAAGTTGTCGAACACAAAATGGTATTTACCTACCAGGATGCTGCGTTGTGAGTGCCTCAGTAAATTGCAAAACAACTGAAGCACCTACACCATATTCTTGGTATTGAGTGTTCGGGTTTTTTCCTTAATAAGGCTGAAACCAGCAAATGTAGCCTAGACGCGTTGCACCACACCAGAATGTATACCCAAACCGAATAGGCTTACCCCGAATGAACTGTTTGCACCTGTGACGACCGAAATAGGGAATCATGGCCTCATCCAAGCTGAAGTATATTTCATTTGGTACAAATTTCATACATCTGTCATTCAGTTGCTCTATGAGAGGTCGCAGCTAGGAAAACTTGTCCATGTGGTTCAAGTTAGAATTGTCAGCAACATGCAAATTTGAAAATATTGTTTCAAATCGGTCACGTCTCATTGCACCACTAACTAGAAAATTATGCGAATCTGGTCTTTGCTCCCAAAACATACGCCGTCTCGGAACAGAGACGTAACCACTCAGGAAAATTATTCCCAAAAAACACCGACAGTCAGTTCAAGGTTTACGCCCTTAATTGCAGCATATAAATTGCAATATTTGACAATCATATCAATCACTTCAATATCGAGAAAGAGTTCTAAATATTCTGTAGGAGTTTTCATTTTCGTGATTTGTTCTTCTGAAACTCAACCTCCTACTGGCTGGGCAGTCAGATCGGCTTTCTTCCAATTGCGTACAACTTTGGTTACCTTTTTTCTTTGAGCAAGAAGAGGTTGAGGCGAAGCAGAAGCCGATATACCGTCATTTTCAGTAGTATCACCATCCGGTATCAGCAAAAGGTCAGCATGGTCAAAGTTCTCGTCAGAAGAACCATGAATTAGATGAGCAGGAGCGCGCAGCAATGAACCGGGAAGATTATTAATTGTTCAAAAATTGTCATCCCCGGAGTCCTCGTCAGACACAGGTTCTGTTGCGTTATCAGGGGGTTCAATGATGATATCACGTACTTCTACGTAACCTTCTGTCTCTAATAGATCATTTATTTCATGTACTGTCAAATATCTCGACATCCTGGTACTTTTAGCTAAAGGCGCGGTCACCCTCCACTTTCTAACGGACGGGACGCAAGACACATCCACTTCACGAGATCGCACTCAAAATCGCAACTACTGTAAAAATTGATCACAATTGATCAGTTGGTTATCGATGTATTTATTCTTTCACTGAAATGGAAACTGATTATAGCCAAGACATAGCATCGTTTCCCTCAGTCACATAACATCTAATTGCTTACTTGATTTAAAATTAAAGTGAATATTTCAGTGCGCCTGAATGCACGCATAATAGTAGTGGATTTGCCTAGTGTTCCAAAAATGGAACACTGTTAAATAAAAGCTTATAACTAAAACAAAATAGATTGTTTAAAAATTTTCTTCTTAAAACACTATAGGTTAACTATTACTGAACATGCAGGGAAAAATTTACAACATTTGGGCGTAATGGCAAATAGTTATTAATATAACATTTGAGATGGTCTCAGAAAAACTGCCTTGAAAAAAAAGACCGATATTTCTCAACACACTGGCTGCGATGGGTTGGCAAAACTGACTAATTCTTTGCACCACGTAATACAATATATCTTTATAACGAGGTACAGAAAGAAACACCGTGGCATATTGGTGTATTATGAGTCGTAGTCATTAAATTAGAAAGTCGCGTCAGGTGTTCCAAAAATGGAACACTAGGCATAAATGGGTTAAGAGCACAGTGGATACCCATGCGATGAGAAAATATAATTGAAAATATCTCTGTTGCTATTACTATTGGAGAATCGTAGGAATTTACATAACGGATTTGTTTGTTTACCTTTTTTATCCAACGGAAGATGAATTAGCAAATATCGAAGAGGAAGTCAACTGTGTGAAAATTTTGGTAAGTGCTATTGTATATTGGGCAAAATCTATTCAATTCAGTCAATTACTCGGGTTCAAACTAATTGGCGATCGATTTTTTCGCTTAAGAGTAATTACCTTGAAAATACTTTTGCGTATGCTTTGAAATCATGACGGATACGCATTTCATTTTGAGGATTGGTGACCTCTCCGTCTCCGACAAGTATTCCGAGGGAACCGCATCAAAATGTTGTGTTGTTTGTGCAGATTCGCTCGTTTTTAATGGACAGTGGCCTGCATTTATGACCTATTTCACATGCGTCCCCCAGTTTCGTGTGGCATGGAAATGATTTCGCATAGAAATGGTTTACTTAGCCTACTTTTCGTTGTACTCGACTTCATATGCTATTTGATATTCCACCCTGCGTTTTTTACTGCTTGTTAGTGGTTTGAATTGAATGAATCGTTGTCTCTCATTTTCTTCATTTTTATATCTACCACAAAGTCACTATCTAAACTTTTTACTCTACTGATTCTCTTTTCGCACAGTATCAATAGTATTGATTTCTCTTATCATTTGTCATATGTGCATTTTCCAACTTCGTACAAATATGGAGATTACTCTTCTATTTTGTGCCGATGAAAACTAAACAATGTTATGCATCCTACGCTCCCGTGTTAGGTACACTAAGGGAAAGAGATTTAGGGCACAATCACGGTTCTCCACAACGCGTACACTCGCGTTATCGTTATTTTTAAATAGCGCTCATGAGTGTGAAAACGTGATACCGGCTTCTGCTCAGATTATCGAAATAATTCTTACCGTCTGAAGCAGTGAAAGTGATGTTTCCAGAGATTAGGTTGCCTTAATAATTTGACTTTCTTTTTATATCTTGTAAGATCGTATTTCTATTAAATATTTTATTTTGGATAGGTGAAGGTGGAAACGTAAGATTCATTGGTGAGTACATTATTCTATCAATCTGTGCCAGGAACAGTAGCGTTCACGCTTCTGTATGTTTTGTAAATAACGTATCGATATGATATAAAATATTTTTTCTTAAATGATATAAAATATTTTTTCATAAATGACGCCCAATTCTGACGCCATTCTGTGTGATTTAAAATATAATTGGGTAATAAAATTGGTGTGATTTGGTATAGTGTTGATAACGTAATTAAATTGAGTCATTTTTTCAAGCGAGTAGGTACTATGATAAATAATGTATTTCGTTTTACATCCTAACCTTCATTTTGTGAGCATTATCGTCTTGGAATACTTCAGTCGTTTGTGTCATCAAGGGTAACCGATAATATTTTAATGGAATGTGCTCATATGTTTTTTCTTCGGTTTTTAAATATTCTATGACGTTATCTGATTCCTAACCGCCATTGCTATCTATTTATCCACAGGCTTTCTGGTAACTGCCTCTCTTTAACAGCATTTTCTATCCCTCCTCTCCAACTTATTCTGGGCCGTCCTCTTTTTTTCTATCCTGTGGATTCCACATTAAAATTTATTTTTGTAGTATCTCGTTTGACATTCATTGTATGTGACCACACCATACCAGTTGTTTTGTTTTAATGTCATTGACTATGGTGTGTGTAACTCCCATTTTTTTGGCATCGTGTCATTCGTAATTCTTTCCCTTCTTGACTTCCCTGCAGCTCGTCTCCAGTAATTACTGGAGACGAGCTGCAGGGAAGTCAAGAAGGGAAAGAATTACGAATGACACGATAATCCATCTCTGTAACAGTAAGCAGTTTTTTTCTCCTTAATCTGCCATACCTAACACCCATATGTAATAATGCTTTTTGTTATTGTGTTATATATTTTTGCTTTGTTTGCTTTAGATATACTTTGATCCCATAGTCTGCTATTCATCACCGATATTGCCCTTTTACCTTGTATATTTCTATTTTTATTGCATCATCCATGGTTTCATTCTGAGTTATTTAACACCAAAGTTCTTTATTCAAGCATTCCTTGCAGCATTGTACCTCTTGTCCATCTTCTAGCTTTATATTCTGTTTTGCTCCTCCAGTGCACATATTCCGAGTTTTGTTGATATTTATTTTCAGGCCCCATCTTTGTACTTCTCAATTAGCTTACGAGTCATGTAAGATGAGTCATCATGGTTCTGAGCTATCAGTATCTGGTCATCCGCAAAGCACAATGCATAACAAGTTTGAGTACTTTTCAAAGGGATACCCATTCCCTTGCATTTTCTTTTTCATTCTTTGAGGGATTGTTCCAAGTGTATCTTATTATATTATAAGAACCTATTCTGAAAAAAATAAAAATGATTTAGTTTAGTGTTGGATGTTACAAAATTTTCATCCTTTATGTAAAGCACTATAAATTACTTATTTTATTATCCATTCACCCCTGTTATGTTTTATTTATGTAATAAAAGGTATTTCATTGCATTAAAGCCAAACAACATGCATGCTCCATTTGGAGTTCCAATTGTTACCTCGAGTAGACGGCTAACTATCCGATCGTTAACTGCTGTGTTCGTCAGCCTGGGACGTCTAATTGTGAAGAAATATTTGATGCTTGTTCCTGTTTACTTACTTTAACTCACTACATCATCACAGCAGAAGCTGTCCCGAACTGGCACGAAGAACATGCGGTCAGGCGCTTTTGCTATTTTCTGATAAATAAGTTTCCCTAAATGACTGAGTTTTATCTTTATACCGAAGCTTTGAGACCATCCCAACTCTAATAAGGGCACCCTAGCCCTTCGAAGCATTCCAAGAGCATTTTCTTCAAATATTCTCAACAAGTGACGGTTATCTCAACATTGTATCGGCTATTCAACTGAATGGAGAATGAACATATCGGCACTTCGTCGTTGTGACAGCTCACTGGGAAGATTGTGACCATCGGCTGCCACCCTGTAACTCTCCAATTTATAGTACATGCGTAGAGTAATAGAGTAGTAATTGTTGAAACAGCTTAGGATTGCATACGGCCATGGGGGATATTTAGTGCCGCATAAAACAGCGGCTCTGCTAAAATTACGAGGAGCCATGCGCATTTACGGAATGAATTGGGAATAAGAGAGGATTTTGTGGTTATTACTGGAGTGGATTTCGTGGGAAAAGTTTGTCAAGCGAGCGGAAGGCGGATGAAGACCTAACTAGATGATGATTAAGGAGCAAAGGAAAGGATCAGAAAGGATTAGGGATGAAGAAAAAGAGAAGAGATAATGATGGACGCATAAAAGATAAAAATAGGATCAAAGGAAGTGAGGGAATTTTGAAAAACAATTCCTTCATCTCTCAAGTTTGCATAACTCTGGTTTGCCCAAACCCAAGTATATTGAATGCAAATGTGTAAATTAATTCACACCTATTCTTTGGGATAAGATTATATTTAAAGTTTGCCGGAAATATGTTAAGATACGCTATGGGAATGGTCATCTAACTCATATTAAATTATGATTAGGCATGAGGCTTTCCAAATTTATAGCAGACAGTTATAATTAACCCTGAAACCACACAGGTTAGCGGAGTTGTAATCAAGCAGGACTGATGAACTAGCTTTGAAGTGGTGATCTATTTATCGATTTATCTTAATCAAATTTTAAAAAAATCTATGTTGGTGAGGTATATTTGGTAAAATCAATTTTAAAAAATTAATTCTGTGTACCTATAAAACAACTGGAAGTTTCTCTTCTTCCGAACTTCACCTCAGAATTATATTTTATATTCCGGGTGTCTCGAATTTTTTTTAAATCCGAATAATTACGTCCTATATTTCCACCTCCCCCTCTCCTCCCTCCTCAAGGGATAGCCTCGTCGACCCATCTGGCTCTCGTCAGCACTCCGCATGCGGTTCATTTGGTGAACTGTGATGAGAAAACGATGAGGCCACCAGGAGAAGCTTTTAAATTGTTTCGAGGAGTCGTTACCCAGGCCAGCCGTGGCTCTAAAGGGGAGCTTAAGCCGCCACGCTGGGAGTATTGGAGTCCAGTAAAAGTAATAGAGTTGGAATAATGTTTTTTTTGTGCTATTTAAAGTTTAATTCAAGTCTGCACGGGAGGAACGAGAACTTTAACTTTGCAAAATGACGGATTAGCAATGTATGGAACGTAAAACGGAAGTAATGACGTCTTATTTTAGTTTGCGCTAGCTGTCCATAAAGGGGCTCTTGGTCTGTAGCGCAGAGTCACGGGCATCCGTGGCTATGGAGGCTAATAATCTTTCGAATACGGAAAATTTAGAATTTCCCAAAACATATTGCAGCTGCTTTTGAATAGACTGGTGAAACTTTCACACGCTCTGTCACTGACATACGTACAATAAACCAAAATAAGTCCATAATTACATTGAAAATAAGGATTCCAAATTACATTCATTTGAAATAATAGCCAAGACATCCAGCAAGAAGGAATAAGAAGCGTTTTAAAAGTTTCTGTGGGTCAATAACCTTAACTTATTGTAGCTACAATATCCCTTCTGTAATTGCAGTATCAAACGAAAACAATGGTTTTTGGTTTGACTATGTGAAAATTCTCTATCATTGGAGTAATGAAAACTGATCAATGTGAAATTCCGTTTGAGAAAAAAATATTTTTTTCAACCTTTTTCCTCTCCTGATGACCTTATGCCGCTATTTATATATAGTATGATTATTATAAATATTTTAACAATATTAATAGCAAGTATTTATTGAAATGCTGTGTTTAGTAAAAATGTTGCTATTTATGCATTTTTGCTTATGTTGGAGTCTCTTCAAACTAGTCTCCAAGCTGTATAATAAATATAAAGACAATCAAATGAAAAAAGATGTAAAAATAAAACAATTTATTACTGGAAATCTCTTACGTCATACTGAGAGGAAAAGTTACGTACATAAATTGGTATTCTTTGGTGTTCTAGCGTGCATCACTACTGTCTCATGTTGATACATCGCATGCAAATTTACGAAAAACATCACTCATTACAGACAATCGACTTCTCTGCATCCAAATATGTCAATGTCTCTCATGCTGAATTATTCACAATTCATCTTTATAGGATTTTCTGCAGTTGAGAAAGCAATACCTTCAATCGAATGCAAATTGCAAGAATATCTGAGATTATAATTACCTGATTTTTCAATATCATTCCTCGTCACTATTCCTATCCCTTGCACTATAATATACGGAATTAAATACATTAGATCTGTGATTTAGACTTTATCCTTTCCTCAATTAATTCTATCGTAGTTTCTTTAATTCTTGGAGAGTTTCGTGTTTTATTTTTATACATGAGAGGCAATTAAAAATCTCAAATATTCACATCTCTTACGTTGAAAGTAAATTTGATGTTGGCTTTCAGGACTCAAAACTTTCACCGCTTTCGAAATTGCAGGAATTATGGGAGCTGAATACGTTCGCTCGTGTTGACAAGAGCCTGTCAGAATAAACCATGACATTAATCATTGCTAAAATGTTTGTCAAACTTTTCATCAATTCACGGAATTTTCATCAAACGAAGTTATCCGTTAGCATTTGGATTACCCATATGGATTTAGTAGACTCGGAGTCTCTCCCCGTTAACATGCTTGATTGTTGGCATAAATTCGATTTTATCTGGCATTACGTGGTGGAACAACATTTCAGTAATTAAATTAAACTGCAGTAGTTGTACCGTCCACTTATATTCAATGTAAAATATTGCACAACACGTGTTTCGACGCTTAGTGCGTCATCATCAGGTATTTTACACACGTGTTTCAACGCTTAGGGCGTCACCTGACGATGACGCCCTAAGCGTTGAAACACGTGTAGTATAATATTTAATTATTGATTGTTGGCATATGAGTAATTGTATTCATAGGCTATAGTAGTTCGAGTTCGATGGATTTTCGCATGGCACATCTTAGCCCCGACGCTGCAGTTAAGTCCTTAGATATGTACTCCTGGTTGAATTTGCTGAATAAAGGAATATTTGCTCAGTCAACTAGCACAGTTCTCAAAATAAAAGTAATATTTTTTTGGGAAAAATACAAGATTACTTGGCCAACATAAAAAATGCATTGGTCTCCCAAAATTGTTGCTCATCAGTAGACATTCACAATTATATTATTTATATTCCATACTCTCCATTTGATAAATTAATGCCTAAATGAATAAAAATAACAGAAAAAAGGAGTTTTTGTTAGTAAGCTGATAAATCACTGCAATCAGTTTTGGTAATTGTTTTAATCACAGGAATCAACAAAGAACAATATTCATTTGAAATGTATTTTTATTTGAACTTTAAATAAAGAAGTAATGGCGCTCCACGGAATTTGCTTGATCATAATTCGCACTTTTTTCACTGCGTACGGCTAAGGTGTTGCAAAACGCTCAATGTCTGCTTAATCGAGTCATAACTCTTCAGAAATTACACATTTTGTGGTTTTCTTTAAAATATTTGACTCTCAATATGTCTCTGCAAAGAAGTTATGCCGTGGGCCATAAATATAAAGTAAGCGTCCAACTGGGGTGACGTAAAGTATGCCTATGTTCTTGTGGTTATTTATAAACACGCTTAATTACTCTCGACTTTTTGTGCAAACGGTATTCTCGCATCAAGTGGGTGCAGTGGCATAACCGCAAGTTCACAAGCCTCAGGACGTAAACTCCAGCACATGAGCGTCAAGATATGCTCTCGTTTCGTTGGCTTTGAGGCTAAGCCCTCTTCATCGTTTACATTTTGTAATGCTCTAGAGTTTGCTTTAAACTTCAGAATTTGATCCAATTCTCGAGATGCCCTCGACTGAAACTTTTTCAGAAAAACAAAAATTTCTGAATTCTTCCGTGATTCACCGTCGTCGTTTTCATTTCCTTCTTCTTCTTCTTCTTCAAAGAATGTCGTGCCTTTGTCACTGTGCACTTTCGAATATGTCGAGAGGAGAGGAAAGGAGGCTGAAGGGGCCGACGACGGAGCTTAAAAATAGAGGGAGCTCAGAACTGCGCGAGCAGACGAGGAGGACCCTCAAAGCTTTTAAAGATTTTTGTCCGTTTGAGAGTCCTCTGCACCCTCTCCTCTTAAATGTCATGCGTGAGAAAGATTGGGCAAGGAATAAGGAACATTAACATTTTCTTTTTAAACATCCTGAGCATGTGAAATTTCGTCTCCATTTAATTTATGAATAACTATAATAAGGAATACAGATTTGGCAACAGCTTTCTCCGTACTGTCCAGTAAACATGGAACGCACTATTTCAAATAATGAATTGACATTAAGAAGGCGGTTTAAAACTACATACTGTAAAATAAACATGGAACGCACTAGAGCAATTAAATAATTACCATTAAATTCAATGCTAGATAGGTCGTACGCTTAGGCGTAATTAGTGAAACGGAATTATTAACCTGTTATAATGCTTCCTTGAACTTTCATACGTTAGAAATGAAAGGAATGACTTTAGCGTGTCCGATGTCTGAAATTTCTCTTTTTAGAGCTCATTTGTTTACGAGGATTATGGGTGAGTTAATCAATTAAGGTAGTAGAATAGCCCATTTAAAATATTTTTTTATCTATTTAAAAATGGCTCACATTCCCATGGCCCATATGATGGTGGCAATTATTAAATTCGCGATAGATATGAAGCTCAGGCAATTTTTTAAAGCGAGACAATTATTAACTATGAACGTAAAAATAATTTGATTGGTAATTTTAATTTTACTACCGTGAAATATTATATAATAATAGCATGTGTTAAAAGTTGAACTGCCGAACCTATAATTTCCGGTTTAATCCTAAACTTTTTTATTTAAAAAATACATATGAATTTGATTATGATCAGGTTTAAAAAGCAAGGGATGTAGCTTCGCATATGTTATTATTGAAATATCTATAAAGTTCTCTTTTTTGATGCAAAAACATTCAGACTTCAAGACTTTAACAAGGAGTTAATAAGTACGATGAATTATGTAGCATTACTATTTTTATAAAGGTGCCTACTGATAACTATATTTTTTAGTCAATATAATACATTTTTTGTACTGCAGAATGCCACGTTCTTTCACAAGTGCATGCAAAATAGAACTTTTTAATGTGAAAGAATTCAGAGTAGATCAAAGTGAAAGATGATTATTAAATCCTGCAGATGTCCCTTAGCTATGTAATGCTATATTATTTAATAAAAATGTCATATCCCTAAAACATTTATCTCTTTTCATTATGTGAATTTCATTAATACCATTGTTCACACGCTGTGGAAAGTAAGTTTCGTGGGACGTATATTTGTTGTTTTTACTAGTGATAAGAACTTGACGGAAAAAAGCCCTTAAAATATTCTCAGCAATCAGGTAATTATTTAATTAGTTAAATAGAGCTCGAATATACACACCAGTATACCCACTGATAACTGCCCTTTTAAGCCCAGGTTTCAACATTAAAACGAAGTGAGATATGATGATTAGCAACTACGCGAAATATAACCAAGGATATTGTGGTTTTACCATGGACTACTAAGGGAATCACTACACAAAACTAACTCCTAAGCAGATTATATCACTTTTTAAGCAATTGAAAACTACTAACAGTTCCAACATATTTTCCCAATATAGCCAACGCATTATTTTATTTCAACTGATATTGAATTATCTTCACTAATTTCAGATCAGTGGAGTAGATACATGTGGGGGGGATGTATTGATATTTTATCAATTAATATTATCAATTTTATAGGGGCATTAAACATTATTTCTAAATTTTGTGAGAAAAAAATCACTGGAGAGTCGTACCTAGACGGAGTTTAGTCATACTTTTGAATGCGGGTATGGAGAATTTATGATAGGTTTCGGCTTTAATGCGTCCACTTGCATCGAAACTCAGGCTAAATATTCTTTCCTGCTGAGGCGTTAACTGCAGAGTAGACCTATCAGATATTTTGGCGTTATGTAATATTGATTCTTTTATACAGATATGTTCCTAAAATTTTAATGCACACTTCTTTATTCCTAAAAAATTGCTAAAAAACAATTATTCTCGGTAACCCTTGACATGCAGTTGAAAAAATTGTGGCCAATGGGAGGGATTGATCCCCCATGTACCTAGGTACGCCCATTGTTCAGACGATAATCTTTTTTAGCACTTCAGGGTAGTGATGTGCTATACTCCTTAAAATGTTGAATATTAAGGTTTTTTACCGCAGTTAAAAACGTAAGGTATTAGATGTACACCAAAGAGGGAGAGATTCGTCATGAAAAAAGTCATTAGACTTGACCGGGATTCTTCCAAGTATTGGTTAGGTTTGTTAGCCAGTTACACCAACAAGTCATTTTAATTCAATACGAATTTCAGTGGAGGTTTATAAAAACATGCTGTTCTCGTCCCCAGTCTACATCGTAGCACAGGAGAGTTGTTGTGCATGATACCTCACGGTCGCGGAGAAAAACAAAACATTGTCGCTTTATAATGAAGAAATTTTGACAATTTCCCAATCAATGTGATTGCACAAATGATGTGGTACGCAGTCACGCGCATGGGGTGCAAAGATGTACACCAAATAGGGTGAAATTAGTCATGAAAAAAGTTAGGTAAGTTAGATTTCAAAATTTAGATTTAAATAAACGTATTCATTTGTGCAGTCGCAATAATTGGAAAATTGTAAGGTACCGTAAAACGTGGGTGAAGTCGAGTCGTGGGGTAAAAATGGTTCGAACACGAAAATTTCGAATCTGGATGGGATTGATGGGTAAATGGGAGAGGGTGGTAGGCGACGACCACAGTGCCCCCACTGTACCACTGTGCCCTACCGCCCTCTCCCGTTTACCCGTCAATTACATCCAGATTCGAAATTTTCGTGTTCGTACCATCTTCACCCCGCGACCCGACTTCACCCCGGTTTACGGTATTTGCTTTTTTATTTATACTTCCATCAGTTAAATAAGCACACAGTGAAATAATAGTGGAGTTAAAAACAAAATGAAAGTCTACTCAAGACGAGGATAAGTGTTCTCCGCTTACAAAAAAGCATAAGAGCTTTGTATTCAGGATCGTTAAACTTCCCTTTGTGCTGCGTCCAAAGTTGCTCCTCCTTTGCTCATGAGGCCTCACCCCTCCAACTCTTTGAGCTCAGTTACAACGTCTAGTCGCCTTTTGTCCATAATACTTTTCTGTAAAAGTTTTTGTTTCCTCATTTTCTTTGACGCAAGCTCCACGAACCATTTCTCATCCAGCTCTACTTTAGGCACGTGTATGTTTTCTACATAAGTCTTGAGTCTCTGTCCATTTGTGTAGTTGCAAAATACATGTATATTAACGGTCCCTCTCCATTGTGATAATATCTGTAGTGCAGTAGTGCATGCTTGTGAGGCTTCGTCTCGTGACAAGCAATAGCAATTGATGCTAATGCATAATTATTAAATATTATTTTTTAAATATGGCAAAATTCACCTTGCTTTATATGGCATGCATTCAAATTCAGCATATTAAATTTTAACATAATCACAGAAACACTTTGTAAAAATTTCCACTGCAAGTTTTATTGTACCGGCCGAGGTTTAAGCAAACATTGTCATTATCACCTTGATAATAGCAATGTTTGCTGAAACCTAGCTCGGTAAAATAAAACTTGAGGTGGAAATATTTTCAAACTGTTTATGTGATAATGCTGTCTGTCACACATTTCCACAAATTACCGCTTGATACTTTAAAATATTAACTTTCATCGATAAACTGATACTTCCTGAATTGAATGTAGCATCGTGAGTGAGTTTGCTTACGGTTTATAGTAGTCATTGCTTGACATATTCAAAAGTTGAGTCAAATTGTGGCATATAATGCATGATTAATAGATTTTCATCTTTAAAGGAGTAGACATTCTATGAAAAGAGTGTTTGCATTAATATTCATGCATATTGAACAACATTGCCATAAATGTTGTAATGCACATTTTATGAGGCAAAATCTAGATGCATTTCTATGACTTTATAAGATGATGGTAAAATATTATCGTTCACATCTTGTAACCTCCACAAGCTACTGATTCACCCGAACGAAATATGGGGCATATTTTGCATCACACCGCATGGACCGTATCTTCTCGTAGGTTCCATCTGAGCCGACGATGCGTCCTGTCCTATATTCAGTTCACTCGGAACATTTCCATCGCTACTACGCCTGACTGACGTCAAGGTGAGCACGTTGAAGTAAAACCGCAAGCGTATTTTTACGCCGCGGTCTTGTTTAAAAAAAAGCCGGCTGTAGTGGGTCAAGTGGACGGAAAGCGGAGAGAAGCGCATTTGAAGAGTTTGCTTTGGGGCTTGAAAGAGTAATTAGTTCGTACTCTAATTGCATAAAATAAATAAAACCGCGTCGGATGAGGCAGTGGAAATAAACTAATGAACCAGGAGTCCCTGAGAAAAACGAAGCAACTTACATAACTACGAAAAAAAATTTGCAATTTGCATCTCTGAAATCCAAGATAATAACAATCGAAATATAAATGATAAGTCGAGCCCGAAGAACATTTAAAAAGTAAATTTCCTGTTCTCCAAACAATATACCTAATTATTAAGGACTCTTGCCCACTGCAGTTGACTTTCCAGGGCTTAAGAGCCAGAAATTTACGTTGGTGGCAACAAGAACACTATATGCGTTGTCACTCTGCTCTTTCACATGCCAATTACAAGATTCCTCAATATCTTCCAGGAACGATCAATTTAAGAATTTTCCTAGCTGCATCTTATTTATAACTATTAATCCTTTCGCATTTTTTCTTATCTGTTTGCTTTTTTCGCAGCCTGCCCAAGTTTTGATATCATTTCATTAATACTGAAATGCCATAATATCCATGAGTAAAGAAAATGATAAGTGCTACTTAGATGTTTATACCTAAAAAACTCATCCTCAAATTCTTCCTGCATTTATTCTGCTATTTTTCCGCATAAGACATTCTTAAGTACGATGGATAATTTTTCTATCACATGGAATAGTTGCGAATAGTTTACATTGGTGTAAACTTAATATCATTACAAAATATCTTCAACTAATTTTCGTATCTTCATATATATTGATTAAGTCTAGCTTAATTTGAGAGGAATGTTAAGGAAATTCTCCATTTTCGTGTCTTTTGAATTGGGCATAATTTAATAACCAAATGTTGTTACGTTCGAGATTGTGATTATTTTAGGGTAGCATCATACAATGTCTCAGTTCCAATTTTTCCCAAAATATTCCAAAATTTATAATCATTGTAAAGTAGGCTCTAGACTACCAAACTGCTTGATTAAACGGTTCAGTCAATCGATTGACGCGCGCTTCAATCAACCTGCAACCGACCTACAATCAACCCTTCAATCTTTTGATCAAAACTCATTCTCAGTTGAGTTTCCGACTCGGAAAGTGAAGTGTCTGTCGTGAAGTGTCTCTGAAAATGGTTTCGAATACAGATTTGGCCTTTCTTGCCTGGATATTGGTTGTTCTCAAGCGGAAAAAACAAGTTGAGAAGAAACGACGTTGGTCCAAGGAGTGGTATAAAATGAGAAACAGCTTCACTCATGGACATTTACTCAACGCTCTGCGCGATACGGAACCAGAAGACTACAGGAACGTCATTAGAATGGACCAAGAGAGTTTTGATTTTGCTTGATCTTGCAATGCTTGATCAAAATTGGCCATTGACGGTTGAGCCATTCAAACTATCAATCAATCTCCATCAACGCTTGTCTCAAGCGTCAAACTGGTGCCTAGACGGTCAATCTTGCTTGATTAAATCGATTCCAGCTTTTGATCAAAATGATTGACCGTCTAGGGCCTCCTTAAGAGTATATCGCATAGCAAATACGTTGTTTCGAAGAAAGGCTTTGTGTATAAATATTAATCAATATAATTTTCTACACACAATGTATACTTTTTCTGGAACCTCGTATTTTATGGATCAAAGTACCGGTCGCATCATAGCGCCATATACCATTCATTCAGCATGTAAAAGAGCGACTCTCGTCTTTTATTTTTACTTTAAATTATATTTAATTTATCTCAAGAGGTTATTGTTGGGCGCCAGAAACATACAATGAAAACAAGAGTGAAGTTATCTCGTTAATTAAGCTCCCTTTATTATGAAGTAAAGATTTGATTTGATATGCCCGTATCTTTTCCTAGGTACAAATCACCCTTCACAATATAACATTTACACTCTTATTAATACTCTGTTTCACTTGTGCATTTCACCTTTTGCCTTCCGGCCACTTATGATTTGATTAATCACAAAGAAATACCCTTCACTCACAAAAGTTTACCCTTCACTTATATTTTGCTTGCCTTCACGGCCACAGGGTGAGATCAGTAATCACACAAATATTACCCTTCACACACAAATAGTAGCATACATACAATTTTTGATAATGTCGACCTCTGACACACATGCGTCCTGGAAGGAATCCTGTCGCCAAACAAGTCTTGATTCTGCGGACGTGGAACCGGCTTCAATTCCCGACGATGTAGTCGATGAGTCTCCCTCGTCTTGCATCTACTACCGCTTGTACTCTCGGGATGAACTTTTTTATGGGTGGTTTTAACTTCTAAACACCTTACTTAACTTTCTGTCGAGTCACTAGCAAATAATACTTCTTCTATTTCTCTTAATACAGAAATTTACTGACCCGAGTTTCGTGGATTCAGTCTGTCCTTTGGGTATAGTGTTGATCAGTGACTCCCCATGTAGACCCTGACCAGACCACGGGCAATGGCAGGGCCCTCGGCCCAAAGTTGTGGAGCGCTGCAACGGTGCGACTAGAGTCCACCTCTTCAGCGTTAATGTTTGCGCAATTTGCACGCAGGGGGAAAATGGCGATACTGTGTGAAGGGACCAGTTTAACCTTTACAGTGTTAGTCAAGGAGAAGAGGATGAGAGGCTACTAGTGAGCGGGTGCTAAATGGTGCACCTTAAATTAAGAATAACTAAACCACTTTGTATTTTCCCTTCTACTGGATATTGGAAAATTCTCGGAGTTTCGTCATTTGCACCTCGCCAGCTGTAACAATGCTTGTTATTGCAGCTATGATCAATTAACTGGCTACCAAGCGAGCTTCATAATAATAAACTTAAGAAATTGATGTGATTCAATAATAACTAAATGCGCGTCCCCACTGCTAAATTGACTAAAGAAGAAATATTACTTTATACCTATGCACCGCGAAATCCATAATAAGAAGCTATTACGTAAATACTTAATATGGCGTCGTTGTTACGTTACAAGCAGTAATAGTCGGCACAATAATTGACGAAAACAAACCCATGTTTAATATTTTCCATATGAATATTAATTCCTATATTTATTGCTAAAAGATGCTAAGGAAGAACCTGTATTAATATATTTATAAAATTCATTTGCCTGCATACATAAAGGTTATAATTTAGAGACACATAGTTTTATAGAACCTCATATTTAGGTACTAGGAAATATAATATATATTTTTGAATGAGCATAGGTTATTGCGTCAGACGTTTTCCTAAATTATTTAGGACACTCATGCTTTCAGCTTCAAATCGCTGCCTAATCTAATTTTGGGATCCAGGGATCTAATTTAGAGGCACACAGTTCTATAACCCCTATACTTAGGTACTGGGCAAAATAATATAAATTTTTGAATAGGCATAGAATACTGTGCCAGACGCAATGCTTAGTTATTAAGATCGTTCATTTTGTTCTTGATGTTTTAAAAATTAATTGTTTCATCAAAATTTTAGCATTTTGTGTATATTTTGGCTTTCTTTTGTTGACATTAATGTTTTGTTACTAAGGATAAATCTTAGTTACCATTGCCATTATCCATAACAAGAAATAGATTTTCAATGCTCTCAATTTCTCCTTAAGGTACTAAATTATGTGTGAGTATAAACTTATTTATATTTATATAATTATCACATATATAGTAACTGTTTTCCTTACATTGTGTTGTTATAGCCTCGATGATGCTAATATTAAATAGCGAAAACGTAGGCGAAAGGACTTATCTTTGAAGCATTGACCAACCCTCCATAAAATACATGCAATTAATGATTTATTCCACTCACATTTTTACCGCCAAATCACTACACTTTTTCTAACGCTGATAGAATAAAGGGGATGTTTGATTCTGCGAATTCAAGCAATTTTAGGGAAGATATTATCTCGGAGGAGTGAGGGGATGGGAGACGATTTGGACCGCGAGGAGAGGGAAAGAGGGGGGGAGGGGCGACAGGGGTTCGCCTTGAAGGAAGAGGAGAAGACAAAACGAGGGTGAGGAAGAATAGATTCCTCTCTTTCATTCCGTCTTGGACTCCTCTTGGACGATGATGTTCCTAGCCCAGATTACTCGGGGGGTTATTTTGTAATATCAATTAGGTACGTGAGAATACATAGTTAAATATGGAAAATACTTCATTTTCGTAGTTCCACTCCACCACCCATGCAGCGTGACCGTCTTTGGCTCTCAAGCGTTGATCTGCATGTCTTTTCCTTGGCTAACCAGCTCTTTAACGTGATTAATCGGCTCTTTCGATTCAACTCTTGATTATTTTCCCCTCTTGATTCGTATCTTTGGACTCTTCATCCGTTTCATCTGCCTCCGCCTTGCATTAGTTCCATCCCACGGGTCATTAGGAATGTGAAATGGAGCCATCATCGTTTCCACTGGCCTTGGGCGATCGTGACCCGATCATTTGGAGACCGAAATGGGTCTCCCGCCTTTCCGCAAAGAGTCATTATAAAGGTGGGATTGCAAAATAACCCCCCCTGGGAGACGCGCCTTACAAGCGGA
The DNA here is from genome assembly GCA_963573305.1 of Pyrrhosoma nymphula. NCBI lineage: Eukaryota > Metazoa > Arthropoda > Insecta > Odonata > Coenagrionidae > Pyrrhosoma > Pyrrhosoma nymphula. The sequence goes on along the minus strand of OY754335.1, from coordinate 130,120,090 downwards.
CGCTAAGCACTTTGCCCTGAATAACAGGCCATCGCTGGCGGAGAATAAGTAACGGAGGTGGCGGGACTTGTACGTCCGGGATCCGTTCTTTCGTCGACGCCTTAGGATTTCCATCGCGGAATTCTTGGGCCGTCCAACTGTGCCAGTTTCACTCGCCCACTTCTTCCTCTTTCTCTCATCTTACACTGGCTGGCCCTTCGTCCGACAATAATTTAAAAAATTTACTTTTCCTTGTATTAGCTGGTTATTTGGATTTCCTCTTGATGCAAAGACGGCATTGACTCAACATGAAAGCGGAAAGGTAATTCATTTGGACGTGGATACGTGTACATAATCAGATGGACAACGGGGAACGAGGACGAAGCTGGTGATGTAATGAATGAAGTGTTCTTGGGAGAGGCATCCGGTTAGGTCTTCCATAGCGGATGTTTTGACAAGCAACTCGATTATCTTCCTCAGGGAAAAAAATCAGTTTCACACTTCATTCATATCACTAATCAGACCCCCCCCCCAGGAAAGCCTACGGTCTTTCATCTGCGTCTCGATAAATTTACTTACATGAGCACAGGAAAATGCCTAGTAGGAACTTATTTTTTCACTTTGTAAAATAAATGTGCCAAGTGTGCACCGAATCAGGCGGTTAAAATTCGTGAATATTCCTTGCTAGTAAATCTCGCGACTCTGATGTGTTAGCGCGCGGATTTTGATGCCACACTAAATATCTCGTCCAGATATGACTGGGAAAGCCAAACATTGACACTGTACAAAAACTGTTGTTGACAAATCAAGGATAAGTAATAAAATTTCAATTAGAACTTCAAATGTCAGTTCACCCTATGAATATCCAAAGGGAAATGGAGGTCGCATATCATTTGAATGGAAGTCTAATGACCAATCGATCTGCACATCTAGTATGTCCGTGGCGTAACTGGTAATACGGATGGAGAGTCGATGCGGCATGTGCGGAAAATGACGTCCGTTAAATTTTATTAGCTCACACTAAACGTATTCCCGTAAAAACCACTGCCGTTTCCTCGACATAACTCCATACTCTACTTTGTTTCTCGACTTTTTGCATGGTGTTTGTCGATGGAAATGGATCCAAGGCGGTTAAATTGTTTTTGGGTGACTTGCAAGGTGAATCCTATATCCATAGGCTTTGGGTTCCTCTCAATTTTAACATATGGGTCATTCCACCTCAATTCAACAAACGTTTGTCCCTTAAGGTCTCAGATTTTGATAAAAATTGGTGTATGGGTACAATATTAACTCAAACTGAATACCCTCAAACCGTTTTGTGAAAAAAAAATATTTGAGTGAATTATGCATATTTTAATTTTTTCGCATTTTTAGCAAAAATCCGTGCCTTAAATCATATTATCACTTATATCTCCGCTTGTAATTGTCGTAAAACAATGATTAATAGCTTATATTAAAGCTAAATCTTTATTGAATGCAAATATATCAATAAAAAATTATTTTCTTCTATACCCTATTGTTGTAAATTACTAATGTTTAAATAATTGTGAATAAACTTTTCTCAAATACTCCATCTCAGAATCGGCCGAAACTTTTTTTCCGTTTTTTAAACATATTCAGCTAACTATTCCAGAAATAAAATTTAGTGGCAACTCATAAATGCGTTTTTTATAAATATTTAAACATTTACAATTTTCTCTCGCGCGGCCCGTGTTTCAAAAATTGTTAATACACTTTTCTCAAATACTCCTCCTCAGAATCGGCCGACACTTTTTTTCCGTAACCTAAACATATGTAGCTAACTATTCCAAAAATAAAATTTAGTGGAAATTCATAAATGCGCTTTTAATAAATATTTAAACATTTACAATTTTCTCTCGCGCGGCCCGTGTTTCAAAAATTGTTAATACACTTTTCTCAAATACTCCATCTCAGAATCGGCCGAAAATGTTTTTCCGTAATCTAAACATATCCAGCTAACTAGTAAAAAAATAAAATTTAGTGGAAATTCATAAATGCGTTTTTTATAAATATTTAAACATTTATAATTTTCTCTCGCGCGGCCCGTCAGCTTCCCATTTGGAATACATGCAGCAGACACGTGATGCAAGCCTAAACATTTCCCTAATTGCTCAAGGTCGTGGCTATATGAGATAAAAATATATTATAAAATATGAATGTTAACATCAATTGTTATTTGTTCTGTTAAATGGATGTTTGCAGAGAAATTAACCATTTAGCCCCACTTTCTCTGCGCGAAGTTTTTTCTAACTACTACGACACAACCGATTGAAAACTAACGAGATATCAAAATCCTTGTATTTAAAACAAATGTAAAATGGCTAAGTTAGCATGCTTTCAGTAAACATATGATGTCCTAACTTGTAAGAAGGGGTCCTCTCCGAAATATTTTATTTGAGGATCCTGATACTCCTGCCTGCAACTAAAGCTGAATCCTCGTCCCGTGCTGGACGAAGAGAGTCTCTTCATTATAACCACTCCATTTGATTCGGGTATTGCTGCATGAAACTCCCTAATTTCTGGTATACTAACTGCCTGAAGAAATCTTTTCGCAAGTACATCGGAATGTTTTCCAATTTCTTCTTTCTTTGCGTAGCCAAAATGCACTCCTAAAATATGATCTTTTGCCCGTTTAAAGAGTTCTATAGGTGTACGTATTTGTTTTTCGTTTGGAAGCTGAAGGCTTGCTCTTGCTGCTAGTCTTTTCAAAGTTCCTCCCAGTCTATCACTTGGCCCTTTACCATGCGATGTAGCAAAGAAATGCCATTCTGCAGAGACTGTGAAATCTTTCCTGTGAAGAGATAAGTTCTAAATTTATACTTGTTTTATAATGAGCAGCAACCATCTGAATAATATTTTTCTTTTTGAAGCTTCGGAACTTTCAATTTCAAGAATTTAAGAAGTTTTTGAAAAACATGTACAGTTGATGGTATATGCTTAAGGCTGTCTGATATGATTACGAAGTTCAATGGGATTACATTATCCTGGACTTTAAGTCGATAATTGCAAGCAAAGAGGTGAACTGTTGCTTGGCCGTTATTCCAAAGCATACCTTGCATGATGTCCTGTAAAACGAAAGCGTAATTTTCAGAAAAATCTTCAATGACGAGAACCTGCCCCACCTGGATGTTATGCTTTACATTTCTAAGAAAATCATATTGATTTTTAGCAATGTAGTCATGTGGCTGAATTTTCTGTAACTTTTCAATAAAAGTTTCAAGAAGTTATCGGTAGATTTTTTAAAACTTTCTAGGGAGCAATGGTTAGCTTGCACCCATTGGTGGTAAGTAATGCTATCAATTAAATTTCCATCTAAGTGTTCTTCTACTGAATTAAAAATTTTGCTCGGCCCAGGACAGTTTTTACATTCGTTCAAATGGCATGACTCGGTCGGTCGCAGGGAAACACATCATTGCTGACAAAAAGTCTTTATATGACAACAGCGGCTCGGTATTATCCCTTGGATTTAGTGGTGACAACCTTGCACCTAAAATCATGAATTTAATAATTTGATGCACCAGACACACGCATACAGTATGAGTTCCTGATGCTCCCGCAAGAACGCACTTCTTAGGTCTGAGCTCTGCAAAATTTGAAAATGAAACAGTTGCTTCGGCATATTTTTCCTTAAATTACAAAATATCTCTTTCAAATTTCCTAAAATTAGTTATCTGTTTATGTGTCCGTTTTCCATTGTCATTAACGCCGAGCAAGAGTTTTCAATCGATTGTGTCGGAGTAGTTAGAAAAAACTTCGCGCAGAGAAAGTGGGGCTAAATGGTTAATTTCTCTGCAAACATCCATTTAACAGAACAAATAACAATTGATGTTAACATTCATATTTTATAATATATTTTTATCTCATATAGCCACGACCTTGAGCAATTAGGGAAATGTTTAGGCTTGCATCACGTGTCTGCTGCATGTATTCCAAATGGGAAGCTGACGGGCCGCGCGAGAGAAAATTATAAATGTTTAAATATTTATAAAAAACGCATTTATGAATTTCCACTAAATTTTATTTTTTTACTAGTTAGCTGGATATGTTTAGATTACGGAAAAACATTTTCGGCCGATTCTGAGATGGAGTATTTGAGAAAAGTGTATTAACAATTTTTGAAACACGGGCCGCGCGAGAGAAAATTGTAAATGTTTAAATATTTATAAAAAACGCATTTATGAGTTGCCACTAAATTTTATTTCTGGAATAGTTAGCTGAATATGTTTAAAAAACGGAAAAAAAGTTTCGGCCGATTCTGAGATGGAGTATTTGAGAAAAGTTTATTCACAATTATTTAAACATTAGTAATTTACAACAATAGGGTATAGAAGAAAATAATTTTTTATTGATATATTTGCATTCAATAAAGATTTAGCTTTAATATAAGCTATTAATCATTGTTTTACGACAATTACAAGCGGAGATATAAGTGATAATATGATTTAAGGCACGGATTTTTGCTAAAAATGCGAAAAAATTAAAATATGCATAATTCACTCAAATATTTTTTTTTCACAAAACGGTTTGAGGGTATTCAGTTTGAGTTAATATTGTACCCATACACCAATTTTTATCAAAATCTGAGACCTTAAGGGACAAACGTTTGTTGAATTGAGGTGGAATGACCCATATGTGTTAATGAGAGGTTGTACTCAAAAAACATTGTGTTGTTACTCATTGTGTGCAGTCATATAAATGATACTTATTGTTAGTAGACGACCATTTGTAACAGAGCATTTATATTTTTTTAAACTATCTAGTAGTTGTAAAAACTCACTTTTCATAGCGATAATTATTGCAATCAATAGATGCAAAAAGGATGTTTTACTGATGGCAGAGTATATAAAAGAAATAAGCCTCATGAATTCATGGACAAGAGGTAGGAAACGCCGAAAATAAATAATTTTCTGAGCTCCAGACTCACGGATGTGAGGGAAAACCCGAGCAGAACCATCTGAAGAATTGTATGCTCCCCAATCAGGTCTATTCCATTGGAAAAGCAATATTTCAGCTCATTGCATTCAAAACGAAAGATCAGGGATGTCATGTATTCAAAGCTGGATTCACAATATAGTTTTTATGAGCCATATCTCCGCTTGGTCAAAGTACATGAATGGTAATGGCTTTCGGGCGTTCCTCCGCGTTGTCTTGTCTAAAGGCGACGACAGTTGCCGTTTCGGAGCACGTGTGGACAGAATCTGGCCACATGGTGGACTTCGAGAAGCCTAAGGTCAACTGCAATTTAAGCCGCTACTACCCCAGGATAATCCGAGAGGCAATAGAAAAAACGAAGCAGCCGGAAATTTACAACAGAGAAGACAGCTACACGTTAACTAACGCTTGGAAAAGGGTCTTCAGAATCAAGGAACAATCACAGCTCACCTGCGACCATAGGACTAACCCGACCAATCAGAGCCAACCTATGACCTCCCAAGCTCCTATATAAGACGACCAATTTCAACGCATCGACACTTCTGACCTGAAGACGCCAGCAGGATGGCTGGAGAAACTGTCGTCGCCTTTAGACAAGACAACGCGGAGGAACGCCCGAAAGCCGTTACCAATATGGAGAAACGCCGCGGAAACCTCAGATCCAATTTACAGTACATGAATGCTTGATCAGCAAACACTTTTTACTACGAACTGGTATCATAGTATTTTCGATCGGTCTTTCAAGAAATTCCTCTGAACTGATTTTATGACTATAAAGATATGACTTCCCTGATTTACTAACAAAAAGGCCAATGCTATTGCGTCTTGATGGTAGAAATTTCAGTCACACTTAAGTGCTTTATCCCTTGCTCATTGTAAGCCGGTAACTCGGAGTAATGTCCCTTGTTCACCTTCCATTGCTGCCTGAAGGTTCAGCAGACCGGTAAAAATATGTACGACGGCTATCTATTGATTCAATTTCTTTCTCCCTCTGTACATAGTATACATTGAAAATTCAATCGCTTCCACTGGTCTTATTTTCCCGGACATTTTTTCAGTTCTATTTTGGTTGATAGGACTACATCTTGATTTATTGTCATGTCTGAAGTTTTAATTACTTTTTTGGCATAGCTCTATAACTCGATTCTGACGCTCGATGGGTACATTACGTATTTACAATCAATGTACGTATATGGATAACTTACAACAAAATCTCGTCGCTTCCGATGCGACTTGCAAATATGTGAATATTTCTGTCATGTGTAACTAAAAAACGCTGAACTCCGACCGAAAAAATTTCACTTTTAATAAACTAATAATTAAAGTAAAAGGTTAAACTTAATTTAAAAAATTAAGGTAAAACTAGTAAGACACACAAAATAAAACTATGTAGTAAACAAAACTGGATTGTCAAAATGATTACATACAACAAAAAAGTGATAATAACGTGTCATCGAAACCAGATTCTTATGATACAAACAATGCTTACAAAACACTAAAAATACAACCGCTTGAAAATATTTTGACATACATTTTGGTTATAGGTAATTATTTCTCTAATAAATATAAGAAATTGAAACACAATGTACATAAAATGGGGAAACGAATTGTGCACCACTATGAAGTCCCTAATTATTATAATGAATGTGGTGCAAACAGAATGGTGGTGAGTGTACCTAGATTGTTTATCCAATTACCAAGGGACATGCATGGACTAAACACATAGACGGAGGATAAAAGAAAACTTTGGAAGTATTTGTTGGAGCACTGACATCTAGGGAGGCTGAGAGACTGATTGTATGGCTACATATTTACACTGCTCGGTGCGAATATGCCAATGTGAGCGTTTTATTGTTTTATTTGTTTTATTTTATTATATTGACATTAGAGAGTACCTTCTGATGAGCCTGTTGTGGCTCAGAGGGTCTCCTAAGGTTAAAAATATTCATGAAACATCTACTCTGATTAAGGTTTTTCTTTTTTCTTGTATTTTAATGCAAATGTGCATTTGTTATATAGAGTGAAGTGTATTACATATTTTGTACAGTGGGTAGTCCGTATGTTTTTACTGTCTTTTTATTTATTATATTTGTTGACCAATGTACTTCAATGTGAGATAAAAAGTAAATAATTGTAAATTATAATAATAAAAATAAATAAATACAGAAATAATATTTGCTTTTGCATGATTTGCAGCCAGGTACGTGAAAAGCCGTTACGATAGTCTTGTTAGTGTTACTGACCTCTTAGAACATCTCGGATGGGAATCACTGTCAGACCGTAGATTGAAAACAAGACTAAATCTATTATGTAAATTCAAGAGTAGTTTATTTTCCGACGAAGTTGATCATATTTTACGACCGCCAACGTACTATGGTAGATTAGATCATAAAAATAAAATAAGAGAGATAGACTGTAGAACAGATAGATTTAAAATGTCGTTTTTTCCGCGAGCGATAAGAGACTATAACGGCTGTGTAAGGACTTAGAAATAGATTAGTTGACTGGTAGTGTAGCTTACTAACTTATGTATTTCTTAAAGCATGTTTGCGGAGTTTTATGGTGATTCTAACAGCATGTTTTGCATGTTCTAGCTTCATAGGCAGATTGCCCTCTTAAGTAGCATGTAGAATATTATGTGTCATCGTACATGTGTGGCGTGCATGTGGGGATTCTCTTGCATGCTGTATGATGGTTTTTAGTTAATGATGGAATTGGTTAGTATCCTTAATATTCATGACCGTGCGGTGTGCATGTGGCGGTCCGCTTGCATGCTGCATTTTGGTGACTTGTCACCCCCTGCCAAGCACCCTAGAGGTGGCTCTCAGGGTAATATGTAGATGTAGATGTAGATGATATTATAAATACCTCTTACCTACATGAAACACGTAATTAATTAAATCTAAAGTCATCTATTGGCATATGGTGTAGGATTTCCGAAGAAATAATATTATTCAGTTGATAATCTACTCCTAAGTAGAGAAAACCAATCTCAAGTTGACAATGGTTTGAATTCGTCGGTCTCATTGTCAGCCTTGGGTTGAAGTATGCATAGTTCTGCTGCCTGCAATATTAAATCGACGTCATTATAATGTAATAATGCAGTAATATAGTGTGTTTGCTATAAATTGTAAGTGGTCAACCACATATTGCTAGTTTCCGTCTATCGCGTCTTCAACGATTTTAGAGCGTTTATCTGGCTCATTGATATTTCTGATAGCTTTTCATCCCTTTATCAGTATACCTCAATGCAAGCAGCTCATACTATGTGGGAATTAATGAAGATTCCTCTCTCCCGAAGGCGTGGAGAGAGGAAGGGAATTTAATCAAAGGTATTGGGGCCTTGATGACTCGAGGAACTACGCTCCTAGGCGACATATTGACCTCACTTGATTGAACAACTTCACATGCATTGTGAATGGAGTTGTAATGTGCTGTTTGCATTTTCTTAAATATCAGTTAGTTGATTTTAATCGCATATGCCAGAATCACTGGTAATTGTCGTCGTCGTATAAGATGAAAGGGAGCGTTGTCTCAGTCGGAGCCAATACTGATAAAGGGATGAAAATCTATCAGAAATATCAATGCAAGCAGCTCATACTATATGGGAATTGATGAAGATGTGTAGCGTTTCTCTGTAAATGTTTCCATCCGTCTAAGCTAAGTCAAGGTTAGTTCCGTCCATCTAAGTTAAGAACTTAATTCACTTGATTTTTAATTTTCGTTTTTCTCGGATCAACGGTTTTAAAAATGATCTGTGATTCTGAGGCTATGATTAGTTTCTTCACCAACCGATTTGAAGGCGTGATATCTCTATCAGTAACCTCTCTGAATTTTCATCGAGCCCGTAGCTATAAATATTCCATATTGACCGTTTTACGCCATCGGCAGGTTTAGCTAATATTCAATGATATTTGGAAAATCTAACAAAACAAGGAACTACGAACAAAATCAATTGCAATTCTATCTATACTTATCAACTGGGAGACTCGACCTTTGATAAAGGTGGCTGTCTCTAGCTTAATTATGCGGAATCCCTTCAAGATAAGGGCACAGGAAACACGGAAATCCCCCAAGAATAGTGTTATTGTTGTGGAACTGCAGTGTTCTCTTTACCCTACTCGACCTAAGCTTTGAACAAAATGACACCCTGACCCAAACTCCAGGATTTAGCACTCTCTTGGTCAACACATTTCAATTTCCTAATACTCGCGACACTGTGACCATCTCACGTTCAAGGCTCTTGAGGACAGAGTGAGGATAAGGTTTCGATGGAGGTTCACTTGGATTGGTGAGTCGAAACATTTCGGGGAATACAGGGGTGGGGGGGCGTGGGTCAAACCTTTCCCTTTTCCCCCTCAGTCCCCCAGACATCTCATCGTTCCGTCTCTCCGCAAATTCCGAGGTCCTGGTTACGGTATTACCACTGTACACATAAAAGACTCCATCTCCTGTGTTTGGTATTTGTCCCGGGAAATGAATTGGGTCTCCCACTTGCAGGGCAAAATATAAGGGTGCATAACACAGAGCAGGTGGAACAGATTACGTATTGGTTGTTTATTGGCGGAAAATGGATTTAGTGTAGTGACATCAGGTATAGAGTTACCTTAGCCAAAGAAGAATTTTTGAAGAGAGGAGAATTGGTGAGGAGGATTTGAAGAAAGACTTAAAAAAAAAGATTGATGAAAGTTCTTATATGGAGCGAGACGCTCAATGGGTAGGAAAATTGGTCAAAATAGAGGACGTACTTAGGCTGGAATTGACTGTTTATTTTTTCGGGATTCATTCCGCGATGTTTAAAATTGAAAAAAAAACAATATTTCGCTGGTCCTCCTGCCAGCTTCATCAGGTTATCATCAATCACCCATCTCGCCCTTTTCAAGTGGAAATCAGAGGTGAGAGATTTCTAGACCAATGATGAAGCCGGCAGGAGGAGCAGCGAAATATTGTTTTTTGCAATTTTAAACATCACGGAATGGATCCCGAAAAAAGAAACAGTCAACACTACATCCGCGGAAGCCTACGAGCTAATTTTAGGCTGGAATTGTTTGAAATGTGGAGAAGGTGAGATGGGTGGCAAGGAAAACCGACAAGGTGCTGTTGGATGTGGTGGGAGAGGAAAGAGCATTGTTTGTGAAAGTTCGGAGAAATGATAAGTGGTGGATGAAGGTTGTGTAGAGAGATGAGGACATGTTGAATATAGACGCTGGAGAGTCGAGGAAAAGGAAGGAGGAGTGTGGTGGGTGGCATAAGGAGAGGCAAAGGGCATGAGGAGCTCAAGAGAGTTATGATGGAATGTTGGGATAAGGACTGTCAAAAATCCTACCCTTAAGATGGTAGAAACTATATATATTTTTATCTCATATAGCCACGACATTGAGCTATTAGGAAATGTTTAGGCTTGCATCGCGTGTCTGCTGCATGTATTCCAAATGTGGGAGCCGTCGGGCCGCGCGAGAGAAAATTATAAATGTTTAAATATTTATAAAAAACGCATTTATGAATTGCCACTAAAGTTATTTTTGGAATAGTTAGCTGGGTATGTTTAGATAACGAAAAAAAGTTTCGGCCGATTCTGAGATGGAGTATTTGAGAAAAGTTTATTAACAATTGTTTAAACATTAGTAATTAACAAAAATAGGGTATTGAAGAAAATTATTTGTATTGATATATTTGTATTAAATAAAGATTTAGCTTCAATAAGAGCTATCAGTCATTACAGTATGACAATTACAAGCGGAGATATAAGTGATAATATTATTTAAGGCTCGGATTTTTGCTAAAAATGCGAAAAAATTAAAATATGCATAATTCGCTCAAAAATATTTTTTTCACAAAACGGTTTGAGGGTATTTAGTTTGAGTTGATATTGTACCCATATACCAGTTTTATCAAAATCTGAGACCCTAAGGGACAAACGTTTGTTGAATTGAGGTGGAATGACCCATATAAGAAAAGCCCTTGTCACTAACTCACTGACTTAGGAACGCTGTAAGATGGAGCCACAATCTCTTATATTTTAAAATGCCGTAATTAGATGGAGCCACAGTCACTTAAATATTAAAATGCCGTTATTAGATGGAGCCGCTGTCACTTAATTTTTAATATGTCGTTATTAGATGGATCCACAGCAATCCACAGTCACTTAAATTTAAAATGCCATTACTCAACTGCTTGCAAGAAATTTCATAAATGCAAGAATCATTTCTGATTTTACTTCGACTGAGACAACGCTCCCTTTCATTTTGCGACGACGACAATTACCAGTGATTCCGGCATATGCGATTAAAATCAACTAGCTGTCATTTAAGAAAATGCAAACAGCATATTACAACTCCATTCACAATACATGTGAAGTTGTTCAATCAAGTGAGGTCAATATGTCGCCTAGGAGCGTAGTTCCTCGAGTCATCAAGGCCCCAATACCTTTGATTAAATTCACTTCCTCTCTCCACGCCTTCGGGAGAACGATTAGAGATGTGATATCTTCGAAATTGCGAAAGTTTGGGAGTGTCTTTCATTTCCTGTTCGCTCCTCGAGTTGAAGCACATTTGAGAATCAATCTGTTCCTGGAGAAATTTTTCTTAACCCGCACGTGAGACCAGTTGTGAGCTGGCATGTTCTTCACTGTTCATTTTGAATTAATGGTCGTAGTGCCCTTGAAATCGACGCGATGCAAGGTAAATATCGAATTTAGCTAATCAATAACCTCTCATTTTTGTTTATATAAAACTAGTGCAACTGTGACCACTGTAGTTTTAATGCTGCATGCATACAATGTTTTAAGAATTGAAGTAGGACCTCTTATTAGATTAAGATATCATAAATATAAATTATGAAGTGAAATTAATTTTACATTGATTTTTTCTCAGTTATCTTCAGGGTTTTAATTATGGTACATATTTGAGGTCGCGTTAGGATGCCCCAAAAACAGTCTGTAGGATTCATCGATTATTACTATAGTCCATTTAAAATGACGGCGGCTGGGAAGGCGGGGCCAGTCGGGGGGAGGAGCTTGAGCCCAGTCATGTGGTCTTGGGGTAGCCAATAGGAGCGTGGGTGGGGCAGTTCCTTCTCCCGGGACCTCAGTTTTGCTCTGCCTTCTGCCGTGCGAAGATCTGCTCTCTCCTTGCCGTGTTGCCACGCGTCCTGCGTTTACTTCAGCGATATTTAAAGTATGGCTGTGCGATTGCTGTGGCTGTGGCCACGCCTTGCTGGCATTCGTCCCTCCCCTAACCCGCCCATTCCAAAAATTTCGCCTGCCGTGCGAGGGAAAGCGAGAGCTGACGAGAACGGCCGATTTCTCAGCCGCCAAGTCAATTGAAATGGACTATAGACACAAGTTCAAATTTAATAGACTTTTGAGATGACTCTGGGGAAAGTTTGATTTCGGTAGTGTGTATAAATTACCTTGTAAATTATTTGTATGGCATTAAGTGGTAATGTTTTGGTATTTTAGTCGGAGGAAACTTTGGAAGATTCACAGTCACCTTGGTTAAGCATCATGGGATTTCCAGATCTTCTGATTTCGGTTAGAATAGTTAATAAATGTAATCAATCAATGCAATCAATCAATGCAATCATAAAAGGTCGATATTTAAGTTTAGAACTGTGAGTCCTAAGGTACATCTCAAGAGTCGATCATTTGAGGTCGACTTAACCTTCGCACGCTTCAATTAGCTATAGTTGTCCAACGAACACACAAAAATGTGAATTAAGGAATCATGGCTGTTTCATACTGCATCACAAATTGTAAAGTATGGAAAATAAACTTCCCCTCTCGCATCACAATGGGGGAAATCTTATGAAGGAATAATTATATCATTTGGTATCATCATCAATCACCCATCTCGCCCTTTTAAAGTAGAAAGCAGAAGTGAGAGATTTGTAGTCCAATGAGGACTTGTCTTAAAATAGAGCTCAAGCTTTTCGGTCCAATAAATGGGCAGATAAACTCCAAATGAGATACGCCTTGTCCTCCAACTACTCTTTCCGATAGAGGGCGGCACTTTCAGCGTCCGTTGGGATAATCATTCAATTGCTTCCTTCTCATATCGTTTGATTGATTGTTTCTCCCTCCTGCTAATTGACCAATCCCCCAACTTTCACCGCGTCTCCCCGCGCCAGAGTCAATCATCTTTCTGCTCTTCTCTCCTCCCTAATCAGCCAACGCCTCTCAATTCCCCTTCCTCACTCTCACATCCCTCCAATTTCATTGCTCCGCGAAAGAAATAAAACCTTGCACAGTCACTCCATTTACCTTAAAGTCATGATTCAGCCGGTGTGTTGGACCAGGGGCGAGAACTAATCACATCGTTTAAGTTTATTTTATATCTTTGCCTTAAACTTATTTTTCGTGGCTACCTTTTCCAAGAAATATAGCATAAAAAACATGAATGTAACTGACTTCACTACCGCAGTCATATAAATCTGACTTATATATATAAATAAATAAATATATTGTCGTCGAGACATTAGGGGAAGAAATAACAGACTGGTTGGCCTTAGGGGAGCTTTATTGCTCATGATTGTTTTACAGCAAGATCAGCTTTTACAAGTACACTAACACTTACGAGACACAACACAATGAGTGCGACAAGGCGGCGTCGGGTCGGAAGGGACGGAAGCTGGTGGCAGTCTTGCTTTCGCCGACTGGCCGAGGAGCGGGGGGTGCAGGGCGGATGGCAGTCGTGCGTTCGCCGACTAGGCCGGGTGAGAGAAGCGAGTTCGGGCAGGGCAGTCTTGCGGTTCTCGCCGACTGGCCGAGGAGCGGGGAAGGCTTGTCGCGCTCGAGGCCGACATAGCCACGGTACAGGGTGGGGATGAACTCCCTGGGTCTTACCGTCTTCTCCTTATATACCCAATTTTAGGGTGCAGGGGTGGCGAAAGGGGGTGCGTGGGTGGAAAAATAGGGGGTGCAGGGGATGGAAACGGGTGAGCAGGGGGTGGTGCGAGGGGGCAAGGAGTGGTGAAGGGGGCAGGGGGTGGTGAGAGGGTGACGACCTTCCCGGGTGTCAAGAGAGGATGGACGGCGTTGAGACACTGACCCGCGGTCGAGGATGCCCTGGAGCGCCCAAGAGCGTGTGAACCCTGCCGATGGCCTGGCCACGTGTGACCCGTGGCGACGCAGTCCTCAATTTCTTGGTTCACACACTCCCTGGACGCCCCCGAAATCTCTTTACCACATCACCCCGTTGGCAAATAAGCCTCCGGGTAGGGGGGTTTGACACCGACCTTGTCAGAACGTTACAATAACGTTATACACTCTATAATCTAATTAAAATTCAGGAGATACAAAGAAACAAAAAATGAAACACCCTTCCTAAAATTAAATCACCGTATAGCCGAAAACGACAAAAATTAAGGAACCGTATATATATAGTATCACATAGACCAAGTTATCATTATATCGCAAAAACCAAAGTTATCATCGTCATCTCCTCGCATCAAACACAGGAACATATAATACATTTAAAAAACAAAAATTCACGAAGATAAATGTTGCACTATTTCAGTCTATCTAAAGTCTTAGTCTATATTCACATAATTTTTAAAAAATACACAGCCCTACAAAAATCTAATTACACAAAAATACACAAAGTCCTATGAAATTTCCTCTAAACACACGATTTCGCATACGTGCCCATCTCTTTTTTCTAACTTACTTAGTTCATTGTCTCTCAGTCTTTGTGCACGCGTTTCTCATGTCATGAAGCACATTTCACTAACATTTCACTGTTATTATTTTTATTTTTATTCACTTCTCTGTTTCATTATCACAAATCACTTCTCCGACCCTCACTCGGACCGCACGGATTGCTCTCCTCCTCCGGTTCTGCCCCACACGCTTAGGGCGTCTGCATTTCCCCGGAGGCGGCTGGATTGTCCGTTCTGTGGAAGAGGTGGGGGCGGGTGCGCTCCACCATAAGACGTCCAGGCCCTTCCCGGGCGTCGGAGGCAGCTCCTCGGTGACTTCTTCACTGGCGGTGTCCGGTGGGGGGCCATGGGTGTCCATCACTGGAGGCAGGGTCTCCACTTGCGGGTCAGGGGGTAGGGGTATGAGGTTGCGTGAATGAGCGAGGATGCGCCTTCCATTCTGCAAGTTCTCTATGTCGGCTTTCACGGGACTCCTCACTCTGGCAATCTTATAGGGCCCTAACCAGCGTGAAACAAACTTCCGGGCCTGCCCGTGGGAGACGACATTGTTCCGTAAAAGAACCAATTGTCCTTCTGAGAGGCTCGGTAGCATCAACCCCTTGCCGTACTTCCCTTGCTCCAACTCGCTTTTCCCATCAGCCGTGGCAAAATGCCCTAAGAAATTTACTTGTCTTTGGAAGAAATGACATTTCCGTGGATCCCATCTCAGTTGTTCGACGTCTATGGTAAACCCTTTCTTAAAAACTCTGTCAATGAGTCCATCATTACAAAGTAAAATAGGAGCTATTCCTTCCTTCGACCCTCTCGCTATTGATGGTAGTACATAATCGTGTTCTGTAATTAAAATTTCCCGATTCGCTAACTTATGATTCCTCGCCCAACATAGCATAATAGACATAGGAGGTATCCTAAAATTTTCAGTAATGTACAGCAATTCTGAGGCAGTATCTTCTTCACCCACTAGAGAGATTACGCCTTGCCCAGGGATAAGATCAGACTGCTCCATCGACATAAGGGGTGTCCTAGGGTTTCCATCAATGCGCATTGTTTGGGAGCCACTTTCTTTTTCGCACTTATATGAGGCTACGGTTCGCCTAGAGGTATCATCAGAGTCCTTTTTACGTAAACTAAAACTTTCCTCACTTTCTCTTCCATTCTCGACAGTTGCGTTTCCTCTTTTCACGCACACTTCATCTTTTTCGCACTCTTCCTCTTTTTTCCCCTCTAATCGTAAACTCATAAACAATTCCACAGAGTCACTGATTTCTGATAACCCACTAGCAACATCGCCTGCCTCCTCACTTTCCCTTTCATTCTCGACAGTGGCGGTTCCCCTTCCTACGCACACTTCATCTTTTTCGCACTCTTCCTCTTTTTTCCCCTCAAATCCTCCTATGCCGGATTGAATCACCTCTAATGAACTCGTGGTCACACTTCGATTTTCTCTCTTTCCCACAGTCGCTGCTCTTGCTATACAAAATTCATCCCACAATTTATCCTCTTTGGTTGACATCTCTTCCTTCCAACCCCATGAATCTGTTCCCTCCTCCCTTCCCTTTGTACACCCTAAATCGGCGATCAGTCCCAAATCCTTGACTGCCTCATCGCCCACGTCGGGAGGATCGTCAAATGAAATTAAATCTGGCTCCAAGTGAGCTTTTTCGTTGGATATAACGACCTGTGATATGTGATTGTTGCCTCCTTCAATGATATATCTCTGAGTTTCGCATGTTATTAACTCAACGGCGGGTGGTTGACTTGAGTTGGGGCGTAATTGCACGTAATGGTTGTTATTAATTATCAATAATGCTTGATTTAAGTTCAAAGAACAGGCGTAATTTTTCATAAAATCAAGGCCAATTGTTCCATCATAATTTGTATTCCCTAAATCTATAATCAAGACGTCGTGAGGGTAATCTTTTCCATTTATCACTAACGGAATAGAACACTGACCCGTGACTGGAAGTGCATGGCCAGACGCACTTTTAACTGGAGTGACATACGGATACGGATTTAATTCCTTAAATGGAAATCTTTTTTGGTGAAGAATTGAAATTGCCGCGCCGGTATCGACAAGGAACCTACGATTACGGCCAAGGATCGTTCCCTCCATTACGAGGCCGGCTTCAGGCGAAACGGCTAAAATTAATTCATCCCCGACCTTGCCGTCGGGGTTTACAAGTTTCCCTGTGCCGAAGTCGTTTTACTCGGACAGTCAATCGGCCGGTGGCCGGATTTGTGGCATCGTCCACAGAGGAGGAATGGACAGTCCTTAGAAAGATGCGCTTCCTCGCCACAGTGAAAACAGGACCGCCGTGCGGAGGGACAAAAGCGAGCGATATGTCCCGATTGACCGCACTGATAGCATCGGCGTGTAGAGTAAGGTGAACGGTTATCCCTGCGTGGTGCATGACGAAGTTCGGCGGCAGAAGGGTTCATTTGCGAGTCGAGGGCATTGACTTGTCCTATCTGTTGTTGGGAGGGGTAGGCAGTGAGATGCGTTGGATTGTGAATGGAGGAAAACGGTAGTGAGCGCTGGAGACCTAGAGAATCGGCTTGCTGATAGTACTGGGGGTAAACGGCTGACATGGCGCTAATATCAGAGGTCCTACTCGCATAATTTCTCATATTTGCTTCTTCAAGTAATGCGAATTCCTCCGCTTCAAGTAGGCTCGTTGGGTTCCTCACTGCGACGAAACGGCCCACGTCTTCTCTCAAACCCAGCGTAAATTGTGACAAGAGTCTATGTTCCATAATGATGCTCGTTGCTTGTGACTGTGGGTCCGGGAAAGTTTCTTTTAATTGACGGGCAATTTTGCGAAGCCTAGTGGAGAATTCGTTGACCGACTCAAGGGGACGTTGAATACACGTGGAAAACATTCTCTCTAGGGAAATAGGTGGGACCTTCAAGGAAAATCTACGTTTAAGAGAGGAAGAAAAACTCTCAAAGCTCGATAAAATGTGAGGATTAGCGTGAACATATTCGGCGGCCGAACCACTAAGTCTTAAACGAGCAATTGATATGGTTTGTGTTTCAGTCCACGCACTGAGATGACTAACCGTTTTGAGGCATTCGAAAAAATTAGAGACGGTGGTTTCATCGTCTCCACTGAAATGGGGAATAAAGGCTGCGTTACTTCCTAACATGGTGAGAGGATGGGCGGGAGCTGTGCTTGGTGTTGCCACGCTGGAGCCTGCTGAGGCCGCATCGGTGGAAAGGAGATTGACAGAGGGGGTGTCAACAGTTAATCGAGGGAAAGGCGTAGGCTGCACAAAGTGCGATGGAGAATGAGGAGTATCCAACGGGAACGATAAAAAAGGATTGGTAGAGGCCATAGCGCACAAAAATAACAAATAATAAAATTAAATAAAAGGCCGTAAAACAATGAAATCAGAAATATATGTCTTGAACAACATGAAAAGCATAAGACAAATCACTGAAAGTAGCCAACTAAATATCGTATTTATCTAGAATTCAAAAGCATGCTGACTTCCGTTTGCAAAAAATTTGAAAACATCATATTTAACGTCCTAGGTTTACGACGTGAATAATTAACATGAGCAAACTCAGTGCCTTAATCACAAAAATTTCTAATTTTCACCTGACACCATTTAATGTCGTCGAGACATTAGGGGAAGAAATAACAGACTGGTTGGCCTTAGGGGAGCTTTATTGCTCATGATTGTTTTACAGCAAGATCAGCTTTTACAAGTACACTAACACTTACGAGACACAACACAATGAGTGCGACAAGGCGGCGTCGGGTCGGAAGGGACGGAAGCTGGTGGCAGTCTTGCTTTCGCCGACTGGCCGAGGAGCGGGGGGTGCAGGGCGGATGGCAGTCGTGCGTTCGCCGACTAGGCCGGGTGAGAGAAGCGAGTTCGGGCAGGGCAGTCTTGCGGTTCTCGCCGACTGGCCGAGGAGCGGGGAAGGCTTGTCGCGCTCGAGGCCGACATAGCCACGGTACAGGGTGGGGATGAACTCCCTGGGTCTTACCGTCTTCTCCTTATATACCCAATTTTAGGGTGCAGGGGTGGCGAAAGGGGGTGCGTGGGTGGAAAAATAGGGGGTGCAGGGGATGGAAACGGGTGAGCAGGGGGTGGTGCGAGGGGGCAAGGAGTGGTGAAGGGGGCAGGGGGTGGTGAGAGGGTGACGACCTTCCCGGGTGTCAAGAGAGGACGGACGGCGTTGAGACACTGACCCGCGGTCGAGGATGCCCTGGAGCGCCCAAGAGCGTGTGAACCCTGCCGATGGCCTGGCCACGTGTGACCCGTGGCGACGCAGTCCTCAATTTCTTGGTTCACACACTCCCTGGACGCCCCCGAAATCTCTTTACCACAATATATATATATATATATATATATATATATATATATATATATATATATATATATATATATAAACTTCCAGGAAAATCACTCGGGTGATAAATATACAGTATGCCAAGAGGGTGGCCGATAAAAAATATACACACGGAAAAAAGAACACTTACACATAAAAATTTTCGATATTTCGGTGAAGTCTAGCTCCACCTTTCTCAAGGTTTAAGGTAGGAATGAAGAAAAGGAGAGAGATTGAGGTATGGGAGGGGAAAGAGGGGGAGACGAAGGTGTAAGAGGGGAAGGAGGGGAAAGAGGAAGGTGTAGGAGGGGAAGGAGGGGAAAGACGAAGAGCGGGGAGAGGGCGTGGAGGAAGCAGGGAGAGATGAGATGAGGGGGAGGGAGAAACTAGTGTGATTTATTGAGTCCGGGGGGCGAGAAAGCCTGGTGGATTAAAATACAAGAAGATTCAAGATCTTTGAGCTGAAGGGGAGAGGAAGAAGGGGGAAGGGAAGCAAGTAGACCGACTTTAAAAGTGTTATTGAAAGTGGAGTTGTGGGAGGAGACGTGAATGGCGACAGGGAGAGAAACAGAGAGGGAGGGGCAATCGTTACAAGACGAGCGGTGCCCATTCATTCTAATATTGAGAGGAGTGGTGGATAAGCCAATATAGAAAGAAGGGCAGTATTGGCAGAGGAGGATGTAGACAATGTTAGGCGTGGTGCAGGAGGGTGAGAGGACAGAAGGGAGGGGAAAAGCGAGGAACTTGTCCGGCAAGGGCTGGGTGATGAGGATGGGGCAAGTTTTACATCGCGGGCGGTTGCAAGGGGTGGGAAGGGATTTGGTGGGTTTGAGTGATTTGGACAGGGGTTTGGTAATATTGAAAATGGCGGATAGATTGGGGGGGCGTCTGAAGCTGAGAGAGGGACATTGGGGGAATATTTTAGAAGTGGTTAGGTTGTCCGACAGGATAGGGTAGAGGTTTTTAATAATACGCCTAATAGAGTCCACACCTGGGAAGTAGGTGGTACAGAGGGAGATATTGTTTTGGGAAATGCTATTAGTAGGAGGCAGTTTGGGGGAGTGTGGTTTTTTGAGGATTTTTTTATTGAGAAGTTGCTCTGGATAGCCTCTGCGAAGAAGAGATTGATGGAGGTTAGTAAGGAATTTATCAAGGGAGTCAGGGTTGTTGCAAATTCGGTGGCCACGAATAGAAAGGGAGTAGGGGAGGGAACGTTTAGTATGGGAGGGGTGGCAGCTGTTATAATGGAGGTATTGTTGTTGGTTGGTGGGCTTGATATGCACGGAAGTGCTAAATTTGCGGTCAGAGAGGGAGACGTTTACGTCCAGAAAGACGACGTTAGAGGCAGAGATGTTAGAAGTAAAGGAGAGGGGAGAGGAGGCGTTGAGGGAGGAAATAAAAGAGTTGAGAGAATGAATACCATGTGGCCATAAAAGGAAGATGTCGTCAATGTAACGAAGCCAGAGAAGAGGTTTTAGTGAGCATGAAGATAGAAAAGATTGTTCAAAAAGTCCAAGGAAAAGGTTGGCGTAGGAAGGACTGAAGCGACTACCCATAGCGCATCCTTTAATTTGAAGAAAGAATTTGTTATTGAAAGAGAAAGCGTTGTGGGTTAGGATGAAATTGGAAAGATCAAGAAGGAACTCAGAGCTGGGAATATGAGGAGCAGGGCGTTTAGTGAACTAAACGCCCTGCTCCTCCTCATTCACTAAACGCCCTGCTCCTCATATTCCCAGCTCTGAGTTCCTTCTTGATCTTTCCAATTTCATCCTAACCCACAACGCTTTCTCTTTCAATAACAAATTCTTTCTTCAAATTAAAGGATGCGCTATGGGTAGTCGCTTCAGTCCTTCCTACGCCAACCTTTTCCTTGGACTTTTTGAACAATCTTTTCTATCTTCATGCTCACTAAAACCTCTTCTCTGGCTTCGTTACATTGACGACATCTTCCTTTTATGGCCACATGGTATTCATTCTCTCAACTCTTTTATTTCCTCCCTCAACGCCTCCTCTCCCCTCTCCTTTACTTCTAACATCTCTGCCTCTAACGTCGTCTTTCTGGACGTAAACGTCTCCCTCTCTGACCGCAAATTTAGCACTTCCGTGCATATCAAGCCCACCA
This sequence comes from Pyrrhosoma nymphula, assembly GCA_963573305.1. Lineage (NCBI taxonomy): Eukaryota > Metazoa > Arthropoda > Insecta > Odonata > Coenagrionidae > Pyrrhosoma > Pyrrhosoma nymphula. The sequence goes on along the minus strand of OY754335.1, from coordinate 130,099,037 downwards.
ACCAACAACAATACCTCCATTATAACAGCTGCCACCCCTCCCATACTAAACGTTCCCTCCCCTACTCCCTTTCTATTCGTGGCCACCGAATTTGCAACAACCCTGACTCCCTTGATAAATTCCTTACTAACCTCCATCAATCTCTTCTTCGCAGAGGCTATCCAGAGTAACTTCTCAATAAAAAAATCCTCAAAAAACCACACTCCCCCAAACTGCCTCCTACTAATAGCATTTCCCAAAACAATATCTCCCTCTGTACCACCTACTTCCCAGGTGTGGACTCTATTAGGCGTATTATTAAAAACCTCTACCCTATCCTGTCGGACAACCTAACCACTTCTAAAATATTCCCCCAATGTCCCTCTCTCAGCTTCAGACGCCCCCCCAATCTATCCGCCATTTTCAATATTACCAAACCCCTGTCCAAATCACTCAAACCCACCAAATCCCTTCCCACCCCTTGCAACCGCCCGCGATGTAAAACTTGCCCCATCCTCATCACCCAGCCCTTGCCGGACAAGTTCCTCGCTTTTCCCCTCCCTTCTGTCCTCTCACCCTCCTGCACCACGCCTAACATTGTCTACATCCTCCTCTGCCAATACTGCCCTTCTTTCTATATTGGCTTATCCACCACTCCTCTCAATATTAGAATGAATGGGCACCGCTCGTCTTGTAACGATTGCCCCTCCCTCTCTGTTTCTCTCCCTGTCGCCATTCACGTCTCCTCCCACAACTCCACTTTCAATAACACTTTTAAAGTCGGTCTACTTGCTTCCCTTCCCCCTTCTTCCTCTCCCCTTCAGCTCAAAGATCTTGAATCTTCTTGTATTTTAATCCACCAGGCTTTCTCGCCCCCCGGACTCAATAAATCACACTAGTTTCTCCCTCCCCCTCATCTCATCTCTCCCTGCTTCCTCCACGCCCTCTCCCCGCTCTTCGTCTTTCCCCTCCTTCCCCTCCTACACCTTCCTCTTTCCCCTCCTTCCCCTCTTACACCTTCGTCTCCCCCTCTTTCCCCTCCCATACCTCAATCTCTCTCCTTTTCTTCATTCCTACCTTAAACCTTGAGAAAGGTGGAGCTAGACTTCACCGAAATATCGAAAATTTTTATGTGTAAGTGTTCTTTTTTCCGTGTGTATATTTTTTATCGGCCACCCTCTTGGCATACTGTATATATATATATATATATATATATATATATATATATATATATATATATATATATATATATATATGTATATATATAATTGGGTGTGTGTGTGTGTGTAGGAATGATTAGGATTCATTCCTACTCTTACCCTAGAGAAAGGTGGAGCTAGTCTTCACCGAAATATCGGAAGTTTCAATTTGTGAGTGTCCTTTTTTTCTGTTTCTATATTTTTATCGGCCACCCTCTTGGCATATTATATATATATTTATAAGAAAAGCACTAATCACTCACTCGCTGACACAGGAACGCTGTAATATGGAGCCAGAGTCACTTAATTTTTAAAATACCGTTACTAGATGGAGCCACAGTCACTTAAATTTTAAAGTTTCCTTATTCAACTGCTTGCAAGAAATTTCATATAAGCAATTTCATTTCTGATTCGGCTCCGAATCATGAGACAACGCTCCCTTTCATCTTGTGACGACGATAATTTCCAGCGATTCCAGAATATGAGATTACAATCAACAAGTCGCAGGGTCAGTCGTTTGACCACGTTGGACTTCAACTCCTAACAGCAGTATTCTCACACGGACAACTGTACGTTGCTCTCTCTCGCTCGAGAAATTCCCGCAAAGTGAAAGTATTTATTGAGCCCAACCCTCAGCAAAGACCACTGCTCAACGATAATCTTCAATTCTCACGCAATGTGAGAAATAAACGGAAAGAATGTAATTTTTTAAAAAGTGTTGGGAATTAACTCACGATATCAAGTATCATTTAATTTTGAATTTGAATTTGAACCTTCCTTGAATAAGTGGGCGCCACGGGCGCCTTTTAAAACCTAGTTTTGATTATTATAAGACTGGATTGAATTTGATTTGTATAATTGGGCTACCATCTATTCTCGCTCACATCACAGTAGCAGAATACCTTTGGTACACAATAATCTTAAGAGGTAGGAATAATTTATTTTAGCCTCCTTCCGCAGTCACTCTCACTTTGTCTACACCCTGCATTTATCTTTCGCCCTCCCATACATATTCACCGTAAATTTTCTCACTCCTTGAATTATTAAATAGAGCCATATTACTCCATGATCCTTACATAAATGTTATCTCGTCACGAACGAGCTCTAAGGTGTCATTGTTTCGGGATTCCTGAACTCAAGCCTACAGGTATATTATTATAATTTTAATATAGGTATATATTTCTCGTTCAGGAAATCTGTTTGGGTAAAATAGATAACAACTGACATCATAATTACGATAAGGTTCAAGTTGTATTGATATTACGAGACGCTCTTAATTTGGTGGTTTACGATCTAATTTCATCATATATTCTATGTCATACGATTTAAATTTTTTGTAAAACAATTTTTTTCCACTCATAAAATTAAACGTTCTCTACCCTGGCTAGAAAATTATTGCTATATCACTGTTAACTCCAAATGCTCATTAAAATAGTAAAAAATAAGATGATATTACTTACTAGGATAGCCAGTAAATATCTCAAAAGTTAGGCGAGTAATCAAGGAAAACTGAAATCATAAGTTGCAAAAGTGAAAGTCACTTTAGGAATAGAAAGAAGAATGACTCTTCTCTTGTGCATCTAGTTCATTCCAAAAACAGCTCTTAAAGTGATGTCTTCACGTCGACAATAGTTTCGTTTTTCTTCGTAAAGAAAGTTCCTGGCTTCGGATCGAGTAAGGCATGAAGGAAGATGCTTGTTCTTATGACTTCCTGTTCTCCTTCCGGTCGAGCCAGCACTAATTACCTTCAGGACTTGGTGACCGGGTGAAGTGCCGTTAAACGCCGATAGGACTTTCGATCCTACTTCAATGCCTTCCGTCCCCTCTTCTGCTGTCTGATCCTCATCCGAACCACACCAGGCCTTGTGCCATCACATTTCCGCTGCCGAGCCCCTTAAGGACGGCTTATGCCCCTGCCGGGTGACTCGGAGCTGAAAAGTAAGGATTCTGGAGGTGTTATTTTAATACGCACCTTAACTAGGCCGTTCATTCTTTAATTCAAAAGTGAGGGTAGTGAAAAACAAATTTTTAGTCGAGTAATTGTTTTCTTTCTCATAGCCGTGACCACCCTTAAACGCTACAGAAATAGGAATCAGGATTCTCCTAAAAGAATTTGAGAAGGATACAATGAAGTGTAAATAGTCCTAAGGAATAAAAAATTTAAGGAATGGAGGATTCCTAGGGCTTTTTTCCTGGGGGAGGGAAATTGTAGATGGCAAACGACCTGCAGAAGTTTCTGAAGGAATACGATTGGACTAAATAAATTTCTGGGCTGTCAATATGCAAGTATACGTAAATCTTTGTTAATGTAATGCCAACGTTAGATGAATACGTTCATTTATTTTTGTATTTCCATGAATATTTAAAATGATTGAATTAACAACGCGGCGAAATGTTATGCCTTTAGACGGAAATATATATCAAGAACGCGATCACGGTTCTCAACAACGCATATACGCGTACTCGTTATTTTTAATTTGCGGTCATGAGAGCAAAAACAAGATCGTCATTCTTTAAACTTCTTTGAGGAGCTTTGCATTACTAGATTTTAATGGTTGGGTTGCGTTCCAAGGGCAGTAACAGCAAAAATTGACTACTTAGAGGGTTTGAGATTTCAATAACGAACACGGCAACGTGTAAAAATAAACCGTGATCCCACCCCTGGTCTATAGTTTTGCATATTCATTTATACGAGCCTAAAACCATTAACCTCATGAGAAAAGCACGAGGGTTAGGTTTCGTAGTGAATCGTAAGTCATTTCTCCAATCAGGTATCAACCATAAAATAAGTTAGCCATGAACCTCAATAGATGCGCTCGTCTTCCTAATGCAAAACGTATAATGTTACATCTGCTTAAAGTGAAGAATGTATCTCGCAGACGTACATAAAAAACTATTATTTATATAAATATGCCATTTTTCAAATAAATAACACAAAAACTATGTACTTTTTCTGGAAAAAATAATAACGACTATGAAATTAATTCACACACATATCATTTTCAAGTCGTTGACGAACTACTGATGCTACTGCTGAAAAATAGCTTTTATGAGATAGAAATTCTTCTTCAATTGGCAATTCCAGCTTATTAAATCAAATGAGAATGCATTGGTCGATATGTATCTAAGCTTTTTAAGTGCTTGCCTTGGTATATGATATTATTTTTAATTGTTTTTATAAAAAATCCAAAGTTATTAAAATAAAGTCAACAGTGTTAAAAATGCAGTGATATTCAGTTGTTAAAAATTGAAATTAATCATTCTAGTACTGTCCACTTTATTTTCAACTAGCGAATATACCCGTTGATTTTCAATGGGAGAGATAATAGTTGAAAATAATGTAGTCGTGTTATTTATACAAAAAAGAAATGATTTAGAGTAGAAAAAAACGTAAGGAAATCCTGTTTAAGTTGAATCAGGCTTAATTTTGTGGAAGAATGTTACATCCATGGCGATAAAAACACAATAGTAACTTCCACACTTCTAATACAGTCCGACCCTGGAACCGACACGCAGTGCCATTACCAAGGTACGAAGTGATTCGATGCTATCATATATGCATTAAAATAAACACAACTTTAAAGCAACAACACAACACAGTTCAAGGCTTCCACGACTTTTATTAATCAAATGCTTCCCTGTAGACAACATTTTTTGTCTTTCCCCCAGGAGCTCTGAGAAATAAATGTTTTGGTGAGCCAACCCTGGAACATGCTATATAAAGCAAGTATATAAAGCAAGTACAGCCAGTAATACGTGGTATTCGAATTCAATGTAATTTAACAATTTGATTTTCTTCTTCTTTCTCTTAATTAAAAAAATCAAACTGGATGCCTTGGAGCAGTGGGAAGTACCAACCCTCCTACCCTTCCGTTTAAAATTATGTATAAATACCCACTTCAAACTGGAATTTGAACATTGTACCTGAAGATGGCTGAGTAAAAAAAGCCGAAACACGTGTTGACAATTTAAAATAAAGTAGACAGTACTATATCGATTACTTTAATTTTTGTATTCAAATAAATTTGATTTTTTCATCAGCTTAAACTTCATCAGAGCCTCCTTCATATGAGTGCGACCTTTCCTCATCAGATCGACGTTTTTGCCCTTTGCTTCTCTCCCAAGCCAAAGGGCATTTCAAAAGGTCAGCTCCTTTCAACATGCTCCCTGGTGATGCGTCTCAGCCTATTACGTCACAAACTATTAATAGTAATGGTAACAAAGTTCCATCATTGGAGAACCCTTTTTTTATGCTGCCTACTTCAACTGCGACCCTTTTCTCCTTCTCCATGTCAACCCTCGCGTCGCGTCGATAACGTCGCCACTCGAACTAATCTTGGAGCGATGAGTTGAGAGAGTAAAGGAGTAGCTTTGAAATGGCTTCAAAGGGAGCGCTTCATTGCTGGGAGGGAGCCTCGTTCACACGCTGACTGTATGCCGACGGAGAGTGCGTGGAAGAAAGAGGAGCTTAAGGTGGTTTGAGCGAGATAGTTCCGTCATAATGGAGACCATATTAAAATTTTATTCTTTGATTTTAGCATCTGTAAGAAGTATAAAATAAATATTGTAATAATAATGGCGCAAAAATATAGTTATATATGATCAAAATTCGCAGTAATTAAATAAATAAATCTTCATAAGTCTCTAACTTGACTCATTTTTTCCCGCCGTACGGCTGAAAACCCTTCAAAACAGAAGGTTTTTTTGTGATTCTGTAAAAGTTACTGTGGTGAGTAATAGATTATTTTTTATAAATAGTTGAGAAAATATGCAATCTATACACCGTTAGTTTTTTGACGAAATCTAGGTGCTAGAAGTTCCTATTTTTAAAAATATTCTTCCTCTGGTGCGCACAGCCGTAATCTATCTCACGTAAAACAGCTTACCTTTTCAGGCAAATTGCTCGAAAAGTAGTTCGGCAAGAGGTTAATATTTTGATATCATTGGAAAGATGAGAGCATTTTCTTTAAAATGAGGCCAAATTCATCAAATTCTAGGGGAAGTGATTTTTCGCTCAAACTACCTTAATTTCTTAAAAGGGTTTCGCCGTAGAGGTGAGACGGACTGTACTTTGTTCAGATGTTATCGGGTCCAAGTGGTATTTGAAGGACTTAGAAAACGCCTTTCATTGAGCAACTAGCTGAATTACCTGGCGTTGCTCGGGATTACACTTCCTTCATAACTCATCACACGAGGGAATAGGGGTTAGTTAGGATTTGTTATAAATTATTTTATTTATTTAAATAAATTAGTTTAGAAGAGATCCTATACAATTGCGGGACATAAGAAATGCGGTAAAGACCAAAATCTGGTTTTCAAGGAAATATGCTGTTGTTCTTTAGAAAAAAATCTGCGTTTTGGCAGCTAAAAACGCTATTTTCAGACAAATACGAATTTAAAAAAAGATAATTGATTGAAAGAATTATAAATTTCATTCTTTAAGCCATTTAAATTTAAAAAATCCCAACCCTCTATCTTGAGCGGAAGTAGTTTTAAAAAGCTAAAAATGGAACCACTGCACAAAACCCAACACGTAGCTTAGACCACCAAAGAGCCTCTTTTTAGGACCTTTTGGGGCCCTGAGGTATTTTAACATAGCTTATAATTTTCCTCCTGTCTTGAATTATTGGTGTGTAAAATTTCAGGACGATCAGAGTAAAACTGTAGATTTGAATAAAAGACAGACAAACATTCTTTTTGATATGTATAGATTGATAGCCTTCTGAACTTCATAAATTCGACAGTCTCTGGCGTTATATGGTGGAACAGCATTTTAGTACATAAATCAAACTGCCGTAATTGTACTGTCTACTTAAATTTTAATGTAAATATTACACTACACGTGTTTCGACGTTTCTTAGGGCGTCGTAGACCTGATGATGACGCCCTAAGAAACTTCGAAACACGTGTAGTGTAATATTTACATTCAAATTTAAGTAGACAGTACAATTACGGCAGTTTGATTTAAGTTCTGAACTTCATATTTTCTCGTGTTAATTTGGGAAAATTGATAAACACGATTGAAATACATACTACTTTTGTGGAAACATGACGCCAAGATGTTTCTATAGAAATTTAAACAAGCTTGGGATAGGGGAATAAAGAAATAAATCAGTTCAAATATTTATCATACTTGAGCAATTTATTTCCTAACGGAAATTGGTTAAGATGAATATATTTTACCGCAACAGTATTAGTAGTAACTAGCAGCAGTGATCAGAAGCACGTTTCCCCACTTGGTTCAAATATTTCTCTGAGAATGATTGTGGTACTTTCTTATGAGTTTTTGCCGTCGCATCGAGGGAAAATTCACTTTCTTGTTAACTACGACCTAATTGCATGTCGTGGGGGGTAATGACCGACTGTAATATTGGATATTTTTAATGTGAAGAAGAGTTGTGAACCCATTATATCGCGATATCATTCTATTGTTGTCTGTATGAGTGTGATATAAAGCGCAGCATGTGATGGTTGATCAATTGTTGCTGTTGATCTAACAATAAGTAATATCGTCCTATATCTATCCTTCCCATTCTTTCCATCCTATTTGAATTTATTATTCATGACCGTCTTTTATCATTCGCCATCCCATACATTTCACCTCAGCCACACGGCTTCCTCCCGGGAGGCTACTGCGCTACTAACCTCACTGTACTGCATCAGCACATCACCGCTGCCTTCGAAGCCTCATCTCAACTTGATGTTTGCTACATCGACTTTGCGAAAGCTTTCGACTCCGTAAATCATACTCTCTTAATCCACAAATTGGCTAATCGGTACAACATTCACGGTGGTTTCCTATCTATCCTTTCCAAATTCCTCACCGACCGCACTCAGCGTGTTATTCTTGACGGAGCCTCATCAGAAAATCTATTCATTCTTTCTGGTGTCCCCCAAGGAAGCGTTCTCGGACCTCTTCTCTATTACCCTTTCATTGATGACGTTACCAGCTGCGCGCTTTCCAACTCTTGCGGAATTCTGCTCTATGCAGACGACTGCAAAATATTTAAAACAGTTGAGAATGCTGCCGATCCCCAGTCTTTCCAATCTTCACTCAATTCCCTTGAGGCCTGGTGCCTGCAGTGGCAACTTAGAATTAATACTGTTAAATCAAAATACATACCTTTTTCTTTAAAACATGCCGTAACTCCTAAAAACTACACTATATTTAACGAAATTGTTCCAATTGCCTCCTCACATAATGACCTGGGTATTACTTTCGATCCCAAACTGTCTTTCGTCCCGCACCTCAATATAATAAAATATAAGGCCCTGTCAGTCGTGGGTGTGCTCTATAGATTCACCAATGTCACAAACCCCAGAGCCCTGAAAACCATATTCACTGGCTGCGTTCTCCCAATTCTCGAATACTGCTCCGTTATCTACTCCACTGCATGTCCCTCCAACTTGAAAATTCTTGAACGCCCCAATAATTTCTACATTTCCGCAGTCCGTCACCGCGTACCGCACGTCCGTAATTCTTCTCGTACCGAAATCATGTCTGTTCTTTCATTGACCTCACTGACCACCCGTAGGTATATCACTGACCTTTCATTTATTCACACTGCGTTAAACGGTCAGTACCGATCCACTGAAATACTCCCATGCTTCCCACTTCACATCCCCTCCCGTGCCTTGCGCAACAATCACCTTATACATCAACCTAAATTCCGTCTTTCTCTCTCCCAGCGATCCCTTTTTTACAGGCTTCCTGCCTTGTACAACACCATTTCATCTCCCAACCCTTCCCTCGATCTCTCTGCTCCCTTCGGATCATTCAAGCGCCAGCTTAGAAAAGCGCTTTCCTCCTGATTCCCTAATTTATCATGTTGTTGTAGTTTATTGATTTATATTATTGTCTCTTTGTTTTTATTTTGATACTACTACCCAACCCATGTTTTTTATATTTTATTTTGTTATTGCTGCAGATTCTAAGTTGAAAATGTTCTATGTAAAAGCCAACATCGGCTGTTTTTGAATGTTTAAAATAAATTAAATCAAATCAAATATTGCGCCAATGCCATATGGACACTTAATGCATTACCAACACATTTTCTCTTCTTGGACACGCTTACATTTACCTTAATCCCAAGAAATTACCACGATCACGGGGGATGTCCAGTTTTTATCTTTCCAATTTTGATTTAAAATACTTGAAAAGTCTGACTTATTTTTGCAAACTTCGCTATTTTGTCTTTGCTACATAACAACTGGAGTCATGACGTAAGTTCTCTCATAAAACTGAGCCAAAAGTGATCCATAATTGAATGAGTTTATAACTTTACTGTGCAACTAATCCAGAAATAAATCTGAATGACATGCAATCTAAACATCATGCAGGACCATTTATTGCTGTTGATATATTGTATATACTCTTTAAAATACTCCCTAATCTCACCACCCATAGACTCACAGCAGACTTAAAACTTATTTATAATATTCTAAATTCCGCAATCGACTGCCCTGAATTGCTCTCCTTTATCAATTTCAAAGTTCCATCCCGCCCCACCCGTTGTCATCCTTTACTCCATTTAACCCATTCCGAGACTTTCGTTCACTAAACGTTCTCTTTTCTTCCGCCTCTCCTCTCTAATGAACTCCCTCCTTCCACACATTGATCGCTTTGCACTTCCAATTTAATCCTTTGTAAGCCGTTCTCTTTCGTATCTGTCACCTAACTAGATGTTCCCGTCATTTTTCGTTGTTTTTTTTGTAAATCTGATTTTTGTTTTTCTTGTTAAATTTGCTTGTGTATGTCCTCAAATGTATGTATTGTTGCCTGGCCACTATAAAATGGCACCCTGCTGTATGTGGTTATCTTTCATTAAAATAAAAAAAAATTAAAAATAAAATACTGCTAAATTAGTGTAGTTATCTATGTATTACTCTAATGGCGTAGGTCAGCTTCGTTTTAATTCCTGCTTTTCTCTTTCCAGCCTCTTTTCTGACCTCCGGAATCTCTCTGGGACCACTTTGATGAATCTCTTGGCCGGTCTCTTCATGGCTCAACTACTTTATGTCATTGGTGTCGGTGGGGTCCAGGTGAGTGGCGACAATTCTCACTTAAATTCCAAGTGCATCCTCTTCTTTTTCAAATCAAGAGTATATAGTTAATATACAAAAATATATCAATCCTTTTTACAATGAATTAAGGAAGAAACCAATCTGCTGATGCAGTTATGCAATTTCACCTCCATGAAAATTTGTTATTAAGTATTTGCAAAATCTTGGTGAACGTTAACTTTCTCAATATAGTGAACAGACAATAAATGATAACTTTCTCAAAATATACACAACCCATTCTTCCTTAGGTTTGATAAAAACTGTGATACTTTGGTGAAAATTGCCAAAAATCTTGAATAATACCTGCTCACCCTTCTATATCTAGTAGTAGAATAAGAAATAAAAATAGCTAATAGTGATTAAAGTAGCTGAAATCCTCAAAGCTATTTTAATTTTTGAGATTGGATAATGGCCTCAATGAAGTAGAGGCCATGATAGAAACAGGCCAGCTCTCTATGTATGAGGATTTAGGTCGTATCCCGTGGTATAGTTACATCAAAAAACTTTATTGATATAATCCGTGCTGTCCATCGTGAAAAATAACCCAATATTAATAACCAGATTCTCTATTTGACGCGAATTCACCGAGTATTTGCATTACTTCACCAAAGAAAGATAGTAAAGCAGGAATTTAATGGGAAACCGATAATATTTATCATGCGTTATTTCTTGCAATACAAATATACACGATAACACAGAAATATAAAACGACCATTCCTCTATACATGACATAATTGTCAATCATCAATCAAACACCTATGTACATTACTCTGGAAAATTTAGTTATAAAGCTAGCTGTGACATAAAACATAGCTGTTAAGATATGAATGAGATAATGTTGAATGAGAAATATTTGCTTGACTCGGTCATGGAATGGAAATTCAATTATTCAGCACCCAACACCCGGATACATTGTATAAAAAGTACACATTGGATGGGTGCTTTAATTTAAAATTTAATAATGATTTATAACAATATTTTGGCTATCGAAGAAATTATTTAAAAATGTGTCTGATTTGTTTCATGTTAGGGTGAATGCAGTACTGATACAATTTCACTTTCCCGCGTAGAGTACTTTTTCATCCCTAGTTTCGATTCGCTTTCGTCATCCCATAAGGAGGGCGCGGATGAAATACCAGTTGTTAATAAAATTTGAGACTCGATATGCGAAGATACCCTATATGTAGTTCTATTTCTATTGCGCAGTCCTCTTCCATTGGTATTTCTTAAAGCCTTTTCCGAGGAAACAGCACCCAGTCGTTTTAGCACACATTGCATGCATCCTGAACATATCGGATTTATACAACGTTCATGTGTGGAGCCAAGAGTGGGGACTCGAACTTAATCTGAGCAAATGAACGGTGGTACATTTCTTGCGGAGGTCGTCCAACTATCCCCATGTATATGCTGTGGATGGCGTTAACATAAAGGCGACGGATGAAGTGAAGTATCTAGGAGTTACGATAACTTTGAACCTATTGCGGGGGACACATATAAGAAATATTTGTGGCAGAGCTCTGAAGAAGCTAGGATTCGTCAAGCGTATTGTGGGAAGATTTTTGGATGAAAAAGTAAAAGAGAGGTGCTATTTCGCACTCTTCCGGCCACATCTTGAATATGCAGCGAGCATATGGGTTCCGGTGCAGAAAGACTTAGTCCGGAAACTTAATAAAATACAAAGGAAAGCTGCGCGATTCGTCAAAAACTGTTACGGGCGTACAGACAGCGTTACACAGATGTTAAACGAATTAGGCTGGGAGCCGCTAGAAACTCGGAGGCGCTAGGCTTAGATTGCTTGAGCAATTGAGAATAGATATCTTTAAGAGCGACACGGAGAACATAATATTAGAACCCCACTATATTTCCAGGTCCGACAGAAACGATAAATTAAGAGAGATATTTTGCCGAACGGATAGGTATGGGAAATCGTTTTTCCCCCGAACAATAAGGGACTTTAATAAATGCTAGGCGTGATTTCACTAGAGCGTTTCTTTTTATATGTTAACGGCTGGTGTCCTAACAACCCCTGCCACACGCCTATTGAGGCGGGGTAGTATGTAGATGTAGATGAACATTGGACGGATTGTAGATTTTGTAATGGAGTGAATGCTAATATCCAGGGTTTCATTTTTTCTTATATTTTTATTAATAGGGAAGTGCGGCAAGTAAGATGCCTTTCCAGTAAATTAATTGACCTTTGGATTTGTGTTAAGGCAATAGACCAATCCCTTTTAACGCTATTAATGAGGTTCACGTTAGTTACACTGCAGTATTTTTTTCCTATGCAAACTTGTAAATTTCCAACTGGCCGAATCATTCCATCAAATTTACCGTTCTTTCCACCAAATGTTTGCTGAATTATATCACTACAAGTCTATTAAGCCGTAGATTACAGATAGGTACACAAGCAAATGGGTTTAAAAAGTGAACTCAAAATCTTATAGATACTCCTTAAAATACGGTTATGTATTGTTAATAGTTAAAACCGCGGCACGTAAAAAGTATCTCTGTGAATATACTTAATTTATTCAGTCATTGGTACCTATTGACTTTGTCAAAATAAAAGAAAAACTAGCTACCATTTATGTGTGTGTCACTGAAGTTTCCTGTGCACAATCGTTCAGCTACACCACTCAGTTATCATGCATACTGAGGTACGCCTTATGCAAGTGAAAAACTCATTTCTCTAATTACATGCAAATTTTTATACATGCAAATATTTGATTTTATACACACATCGCTTGGATTTATCAAGCGAGAACTCTGCAATCCGAAAATGCTTTCCTTGCTTGGGATTGGAGTGAGATGCGAATTCTTTGGAGTGGCAAATCTGTTCAGAATAGTGAACGCTGCAAGACAAGAGCGCTCTGGAAAACACGATGTTTCGTTGAGGGGCGCGAGAGAAGTTTTGAAAAAGGCCAAAGGGAGAAGGGTTGAGCAACGCAGTGACTATACGTCTAATCTAAAGAGAGTCCTTTCAGTCACCTTATTTATGAGACTTATGGGACACAGTGTACTGAGGTGGATGTTCCGAGGAACGTGTATTGTGACAGTTATAAGGAAGTTAACTTGCCACAGAAATGGTACCATAGAAATCCGACAGAGGCATGAAAATCCATAACCCGTCGTACTTAGCTCGTTAAATCCTTACTTGCTTCATTCATAAAACTCGGCTTGTTAGCATTAGTTTTCGTCACGTCAAATTATATTATTCATCTTCTTAAAAACTTTAAAACATTTCTCTTTACAATTAATTTAGTTTTATTTTAGTATTCGCTGTTTCTTCTAAATAGGTTCGGTGGTTTCAATCAACTTAAAAGCAGGGCCGCTCCAAGGGATTGAGGGGCTCTGTGCAAACGAAAGTTGAGCGCGCCTTAACTTTGTATTCCCTTTTTGATATTGTAGCATATTTTGAGCATATTTCATGGAAAGAAGGAAATTAACCTACAAAATGTCTAATGATTTCTTGAGATGTCTAATCATTTCATAATGATGAGAAATTTACGTATGCACCAAGGTAGTAGGCAATTTTGGGAAATGGGCAGGATTCACTACACCGTATTAAATAGCCAAGCCCGTGTGGGGCCCTCATAGACGCGGGACCCAGTGCAGCGGCACCTGTCGCACTACCCTAGGGGCAGCACTGCTTAAGAAAATTCAATGAAACTTCCTTATAGCATTAAAAATATTATTTTGAAGCTACGTGCAAATGTTCAGAATTATTTGTAGCAGGTTTCTTAAGATATTTGATCGAGAATTGGGCATGAAACTACGCGAGCTCTTATTCATTTTCTTCTGCATCCTACAAGTTATGCATCCACGTTCAAGTCTATCGCTCGTGGTGCCGATTTTACATCGTCCGCGAGGGATTCCTTCAAGCGCTCGGAGTAAAAATTAAATTATTACATTTGTCTACCGATGATATAAAGTATTATACATTGAATAACTAGAAAAGGTTCTTTCTGATGAACAAAGCCTTGCGTTCCCATAAGAATCCGTGTAATTTCATCTCCACTTCTCGCTCAAATATCTTAAGAAATCTGCGGCAAATACATCTGAAAAAATCAGGTAGCTTTAAGACGACAAAATAAATGTTTCCAACAAGTTTCATCGCATTCTCTTAAGTTGAGCAAAACCACCAAACCTCCTAATACTAATTAAGATGAAAAAATGGGGAAAGTATTAAAAATGAGAAAACACTATTTCTACTATAAAGCGTTTTGTAAAATAATAAATTTTTGCAGCTATCTCATTGCATTTTCCTCGCATTCAAATGATAACCACATCTTTCTGGCGGGGATGGTATAAAGTAAAACTTAATAAATTGCATAAAATTCACAGCTTCAGGCTCTACTTTGTAGAAACTTTTAATATTCATTATAATAAAGTTTGGTACTTTTCTACACTTTTCATTTTTTTAAACACACTACGCAATATCTTTTATTTAAAAAATTAATATATAAAAAATTTACTACACTTTTTAATCTATGCAATGAGCAGCTTTTTACAAATACCGCCCCACTAGTTTCTGGAAAATTTTCGTTCAAAAACATTGACCTTTCTCATATCACCACCCCTTGATTCCATTGTTTTTGCCATTGCATTGTATGTCAATTTTTTGTTGTTATTATTTTCATGTAAATACTTTTTTTACCCTCCTTTTCATTTTTCTTTCATTTCTTTTTTGTAGTTTTTTAATGTAAACTTTTCATTAAAATCAAATTTAATGTTCTGTATCTAACAACGACAACAATATAATATACGTAAACAAACTACTACACCTGACGATGCCATTAAATTGGTGAAACGCGTAGTGTGTGTTTAAAAAAATAAAAAGTGTAGAAAAGTACCAAAATTTATAATAATGAATGTTAATTCCAACTAGTTCGAACAAACTAGTTCCAACTGATACTAAGGTGTTGATATATTTGCATTGGTAGAATCAGTATTACGTAATGTTAGTACGTTAAAACATCCTATCTTTCTGTGATAGTTTGGTAAAATACCATCAAATCTTGATAACAGTTATTCGACATTAATTAATTGAAACTTATAATGTCACATAATACGAATAAAAATACCTTACTACTGTGAATAAACAAGATTTTGAGCTGTACGCATATATGCGTACAGTTCAGTGTTCATCCGTTAAAATTAACAGTTTAACTCATTACGTACATAATGCGATATCACATGCAGACATTACTTTTAGGAATAATATCGTACATATGGTATGACAGAATATTCCCTAGAATATATAATTAATATTTTGTCGTTTATGACAATTCAAATATGCATGGTTTAAATTTGTTCTTTAAATGTCCAACCAGAGAGCATTTTTGAATAATTCTTCGTGGACTGGAAATGAACCCATCTATGAACAGTCTGAAATGAATAGTTCACACTTGAACATTCAATGAACGATCTATGAACAGTCTCAAATGAATAGTTCACACTTGAACATTCAATGAACGATCTATGAACAGTCTCAAATGAATAGTTCTCACTTGAACATTCAATGAACGATCTATGAACAGTCTCAAATAAATAGTCCACACTTGAATATTCAATGAACGTTCTATAGTTGTATGCTCAGGATAATTCAGTGATGAACTACTTTTGAATTAGTTCATGAATGTCTTTTGCATGGTCTCTCCCCACTGGGTAACAATCTGGGGAAATGCCGCAAACTGTTATAAGGCAGTTCTACAGTCAACACAGAAAAAAATACTGAAATTAATTAACACAGAATATGACTTAGAACTAAATGATAAGGGTTCAGGGATGTTACTTATGGGAACAAAGGATTGCACTGATTGCAAAAGATCTATTTATGCAAAATTAGGAATATTAAATGTAACTGACCTTTATAAATATGTTTTGGTGATAAATAATTATTTTAACAAAACACTTAAGATCCATAATAATTATAAACACTCTATGGAAAAGAGAAAATTCACAAATTATTACATACCTAGATATTTTAATAACTATGGAAAAAATAAAATGAACGTTAAGGTACCAATGATTCTCAATGGTTTACGCAATAATTTAAAATATTTAGAATCGATGAAAGAATTAAAAGTTAAATTTAAAAAAACACCTATTGGAAAGATCTGTCAATTGATGTTTTATAAACTATGTTTAATTATCTAATAATATTATAATACGGCCTCGGTGGCGGCGGGGTTACGTCCTCGCCTGCTAACCCAAAGGTCGCGGGTTCGAATCCCGCCTGGGGAGGATTTTTCACTTCCCAGGGCATAGTTGTGTGTGCTCGTCTATTGTTAATGTTGTTAATACCCCGATGTAAAGGCCAATGAGTGTTGTTTTCGGTGGTGATGGAAAATAAATAAAAATAAATAAGATAAATGCGTAAACTTAAAGGTAGAATTATCCTTGTAAATAAACTTATAAAATATGGTATTAAAATATTAGTATTCTAATACTACAACATGTTTGATTCTTTGTAATAAATGTCTGAATTCAAATATTTGTAACTTGCCGCTCTGTAATTAAATAAGGAACCTTCTGATAAGCCATGTGGCTTAGAAGGACCTAGTTTGTATATGTATGGCACTTTTATAATAATAAATAAAAGTGTTATTATTGTCTTAAAAAAAATTGCTTTGGTTCCACCAATTGTTTAAATTGCGTAATTCACCTTCTTTTCTTCTCCCCTTCCCTCACTCATTATCATCTCCACCACCGTGTTAATGAGCGCAGGACCCCGACTTGTGCTCGGCCCTCTCGCTGTCGCTGCACTACGTTCGCCTCGCGGTGCTCTGCTGGCTGACGGCCTCCGCGCACCACATGCACGCCACCTTCCGGGACTACCGCCCCTCCGCCATGCCCGCCTCCAAGCAGGGCCTGTCCGCCTCCTTCGTGCGCTACAGCCTCTTCGGCTGGGGCGCCCCTCTGCTCTGCCTCGCCGCCTCTGCCTCAATGCCGGCTAGCGGCGACGACTCGCTGTCTGTTGGGGCCACGCACCACCATTCGCACCGTTTGAGGCACCTGAGGCTGCGACGGCCTCACGCTCACATGATGGACCAACTGCTGCACCACGAAGCCCTCGTCTTGGGGACGAAGGTGAGCCACTCTCGAGCGACTAATTAACACAATTAGTGTACGCTTGGGCGGTAATAAAAAAATACCTCTATATTTTTAATGATTATTAAAAAGCAATAATAATACTCGCCCGGTAGTGCCAACGAAAAAACACCGGTATACCGGAATGTTTTCGTCGGTATCCACAGCAAAAACATAACCATCAAACATAACCATTAGCATTAGAATATTCTTGCCTTTTTTTCAAATTTATCATGTATTTGATTTACTTTGGATGGTTTAAAATTCAAAATTATAGGAGAAATATGTCTTGTATATTCTTCGAATATGTATTAACTATGAAACTGATATCTAGATATCCATGATGAGAAAATCACCTTTGTTATTTCCACAAAACTTTATTACGCTGGCACGACGCGCGTTTCACCACACTGTGGCATACTCAGTGTGGTGAAACGTGCGTCGTGCCAGCGTAATAAAGTTTTGTGAAAATAACAAAGGTGGTTTTCTGATCATGGATATCCATAATTGCCACGAGGTCAGGCCTGAGATCATCCGTTTTATATGATGTTTTTTTATTATTAGCTCGTAGGCTTCCGCAGATGTAGTGTTGACTGTTTCTTTTTTCGGGATTCAATTTTTGTTGGGATTATTGTTTTTTGTAATTTTTAACATCGCGGAATGAATCCCGAAAAAAGAATCAGTTTTTTTATCATTGTTTAACATTTACCTTATTTTTTGCTTAAGATTGCAATTTGCAAATCCCTGAATAAACAATCATATGACCCTAGCCGCAAAGAGAGCGCTAATGCGAAGAAGAGTCCAGGTACCTGCTTCCCGGATTCCGAGGGAAAGGCCTGATCCCCGCTGCGTTGGGTCCTGAAACGTAGAAGCTGTGTACCTGCGAGCGCCGAGAAGGGGGGAAAAGCGTCGCAAATATACGACGTTCGTACGTTTGCGTAGGAAAATCTCCTCGGATATTTTCGACGTTCGTCTTCCTGGTCAGGAAATCTACTGTTGCATATTTCCGACGTTCGTAGTGAAAGGACTAAGGAGTCTAAAGAGGAGAGACTAAGGAGTGCACATTTTAATTGGAGCGTTACCGGTGTTATTTTTCCGGTTTTGTCACGAATAAGAGATGAATCAACTTCTCAGAGTCTAAAGCTAACAAATTGCATTGTAACAGAAAACACTTTGTAAAAATTTCCACACCAATTTTTATTCATCCGACCTAGGTTTGCAAACATTGCCATTATCAAGGCGAAGTAACAAATAAACGAGCTATATATATATATAGGTATGGGATGGAGAAGGGGAGGGGTGGGGTCCTCCATCCCATACCTATATATATATATATATATATATATATATATATATATATATCGCTCGTTTATTTGTTACTTCACCTTGATAATGGCAATGTTTGCCGAAACCTAGGTTGGTTGAATAAAAATTGGTGTGGAAATTTTTACAAAGTGTTTTCTGTTACAATGCAATCTGTGACAATTTTCCACAAACTTTGGCCTGATACCTTAAAATCTGTTAGAGCTAACAAGATGTCCATGCATCTATCTATTCACATCCTTGCCGAGAAAATTTTTCATGGCTATGGAACTCCAAATTCAATGAATTGTAATGATCGTAACATTTTATTTGTAAAAATTTAGCGTTAGCATTCCATCCATCTTATTTTAGAGCTACATGACTCACGATGTGCTTTACTGAAATGTGAGAAAATCAAGCTATTGTGTGGGAAATCAGCTTCATGCACGGTCAAGATCACACCTCACTCAATAGCTCAGTGATTATTCTGATGATATTGATTTGAAAGGTAAGGGGAGATCTCAATTTATACCTCGCTGAAAAAGGTGTGACATTAGCTCATTCCAAATTCAAGGACCAGTTCATTTTTTCAAAGGGCATAAGTTTTTTTGGGACGAAATATCGTGACGTTTGGGGTTTATGTGTGAGTAGGTATCGCCTTTACCTTGATTCTGCCACGTGAAATGTTTAGCCACGTGTAAAAGGATCCAATTTGCGTGAATTAATCTATTACGAATATATCTGTCCTTGGGTGTGTCTGAACTGATTCCGAGTCAGCATATCTCAAAATGCGAATTTGAAGCAAATGTATTCAACATTAAGGTCACCTTTTGACCTTAATGTTGGTCACCCCGTAGACATCCTTATCTTATCTTCAAGTCCTTTAGGGTTTTTAATTGGGAGCAAATCTAACATGGATGTGTCTTGACTCATATTTCGGATAAAAGCTTAACCTACATGAAAATACATCCTGAAAATATCAGTTTGCATTGTTACAAAGTGAAATAATATGAGATATCAATTTTTAATCGTGGAATCCTTTCATAAATCTTGAGAAAATATTTTTTTAAACTAGTTGTTTCAATTTTGATGTCAATGACTTATTTATTTTTATTTATTATGCTTCAAGTTCACCCAACAAAAAATTACTGGGAAAACATTATCGCATATTACATACAATCAAATGTAACACATACATATGTATGGAAAGAGAAGTGTTTACAACATTATTTATAAAAAAATTTGGTTTAGCAGAGAACAGAAATGGGTTCTCTTTTGAAACAGTTAAAGTTCATGGCAATGTTGGTTGAAGGTTTGGTACAATCTGTACAACGCTGAGTTTGCACAATAGTTTTTTTTACATTGTTTAAATAAAATTCCCTTTTTGGCCTTACATTAAGTTTTGGCAAAAAAACTAATTTCACACACTAGGTTAGTACTTTTCCCAGTATTGATTAGTTCAAACAAATACAATAAATCCATTTTCGTTCTTTTTTCTTTAAGCATTGATATCCATACATTTACAATAAAACAACATAACTTATATAATTTCCGAACATTGGATAAATATAAATATGGGAATAGTACACATAACGTATTCTCTTCTGTACATTTTCAAGACACTTGCATATTTGATTAAATAAGAAGTCCAAATAATAGAGGCATATTCTAATTTACATGTAATCAAGGAATAGTATAGAATTCTCAGTGCTGTTGTTGGTGTGAAGTATTTTGACACTCTCTGGACAAAACCCAATATTTTTTAGATGAAGAAGTTTTTTATTTCATTGGTGCGATTATAGCGGTATTGGCAGAGCAGTTGATCTTAAACGTAATATCCTTCCCGTATTGCAGGTCGACCACCTGCCATTCCATCACAATTCCACGTCAGTCCTCGGTTCTTCTTCCACCTTCCTATCCGAGGACGTGGCGGCCGCTGAGGGCGAATGTTGGTTCCCAGATGGCGGCACTTGGGCCTTCGGTCTGGGCTTCCTCGCCCCTGCCATTGCACTCCTCGTGGCCGACGCCGTGCTGCTCGTCAAGAGCGCCATCTTGGTGCGCTACACCTCGACCCTCATGGCGCACGACAAGAAGGCCGGCGAGAAGATGAAGGCCAACAGGAAGCTGCAGGTACATGGCTGCATGGATTCTTTGCATAGTAAACATCTACAAAATACGCAAGCCACCTCAGGGGTGTGTGGCAGGGGGTGAATAATCACCAACATGCATTACACTATACCCTAGAGTTAGTGTAACTACGACTAATTATGCATTAGTATAAATCGCTAATGCTTGTCACGAGGCGAAGCCTCATAAGCATGCACTTCTACACTACAGATGTCATCACAATGGAGAGGGACCGTCAATATACATGCATTCTACAACTACAAAGATGGACAGAGACTCAAAACCCATGTAGAAAACATGCAAGGCATGCTTTTAGTATGGACAGATGTTTAACTGATAAGGATTCAAGTATTAGGAGTACTACTACTACTAAGAGCTACACTACCTAATGACAAACGTAGATAAAAGTCTCATTGGCAGCTGTAATGGTCCCTTATCGTTTGTGGGATAAATGACATTTTAAATCTGTCCGTTCTGCAGTCAAGTTCCCTAATTTTTTTCTCATGATCTGATCTACCGTAGTGTGTCGGATTTCGTAAAATATTATCAACGTCGTCAGAGAATAGACCGGTTTGGTACTTACATAATAGTTTGAGTCTAAATTTTAATCGACGGTCTGAAAGCTTTTCCCATCCCAGTTGCTGCAAAAGGTCAGTAACACTAACGAGATTATCATAACGGCCGTTAACGTATCTTGCCGATCTTCGCTGCACGCGTTCTAACTCAGTTTACAAGCCTATCTCATAAGGATACCAAATACTGGCCGCATATTCTAATTGGGGTCTAACGAGGGAGAAGTAGCTGATATCCCTAACTCTATCGTCGCACTTGCCAAGTATTCTTTTAACAAATCCCAATTTACGATAAAATAAAACTGTAAACTTTGCAACAATAAATTCATAAGTAAATGATACACTTAAACAATAAACTGTGCTAATTTTAAGATTTTATAAGTCCTCCGACAACGTTTAAGTTGGTTCTACCGTAAAATGATTTAAGGTAGTTTGAGCGAGATAGTTCCCTAGTCAAAATGTAGACCGTATTTGAATTTTATTTTTTTAATTTAAGCATCTGTAAGAAGTATGAAGTAAATATTGTAATTTAATTGGTGCAAAAATATAGAATTATACATGCCAAAATTCTCGCATCGCGAGCATTTTTGATGGTTCAAACAAATTTTGGTGGTTGGTGTAAGCTGCATCGCGTCTTACACCGACCCAAGTATTTTATATCGTCTACTACAATTATTCTCCCACCAATATCACATTCAATCAGAACCCCTCTGTTTTACCCGAAACTCATGTCACATTTTCACTTACCCCATCCACTGGTGCATAATATGCCGTATTCACAACTCTTTGAATACCTCCTCTCATATGAACCCTGAGCAATCTAGGGAATATTAACTCGTGTTTTCTTACTGTCATCTCAACTCTCTCATTGAGGATGAAGCCTACACCTTGACTGCCATGCATACTATCTTCAACACCTGACCACAATTGCTAACTCACCGTCATCAGTTGTAACATCGTCCTGACGCATGCACTTGGTTTCACAAGCACACAAATCATCCACTCGTCTCATTTTAATTTCATTCATCAACTCATTCTCTTTTCCGTACACACCTCTTACATCCCAAGTACCGATTGCCCAATTTGTATTACCAAGTCCGTCTCTTGATGGGACAACCATATACCGCTTTCGCCGCTCATCGTGGCTTTGGCTATACTTTGACTACTCTTTGAAAACTTAAACGTTATATTTTTCACACAATTTATTAAAATACTAGACCCTACCTGTTTCTACACTTCCATGTCATTCTCAAGGGTGCTCTGTATATATATACTCCCGAAGAGGGAGGGATGATACTGCAGGAGTGGTTCCTTGTGCAAGGCAAGAGCAACTGATCGGAACGAGTTGCAAGGTTAGTTTTAAGGGATATCAGCAATTTAAGTCATTCATCGTGAGTAGTGGTAAGTGAGGAGAGAGAGTGGGAACAAACACATTTAATATCAAGAACAGAGGTATCCAAAAGTTGGTTAGACGTGTAGGTGGATGAAAAGAATGTTTCTAGGGTTTTATATTATTTATATAGCCGTATATTGTATTAATATACATAAATATCAATATTCTGTATTTCTATATCTTGTTCAATAGTGAACATGATATAGGTAAAAAAGAGATGGTAACTGTTTCCGAGGTTATATTTAAAAAATGTTTGCTATGACCTTTTTGCGGAGCAACATATTATATTTAAGCGAAGCCTGTATCGTGGGGGAGAGGAAGATATTCCAGCACAAAAAATATCACGTAACGATAACACTATTTCTTTTCCCACCTCATCTTTATTTCAATTGAAGGAATTTAACTGTTCATTCATGGCGTGGAATTGCATCCTTTCGGATGACAAATGTCATTACTCGAGCGCGGCTCTTGGGAAATTTTAAGTGAGTACATCGTTGCTAATTAAAAAGTAATAATCCGTTCATTGTTTACCGCCTTGAGAAAGAGCCACGACCAATCGAAGCCATCCTATTCACGGAATTATCCTTGTATTTTCAAAATCTAAACATATTATATCTGTCAGCATGTGTAGCCTCTTTTCAGCCAGACAAGAATCCCTAAATTAGCTTCGAAAGTCTCCCAAGGGGAGTGATTGAAAATCCAGCAAATAGGCTGAAAATAAAAAAAATTGTTGCTATTGTCGTAAATGTGCAGTTTACAGCAATGTATGCAATTTACTGTAATTCCATAAAATATTAGAAAAAATGCCGTATCCTGGGATCGAACCCCAGCCACCGAATATGATCATAACCGGCTCAGCACCTCAACCCATCGGGCTACGAGCTATGTTTAAGGAGGCGTTTACTATACGGAGGAAGTTTCTTCTTTCGCTTTCTTCGGAGCGTTTTTCTCTCGAACCCCGAACCCCGGCCAATGTGGAAGAAAGCCATGACACTTTTCCCGCATTCTCTCTATAGTTTCAGAAAATAATTGCCTCGTTTGGATCCCGAACATAAGTCACGCGATGTCTCCTTGTAAGTGAGACAAAGCACACTGCTTCATCGACCAAAAATGCTTTCGATTCACAACCTAGCATCGGCCCCGAACACCCCCCCCCCCAATAGCGATAAGGAAGACATTATCCCCACTTTATATTTTGATATATGACGCACTGTGAGAATAATTTCTCTGGAGGGGAGAGCCAACAGACGGAAAGGAGTGTAGTATGACTCTCGGGAGAAATGGCACCAAAATATCGCGTTCGAAGAGCAGGCTGCAAGGGCTCACTATTTTGCAAATTGTAGCCTTGAAGTAGGAAATGCGTTAAATGTAATAGCTTATGTTTAAGGATGAAGAATAATATTTTGCTTTCCCTCATTCAATTTCCCAAGTATGATTTTGTGCTGTGCTGATAGGCGTCCAAAGTCAAAAGAAAAAAGTCAACATTTATCAACTTTGAGGCATCATATTTTCACTTTAAACCTCGTAGAAGACCCACGCACATTGGAAAGCACAGATTGAACTTCTATTCAACTTTTAATCAAATAAACCGCGAAGTATCTATTATAGCGGGAGCGTTAATCGGAAAATAGAAAGCCTCTACATCGCCTTCCCTGGCCTCTCTAGGGAGCATCCTTAATTAGGAATATGGAACTTGTTGGAGGTCAGAATGATGGAGGAATGCTTATTAAAGGCGGGACAGGTACATGATAAAATGTGGACAGATTAACGATACAACTTCATTTAACAATTTTGGTCCCAAAGCCTTAGATGATGATAAAATCTCTAAGTTTTCTAAAAAATCCAGCTTTGCACTCATGTCATGAATATAAATAAAATAGAATCTAAAATCAGACATACTTCCTTATTTTTAAATTAATATTGAGATTTTTTACATCACTCCTCTCTTTTGCAGGTCCGCCTCTTCTCCAGGCTTTCCGTCCTGCTCGGGATCGTGACGGCCCTGGGTGCCGCGGCGCGGTTGTCAACGACGTACATGCACCAGCACCACAACCTGCCGCACCCATCGTCCACATTAACCAATTTTTCCGCGCACCTCCTCCCATTTTCGACTGTTGCCTCGGAGGAAGTCACCACTGCCATGTATGAGGCGAAGGACTCCTCCCCCACTGTCAGTAGCCACCTTAATAGCAACGAGGAGGCGCAAAACCCCGGCAGCAGCGCCATCTGGCTCGCTTTCGACGTTGCAAACGCCCTCCAGGTGACATTATTAGTAATTATTTCTGTTCACGCTTCTGATACCATCTCCATCACCTGCTTTGAACGAGAAAGCTTATCCTTCCCTCTTACGATACAACTCATTTCTCTCGAGACACCTTTTTGAAACTGTTTTTACTCAGAATCCCTCAAATAAATGTAATGTTGGCACCGTTGTTTTCCATAGCTTACCACGAAAAGGTGATTTTTTTTATGTTTTCAATCACATTGGCGATTTTTCTTAAGATAGTTTGAGCGAGATATCACTTCTAGAATTTCATGAATCTGACCTCATTTTAAAGAAAAAAACTCCAATATTTACAATTAAATAAAAATAATAACCGCTTTCCTAACTACTTTTCGAGAGATTTGCATAAAAATATTAGCTGTTTTGGATGGGATGGATTACGGCTGTGAACTACAGAGGGAGAATATTGAAAAAATCAGGAATTTATAACGCCTAGATTTTGTGAAATAAATTAACGATGTGTAGTTTGTATGCCTTCTCAACTATTAAGAAAATATAGTCAGTTACTCGCCGCAGTAATTTTTACAAAAAAAAACAACTGTTTTGAAGGCGTTTTCACCGTTCTGCGTGAAAAAATTAGTCAAGTTAGTGACTTACGTGGACATATTTATTTAATTACAGAGAAAGTTTGACATATAAAACTGTATGTTCATGCATTTAATATTAAAATATTTACTTCATGCTTCTTACAGACACTGAAATGAAAAAAATAAAATTCTAATATGGTCTCCATTATGACTAGGGAAATATCTTACTCAAAATATCGTAAGTGACATCCATTTCACTTCTCTCAGGGCATCATGGTGGCGCTATTTGTCACGTGCGACTGCGGAGTCCTGAAGCTGTACACGCGTTCCTTGAGGAGGAGAAATAGGAGGAGCGGGAGCAGGAGGTGCAGGAGGAACTCCTCGAGGGGTGGCGGGGCTTCTTTGCTTGGCCGCGGGAAAGGACCCGGGGACGGGGCAAGCCACCGTCCCCAGTGGAGACTGATGTCCAAGTCCCCAAGCCTCCAGTTGCTCACGTGGGACCCCGTGCCGGACACGGTGTGATTGATTCTTGGCAGTTGAGAGGAGTATCGCCGACTGATTGGCTGATTAATTCATTCTCGTTCGGTGGTGTACGGTATCCGTCGTGCGGTGCGTACCCAAAAGTTCTCAAGATACAGGAGCCACAACCGTGGTCTGAAGTTGAAAGTGTGCTAACTGCTGGATCCACCGTAATCAGCCAAAAATAACGGAAAGAACCCTACTCAATAATTTTCCTCTCTAGATATGCTAGGATTTAGAGAGAGAGAACTAATGTATCCATGAGAAGGATTTTGAAAGGTTTTCTAAATGTTTTTTTTTTGATCTCGTACGATTCTGGTGATCCGTATGCCCCTGCGATACCGATAAGCCATTGGCTTGTCATCAGGTGTCTATGGGGCCTAACCACTAGACAAACGAACCACTTGACAGAAACACCCATGCCCTGGGCACAGGCGGGGCTCGAACTCGCGACCCTCGGATAAGCAGGCGAGGACTTCACCCTGCCGCAACCGGCTTCTACAACATAACTCTCACTATTCTGTACTCCGTGCTTAATATAATCTTAAACGACGTTTCAAACGACGGCTTACCAAGTGCTTTCCATACATCTATGGTTGAAAAGAAGTCCGGAGTGTTGTTTCACACTACCAATGCTAAGAGGGAAGTAGCGTTAGGCATTTGGTGCATTGTTCAATTTGGTTCAAACTGATGAATTCAGATTCTAGGTTGTAATCAGTGCGCAGGAAAGTGCAAAGTAAAGATAATGGTGATGCATTATTGATGGACAAAGACCTAAGTTGACGGTGAGAATGGGTATATCTTGCCAGTGTTTCTTCATCATACGGCCATTCGTTATCAAGCGATTGCCAAAGAGTTTAGGGAAATGTGTGTCATGTTTTTGAAACAGAAATGTAGTTGCTCGTTCCACGAGTTCTTCATTGGGTCTACTTCATGACTGCTAAGGAGGTGGTGTTAGAGGTAAAAATATTGAGCATTAATATCTTTAAACATGAAAACATAAGCCCATTCGCGAGTGTAACCTTATAGCATTATACGATGGACTGATGTATTTGTGTCCGGGTGTGAACCGCAATAGGCCTAGCTACAATACCGTGGAATGGTTTGACGGATACAATTTTCCAAAGGGGAAGAAAATCAGGTGTACCACTTGCACTTGCGCTCAGTCAGTCTTGGGAATACTAGCAGCCCGGGAATATTTCTAATGGCCGTAAATTTCCATTCCATGGCGTTCTAAAAAATAATTAGGAAAAAAATGCACGCTTTTTCTTTGCCCCCTGATTATTTTCAGCCACTCCATGTGTGATTGGAAGAAGGCATCTCGGATTTTCCACCGGGTAGTAGAGTTTGGCACCAACGCTTCGAGGGTCGCAAGGTCAAGTCTGCCATCGTCTTCAGAGTGAGTTAACCCCGGAGAGGATGGAAGGCTTGGCCTTATAAACGTAGGTGCCGAGCACCACTGCAGTCTGGACGAAAACCCGGGATCTCATCCTCCAGTGCCGGGATTGCCGGAAAAACATGAGATCCTTAGACATGTACGATGTAATATTCATAAGTGTTGTGAATAAAAAACCTAACACTTTTGTAGAAATAAAAACGGCTTATATACCGCAAAAGATGATATTTGAGTAGGCTTTATTGTGTACGCTCCAGTCTATGAGTGTAGACGCATACATGTGCTTTCATGGGGTAAGCCTTCTTAAAGGACATTGAGTAAACAATCCAGTGTGTCCATAATCATAATTTATTTATCGAATGTATCTGACATTTTTTGTGATATTATTTTAGTGTCTCATGAATTTTCCTCGACTTAAATTATATTTGCCTTTATTTTGATGTCATAGTTTATCGCAGAAGGAAAACTTGTTTGGAGTGCTAACTTCCGGCCAGCTGCACAGTGTTTGCTTTGACCGTCACTTTATTTTAAATTCTCGGTTGAACTGATGATTGCACTACATCACGTCGGTAACCAATTAGCTGGGCGTGCAAAAAAGAGGAGAAGTAGCATTACTTGGCACACTCGGTGGTGTTGAAGATAATTTTCAGGAAGTATGTATTTTTTAGAAAAATAAAAGGGCAACTATCAGTAAATTCATAAATTCGAGATATTCTTGAAATAAGAAGAATCAAACGATTTATACACTAATACATATGAAATGGAGTAACTATATTTAACTGATAGCCATGTCGTTTTTCATATCGTGGATGCCTTAAAACCGAATTTAAGTGAGCTAATAGTTTTCACGACTAAAAAATGTTTTGAGGATACCGGGACCAGCCACGGTAGTTACCTTTAAGGAGTCACCTGCAAGTGCACATAAGTGCGATATTCCGCAGAGGAAAAATCATTCGCCTTGGACTTCATATTGGACTTAGATTGACGTCATATGTCTAGCAGTCCTGAACACCTGGTTCCTATAAAGACCCCAAAAATCCACAGAGGATAAGGACACCTCGGCAGCTTAACTGGTTTAAGCAAAATCGAGGGATTCGGGTTCGTATCCCGGTAGAGGTGAATGATTTTTCCTCTGTGTAATATCACACCAAAATATTAATTCGAATTCGTGTTCAACGTGATGTCAGACTGACAAAATGCCATTGATTTGGCTAATCACGCTGGGAAACGTATGGAATGTCTGTAACACAATCGTACGGACACGTTACAACTCCAAGTTTGTAGCTTAAAATACATCCTTTTTGACCATATAAATTTATTTTACCCGGAAACAAACTAACAAAATGTTCTACCGTGTGTGTTTTTATTCACTTCTGTTGGTAGATCTTTTTCTGGTTCTCCCTCACTTCTCGATTCCATATCGAATAGACATGTGTCGACAGGGTTCTTCTCTTGTAGCTTGAGGCTTAGTCAGCGCTACTTGTCATTGATTTGGGCTTACGTGTACCTACATGCCGTTTGCGGTTAGCAAACACTCCCTTGGATGACATATTATAAGATGTTACTACCACTCTAGACTATTGAGGATTGCTGAAGGATGTAAATCTATGGTTCATGCATTTCGTATGGAGGCTAGCAGGTGCGCATAATGACAATACTGTATAATTGAATACAAATACAACCTTATTTTGATTTACCGTGCCTTTCTGTACGGTAAAGATGGAAATGTACTCTTAATATTTTTGTTGGCAATTTTAATAAAGAAATGCGTTTTTATGATGAGTTTTCTCTCTCATTTTAAAACACCTTTTAATAACTGTTTATTACTTTATCAGCCTAATGAAAATATGGTAGGAAGAAGATAACTGGGATAAACCTTTTACTCTCTTCTTTTAATTTTACCTGAAGGTATGTACTGACAATGAGTAGCTGTTAAGAACATTCATGTTGATACGTGCCACTTGGTTTTAAATGCCGAAAAGTACGCGATCGAAAAAATAACAATTCCTTCTGCCTCACCCTCTCCCTTTCTCCCCCCTCACCGTCGCTAGTTCGAGCCAGACACTCCCCATTTTCCTCCCGGCGGTCGCCCCTATGGGCGGTCTCCCCCACTCTGACCACTCATACAGTGTCCGACCGTGTTCCTTCTCAAGGAATTCCTCCTCTGTGGTGGAAAAATCTTCGTCGCCTCTCCCTAACCTTACACCCTCGCCACGAGCCATCGACAATCCCCCCCCCCGCCATCCTTCACACCCTACGCCACCACTCCCGCGACCCGCCAGTCTGGTCGGACACGGAGGGCGAGAGGAGCAAGCAGGGTAATTAGGGTGTCAACGAGCGAAGTTTAAGGGAACCCCCTCCTTCTCACCCCCCTGTTTAACGCTGAGGGACCATATTCTTCGCCCCTTCCTACCCATCCCTCTTCTCCTCACACCTCCACGAACTAATCGTCCCGTGCTCTCCTTCACTTCCCCCCTCCCCATCCCATAACCGAAGAGGGCAGCTGAGCCC
The DNA here is from genome assembly GCA_963573305.1 of Pyrrhosoma nymphula. Lineage (NCBI taxonomy): Eukaryota > Metazoa > Arthropoda > Insecta > Odonata > Coenagrionidae > Pyrrhosoma > Pyrrhosoma nymphula. The sequence goes on along the minus strand of OY754335.1, from coordinate 130,069,076 downwards.
TACGTGTTCCTCAGGAGGACATATTTCATCCATCATCCGCCCTCTCCTTTTCCTGCGACCCTGCACGTGGCCAAAAAACCAATGGCTGCATTGCTTCTTAAAAGTCCAGAGCATTTCTTTAAAATGAAAAGGCAATGCTCAAAAGTTGAGGGAAAGAAGGAGAGCATGAAGGGAAGGAGGACTAAGGGGAATCTGGGCCATGATTGGGCGGAAAATCCCTGACCCCCACCCACGCCCCGGGGTCAACCGGGATAAAAGGGCGACGCTCCGCGAAAAGAAAGGAGGACGGCGGAGGGAGAGGACCGAGCACACTCGCTTTGACGCACGGCGAAACTCCGTCGGGGGTCGCGGCTATGAAACTAACGAGTTCGCCTCCGACACACAGCCGAGGGCGGCCCATCCGCTGGCAGCGGGACCTACAGTGACGGAGCGAAGCAGCCATCCCACACCCGCAGCGCGGCGGATGACTCGGCGCCGTGGACATTCAAGGCGAGGTCCCTGAGCCCAGAGAGAGGACGTCTGAGCGGCCAACTACTCCCCAGGTCGATCGTCCCCTCCAGCCCTGGCAGCGGAGAGAGTCCACGCCTCCCCCTACGCCCCGTGGACCCTCCCCCCCTCCCCTTGCCCGTGGAGAACGCCGTCAGCGGTTGTAGAAGAGATGCGCGGGAAATTCGCATTGCCCCAGCATGCTGTTCGGGAGGACCCCTCGCTGCACCCTCCCCAGTGACGTTCCTCCGTTGACGGGACCACAAGAAAAAACTTAATTCAATTTAATAATTTTTTATCTGAGTAAGAGGACATCCTGTTTGTAACTCGTAATTGCAATAAAATGTCAGTTTACCAACATCACGGTTGAGAATCATTCCTTGTCTTCCCCCTCTATCCCTGAGATTGTCCACTACCACCTCTGAAAAACTAGCGGGTCTGCGCCCCGCCACCGCCTACATCACCTTCCTGACATATGAGACAGCAGGAGGAGAAAGGTAAAAAAAGGACCCTTCCTGAAGAAGCGCGAATGAAGGGTGTGTTAATGTATATATACAAGCACGTCTTTTATTGAATGACTTGCAGGTTGAAATTTTGAGCCCAGATGAAGCTTTATTAAAAAGCGAAACGTTGGTGAAATGGTGGTTTTGTAATTGAATTGTAAACCAAAGCTCCAGAAAAAACAATCAATCATAATTAAAGTGGTCAAGATAATCTATATAGAAGAAAATATAATGTTACCATAGTAATGAGAGGAGTTCTTTCACTGGTTGTTTAAATTTCTTGGGTTTATTTACATATTGACAATACGTTATTTATCTTATACCTGGTTCTTTAAAGAGGCGAATAGAATCAATTGAAAGATTAGAGGATTTTTTTGGCTGTGCATTTTGTCATTATGGGCCTCTGGCAGGCCGATGAAGCAACTTTTAGTTTTGCATGGGCCACAGACCGGGCTTGGAGGGCTTATAGGCCGTGTGTTGCCGGAGATAAAAGGCCCAGGGGGCCCTCTACCATCCATCGCTCTTCCGCTGCAAAAACCTCCTCCAGAAAAACCACGAGGTGAGTGCGTTCGTTCTTCGAGCTCGCTACCACACACGTACTGAAGCCGGCAAGCGTAAACACAAAAAATAAATCGTCGGTCTCGCATCACACACAATGTCAGATGGGCTCCAGATGGGCAGAATTTGGCTTCGATTTCGGAAATCTTTTCTCTCTTATGTGTCTCAACTCAGATGAGGTCGTTCTTATCTCTAGACCGCATGTCCTTGGCCTACCTCAAGAGATTTCCCATTCAACCCCCGAAGTCCGCAGGCTAGCTGTGGAGAGAGTAGGGGAAAGATGAGGGTCCGCCGTGAGGTTATCTGATATTACGTATGCGTATGATAGATGTGCTCTCTTTAGTCAAAGTGGACTCTCGTAGGCGTTTTTGGTGTCCAAGGTGCGCATCGATTTCTTTTTCTGTGGTTATGAGACCAGTGCTGCGTTCGCTCTTTGATCAAGTGGTCACGTTTCGGTCATCATTCATTCCTAAGTGCTTCTCGTGTTCTGCGCCGGCTGCCGGGAGAGCGAAAGACAATAGACGTTTAGAGGCGGTATACTCTGCACTTATCTCAAAGGAAGAGAGGAAAGACATCGAGGAAATTGTAAGTGAAGTTCTTTTTAAAATTTTGTATCGATTGTAACTCATTATTAAATTCCTTCGTTCAATTAAACCTCATTGTTCTACGATGAGTTGGTACGCGAGTACATTACGAGAGTGCGAGTACCTTTTTCTGATATCGGTTCGCGGAGGGATTCACTCACCACGACCAACATTCTATTTCCCCCTTCCTATCTATTTTCTGAATCGTTAAGGCCGTGTAACACGACACGATTTCCTTGCGATCCCGTCGAGCGCTACGCCGCTCTCGACAACGTAGACATTGGGTTGTTAAGTGTTTCATACCCCTCGACGCTGTCGCGACTATCGCTCGACGACAATGCGACGCGTCGAATGAAGTTGAGATAGCCTCTACTTTCACTCGGCCGTCGAGCGCAATCGCCAATCACAAAGCCTCGATTCGTCACGTGACCGTGTGCCAACAACATGTGGGAAACGAAATTATTCAGAGTGATGGCGTCAAAATGCGTCGTTGAGAAGTGGTCGCATGAAGAAAAAATTAAATTGATTGATTTCTACAGTGGTAAGCAAAATAAATAATATGCACATTGAAAAATCACTTGGTAAATTCCACACTTTAATTACGAAAAAACCGACCCAGGTTTCGGCAACTCAGTGCCATTTTCAAGGTATCTGATCGTGTGGTGGCCGAGTATAGGGTGGAGGGGGAGGGAGGTAAAAGGAGTGGGAGGAAACAGGAGTGGGAGGGGACCAATAATCGTCCTTCACCCTGTTGTTCTCACTCCTCCACAAAAAGAACCCCTGATTGACTCATCCCTCCCGCTTCTTTCTTTCCAATTTCCCAGGATTACCCTAACCCCCTCCCCCTCCCCCCTAACTCCCGGCCTTGCACCCTCTTCCCCCCTCCCTCCCACTCCTTTTACCTCCCTCCCCCTCCACCCTATAAGGTATATATACTCGGCCACCACACGATCAGATACCTTGAAAATGGCAATGAGTTGCCGAAAAAAGGGTCAGTTTTTTCGTAATTATAGTGTGGAATGTGACCAAGTGATTTTTCACTATGCATATTAAACATTTCGACAAAGTTATGCCGTAAACGTTTTCTCAAATAAATAATATTTATACACGTTTTAGCTCTTGGTAGAATCTTTATGAGTGAAATATCGAAGAATGAAAACGATAAAGGAATACGATTGGCTGAGGAAGTCGTGATGTGTAACGGTCGGACACGACGTCGAAGCGATCCTATCGAGGGGTGATTGTACTGTCTTTCATGAGTCCCGCTCGATTCTAGAGTGAAGGTCATAGATCGCGCTCGACGGGATCGCAAGGAAATCGTGCCGTGTTACGCGGCCTTTTAAGCTTACAGCGGTGCCAGTATATCGTGTGAAGCCTAGAATCTCCTCTCCCTCGCCAAAATGAAAATGGCAGCACTAGGGCCCGATTCTGATCTTCCACCAGTCAATGACTGGTGGAAAGTTCCACCATTCGTTCATTGAACGACTCTTGATCCGTTCAATGAACGGCTCAATGACCCCCTCTGGAGAGCCGAACGTCAAAAACTTATGCCGATGTCCAACTTACATCGAAAACGCGAACAAAACAATGTCTACCTTCCGCACGCTTACTTCCGTCGGAATGTTTCCACCACGACACTAGCGCTGTTCCACCAAGTGGATAGCGGGTGGAATGGAAGCTTGACTTTCCACCAGTCATTGAACGATGAACGATGTAGTGAACGATGCTATGGTGGAAGGTGGAACATGATGACGTAGTGTCGGAAAGTCATGACGTTTTGGTGGAAACTAATGACGTTCTGGTGGAAAAGTTGAACATCGGGAAAGCATCAGAATCAGGGCCCTAGTAACTACAATTCTACGCGGCACTGGCGACGTTTAAACGATTCGAAACGATGACGGGTGAGGTGTGGAGAGAAGGTGGGGGTAGGTAAGTATTATTAACTATGCTATCTCTGGCAAGGACGATCACCGCGCGACCGCACCATAAAAGCGTTGATCGCCTGGGGTCCCGAATTTGTTTCCAGGCTGTTGAGTATTGTTGTGACCATAAATATACATATGGATCCTAAACTTGCCCCCAGTGGGTGTTGCCAAATATTCCAAATGCACCGAAAAATCAAGACCAAGCAGATTATAGCGCAGCCACTCTAGAGAAGGTGGTACTAATACGGAAAGGCTGTGATTCAAATGGAGATACTGGAAATAAAGGTACTGGAATTGGCTACTGCCCGTGCAGTGTTGCTGAAGACTTAAATCCATATGTATATTCATGGTTGTGACCATTAAACTGCAAATCGTTGGGAGAATGATCAGCTGAGTGGGGACAACGCACCGAAGCCGATAATTTACGCCAGAATGATATTTGACATATATGTGTGTATCGTGTGTTGTTGACAGTTTTTTGGTGGGCAAACATACATCCAATATACTGTTCAAGACCTCTCTCATATCAATAAGTGCTCAAACTGGGTTCAAATTTTTGTCTTATCCGTAGCGGATAACATGAAGCGGGAATTGAAGACAAAGCGTTTTGATTTCCAGGAGTGTGCACCAAGTACTGTGTGAGCTATGAGATTATACGGAATCGCCTTGTAATATCTACTTAAGCGGCGTCCGAATTTGTTAGGAATCAAGGACAGGTGTTAGGGCGAGCTCTCAAAGTGTCTCCACGAGGATGTACGAGTTCGGACGCCCTTGTGTATATTGCGGCCATCAGTGAGACAAAAATGTCAAAGAGAAAAAATTGAGGACTAAAAACCATATAACAATCTATCTGCAGCATCCCGCTAAATCTAAATAATTCGTTTTATTTGGCTGATTTAGTCGTACTAAATGTTAGTTGTGCCAAATGTTTTTGAGTCTAAAATCACTGGGTTCATTTAGGTTCATGTAAGCCTGCATTTATGACAGGTTATTCGTTTATGAATCATTAATACTGTTGCAGAACATTAATTATGCTGAACTTCCACCATATCATACCAGATACTTCTCTTTTTGCATTAATATAGTGTTCCACTGTTTTAGTGTTTCTTTTGTAAAAAATATTATCTTAAAATTTCTTGTATAGTGATGAAGTAAATCTAGGATCTATTTTTTCTCCGTTTTATTGGCTATAAAAATTACTTTTTTTCTTAATAAAATTAATTTTCCGGTTGAATATATTGCGTGTTAAGGATCCGCGGAAGCAGTAGCGGTTCCTTCCCTGGGCTAAAGAGACCGCTGTTGTTGGAGCTGCCTTCGTCCTCTCCCGAATGCATCCGCTTCATTATCCACGTTAGTGTTATTGTGCTCGACTCACTTCCGACTTTTGTCACCCAAGCCAGCAATCCGTTCAGCCTTTGCCTTTCATTTCCATCCCATACCATGTTATCCCACCCTTGTTTTTTTCAGCGTATGTAAAGCCGTGGATACAGAGATGTATCTGTATATTTTGGGCTTTAGGCATTATTCTCTCTTCCTCGCCAATAATTGCAAAGCGTTTCTCTTCTGGAAGGAGGAAATAAAATGTCGGCAATGCGGGGAGACGCTTCGGAGAAAACGGGTTCGGGATTGACGGGAACGAAAAAGGAGTTTGATAACTGAAGGCTAGTAAGCCTACATTTAAAGTAGTTTGAGCGAGATAGTTCCCCAGTCATAATGGAGACCATATTCGAATTTCATTTTTTAATTTCAGCGTCTCTAAGAGGTTTGAAGTAAATATTGTAATATTAATGGCGCAAATAATAGGAATATGAAAAAAACTCTCAGTAATTAAATAAATATATTGACTCAAGTCTATAATTTCACTCATTTTTTCACGCCGCATGGCAAAAAAGCCCTAAAAACAGCATGGTTTTTTTTCGATTCTGTAAAATTTACTGCGGTGAGTAATGGGTTAATTTTTTATGAATACATTCTTGAGAAAACATACAAAGTACGCAAAATTAGTTTTTTGATGAAATCTAGGTGTTTTAAATTCCTAATTTTTTTCAATCTTCTCCCTCTGGAGCGCACAGCCGTATTCTATCCCATGTAAAACAGCTTGTATTTTCAGAAAAAATGCTCGATAAGTAGATCAGATGCTTTCCCGGCGTATGCTGGTAGTGAAGGCTGCTCGGGTGCTCCACCGGGTAATCTCCTCCATAGCTGCCTCTCCTCCTCCTCCGGGCAGCCATTGAGTAGATTACCCGGTAGAGCACCCGAGCAGCCTTCACTACCTGCTCGATAAGTAGTTCGGCAAGGGGTTGATATTTTGAAATCATTGGAAAGATGGGAGTTTTATCTTTAAAATGACGTCAAATTTATCAAATTCTAGGTGAAGTGACATTTCGCTCAAGCTACCTTAATGAATGAACGTAGCGTAATAAGGTTGGAGTGATTGTTCTGTGTGCACATATTTGCGTCAATCTTTCCATATGTGTTCTTATCAGCGATTTTTATAGAAAAATGTGCAAAAATTCATTTTGCCGATTTGGTTATTTATAAACTCAATTAATGCTATTTTAACACGTAGCCTTATGGAAAATGAAATATATTTTGTAATATTTCGATATTATATGCACAGATTTTCTTAAAAACGCAAAATAATATTTTTATACATACTAATTTAATGGTTGCTAACCCATATTAAGGTGTCACGTCTTGTCAAAAATTCGATAAAACTTATTTATACATAATTTTTGTTTTCATTTTGAATAGAGCGCCAAAACTCCACATCGTAAAATGCTTTAATTAAGTAAAAAATAATAAAATATAACTCATGTATCATTTCCAATATTGCATGCATGGTGAATTCCGCTACATATTCAGATGTACTTAAATGAAATGTGGTCCTAGATGTTTTTTTACTTGAAGAATTATTAAAATGTGCGCTCAATGAACCACGTTTACCACTCCAACCACATAAAGCTCAAAATGGCGGGTGGTGTACAAGAGAATAGTGGCGTACTTCAACAAGGCTAAAAAAATAATAAGATTGTCCATTTCATTTTTTATAGTTAGACAATATTTAATGCTTTTTATGCAGTATTTATTAAAACCTCGGAAATTCTGCGACAGTTTTGTTACCAACTTACGAAAGCTGAAGTCTGTAATTAAATATGTATCATCGTTTTCAACATCGTTTTTTGGCTGTATTATGTGTTCAAGTCCTTTGCTCACAAACCATGACTTGAAGCGTACGTGAATGCGTACGGCTACGGTTGATAGGATACATTTTGGTTGACACTGTCAAATGAAAATTTTACCTTTAGCATTTTATTTTTTAACTCCGATGTTTCGTATTTTAATGAAGTGTGCTGTAAATCTCATTTTAAAATTCTTCTTATGTTAGCACCCACTTAAACATATATCTTCATCAAACAACGTACTTAATTTTAAATTCTTTCCGAATTTCTAGCGGGCGAATGGAAAAAGTTTTAAAATTATATTCTCCAAAAACTCTCGCAACCGGGATGATATTCTTGTGATGGCTGTAGTTTCATTCTCCTTGACGTTCAATTTCAACGGTCGGTTCCTTCGAGGGCATTTAAGGGGATATATCTCTTGGGTGTAGTCTGTCCCGGTGCTGAAAAGAATGAGTTTCTCAAAGTCCAACATTCTCACCTTCAGGAGGCGTTTAAAATGATATGCCTTACCCCCAAAAAAAGATTCGAGATTTTTTGTACTCAACCAAATATGAGACTGTAAAGAGTATATCTTAAATGCCTTACGTCATTAACATCTCTTGATTTCACCGCCAGCAATGTGGGACTAGTGGCAACAGAAGGATAGATGAAAAGCCTTCTCAATTCTTCTTGTATTAAGACATCAACGGTCACTGCGCTTTCAGGAAGTTTTCCCTGACTGCGGTTGTTGTGAAATGTTTCCATAGTGACGGGTCATTTTACGGTGCTGAGTGAAGGAAAATGACTTTGGTAATCTTTAATAGCCTTCGCCAGGTACTAATTGTTTATTATATATTGTTAGACGTACTCACGCAAACATGCCCGTAATGGTGAAAAATCTAATTTTAAAGACGACGATAAAACCTATTCTCTTTCTTCCCCTTCCCCGTTTAGCTAACATCCTCCCCTATATCATGGTATTAAGCAACTCTTTACCCCAAATTAATTTGCCCCACTTTAGTCCCAATAATATAAGTCTTCGATTATTTTTTCACTTAGTTTTCCCTCATTAAAAACTACGAAATATAATTACTGTATTTCTTGGGCTTTTATAGCAGAAAAAAAATTCGACAACCTTAATATTTTTGTGTTTTTCTCATGAGTGTAGCTATTCAGAGACATGGTGGTGTCAAGCAATGAGTGAACTCTAATTATAAACGTAATTATAACAAAAAAATATTTTTCTGACAAATTAATAAATCTAATAAGTAAATTTATCTATAACCAAATTAAACTGAATTGCACAATATCCTTATCAGTGTAAATGAAATGTTCTCCAATAGAACTTTTATTTGATAAATTACTATCCAATTACCGAGCGAGCGAGGAACGTGGGTATCGAGGGAATCGCTGATAAGAAGTGGGGGAGAGGGGGGAAGAGGGAGGTGGGGAGAGGGTGGATGACTGCGGACGGGAGGGCGGGCGATGCCGGGGCTAGAGCCCTGCAAAACGGCCTCCATACTAGCCCTCGTTCACTCGGCTTAATAGAATTCACACACTCGAGTGCAGAGTCAACCGAGTCTGGATTTACGCTCAGACGCTCAGAGGCGCGAATAAATTCATACAATCATAGGAAATGGAAAGGGATAGGAACACATAAAAGGACAAACACAGGGTTTGGTGGGGAAGATGAAAATGTGTCGAATCCAGTATAGCCATACTCGGGCTCAGATTTCCGAATATTCCGCCTGGGTGCTGGCTCTCCACCCGTTTCTCCGTCAATAACGTAGCTTAGGCGGTGACTCGTTGCCAGCCGACCGGTTATAGCCGAGTACGGAGGCAGTTTTGCAGGGCTCTACATCAACATCTACAGAATACCCTGCAAGCCTCCTCAAGGGTGTGTGGCAGGAGGTGTGTATTAATCAACATGCATTACACTATACCTTAAAGTTAGTGTAACTACGACTAATTATGCATTGGCGTAAATCGCTAGTGCTTGTCACGAGGCGAAGGCTCACAAGCATGCACTACTACACTACAGATATTATCACAATGGAGAGGGACCATTAATATATATGTATTTTGCAACTACACAAATGGACAGAGACTCAAGACATATGTAGAAAAAATGCACGGCGCGCTGTTAGTACTAGGTAACAGATAAGGATTCAAGTATTAGGGAGTACTATAACTACTAAGAGCTACACTACCTATCGACAAACCTAGATAAAAGTCTCATTGGCAGCTGTTATGGTCCCTTATCGTTCGTGGGAAAAATGACATTTGAATTCTGTCCGTTCTGCAGTCTAGTTCCCTAATTTTATTCTCATGACCTGATCCACCGTATTATGTCGGAATTCGTAACATATTATCAACGTCGTCAGTGAATTAGACCGGTATGGAATTTACATAATAGATTGAGTCTAAAATTTAATCGACGCAGTTGCTGTAAAATGTCAGTAACGCTAACGAGAGTATCATAACGGCCTTGAACGTATCTTGTCGATCTTCGCTGCATGCGTTCTAACTCTAGCCGGGGCACAAAGCACCCTCTTAGCGAACGTCAGTCAATCTCCGTGTGTTCACTCTGCCGCCATTACCTCATCAGCTCTTCACCTACTCCAAAGCACTAGTCTCCAAGGCCTTGGCACGCGTGTTCGGCTTACAGGGATTTATTCATGGGATGCATTGTTCGGTCGAAAGCTTCATAGCAAATGATTGTGTTCTTGAGATCAGGGTATCTCAAGAGACTTACTTACCATGGCCAAAACAATTTATTGCTACAATAAGGTGGAATCAAGTTTACGATATTATTTGATTTTTCTCAAGTAAATTGAATAATACTGTTGAATGAAATAACCTCTGCCACGAAAAATTAGGAGGATAGTCATAAAAAAATCATGCGTTTGTAAGGAGATCCCATAAGATAAAAATCCCAACCCTCTATCTTGAGCGGAAGTAGTTTTAAAAAGCTAAAAATGAAACCACTGCACAATACCCAATTCGTAGCTTAAACCACCAAAGGGCCCCTTTTTGGGACCTTTTGGGGCCCTGAGGTATATTAAGATAGCCTTCTCCTTGAAAAAGTACATATATGTGCCAACTTTCATGGTGATCGGTGAAACGGTGTCGAAGTCTATTAATATCGGACAAACAAACATACAAACATCCATTTTTATATATATAGATATACATATCGGTGATTAATGTAGCAGATATTGCTATAGGTGAGTTATTATTACTATTATATATTAAAATAGTATGGAAATTTGCAAAGTGAATTAATCGTTAACTATGTCACGATTTCACATAGTTACTTCGCCCACCATCACGTTAATATAGTAAGTAGAGCATTTAACATCCCAGGGGATGACCGGTTCTTGTTTTTCCTCCTGGAAAAGTTTCGGAGACATCTTCAACTATAATTTTAAGCAAATTCGCTCCAAAGATCGTTATAGCATATATTTGGACTGGAAAAACGTTAATTTGGCGGTATTATCCGACAATTGTTCTGCTTATATTCTTATTATTCGTCATTTTGCGCATCTGGAAAGGTTATTTATTTGTTTTGGACTTATTTTTCATAGATTTCTAAAATAAACATTGAATTCAGTTTTTTAAGCTATATAAACCGCCGCAACTCGCAAGGGTTACAAGCTACGACGTTCTTATTGACAAAATACGTAGAGCATGTAATATCCCAGATGATAACGGGTTTCTGTTTTCTTATCTGGAAAAAAATCTGAGATATCTTTAACTATAAATTTAAGCAAAATTCGCTCCAAAGATCGTTATAGCATATATTTGGACGGGAACAAACGTCATTTTGGCGATATTATCTGACAATTTTTCTGCTTTTATTTATACTCTTTGTCATTTTACGCATCTGGAAAGGCTTTTTTTTATTTGTTTCGGACTTGTTTATCATAGATTTATAAAATGAACATTGAATTCAGTTTTTCAAGATACATAATCCGTCATTACTCCCAAGGTGATTGAGATACGGCGTTCATGTTAATACGGAATATATTTAATTATGCATTGCGTCCACATAGTCTCTGTTGAGGTTATTCCCCCTTCTCCTTTATCCCTGCTGTAATCCCACCCAAATCGTCAGTTCACCTCTCCGTCCCTCGCGTGATCCCCTTTGGGGGCCTGAGGTTCCTCGATTAAGGGACCGGAGCAGGTGAATCCTGTGGGGTGTATAATGTGCCGGTCGTGAGCGCCTTCGTGTGTAAGCAAACGGAACTAACCGAACGGAAGATTGGACGAGCAGGCGACTAATGGCCGAAACCCTTCATTGGCCTTTGCTTCCCACTCACCCTCCCCCAACTCTCCACTCATCCTTAGCTCAGAGGTAGCCAACCCCAAAAATGAGGGTGCTAAATGGAAGTTCCCCTGGGGTAAACCCACGTGTGCTGAGGCACGATTATAGAGGCGGTGGAGCATGGTGGTGAGAATTAGTGCCGACGGACAGGACGATATAAACTCAATGAAAGGTGAGGTCGTCTTATCGAGGAAAGGCGGTTGTTGTTACTGTTTGATGTGCCTAGGGAATAGGGACGGGAGGGTCAGGGCTAAATTATTTAAAGGAGCGCGGAGGGACAGGGTAAGAGGGGGGTGTTGCACTCAGATGAAGCGCCCACGGCGGCTTAGTAAGGGTCCGAGGGTTTGGTTAGGACTTAAGTTGGAAATCATAATTCATCTCCAATCCGAACAAGCTCCCTGCCCTCAACTTCTGGAAAAAAAAGTATTCAAAAGACTTTGCTTATAATCTGGAGAACTAATTTCAAGATGAAACATGTGAATCCTAACTGACGTAATATTGATAAAGGATATGATTCCAAAAGCGATGTGAGAAAAATTGCAAAACGATTACAGTATCGGTGTTTTAACATTCCATCAAATATTTATCAACTCTATAATCGGAGTTGTTATCGGCTTTTGGTGAGAAGAAGAATTCTGAACTGCATGAGGAGAACTTATGATTCAATAGCGAGAAAAAATTTGTTTTAAAACATTTTTAATTGTACAAAAATGTCATAGCCGATAGATTTATATTTTCAAGTCGGTATTCCGAGATAAGCTTAAAAATATCAACTTAGGTATTTAGAAGTCGTATTTTGTTGCTATTTGAGAAGAGAGTGGTAAGTGTAGAGTGTATTGGGAAAAGGATTTAGGGATGCGAAGGAAAAAACATGGCTAGATTTTCTCTCGATTTTTTATCAAATCAAAATCAAACACCACCGTGCGTTTAACGAAACCACCGTAAATCGTGTAGAAGTTATGGAAAAATTGTATCGACAGTAGCATAAAAACCATCGCGCATAACTGACAAAGAGAACCGCCAATTTAGTTGGTCAGAAATAGTGAATACATTAACCACGTTAGTTGTCACAAGAAGTTTGTTTTTAGTCATCGGTGACTTTACTACCACCGATGGCAGATAGATTATAGTTTATTCCTAAATAAATTCGAAATTAGCTTTTGCCCTCATTATTCAAGTGAGTACATATTGTTTTCACACTATATGCACAGCTAACGATAGCAAGCTTCTCCTCCTTACTTATCTCTTAATTCAGGGAAAACTTATATTTTCGGGAGAGAGAGTATAAAAGAACATAGGCACACTTATTAACAACGCAAAAGAGATACTTGATTAATATTGAGGTATATAAGAGTTAGGAAAACAAAAAGTACAGTTCTTCCTTGATATATTTATGGCATAAAAAGATTTATATACTATACCTACTTCATTTGATACAAAAATACGTTGTATCTTATTTCATAGGTAAAATGAAAATGTGGCTATTTTTACTTTCATTTTTCTTATTTCACTGAATATTTTTTTGCTATTTACTGTATTAACGTTTTTCAATTAACTGAACTCTGCTTACCAGGCATTCTCGTACACAGACAAAAATGTTCCTGTATCTAAATAAAATTCTAAAAAAAATTAATGATCGAACTTGATGAATATTGAATCAAGATTTTAAAACACACGTTGAACACCACTAAGTCGTGATTATTCTCATTGTGAATTCAGCTTAAAGTAATTATCAACTCTACATAACACACGAAACCCAGCGTACTAAGCTGAAGAACGAAGTCAAATTTTTTTTAACCTTGCGTGGTTGAAAATAATTTCGGAAAGGATGATAATATTAGAAAAAATATTGCTTGTAGCTTTTTCTATAGTAAATCATTTATGGTGCGCATGCATTCTAGGTTATGAAAAATTAACAGATGAATGATTGGAAATGAATCTTGTAATAATTTTTAAAAATTGTAATGAAAATTGACAGTATTTTTGTACGGAGATACTGCTTTAATTAAGGGAAAACGAGGCGTGGAATGAATTTCAGCATGATAGCATAAAGCTGAACCTCACACTTTTTATTATATTCGAATAATGTTTGAGTCATATCCTTTTCAGAGGAGACGGACCGCTCCCAATTCTCACCATGGCGCTGACATTCCAATTGGACAAATAACTTGTTGCGCGAAATGAAAATTATCTCTTTGCCTCTGTAGCGATGGCATCGCTGAGGTCTGAAATAATTCCGCTGTGGAAAATATTGGATACTCATCCATGCATCATGTGAATTAAATTTTCCTCGTGAGTTTGCTTATGAGTTTGTTTTTCGCTTATGAGTTTGCTATAAGTGGCTTTTATATTTTAGAGTTACATTCTAAAGGATACATTAAAGAAAGACTATAGCTTTGAAAAGTCCTGAATCCGCAAAACGTCCGATATCTGCATGTCTCATGAAAGCCTGATTCAGTGAATACTTTAATGGCTTACTCAACTTGTTTTCCATCCCGAGGGTTCGAGTTTGAATCCCAGGTGTGGCGGATATCTTTCAGTGGAATTCAGATCCTAACCCATTCCTACTTAAGTGCTGTGCGTAAGGAACGTTAAAAAAATGAATTCTAAAGTTAGAATTTAGATACGCTAAAGTGCATATATAGATACACCTGAGCCTATATTTTTGATTTTAGAGGACAATAAGATGAGTGATTTTCTTAACTTGAGAGGAAATTTTACAATGTGCATGTATTTATTTAGTACTTGGCTTAGCGCTCAAAGCGGATTAAAAAAATAGGCTTGAAAATTTGGTGGCTTGAAAATTTGCAAAATCAAGACTGAGTTAAACCGGGTGAGGTGAATCTTAAGAGACTCAAATAGGTAGAAATTGAATCGTCATAATATTGGAAGGCCTGCACGGGACGCTGAAGTTTGGCAACCTTGTTGAAATTTGGAGATTTTTATTCCAATGACTTGCAGTGAAGTGTGCCACAATATCTCGCAGGAAGATTCGTCAATGTCCCAAAAACTTGAGTCGTCAATATCCCGGATCTCAAAACCATGTTGGCCAACATGGTTTTGAGGTCTGGTCATTCCCGTCCAATCGAACGGCACTCATCTCCGAGGTATCCTGGGAATTTCATTTCGGGCGAAATTCCACCTCCTTCAACCTCGCTCTCCCAAATTCACCCTCCCACCCCCCCTACTCGCCCCTCTCCCCCATTGGAATGCATCGGCTGTCCAGGGTGCAATTATCCGAAATAGGACCAGGAGACGGAAAGGGTTCGTGAGAGGGTTATTGGTCGATTTTGAAGATTATCGAACAGCATAGGTAATACCAGTGATGGATCTTGAAAGCCTTGAACGATGCAATAATTAAAACTTTGTAATATTCTGATAATATTTGAGGTTTTTAGAAAATTTCGAAATTGCTTTAGCTTTTAGAAAATCTAGTCATAGGGTCTTATATGATTTTATTCCGGAAAAATTGTCCCCCCTTTTTACCGTGCCCCTCCCACCCCCATTTTATCACTTGACGCTGTTGGTTTTTTAATTTCCCGTAACCTTACCCCGTTAACCCCCGTCTCTTTACTAATATCTTCTCCCCCCTCCCAACCTCCTCCTCCTTACTTCCTTCCTCGGGAACCCAGTGTATATTTCAAGCCACCACCTCCGTACTTTGCAATTGTAGCCTCTGATGGTGATTTGTTAACATTGATACCGTCAGGCTTGTACTATTAATAAATACAGTGTGGAATATTACAAAGTTTTAATTATTGCATCATGTCGAAATTCCACAAAGTCAACCCTTCAACCGTCTTGAATGAGTTAACACCCCTTACCTATGCTAATACGTAAGATGCGGTCAACCCTGGGGCTCAGTAGGAGGTGAGATTGAATCGTAAAATTATATTCTTGTTTTATTTATTAAATACCTAGATGAAGAATCACCAAGAATCGTCTACCCTTCTGTATTAGTCACTTATCGTATGTTTCACTATATTATTAGCCACTTTCCTTCTCCCAGTGTTGAAACACTCTAATTTTTAACTAAAAAATATTCACATTATGTGATTTCTCGACCTCTTTTATTTTATGTTGCAAATATCAGAAATTTTATATCAAGTAAAAAATGTAAAACTTCTGCGAATGTTTCGGATATATTATTTATCCATCCTCATGGCAACAATGAATGCTGTTACATAATGAAATTTTTTTGTCTACAATCCTTTTTTTTTAAAACAGTATGGTTTACAATATCTATATAATTATCAGTCGTTAAAATGAAATATTCAGGCCATCCAGACATACTCAAGAAGACCATTAAAGAAGTAGCAGACGTACAACTAGCAAGCAAGCCGGTCGAAATTAAGAAACCGTGGATGACGGAGCACATCATGACCCTCATTGAAGAAAGAAGAAAGTATAAGAACGCAAGAAATGAAACAGAAGAAGTACTGTATAAGAGGTTAAGGAATGAAGTTATCAGAGAATCTAAAAAGGCCAAAGAGAAATGGATTGAAAGCTGCTGCGAGAACATCAACGAAAATATGATGAAGGGGAAGTCAGAGACGGCATACAACCTAATCAAGAGGCACTTCGGAAAAACGAAACCAAGATGCAAAAACATCAGATATTGGGATGGGAAATTACTAATGGAAGATAGAGAAATTGGCAATAGATGAAAGCAGTACATTGAAGAGCTATACCGAGGCCCGATCCCCCTAGGAGAAGCATTCACAGATGACCAGAACCAAGTGGAGGAAGACAACCGTGGACCAGGGATACTAAGAAGCGAATTTGAGAGAGCAGTAAGAAACCGGAAGAATGGAAAGGCGCCCGGAGAAGTTAAAATCAGCGGGTAAGTAATCAAAGCACTTGGTGAAAAAGCACGAGACACACTATATGGAAAAATCCAAGATTGCTACGAATCCGGAAAGCTGCCAGAAGACTTCAAGAGGAGCTCAATGGTGACCATACTGAAGAGAGCAAGGGCTGAGAAATGCGAGGAGCACCAAACCTAGAGTCTAGTGTCACATGCCTCCAAAATCCTTACTCGGATAGTAGGCAGAGGAATTGAAGGAAAAATTGAAGAAAACCTGTCAAAAAACCAATTTGGATTTAGGAAGAATAGGGGGACAAGGGAGGCAATACTATGCTTGAGACTACTGGTAGAGAAAATGATCCACGTGAGCAAGCCATTGTATATAGCCTTCGTGGACTTGGAGAAGGCATTCGATAATGTCAAATGGAATAAGATGTTCAATACTATGGAAAAACTTGGCTTGGACTACAATGACAGAAGAATCATCTACCTGCTCTACAAGGACCAGGTGGCCACTATACACACGCAAGATGGAAGAAATATGGAGTAAAAAAATTAACGAAGGGGTCCGACAAGGATGTAACCTGTCACCAGCACTCTTCAATATGTACACGGAGGAAGCAATAAAAGAAATAGAAGAACAAGGAATCAAAGGAATCAAAGTGAATGGAGAAGAAATCAACATACTACGCTTCGCTGATGATATCGCGATCGTAGCAGAAAACTAGGAAGACCTACGGAACTCACTGAACACAATTGAAAAAGTGTTCCAAGAATACAACATGAAAGACAATAAGAAGAAAACCAAGATACTTGTGTGCGGAAGAGAGAAAGTAGTGGCCGACGTCCGTCTCAAAGGAGAAAGATTGGAGCAAGTGGAATCATTCACCTACCTCGGGAGCACCATTACCTGGGATGGAAGAAGCACGACAGGCATAGAGCGTCGAATTTCCCAAGCTAAGACGGCATTCATGGCCAAAAGGCCGCTACTCTGCTCGAAGAGCATAAGACTAGAGACAAGGAAACAGTACGTGTAAACATTCGTGTGGGCAGTAGCACTCTACGGATCAGAAGCATGGACAATGGGAAAAACTGATTAGAAAAGATTAGAAGCCTTCGAGACCTGGTGCTGGAAGAGGATGCTAAAGATCAAATGGACGGATAGGGTGAGAAACGAGGAGGGATACAGAAGAATTGGACAAGAAAGGACACTGTGGAGCACCGTACGCCAAAGAAGAACACGGTGGGTTGGCCATGTTATGAGACCCAACGATTACATAAGAAGCATGATGGAGGGAAAAATTGAAGGGAAAGTCCCCAAAGGAAGACTAAGAGACAAGTACTTGGGGCAAGTCAAGAGGGATACGGGGAAGAAGAACCATAGGGAAGTGAAGGAACTGGCATGGGATAGGGCGAAATGGAGGGCTGAAGTATACCAATCCTAGGATTGTAATGCTATGATGAAAATTAAATATATGTATATAGACATATGTAAGATTACATTACCTTTTAAGTATGCTGATATTTTATTTACATTTGCAATTTCGTTGCTTTCGTTATTTCATTTGTTGAACAATTATGTTTCATTTATTAAATTAAAGTACAATTTTCAATAAGTAACATTTCTTTATAGCCCTGAGGATGGATAAATAAATCTGAAACGTTGGCAGAAGTTTTACATTTTTTATTTGACCTAAACTCCTTATATTTACATCATAAAAAATATTTTGCGTCGCTAATAATTTCTTTCTTCCTTTTTGCGGATATCGAAATAAAATAAAATTCTGTACATTTTGAATAACGTTTTCATCCACTTGAGAACTCTGCCAAATTATTAAGAAAATGGTAAGGTCCTAGGGTATACGGAATATATGTTTGTGTCCATCAAGGTCTTGACGTAGGTTTCCTGCTTGCTAATACACTTTCAGATAACCTGCATGAGTCGCCACAGCGAATCATAATCCATGGCTTCTAGAGCATTATTTTGATCGTCATTAGTTGTATTCTCCACATCCCAACTTTCGTATTTACCCCGACTTCTCTCATTACGTGAGCCAACACCCACCTTCTGCCCAACGTACAACTCATTCCCATCCCTCCATTATTCAGTTGATTTCGTAATTCATTTGGATGGATGAGCGGAGATATGGAAGTATTAAACAGGTTCATTAGATGCACGAGCCTGTGGCTCACATCTGAGGCAGATGTCTCTATTATTCTCACCACCCCTGCACAGAGGCTAACCGATGGATGTCCTCTATCATGGGGTTCAGAGAAAACAAGCAAATTAACTTACCTCTTAATTTAATTTGAGGTTCATAGAGCGCGGTTGAGTTTGAGAGCGAGAGAATTTTAATTAGCGGAACCAATCAAGGGACCAATCGACCCAGGCCCAACATCTGATCTATAGCGTTGGAATTACGTATTTTTGTAATATCTCCAATTTATTCATATTGTTGCTTGTTCAGCGGTTCGGAAGATCTCACCGAGTGCCCATTTGACAATCGACGGCGATTCGGCCAAATAATGCAAAAATATGGGCCTCTATTTCATTAACTCCCTTTTGAAAGCTTTTAGCCAAGTTTTCGTATTTGCAAATGTCATAGATGGGAATCAACACGTCAGTTTACTTAATAGAATCTGACATTTGCATTCAACTAGGGGAAAGGAGCTATTGACTTCATTTTGGGTGGGTAAAATTAAGTTTAATGCTTATTTTTCTCTTTGATTACTACGGTCGCAAGTACACGATATATTTTACTATTCTGTTTCTTACAGCTTGATATCGATTACATTAGAAGTATAGTCTTGTTGCATTCTAGAATTGGCACACTATTCATAGAGATCCGTTTTCTTATGCTTTACATATAAAACATATAGACGAGTGCAACTCAGGGACTTCCTAAATGATGAATGAAAATTGATTCCTCTCTAGAAGTCATTCAAACAAACACCTTCCTTTCAAATCTGCTGGATTAACTCTACAGATAATGATTAATTTGTGCAGTCAACTAATTAGTTCTTTAATTAAGGATGGATACATCTGTGAAAAACTATCACGTACGGTTTTTTTCAGTGAAATTCGACATAAAATTCGATTTAATTTGCCTCATTGTAATAAAACCATTTTTCTAACCGTACTAAAATAGCAGCCACTTAATGTACTAATTTTCGAGATATCGGTCAAAAAAGAAGCATTTTTCCAATATATATATGTTACAGCTGTACGCTTCAGAGAGACATCAATGAAAAGAACGAGAAAGTGATGACGTACATTACGCGTTATAAATGGAAATGTATTCAGTTAGCTTGTTTTCTCAATGATCTTTAAAAATTTATTACTCACCTTAATGACAATACTCACAATAATTTATTACTCACCTTAATGATAATATTTATGAGATTGAAAAAATTTTCCTTCGGTGGTGAAGGCATTTTTAGCACACGACGTGAAAATAATAACAAAGTTAACTTCAAGCCTAAATGTGTGAATTTAATTTATTATTGAGAAATTCAGTCATAAAAAAGTTTGTGTAACTAAAATACGATATTGACTTCATATTTACTATAGTACAAATAATACAATATGAATGATATGCGGTCTCTTATATGATTAGAGATAAAATATTCCTCAAACTTCCCTAATGCACGTAAAATAATCACGTGGAAACTGAATCAATTTCACAACTTGGCCGTGCTCGGCGGTCAGGCCTGATAGGTAGAGCTCTATGGAGAAGCTGTCTCTTCTAGTTGAAACAAAACAACTCGACAGGCAGTTCCACTTTGGAAAAAAATCACTGGCTTAAAAGTCTACTGCTGAAGAACTGTGCCAGCCCCGAATCATTCGAGTTTCTGAGAAAACTTGACTATTAATATCTACCGCATAGAATTCTAAATACAATGCAAACTCGAATGACAAAATTTCTTTATAGACGGTATCTCATCAAGATTTTTATCGTATATCTACGTCTGTAGGTATCAAAACCTGCGTCCTCGTGCTGGGAACCATATATGTCCAACAGTCCAGCCCGATTTAAGTCCATTCGTCCAGATTGATAGTGCAGCTAGCAGCATTGCTTCCGCGGCCCCTTCCACCCCAAGCTAAGACCGATGTTTCCGTTGCAAGGGCTCCCTGTACACGGCTGTCATTATCTTTAGCAAAGCGCAGGGGTGGTCTGGAATCATAGGGGGCCCTTGGCTGGAAACGAATTTGGGGCCCCTTATTTTATTGGTGGATGGCAAGGCCGTAGATGGAAAAATGTTTGGGTGGGTACATTTGGGGGGGCTGTTGTTGCAAGAAAGGAAGCGCAGTTATCCATAATATTTGGACACCAGATGAACTCACAAACAAAATGTTTGTTTTATTGCGAAATAAACCAGATACATAATATACAGATATGTATTTATAAATATTTAACATGGGTCTGTAAGAGGGAGCGTGACAAACTGGTTTACAAATACCGGTTTCCTCGATAAATGAATTGAACTATTTACAATTACACAATATGGAGACTATTCTACTAATAAGTATCAAAAATCAATCGAGCGGGCCTAAACAGCGCTGCGTTGCGAGGGTGGAGACAGTTCAAATAGCAAAACCATCTCGCAAGTTGTGGCACATGCGCCACGCCCTCTCTCTTGCTGCCGCTGCTTGAGGTTTTCCGAATTAGTGCGCACCAATCAACTGTGTCCACGATCGGATTAAACATCCACGAAGATTATTATTTTATTATGCGCCCGCACCACAATACTGCAACATCAGAATATTTTTTTGTACTTGTAATTGCGGGCCTGGCGCAAAGTAGGAATTTTTATCAAAACTTGGACGTTATGTTTATTATGAAAACCTTGAAACCTAATTCTTCATGTATATCAGGTAGAAAGGGCGCTAATAAATATTTCTACAACTAGGTATAATAATTTAATTGATAATAGAAACCGTACTTGCAGCACATTTTATCATAAATTACAGTAAAAAACAGACATTAGTATAAATAATTCAAGAAGAAAAGAAATTTAAAAGCACTTGATTTTGAATCCCTGAATTTCTGGTTTTTGACAAACTCGTCGTTTTGAAAAATTTCCAAGTCACCAAACCAATACATTGCTATATAAATGAATAATGATGTTTATTCTGTAAAATCTAAATGATTAGCAAAAATAAATTAAAGACAGTATTTAGTTGGAAAATATATTTTCAATTATCATTATCAGTTTCATTATTTTTCCTGGAAATATATCTTGTACACCTATTAAAAATTAAATCAAAAGCTTTTTCCTTAGTTATTCACTAGTATTAGTTCATTTATCAATTATAATGTCTTTATCTGAATTGAAAAACAAATCTCGTTCCACATTCATTAGAAGTAAATTGGACAGTGTATCTTGAGTCAGCGTTGATCTAAGTCTGTCCTTGACGATTTTTAATTTATAAAAATACTCTTTCACATGTTACCTGAGTGCAAGGTAAGGTAACAACAAACGTATATGCTGTGTGCAAGTTAGTAAAAAGCCCAGATTGAGACAGCTCACATAGACAATGGGGAAAGCACAGGCCAAACATTTTTAGCATTTTCTATTTTGGGTGCAATGAATGAACTCCTTTTCTTCCTCTTCTTCAAAGTTATCTTCATCATCTTCCCTATCTTTACTAATTTTTCTCAGATTAGGCAGGTCATCTCCTTCATAATATTCAACTTTTTCTGTCTTGGTAAAAATTTCGCAATGATCTGCAAACGGTTTCTGTTCTTTAAGTAAAGATCTACTTTCTACTTTACACAAATTTGGGATGGCGCACATAATATCGGAGGAAAAGTATCTACATTTCCTATTTCGGTAATTTTTATAGGATCAAGCCAAGAGCAATCTTTTGAAATGTCTCTATTGGGTACGAATCTGTCTTCAATAATTGTTCTGGCACGATCAATAATACTGAAGTAGATCAATTCATACTTTTGGGTTGCAGCAATTGCAGGTGCTTTTCTTTGGCTTTTTCTCCTGGCATAGTTTTCTTTCTTGTAGTGCTTTGTGTTTTAAAATGCAATTTCTCTTCCACGTCAATTGAGTCATCTAGATCAATTGCTGGATTTTTCCAGGATATTTTTTCGTTTTTTCGTAATGAAATTCAAAGTGCTCATCACACTACCGTTGTTACGAGAAAGATGTTGCCTCTTCGCAGACGACTCAGTGTTGTACAGGGATCTAAGCAATAAGTCTGACAGGATTGCGTTACAAAAAGACCTAGATGCTATAAATGAATGGTAAAATGCTTGGCAGTTAGAATAGAATTTTAAAAAGTGCGTCGTTATGAATTTTTGAAAAAAAAGAATAGCTCGGTCAACGATACGTACACAATTAATCAAACAGACTTATCAAATGTAGAGTCAGTTTAATACTTAGGTGTGACCCTTACTCAGGATCTGTCTTGGGGGAAACACGTCCGCGAAATCTGAGGACAGGTTAGTCGCAAATTGGGATTTATTAAAAGAGTATTAGGAAAATGCGAGGAGAAGATTAAAGAACGATGTTATTTTTCACTCGTGAAACCTAGGAGTTTGCCGCTAGCATATGGGACCCTAACGAAGTAGGACTAATCTCTGAAATAAATCGAATACAACGGAGAGCAGCAAGATTTGTGAAAAGTTGTTACGATAAACTTAGCAGTGATACCGAATTGTTGAAGGAAATATGGTGGGAATCTCTAACTGATCGAACGGAGAAATACAGGATAAATCTTTTGCGCAAGTTCGAAGCAGACTTTAATTTGCCAGACGTTTAACAAATATTTCAAAAACAAACGTACTACGGTAGAAGCGATCACAGGAATAAGATAAAGGATATTGACTGCAGAACCGATAAATTTAAATGACATTTTTCCCACGTACAATAAGGGATCATAATAGCTGCGATAGATCAATCATATGAAACTCCCACCCTCAATAGGTAGAGTAGAATTTTCACTTGTGCTTAATAACACCACATCATTACTAACACCTCACCCCACTTGATATGTCGAGGCATTATTTTATTTTGTTCTATGCATGAAGTAGTATTTCGTAGCATTCATAAATTAACAGTATTAGTAATACTAATCACTTCATGTGTTTCTAGCATTGTTCTGCATGTTTGCATGTTCATTTACGTATCACTCTCCCAGTTTTTGGTTGGACTGCGCACATAAAATGTGTGAAATCAAAAGTAATGAGACTGCTGAGTTTTTAAATGTTTGTGTAAGCCAATGAGCAAGGTCTGGAAAACCTGAGTTTAAATGAATTATGTATACCTTACCTTATATCTTACCTCTCACGTTCATTTTCGAAACCTCGTGGGTTATTGGTTTTTGAAGAATCGGAACCACGGATATCCTTGTTCGTAAGCACGGTAAGGATATTGCTGTTAACTCTGGGGTCCTCTTTATTGTCTGTTATGGATGACTGTTGAAGGCCATTGGAGTGACGTAAGATGTGTTGTGGGAGACAAGGGCTTTGTAAAGTGCGAGAAGAACTCAAGGTTTGAAGGAAGGGAGGTTGACGGCGATGAAAAATATTAGTGTAATTTTAAGGTCATGCCTTTCTCTCTCCCCTCTCTGATAGGCACTAATGATTAATGTTGTTCTTACCCAGTTACTCATTACTTCCACGAGATAGTAATTTTTGCCTGAACTATAATAAAGACAAGTCAAATGAAATGAGGTGTAAGTAATCCAGTTAAGTAATTAAAGAGATATTAAAGTACTGCCTAGTCTACCTATCGTGGACTTCATTCGTTATCATTCTATGAGGATTTCTAGAGATGATTTTGTATTTCATTGAGCACGGAAAAAAACAATTTAAATGTATATTAAGTGCAAGCTTTTTCCTTCCTTTTTAAGTACGTGATCGTTTCTGCCGAAATGCGTTGGCTTCTGCAATAATTCGCTCCGCGACTTCCAATTAACAGTCTGCTACAAACTGACGCAATAGGCCTTGCTTGTATGTTTTCTATCGATCCGTAAGATGTTTTAATTTTTATGAGTTATTAGGCTTTTCTTCGCCGTCAATAATACGGACTATGTGTCATATGTAATAGTAATATTAATAATATCAACATATATTGCCAGAATCAACGTACAGTAGAAGCGATCAAAGGAATAAGATAAAGGAAATTGACTGCAGAACCGATAGATTTAGAATGTCATATTTTCCACGCACAATAAGGGATCATAATAGTTGCGATAGATCAATCATAGACCCCCCACCCTCACTAGGTAGAGTACAATTTTCACTTGTGTTTAAAAACATAGCATAATTACTAACACATAACACCGCTTGTAATGCCCGGCATTATTTTATTTTGTTCTCTGCATAAAGTAGTGTCTCGTAGCATTAATAAATTAATAGCATTAGTAAAATTAACCACTATATGTGTCTTTAGCATTGTAATGCATGTTTGTATGTTCATTTACGAAGCACTATCCCAGTTTCTGGTTTGACTGCGCATCTCCTGACTGCTTTTTGGTCTGCACTTAGCGGCCGAGGAAACGTGCGAGGTCACGATTTGTGCTAGGACGAGTGCTGCATGCCTGGTGTGGAATCACCCCGTGCCACACACCCCAGTGGTGGCTTGCACAGTACTTCGTAGATGTAGAGGTAATGCATTAGTGTGACCTGACGCATTCAGGCTGATATTTTTGAATTCTTTGTAGCTAGTAGGCAGTTGGTAGATGTATATTTTAAATTTAAGCAATTAATAATTCAAATTTTACTACACTTCACGTTTACTGCGGTCAAGCATTCTGGTTTTTACTGAGCTTTTTCTTGTAATATGGAAAAAAACAAACTGAGAGATGCGGTCACCACATTCACGGCCTTTTCAACGTCAAATTTGGGTTGCTTTTAGAGATAACTGAAACTTGCATACTTTCTGCGCATGCATCATCAGGATCAAGGATATAAAGCTATGTTAATTGACGACGCTCGCCATTTTCAAAATGCAGGGCCCCAGGTCTGTGATAAATCTGTCCTTGAATGCGGAAGGAATGATGCCCGTGTCCAGGAAGAGGAGAAATGTTAGCGCCCGTTGAAACGATGGTTAATATGCCCTTATTTCTCTTTATGTTGTCCTTGAAGCGTTTTGAGTTTTCGTGTTCTCCCGTTTCCATTGCTCGTCCACTGCCTTCCTGCTCTATTCGTTCAAGGTTCCTTTTAAAATTTTCGGCTTAGTCTGGTAGCATAGTTGTTCAACAAGTTTGTGTACGAAAAATCAATAAATTGTGCGGTTTACGATAACTCGATTAGTTTTGTCAGCAACTATAAAGAATTTTATCTAACAAAAATAATTTCTGAATGACGTCTGCTAAAACCATCTGGGATTATTCAACGCGAGTAAACGTTGGCAGAGGGGAAGTTGGATTGTTTGAGCGCGTAAATGAGGAGAGGATTATGGTTCAGGTTACTCGAGCTAGGGTATTAGCGAATCTTTTTTACAATTTGGTCATTACACATTTGTGCATTGCTATTTGTAATCTCCAACTGTTCAAAATTTTCTAATTAATGTCTCTTGTCTACATCTACATCTACAAAATACCCTGCAAGCCACCTCTGGGGAGTGTGGCATGGGGTGAGTATTCACCAACATGCATTACACTATACCCTAAAGTTAGTGTAACTACGACTAATTATGCATTAGCATAAATCGCTAATGCTTGTCAAGAGGCGAAGCCTCACAAACATGCACTACTACACTACAGATATTATCACAATGGAGAGGGACCATTAATATATATGTATTTTGCAACTACAAAAATGGACAGAGACTCAAGACTTATGTAGAAAACATGCACGGCATTCTGTTAGTACTAGGTAACAGATAAGGATTCAAGTATTAGGGAGTACTACTACTACTAAGAGCTACACTACTTAACGACAAACCTAGATAAAAGTCTCATTGGCAGCTGTTATGGTCCCTTATCGTACGTGGGAATAATGACATTTTAAATCTGTCCGTTCTGCAGTCTAGTTCCCTAATTTTATTCTCATGATCTGATCTACCGTAATATGTCGGATTTCGTAAAATATTATCAACGTCGTCAGAGAATAGACCGGTTTGGTACTTACATAATAGATTGAGTCTAAATTTTAATCGACGGTCTGAAAGCGTTTCCTATCCCAGTTGCTGCAAAAGGTCACTAACACTAACGAGATTATCATAACGGCCTTTAACGTATCTTGCCGATCTTCGCTGCACGCGTTCTAACTCAGTTTCCTAGCATATTTCCTAATGTATACTACCATGTTACATATGTTTCACCCGAAGTAGTCTTAGGGGCTCGTTTTAAAATATGCGCTAATCCCATGGAGAAAGCTCTTGGAAACCTGTGTTGAAAAAAGCGATGATATAGCTCCTTTGTCTTTTTTTTTTAATCTTATCCATAATATCTTGACAAGAGAAGGTTCTTTCTATGAGAGTGTCTCTATTTGTGGGAAATCAAGTGCGCAAAAATTCGAGTCTATTGTTTGTCATTTAGCCATTTAGAGGTGACGGTTGAAGGGCACCAGTGTGGCGTCGGAGGGTGATGGGTAACAATGACATAGAGGGAGAAAAACTCGAGGTCAAAAATTGGGGAGGAAGACTGGGAAGACCACCGATTGGCGCCTTGTCTGGCGGACTTAAACTGAATCACCTGCACTCGTGAAGTGAACTGCCTCACTCCACTGGCGTGCGTCTTAGTTGAAGGAAGTCTGATTGTGAGCTCTTTGGTCTGACGACTAGTTGGGTTTTCAGCTTATCAACGTGTTTTTGCTCCTTTGCCTGCTGCGATTTCGACTGTTGAGATCATTACTGAACGTGTGTTACGTAAGTAGTGAATGTCCCATGTTGGTTTAGTTTTGTCGTTTTGGATACTCATGTAGCGGAAAGGTATTCCGTTCCTATTTTGTGTTCTCGGAGAACTGCAAAATGCAATATTATGTCAATAATACATCGGTGATCGATTAATTGTCCTTAAGATGCTTGTGTTTCTCTTCACGGATATTTTGGCATTTTCCTTGCGGGTATAAGATTCTTCACGTTCACTGACCATCTGTTCATCATCAGTGTCCTTTGCTGCGAGAGCAGCTGATTTCAGAGGATGCCTGACAATTTTTTGTCGGCTTTTGCTCTGTGGCCCGTCTTTTAATTTGTTATTTAATTGCCCGTTTTATTGTTTCTCCCTGCCAATTATAGTTTTTTATAGTTTTAATATATCTATAGGTCTCTTTGTGATGTCCCAAGTTGATTTTTGGTCCTCACCAATTGTCCTTGTTATCTCCGTATCACTGTCTTTTAGTGTTTTATAATAAGAAAGTGATTGTTCTTTGATTGTACTCTTAATATCCGTTATTTTTGTATATTTATAGACCAGTTCATTTCTCGTTCCCCAGCGTATTTAAAAAAAGGATTTTAGGCACCTTCGTTCTGTTTTAGGAGCTTTTCCATTGTTCCCTTGGAAGCTAGTCCAGCCCATGCCGGCGTGGCGTATAGAATTATTGGTCTAATATATGTTTCATATATCCTTTTCTTAACCGTGTTGGGCGTGGCGTT
Source organism: Pyrrhosoma nymphula (assembly GCA_963573305.1). Classification (NCBI taxonomy): domain Eukaryota; kingdom Metazoa; phylum Arthropoda; class Insecta; order Odonata; family Coenagrionidae; genus Pyrrhosoma; species Pyrrhosoma nymphula. Next base: position 130,041,166 of record OY754335.1, on the reverse strand, counting down.
ACTTTTTAGTATTGGCGATAGGGTTGCCCGCATCCCTATGGTTTTCGCTATTATTGCATTAGTGTGGTCTTTAAAGTTCAATCTATTGTCTAGTTTTACTCCGAGGTATTTAGCAGAGTCAGACCAGCTTATGGGTTGTTGTTTTATTCGTAGGCATGGACACCAGGGTTTAACTACGTGTGGTCTTGTGAAAAGGACTGCCTGTGTCTTATTTGTATTTATTTTTATTCTCCATTTACTATACCATTTAACAATTTCGTCTATGGTGTCTTGGGAATATTCTGCTCCTGTTGGTGCCTTCTTACTCCTGGCCAGAATTGCCGCGTCGTCGGCATAGAGGGCTATTTCCGTGTGCCAATCGTCATTATCTTTTGGGAAGTCTGATGTGTATATATTAAAAAGGAGTGGTCCCTATATGGATCCCTGTGGTACCCCTGCTGTAATAGGGATGTTGTCACTCCTTTCATGCGCCCATTTTACATTAAAACTTCTATCTCTCAAGTATTAGTTTTTCCAATTTAAAATCCATTTTGGGAATCCCAGGATGTCCATTTTGTGAAGCAGTCCGTCATGCCAAACTTTGTCGAAGGCTTTGGAAATATCTAGGAATATTCCTATTGTCGCTTCTTTTTTATTGAATCCGTCAGAGATAAAATTTATTACTCTATGCAGTTGCTGAGTCGTCGATCTCTTTTGCCTGAAGTCAAACTGTTCTTCAGGCAAGAGTCCTTCGTCTTCCACATATTTATTTATTTTGGGCACTATTAGTCTTTCAAGGAGTTTCCCTAGATTGGAGAGCAGGGATATCAGTCTGATGTCTTGCGGGTTTATGGTCTTTCCGTTTTTCTTTGGAATACATTTAATATGAGCTAGCTTCCATTTTGCCGGAAAGTAGCCCAGTCTTATATTGTTATTTGCCATGGTGGTAATGTAGGTGATTGCATCTAGTGGGAGCCTTTTTATAACCTCGTTTGGTATATTATCTTCCCCTGTGGCCTTTCTGTTTGGTATTTTTTTATTGTTGTTATGGTTTCATTCACTGTAATTTGGGGTAACGGATATTTGTCTTTGTCGTCGTCTGTGTCCCATACTGTTTTGTTATTGGATAGGTCGGGAGTTTTCAGTCCAGGCGGATTTGGGCTGAAGACCTTTTTGAATTCTTGGGCCATGTAGTCACATTTGTCTTTTGAGGTGTGGATAATGCCTTTTCCTGTGTTAATTCTAGGATCTGGCTGTGGCGTCTTCCTGAGTTGTCTTGCCATCTTCCATATGGATTCGTCAGTCGTTCCCAGGGCTGTTAACTGGTCGTTCTATCTTTTAATCCTCTGTTTTTTTATTCGTCTTTTAATAAAAGTGTTTAATTGTTTCATTCTTATTTTGTAATAGTTTGTACCAAAGCGTTGGTTTTGTCTTCGTGTAAGATTTCTTTCTCGGATTGCATTTTTTATATCGTCGTCAAGTTTAATAAAATCAGCGGGCCTCCGTTTCTTGGTCGGAATGGCCTCTTTCATGCCTTGTGTAATTGCATTTTCTAGGGTTTCGGCCATGTTGTCTAAATCTTTTTTGGTTTCCACTATCCATTTTTCCCTAGAAATCATTTCACTGATTTTATTTTGAAAGTGATCCCAATCAGCCAGTGCATAGCACATCCTTTTTTTATTATTGCTGTTTAGAATCGGCCGGTTTCCAATATGAATGAGCACTGGGTAATGGTCGCTTGTCAGGTCGTTAATCGTGGATGCTTTTATCTTTCGTCTTATATTCCTGTGTAAGGCCAAGTCAATGACGCTCCTTCCATAGACTCTGGTGGGATCTGTTGGGGCTGCTATCTTTAGATTATTATTTTTTACCCAATTATTTAATCTCTTTCCGTTCTTATTTTCTGTGGGACAATGCCATTGTATGTGTTTGCAATTAAAGTCTCCTCCCAGAAATATCTTATCGTCATCTTTTAAAAAGATCGAGAATTCTTCTTCGAGAAATTCTCTCGTCGGAGCGAGGTAGCAGGAATAGATATTAAGATTTTCTAGTTCAGTTAGTAGACTAATACCCACGGCTTCAAGGCTAGTCATTCTTCCCATGATTGGAGCGTCATTATAGATGAGATTATCCTTCATCAAGATTGCCACGCCCCCTGCTGCCCGTCTATGTGTCCTCTCCCGATCTTTTCTTATTATTTTATATCCTGGGACTTCCCATTTCACTCTTTCTTTAAGGTGGGTTTCGGATATAAGGCACACGTCCACTAGATGTTTTGAAAGAAAGATTGTCAATTCGGGGGTTTTGTTCATAATGCCTCCATTTGCATTCCAAAGAGAGATGACCAGTAAATTTCTCTTTCCTGCCTTATGACACATGGTTGGTCAAGGAGGAGAGTATACCCGTAATTTTCATCATCATGTCTTGGAACATAGCCATTTGCTGTTGTAACATTGTCCCAAAAGTCGTCAGTGTTTTCAAAATGCTTTTGATATCGTTTAGTGGCACATCGTTGTCATTTAACTTTTGTGTCGGCTCTTCTGCCCTGTCTGATGAGGTCTTTCTTCCCTCTTTTTCTGACCTGTTTGGTGAGGTATTTACCTCCGCCTCCTCTTCCCTAGGCTGTAGTGTGATGTCTGCAGTAGGCTCTTTTATTTGGGTGCTGGTATTACTACTTCCCTTATTCTGCCATGGGTTGGTAGTTGGAGGCGGTGCCGGTTTATAGTTATTATTTTCCCTTTTCTTTGAATCGTCTTTCTTTGTTTTTGGTTTTTTACTTTCCATTTCCTCCTGATATTTTGTGCATAACTTTGATCTAGCTTCGTGTTCTTCTCCACAGTTGCAGCATTTGGTCTTGTTTTTGTTTGTGCAGTCCTTTCCTTCATGCTCTCCTGCGCAGATATAGCACCGTGGAGCTAGCGTGCAGTTTCGGGAGCTGTGGTTGTAGAGATTGCACCTGTAGCATCTTTGAGGGATGTTGTACTTATAAGGAGAAATTCGTACTGCATGACAGCATACATGGGTGATTGTTTCCATTACTTTAGGTTGGAAACCATTTCTAGTCACAGTTATGACGTATATATCCCTGTGATCTTTCCCAAGTGTCCTAACTGAAACGCATGGTACTTACAGTGCAATCAAGTCTTCTTTTATGTATTCCAGGTCAATCCCTTCGTCTATGCCATGAACAATATATTTGTTTACACCCTCTTCCTTGGTAGACCAGGTGTATTTCTGCGCTCTATGCTGCTCGAGGAACTTTTTTACGTTTTCATAGTCCACCATGGTTTTTAGCTGAAGGCGTGTCCCCTCTCTCAGTTTTTTAATTGTGAAGGACTTGTCCTGGGCTATTGATCTTATTCTTTTAATGACTTCTGTCTTGTCTATGACCTCATGCATGACAATAGCTGGCGGCCATTTACTCCTGGGAGCTATGTTTCCCTTTGCTCCGTGGTCATTTTCAGTAATTTTGTCATCTTTGGATGTATCGTCCTCAAGATTTTTTAGCGCCTGGTAGCGGTTTTTGGTCACAAGATCAGTTTGACAGTCATTGTCGTTCTCTCTCCTGCGCTTTCGTCTTGAAGACCCAATAGTTTCAAAAAGAGCGCCTTTGGCCCCATCATTGGCTTCGCTGTCCTCGTTTCCTTCCATCACAATCACATTGGTATCCTCATCAGGAGAGTTGATCGTTATATTTTCTATTGTGTCGTGTCTTTTCAGGTTATTCCTTTTTATGGTTTTACCATCGTCAGCATTTCCTTCAGGTCTTACTTGGGCCTCTGCGTTATTCTTTTCTGCGAACAGAACGTCTTGAATATTCGTCGGTAAACTAAGCAGGTTTTTACCGTTGTCCTTCATTCGCTGGGAGTTTTCTACCCTGTTGTCAGTGTCTCTGCTTTGCAGGCGGGGGTCGTGCCTTGCCTGGTACACGTTCTTCTTAACTGGTGAGCGCATCATCGTAACTCTCAGGGGGAGAGTCTCCCTACCCACTAGTCCTATCGGGGATAAACTGTGGGAAACCTACGCGGGCCCTCCAATCCGATCCGACTGGCTAGCAGTACGGGCACAGATAGCCTGACCCAGGTTTCCCCCTATCCTACTCTCTAGCCCTAACGAGGGGACTCGCCTGGTTCCCCTGGGAGTGCAAGGAGGTTCACCCCTTTCGGGGGCCCTCTTCCCAGGTTTCCCAGACGAGACGACCGAAGGGACCTCGCGAATTAACAGGCGCCCTGCGGGAGTGAGAACAAAGGACTTAGTTAGCTTTGCCCCCCGCAGGCCCTGTATCACGCGAAAACTCGGGTATGACTCTTCCCCCTTGTCGATGTCTATGGGATTCCAGAGGAATCTCAATGTCGATGTACACTTCGTCGGAGCAGCCCGACGGGAGTCCAGTTCAAACGTGCAGAAGCAGGCAGGAACCACGACCATCCAGAGTTCAGCAGCAGCAGAGCCTTATCGTACGTGGGAAAAATGACATTCTAAATCTGTCCGTTCTGCAGTCAAGTTCCCTAATTTTATTCTCATGATCTGATCTACCGTAGTATGTCGGATTTCGTAAAATATTATCAACGTCGTCAGAGAATAGACCGGTTTGGTACTTACATAATAGATTGAGTCTAAATTTTAATCGACGGTCTGAAAGCGTTTCCTATCCCAGTTGCTGAAAAAGGTCACTAACACTAACGAGATTATCATAACGGCCTTTAACGTATCGGCCTGAAGGAGTTTCATCGAGCCCTTCAGTGTGACAAACTTTTTTTACTGAACAACATTTGGTTAGTGCAAGTTCCCTGTAATATTTTTGAGTGTCTAATATTTTTTTCCGTTTTAACAGATTTGCCGTGTAGAGAATAATTGATCATCAACTTCTTTCTCTTGGGACGTGCAGTGTTTACGTTTTTCGCCCACATTCGTGAAGCATCGGACACAGTGAATGTCCGCTGAATACTTATGGGTTCTGAAATATTTTTCAGAGGTGACGTTGTCTTCTGTGTCAATTCTGGTCATCTTCAGACAGCAACGCGTATATATAGCTACAGTTAAGCTGAGTTTCTGCTTGATTTGTTCATTGCTTCATGTTCACTGTCCAGTTCAGATTCATGCAGTAAGGAAGAAGCAGTTCAGTTAGGTTGGGAGTAGGGACACCTAAATACTGCAGCAGCTGAGTGGCAAAGCAATAAAATGACGTGATAAGGGAGAAGCAGTGGAGTTTAAAGTATGGCCTGACCTGGGCCAATTGTTCAGTTCAGTGGCAGTGAAGCAGTCACGCAGCAAGAGAGAAGCAGTTCTATTTCAATGGAGAAGCAAGGGAGTGTAGCAGTGGAGTTTCAGTTGACCGCAGTTTTTCTTGTTGAGACCAAGGCAGTGCAGTCCAGTTACAAGGTAGTTTCAAGCCAGTTTTCACCCGTTCAGTAGAGTTTCAGTCCAGAATCAGTTGAATTTCAAGGGACAAAGTTTTACTTGAGATTATGTAGTGGTGGCGCGTTGTCTTCCATGCCAATTCTGGTCGTCCACAGACAGCAAGGCGTACGCACACATACAGTTAAGCTGCATTTCCGCATGATTCGTTCAATGATCCATGGGAATATGTCCGTAGTCACGCTATATCACTGAGGTTATGTTAAGTTTTTCATAGCATCACATTACTTTTACAACTGTAAATATCACACGAAACAGGATTCGTCCTTCTGGTCATGAAATCGTAATATTTCTATACGTTATCCATTCTAATTGCAGAATTCAGACTGGACCTTTAAATGAATCGTCCCGATGGATAGGATCAAATACTTGGCCGATAGAGGTGAGCTTTCGTCTTTCCAGCTATATTTATTTTTAATGAAAGCCTCCGTTTTTGCAAAATTGAAAATGACACCAAGGGGTAGGGAAAAGAATGCGCGTTTGTAAAATTTGAGAAGCATACAAGAATTTTTCCCGTGATTTCCCACTGTTGAAAGGCGGTGAAAATTACGTTTTCGCCGGCGAGATAAAAGTTCAACTTTACTTACTTGGTATAATAACTTTTTGTTTATTATTTCCTTCATGTGTTTTCTGTTATTTTAGTTTGTTTTAAAAATACCAATAGTACACTGTTACAACACGTTTTGTAAAGCACTTTTTTAATGTTATAGGCATACCTTGACTTCCCCTCACAGACACTCATGGATTGGCCTGCAGAGTAGTATGTTTCCTACTTTTCGTGCACAGTCAGAATATCAGTCAGTCAAAATCATTTTATTCAATTTATCTTCTCGCGTCTTGTGCAGACATTCCCAGCCGCGTGATTTTGAGGCACATCGCATGTTGACAGTTCTTACGTAGAGGAGGAAATATTTTTTCCGCTGCTACTGGCGTAGGATAGAGAATCTGTATCCATTTTTCCCCTATATCCTTCTATGCACTCGTCTTTCAACCATCGATATCCACCTATTGGAATTACTATACCCTTATCTTTGTGGTTACCTTCTTTGTCAATAATTATGTGGAATTTAGCGTTTACTGGTCTGTGATCACTAATTCCGTTCAATGTTACTAAGCAAAGAACGATATCGGGTATTTAAGTCGCCAAAAGATCTATAAAATTGCTCCTTCTGTTCATTGTTGAGAATAAATTATGCAAAGCTTAAGATGTTAATGTGTATAGAAGAGTATCGCCCAACTCCTTATCTTTGTCACCATTTTTGGAACTTTATGTCACCCAATCTATCGATGATTAGTTAAAATCACCGCCGATAATCAATTTTACGTGGCGACCGGTTTTTATAATAACCCACTACACTTACCTGTCGTACTGTCTAACCTAAAAAAGAAATGCTGAACTCTCAAATACTATTAGCTACACACTTAGCTGCCTCGGCCGTGTTATGAAATCCAGAACGTTTCAGAGGTTTTTGACAAGATTGGTTTGACGGCCGTGGGTCAACGAAGTAGGCTCCGATATCAGACAGAACCGACGCAGGCTCTGGCTTACGACTTCCACTACGATCCAAGCCAGGACTCTACGATCGATCCTGGATAAACTAGGATTATCGATTGGTAGTGTATTGACAGTTGCCGGTACACACGTACATGTACGTTTCCCGCAGCCTAAGGTTTAAAGCCTCGGATGGCTATGTGGACGGGGCTGCTTTGATACGCGGACCGTATTTCCCGGAATAGATGAGTGATATTGTCCTGCGCGTACTATACTAGGGATATGTCGCTTTTCATTTTGGACAACAAGGCCAAACAAAAGTATTCCGATTTATGTAAGAAAGGTATCACGTAAAATCCCTATTGGAAGTTTTCTGCCAATTCCATTGAATTTCCAATTGAATATAAGGAATTAAATAGAATTTTTCAATTGAATATTAGAAATTCAATCGAGGTTTAAAATTCAATAGAATTTCGGAAATCCAATTGAATATGAGGAATTTAATAAAACTAGCTGGGTGAGTGAGTAACAAGGGTTCCTAATTTTTCAGGGTTCCTACTCCTAAATGATGAAATATTTATAAATACCTTTATATGGTATATTTGCCACTAACCTGGCATGCTATGCTAACTATGATAAGTACCTACCTGAAAACAGCTCTGTTTGTATTGTATGCCTATTAGTTGGCATACTATAGTATTTAGGAGGTTAGTTTATTACTTATTAATTAATGTATATATTGACCACGTATAAATAACCTCTTCTTTTAACTTATTGAGATTTGGTCAAATAAGTTAAAAGAAGAGGTTAGTTTATTACTGAATTATCAGCATTTTATTAGAAGATTAATAAGGGTATTAAACTGAATTCTCATGTTCTGATTCAGATAAATCACAGCATTCAATGACAAAAAATTCAATTGAATCTCGGTATTCAATGGAAAAAAATTCAATTGAAAAAAAATCAATTGATAATTCAAAATTTAATTGACATTCAATAGGCATAATAAAGACAATTCAAATGACATGAGGTGTAAGTAATCGAGTTAAGTAATTAAAGATATGTTTAAGTACTGTCTAGTCTACCTATCGTGGGCTTTATACGTTATCGTTCTATGAGGAGTATCTATTGAGGATTTTGAATTTCCTTGTGTTCGGAAACTTTAAAATTTAAATGTATTCTGTAGGCAATCTTGTTCCTTCCTTTTTATGCACGTGGTCGTTTCTGCCGTAATATGTTGGCTTTGCAAAAATTCGCTCCGCAACTTCCAAGGTACAGTCTGCTAATAACCGACGGGATAGTCCTTGCATGTATTACTCCTATCAATCTATAAGTGGATTACATTCTCATGATTATATTAGGCCCAAACTAAGAGGGATAGAAGTTTCCACCCCTTTTTTCGCATCAACTTCCGACTCGAGATTATCAACTGTATTTTCAGTCAGTGGGATATTTAATGGCTTTCTTATTTCCCCCGAAAAATGTAGGAAGCGATGGAGACATTGTTTATATAATTTCCTCTTCTCGTTATCGGATATTGACGCCATATCTAAAATCCTTCTCATTTCACGATCCAGTTCACTAAGTGTCTGAACGGAAATGGTCATGGGAACAACGGTGTTTGATAATCCCTGAATAGTTTCTTGAGGAACGAGAACCATTTTCCTTGCGTGTTCCATTATCGGGCGAAGCTAGATAATGTACCACCTATTAGCGGTAGAAGCAGCGGTAGAATGAACCCCCCTGACTGAACAATTGTTTTTTTTCTTCTTTTTCCAGCAGCCTTTCCCCGAAGCCAACTCGCACAATACCTTTCTATAACGAGATAATCGTTTTCTCTCTGAATCAGAAACGTGTACGTGTCCCTTCACAACGTAGTAGACAATTTCGCATACAACACGTATGAGGTCGGGGTCCGCCGCTTTAAGAATCGCCAGTCGTATAGAAGGCTTACAACGAGCGACGTAGCGCAGTGTGTCGACGTGCTTGGCTATACCCCGCGACATGTTGACTGTGCGATGGCGGCCTTACGCCTCCGTTTTATAGGCGTAAGTATTCGTAGCTATTTTTTGGACTGGTAAAAGTACTGCATTTTATCGTCTGGAAAGTCTATCGTCTAGTTCGATAACGGAGGGTGTCAGGGGTTGCTTGTTTTAAGTCGATAAACAAATACCCATGTGGCTCGGTTGTTGCATCGTCATATGCGTCCTGCAGGAATTTTATATTTTTCGGGAAAATTTGTCTCGCCAGACTTAAGATCTGACTCCTATCTCGGGGGTTTTTAAAGTAGGCTATATAGTGTGTATTTAGCGAAATATCTCTCGCACCTCTACCCTGGTGAAAAATATTTTGCGTCAAGTGTATTACGCTAATATTTCTGTGGTGACTTCCTCTAGAAAACAAGTCAACAACGATACTCCCAAAACATTCACCCATAAGGTCGTCCAGTACCATCAACATTGCCTGGGCCTTATAAGAAATATTTTTTAAATGTGGAAGTCCTTCGTGAAAGGAGACGCCCATGCTTTTTGAGGAGTCATATAACGGCTGCCATTCAGAGTAACACCACAATATCTCTGTAAACGTGACATTGAACATTTCCTTCTGAAATTTTATTAGACGACTGGTGAAGACTGTCTTGCCACATGCGCTAGGCCCTGCCACGAGAGCGCCGAAAGGATGTTTCAGTCGAAAGTCCATTTTCCGAATAAGAATAGTTAATAGGTGTCGTGCGTTTTATCGAGTGTCGGATAGCACAGGATAGCACAGGTCGCCTTCGGAAGCAGGCAAGATTTAATGGACTACTCTTAGTTGAATTCCCAAAGAGCGTAAGTACGACTCGTACACGTAATATTGCGATGTCTCATTACTTAGCTGCTATGGGAATTCTTAAGCCCTTCCACCACGTCAAGGTGTTAGTCCTAATAAGGGAAAAATAATAAATACAGAAATAAAAATGAAAAGAGGGTATTTGGTGAAATATGGTATAAAAGAAAAGGAAACTGTTGTGGGATATAATAAAATCAATAGTAAACAAATGAGAAATAAAAATTTCAATAAAATATCTGAAAATAATAAAATGAAAATAAATTAAACAAATAGTGGAAATAAATAAAGCAGGTTATTTAGGCGTGTCTGTGTGTGTGTGTGGAGAAATTAAGAAATATTATATGAAAAATAAATAAATAAAAAATAAAGATGCGTAAGAAATAGTTATACATAACAAAAAAAATAAAAAACTTTAAAATAAAAATTAACGATTATTCTCCACAATCTTTTCTCCCCCATTCTCCGCTTTTTAAAGCCATAGGGTAGGGTGTCGTAGTCCCGATCTTGTTTCCTCTTCGTGTAAACCACTCTGAAGAGTTTTGCTTCCTCCCGAGTGGCAACTTCGTGCTTATTCGTTCTGTAAATTCTATTTTTATAGGTCAGTCTTCGTCCGGGAGCACCTTCAAGGACCATTGATTTCCGAGTATCGAAGCACACCACTTCGTCGTTGGAGGAGTATATTGTGACACCGCGGACTTTGCATACTCTTTTCTCAAATTCTAGATTACTCTTGGAGCGAACTACGTATGCATAATTCTTAGGCCCGCCGGAGACGTATTCCGAAATATAGCACCCCTCTCCTAGGGACGACAGCTCATCAGTCATGTCGCCGAGGTAGTCTCCTACGGGTGGCTCCCATTATCCGGGGCGCTGTGTGTACAATACAGAGTCAGTGTAGTGGTACAGGATCCGACGTTCTAACTTTTCTAAATATTTATACGACTCCAGTCTTGCGTGGGCCGTGGAGTAGCAAGCTAGAACTACGTTGCTGCTAGGAGCTGGGGTGACGACTTCGGCGACCTCTTCCCAGTGGACGTGGAGTACTTCATCATTAATTTCTACCAAACGTAGTACCTCGGCGTTGGGACTGGATAGCAATGAGTAGAGGTCGTCGAATTTTCTAATTACTGTCGTGCGTGTCAGATTATCACCGGTCAGATTGACCGAGCTTGCCCCAAAAACTGTTAAGGCATATCTTGGCTAGTGAACGTTTTCCAGCGTTATATTCAATACCGTTTCGGTCTAGGGCGACTCCATCTCTCGCGAGGAATAAACGTAGATACTCATCCTTCTTTTCATCGCTGGTTCACCACGTAGGCCAACCACTCGCTTCCTGTTTAACACGCAGAAATTTATCGATGTAGCCGGAGAATAGTCCACCATCGCCCGTTTCTCTGGAATATTGGGTGACAGCATAATGCCACACCTCGAGTATTTTCAACACTCTATAGCCCATGCTGACAGCCTTCTTCACTTCATCTGTGATCCAAGTGCCCTTTAAGCCGTGGCCACACGACCCCTGATTTTCCTTCAGTGCGCAAGTGCGACAGAGAGGGAAGAATAACTTTCCATTTGCTTTCACGGGGAGAATAGGGAGATATAGATCGTTTGGAGGAAGAACGTCACATTTTATCAGCCCTTCAAGTTCCTCTAGAGGGGGGCACTCATCACCAACATACACAACTGGGTGGCCCACCGGATACGGTTTATATTTATTCACAAAGGGATAGAGCGAGCATATGTCTATATAACTTATCTCCTCCCCCTCTGACTCGTTCACGTTGTGATATAGTCTAACTGCGTTAGTTCTTCCCCCGTAAAAGCCGTCACGGGGGTTTAGAGGAGCTTCTTGAAATATCGGATGCTCAGTGACAAATCTTTTCAAATCGCTGTCACGATCAATCTCCCTCTGGAACTCACTCCCATTTCTGTGTTACGTTGTACCCCCTCTCCGTGAAAAACTTCATCCTTCTCTAAGTCGTTTCCAGCCGGGATTGCATTGTTTCTGAGGGGTTGTGTGCTATGGGTTCACTTCCATTCTTGAAACATTTAGGGCATCCATGAAAGAAACATCCGTGGAATTCGAAGATTTCTACCTCCGTAGCTGTTTCCATATATCCGTCGACCTTTCTTCCAAGAACCTTTACCTCTCTCCCATTAGCAGCGTGGCAAATTTTTATCCCCCGTCGTCTCTCCTCCGACAGGAGCCATAATATTGCCCTCCGCGATGGAGTATCTCCCAAACGGTAACCGCCTGGTGGTATGACGGCTATTTCTCCGGCTCTTAGGTGATTTTTTCTAAAAACACGCATGCATGCGCTGGCTATGGTTAATGCTTCGCGAAAGGGATCCGTTTCGTTTAAACATAAAAAGTCTTTTCTAAATTTACTGCAGGCCAGGCGTAGGATATTAACATCTTGAATGCAGTATTTTCGGATTTCCCATCTCATTTTAAAAACATAATTAGCCGCAACCAACGCGCTGTACCACGCCTGGAATTTAGCCACGTCCTGTCGTGACATTCCTTCAATGCCGCAGTCACTCTGCGGAGGCATCGGTCCTTCGTAGTCTCTGTTCTCACGTGTAATAAATAGATGCAGAAAGTAACCCTTCGTCATAGATTCGTCCAGTCCAAGTGCCGCTGGGAGCTTGGATAGTGACATGGGGAGAAAGTTTATAGAGTCAATAAATTTTACCCCCTCGTACTCAACGCACATCAATTTACCCCCTGCGGATATTAACTTTGGCTGCCAGTTCATCTTCTCCACCATTGTCTTTATTACGAAGTGACTGTCATACCCCTTTCCATAGTGGGCTATGCAAATTAGCTCCTTAAATCCCTTCTTCCTCAGTACCACTAAACTTTTCAGAAATTCCAGGACAGGATCGGAGCCGTTGAATATCAGCTTGCGCTCGCCACAGTTTGAGCAATGCTCTAGAGATTCCACCTCGATACAACTCTCGCATGATTTCTAAGCAACAAGGAAATTCGGATTGTGAAGAAAATGTCCCGACTTTCCGGGCATGGGGGTGTCTTGCGTGCATTCTATGTCGTAAAATATGAAGATAAATTTTACCTTCGAGGACGCGTTTGTTTTTGCCACCGGTGACATGAACCAATTTTTCCCAGACTCGTGTCTACTCTTGCAGGCATGGCAATATATTTCCCCGCAAACGTGCTTCCGCTTCACACTAGTAACATTGTAAACCCTTTCACAGAGAGTACAATATTTATCGATCTCGCACGGTGATTTTCCTCTTCCTCTCCTCTCGAGATGTTTCGCGAAGCAGGCGACCCCATAAAATTTCCTCATAGCTTGACCCCATAATCGTGTATGGCGGGTTGCATTCTTCCATTCCCCAACACGTGTCCGGGAGATAATGGTGGCTATTGAAGGCTATAATATTGTTTAACTTCACATTAGTTCGTATATGCCATTTGAGATGGAATTTTTAGTGACTAAAATCCTATAAAAATGATTGAAATAGCGTAAGTTTTAGCTTGAAAGACGATGCAGTCTGGCATATTGGGCTTTTGCGAATACGTGCAGCTCTTTGCTAGTTCCCTGCTGAAACTACCCAGAACTCCCCACGACGACGGGGCTGCACTAAGAGTTCCACCCGTGCCCACCCAACCATTTCAACACAGTAATATTTACATTGGAATTGTTTTACCTGTACTGGCACTTCGTGTCAAATTTCGGTTGTAGTTTACTGTCCATGATCCTTGATCTCAAAATTCCATCTCTCGCCTCAGGGCCACAAACTTGTAGGGATACTTCTGTCAACATTTTAATATGCCTCTATACTGCCTGAGTATGGCAAGGTATGCTGAACAGCTCTTGAAGCGTTGGCGGCATAATGCTTCCACCTGCCAATCCCCAGAGCTCTTCCTTAGATAATTGGAATGTAATAGGTAGTTCCGTCATTACTTCTTTATTCCAATTTATAAGATCAACGTAGTCCTTAGCGAGGAGGTTCAGGGTCGGTATTTTAAACCCCCGATATCTTGTTAACGGAGGAGATATTTTGATGTGTTGTATTCGTCGCACAGCTAGCTCCCTGATTTGCTCCCTTTCATCGAATAACATCGCTACAAGGAGTTGCTCTGGATGAGCATAATATGCATTCCTTTGAATTGTAGCACCTACCACTCTCTTCAGGTCCTTATCATGATTCCGATTGATGAGGATGTAGCGACATAGGTGTTTTGATGCATTTTTTATTTCAGGCTTGCACTTAATAGGAAACCACATTAAACCAACATACCATACCAACATTATGAAGCTAAAAATCCTGCGTAGTGTGGAATATGGATCTGATGTACCCACATCAAGTCTGAATACCCGGTTTGCTGCTATTAACCATCGTGCATCAGATAATGCTCCAGGGCTCCGCACAGTTAAACTTGAAGGAATAACCCCATCAGAAATTGCTCAGCATATCTCTAATATTTCTGAACGCTGGAGAGGCATTTTTTATCAATGGGATGAAAGTAAAAATACACTGGCTCAAATATTACGACTGGAAGTTTTACATAGTCAAGCAATCGATTGCCTATGGACCCAGAGTATTTTCGAGAGCCTACAGAAGGTCCGTCAAGATTTGCGATGATATAGCGCAAAGGAAGCTCGTTGAAATGCAACAGGCATATCACCCATTGCAATGGGCATCCCATCTCAAGTTCTAGGCGTGTTAATTACTCCCCTTGTATGTCATGTGTTGGGCACAGTGTCAACACAACCAATTGCTTTACTTTTGGATTGATCCAGATTTTTCATCATGAATAGTTCCAAAACCGAATGTTTAATATCTTCCGCCGGACTTGGGAGTTGAATGCCCAATAAAAGTTTCACCTGGCTCTATAATTATGGTAATATGCTCCTGCATTATAGTGAAACGGTGTATACATGCATTTTGTCTTTTCGCCCATCGAAATATTAAAATCCTACGGTTTAGAAGACGACGTAGTTTCCTGGATTAGAGAATTCTTAAGTAATCGCGTGCAAAGGGTTGTATTAGATGGCGCTATCTCTAATGAAGTAAAAGTCACATCGGGTGTCCCACAGGGAAGTGTCATAGGCCCGCTTCTGTTCCTTTTGTACATAAACGACATCGGTGACAAAGTTGACAGTAAGCTTAGATTATTTGCTGACGACGCAGTGATGTATAGAGAAATTCGTAGCTTTAATGACAAGGAAGCGCTAACTAAGGACCTCGAGGCAATACAAGAGTGGTGCGATGCGTGGCAGCTAGAATTAAACCTGAAAAAATGCGTTGTTGTAAATTTTTGGAAACGGAAAAACGCTCCTTGTAACAGCTATTGCATTAACAACATAAAACTAGCCACCGTAGAATCGGTTAAGTACCTCGGAGTTAAACTGACTAATGATCTATCGTGGAGTAAACATATTCGAGAAATTACCGGTCAAGCTAATCGTAAATTGGGATTTGTTAAAAGAGTACTTGGCAAGTGCGACGATAAAGTTAGGGAAATCAGCTACTTCTCCCTCGTTAGACCCCACTTAGAATATGCTGCCAGTATTTGGGATCCTTATGAGATAGGCTTGGAAACTGAGTTAGAACGCGTGCAGCGAAGATCGGCAAGATATGTTAAAGGCCGTTATGATAATCTCGTTAGTGTTACTGACCTTTTGCAGCAACTGGGATGGGAAAAGCTTTCAGACCGTCGATTAAAATTTAGACTAAATCTATTATGTAAGTTCCAAACCGGTCTATTCTCTGACGACGTTGACAATATTTTACGAAATCCGACATACTACGGTAGATCAGATCATGAGAGTAAAATTAGGGAACTAGACTGCAGAACGGATAGATTTAAGATGTCATTTTTCCCACGAACGATAAGGGACCATAATAGCTGCCATGAGACTTTTATCTAGGTTTGTCGTTAGGTAGTGTAGCTCTTAGTAGTGGTAGTACTCCTAATACTTGAATCCTTATCTGTTACCTAGTACATACTAACAGCACGCCTAGCATGTATTCTACATGGGTCTTGAGTCCCTGTCCATCTGTGTAGTTGTAGAATGCATGTATATTGAGGTCACTCTCCATTTTGATGACATCTGTAGTGTAGTGTTGCATGCTTGTGAGGCTTCGCCTCATGACAAGCATTAGCGATTTATGGTAATGCATAATTAGTCGTAGTTACACTTACTTTAGGGTATAGTGTAATGCATGTTGGTGAATACTCCCCCCCTTCCACACACCCCTGAGGTGGCTTGCAGGGTATTTTGTAGATGTAGATGTAGATGAATATATCCCGATGAGTTTTTATTGCTCTTGCTTTTTGAGTTCTGCTATATATTTCCGCTGCTCCCTTCGAATCTTGCTCATATCAATTATGATTAAATCTCCCGCCCTTTGGCTACTACCCGCGTCCTCTAAATAGCGGTAGCAAGAGCGGCCGCAAGCCTGTCGTAAATTCCTAGTCGATCACACACCCTAGAAAAATTCGAGAGCGCGACCTTTGTCTGGTTGCTGATTTTAATGGTCGTTGTGTCCCTTCTTTCGTTTCTCCAAAAACTGTCTCGAAAGAGAGGCTTCTTGTGTAGCTCTCATCCTTAGAACATCTTGTCTTTTTTGCTTCTAGCATATCTCTTTCGATTCTTCACTTTCGTAAAGACTTAAAAGAAAAATTCGTATTACCATCAACGTGTCCCATGGCCATACGTCGATCCGTCTTTCAATCAAATAAAAAGTTTTGTTCCGCCACAGGAATTTTCCGATCTTTTTTACCCCTACATGCATTACAATCCATGCATTTACAAGAGGCTATATCAAAGAGACGCTCTCCTTCTGCCATGAATTCTTCAACTTTCCTCCGAAAACGTTCTACTCCAAGTCTACTCCTACACGATGTTATTAGTATTTGCAAAGTATCGTGGTCAATTTTTATCATCTTGAAGATATGCAACGACAAACTGTGGATATTGACGCACGCTTCCATATTTCATCAACTTTGGTACAAACCTCTTCATATGGATTGTTATGTTTTGGCTTGCACTCGCCGTTTATTTATTTTTCCCGGCTAACCCAGATATAATGCTGTAGAACATTGATGTGAGTTTGCAATGCAGTAAATATCAATGGATGTGGACCTCCTAATATCGGGAATTCCACTTGCTTCCTTGTTTTCGCCATCATGAAGCCACTTGCACTCATCAAACATAACACAAATTTGCAACCGGCAACTGATGAACGCATACAACCGCGATAGTTTAGAAAGAGGATAGACAAGGACTGACCATGAGACACTGTTGACCAAGAAATAAATAGAAACAATGAGCAAGCAAGAACTACACAATGTATAATATTAACAAAGTAACTAAATAAATTAATCATCATAGAGCTTCAAATTATATATGTATTCACAACAGCCCAATATACCAGACTGCATCGTGTTTCAAGCTGAAACTTACGCTATTTCAATCATTTGTATAGCCTATTAGTTGCTAAAAATTCTATCTCAAATAGAATATACAGATAAATGTGAAGTTAAACATTACTATAGCCTTCAATAGCCACCATTATCTCCCGGACACGTGTTGTGGAATGGAAGAATACAACCCGCCATACACGATCATTTGCGCGAAACTGCCGAAACTTCAAGGCCGTTGCGCGGAATGAAGATATTAATTGAAATCGATAAAATTGTACACAGCTAATATGTGGCCCAAAATACAACTTTTGTCACCAGTATGAACTTCGTCCGACGAAAATCAGCTTTTTCACTCCACCCTATTCATTATGCTGTCCAACGTAAACCCTCGTTTATTCTCCTATTAATTTGCGCGCTAATTTGGTCAATGCACTCTCTGAGATAAGTTAAAATCCACATACTGACTAATGGCCGGAGACAGAATAGACTGGTAATTTCCGCTTTCCCATACATAATTGTTCACGCCAACTGCCATTCCAGCGAAAGCTGTCTTCACCACCGCTTATTGCACCGAGATCGCCATCACTAATGAAATTGACTCCAACTGACCCACGCTTGGCTTTTTTCAATACTGTCTCCTACGACGAGAGAGGGCGTCCCTAAGGAACATTTTACTCACTTATTACTTAACGAGCACGGACTGTGTAAGTAGGTAATCAGCGCTTTCCCATGCTGCATTTTCACGATGACTACCATTTCATTGAAAGCTCGGCTAACGACGTGGATGGACTCCAACTGCCCCACGTTTGGCTTTTTTCAATACTGTCTCCTACGACGAGAGAGGGCGTCAATAGGGAACATTAAACTCACTTATTATTTAACGAGAAAGGACTGTGTAAGTAGGTAATCAGCGCTTTCCCATGCTGCATTTTCACGACGACTACCATTTCATTGAAAGCTCGGCTAACGACGTGGCGCCTATGCCTTTCTCTTCAGCACTAGTGAATACCCATTAACGCGGCTGTGGAAAGTCTTTTAGCGAAATTTTGAAATCCAATAGAAAGGACCAATGACGTGCGTCGTTTCCACATCCTTCTCCCCCTACCCACGCCTGATCGCTGTAGAGAGTACCTCCCTCGCCCACCAGCGCTACCAAGTGGTCACTAATACCGACCTCACTCGTCGCTTGTTCCTCACGCAGTGAAAACCTACCAGGTATTACCATGGACAACGCGGACTCACCCAAATACAGCGCAGAGGATATCAGACTCGAGGTAAGCACAAAGTCTCCTCCTCTCTATATGTAAATACTCGTTTTTAATTATTTTCCTGCAAATTATATTCCCAATTACTTCATTCCACTAGTACAATTAAAATTTAGTATTTATGTAATTGAGAATAATGTCTATATTTCAGCTGAGGAGCGCCCAACAGATTTCGTGCGATTCGGATTTCGACACCCCCGATGAAATCGAGCGGGAGGCAGGAGCACATAGACTCCTCCTATTCGGAGATGCTCTCGCGTACTTATTTGATCGGAAATTACATACACAGCTAATTCAACGCACTGCTACTTTTATAATTTAGCAGCTATATTAACGGAGGATAATGTTATTATTTCAGCTGCGGATCGTCCAGGAGCTCTCCTGGGATTCCGATTACTCGGATTTCAAAGGATCACCACCCGGAGAGAGGAACGAATTTCGCTGCTCCACTCCTGTCATGGCAGACAGGGAGTTTCCAGTTGGCTTCTGGTCCCCCAAGCATCTAACCCCCCCTACAGAGAAGATAGACCGCTCGGCGGATACAGTAATCGTCGGCGAGCCTGCTGACGTCTGGGAATGTCAGCGGTTAGAGGTGTCGGATATAAGTAGTGACACCAAGGCAAGCCTCCTCCTCACGTGCGATGTGGCCCCTACGGTGTCCCAGAGCCAGTGCACCTGTGTGGCATGTGTGGACTGTGTAGCGGCAATTATAAACGAAGTGGTGAAGCGCTATCCGAGACTTTTAACCGATAGCCAGTTCTGTGCGACGGCAGTGAATACAGCTGATGTAATCATTACTCGCTCTTGCCTGTGCATTCTGTGCGAGAGGTGTACTACCGACATTTTTAGAGAAATTGTGTTGAATTACCCTTACTATATGAACGACATGGAGCTGTAGTGCAAAGGCAAATTATTTAATAAAATTATATGTAAAATGAACCTACTGCATTCCGTGTTCTGTTTCTCTACCTCAACGTACCCAACTCCCATATATTCACCACCCTGGCTCCGGAGAAGGAATAATTTTAAAACGGAAGGTACCGATTGCCTAATTAACGATGAACACCAGGGAAATGCATATGGTCTTCCCACCTCGGGAAAAGCAAGGGTTCCCTCCCGGCGCCAAGGCTGGAGGAGAACATAATTAGCGACAATTGAATAGCGGTGACATACCTGCGCCGACTGGGCCGGGTTCAACATGGAGGTAAGCGGTGGGGTGGGTTGCCTATGGCAGAAAATCTCCGCATGCCCCTGAGACGCATACGGACTTCCCACCTCGGGAAAAGGCATGGGCTCCCTCCCGGCGCCAAGGCCGGAGGAGAAAATAATTAGCGACAAGTGGAGGGCTGACATACCCTCGCCGACTGGGGTGGGTTCAACAAAGAGGTGAGCGGTGGGGGTGGGTTGCCTATGGCCGAAAATCTCCGCAGTTCCACCCACACACTCTACCCCCCGGTTCCACCCACCCACCAGGGTTCTAGGGTCCCGCGCATGCCGGGGTGGCAAGGAGGGATGGGGAGCGGAGGGGTGGGTTGCCTAGTCCACACACACGTGTTTAGAGGTCAGTGAACATCGGATTTAAACAACGTTCATGTGTGGAGCCAAGAGTGGGGACTCAAACTTAATCTGAGCAAATGTACGGCGGTAAATTTCTTGCGGAGGTCGTCCAACTATCCCCATGTATATGCTGTGGATGGTGTTAACATAAAGGCGACTGATGAAGTGAAGTATCTGGGAGTTACGATAACCTCCCCAGCTAGCACAAGGGATATGGAATCCCAGATATCAAGGGGAAATGATAGGGAGAAGATACACTTAAGAAATCATTACCGGATAATACACGTATAGCATGCCGTCAACATATCCGTATCAAAGAGCATGCCGAGATTCGGACACTCACGGATGGTAAAATTTGATGGTACATTCTTTTATATAACAGCCAATGCTGCTTGCAGGCAGGAACATATTTCCTCCCTCTCGTGAATTAATTTTAATTCTTGCGGTCATTCGGTAGCAGACATAGCAGAAGTTGTTGATACACTGATCTCACCCTTGCGGGAATTTAGAAAACCTAAAATGTGAACAAGCGAACGTCGCTTCGACTCTGTGAAAATCGCCATCTTTGGATTCCCATCTTGATTGATCGCACGCGTTTTGTGGTTTTGCTGCACTAAAATCTGGTTCCTTCTTATATTCATTTGATATAACATGTTGGTATTTTTGTCTTTTTCTTTCTTACTGTATATTGTAATTTATCTCAGTGCATTGATGTTCAACTTTGTTTTAATATATATTTCACTGCAACATTCTTGTATTTTGGTGCTGTCGCCCGTAAATAAGGATAATTAAAATCTTGATTTAAAATTTTTTTTCCTTTCCACAGCTTCTTTATTGCCAGGGTGTACAGGTTATTTAATTGTTATGTTGGTTTTTCTGTCGTTCGATAATTATGGTTGGAAATTAGTTTTGTTTTGAGGTGGGTTGGTACTTTTCCATTGTTATTTGCTTTAACGAGGTAATTAATTCATAATGATCGCTTTTACTAAGTAAGTTTAAGACTGGGGGGGAGTTGTTTTCTAGAGCTGGCGTAAGAGTTACTTAATAGCATTATTGTGAACATATATAGGTAGTCTGCAATATTGTAAATGGGTGATATCATTTACTGTGTTTATTTCTTGGGAAGACAAGCCGTGTTTATGAGCTACCGCTATATCGAAACCTTGCAATGATCGATACTCGGCATATCGATATATATCGAATCCTTACGTCGATTGTCGTTCCGCAATTTGCCACTAGGCGGCGTCATTATTCACTTGGGATACCTTTTCCGTTGGATACCGGCGGTAGATCCGTATTTTTTCCCTTTGTTATCCCTTTCTTCTCTTTCTCATGCACGGATATGTTACGCGTTGCGGGAAATGATATCCGTTGTATATTGGTGTAATTTCATGATATGAGCGGGATATACAACACCTTGTGCTAGCTGGGTCGAACCTATCGTGGGGAACACATATAAGAAATATTTGTGGCAGAGCTCTGAAGAAGCTAGGATTCGTCGAGAAGATTTTCAAATGAAAAAGTAAAAGAGAGGTGCTATTTCGGACTCGTCCGGCCACACCTTGAATATGCAGCGAGCATATGGGATCAGGTGCAGAAAGACTTAATCCGGGAACTTGATAAAATACATAGGAAAGCTGCGCGATTCGTCAAAAACTGCTACGGGCGTACAGACCGCGTTACACAGATGTTAAACGAATTAGGTTGGGAGCCGCTAGAGACTCGGAGGCTGCGCGCTAGGCTTAGATTACTTGAGCAATTAAGAATACATATCTTTAAGAGTGACACGGAGAACATCATATCAGAACCCCACTATATTTCCAGGTCCGACAGAAACGATAAGTTAAGAGAGATATTTTGCCGAACGGATAGGTATGGGAATTCGTTTTTCCCCCGAACAATGAGGGACTATAATAAATGCTAGGCGTAATTTTATTAGAGCGTTTCCTTTTTATTTGTAAACGGCTGGTGTCCTAACACCCCCGCCACACACCTATTGAGGCGGCTTGCGGGGTAGTATGTAGGTGTAGAAGATGTAGATTCCTCTCTCCCCTCCGCTCGCCATCCCCCGCTCTTCCTCTTTCCCCTCCTTCCCCTCTTGCACCTTCCTCTCCCCCTCTTTCCCCTCCTTCCCATCTTACACCTTCATCACCCCCTCTTTGCCCTTTCATACCTCAATCTCTATCCCTTTCCTCATTCCTACTCTCTACCCTGAGAAAGGTGGATGCCAATACCACCGAAACATTGGAAGTTTTAATTGGTGTCTTTCGCTTGTTTCTATGTTTTTATCGACCACCCTCTTGACATATTATATATATATATATATATATATACTTATATTTATTTATTTATTTATTTTAATCAACATTGTTATAAATATACGAGTCAAGAAAAATGAAACACATATTGTTTAAGGACCTCCAAAAATCCCAATAAACCAACAGAGCATTCTAATACTTTGCAAGTTACAGTACAAATTACAATGTCACATTAAATCACAACTAAATCAGAACTTTCCTTTCCTTTAGTTTAAAAATATCTTTCTGCTTCCATCTTGCAGTAATCGGTATACCATTGACCAGCCGCTCAGATCTACTAGAAGGCCATGGCAAACGTGTACGTTATTGAACCTGTTGCTGCTCTGGAAGTCGACGAGCAGCTTTTAGCTGGAATAAAAAGTTGTACCCTGGAACAGTACCAGGAACTGCTGGATACCCTGGAGGACGTCAATTTGAGGGTTTCAAGGCAGTGGACCCTTCTGCAATGGGGGTCAGGCTGGGGAAGGTCGACTGGGTGGAGGGATTGTTGAGGAAGGGGGCGGACCCTTGTCTCCATGACGGAGGACGGGGGTCTCAGACTGCCATGGACATGGCGGAGGAGATGCGTCGGATATCCCCAGAGGACAGTGGTCGCCAGGAAATCCTAAGATTGATCCGACTGGTGCACAGCAGGGACTGTGCTTTAAAGCGGCGCCGTGTTCTACATGATGGTACACCTGCGTATACGCAATCGAATGTATCTTGTTACGAGATGGCAGAGCTCTCACCTCTTAAAGAGTCAGTAGATAACCTCAAGGCGGAGATGGCATCATTACATTGTCGAATCGCGGACGAGGTAAAAAGATATTTATATGGTCAGGACGTCCTTCTTCAGTGCTTGGAGACCTCCGTTACGTCGTCTGCAGAGGTTTTGAGGCAACTAAAGGAGCGCATGGAAGAGACTTTGGGTGCAGGGAGTGTTTACAAATCGGTACACGTCACGGATATAAGACGGGATTGCATTGAATCGATGATGGGGAGGACGACCATTCGCAATATGGATGGGAACAAAGTTTTCCTGGTCCGTAGTTTTTTCGAAAAGTTATACGATCGGGGCGAAATTACGTCCTGCCTCTTAAAATTCCTCAAGGGTCAGTCCCGTGTAAAAATCATGATTGACTGTGACTCGTATTACCTCCAGAACATGATGAAGAAGTTTAAAGACTTTGATGGAGTAGAATACAATGGGAGTTATAGGCAAATATTCACAGACTTTTCCAAACTGAGAGTTTACCTCGGAGGGAAGGTGGATAATCATAGGAAGGAGGAACAGGTCCTTAATTCGTTTGCGTTGGCCTTCGCGAAGATGTATTATATTTTGGGTTTCTGAAATGGAGGCAGGTCATACGAACAGGTTGACATGAACCATGAACGAGAAATGAAGAGGGCGCTTGAAGAGACTGAAGAGAATAGGAGGATGGGAGTTGAATTGGATCGCGATATCAGTAGAGCATTGCATGGGAACAATCGACTGGTGAAAGAAGTACGTTTCGCAGTGTTTGTCCCTAGCATTGTCACTCGAGATGGATTGGCGATGGGGACATTTAGGCTACGAGAGCAGGTTCCTTCCCTCATGAATTACTTCGAGAACTACGTTATGGTGACACTGTACAGAAAGGTGGGGGTTAAATTAAATAATTGATTTGAGAAAACGCATGGTAACATTTTAAATTCTTAGGTACTCTCATTATATTTCAGAAATTAATTTTATATATTCATCTCCACATTCCCTCA
This sequence comes from Pyrrhosoma nymphula, assembly GCA_963573305.1. Lineage (NCBI taxonomy): Eukaryota > Metazoa > Arthropoda > Insecta > Odonata > Coenagrionidae > Pyrrhosoma > Pyrrhosoma nymphula. The sequence continues at coordinate 130,017,172 of OY754335.1, read as the reverse complement.
GTTTTGATCTTATTCACTGGTAACTGGTCATTTCCAAAGTATTAATTTCTATGCTTTTATGGTCTAACGCGCTTGAGAGTAGTTTGGTCGAATTGAATTGAATGATGATGTCATTATTTTATGAATTTACACCACGTCAACTCATCAGCGATTGATTTAACTTTTAATTTTACAAACAAGCTATTTGGACTTCTCGATATTATTCGCAAAAATGTTACGATAATTATAACTATTAAGATAAAATTAATGGATGTATAGCACTTATGTTTAAAAATTATATGACTAGAATATTCGGTTGAACTAAGTGAGGAAAATATTGCAATTTCTTAAGCCGTGTCCAAATTCGCCAGTTAGGTACCTAAATCCGGAAATTTAGGGATGACGCCATCTTGAAGTGTGTCCAAACTCGTTAGGCAGCATAAGGGAGCGGTTTGGGCAGCCAAATCGGTCGCCAGATTTAGGCAACAACAAGTCCTTCCTAAATCTGCCAACATTTTGAATTTCCCATGATTCCGAATGCTGCAAGCGTCAAGGGATGTGACCAGTGGGATTCAAACGCCATGGTGGGCAAGTATTTTGTGTGTAAGTACGGATAAGATTTAAAATATTGTCCTTTGAACTGTAAATGTTAGATATTTTTTGATAAAAGTTTCTTTTTAGGGACTAACGAGTTGACCGAGCGCCTTATAAAGGCTAGGAAAGAGAGGGCCGAGCTATTTGATGGGAGTAGAAATTCGGCTGCGACTTCATGGAAGTGAGTGTTGCATGTTTTTATTTCCCTATCAGTGTTATATCTCATTTCAGTGTCAGCAAATATATGCTATATTCCTGTTAATAAATAACTATGGGTTTTCGGATGATATTTTTCATCTCAATATGTTACCGTCGCTATGCAATATCACATGCATATGTTTACGGTATTTCACTAGTTGCCTTGCTTTCAGTGGCAGCGTAATTTTCCCGTTAATATTTTAAAAATAGAAGTATGTCATATTACTTAATACTAAATTAATGATTATTATTTCTACAGTCACAAATGGCTCTTGTTGGCAATGGTTTTTGTGCCATATCCCGTCTCTAATGTGTGTATGTCATGTGAGAATTTTGTCCTTAAGGTTTGGTCCTCTTAAACAATTTGTTGTCCGTGTTAAATCTATTTTTTAACTATAGGTCGCATAATCCCGAGACAACAGGAGTACATATTTATTTTCTCCTATTTTAGGATTTCTGGTTCGATTGACCACAGCATTTCCAAATAATTTTCTCTACTTCGCTTTTTTATATCACAGCAAATTTTTAACGTAGAACAATAAGGAAACGGCCGGAAGACGTATTGAGATTAGAAATAGCAAATATTAATCCGTTGATTCCACTGATTAGGGCTTCATCTCCCAAGTTGCCAAAAGAAATATTTAACAAATAGGTTTACATTGTGTCTCAAAGGCTCTTATTTTCTCCTCAGTGGGATTATCAAAGAACTAAATTTGGAGGGGAAAGTGACGGTGTGGCAGTGCAGGAAGAAGTGGGATAACCTAGCCAAAAAGTATAAGGTGAGTTAATCTTCATTCTTTTCCAAATTTTGAGGAGCTCTTTCATGGAGGTGTAATTGTGTAGTTTTCCTATACGCAATACTATGATGTTGTCCTTTCATTTGGTACTTATTTGTTTGCAATACCATTTCGTATGAATTATATATATCACAATGGCATGTTCTCACTCACAGTTTACAATTAGGAGCCATTCCTTTTTATGAATGTTATTATTAATCAAGATGGTTATTCAGTGTAGAAGTAGATTGAAGAACTTATAGTGGTATTCCTGGTTACAATTTACATTATTTCACAATTTATATAGTTTCTTTAGCCTTCATTGCTATATTTATGGATTCATTAATGTATATGCTCAGTGCAATTTAGTGAATTGAACAGTATATGGGTCCCATGAATTTAATTAATTACCTAACCATAAAAATAAAATCAACCTGTACTATGCATTATCTTTTTAAGTGTTAAACACAAGACTGCCTTCACCTCTCTGCGCCCAGTGAGTAGGTCATATATATATTATAATAATATCTTTATTTGTGTTATCATTTCTCTATATAGTGCTTTGTTTATGAGGCACGACTGATTAATCAAAATAAATTTTCCTTCGAAGTCACTTTTTCCTGGATAGAATTCAGATAACTACAGTTACCAACATAAGAAAAAGATGCACGGTTGACTACATCATATTCTTCCCTTTTCATTTTCTTTTTCTCTTTATATAGGACCTCCGAAACCCCACCACGGGGAGTGGGCGGGAGGGAGGCATGGAGTGTGCAGGCACTTGGCCGTTTCACTCCCTGATGCACTGGGCATTAGGGGAGAGAGATGCAGTAACACCACCAGCCATCTTCTCCTCCAGTGCGCCACTGCCATCAGGGAGTGTCTCAGCCATGGCACCAAATATTATGTTGGAGGGTAGTGAGGGATGCTCCTCTAGCCCTTCATCCACAGACTACCAGCAGCCAGCGAAGAGGCGGAGGACATCCAGTAACAGTGAAGTCCTGGAAAGGGTGGCCTCCTCCATTGAGGAGGCTATCCATGACCAAAGGAGGAGGGGGGAAGAATTTTTATCATTATTGCGTACATTAGTTAATAAAAAAATGGTTAAAATGTAATCTTCTTACTTTTTTCCTTGTCCACAAACCTCTTCCTAAGGGTTATCAGATATATAATGTAATTACAGCATCATTCTTCGGAATAGAATTTAATACCTTGGGGAAACATTTAAGCCTCCAATATTACACTAATTTCTGGGACTATGTCATGTGCATGGTGTACTTAGAACACCAAATTGTAAATGTTTGACTTTATTCTTGAATTGTTTGAAATCAGAACTTAATTATCATTAACGTTAATTGCTCTTAAAATATAATAACACTTTCTACTACTTTTCTAATTCATGAACTTGTAATGTTCACTGCAGATCAATGTAATAAGAACTCTACCTTTTCTTTAAGCCTACTCACATTGGGGTACTGCTGACCCAGTTCAAGTTCTTATGGGTTAATTTATTTATAAGCAGGTGTGTACGTGGGGTTCTTTTTCACTCTGTTTCATTTTGACATTGAGTCCTGCGGTGCCTGTAAAATTGAAATGTGCATACATTTTGCACTATGGAATATGTTCAGTGTACCTTCTTTAATAGTACCATTCTTCCCACTTGGGAAATGATTCTCACATGTAGTCATCCAGACTTAAACATCCATAACTGCAGTGACAATAATACTTTTCATAATTCATTAAGGTGTTCATATGCTGAGCTAGTTATTGACAAAATTGCTCTTTGGCCTTAAGTTACAGGCTTATGGTAGCAGATACCTTTGCTGTTCATTGAAGGCTATGAATACTCTTTGCTTGCTATTCAACTACCTAGGAACACTGAATTTCAAGGGTGAGTGGCAGTGGAATTTTGCGTAGATATTAGGTACTTTATTGTACCATGTTCAAGAGATGGTGTAGCAAACCTAACAATAACAGTTTATAAGGTGGGTGCAAAATATTATGAGACTCTTCTATGCCTAGTTTAGTCGCTTTTTGGTTTTTCAATGTCTGTTTGGCCTACCATAAATGTTCACGAACTAAGCCTTTTTCCATTTCCCTGCCCTTTTAACATTCTAATAAAATCTTTGCACGTTCCATCATTTACCTTTAAAAGTGTTAACATAACGAAAATTGCCTTCGCCAGGCAGTTCTGTCTCTCAAATGCCTCGAAGTGTGCACTGCTTTAAGTCACTTTTTTACTCATTCAGGTACCTACCTACTGACTAGGCATATTTGTAATATTATTATGGTTTCCATTTTACATCCAGTTAACACTGTTACCATCAATGCAATTGGAAATGTTTACTGTAGGTAAATATAGCTTTTGCTTGAATGAATGGGACTTGATATAAATATTTCAAGGAGATATTTTGAGGTGAAATGCTTAGGATTAAGAGGGCACTTCGGGGATTATCATGTACGAATAATAAATTGCAATCCTATTAAAGATTGCTTGTCACAGTGGAGACTTGTGATACTTGGAGCAAGAAGTGAATGTTAACTGGTACGACCGCAGAGGAATGGGACATAGGCATGGGTGCTGCCATGATATCAACAACATGCATTGACTTGTATTACAAGCATGTTACACTATAGTTAATAAATCAAGATTACTTCATTTGATATCTTATAGTCTTAATAGAGCAAACCTTGATGAAGCACCAATTCTATTGCAAACATTAATTAGTTCAACCCTTAAAATCTCTAGCCTTGAAAACCAAAGTGCATACATTAGACCATTATAATGTAAGGAACAGGATTAGGATGATTTTTCTTAGCTACAACAATGACAGAATTCAAGTTTACTGGTAAACCATTTATTTAAACAGTCGTGGTCGAGCAATGGAGGTGGAGGATTTAACAATCTCAACATCCTTCTAGCGATGTTGTCTCTTATATTGAAACCATCCTGCTGGTTTCCCACAACCCCCACAGGATTTTCTTCTTCCCCCACTAACCCCTCCTCTGCTAAAATGTCACCATTTGTCAAACATATATTGTGCATCACGCAACATGCACCAATAACATCTGCCACTTTTGTGTGGTGGAGAGCAACCCTCTGCATAAATATACACCTCCACCGGGCCTTCAGCAAGCCAAAGCTACGCTCGATGATATTTCTTCCCCTACGGTGGTGGGCATTAAAACGAGCCTATACTGGGCCAGCCACGGGCTCACGGTAAGGTGTGAGGATAGTTATGGGTTCCCTGAGGCATGGGTAGCCACTGTCCCTCAAAATGGCATAACCCTGAGGGGGGTACAAAGCATTAACAATTAAAGGGCTTGCTCTTAGGACCCTGGAGTCATGAACTGACCCTGGATACCCAGCAAACACACGCAAAAATTTTCCGGTATGATCGCACACGGCCTGGAATTGCACTGTGTAGCGGAGTTTTCGGTTGAAATAGTCAGCGCGATGTGGACCTGAAGCAATCACTTCTACATGGCACCCATCTATTGCGCCCACAACACAGCTCAGCTCTTCACTCCGGGACATTCTGGCAAATCCGCCACCAATTGCAACAAGTTCTATATTTGTAGGTAGACGTATCACTCTCCTAGATACAGAGAACTTGCTGCATCATTTCGTGCACCATTAGATGAACGGTCGATCTAGGGAGGCCAAAGTTAGAGCTAATCACTCTAAATGACGCTCCACAGGCAAGCCAGAAGAGGAAAACAGCCAGCTTTAACTTTTGCTCCCATCCGCTTCTTCTTTCGACAGAAACCATCTGCAGGAGGTCCTGGAAACTCACTCTAGAGATCCTAATATGCTCCCTCATATTCCAGTCGTCTCCTAGCAGGATTCTAGTTATATGCTGCTCTCGGTTCATCAGGCAATATTGCCCTGGTTCCTGCCAAGATATTTTCAGCACATTAGGTGGTGTCATATGTAGATAAATGCCATTGGGTCAGAAACTGAGTGACTTAAATTGCTACATTAGGTACTTCAACTCTAATATACTAACCTCGTCATCAACAGCAATCTCCCGTAGAACGAGCAGCATTTGCTGGAGGAAAACTAAAAAATTCGTCTCCTGTTCCAAGAACTCTTGGACTACGACAACTAATATTTCCTCATCCATTTTAACAAAAAAATCAATCAAACCTACACTTCTCGTATACAAAAAATAAAATAAAAAAAATACCCTACACCTATATAAAGTTTAAAATTTTGCAAACTTACAAAAAAAGTAGAATATATAAACGAAAAGGCACTGTAAAAAACCGGAAAGCTAAATGCTAACAATCACCACGCACAGACATAAAACTATTTCACGAAAAAGGAAATTACTCATTAGAGAAAAAAAAATTCGAAGTAAAGCTATTAACTACACGATCATAACAACCACGAATTTAGAAAATATAACGAACTTCAATCTAACACGAATCGCTATCTACCAAGAAAGAAAAAGTAACAGTTAAAAATACGTACTAAATACTACTAAAAACACGGAATCTTACTATAAAACCTAAATGTTACGAATTATACACCTAACATTCCTAAACTATGATAATAATGAGAAAATATATTTATGTTATCGCAGACCAATTTTCAAACAGCGCTCGCTAATCATGAGGGTCATTTGTTCCAAACATTATCGCCTTTCCCTTGCCCTTCGTTTTCTTCGAGCCCAGTAGATAGATGGCGACACTTGCAAAGAGTGTCCAAACCTTAGCGTATATAGTTCAATAATATATATATATATATATATATGCTAGCAACAAGGCGTTGAGGTTGGGGAAGGATAGGAAAGTAAATCAGTGGACACTCACTGGCAGATGATCCATGACGACACCGGTGACCACTGCTTAGGGGTAGCTTTCGGGCTAAGGACCCTTCTTCAGCTGGAGGAGATAGTAGTGAATCTCCTCCAGCTGAAGAAGGGTCCTTAGCCCGAAATTGAGTATATTTGGCCATGTTGGCTCTTTTCTTCTTCTACGGCTATGCGTGCCTTTAAACGTACTGTTCACCTCTTTATATGTTGTATGCCTGTATTCCTCTTTCCTTTCAACCTTCCAATTGTGTTTGTCCCCTATATGGTGGGTGAAATCGCCCTTGCGCGCCATCTCTGGGCCGTTCAACTTGGGCATGGGGTGTGACATAAAAACCCCGTCAAATTCAGCAGTTAATTGAGTAGCCTTGGTGGTGTAACTGGGAGCACACCTGACCGACAATTGGGTTCGAATCCCGGCTAAGGTGAAATTTTTTCTGTCTGGATTTGACTCATTTTCATCTTCCCCACCAAACCCTGTGTTCGTCCTTTTATGTGTACCTATCCATTTCCATTTTCCTATGAATGTATGAATTTATTCGCGCCTTTGAGCGTCATTTTCGTATGATTGAGTATATATATATACTCAATCGACTACTATGTATATATATATATATATATATATATATATATATATATATATATAGTACCTTAATATCTCTATGGTCCAAACTCAAGCTCCCTTTCTGTTAGCTGGCCAACATTTGGGTAGCCAAATCCATGCTCCCTAATGCCTAACGAGTTTGGACACGGCTTTAGTAATTTATTTTTAATTTTTTGTTTCTGCCGGACACGCACACGCGCCCATTAGAGGGTTGATTTGAAAGCGAGTTGACTTAGTCTTACAGATCTGGGGTGGTTATTGCACCCCTTTCTGTTGTGTTTGGGGCGAAGTTTCGTGAGTTCTCATGTGAACCTTTTCTTTTTTGGTTTGATAGGCATGAATGTCGGCGTCATTTACGATGAGTTAGTGGTGCTTGGAGGGGAGTCTCTCGCCTTGTCATGATCTGTGAATCCGGAGTCAGGATCTGCTTACCTTCTTATATCGTGAATTCCATTTGTTGTAATAATTCACGATATCACGTACTTCCTCGAATTTCTCGGCTCTGTGGAGTTCATTTAACATACCAGCATATCCCATAAGTGATTCTGTACCCTCCTAACTATGTCACCAGTTTTGTTTTCGATGTTTGTACTTCTCTTTAGGCAAATGTTTATTTGTACACCTATGTTGTTGTTTAGCTATTTATTTTCATTTACCTTTCAAGTTTCATTACTAAAAATAGTGTTGCGTGATGTTTATTTGTTTTTTTTATCAATATTTATATTTCAATTATTTGCGTTGGTTAAATAAATTTAAATTATGATCACAATATTTTCATAGTTTTATTTCTGCTCATGAAACAGAATGTCATATTTTCTCCTCATTCCAGCTGCCATCGCCAGCGATTGAAACGTCAGTGTTGGTCATACATATATTTAATAACTTAACAAGGATTAGGTGTATATTTAGTTAGGATGGTAGATGGTAACGTTTTATAATATGGTAGTTGTGTTTCAATGGGTTTTGTTGAGTGCATATTCATTTGTTTCCTCCTAGAAACTTGTGGACCCGCCAAATTGGCAATGTTGCTGTACAGTGTGACTAATTTCAATTTTCTAACTATCCCCAGTGTCCGGCTTCACCTTTAGTCACAATTCAAAATTTGTAAGAAATTGTGAAATATGAGAATATTATTCTCTCCATACGCTTTATTATGTATCATTGTGGCATTTTGTCGAAATTTTCCTCTACTGATAACCCAAGAAGCCAAGTTTTCCCTTTAATATTCCAATTTTTTCTCCAGTCTAATGTTAGTGACCATAGAAATAACATATAATCCTGGTTTTGATTAATTTTTTTCGTGAATGCCGTCACACTATCCACTCTTCATTGTCTGACACTTCATGCTTTTCCTGTTACTTGCTCTGAATATGTTTCCTGAATAACTGAAATTTTTTGTACTCGCAACGTCCAAGTGTATCGAGTCCATTCTGTTGTAAATCATTTCTTTCTTGTGCGCACAGTCTCACTACTTGATTTTATATAGTTATATGGAGATACGCGAGTTATCCAAAGGTGCATTGAGTTTCCCTTGATCGTAAATTTACTCTATGAATTTGTATGCACCATGATGTATTTTTTACTCGGTACTTAAAATGGCTCAGATTTACTCACTTGGATATTTCTTTTAATTTATATTGGATATCTTTCACTAACAAATTAGTCAACGTAACACTGTCACCATGCAAACACCTAATGGATGCACCTAAGGCTGCTTTGCTATAGGTGCCTGTGTTGTCTGCAGCAAATTTCGTTGTGGCATACAGTGAACCATGAAAACAAGCAATTATATTCATCCTGCATATTCACATTTTTCCAATTCCGCATGGCTGTGCAAGATCAGCTCATATGTATAAGTCATACTCCTGAGCTCAATAATCATATAACTTACACACCGTTAGTTTTTAGACCATTTTCATATTCGCATTAGAATTCCCTGATCCAAGAACTTATGTCGTTGTCTAATCCCTAAAATCATAATTAAAATAAGTCACTTTCTGCTGGAAAATTTATCAAATTTATTCTTCTACATCTACAAAATACCTTACAGGCCCCCTCAAGGGTGTATGGAAAGGGGTGAGTAGTCACAAACATGAATTCCAAAAACCCTAAAGTTAGTGTAACTACGAATATTGATGCATTAGCATTAATCGGTAATGCTTGTCACGAGGCGAAGGCTTACTTAAGCAAGCACTACACTACAGATATGCTACCTATGGTAGAGGGACAATTATTTTTTATGTTTTTTTCAACTACATAAACGGACAAAGATTCAAGAATAATGCTGAATATATGCACGGCGTGCTGTTAGTACTAGGTAGCAGATAAGGATACAAGTATTAGGGAGTACTACTACTACTACTACTAAGAGCTGCACTACCTATCGACAAACCTAGTTGAAAGCCTCATTGGCTGCTGTTATGGTCTCTTTTCGTTCGCGGGTAAATGACTTTGTAAATCCGTCCGTTCTGCAGTCTGTTCAGGCAGTTATGTTGTAACTTGTATTAAATTAAGAAATTGAATTTTAGAAGTTAAAACTGCAGGTTTTTTATAATGTGAATCACATTGGGATGTATTCGTCATCGTCATAGCTGTGCTGTTCCACCTCATCGTTCTATTTTCTGTTTTCAACTTCAGCGCAACCGACACACAAGTAGTGACAGCGTGCTCTTCACAAATATATTTTGAGCATACTGCACAGTGTGTTCAGCTTTCTTGATTACTTTTCCATGAGCAAAACGCACATCTTCCCTATCTTGGCCCACATCCCTTTGTGCAGGTATTTATTCATCCGGAATACTAACGAGATTCCTAATGTTTTGCTATTAGGCTGGTAGGTAAATTTTCCGTGGCAGCTCTAATTTGTAATCTATGGAAAGATCATTACATAATGTTTTCAGAGACTTTTTTCTGTTCATCTTACTTCCAGTGCTACTTTGAAATAAAATATATCCATTTATTGCGGCTATGTTCATAAGCGCAAAAACTAGAGACGAAGGCCAACGACAACTTTTTCTTGCTACTGATTACGTTCCTTTCAGCTGATCAATGGTATCAACGCTACCCCTAGTTGCATTATAAAATGCAAGTATTTCCGGCATACCTGAAATACCAGTATCTCTATCAATTTTATCATCATGATGTATTGAGGGAAAAAACATAACTACATTCTTCTTTTTCGGAACGTAAGACAGAAGTGTACACATTTTATTCAGATTCAAATAGGCTGCTATGCGGTTCACGGTGCTTAGTGTTTACAAACAGGGATGGTATTTCTCGTTTGCTTTTCTTCAAGTTCCAACAAGTGTTAAATTGTCAATTAGAAGTTGTTTAGCTTGTGAAACCGAGCAAAATCAATTGTCAACAGATACATATCATCCGGACCCTGAAATTGGACATATAAATCATTGCTCAACTTTTAGCGGGCTGATGTTGTTAACAAATCTCCGTTAGGTTGATTTTCGGCATTGATCTCCATAATTAGAGAGTAAGATATGTGGGAATCTGCTATTGAATAGATATTAATTCCATGCCTTGCAGGCTTATTTTTCAAATATTTTCTAAAACCACATCTGCCGCGTAAAGATTATATTATATCTTCTATGGTCGCGTATTTCCCAATTGTGTAATGCGCCATGCACCGGTTGAAAAAAATCAGTGAAAACACTTTGTATTGGAGCTAGTTGGTCACATTTTTTCCTGTCATTCCTATAATTTATATTATCAAACAGCAATACACGCAGCATAAACTTAAATCTTCTCAAAGACATTGCCACGCGAAATTACTCTATTTCTGTTCCATCTACTGCCCAGAGGTCCTCAAGATTTTGATTTGATGCCCTAAAAACAGCATATCAAGCAATGTATATATTAGTGTATTTGAAAATTTCGTCATTGACCATGTCAGAAAAAAACGCCCATGATTCAATTGAGGATTTGGTATTTCGCGCAATCCCTTTTACCCCGGGGGAACCTGTCACTATATTTACTCTACTGGTGCGCACTGATCGACTTGTGGGAAGAGCACTCCACTCACTTGTTCCGACTTTTCCGGCGTAATGCACTGAATCAGATTGTTTCACATTGTCACTGCCACACTCTTCAGCAGATTCTTCACTAAGCCTATCATGGTCGCTTTCTTCTAGGATGTCCTCATCTGTATCACTTGGATTTATTTCCTCTTCATCTGTTTCACTTGGCAGAAGAAGCCTGATCCTTTCCACTTCCTTTTCCTCTAAATGAGTCATGGCGAGTGTTTCGGGCTGTAAGAAAATTGTAAGCACTAAGCTTTTTGTACCTAAACACAAACAAAGCCAATTTGGCGTCAATAAGTAAGTTAATTAGCAGTCTATAGCATTTTCCGTTTCTGCTGGAACGATAGACGTGTTTTGACGCTAGATTTCCATTAATCATTAGGTTAAAAAAAAATATTTTTTTATTCATGAAAATTCAGCTAACCCACGCGATTGAGTTGCCACCTGGAATATATTCCAAAGGATAAACAGAATATGAGCCAGTAAACGTTTGCCCATTATTTATAAAACGTAAGAGCATTAAATTCAAAAAAGTGGTGGTCTCAAGATTCACTTTAAAAGCCAGAGAGGTCAACTGCTCTCAACCACGAGTAGAGACTGAATGGACAGGCATTTCAGCAGTGTTTAATTTGTCGCCAAAGCACAGACAGCGAGGCGGGTCAGACGGACCACCGTGCTCGCAGAAATACAGACACCACAATGTAAACACATATGACGCTTACGATTTTAATTCATAAGAGCAATATGTAATGATATGAACTCCATGTAAGATAATGAATAAGGGTCAGGCAACGAGATGGATAGGCGGGCCCGGCATCGGCGTCATATTTCAGGTCGCGCGTGGGCTATCCCAATCATGCATCGGTCGAAAGAAAACAGAATAATAAAAAAGAGATTGTACAAATAGTCCTTGAACTTTATCATTGGAAACTATAGAGTTTATAGATGTTGTTCTTTACAGTTTTGGAGTGAAATCATTCTGCAATATGTTTACGAAAATTGTTTCAAGCTTTTAGACCGTGCGCGACCTCTCCCGTTTACATGTCGAAATGGTGCACGATGGGGAAAAGTAATTATAATAACTGTCGCGCGGGGAGATCTTATACATTGTCATTTGACACAATATTGGCTATTAATAAGGTACTCAAAAGGCCAGAGAGGTTAACCGGAAAATCAATCCTGTCTGAGGAATGCACTACCAGGACTTAAACTGACCAATCATCTCTCGTAGGGTAAACATGTACAGGAAGGAAAGTGAATCGGGAGAAGACAGTGGGAGGAGTAGAAGGTCACCAAGTTACACTGTTTTATATTTTTTTAAAAAGGAAGATTGGTTAAAGCCCCAGCCAAAACATCTGTGACTGAAGGGACAGAAGGAAAAACTATGTTTGGGCTGGGGTTTTAATAAATCTTTCTTTTGAAAAAAATAGAAAACAGAATAACTTGGTGACCTTCTGCTCCTCCTACTGTCTTCCCCCGATTCACTTTCCTTCCTTTCCTCTCGATTTTTTCCACTTCACCCCTTCTCACTCTGCCATGCCCCAACCCCTGCCCTGCTCCTCTCTCCCCCATTTCAAACCCCCACCATTTTTTATTTTCTCTGGGTATATATTGTATGACCTAAGCTTCAGAATGTGCCAGATGATGCCATATTATGGTGAAACTGGTCGCAGTTTTTAAATAAAGTGTGGAAGAGTACAAAGTTTTTTTTATTAAAAATGGATATCTATCACTTCCACGAAGTCAAGTCTGAAACAATCAAATTTAAAAATCAGAAGAGTTTAGAGAAACTGCTTCGATCATTTTAATGCTTATATCTGCGGGAGAGAAATGCCTCGATGCACTTAAATAGGTGATAGAATCTGATTAGTGTATAATAGTTTATAAAATGCATTTATTTGTCAAGCATGCAAGATAATGAAGTACCAGATAATCGTACTGCTGGATATTTCATTAGAATAAAAGCGTTAATAAAATGATGAGGGAGTGAAAAAACATCACAAGTGGTACAAGTAGAGAAGCAATTATATCTGCGAGTGAAAGCGACTAGTGAAATTACCAAAAAATTACCTGTCATGAATAATGTGGTACACGTAATTATACAGCCTCTTAATACAGTGTTAACTTAGCATAATACCGGCATGCAAAGTAATTGTCGGTAAACGTAATTTGTTACATAAATCTAATTGTTAGTGAAAGTATTCTGCGATGCAACCCTCAACAACCTGTATATTTACCAAATTCTCGACATCACTCTTGGAAACGCTTCGTACAGCTGGCCATGATGAAAATTCATGGCTTGAAAAATATATTCGAAAACTTGTTTATAAGCCCAAGATTATACATGATTATCATCAATTTGAAAATGTTAATAATAACGGAGATTTGTTTAATGAAACAGGCGGTTTTTTCTCCATGCTCGGGTAGGTGGCTCAAATGCATTGTATTCTCATCAGAGAAAGAACCAATCAGTATAAAGTAGCATTAAGTTGTAAGGCGATGACAATTATCATTCAATTAGAATTCTGTTTATCAATGCCATAAGGATTAACATTAAGAATTAACGCATTGAAAGATCGCTTATGATAAATAACCCCGCAATTCGGCCATATTGAATTTCAAGCCACTGCCGACCGTACCGAAATTCAACCTGCTGCAGCAGCAGCCGCAGTACAGCCTCATGTTCCGTTTCACGGCAGTACTGGCAGTGAATTTCGAAACGCGCCCTTTGAAGGACGCATTGAGTGACGATCGTGGAGTAATGAAGGAACTAGCGACAGTAGCCCACCCTTGGAGCGGAGAAGCAGTGTTTTAAGACGACCCCGAACGTTTTGGCTTCATTCCCCATCGACAGCCATTTCCAAGGCCAACACCAAAGTTACCAGAACGAGACAGGGATTCCAAATCGCCTGGCGACGAACATCGCTCTGAGGCACAAGGTGACATCACTGGATGGAGGCTGGGTCCACTGCCGACGCGAGTGGCCATGAAATGAATAGAATAGAACAGAATAAAGTTTATTTCACCCAAAAGATATACACAATTTTAACAAATCAAAATTGGGGTGAAACTAGGCACCCCAGAAGAAATAGTTTATTGTTTTGGGGTTGCCAATCCTTGAATAAATTGGCTGTAGTTCAGCAGCTGTCAGTAACAAAAATAATCATTCAATAAATTCTGGTTTTTATATAACATAAATGTGTTCCATTATAACAGTTTGGAATTTGAATTTAAAATAAATTGCAAGATTCACATAATAAAATAAAATAAATACATATACCATACAAGAATCACACCATAGTTTTGAACAGATATTTCACATCATTTTTCTCTACCAACCAAAATTTCAATTTTCTGAGGAAAATAGTCTTATTGCTAATTGATGAAATCTCATTTGGAATTTTTTGATGGTGATTATTACAATGTAAAGTCTTAGCCAATAAATTTCTAAATTTATCTGCTTTCTCCTGTGGACTGGTTAAAACTTCATTAGAATCAGGAGATGCAATTCTACCTATATCAGTTCTTGTATTCTTGGAACCAATTATACTGTCCAAAATTCTCCACTGCTTAGCAGTATCACCTCTGTGAGCATAAACAAATATGAGAATAGTAATTCTCCTTCTACTTGAGTATATCCTTCTTAAAACGCATTACATAAGATGCATAAAAACGTGACGTGATAACGTGACGTGAAATGTCACGTCACTTTAGGCAGTCCCCTTCCAGTACTCGTCCAAGTGGTGCCAAATTACCTTGCGATGAAGCTTCATCATTTGGTACAAACTGTATTCGCGCTCCACTGGTTATTGAGTACTGCCATGAACTTCTTTTTGTCGGTATTGGAGTTAATTGGGATGAGTTGCGAATCGCTTTCACGCCGTCACTTAAAATTTGGATTTAATCTTTCATGAAACTTTTATATACTTATCCCAGGTCCTCTATTTTCATGAATTTTGATTCTTCTTCGTTATGCGACTTAACGGTGTTGCTGAGGTAGTTAAAATATCGGTAAAAGGAGGTTAATTAAAATATCCATCGTTTTTTGGAGTACCGCCATATTTGAAATTTGAATAGCCGCCATTCTCTGACCGCAGAGCTACCTAGCGACTTAATGCTGTATTTTTGAGGCGGAAAATAGATGGGGTAGGTAGATGGGGTATACAATCAGCTAGAGTAAATAATTGGTAGGATACAGAGGACTAAGCACTTGGTAGTAATGGGGGATTGGAACGCGGTGGTGGGTGAAGGAAGAGATGGGTGGGAGGTGGGCGATTACGGGCTAGGAAGGAGAAACGACCAGGGCGAGAAAGCTGTGGAGATTTTCCGTAGAAATAACCTAGTAATTACAATAACATGGGTCAGACATCATCCTCGAAGTAGGTACACTTGGAAGAAGCCGGGAGACACAGATAGGTTCCTGATAGATTATATAATGGTTCGTCACAGATACAGGAATAGTGTTAAAAACTCGCATACTTATCCAGGAGCTGATGCAGACACAGGCCACAACTTATTAGTCGTGAAATGTCGGGTAAAACTGAAAAAGACAAGAACGGGAAGGAGTGTACGAAAGTGGAATACGGAGGCATTAACTGGGGCAATGAAAAAGAAGTATCGAGAGAAGGTGGATGAGATAATGGGTGAGGATCAGTGGAAGATGAATGGGGAAGTTTGAAAAATGGAATTGTAGAAGCGGCTAAAGCAACGGTAGGCATAGTGAGTGCAACTAAAATTAGAAAACCGTGGATCACAAAGGAGATGATAAGGGAGATGGAGGAGAGAAGGAAATGGAAGAGCGTAAACTCAGAGCTAGGTAAGCGAAAATACTTATTTACTTACTTACTCTTACTACCATGGCCATTTATACCCTAGATGGCATTTGGCCTCGCCAACTCTCTGCCTCCATTTCTTCCGATCTTTTGCATCCACCTCGCTGACTTTCATTTTCCCCTTATCAATGATCACCTCATCCTTATATATTTTTTCGGTCTTCCCGGAGGTCGCCTTCCATCTGGGTTTTCTGTCCAGACTTGTTTTAATATGGTATCTTGTTCTCGTCTCTTGACGTGCCCTGCCCATCGCAATCTCCGGCTCTTGGCTTCAGCTACAACGTCCGGTGAGTTAAAAAGATCCCTGATTTCCTTATTATGTTTTATTCTCCAAGTTCCATTTCCTCTTGTGGGTCCAAAAACTTTCCTTAACACCTTATTTTCGAAGGTAATTAACTTCTTTTTCCGTTCTTTTGTCGATAACACATGATTCAGCTCCATAGAGAAGAATTGGTCTTATTATGGTTTTATAAATTTTAAGTTTGGTTCTGATGGAGAAAATTTTGGATGTTCGCAGTTTATTTAGGGTAAACATGCTTCTAAAATCTGAATTTATTCTGCTTTGGATTTCTTGTGATTCACTATTGTTTGCGCTGATTATGGTACCAAGGTATTTAAATTCGTTTACTCTTGCAAAGTTGTGATCCTCAATAGTAATGTTTTTGGAGGTATCAGGGTTTCGACCAAAGGACATAAATTTGGTCTTATCCTCATTGATTTTCAGTCCTACTTCTTGAGTTTCTTTTATCAGTATTTTTGTCATGCTTTTTAAATCTTCCTTATTTTCCGCTAGCAATACTAAGTCATCTGCAAAAGCGAGCACTGATATATTTTTTCCTATCCTTATTCCTAAGTCTGTCTTTCTGATTTCTTTGAGTGCTTTTTCCAGTGCCAAATTAAAAAGTATAGGTGACAGGCCATCTCCTTGTCTCACACCAGTCTTTACTACAAAGCTTGTGGAGTATTCATTTTCAATTTTTACTTTACATCTGCTATTTTTGACACTGAGCCGTGCTAACTTAATTAATTTCCTAGGAATTCCAAAGTTTTCCAGTTTTTCCAACACTTTTTCCCTGTTTAAACTATCATTAGCTTTGCTAAAGTCTACAAATAAGCCAAAGAAGTGTTTATTAAATTCCCAGTATATTGAAACAGCCTGTTTAAGTATAAATATCTGGTCTGTAGTAGATCTCCCTTTTATGAATCCTGCTTGGTGCTCTTCTACAATCTCATTTGTATACACTTCTAATCTATTTAGCACAATTTTAGAAAAAATTTTGGAAGTGGTGTTTAAAAGAGATATTCCTCTATAATTTGTAGGGTCTTGTTTGTCACCTTTTTTGTGCAGCGGGACAATTATTGCTTCTTCCCAATCCTTAGGGATTTCTTCCTCTTTCCAGATTTGCAACATCAATCTATGTATTTGTATTGCCAGATCTTTACCCCCTGCCTTAATTATTTCTGCATTTATACCATCTATTCCTGGGGCTTTATTATTTTTCAGATTCTTAATTGCATCTTCTACTTCCTCTAAGCTTGGTACTTCTATTTTTGGTTGTACATTTGGGGAAATACTTCCTTCTGCATTGTCTAAATATTTATCTAAGCGAAAGCGAAAATACCGAGAATAAAATAACAGGCTTAGAAGAGAAACAAAGAAAGCAAGAGAGGCGTGGTGGAGAGAACAGATCGACTCGTTAGAGAACTACCAAAAAGAGGGAAGAATATTGGAAAGTAAAAGATCTGACGGGTGGTAATAAGGGAAGGGGAATTACAACGATAACAGACAAGATGGGAAATGTGATCGTAGAACCGAAAGAGATCCAGGAGAGGTGGAAGGAGTATGTTGAAGAGCTGTATGGTAAAGAAATAAGGCCCAATAGGTTAGATATAGAAAGGGAAGACGATATCGACAGAGATGGCATCGGACCAAGTATCCTAGATTGCGAAATCGAAAGAGCTCTACCAGACATAAAAAGGAATAAGGCGGTGGGAATAGATGACAAACCTGAAGAATTTTTAAAGAGCATGGGGAAGAACGGAAGAAGAAAACTTTTTGCGCTTATTCGTAGGATTTATGAGGATGGAGTGTGGCCGGAAGACTTCGCGAAGACTGTAATAATTCCTATACCAAAAAAGAGTTAGGCAACAACGTGCGAAGACTATAGGAAAATAACCTTAATATCCCACGCGGCCAAAGTAGTTCTGTGAATTATAAACAGAAGGCTAGAGAAGAAGGCAAATGAATACCTGTGTGACGACCAGTTCGGGGTTAGGAGAGGGACGGGAACGCGAGACGCTATAGCGGTGATGAGGACGCTAGTAGACAGAAACCTAGAGTATGGGCAGGATGTTTTTGCATGCTTCGTAGATTTCGAGAAGGCGTTTGATCGGGTGGAATGGACGAAATTAATTGGAGTGTTGAAGAAATTAGGGGTCGATTGGAGGGACAGGCGTCTGATTCGGAATTTGTATATGGACCAGACGGCGCAGGTAGCCAATGGAGAATCGGGATGGGCTACGATAGGACGGTGGCATACTGCAGGGGTGCCCACTATCGCCGCTGCTTTTTAACGTGTATTCAGAAGAAATGGTAATGGAGGCATGGGGGGATGAGGAGGAAGGTATAAAGGTAGGAGGGGAGCTGATAAAATCAGTGAGATTTGCAGATGTTCAAGCATTGGTTTGTGAGTCTGCCAAGGGTCTGTAAAAGTCAATGGTGAATGCATTAGAGGTGCAGTGCGAAAAATATGGGATGAATATCAATCACAAGAAAACGAAAGTAATGAGATTTTCTAGAAGTAAGAAGGCGGGGCTGATTATAAGGGTAGGAGAGAGTCTGAGAAGAGACGTAAAGAAGAGGCTGGTGAAAACTTTAATATGGAGCGTGGCGCTATATGGGTCGGAAACTTGGTCATTGCGAAGGGAAGATGTGCAGATACTTGAGGCGTTTGAGATGTGGGTTTGGAGAAGGATGGAGAAGGTTAGCTGGATGGCGAGAAAGACGAACGAGGATGTACTCTATATGGTCGGAGAGGAGAGGAAGCTTGTGGCAGAGGTTCGGAGAAGGCAGAAGAGATGGATGGAGGAGGTTTTGAGAGGAGAGGGCATGTTGAAGAGAGTAATAGAGGGGAGAACACTGGGGAAGCGTGGAAGAGGAAGGAATTCTGGACGAAATAAGAGGAGGTAGAAGATATGAAGAAGGATCTATTAACGGGCCATCCTTAGGAGGGAAAGCAAGACAATGTCTATGAGGTTGGGATGCAGAATGGGGACTGTCCAAGAACCTACCAATCAGCTGGTAGAATACTTGAATGAAATCTTGTTTTGATAATTAAAATGCAATATTTGCTCGACCTCATGCACTTTATGAAGTATAGAAGTATAGCTAAAATAATAGATTCAGAACAAAATTTATCAAAATTATTATTTAAAGAAATGTACCATATTTCTAAAAACCAAAATAATTTAATAAAAGGGCAGTCATTTCTTATCTTTGTACAATTTACTATAATTTAATAATTGAAATATAATTCTACAACAAAGAAATTAAATCAAGCAACAAAATTAAAATTGTAAATCAAACATTAGGAAACTTGAAAGGTAATATAATCTTGAATATGTCCATAAATATTTCTTCTTTGATTGTTAATTATATATCTAAACCATTTTGTGATCAAAAAAGGATTTTTAAATGCATTTTTAATTATGTTTCATTTCATTATAGCCCTGAGGATGGATCAATTAATATTTGAACCGTTATCAGACGGTTTACTTTTTTTATTTGACCTAATGCTCCTGATATTTTCACCATAATATCTCGTTTTGTATTTGGCAATTGCTGTCCATGAGTTTTTAATAGTAATTTTTCGCATGATATCATTGATATCTCTTATATATTTTTTTATTTTATCTTTTTAAATATATTCATGTTGTCCATCCAGCTTAATTTAAAGATGGATCTCAGGCACTTTCTCACATTGTTTTCAAGCTTGTTGAGATTCTATTTGTTCAATAGTCCAGCTCATGCCGGTGTGACATATAGTGGGACCGGCCGAATGTGTCTCGTAAGTTAACAATTTTATTTGGTCTGGCGTTGCATTTTTCATATATCGAGGACAGAGGTACCCATATTCCAATCGTTTTGTTCAAAATATTGTCAATGTGCTCTCTGAAATGTAGATTTTTATCTAGTGTCATTCCGAGATATTTTGCAGCGTCCGACTGGCCAATAGGCTGTCCTTACACTGAAAGTCGCGGACACCTGGACGTTTCTATTTGTGGCCGAGTAAAGATTGCGGCTGGTGCCTTATTTGCATTTATTTTTATCCGTCTTATGTCATATCATCTCGTGACTTCGTCTAGTACTTCTTGGGTGAGTTCAGCTCCCAGGTTTACTATTCTGCTCTTCGTCAAGATAGCCGCGTCGTCAGCGCACAGTGCAATGTGAGTGCGCCAGTCAATTTTGTTGTTTTAGAAGTGTGATGTATAAATATTGAAGAGTCGTGGCCCGTATATCGACCCTTGGGACACTCCAGCTGTCATTATCTTTTAGTAATTTCTGTCCCGTGCCTATTTCACTGTGGCATCTCTTTCTCTTAAATAACAGTAGGTCCATTCTAAAACTCAATTAGGAAAATTAAATCATTCCATTTTATATATTCCTATCGTCAGTTCATTTTTATGAACTCCTTCATTGGTGGCATCATTTGCTCTGGTGGATTTGTTGGGTCGTCGAGTGGTTACGCTTAAAACATTATTACGTTATCTCCCGCAAAGCTTTTGATTAACGAAACTATTGCTCATTCAAATAGTTTTTCTAGGTTGGATAGTAGAGACAGGGGCAGAAAATCCTCAGGCTTCGGGGGTCTCCCTGATTTTTCGGGATGCTTTGGCGACAGCCCTTTTCCACCACGTGGGTAAATGCCCAATCCTGATTCTTACGTTTGTTATTTTTGTGAAAACGTCAATCACCTCTGTGGGAGCCTTTTTATTTATTTTTTCTTCATCAGAAGCTTTTCTGTATGGTATATTTTTAACGATGTTTTCGATGCTATTTGTGGTAGTTGTGGGATAGATATTCTAACCAATGTCTGTGTTTGATGATTCCACGTGTATCCTTATTTATTGAATTCCATGGTCAGGCTTATTTTGGCTGAATTCCTTTTCCTGCTCAACGGCCATGTGGTTGGCTTTGTCTTTGAACACACATTTGAGTCCCTCTTCTGTATTTATTCTTGGGACTTATTCCTGGGTTTTTCTTAGTTGTAGGGCTGTTTTCCATAAAAACGCATCCCCAATATTTACTCTGACTAGTTACGTCCATATTTTAGTTATCTGATCTTTTATTCTACTTTCTATGTGTTTATTAAATTCTCTAAACTTCATTTTTAGAGAGGCTGTACGTTTTCTGAGGGAGTTCCTTTCCTTTACTGTATCATTTAATTCTTCATTTTTTTTTCAGGGGGTCATTTTTGTTGGAAGGAAAAAGTGTTTTATTATCACAGAATGGCATCTGACATGACAGATGTTTTCAACCATTTTAACTCTTAATTCATTCTTGTTCATTGCAGCCACTTAGAATTCAGTGGAAGGACATGAAAGGAGTAACAAATCAATGGTTCGCGAGTTCACTTCGTGGAATGAAGACATGATAGTTTCAAAAATAAACTTTGTGATATTCCACACTGTATTTATTAAAAATCTACCGGTTTAGACCTTTTCAGGTCATTCTCGTTATTTTATGGATACATATGACTTGTAAGCTGGAAAGGATGAAGGTACAAAAACGTTTAACTTTTACACTTCATCAAAGACACGAACTCTTTCGGCCATTAAAGTCTATCGTCACGCAGCATTTGATTTCTCAACCCCCATTTTATATTTATGGGATAATTTGGTTTAACACATGTGTCGTTCCTTGACGTATGTCTGAACGATTAAGAAAACCCTCAATACCTTTGAGTCTCGAGGTTGCCAGGGAGTTGTTGATCGGGATTGTTGGATTAAAAAGGAAAGAGAAGTTCTCGATCTATTTTATGTAAAGCTTAAAAGAAAATAAAGTGAAGAAATACAATAAATTGTAAGTAGTGGTCTGAAAATTAATTCAACCGCTGCTATACGACATCCTGCAACATAACAACAATAAACAATACAACTGTTTTAAATTGTCTTCGCCACAGTGACTTCCTACCCTATTGATGATGGCAAATTAAGCAAGCTTCTTCATGTATCAGATATTTGTACATATTTTTATAATATAAACCAGCGTAGAACCCCATTGATTATTTAAACATACCCTCTCTAATAAACAAATATTCTGCTTTGCACATTTACGCGTACCTATTTGAGTTTCTCGCAGACATGGTGAAAAATAGAGGAACTACGGCTGGAATATATACGAGGTAATGCTGGAAGTATTTTTGTTTTTTCTTGTTCACGTAGAAATTTTATTAATTTTCTTAAGTTGGCTTGGTGACGAAAACCATATCCAATCCCATCCAACAGGTGTAGCAGAAGCCTTCCGGAGTCTAGTTGCTCCATCTATAAATGTGATAAATGTTATTTATGGTATGCACAAATCGTTTAGTGCATAAAGTCCCCCTAATTTTTAAATTACATTCTTCTGCATTTTTGTGAGTATTTTAGTCGCCACAATTACAAATATACCTCATTTTTCAAGAGAAACAATTGACAACGCCAAACCAGCGGTTCCACCACAGTTCGAAAACATCGGTCGTTTGAAGAACTTTGCGAGTGATTAAATATGACCCTATAAGTTGTATAACAAATATTTCCAGTGCTATGGAAGATTGTAATCCATTAGTTTATTACTATTGTGCGTCCCATAAAGTGTCCAGTTAATGTTGAGTGAATTTATTTTCAAGTATTTTACTGTGAACTTCACTGGACTTGGCAAGCTTCAGTTTCTTCAATGTTAGTCTCCCATTTAGGTTGTAGTAAGACATTGTTCCAGAATAACGTAAGGTGAACCACCAAGGTATTCCGATTGTTTTTTTAGATGTGACACAGTGGAAAAGGTGCCCTATGGTTTGATTAACGTCGAAAAGTGATAATATTGCATTATTACATCAGAAAAGTCAATTGCAGTGTGGTACCGACCGCAGAAGAATACATTTGTAAATATGGTAAATATTTATTTCTATCGACTGTTTTTCATTTCGTTATAAAGAATTTCTGTATTTATATATCGATGATCTTGTTTCTGTTGGTAGTTTTAGTTTTACCACTGAAATTGTAGGAGTGTTAGTTAATTTATTTTTAACAATTTGCTTTTCCTTATAAATTCCTTACACAGAAATGATTGCATGGTCTAGCAATTATTATCATAGGGAGTGAATTAACTAATAACCTTAATGATATAGCTCTTAACTGACTACGTTAATGAATGCTTCTATATAATTTAACTTAATGAATGTCTGGGTGTATAGTTTTTAATTGTATTGCAAGGATGCTTATAACATGAATTACATTGTTTAGCATTTGAAAGTTGCATATCATCGACGATTTAGAGTTAATGATTTTGCTTACTCCAAGTTAATTCCATTTTAACTAAAGGTAGATATAACTCGATGGTAGGCGATGTAAAGATACGATGATGATGTAGTAAACATTGAAACCGGTCATTTGATTAAATAAACGTGTGGAAATTACCAAGTGATTCTTCATTCCACAATAGCAATTGTGAATAGTATTTGAATAAAAAAATCAGTGTTGCCATAAACCATACTGAAAGGCAATTCTCTTTACCGGTAAAATAGTTGAGCTTATTGTCAGATATAATCGTGATTTTACAGTCGTGCATCTTTTTTGGGTTCTTTAATTTTAATTTTCCGTATTTTTTTGCTAATACCCGCACTGTTATACTAAAATATTTCTCCCTATAAGTTGTCTTTATTTTTATCTAACACATTCCCCATTACAATGTTAGGACAAACGATAGTTAAATTTTAATTCTAACTCAAATAATTATTTGAATTAATTGTTTAGGTCTCCGGTGTTCTTCTGAGCAATGAAGTTCAATACTACTATTAGCAGCATTACTTGTCGGTCATATTTTTAATTGCTGTTGGGATTATCTATGTTCATTATGAATTTCTCTATATATTTTTGTATCTATATATTTTTTATCTCGTGATTGAACATAATTTTATGTGGTAAAGGTGAGCTTTCGTCCCGCCAGCGTTTTCGCGAATTTCACCCACTTACAATAGAGATATCGGAACCAAATTCACATCACTTATAAAGCAAACCTTGCGCATTTGTAAAATACTTTCAACACAACAATGCATCAACTACTTTAGGAATGGGAAACTTTCAAACCTGAGAAGTGCGTTTTTTCCTCTCCGCCATCTTGTGAAAAAATGCCGTTTCCTCTTATCCACTGTACGTGGCGCAGCGATCGAGCAGTTGGTTCTCTAGCATATGCACACTTCTCCTACACTATTTCTTCCCGCCTTTCACTCAAACTCGTACCGCAACAGCCATTTACTACAATGCAATTCCATTCATTCCACCGCAGTAAACATTGCACATTTCACTTCAAATGAAGGATTTACACTTCCTTTTCACTCGCATTCATTCCACTGCACTAATAACATTTCACGTATCACTTTAAATGGAGGATTGCGAGTTCCCGCAGCGAACAAACACCCGTGCCTTTCGAGGAATTCCAAGCCTGACTCAGGCGAAACGAAAGTCTGGATCGCAGACATTGGTGTGTGCGTACACGATTGACAACTCATGGCGACCGTACACCACACATGCAAGAAAACGATTAACGCCAACAAGCTTCTCAACTCTCGTTGGCGAATGAATACCGGTTGACTTTTCAACAATCAACTTCCAATTATTGACAGTTAATTTCCCCCTTCCACACTACCCGAGAGAACTCCAGCAACAATACTATTTACTTAGCCTCTAACAAAAGCCCACTTATAATAACCTTGTCATCTGACGAATTTTATACCAGAAACAATACGCAGAATAACAATTTAGCCTTCTACCAATGCCCACGAATTTTTACCAATAAGCGTGAGGGATTCTATTCTTAAAATAATACGCAGAATAACATTTTAGCCTTCTACTAATGCCCACGAATAATCACCAATGAACGAGAGGGATTCTATTCTTAAAATAATACGCAGAATAACATTTTAGCCTTCTATCTATGCGCACCGAAAATCACCAATAAGCGTGAGGATTCTATTCATAAAATAATACGCAGAATAACATTTTAGCCTTCTACCAATGCCCACCAATAATCACCAATGAGCGAGAGGGATTCTATTCTTAAAATAATACGCCCCCCAAGTGTATTGGAGGGGTGGGTTCAGGGCAAAGGAATGGAAGGGAAATTCGTTTTTCGGTTTAACAAAAGACGGAAATGCAGTACAAATCAGCATTTTGAAATTTCCTCCACTCCCAGAAATGCCCATTTCCACTTTACCATTCCCGCGAAAACTGCGGTTTTCGCTGTATTAATTCACGAAAATGCGTTTTTCACTTTTGAAAATGGCCAAATCGGGCCCGCGTACCGTCCCACCCCAGCACCCCTGTTTCACTCCATAGGCCCGTAAGCTTGTTGGGGGGGGTGGGGTATAGGAATATAGTAGAAGTGAAATTAGTCATATCCCTCTACCGGTTGTTCGTGAAAACCTCCAAACATGGCGTCGAAAACGGACGAAAAAGTCGAAAAATTGGTCATTTTCAAACGTCTATATCTCAAAAACTACTGGTCACACGGGTATACTTCTCACATTTTTACAAATGCGCAACCTTCCTCTACTCATAGGTATCACAATCAATATCGTAAGTTTCCTAGGTTTTCCAAAAAAAAATGTTGACCGTGCGGGACGAAAGCTCACCTTTACCTTTTATGTATTTAGTAATTTAAATTTTAGATCTATTATCATTTCGGATAAGTCAATTCTTTTGCAATTTTGAGCATAAAATTATTACCAACTTTCTAGTGCTATGCTATGTTTTTATTTGTCATTTATGATGCACATGAAGTTTGAAAATAGTAAAAAAAAAAAGGAATCTAAATACGAAAGTAAGAGATGAGTGGATTTGAAATCCATGTTTTTCTGTAATGCAGCACATTACGCTATTGTGTTGTAGGCAGTTACTACCCTTATCACTGGTAGGTACTGGTCTGGCTGGTACTGTTTTTATTCACTGTAAAGCTGGTACTCCTTGTTGTCTTATACTTGCATTCAATGTGTACTTTTAGAAATGGTTTATACCCGTTCAATAAATATATTATATTATTATATGTTACATTAAAAACAATTAGCGTTCAGGTTGCACTCCTTTCCCATATCTATTGCATGTCGATTCCTTTTCACCATATTATTGTCTCTTTTTATATTTTGCGATAATTTCTTTCTCAAAGTGAGAATACAATGCTCATATTATTTAGACTATGCTCCTATATTATTTAGACTATTGTAAACATAATATTAGAATAAAGGAGAAAGTGATGATTAAAGTAATACCCAATATCAGAAATACTTGGAAGTTGTTGATATGGAGACCAAATAAATAGATGCAACAAATAAGTTAGTACATAATTGAGATAGCAAACGAGGATTAGTTTTGTCTTAGTTTTAGCTTATTAATTTAGCTAATCTTCATTTTTATCTTCTTCAGAGTGTATCAGAAGAGAAATGGGGAACTAAAGAACGAATTTAATGGGAAATAAGACGACATAGACAGACCAAAAATAAAAAGGAAGAAATTCCCAGCAATTGAAAACCATACAAAGCTTTATATTACCCAAAGATTAAATTATTCAGTTGCCTTTAAGACAGTGAAGCCAGCCATAAACAGAAGGTATTTACCATTCCATATTCTTTTTAATCTTCTCTTATTGTTCTCCCATAGTGTAGGAATCACATAGAATATCACCACCCTACTTCACATAGAATTAAGAACTAATTTAGTAGAACAGTCAGTAGTAAAAAAAACTTTAGTTTCTATGAATTATTGTGGTATTCAATAGTTGTAATTTGTTTTTGGAGGTTCATGAATACATTTCTTATGAGCCATTGCGCTAATATTATATCCCATCGAATATGCGATAATTGAGACAAGAAAAATATCTGGAATTCCTATAATAGGTGATTTATTGCTATCAAAGGAGCGTGTCGGGGTTTTCTTTCAACCCTCAGTTGAAGGAAGTTAGTAAACTCTTATGAAAAATGAAATTTTTATTTATTTATTGTGCCAGATAAATTGGTGTTTTTGTATTTGTGAGGAAATAATTTGCCCGGCATTACGGTTTGAGTTGTACTACTAGACCCATATATCAATTGCATCCTAATGATGTCGGGTAATGAAAAACTTAATCTTCCAGCGTTGAACGTTAATAAATTATAAATAATAGCATTTTATTGTGTCGGCAAAGTAAAGATTTCCCTAGTTGCAAAATGTTTTGCTAACTTCCCAGTTATGTTTCCTTCCTGATTCAATTAGTTGCTTAGTATATTCACTTGAATATGTATGTAAAATTTAAAAAAATAACTTAACGTACGTTTCAAAAAAGGTTTTTATCGATGTATCCATTCAAGTTAAAATTAATAAAACAATAGCAAGAGTATCAATATCACAAGTTATCAAATGCTCTATTTTCAATTAAGTATTGGAAAACTTCTCCGTGGTTAAAAGAGCTAATTTTTATGGTAAGTTGTACGAAACTTCCGCTAAACATTCAACATTTCATCAAGCTTTGGAATTCAAAATTTTTTAGGGTAGCAAAAAACAATCGGTCTTATTACCAATCACTCGATAGCTAATGCCTCATGCACGTAGACCAAAACTTCCGCTAATTAATGACAATACTGCCGCGCTGGTAGCAACAGTAAACAAACTTACCAAGCGAAATTTCAAAATATTCAAGGGAGATTTACGTTATGGCAAAACGACGAGAAAATGCTAATGATTTTTGGGAAAAATTCTCGTTTAACTAGTTGGAGAAAAAGTGGCGGATGTCAAACTTTTAACATATTAGCACTAAAAGTATAACCAATAACTAATAAATTGATTAAGGGAAGTAATAGGATTTTTCCTCTCTTTAATGTGCTACAGATTCTACCTATATGGTCCATAACCAGCTTTTCTGATTATTTGATTTTTTTCTGATTAGCATTACATTTAAGAAACGGAATATACTCTCCTCTACAACATATTTTCCATCACAATATTTGTCTGTCGTTGATGCAAGCAATACCTTGTAATACAGATTACATGTTAATTGTAATATTCAACATGACAAGCACCTATTTATCCTTTTCTTATCTAAATTTTATAGTCACACAAACAAATGTTTGCCCAAGAAATATAACAATGCATTAACTTATAAATTTACCTGCCGAAATATGAACGTAAGGTATTCATTCTCGTGTTCGGAATAATCAGTAAGTTATTTTATTGAAAAATTATTGCTTAATACCGTCAGTGCTAGTATTTTTGTAGGATTAATGATAAATGTATAAAAAATATCATTTTGTATATAGTCTATCTACTAAAGCAGCATACGTATGTAGCGTATTTCAACAAATACCAAGAAAATGAGTGTACCAACTTCGAAAGAAAGTTGAATAGAAGTAAATATAAAAATTAAAAATATTCATTCTACAACATAAAGCTATTTTTTTAGTCTGACTAGCTCGTTTTTGGTTTGGGACGATCTAAAACCTTAAATATTATAGAATATAATAATAAAATGCTCTCGCAGTAATAATTCCTGGAATAATGCTGTTATATACGAAGAGCGACGAATTAATTCACCGATACGCACAATTAATCAAAGCTGTAGTGGTAGCTACACATTTGGCATTTAAGTAAGCCAATAGCGGACATTGGACCTTTATCTCATATCCTGAGCAAATTCCTTCAGCTTACAAATGCATCTCAATCTACATAAATATATCTCGAAGAAAATTATCTTTAACGAGAGAAGCAAAATAATTACAGTTTTCCACTTATACAGTAAGTCCTCTATTTGCGTCGTTCCGATTTACGTCTGATTGGATATTACATCCAAGGTAGCAAGAGCCGTCGGAAGTTTTTCCCGGTAAAATTGAAAAAAATTATAGCTAATTTAAAAATATACAAATAAGAACAAAAAATACTTCGTAAATGTCATGATCACCTCTTCAGTAACGTGAAAATCATTAAATAACATCATTATTTTCATTATATAGGTTAATCCTGCTATGAGATAACCCCTTAGAAAAATTTATCCGTTCCACATTGCTGACGAGTAACGTGCTTCTGCCTTCTGTTGGGCACTTTAGTAGGATGTATCAGTGGCTCTTTTCTGTAAGCTATATAATTTAAAGTGGTGACAGAAAATACATAGTATGGGCTTGAGCAAGAGAGTGATATCGAAAGAGAGTGATATTTGAGCCAACAAACATCCCGTGTAAGAGAGTAGGATCCATCGTCATAAAATAATTACAATAAGCATTTCGTTGATCATTGTTCCGTAGCTATTACTATTCCTGAGGCAAGTATTGAGTCAGTCGGGTTTCTCTCGGAATCGTTTGTTTACTACACGAAATTCTGCGTCCTCGTAGAAAAGTTGAGTTGAGACATAAAAAGTAATTTTAAATTCATTAGATTACCGGCTATCCATTAATATGGATATATAAACCTACAGGAAGTGCGTACACAAAGATTCCTTGCAAAGCAATCAATTTAGATGCGAAATCGGTGGTTCTCCGCCGTTTCGAAATCGGAGAACAAGGCGCCGACATTGCACGCACGTTGGACTTTCAACCTACCACTGAGCGAAAAATCCATGCAAATATTGAAATAGATGAAAATCTCTGCATAAAGTGTAATGCCAAGAAGTTCCGCGCAAATAATGAAGAGATGAGATAAACTTATGGAGGATATGAACCCTCTCATGATACGGACCTAAGACAAAAATCAGTCATCTATTCCAATAAGTCTAATGGCGATTCAGGAAAGGTAAAATCAATATGGAAGGACTTGCGAGAAAAAGCAAGTGTTTAGAAAGGAGAAGTGAGGAAGGAGGAGGAAACGAGTGAGTACACCTTAAAAGCAAGCCGTGGGTGGTTTGCACGATTGAAGCAGCGATAGATTCCACATAATATCAAAGCTACGGGTGATGCAGCGAGTGTAAACACTTCAGCAGCAGAACTATTCCTAGAAAAACCAAACGAAATAATAGAAATATGTAGTTATACCTCACTGCAAGTATTTCACGTTGAAGAAATGTGTCTATACTGGAAGAGAATGACCACGCGAACATACATTGCGAAAGATGATATGATGTTCAAGAGGGCCGCTCCTGGCTTCAAAGCGTCCAAGGATTGCCTCACACTCCTCAAAGGTGCAAAGTCTGAGGGTGACGTAATATTAAAATTCTTTGTAATATACCATGCAGGAAATCCCATAGATTTAAGAAATCGATCAAAGACTGACCATCCTGTAATATGGAAGAAATCTTGCAAAGCATGGATGACGACAACAGCCATTCCTGAAAAAGGGCTGTGGAAGAAATACACCTTTGGTGAAAACTTACTGCGAGGAGAATGGTCTCACAAATAAGGATTTATTAATTTTATATAATGCCCTGGGTCATTCCAGTGAATGTTGATGATTGCGCGGACAATATTGAAACGGCATTCCTTCCACCAAACCCTACTTCGCTGAACTAGCAAATGGACCAAGTTGTCTTAGAAACGCTTGAAGTTTATTACGTATGTCCAGTGATGAATAAACCAGTAAAAAACCAATAGTAAGGGATTAATTCGCAAATTTTGGAAAGAGCGCAGCAGCAGCAAAGCCGTCGTCAATATGTGGACAACATTGGTGCTTCATGGTATGAGGTCACACAATCAACATTAAATGGTTGTTGGAAAACATTTGGCCATCAGGTGCATCTTGGAAGCGTACTCTATACGCTTCCAAGATGCACCTGAAAAAGAATTCTGACTGCAAATTGATTAGCTGGTGAAGGAATTTGGATTCAGTGAAATGGACGATGATTACGTCAATATGTTGATTAACGCAAGTGGAAAGGAATTAATAATGGAAGACTTTTTGGTGCTTCACCAACAATTGTAACGATCACAAGACAAGATTCCGATGACACCGTTGCTCTTGAGGGACCACCCGAGAAAGAGTTGACAGCAAAACGCTTTTCTGATACCTACAGCCCAATTTAAGGAGGAGTAAACATTTGGACAGAGGATGATTCCAGTTTGGAGAGACTCAGAAAGTGCTCCAAACAGATTGAAGACGCATTGTTCTGCTTTAGGAAAATGTACCGAGCAAAAATAATTAAGCCCATTCAATCTACCCTTCGTTCTTTTTTCACAACACAACAAAATAAAGATGCCGAACAGATGAGCGCCGAGAGTATCATATCTTCTTGCCGTGATGATGCATTGGAATATCTATGTGACTATTTCTCATTCGGACATAATTTTATCAGATTCTTTCCCTAAAAATATATTGGTATAACGATTTGACGTAGATCCCAGAAAAATTAGCGGCTATATAAAGCCCCATCTTTATGGAATTGCATAAGTTTAAGAGCAAATAAATATTTATCTTCGTGTAATCATGACTTATTCTTGCCAAAATATTTTACTACCATCAGCAGGGCATTATTTTCTCCAGTGATATTGTCATTGAATGTAATATTCAATGTAATTTCCACATTTTCACTGTTAATCGTAATTTGTAATTTATACATTATGCATCTTTGCTTATGGCAAACCAGCGCTCGAGTAGTTCGTGGCTGTAGTAACCGAAATGACATGACGGTAGAGGGGAAAATTGACAGCAAAGGATGTGCGCAGTATTTTAGTAATGGCTCACACGAGTCTTTAATCGACGAACTACCTCTTCCTTCTCCCTACGTCCCCTCAAGTGCTCAAATTCACGAATTTATCTCCATTTCAAAACACTGCAAACTTTGGGCAGTCTCGTTTCGGGGACAGTCCTCTTCCAACTTTCTGGATTCTCTCGTTCTACTGTACTCTGTCAAGGTAAATTTTGTGTGTAGCCACCGTAACCACCATATGCCTTTGTTGTAATGTGCTGCCCCATTTCAAGATTATGGTCGAACTTCATTTGCTTAGCATGGAATCGTAAAATCATTAACAGTTGTAGACGTTCTTCTTTGATACATAGTGGCTTAAGCATGCAAAATCATAAATAAAAAAAAAACTTTCTTGAAAGTTTTTAAAATAAAAATAGCAGTTACTTTCATGAAATAGAATGCTAAATGCGAATGCTACGTGCATTGCTATCCAACTGTAAGTGTCCAGATTAGAAGCATAGTAGTGGGTATTGGAGAAAAATGGAATGTGCATTCAAAAATTCAAGACTGATCACAGGGCTTCATCGCAATTTTAAACTGATATTTTGTCTACAGTAAATGTATACTATTCCTATATTTATAGCCATAAAAATAAATCGTTTTTAAAATCCCTTTGTTTTCGAATGAAGGCGAAAAAATACGATGCCGTGTATTGGAGACGTAGACATTCTGTACTTGACGATGCTGTAAATCGGCGAGACGCGTCGTACAACATAATTAAATATATTTTAGTAGAGTATTTTACATTAATTATCATGAATACGAGCATTAAAAACTTCTACCAAGGGAAGTATGCCACAGTCACGTTTAGCCTTGGTAAATCATTGAATTAAAGTGGCCACGGAAATCTGGTTCCGTTTTACGTCTTTTCGATATACGTCGCACTTCTTCAGCACGTATCCCCGACGTAAATCGAGGACTTCATGCAACAGATTTATTGAGACTAGTTTCGATGTTACTACATCATCTTCAAATACCTCGAAACTAGTCTCAATAAATCTTTTCTGAGTGGAATAATTTTAATCAGTAGATTCTGTCAATATGCAACTACTCCAACACATCGCTATTGATTCTGTATTTTAAATAAATTTATTTTTGTTTAGTTATTAATCCTTTTATAGAAAAAGTATCCTTACCAGCCAGCTACCTGAACAGAATTTACAGTGATTACATAGTCTTTAAAAAGAGATGGACTTACTGTTTATTTTTGATTGTCTTATTTGTTATTTGTAATATTAACTTCGCTAATGATTTTATCGTATAATTTCAAGATTCAGGTCTAGGATGTGTCACAGAAAAATTCATTTTAATTGTATAATAATAATATGGCACATGATGTATTCCTTTTTTAATGCTTAAGTCAATTGTGTCCACATCCTGAACAGTTTCCACCGCCTGTACACATTAATTTTTAAATGAAATCGTGCCAAAGTATACTTATTTGTATTTATAAATATTTTATAATGTTACAATATAAGATTCCTTTAGTTTGGTATGCAGAAAAAGTAAAAAGAAACAACTTCATTTGAATGCAAAATATGTAACACGAAATCTTTTTATCTTCATTTTTGACTCGGCAGCAGCGCATGTAATATTCGTAAAACGTGCGATCACCGTAGATATTCGTGAAACAGACAAAATGGAAATAGCTTATAATAGGTTAGCGCATCTAAAACATTTATTTTCAAGTTGTCGACATGTCATCCACACAAAGGTATCGGAAAATGAAAAAGTTCCAGAGATTTCCTTTCTGTTAGAATTCACTTTACACGATTTCCATTAAACTACTTCCAACCCATAATTTGTTTAGCAATTAAGAGAGAGAGAGAGAGAGAGAGAGAGAGGGATAGAAAAACAATAAATAAGCAAACATTTACGAATTTCCACGAGAGAAAATGCTCTAGAACCGAGAATGACACTTGGACAACGGGGCTGCCACGCTGCGTCAACATGTGGTAAATTGGAATTAAAACGGGAGACCGGGTAATAAACTGACCACCACGCAGCGCATTGACCCGGCCCAGTTCTCGCCATTCGATTCTCCGCCCAGGTGGATTTTCATATCTATTTCTACCATTTCATCACCGTATTTTCGACGAGAATAAAACACATCGTGGGCAAACATTTTTAACTTAAAAGAATCATTTAAAATTGTTATTTGGTGCTATTATTCGATGGTGACTAGATAAATAACCACTATGAGATATTGCTTAGTTTTCCCACATATTTCTAATTTTTTCCTTATGCCTTTTACCACTTTCTTTTTAATTCTGTTGAGAATAGTTACCTTGTCCAAAAATTATTGAAAGAAATATTCATGCTTAAAACAAACACTCATTAAATATCTTTTCAATTGAAAAACTTATAAAAGACCAAGTTTATTTATTCTGTTTTCCATAGTATTATAATCAAATATTACGTCTATATTATGTCTAATATGGACTTATATTAAGTCAAAGTTTATAATTTATGTTGAATTTCTGTTAATACTAGCACAATCGTCTTTATTACAATTTTATATCCTATTTCTTTTACTTCTTACAACTCTTTTGCTTGATATTTTCTCTATTTTTCATTTATTTTTTCCATACTTTTCTTTTTTGAGAAGAACAAGAATAAGTACATAAAGTGGTGGGAAAGATCTTGAAACTCAATAATGACACGCCAAAGAAGAGCCATGTGGCATCATCTCAGCGTAGAAGAGAAAGACCAGAGCAGCTTTCGGCCGTGAAAAATTCTAGTAAGGCGTTGAGATGCCTAACGGTCTCCTCATAGCAAGACTCATCAAAAATTACCCCTGCGCTAGACAACGTTTTACCAGATTGTCAGTATCTATGTGATTCTAAAAAATACCTTTGGTGTACTTAGAATATCTTCTAACTATGGAGGTATTTCGGCGAGGACTGGATAGTATAGGTTTTATTTAAGGCTTTCCGGAGGAGAAGTATGCCTTTTCAAAGTAAGAACTATCAACGATATCAAATAGCAGCATCACAAGAACCTGATGAGCAACGAGTGCAGCTTCTTCTACATGCTTTCCCGCCTCATCCTATAGTCAAATTACGAAAGAGTGTGACATACTGGCCACTTAGGCTACTAGCTGCTTAAGATAGAGAGAGAGATTGAGGACGGTGAGGGAAATTGTTTGAGCTGTGCAAGATTAACTTGATGACAATTTATCTTCTAAATGGTAAAGAGATATTAGAGACTCCGGATTTCATGCAAAAGCAGTAAAATTCACTATAAATCAATTGATTACAGGCCGTGTTAGGAACGCGAATGCTATTTGTGACCATTGTTTTTCACCGCTTAGTTATCAAGACGAATCTGCTGCTTCTGTTTGCCGAAGGAAAGGGAGAGTCAGGAGCCTAGGGGCACCGAGTCTGACTCCTTGAAAAAAAGAATCTTTAAAACTTCTGAAACGAGACAATGCGTACAAACACTGAATTGGCGAAAGGCAACAACTTAGGCAAATAGCAAAAAATGGCTCAGATCAAGATGATTAGCCCGGTATCAACTGCCATTCCAGCCGGATATAGTTTAGTTCACGGACACGGTTGCAGGACTACAATGTGGAAGTGAACCTGATACTCATTATTCTCCTTAGAAGATGCAGCCTTGCAATAATAGAAGTGATGGCTTTCCTCCTGGTAAAGCTTATTCCAGGCTTATTTTAAAAGTAAATGGTTTCCCAATCGGATCTCTGGGTGGGAACTACTGTATGGAGACATCTGGCAAGGTAGACTAATATTTAGATATGGAACGTGAAGTCCCCGGGAAAGCTGGAGATAAACATGCATCCTTAGGAGCCGGCGAGTTTAAATTGGGCTGTAGCAGATGACTACTGGAGCGACGGACACAGAGTCATATACTCAGAAGACGACTGCAGAATAGTAGGAGTGGGAGTGATACTGAAGAATGAATGGGGAAGAAGAGTAAATTAATATTGGAAGTACAATGAAAGATGGCACGGAAAGTAGGAGAGGCTGCCAACACGTCAGTAGTCTAGTTCTACATGCCAATTTCCAGACATAGAGGAAAATAAGAAGTTGAAGAACGCAGCTGAGCCAGGGGAAAAGAAAACTATAATCATCATGGGCGATTGGAACGCAGTGGTGGGTGAGAGAAAAGAGTAGGTAAGGGCAGTTTAGGCTGGGGAAACGTAATGGTAGAGGATAAAGACTACTAGATTTCTGCAATGACAATAATATGGTCAAGGAGGATACTCTTAGAGGAACTTAGGCGCATGAGATACACATGCAAGATGTCTTGAGAAAAAGCGAGATACGATAACATACTTGACAGAGACATATTCGGAAAAAAATGAGGCAAAGAGGTCGCTGAGAAGGCATAAATAGCGACCGCAATCTAGTGGCCATAGATAGCCATCCAAGGGCCGGTCACACAGTGTCTTTTTAAGGCCTTAGTAATGGCTTGAGTAATACGTTATATTATTTTGCGAAACCTTATCTCTCATCGTAACTAACGCGTAAACCTAGATAAAAAACGGTAAAATGTGTGAACTAACAACCACGATGGAGAAAAAACAAACTGCAGGAAAAACGGATCAGAGAAATATTAAATGCAGAAAATAAGATTGAAAATTGGAGGAAGAAAAATAGGACGCCACGGAAGAATGATGAATTGTAGAGAAGAAGGTACTACGGAAATAGCTGAAGAGCAACATCCTAAGCAACTAAATTCAGCAAAAAACGAAGACAAGCAAGTCAGGCTATAGATCATAACTGAGATCATAGGTTTTGTTCACGGAAGATGAAAATATAAGGATCCAATATGTTTTTAGGAAGCCAAATACAATAAACTACGAAACCGAATAGTAAGGGAACCAAATCAGGACAAGGAAGATTGGATTTAAAGCTGCTGCTAAGAAATCGACGACAACGTGAATGAGGAAAATACCGACACAGGATATGTCCTCACGACACTTCGCGAAAAGAAAGAAACAGTGAGATAATATCAGGGACGTGAATGGTGTGATGCTTGCAGTACATGAAGATGAAAGGAATACGCAGAAAATCTCTATGAAGGGCCAGACCCTCTAGAGGATCAAATGATGTTAAAGAAGGGGAAATTGACGAAAGAGACCGAATTCCTGGTGTTCTCCAGAGTGAATTCGAGAGGGCAGTTTATGAACTGAAGAAAAACAAAGCTACTGCAGCAGAAAATATAAATGGTGAAATGATTGAGACCCTAAATGGTTCTGCAAAAGAAAACTTATATGGTAGAGTCAAAGACCTCTACTCCAGTGGAATAATGCCGGAGGATTTCGAGAAGAGTGTAACGATTGCGGGACCAAAGGAAAGGGTCTGAGAGATGTAAAAATGACAGACATATGTGCTTACTCTGTCATGTGCCTAAAACACTAATAATTAGCCAAAGAAAAGAAGGAAGGTTAAGAAAACCTTTAGGGCTACCAATTTGGGTTCATAAATACGAAAGAAGCCAGAAACGACATAGTCTGCTTGCTAATTCTCGATGAAAAATGATAAATACACCCGGTGCCACACCTTAATTTAAAGAAGGCCTATTACAACTTGGAAAAGAAGAAGTTATTCAAAATTATTAACAAATATTAATAGATGACAATGAAAGATGAACAGTTCACCTAGTCTTTCGGAGCCAAGTCACAACAATGAGAATATAGGACGGAAGAAAAGTGAAAGCCGAAATAAACAATAACTTGGACGAGTATGCAACTTGTCTTATTAATTCGACGTATTTAACCATTAATAAGGATTTGGACAAGTATGGACCAATTTTCTGGCACTTTTCAGCATATATATCTGTAAGCAGCATTAAACGAAGTACAAGAAATGAGGATCAAAGGAATTTAGGAGAGTGAAGGAAAAATCAATATGCTGCGTTTTGCGAATGATATTGCAATCAGAATAGGGAAACCAAAATAAAATTCAAGCAGCCATAAATACAATAGAGTGTTATAAGGATATAACAAGAAAATTATGAGCAATAAAACGAAAATCCAAGTTAGTATGCGAAAACAATAAGCAGATTGCAGGCATAAAAAGCAACAAACAAGGATAGTACTTGAACTGGTGAAATCTTTCACCTAACTCGGAAGCTGAAAGATATGGGATGAAAGAAGTACGACGGACCTCAATCAAAGATTTGCTCATGCCAATGAAGCATTCCTGATCAAAAAACAATCGCTACCTTCAGAGGAAATATATATGACCAGGAGGAATGCAGTCTCAGGAAACATTCGGGTAAAGTGTTGCAATACATGACTTAGAGACAATGACCATTGGGAAACTGGAACAGAAAAGAGTATTACGAAACTTAGTTCTGGTGGTGGATACTGATGATCAACTGGACGGATGGGATTGGAAACGAGAAGACGTTCGGAAGAATGTGAGAGGGGAATGCCATATGGAGCACTTTCAGGAAGAGAGGGTCCAAAGAGACTTTGACAAAGTATCTTTGGAGCAAAACGAATTTGTGAGGAATATCATTAAGTGAAAAATAGAAAGGAAAAGTAGAAGATTGAGGGAAAAAAACATCAACTGGTTCAAACGAGGCATTGAACAAAAGGTCTTCAATAAAATTAAGGCGTCAGCAAAGGAAGGTATTCAAATAATGCCTTTCTCAACAACTAATCTTAGGATTGAATGATAAATGATGATGAGGGAAAGCCTTGCTGTATCACCTGAGTAAACCAACTCCATTTCAAAGAAAATGTTCGATCGGAAATATAATTCAAGAAATGTTATTGAAAATATAACTTTTTGTTGCACTTTTCATGCTGTTACTTCGTATGAATCCTAAATACAAGCACCTAAAGGCCACGACTCTTGTGTCTTCAAGAACAAGTTTCAGATAAGTATTATTTTATTTTCCACCAGAAGCATGACTGCCAACCTATTCTCAGGAACAATATTTGGATCGAAGAGCAGCTGGTGCAAATTTTTAATTAATTGTGGTGAAAAATGCAACACAGACATATTAAATCAGCTCAGTTTTCATCCTGATGAAGTAAAGCCTTTTGCCAGCTCTTATAGACGAAGAATATAATGCAGCAGTACCAACATGGGAATGGTGGCTTGCATAAATGCACATTTTCTTTTGCACCAACGCATCCAAATTTGAAAGAAATGAGTCTAAAGCCACGTAGCCAATTGAAGATGCAGAATCCCGTTGACCCTATTTTAAGACAGGGACACAGGGAGGTGAAATGGGCAAGCTATATGGAAACAGCCACCCGCAGAAAAATAAAACGTCAGAATAATTGGATGGAAGTAGTACACCATCTACCAGTGACAGCTCAAGCTGCTGTCATTTTCCAAACAAGTGGTTACACTTCAAGGAAAAGTAGTGGCATTGCTGTGTGTCCTCATTATTTGTGGCAGAGCTCTGAAGAAGCTAGGATTCGTCAAGCGTATTGTGGGAAGATTTTCGGATGAAAAAGTAAAAGAGAGGTGCTATTTCGCACTCGTCCGGCCACACCTTGAATATGCAGCAAGCATATGGGATCCAGTGCAGAAAGACTTAGTCCGGGAACTTAATAAAATACAAAGGAAAGCTGCGCGATTCGTCAAAAACTGCTACGGGCGTACAGACAGCGTTACACAGATGTTAAACGAATTAGGCTGGGAGCCACTAGAGACTCGGAGGCTGCGCGCTAGGCTTAGATTGCTTAAACAATTGAGAATAGATATATTTCAGAGCGACACGGAGAACATCATATTAGAACCCCACTATATTTCCAGGTCCAACAGAAACGATAAATTAAGAGAGATATTTTGCCGAACGGATAGGTATGGGAATTCGTTTTCCCCCCGAACAATAAGGGACTATAATAAATGCTAGGCGTAATTTCATTTGAGCGTTTCCTTTTTATATGTAAACGGCTGGTATGCTAACACCCCCCGCCACACGCCTATTGAGGCGGCTTGCGGGGTAGTATGTAGATGTAGATTATGAATATTCATTCATAGTTCCTGAAGCTTCACTTTTTATTCATTCGTTCCACGCTTTGTCCTCTTTGTTGTCCCAGTGGCAACTACTTCTGGGCATACTCATTAAGAATCCAAGGCTTTCCAAGTTATTTCTAAATCAGAAATCGTAATGCATACATATTTTAGTTTACAAGAAAATACACAAACCATTGCATTACGGTTCAAATATTTTTTCAGTTGTATTTTTTTTAATATTTTATTTTTTGAATGTCCACATGCAGTAGTTCTGCCAATTAACTGTCGTGTTTAAACACAAAAACTAGAGTCCATTAAAAATCAAGATCCATTAACAATAAGATGTGCAATGTAAATAGCCTCATGGACGATATTGCTACTCAACATTCCAATAATGACCAAGTCAGACATATGTCCATTCTTCCCTCATAGTTTCCTGACAGACCAAGGAATATGCTGTGGCTTCTTAAAAGTTTTAATAATACTTTCTCAATATGGGTGCCCAGATCTATTTAAAGCATCTGTGATTAAGGAGAGAGTTTGCTTGAGGGGAATATGGCCGTGTGGATTCAAACACTTATTGGAAATTGCCAGCGAAAACGTTTGTCAAGTGATATGCCAAAAGGCTATTCAAATTAAAGCATATTTTATTGAAACAGCAATAAAGAATAAAGGAATATCTGGAAGGTGAACATACTTAAATTGGTTATTCAATATAAAATAGATAAAGTTAACAGGGATGAACATGATACAAGGCCGATAGAATAAAGGTGAAAAGTCATAAAAAAGGAATTATTAAGGCAACCAAAGGGGAAGTAGAAAGAAGAAAAACAAAGGAGCTGAAGCCATGGATTACTCAAGAAATTACAACCAAGAAGAAGAAAAGAAATAAAATATGTATGTAAAAAAATAAAAATGAAGAATAAATGTCAAAAATGTATAAACGGCAAAGAAGATATAAAGTATTGAAAAATAGGAAATTCATGGGAAGAATTAATGAAAACCCTTAGTGTTGGGAGACAATGTCTCCCGGAGAAAAGTTGAAGCTAGTTGAACTAATCTAAATAAACTATCTGAAGACTGCCTCATCTAAGAAAATATCATCAGGAGTGATGTAACTGAAATTCTTACAGTAAATTAATAAAAATAGAAAAGATGGAGAGGGTGTCAGAAATAAATAACCAATGCCATAGAACAAAACTCAGTGATATTTGATTGAGTACACTCAATACACTTAAAATAGGGAAACCTATTACTCGGAAAAAACCTATACATCCAAAAGCTAAGAATAATTATCTACAGTAGTACAGAATAAAAGATGAAAGAATTCCAGGGTGATGACGGATATGGTTTAAGGAAAGGTGGGGGATCTAGAGTAGTTGTTTAAGCCTTTAGATTTCTGATAGAATATAAACTTTTTAAAGAGCAGCCAACGTATTTTGACGTGGTGAGTTAGCATGATGCTCACTAAATTGACGAGCTTTTGAGTTTCATTTGGTAGTAATAGTATGCAGGTTATACAAATAACAGATGGCAAGATTTTAGGTGCGCAAGGAGTACGGCAAGGGTGAACGGCAAGGGGTCTCCCATGATCTTCAGTATTTACATAGGAAAATCAAATAAGGAAATGAAGTGGGAATTGAAAACTAGAACTCATATGTATAGAGACATATTCACCATGCCGTGCTTTGCTGATGACGTAGCGTGTTCCAGATTGGGATAAAGATGCAAACAGATGGACAGGGTACCTGGAGAAAATTATCAGCAGCCAATCATTAAATACATAATATATTACTGAACTCAAATCCAAAGAGGAACATTCTGCATGTTATGATTTGTTGATGGCGTAGCAGTTCTAGCATATAATAAATAATATCTTAATTGAACTGTTATATATTGAAAAAAATCACTACGAAAAAATGTCTGGAAATAATGTTCAAAAATTGAGAAAAAAGGTCTTTGGAATAAATCTAGGAGATGTCACCATGAGACTCTGTCAGTAAAAAGTAATTACATTTGAGAGAATTTTGCCATCTGAGAGGTAGGGCCATCGCTGATGGAAATGGCAATAAAGATATTGGAAGCAGAATCTCCCATGCTAATGAGGCATTCTATTATAAGATGAGCCATGTACTAACTACCAACTCAAGAGCGTAAATGAGAAAGCAATTCATCATGCCCATACATAGGGTACACTGTAATTAATGGCAATTAATGGTATATGAATACTGAGTGATTGCAGCATAAAATCAAAGAGGGTTGAGAGCAATGGAAAAAGTTATCACCGAAGAATGATGATTCTCAAATTGACGGTAAGAATTATCAATACAGAAGTCCTGCAAAGAGTTGAAGAGAAATGCTATTAATAAAATAATATTACGCGGAGAGTTAAGTGAACACAAATATAGACAAAACGGTCTCATAGTTTAAAGAAATGGAAAGAGTAATGATTGTAAAGAATCTACGGAAAAACATCAGGAAAATAACATGAGACGCAAAATGGTTCGGGGAATAATTAGATAACCCTAGTGGTCAGAAATTAATGAGGCAGACCTTTCAGGACAAGATTCTCAAGAGAGGCCAGGGTCTTTAGGTTTGGAGCTGGGGTCTTCAGCTGCAAGATGTATTCTTTGATAAAGGGAGTTGTTAAAGTGCAAGTATTTGGAAAAGTTGCAGTTAACAATTTCAATTAAAGTGGTCGGCCTCGTATGCTCATGCGTCTAAATTTAGATTTAAACTATAGGGTTCACGCTGATTCGGATGCTGTGGATTCAGTAATTTCAATAGAACTTCCTGCAGCATAACACATAAACAACGTCATGTATTGGTCTGTCAGTGTATGTTACATGTTCCATCAGGACCACAATGGATGCAAAGTATGGAAAGGATTGAAAAATTATGATATTTCAGGAGTAAAATATTTATTACTGAGCAATTTACTGAACCAAAGTTTATGGTCTTCAAAGCGTATTGGATCACACGTGGGCTTTCAATTTATCATTGCTTGCTACAATGACATCAAGTACAATCACATTTGTAAAATACATTTTCAAGTATTTTTTCAAACGACTAGATGGAAGCATTAAAGCATTCTAACTGCCACGCATCGCACCACTCTTGTATTGCCTCGAGGTCATTAGTTAGCGCTTCCTTATCATTAAAGCTACGAATTTATCTATACACCACTGCGTCTTCAGCAAATAATCTAAGCTTACTGTCAACTTTGTCACCGATGTCGTTTATGTACAAAAGGAACAGAAGCGGGCCTATGACACTTCCCTGTGGGACACCCGATGTGACTTTTACTTCATTAGAGATAGCGCCGTCTAATACAACCCTTTTCACGCGATTACTTAAGAATTCTGTAATCCAGGAAATTACGTCGTCGTCTAAACCGTAGGATTTTATTTTCATGAATAGCTTACTGTGGGAAACTTTATCAAATGCCTTTTTAAAGTCAAGAAAAATTGCATCATCATTCAAGGAGCGTTATGTTCACCCGAGACTAAAATATCGTGAGCAAAAAGTGCTAATTGAGTTTCGCAAGACCTTCCCTTTCTGAATCCGTTTGTGTTTTTGT
Source organism: Pyrrhosoma nymphula (assembly GCA_963573305.1). Taxonomy (NCBI): domain Eukaryota; kingdom Metazoa; phylum Arthropoda; class Insecta; order Odonata; family Coenagrionidae; genus Pyrrhosoma; species Pyrrhosoma nymphula. Next base: position 129,973,923 of record OY754335.1, on the reverse strand, counting down.
TAACAAGTTCTCTATATCGAGGTGTCTCATAACTGAACTTACAATTATGTGTTCAAGGACTTTGCAAGAGATAGATGTGAGAGATATCGGTCTGTAGTTCGATGGCTGTTCCTTATCGCCGCTTTTGAATATTGGAGTGACATTTGCAATTTTCCAGTCCATGGGTACTTTGTGTTCGTTGATGGATTTACTAAATATATTCGGCAAGTAGGGTGCTATTTCACAAGCTAATTCTCTATACACGCGGGCAGGAATTTCTTCAGGACCTGGGGATTTATTTGGACTTATAGATTTTAGCAAGTTTTCTATTCCGTGAGTGCAAATGTCGATAGGCGGCATCTTTTGCTGGAAGTGATCATTTAACTTTACGGATGTACTCTGCGATGACTTGGTGAACACACTTTGAAAATAAGTATTTAATAAGTTGGCTTTGTCCGAGCTGCTTGTTAATAATTCGCCATTTTCGTTTCGTAGTGGAATAACTGTTGATATATTGCCTTGAACTTCCCTTGCGTATGACCAAAATGCCTTTGGGTTGTCCTGTTCTCCTAATGTTTTTCTTTTAAAATCCATGAATGCATTCCGAAAGGCTTCCTTTGTAGTGGCTTTAGACAATTTGTATTTTTCAAATATTAAATTTTGATCACTAGTGGACAAACCTCTACGGAGTTTTTTCATCTGTGCGTGGCATACTCTCTGACGTCTTAACGATTTTCTCACTTCTGCATCGTACCATCTTGGTTCGCTGCCCTCTTTTTTTACTTTACTTGGAATGTATTTTCTGATCCCTGAATGTACGATCGAAAGGAAAGCTTTCCAACTACCCTCCGTGTCTAACTTTAAGCTTGATTCCTGGAATTCGGGAAGAGAATTTTTTAGATGACTCTTGAACGCATTGAAATCGGCTTTTTTTAAAATGTAGAATTTTCTTCTTTGTTTAAAACTTTTAATGGTATTCAAAGAGAATATTGCGGTAACCTGTCTATGGTCACTAATGCCCTCAACAGTGTTTACCTTAATTACTTGTTGCGGTATATTTGTTGCCAATAAATCAAGAATGTTGCCCCCTCTGTTAGGCGTCGTAGCTAGCTGATGTAAGGCATTTGATGAAAACGTGTGCAGCAGGGACTCGCATATATCTTTGTCTCTTCCTCCTGATATGTAACTGTAGGTCGTCCAATCTATAGAGGGCGTATTGAAATCTCCACCTATGATTAAATTTCTTTCGGTGTTCCTGGATGTGATGTTCTTTATTTGTGTTTAGAGTTCTAAAATTGAGGTGACGTCGGTGTTAGGTGGCCTGTAGTATGCGCACACGAATATTGTTTTTGATTTAGGGCATCTAATAGAGCACCATACAGATTCTATGCTGGTATCTGGGACGGTTTCCGCTCGGCTGACTATGGTTTTCTTTACAGCTATAAATACTCCGCCTCCGGTTCGGTTGGACCTATCTTTTCTGTAAACTTTGAATGATTTAGGAAAAATTTCACTATCAGAAATATCGTCCGTCAGTCAACTTTCTGTGGCAATAATGACGTTACACTCCGTGCTATGAATAAGGTGGTGAAATTCTGGAATCTTGTTTTTTAAACTACGGCAGCTCACTACTGCAACGACTAATGCTTCATAATTATTGTTTATGCGATTCGGGGAAATTTCAAGATTACTGTCTTCAATTAAGCTATTCTTGGGCCCTATATTCGGAGTACTCTTAGCTAAATTACTGACTGGCAACACATAATTATTGACCCCACTATTTGACCTGCCCTGTAGCCTACCGTCTATGTTAAACTCGACGAGTGTGCTCTTGTATCCTGCGCGCTACATCCTGCGATGCCTCGTATGTATAGTAGACTCCCGAGCGATATATAGGCACCCGGCACGAATCCAGCACCGGCCTGAGGTCCAAGAACTCCGCTCCCTCGCTCCCACAGACTTCACTGAATCTCTGGTTTATGCCTTCCACTCGGCTCCAAACCATCGAACCCCGATTCGTCCTAGGTACCAAGCTGCATATGGTAAGCCTCAAGTTGGTACCAGATTCTCCGCGAATACGGCGGAACTCGGAGCATAGGTCTCTCACAGAGCCTAAAATCTCCTCGGACCCCATATACACGGCATCATTGGTCCCAACATGGGCAACCACATGCAACTTGGAGCAGTTCGCGCCCCTACCCGCCGACTTTATCGCCTTCGTCACCTGTGGCACCTTTCCTCCCGGTATACACAAGGAGGAGACCCGTGGTTCTCCTCCTTCCCGTCGAGCCTTTCCACGCATCGGGGACACTATACGCCGGACATTGGAGCTACCTATCACTAAAATTCCCTCCTTTCCCTCTCCACATCCACTCGGCGACCCACCTCCCAGCTCTAGCTCCGATGGCTCAGCCTCCGCCAGCACATCGAACCTATTGCTGACGGGGATTGACTCGGCCTCCGCCCCTGCCAATCCTCGTTTTCGGAGGGTGACCCCGTGGCTACGCCTCGGTGTATTGAGAGAGATTCAGCACAATTGCGAACAAATATCGGGCTCAGGCCATCAGGGCCTGCGGAACGATGAAGGGGAATTTTACGTAGATATTTAAGAACTTCAAGAGGGTCGGTTTGAATTTCAGAAAGGCAGTTATTAGTAATGGGTGTGAGAAAGTGATCTTGGGTGAGAGGTGGGGTGGAGAGGGACGACATACATTCAGAGAAGAATTTGAGAAAGAGGTTCGTCCTTTTTTCTCCAACAGCATTATTATTAGCATACGAAACTATTTCTGGGACTCAGGATTTACTACGGCCACGATTTACAAAAGGCTAACATTTTCTTGGGTTGGTAGTAATGGTTGAGGAGACGCTCTGGGTGAACTCAATGTAGTCACGATCTTAGACCATTTATACTAGTACTCTATACTTAAATGGTCTAAGGTCACAATGAATGAGCCACTTTGAGTAGCGACGGAGGTCTTTGAATGAGCGAAGGGTATGCTCGTTTGGACAGGATTTGTAAAGGTATGTACCAAGCGCGTTTCTTATTTACAAGGATTCGCAAAGTCTCGGGCTTGAACCAGGATGGAAATTTTCTCGTTTTGTGTTTTACCTTAGGTACAAAGTCCTTTATGATACTTTCGAGGACACTGTACAGGTAGTCGACCGCTTCCTCTGGGTATAATGACGATATAACGCCCAAGGGAATGAGTTCGAGGCAGCGGTTGACGTCCTCCCTACAAACCTTTGACCAGGCAGGGAGGGGAAACAAAGGGACGTTGGGAAGTCCACGGGTTGTACGGGAACGGCAGAAACGGTACTCGGCATCAAGGGAGTCATGGTCCGAGGCAATGATATTACGCCCCGGCGTGACTTCTTCCGGAGGAAAGGACGAGAGAAGGAAATCCAGAGTTGCTTGATCGCGAGTATGGTGAAGATTATGCTGGGATAGTTGAAGGCCATCGATAAAATGACCAAGAAAATAACGATCATGGAGGTTGTGCGGATGGCCAACTCCCTTGGGGAGTCCCAACGGTCTGATAGGTTGAAATCTCCTAAAAGAATAATATCATCAAGCTTCATTTCACTTAATGTTGAAATTCCACGACATCACCTCTGATACTTCTTGTCATCTAAATAAAATAATGTTCTATGGTTCACTTCTGGGCAAGGGCCTAGCCACGTTGAAACACCGGTTCCCATCAGAACACCGAAGCTAAGCAACGTTGGGCCCGGACTGTGGTTGGATGGGTGACCCTCCTCCATACCTCAACCAGGCATGGATGGAGAGATGATACTCCCTCCATACCTATACCGGCAGGCCTTAGGGGCCAGGCCAAACCGGACCGGTTGGAGGGAGGACATCCTCTATACCTGGTACTGGTGTGAGGCAGGGGGAGGCCAATCCTCCATACTTCTACCGAGGTGCTCTTGTCCCCTGTCTGCAAGTGGCATACAGGTATGGGGTTGGCACAATGGACCAAGAAAGGTCTAAGTGCTCGGGCTCCTGACGAAGGCCCCCCCAACAACAATCTATCTATGGTTCACTTCTAAGATCATTTACCATGGCAACGCTCAGACGGATATGGTACCTTGGTATAATACTTCATACTTAAATGGATTACGATATTTATTTACACTTAAATACTATCCTCGAGCTAGTCTCTAGCATTAACGTACTCCTCAATCTTCATTACAATTTAAACACAACCTTCTCCCTATCAAATCGAATAGAAATACATATATAACTCACTTTTACAAGACCTTCACCGCCTGTCAAGAGCTTTCATGGTAGATATTTCTTGTAGCATATATGATTACCTACCGTGACATACATAAGGCAGCTTTTCATCATTTCCACTATTTTGTCCAGGAACACACAGTGGTACTCAAATAAAGGAACAATACGTTGTAATGACATCACGTCAAGTAAATGAAAAGATAAGTTTTGAGATGGTAAAATTTACTGAATGAAGCATAATGAAATAAGATAAAATTGCATAAGTGGACAAAACAATCATCACCCTTTCACATGGACGTAGACAACCACACGCACAATTTAAGATACTCTAAAATAACGCAGTAATCCCTGCCAAGGACAAATCCTAATGCCAATTTATAATTAGTAATTACCTGCCTTAAACGCATACAGATTAATTATTTCAACAAAATCACATTGGACACAACAATGCAATGAAATTAAGAGATGACACTTCGGGAGGCAAAATTCACTGAATGAGGAATAATAAAAAACTTCACTGTTTATCCATTCACCGGGATTTTGACAGACACAATTAAAAGACAAGAGCAATTCACCTAGTCGCTGACTTCACTTCAATTCCAATAGATTCAACATCTTAATTTAGGTAATAGTGGAAACAACGAACTGATTGCTGTTACGTCTTCTCCAGCACTTACTGCGTATTTGTTACACTTTAAATACTATTCCTGTAATAACCCATTATTTAATGAGAACAAGTCTAGCTAATAACGTAAATATATCACCACTTAGACACACGCTCTCCAGTGCAGAACATAAATAATACCCGTAATCATTGGCATGCCTCAATGTACACAATCCAAACACACGAAAAACCTTCGTTTAAATGTTATCACAAAAAATGACACGGTTGTTTCTTGCACATCGAAACCTAGTGATGCAAACTTTATTTAAAACTTAAAATTAAATGCACCACTGGGATGAATTTCTTTAAATCGCCACAGCTAAAAACTCAACACAAGACGTGCGATCGAAACTATCTTCCAATACAACGATATACAGCATTCTAGACCACAATTCACTTTTGAAGTCCAAGAATAGTATATTTTAAATGATTTGTAATTCACAAAAATATATCACACTGCGATACTTCTTCAAATATCATTCAAATTAAAAACCAAAATAAACTGTTATTCGATCGATGATGGCCGCTTCGGCATGTATTTTGATGCCGAAGCCGAGGAGTCGAGCGTGAGGCAAAAAACGTTCGAACGTGAATTACAGAACCGCGATCGGCAATTGTTATCGAAATATTGCCCACAATCCAGCGGGAATGACTCTTTTACGCTCGAACGCCAAGTTATAGAATCGGCACCCAGAATCGAGGGCCCTAGCACAGGCTGCGATGCCTTCGGACTTACCCAATGATTATTTTTCAACTTTCGGCGCTGCAAGAGTTGCTGGAGCGACGGGAGGGAGATAAAATCAACGCCTTATGTCTGTCATTTTTTTATCTCAGAATTTGTTCCCGAGGAGTTGTTGGTATTCTTGTAACTGTTGTCAGCTATTTTGGCGGCCACCTGGATTCAAAATAGTATTCAATACAGGAGAAAATGATCCTCCATGGTATGACATCGGGGACGTGAAACATAAGCTTCTGTATTTTTCTATTAATACAAATATGTACCACCAGCGCAGCCTACACTCCGAATACTCCTCGAATACATTCGTTTCCCTGCATTAACTACGTAATGAACAGAAAATATCTCCGAAACGTAATTGTCACGTTTTAACACTATCTTCTACTTTAGTTAGGTGATGCCACTGTCATAAAACTAAGTTTATCGTAAATGCACAACTCTGGGGCAAAGCGACGCAAAAGATGTGGTATGAAATCGTCGTTTATGCCTGCGTTAATTTTATATTGCTTTGAAAGAATAATTCTTCATCTTCCACGGATCCATCCAACGGGTCCTCTCCTTACTCAATGATATCCTTTTGGAATGGGAAGAGTGGACCAGCGTAGACAGTAGGGTTTCCATTAATTTTACATGGTTCCAGATACATGCGAGTCAGAGCAATCTGAATTCACGAACCATGGCAAGTCCAGGGTGGAAATGCGAGGAAAAAACAGCGCAAGCATTCTGCGATGAGAAGGGCAACGATGTGAGGCAACCAAGGCAGAGGGCACCGTGAGATTTCCATACAAAATAAAGGATATTAGAAGGAAACGGAGGAGACATGTCCATACACGCTCATGGGTAAGGGTGAACCGGGATGCATGGGGTGGACTTTGTGTAGTAGTTGTGGAGTAGTCGTGGTAGACACAAAATATAGCAATGCCTGTGAATGATTACGGGGACATGTTGAAATGCAAGCTTTGCAATCGTGAAGCAGTGAAAGCCACAAACTTTCCCAACTAAAATGGTGGTCTATCGTCCTCAATTATACGACCCTGCATTTTAAGGAATCCGTGCGAGATCTGTTTTTTTTCCTCTGAATATTTCCACATTCCTTAAACGTAATGTACATCCTATTTCAAGACTGAATGCATGCATTCAAAGGCAAAAATACTAATATTCTATGAAAGTATAAGGAGAGATATAGTACTTGACGTCAAAAAAACCATGAATAATTATCAAGAAGGCAATAATACTGGCTTTTTTAAGCTCCTCACTAGAATAAGCCGCACATATCAATATATCCACTCTTGAACACGCAGCATGAGTCTCCCAACTAGCGCATTTACCTTATATTCGTTCCACGTCGTCAGATATTATCATGCAACTCCAGATACATACCACAGCCAAAATATCAGTTCATGTCCAATTCAATCCTAATTATAACTGATTTTTAAACCCACTTTTCCGACGTACCTATTTAAGCAATTACTTCATGACGCCGTTCCAGTTCGACCGCATTTCCACCATTGGCACCTGGTAAGCGTTTTCTCCGCGCAGGGACCACCTCCTTCACGGGTCTCCAAGCTTTACGCTTATACCCCGATTGGAAGGAGGGTGCGGGGAAGTTGGAAGGAATAAAAGGATTGGTTGGAAGGGTAAGGGAAAGGGCAGCTTCCGACCCCAGCGTCATGAATAGGCTAAGGGGCAAAAGACAGAACGCGAAACAGCATTTGCTCACTAGCGTTGGCTTTGATGAATTCTATGAAAGAGAAAACATCAGAGTAGCAACCCGTCGTCCAGCCGGGTCCGTTTCGCGTCGCCCGTACTCCTCTGCTCCCCCATCGCTATCCGCTCCTCACCTTTTTTTCCCTTCCATCTCAACTCCCGTCCTCGATATCACCCAAGTATCCCTCGACTAAGTAATCGTCCCACAAGTGTCCACACCTGTCCTTCTTCATCTCCGTCTCCCTCCTCATCCCCTGGACTCTCTCCGTCTTATACTCCCCCTACAACCTCTTCTACACACCACCTCCCATCCCCTTCGCTCTCATTTCCATCTCCCCCTTCCTCTCCTTTCGTGAGAAATACCTTTGAACTTTAGTCGGGTTGGCCTTTGCTCGGAGGCTCGTTGCTCGAGCAACGGACTGGTGGCACACTACTGCTCCAACCCTCCTCCAAGATTGCTTCGAGGTCCACGTCTATTGCACTCCTCTTCTCCCGCACCGATATCTACCCTTCAACTTCTACATTTAAATCATAATGTCCACGCAATTCAATTATTGAGACCGTTGGCTACATTTGATTCATGTAGAAAACAAAAATAATGAACATATGCAACTTTCATCAACGTATAACCATACATTTTTTTTAAATTGCTCATATTATGCTTCATTTGTACATACTCTCACGCAGCTCACTTCCATTGGGTGAAGGCGCTGTTCCATGCCGAGCCCAGGAGGCCGCGCCATCGGCTCGTTATCCTTTGTTTAACGTGGCGATTCCCCTTCGGTCCCGTCAGGCCTATTCCACGCACTCACTCCCAGGGCAAGGGTAATCCTCCCTCCAGATGGATTGCGACGCGAATACCCCCTGCCACACGCCACTGGGGTTGACCGGAGGCCAGTATTCGGATGGGAGATGAAATGGCGAGAACACATTACCCACACCCTGTTCATCGTCACTCACGCGTATCACTAATAAGAGGCACTGTAGTCAGAGACACTACTAATAGGAGTGCTGTCACTGCTACTGTCCGAAGTAATGATGCCCGAGGTACGGACTGGTGGCACACTACTGCTCCAACCCTCCCCCAAGATCGCTTCGAGGTCCACGTCTATTACACTCCTCTTCTCTCGCACCTCCACCCGCTCCTCGCCCTCCACATCGCCCAAAGTCCCGTCCTCGTCCTCGACATCCCCTGAGTACCCCTCCTCCAAATAATCCTCCCACACAGCCCATATTTCTCCTCCCACCACACCCCACTCCCCACACTACTCACCATCTCCTCCTCTTCCTCCTCCCTCTGGCACCGACAACCTGCAAAGAAGAAATAAATCATCAAATATGGTGAATTATTAACAACTACGGTGAATTCAGTCACGTAATTGTTTCCTAAAATACTGTTGCCCAAATGTCTAAATGGTGTTTTGTTATTCTTAATAGTGATTTAAAATCACACAATGAGACGTTTTTGGCTCTGCTATTCGTGGAATTTGAAATAAAATGGGGTTTAGGGTAGAACTCCGCGCAAACTAAAACATGAGAGAAGAAGACAGAAAGATTGGTAAAATTAAAAAAGGCTTTAACCCTAAATGAAGGGTAAATATTGCTAAAATTGATATTTTCTCATATTACTTTTACTTCTATCGTTCCAGTCACATGCGTCGCTAAAACTGTAACTCTCCGACATCTATGTTCCACACGGCCACCATAATGAGCTAATAAAATAACATATTGCGATATCTTTTCCAGAAATATCCTCAAAAATTCGTTACTTTACAATTTCTAGAAAGGATGCATAATTCCTATTGATGATCTTTCGACAACTTTTTTCTTACCACCAGCAAAATAAAATTTCAATTTATGACTTACGTAAGAGATGTTGAGAAAGATCCCATTCGATATTAAATGAAATATCCATTTGAACTATGACTCATGGTTATCCTTGTGATCAACAGGTATTATTATTCAAAGATATTTTACTAAAATAAGCTGCACACTCTTGAATTTGCACGCATGTGGCAATATTAGAATACGACCACGTTTTCTAACATATCAAGTACAATATATCAAATATTATTGGTACTTTTGAGCATTCCTACTATTAGGAATTTTGCCTTTTATACTCATGGTTATAAGTACTTAGGGTTGCTACCAATCTGAAGAGCAGTAATTAATTGTTGATCATAGTTACTTAGCAGAAAAATATTATTATTTTTTGAAAAATACCATTTGAGTTTTCCACTTCTTTTTGCCCGCTCAAGGAATTATGATTCTTGGAATTATTAATATATTTTCTTTTCAAGGAATTATCTTGGAATTATGATTAGGAAAATGGATCACTGAAAACTGTTGGATTTTATAGTACACGATAAAATATTAGTTTACTTGTGCCTCACTTCATTATATGATTTCACTCATCGTCGTTAAATAAAAACATACGTTTTTCCTTCCTTCTGAGTACTTAATTCTCAACCTGTACGGACACCGTGACGGTGAATAACTAGTGCATAGGAAATTCTGCCAAAAGTGTTAAATTACCAGATTAATTTTTACTTCTTCGATGTAGTCACATCGTGGTCATAAATTAGGAATCACCAAGCATCTGAGATTCTAAACGGCTACCAAAGTGAGCTAGCACGCTCCAATTTCATTTCCTGAATTACTCTTTGTGACTCCTTAATTTTTTAGAGATATTTTTTTGAAGTAAACGATGCATAATTATTGGATTCAGGCTTTTGGTTCTGCGATTAAATATTCAGTATTAGACAACAGTTTCGCCGTGCTATGCTGCCGGCTTCGTCGAGCTTTTAAGTACAACACTGGTCTTTTTAAAATAAATAAATTATAAATTCCTGCAGTTGATGATTTTGAGAAATAAAAACTTAATTTCGAAGGAGTCTCTTACAGGTATAAGGGAGTTTATATCTATCCTCTATATTGATATTAAGCCTGAATACCATAAACAATGAGCTGGGAAAATCTACAAAAAAAGATGCATTTGTTATTGATCTTTCAGCAACCATTTTCCTTGCATCAATCGAAATTACATAATATATATATTAGCCTAAGTACGAGATATTGAGAATGATCCCCTCATTTGTGATTGCAATATTTAAATTTAACGATGATATTTGGTTATGGTAGTGATCAATGGATGTAAATATTCATAAGAATCTTGATGCGATAAGCTTCAAAATGGCAGTAAAATTTTCTCGGAAATTCTTCCGGCATTTGCATGTACGGCAAAACGGCCCTGGCTATAGGTTTCTGTTTTTCATCTTCTGTTTCCAACTAACGATCGATCAAGGTTCTTTTCATAGCCGAAGAGATCACTGTATCCGTTTTTTCGGAATCATTTCTTCAGATGCCTCAACACATCGGGAAGACTCTCGGTGTCAGCTATAGTCTTGGCACGATGTACTAAGGTTGATAAAACCGCTGCTTGGTGGGATGGGTGGTGATGGCTGCTGGCATTCAGATATAGATTGGTGTGCGTTGGCTTGCGGTATACAGTATGTCCCAGCATACCATAATCTTTTCGGTGGAGCAGGATATCGAAAAATGGAATCTTGCCATTTTTCTCCGTCTCAGTTGTAAACTGAGTTTATTTATGTTGGTTATTCATATGACTTAAGAATTTCATTAAAGCCTCAGATCCATGGGTCCAAATCAGAAATGTGTCATCCACATATCGGAGAAAAATACCTCGGACCTAGAGAAGCCGTAGAGAGTATCTTCACCTCAAACATGAAAATATTTGTGGTGGCTGGATACACAGGGAATCGATTGCTACTCCGTCAGTTTCTTCGAAAAATTCGCCGTCATATTTAAAATATGTATGACTTCAGCGCGTGATGGAACAGTTTCTCCGTGTTGTAATAAAAAATGGTTCCGGCAGCTCAATGGTATTGGCGAGTGGCACGCGAGTAAAGAGAGGTATCACATCTAAGTTAATCAAAATGACTGTATCTTTCAATTGAATATCATCAAGGATTTTCAAAAAACTCGGTTGAGTTTATGACGTGGTGTACACAAAGACAAACATACGGAGAAAGAATACCTGTTGGATATTTCACCAAACAATAGGTGGGCGAAGCGATAGAACTCAATATTGTTCCTAACAGCCTGTTTCTTATGAATTTTTGGTAACCCATAAAGCCTCTGAGGATTTGGAGCATCAGGATGTGTATTTCTTGCAGTTTCCCATGGTAAACCAGACTTCCTGAATAAGCAAATTGTTTTTCTTGTTACCGCTTCTGTGGAATATAAATTTTCGAAATGTCTTGTAATATGTGGCGCATTTTTATGCGATTTTTCAGTTTTCAATATAATGGTGGCGTTTCATTTATCTGCTGGCTTCATAACTTCCTCGTTCACACGAAGGATTGTAGAATGTTCCTCTCTGGATAGATTAGACTTTGGTGGTACAGGCCTTCCCAAGACATAGGAAATATCGACCCTCACTTCCTCGGCCAAAACCGCCGGAAGTTTTCGAACCATCTAGGTCTGTTCTATTTCGCCCACAAAGTCTTAAGTACGGGGTGGTTTTGGGTGCAGCAGCAAAGTAAATCCCTTGGAATAGGCTGTCAAAGTTGCCTCGTTAAAACTTTCATTCGTTAAATTAGTCACAACACGTTTGCGGTCCGAGTGAAAAGTGACAGTCTTAGATGTAGGCAGGTGATCGTACTTACTGTCTGTCTGTCTTTCTTTCTCCTTTTCTAATAAAATGTATCCCATGGCAGCAGTAGATCGGGCAATGAATTCCCAATCAACAAGAGAGAGAAAAGGATGCGAGTTAAAGATGGACAGCTTCTTCGCGTTGCATTCCAGCAATCTCCGTCTTTCATGAAATCGTTCACCGACCAAGCTGGTCCACCTCAGAGTAAGGAGTCGTCCGTTGAAACATCGGTACTGTTCACTAATTTAACCCTGTGGAATTCCTGAGAAAATTTTAACCAGCGTCGTTCGCAGGGAAAGAATAAAACTATGTATTGAAAACTGTTGCTTATGCTCGCGTGCGGGAATAACGGCATGATCCCACGTATTATAAATGCTGAAAAGAAAATAAAGAAGGTGAGATATTTGATTACTTGATTCTGCATTAAAACACCAAAACTCATTTGTTATGATAATCGAAATACGTTTCCTACCAGTAAATTCACATCATTGGTCCATTTATTTAATGGACAATTTTAATGGAATGAAATACCATATTCATTTTCCTTTCATCGTTGTAGTCACATTGTGGTCACAAATTTGGAATTACAAAGCTACTGAGATCCCACATGGCGTTCAAAGCGAGCAAACACTCTCCAGTACGATATCATTTCCTGAATTACTCTATGCAACTCCCCAATTTCGGAGCATTATATTATATTTTCATGCCATACGATAACTCAATATTGTTACAGATTTAATGATTGTTACGGAATAATTTTGACGTGCATCTGCCAATATGAATTTCGATTATGCGGCTTAGAAGGAGGTTTTTAAAATTATTCAATCAATAATAATGGAAATATTCAATGTTAACGATGAGGTTATGTAATCCGTGTGATCAATGCATGTATATATTTTAAAAGAACTTACTGCGATTAACTGCCAATTTTTGCCAACTGCCAAGCAGGCCAGTTCCGGCCAAATAAGCATGAGCCCTTGCACTATAAATGCATAAAAAGTAAAAGATGCATTATTATTTCATTATCTATTCAAACACTCAATATTGTTAAAAAATTTTGATAAGGACTGTCCCTAACCGTTTTTCCATTATCATTTAAGGTTTGGTTCATTGCTGATCTCAGCTGGTGCTACTTTACTCCCTCATGCCATTTCCACCCTCATATTGGTCACTCAGCGGTGAACACCGAGCTACGGACTGGTGGCACACTACTGCTCCAACCCTCCCCCAAGATCGCTTCGAGGTCCACGTCTATTGCACTCCTCTTCTCCCGCACCTCCACCCGCTCCTCGCCCTCCACATCGCCCAAAGTGCCGTCCTCGTCCTCTACATCCCCCGAGTACCCCTCCTCCAAGTAATCCTCCCACAAAGCCCATATTTATCCTCCCTCCATACCACTCCCCACACAACTCACCGTCTCCTCCTCTTCCTCCTCTTCCCTCTGGCACCGACAACCTGCAAAAAAGAAATAAATACATCTAATTGCCATGTGGATGGAATTCTAAGGCAAGTGCAATAAAAAATATTCAATTTAATATTTCTTCGCATATAACGACGACTTTATAAAAGCATACAAAGAAAGGCAGCAAGGTATGTAATGGGGAAGCATAGAAAGACCGAGAGTGTCACTAAAATGCTGCAAGTATTGGGATGGGACTCACTAGCACGGAGAAGAAAAATAAATAGGCTTTGCGCACTCTTCCGTACACTTGAGGGGGGAAAAGCATGGGGGGAACTGCGACATGAGATAGAAAACCCCAACTATATTGGTAGGAATGATCACCAATACAAGATGAAATGTCGGTCACAAAGGACCAACGTAAAAAAGTTTTCATATCTTAACAGGACGATTGATGATTGGAATAGACTCCCTGCAGAAACGTTTCAGCCCTTTCCTAGAAAGTTGAAGATTTTTAAGAATAGGTGCAAAAAATTTATTTTGGAAAACTAATTTCAATGTTTATTTTAAATTTTCGATGACTGATTTAGTGATGTACTTTCATTCTTTCACTGTTACAACCTGGCAAGTAGCCAACTTGTAACGATTTGTGTATAATAATAATAATAAGGGTACGGAAGCCGGACCACCAGCCTCCACATGGCGTACCTGGTAACGGCTATTGCCGGCTAATGGTGGACGTCTGCGTGTGGGGCTAACCACCCCACACGTTGTAAAACTGGTTCCAAAAAGGAATTCTGAGAAAGCCACCCACAACCAACCCCTCTCGGATGGGGGCCCTAGTGAAGTTGGGAGTGGCAACACGAATAACACCGTTACGGGAGCCCGGATGCAGTGGACGGAAACCCTAAGGGGCGACCTCCTCGCATGCCATGCTGCCAGCGAACCCGAACGCAGGGGGTATATGGCAAGGATGCACTCTTTGTGGTGTGAGATGCATCAAGAGCACGACCAACTATCGCAGCAGAATCTGCGCGATTATGCCAACCACCTGCGAAAAAAGGAAACTCTCCACCAACCGCCAGTTCAGAGAAACACACCACCGGCCAGACCACCCTCCCCGACACAGGCATCCTCTCCACCACCTGAGGCTAGAACGGCACTCATGCCGCAGTCTCTACCAAATCGGGAGGAAGCTGGTCAGGCCGTCGCTGAACTACGGACGCGGTTACTAAGCACAATATCCTACGATGAAGGACAAAAAAGGCAGAGAGATATCCACCGAAAAATCTCTCTGCGGGGTAACCACCTTTCCCGGTTGAATGGCCTCATCGACGAAATCCTGACAGAGACGTCGGACCTATGGACGGTAAATTGCGTGGTCTACGCTGCTGCCAAAATCATGGCTCACTCCCAAAAGAACTCCTCTTGGGAGGAAAAAGCAGAAAAAAGGCTGGAACAGTTGGAGGCCAAGATCACGCAGGCGAGACAACAGGCGTTGAGAATTCAGTGTGTGATGGAATACATCGCATCTGGGCGAGCTTTCACTCCTAAAGTTCGGCGCATAGCGCGCAGCCTCAGATACAACCATCACACACTGAATAAAAGCGTGCTGCTCACTATTAAGCAGCACGCGGTCGACAGAGTACGCGCGCTCACCACGGCCCGGAAAAAACTCCTCAAGAGGAGCAAGGCCGTGAGGGAGAACTCTACCTTTCTGCTTCACCCGTTCCGTCTCTTTCGGCCACCTTCGCCTGTTGTTGAATCTCCGCCACCCGTCCAAGAGGTTGAACGTTTCTGGAAGGAAATCTACGAAACGTCGAAGCCAATCAACGGAGACACTCCGGCCATAGGCCTCTTTAAAGAGTTTTGTGACCGCCACCTACATGATGTGGATGGACCTCTTTCAGTCACCGAAAGTGACGTGAAGAAGGCCTTCTCTGGCAAGAAGAATTTCTCGGCTCCAGGAATGGATGCCGTGAATAACTTCTGGTGGAAGAAATTTACTTCCACCCACCAACACCTCGCCAGAATCTTCACGTCCTTTCTAAATGGTGGAAAACTAATTCCACTTTGGCTGACTGAGGGACGCACGGTTCTAATACCTAAGAAGGGAGACTTGTCCAATCCAAAGAACTACCGCCCTATAACCTGCCTCAACACTGTATATAAGGCGTTCACCTCGATCTTGAGCGACCTTGTCCTACACCACATCAGCCGGTTTGGGAGGAGGTGTACGAGCAGAGGGGCTCAAAGCGGGGAATCGCGGGATGCAAGGACAACCTGCTCATTGATAGGTGCATATGCCAGGATGCCATCCGGCATAAGCGAAACCTATCAATGGCCTGGGTGGACTACAAGAAGGCTTTTGACACCACTTCGCATGAGCTTTTGATCGCCATGCTGAAGTTGATGAAAATCCACCCAGAGGTAGTGTCCTGCATCCAACGCCTGTTACCACTGTGGAAAACGCGCTTCGTTCTGACCTCAGGCAAGCGGTCAGTTTCCACAGAGTTGGTATCATACCACCGTGGCGTTTTTCAAGGCGACAGCTTGAGCCCCTTACTGTTCTGTATTTCCCTCCTACCCCTGTCCTTTCGGCTGCGACGAGGTAAAGGATACATGTGCGGTGTTCCAGGTGACAGGAAGCATAAGGTCACCCATTTGTTTTATATGGATGACCTGAAGCTGTACGCTTCTAATGCGAAAGACCTTCGCACTGCCCTGGACACCGTACTGGAATACAGTGAGGCTATAGGGATGGAGTTCGGATTGGACAAGTGTGCATCCATCCACTTGGCGAGAGGAAGATTTTCGGAGATCAAAGAAGACGTGCAACTTGTTGACGGGAGCGTCATTCGTCACCTCGAGGACGATGACAGCTACGAATATCTCGGCGTCCCCCAGCGCCGAATGCAGGAGGTTGCAATATAATAATAAGTAATAGGATGAGAGTCTTTCACCAATGCTGCTCCCAATCCATGCTTAGAAGTATCTGTTTAAACAATAATGAGTTTATTGGGATCAAAAAATGCCAATACAAGTGCTCATATCAATTTTTCTTTTAATTTTGTCACTGCTTCATGCTGTTCTTGACCCCAATACCAATCCACATCTTCTTTCACTAACTTCCTCAACGGAACATTCATTATGGATATATTCGGACATAATTAGGGTGTATGACAACTTGTCATTCTTCCTTATGTCATTAAGATTTCAATTTTACTTTACTTTTGACACCATGTGGCAAATTGTGTCTCAAATATTAAAGATAAAGCTCAATTTTATCTTGACAAAAGTTTTTTTATATTCTCTAGGAGTGTGTAGATATTATGTATCCTTGGCAACTGTTGCCCAACTCCGTTTATATACAACTACATCATCTGTTACTGAGTCAGCCAACAGTTATCAACACAAGCATGGAATTAAGGAAGCATTTAATAAAAATATACATTTGGAGCATGATTTAATGGAGTAGGCTGTGAAGATTCATCAATAATTGCAGCGGGACAGAGGAGGACGGAAGTAGGGGAAATGTGGTGTTATCGAAAGATGATAAAGATAAAATGGATGAATAAAATCAGCACTGAATATGTTCTGCAAAGAGAAGGAGATATAGAGAGTTATTAAAATTTGGAGAAGAAGAGACAATCATAATGGGTATACTTTTGTGACAGAAGAGGCTTTTGAGATAAGTGATGGCGAAATGAACACGATGAATTATTGAGGAAGACAAAAAGTGGGATACATCAGGAAAGTTAATAAAGTGAAATATTATATAGAGTTGGAGTGGTTGGCGTAGAGGAGTTAGAAGTGGAGAGAGGTGTAATTAACCAATCTTTAGATTGACGACTTCTGATGATGATGAGAAACTGTCCTTGCCGTAAGTATTTATTTTTGTTTTATTATATACTTTTTAAGTAGGCATTTGATAAGATGCACCAGTAGTTACGCTGAAAGTTTTTGTAATGATAGGAATAGTCCTAATTTATTGATTTGACATGACAACTCGCTTCTCGAAGGGACAGTTTTGTCCATTATATTTTGTTAATTATCTGGTAAGTTGCTACTGCAATAACCCTTATACATTTTTTATTGAAATAATATGAAATGACATATATTTTTATTCATCTAAATTATGCCTTCTGAATTGAAGTGGCATTATTTATTTCTTTTCCTCTTTATTATATCCTGATTCATCAAAAGTCAAAACTAATATTCTATATACATAAAGTCATAATATAAGTTTATATTTTTATGAATCTGAAGTGGTCCCAACAATTATTGAGTATTTACATATTTTATATGATTTCATTCCTTGAGGCTTCCATATGACTTAATATTCAATCGCCATTTGGTAGGTAAACTATCACATACTTTCAAATAGCACAATGAATTCGTTCATTTTAACTTATAATTTCAACAGAAAACCACGTGATACGCTTAAAGTTAGTACTCCCGGGAAATTCTAAAGTTGTAAAGTTAAAGATAGAAAAAAAGGTTATGTAATTTTGGGTGATAATGGCTCACCAATCCTGTGAATCATCTGCTACAGATTTTCTTTCTGATACCGTTGCAGTCAACTAAATTTAAGGAGATTAGAGATCAATTTCATTGGAAAGATAAAAGAAATTTATGTTCTTTGAACTTTGAATTCCTTTACCTATTCTTAAGTAGAGTACTATCATAATAGTTGGAGTATATCTCATTTTAAATCTCATAATTATATAATATCGCAAGAAATTTAATAGATAATAAGTAGTCATTTCAAGATAAGAGTTCATGTGAGGTTGAAAAACTGATTTAAAAAAATAAGTAATAAGGATTCGAGGGACAAATTCCAGCGATATGGTTCGAGATCTTTTGATTTATGATACCATGATGATACACAAAAATATGACTTAAATAAAGCTTAGGTTGTATTTATTATAATTGATTATTCATATTGGATCAATATTAAGGTGTAATAGAAGACATTTTCTAATCTAATTAGAAGTTACATTCATAAATGTCCAGTTTTCAACAATGGGAAAAGAACCTGGTTGGCCATGGACACGGTGGCTAAGGGATTTCTTAATCAGTTTCCTTGCTTAACTGCTGACGTATCGGCTGTCTTTGTGATAGGTAGCTGTGGTTCGCGGTAAAAATGGGGAACATCTTGATGTGTGAGTACCAAAACCATTCTTACACCTTGTTTTCACCATATTTAACCTCGAATATTCTATTGTATTTGGCTACATTCAGTAAAATGTTCGTACGATTTTGGTTGGTTTCCAAATCATCATGGACAGATATTGAATGTGTTAAATATCCGTTTAATGCCATAGATCAGTACCTAAGAGTAAATCTTCTTTTCAATAATTATTTGGAAGGCTTAATTTGCGTGAAAAACAGATCTGCTTATTAATTTAAACAGCAAACGAAGCAGAAGTCGTCGTTATATGCGAAGAAATATTAAATTGAATATTTTTTATTGCACTTGCCTTAGAATTCCATCCACATGGCAATTAGATGTATTTATTTCTTTTTTGCAGGTTGTCGGTGCCAGAGGGAAGAGGAGGAAGAGGAGGAGACGGTGAGTAGTGTGGGGAGTGGTGTGGTGGTGGGAGGAGAAATATGGGCTTTGTGGGACGATTACTTGGAGGAGGGGTACTCGGGGGATGTGGAGGACGAGGACGGGACTTTGAGCGATGTGGAGGGCGAGGAGCGGGTGGAGGTGCGGGAGAAGAGGAGTGCAATAGACGTGGACCTCGAAGCGATCTTCGGGGAGGGTTGGAGCAGTAGTGTGCCACCGGTGCGTAGCTCGGGCATCATTACTTCGGACAGTCGCAGTGACAGCACTCCTATTAGTAGTGTCTCTGACTACAGTGCCTCTTATTAGTGATACGCGTGAGTGACGATGAACAGGGTGTGGGTAATGTGTTCTCGCCATTTCATCTCCCATCCGAATACTGGCCTCCGGGCCACCGCAGTGGCGTGTGGCAGGGGGTCTTCGCGCCGCAATCCATCTGGAGGGAGGATTGCCCTAGCCCTGGGAGTGAGTGCGTGGAATAGGCCTGACGGGACCGGAGGGGACCGAAGGGGAATCGCCACGTTAAAACAAAGGATAACGAGCCGATGGCGCGGCCTCCTGGGCTCGGCATGGAACAGCGCCTTCACCCAATGGAAGTGAGTTGCGTGAGAGTATGAATAAATCAAACATAATATGAGCAATTAAAAAAAATATTATGGCAATTCTTCTAGTTCTTGAACCTAGTCCTTGGTCAGAAACATCCCACTTGATTTGAACGTCTAAAGGTACTCGGTAAAATGTGTAAAACTTTACATATTAAAATTAAATCAGGCATCTCATTCTCACCCTTAGCTTTGAGACCCATGTTCATTTCGTTCCACAAGCTCTTCAATTTGGCAACGTGCATGAGACATCTTCTCCTGCATTCCAATTAAAAGCAAAGAAATCAGTGCAAAGCTTAAACAACTGATCCTTACTTGTCCCTTCGAAGAGGAGCTTCCCAGGCCTCGTAAGCGGTTCTCCATTATCTTCTGGTACACTGAATCTGTCACAGAACATGCGATCATGGACTTGGCGTAACTATTTGTTTTGCGAAACAAATCGCTATTCGCCTTGTGCGCCATAATTTGTGCTTCTAAAGCGCTATCATTTAATGCGGCTGGTTTGACTAACCTCTTATCAATGACGTTTAGAGCACCTTGGTGGTAATCAAGTAAATCACGAATTTTCCTTTTCCACAACGGCCAATGTGCTTCACCGGTGAGAGGTTTAATGTGCTATGCCAGATCCATCTTGTATTAATCCTTGGCAATTCTCAATTGGACGTTTCTCCACTGGGTACCTGGGTCTATAACCCATTGAGTTTTATAAATTTCACCTAATAAAATCAACTTACAGACACCGATTCATATAAAAAGTGATATAATTCGAATCATTAACACATCTTGTGAGTATCTGTTTTTTTCTGAGAATTCCAATTGTTAGTAAACAAACTTGCCCTCCATGGTAACTCTAATGCTTTTTCAAATATTAATTTATATTAACACTCTAATGCTTTTTCAAATATTAATTTATATTAACACTATAGCAAAACCCGGCAGACGTTGCCCTGCCTTTTTTTACCATCCATTTTACATATATATATATGTAAAATGGATGATCTCTATGTAATTTAGAATGTATAAGCTGTTGTAGATAAATGTGGAAAATTGAAATATGGCTCATACTGATGAGATTATATTATTTTTATTGATATAAATTAAGAATGAGCGATATAAATTTTTTATGAACAACTCACGAAAATGATAAATATTCTTTACTATTTCACTCGCAGAACAATTGAATGAACTTAAAATAATTTATACTTATTAATGCTTTAATTTATCGTAACGCTAGTGGATAAACATTATTTTTAGTTTTCTGATTTGGGGAATAGATGTACAGATTTTTTGGACTTCTAACTCTGGAGCAAGCAACATATAGTTGACCATGCAAAAAACACGGGCATTCTAAATTTAATCCGGCAAAGCGCAGTGAATGCCCTTGAGCTTTGCTAATTGTCATCGCGAAAGCAAGACGCATAGGAAACTGTAGTCGTTTGAATGTGAAGGGCAAATCATTGGGAATCGTTGGAATGTGCGTAATTAGCACATATACATCTACGATGTACCGTGTAAGCCACCACTAGGGTGTGTGGCACGGGGTGATTCCACACCAGGCATGCAGTACTCGTCCCAGAACAAATCAGAACCTCGCACGCTCCCCCTGGCGCTAGGCGCAGGCCAAAAGCAGTCAGGAGAACAGTGCGCAGTCCAACCGGAAACTGGGAGAGTGATACGTAAAAGAACATGCAAACATGCAGAGAAATGCTATAGACACATCTAGTGGTTAATATTACTAATATTGTTAATTTATGAATACTACGTGAGGCTACTTCATGCAAAGAACAAAACAAAATAATGCCGGACTAATCGACCGGTGTGAAGAGTTAGTAATGATGTGGTGATACCCTCCCGTACTCGCGTCAAATTTCGGAACAAAAATGCTCGCGTGGCGTCTGCCAGACGCCATCTGTGTACATTATAATAAAATAATTAGAATTAGAATTAAATGCAACACACTATTTTTACGTTATTTATTTGCTCCTTTACAACTTATAACATCGTAAATACAATAGCCTTTCACTTATTTAAGACATTTTAACCATCTACAAGTAACCAAGCAAATTTTTGATACATTACACACAATTAAATCACATCACAGCAATACTTACATATTTTTAACCTTGCAAACAATACAAACGTATTCAGAATGTTCTAAGCATATATAATGCTTAGAACATTCTGAATACTCACAGGAAATGCATCTATATTTTGTCATTCGATTTTTTTTTCGGTCGCAAATGTGTCATCTCTTTCTAGAAATTTGTTTTCCCTCCGTTCTTTCCTCTGATTCCCTACGAATTCTTTTGGAACTGGAAGGTCTTGACTCATTATGACCAGTTTCTTCATCTTTCTCACTAATGGCTAAAGTTCTTTTTCTCAATTCCCTGGGTAAATTTACCACGAGACTACGTTTTTGCAGTTGCTCTTTGGTTAGTTCTTGTGCAAGGGCTTTGATAAAAAGCCTTCTTTTCAGAATTGCATAAGAACTCTGTTTGTTGTGTTCAAGGTAAATAACCTGAGCATTTATTGCTGCCACATTGAGAATTGTATAAAATATAGTCATTGGTCACCTTTTGGTGTTTCTTGCTACTGAGTATGTCGCACATAGTTTATTTACTACATCAACGCCAGATTTAGTTGCATTGTAAAATGTCACGATTTCTGGCTTGTTCGCATTCCCTGTCGTTTCATCGATTGTGGAATCATGATGCATGGAGGATATCAAAATAACATTTTTTCTTGGCTTTGGTATGTATGATAGCAATGTGCAATGCTTATTGAATCCAAAACGCAAAATGTAGGAATGAAGCAGTCGGCTTCTATGAGAGTACATCTGCATCTACGATGTACCGTGCAAGCCACCACTAGGGTGTGTGGCACGGGGTGATTCCACACCAGGCATGCAGCACTCATCCCAGAACAAATCAGAACCTCGCACGCTCCCCATGGCGCAATGCGCAGACCAAAAGCAGTCAGGGGAACAGTGCGCAGTCCAACCGGAAACTGGGAGAGTGAGTGATACGTGATCTTCTCCTTTACACATCTTCTCCTTCACATCTTCTCCTTTACAATTTTCGTTTATTATTATTGCTTCAATCATATTCGGCATTAGTTTTCTAACGGAAAGTCAGGTTCCGTTACACAACTTTGGTGTGTTGAGATTCCGAAGTAGCAGTATTGGTGAGCCAACTTTCAACGACAATATGTGCGGTGGTATTCCAGCAGGCTCCAAAGAAACGAGAAATTCTAAAGGAAAATTATCGTTATTCACGAAGTTGTAGGTGATGTTCGGAAAAACCACATTTTCAAGATTTTTAATTGATGACAGAAGTTCACAGAAAATCAGTGGGAATGATATCTCCTATGTTTCAGGACGAACAGGAAGTTTGCCATCGCCCATATCCAAAAGTTGCTTTGCAAATGTTTGTGCAGAAACATCTCCAATATACACGCATATTGGTTGGCAGTGTTTTTTCTTCACGTGTCTCCAGAGAGCCGAATTCTTCAGCTCGTCTGCTGGTGTTGATCTTGGAATGACGGGCAAAGTTTGATGGAAGTCACCGGCGAGCAATATCAGAGCTCCGCCCATTTGGCGTTGATCGCTTCGAAAATCTCGTAGAGTACGATGAATTGCTTCAAGTCCTTTTTGATGGGCCATGGTACAATCATCCCAAATAATGATTGGCATGTTTTCAATACAGTTGCCATTCCAGATGTTTTTCCAATACCGCAAAGAGGATTTGCAGCTAGATTTAAATTCAGTATCAGCTTGAGAGTCGAATGCGCCGTGCGTCCTCCGTCAAATAGCGTAGCTGCAATCCCCGTTGATGCCACAGCCAGAGCAATGACATGTTTCATTCGAATTTCGGCGAGTATCAAATTGAGTAGAAATGTTTTACCTGTGCCTCCTGGTGCATCACGAAAAGAAATATGCACACATTAAATAAAATTATTAAGAAAACCAAGATAATGTTTTGTGAAACGAAATAAAGAGGCCAGAACCGTCGTCAACTTTGGACAGCTAAAACTTGTGAAAATGGAAGGATGTTTGCATCCTGAGGAGCATGACCATTAGTGATGGATGGTCCCAGAAATATATTGTGACCAGAAAAAACTTATGAAAAGATAGTGTTCTACCAGAAGTGGACAGCTAGTCACTTATGCCAGGAAGTAAGGAATTATTTTTTGCGTACATTTGGATTATGCTCTTAGGCAGAGAAACCTGGAAAAAACTGTTGCAGATCAAAATAGATTGAAAGCAATGAATATATTGTGATATCAAAGAATGGTGAATATGGACCCGAGAGTATCACCATCGAAGATGCCTGACAGGCAAACTTATTGGACACTTTTTGCGACACAATACTGACAAAAAAAGATCGAAGGAGAACTAAGAAGTTGCAATTATTAAGAAAGGAATATATCGGGTAACATTTAAAGGACGCTAAAGAAAGAGTTATGAAAGGAAGGAAGCGGTTGGTAAAGGAGGATGGTGGAGTGGAGAGCTGCAGTATACCATTCTTTAAATAGATGAGTGCTGACGATGATGATGTGACGCAAATATTTCTAAGTTCATCCAAAGTACTGGTCTCTTTAAATATAACGATTCAATGCGAGCGCACATGCTAGATTAAATGTAGCATTATAGTAACATAATAACAAGACACAGATGTAGTACAGCTGTGTCTTGTTATTCTTCGTGACATCAATTGTAATTGAATCTTTTTTAATTACAATGGAATGTTTGTGGAGGTTTATATTTGAATAGTCGACCAAAGCTCCAGAAAAAAAAACATTCAAATATTGAGTTTTGAGTAATCCAAAAATATTAAAAAATATTGGAAGAACCCATTTGTGATAATTTTTTCTTCAAATATATTAACAGACGTGGCTGTGGATGTTTCGAGAATCAAAACGTGTTTATTTTATTTTAGTATACCGCGCTTCTAATTGTAAGCTAAGGAATTTAAATTATCGTTACAATTCTATATTTCAATGTATTAAATGAATACATTCGATTTATGAGATTCAATGTATTACTTAGTACACGGTAATAAAAAAACTTTTCAGAGCGGAGAACTCAATATGTACAATTTTTTTCTCCTTTGATATTACATGACATGGTTGTGGATATTTTGAGAATCAAAATGTTTATATTTTAGTTAAGTACACCGCGCTGATATGCTAGCACGTTTATTATTTTGTTTGAACTCGATATTTCAACTTCAAGAAAGATTACTTTAGTTTTTTTTTAAAGAATAAAAGTAGCATTAAAGACCGCGTAAACTAAAAAAAATTAAATACTCTTGGAAGAAGTAATGTGTGCGAATTTTTTTCTCCTTTCGTATTATATGAAATCATTGATAAAGTGTCGTGATTCATAATGTTTATATTTTAAGTGATCTAAGATTTTCCCGGTGGATATGATGTATAAAGTCTTCTCGAGTGTTACAACAGGTAATAGGCATTACATCTGCCAACGTTTCGACGAACGACTTGTCCGTCATTATCAGGGCTTCTGAATACCGCATGAGTCAAAATTTGCCGTTATTTATATCCAACAATCCGGATCAGGTGACTCCTGGTTGGTCCGCTATCTTTGACCGTTAGACCGTTAGAGGCTATCTTTGACCGTTGACCAATTTATTTTGTTTGCTTGGCCAATTTATTATAGATTTCCAGGCTTAACTTAATTTGTGTCGCGGTTAATTTTTTTTCTAGGCGGATCTCTATGGCCTCTTTGATTATATGGTCCCATTAGCCATGCGTACGGCTAAGTATCTTTGCATCTTCCCATTGTATGGCATGGTCTTCGTTGATGCTATGTTCCGCTACTGCCGACTTCTCTGGTTGCGCCAATCGAAAGTGCCTCCAATGCTTCAGCCTGGGGGGTTATTTTGTAATCTCACTTTTTTGAGAATACGTCATAAAATGTCACTTTTTCGTAGTTCAACTCCCTCACCCAGGCGGCGTGACCATCTTAGGATCTCAAGCGGTGAACTGCCGGTCATGTGCTGGTCTTTTAGACGATTCTTTCGCTCTGATCCGTATCTTTCGACTCTTGATCCGTTTCATTATCTCCGCCTGCCATTAGTTCCATCTCACCTGTCATAAAGAACGTGACATGGAGCCACCATCGTTTCCACTTGAAGCTTGAGTTGTAAAATAAACAAGGGCGCGAAATATACAAACAATTTTAAATCGTATTGTTGTCATTTGCACAACGCGAAGAACTTCAGCATTTTCAACTCCAATATATTGGGCACTTGAATGCATGCTTTGTTTGAAATGCTTATGTTATTATTAGCTTGAATTATCTGTGTATATATTTCGTATCAATATTTCCCAAACAATGTTGCTGATATATTTGTTTTCGTGTGCCTATCCGCCAGTGTATGGAGTACGGAATTCAGTTATTTATACCATAATTTTAACAAATATTGCCTTAAAATCTACGTTCTTGGTAGATATTTCCCGTGCTTGTGAATCGAATAATAATTATATGCACTTAATTTATTTTTAAATATGGAGTGATAGCTTACATGTCGCTTGTAGTTTTGACTGTATTTAGATTTTCGTGGTAAGTACAGTGTAAGATGTTGAGCAATCTGGGTATTCGCTAGTCTCGGCATCTTTTATTTGATATAAGGTAATTGAAGCTTCGACAATTCACGAACCGTTCGTGAGCTGATCATTAAGAGAGGGAAACGGATCTCCCGCCTTTCCACTGAGAGTCACTAAAAAGGTGAGATTACAAAATAACCCCCCTGGTCACAATCGTTCGGCCTCTCTCTCCCACGTAGACTTTATATATAGACCCCTGACCCCTGGCGTCTTCAGCTGGATGGGACCCTTCGCCTTCGCCAATTGAGCATTTAATTTATAGGTGGTGGTAGGTGAATCGTTTTAATATTATAGCGCTGGAGAATACGATGAATTCTTCCCGATATGGTGGAGATGTAAGGGAGAAAAGCTTTAGCAAACGGTTTTTCAGTTGGCTTTCCTGTGCAGCTCTCTTATGTCGCTAAGGACTTTTTTAAGGATTTTTAAAATTTTGTAGATTTTCCATAGCATTCTGTAAAAATGCCTTTTTTTAGATGGGTCAACTCAGCTGGGATGCTCTCCTTATCAACTAAGGACTTGGTTCTGTTAAAAAATGTAGATAATACCGCGTATTTTTGCCGCGACCGCGACCTGCACTAAACATTTATTTTACTTACTCTTACGTCATAAATCATGTCTTGGTAGTTAATTATTTCCAAGACTAACTAAAGACGAAATAAAATAAAAAGCACTTATTAATTAGAGAAGAATGCTGGCTGAAAATAAAAAATGACTGAAGATTTATGGATTAAACGTAAACTACTCACTGCCTGTTCTGCTTTTTCATGATTTTTCCCTTGGTGTACGAATTTAACGCGAACTAATAGTCTGCCCGTCTACTATAACTCATGTTTTCCATTCAGAATACTAAAGGAAATCGTTCACTTATACATATGTATTAGTGAACAATTTCCTAATAATCTTGATATGGAAATATCGAGGAAGTGAGTTCATGTAGCTTGGTCGGAGATTGTTTTCTGACTGGATGAGTTCGAAAAATGAGCAATCCGCAATTTGAACTGGCTCCTCTGTGTCGAATATCCTTGCTCTTCTTAAATCATGTACTTCTTTCTGTTTTAGTTATAACATCAAATTCGGATGCGGTCTCCATTCTGACTTCTAAAACATCTCGCTCCAACTATCGAAATGACTGAGACCAAATTGATCGACGCTAATCGAAGGTCAAAGAGATCGAGGCAGTAATTCGTCAGAGAACATCTCAATTTTTTTTACTATCCCTCTTACAATTTTCCCTATTTTCTTCTTTTTTTAAAACTCATTTTTCGATTGTCATTGTAAGGTATTCTTTCGGTCAGATCATATCTTACTCAACTGCTTGGTAAAAAATGTAAATGAAATAGTAGCTGGATTATGTTACTATGCCCAGAGTACTTCCTTTTAAAAACTACGACGAGATGTATCGTGAAATGGAAAAATATGTAATATTCATCACAGTATTTTAATTACAACTGTGTTGTGATCGCCTCGTGATTTTTAGATGGTGGACAATAATCAAAACATGTGAATTACAACCTTCGTTATTGAAACAGAACAGCTTTTTTTCCTGCTAGTCGACGACTTTCTCATTTCCACATTTGCGAATATCCCTTGAGGGTGAATTGCCCCACTCCTAACTTGCCCAACCCTAATTAGGTTTCCTTATGTTATCGAATCTGTTGTTTTGCAAGGGAGTGGATACATGGGAAAGAGAAGTATCTTAAGCATGCCAAAGCCGGGGACCGGGATGAGACTACCTACCTGCCCACGTTAACGTCATAGACGATGTTGAGGCTTGTCGGTCGTCGGGTCGTGAGGTTGAGGTCGTCATCGCTTGTTGTCGCGCGAATTCCCAGAATTCAAGAAATATGGAAAAGTGCTGTTTTGCCCGATGATGCGAAATTTCTCCCCCCCCCCCTCCCGTCCGCGTCGCTATCAAAAACGGCACAAAGGCTAATTGGTCAACAAGCAAACAAATAAATAGAGTTTTTAACAAAAATATACCCTAAAAAAATGTAATACACAAATGAAAAATTGAAAAATACGTAGAAAAGAAAGCTTGGGTCTGTGATTTATGGACATGGAGATGGAATAGAAGGAGTCAACTCGGCAGTATGTTTTCTGAGGAGTGATTTGTAAACGGAGGGTGTGGAGAAGAGATCAAGGGAGGGTAACTGTGAGGCTATGGAGTTGAAAGTTTTCGGGATACGGTAGAATAGGGAGCGCTGGGATATTGAGAGTCTGAATTTGGGAATGTCAAGAAGGGAATTATTGCGTAGGGAACGAGAAGGAACATAAAGAGGAAAGAGAGGAAGAAGGCAGTTGGTACGTACCACTTCAAATGCTATGGAGGAACTTCATGTCGCATAGTACGTGACGGAGAGAGAGTAAAGTTCGAGGTCAACACTTTGCGTTTTGGATCAAATTTTATTTCCAAGAAATAAAACTAAAACAATATATATTTTCTACTATTTCCCTCGAATCCACTCTTGTATCAATTGTGCAATTTTCGGAAAACTTGTAATCTATTTCGGAAAACTTGTAATCCCGCTGTTAAAAGGCTACGTCGTTATCTGACTGCAACCCGAAGGAGATTCAATTAACGGCGCGTCGCTTGGATGAAACTAACGTTTCAAGGCAAGTGAGACCCACATCGTCATTCTATTGTCAGTGCATTTTATCCCAATGAGCCATTTCACGACCTCTATGGAGTGAACAGAAAATTAATAATACTACAATTGTTAGGATATTGGGATAGTTATTCATTCGAAAACATCAATTAACTTTGTAGCGCGTAATACTTACCTATTTTCTTAAAAAAGGACTATTAGGTTAAGCTATTTTTACGTCATTATGTTCTTTGATGTTTTATTGCCGCTAGCTCTCCAGACTCTGGTGCATATTTCCAATTCGTACAAGGCACATGATATTAACAAGTGCTGGGGGTTTTAAAATGAGCATCAAAGTTCAAGCACTGATTGTTTGGGGAGACTTTTTATATCGATCTCGTATTCGCCGTGCACAGATTTTCTGAGAATGAGTCCCCTCTGAGGGAGACCACGAAACATGTTAAAATGGAGGTAAAGAGACTTAACCTATCATGCTCACAAATGTTTCCTCACCCTACCTCAGCGGCGAGAGGATGGGAACCACAATAACGGAAACAAAAGTATGTGCGCTCGTATTGATTCGTTAAATCGTATTTAAAGAGACCAGATTTTGATATGAACTTAGAAATATTTGCGTCACATCATCATCGTCAGAACTCATAAATCTGAAGAATAGCATCACTGCAGATTTCCACTCCCCCATCCTCCCCTACCAACCGCTTCCTTCCTGCATAACTCTTTCTTTAGCGTCCTTTATATTTTACCCGATATATTCCTTTCGTAATAACTATAAATTTTTAATTCCCCTCGCATTTTTTGTCTGTAATATATTGTGTCGCAAAAGGTGCCCAATTAGTTTGTCTGTCAGGCATCTTCGTTGGAGATTTTCTCCGTCCATCTTCAACATTCTTCGATAACACAACATCTTCATTGCTTTCCATCTATTTTGCTCGGTAACAGCTTATACCGGGCTTCACTGCCTAAGAGCATAATCCCAATGTACGTTAAAAAATATTTCCTTACTTCCTGGCTTATGTGACTAGCTGTCCACTTCTGGTGGAACACTTTCTTTTCTTAGGTTTTTCTGGTCTCAATATCTTTCTGGGATCTTCCATAGAAACTTTTCATTGTTTTTTCCATTGATTCCATCATTCTCTTCAGATCTTCTTCCATCTACATCTACATCTACATGTTACCCTGCGAGCCACCTCTAGGGTGTTTGGCAGGGGGTGACAAGTCACCAAAATGCAGCATGCAAGCGGACCGCCACATGCACACCGCACGGTCATGAATATTAAGGATACTAACCAATTCCATCATTAACTAAAAACCATCATGCAGCATGCAAGAGAATCCCCACATGCACGCCACACATGTACGATGACACATAATATTCTACATGCTACTTAAGAGGGCAATCTGCCTATGAAGCTAGAACATGCTAAACATGCTGTTAGAAACACCATAAAACTCCGTAAACATGCTTTAAGAAATACATAAGTTAGTAAGCTACACTACCAGTCAGTCCTTTCACAGCCGTTATAGTCTCTTATCGCACGCGGAAAAAACGACATTTTAAATCTATCTGTTCTACAGTCTATCTCTCTTATTTTATTTTTATGATCTAATCTACCATAGAACTTTGGCGGTCGTAAAATATGATCAACTTCGTCGGAAAATAAACTACTCTTGAATTTACATAATAGATTTAGTCTTGTTTTCAATCTACGGTCTGACAGTGATTCCCATCCGAGTTGTTCTAAGAGGTCAGTAACACTAACAAGACTATCGTAACGGCTTTTCACGTACCTGGCTGCTCTTCTCTGTACACGCTCTAACTCTGTTTTTAAGCCTGTTTCATGAGGATCCCAAACACTGGAAGCATATTCTAGAATCTTCTGCTTCCCCTCTGCTAGAATTACTATATCTTCAGCAGAGCCTTTACTGATAATTTCTCCGTGCAATTGTATTGCTGTTTATTCCATTTTTGTATTTTTGACTAAATTACCCACAAATTTAATTTTTGTTTTTAAAAGATCAAGATTTGAACTGTTGTATTATATATATTTCAACCTAAAATGAGTCGTCAAACAGCTTTTTTTAACTATAAAAAATTCGCAAATCTTTCACCTTTCGGTTTTTGTTACTCGATTATGCCGTGGTTGTGTGTCACAAATAAATGTTTATAAAGTTAACGCACATACCTGTGTCGTGATTGTTTGTAAATATGAAGCCTGTCCCTTTTATAAAATTATTTTATGAGTTATTAGACCCTAAAAATGGGTCTAAATAAAAAAGTAGGAAAATTTCAAGTCATCAAGGAGTTCAGAACATATGTCTGCGTACCCACAGTTTAAAATAAAACGCAGAGTGATGTATTTGTAGAGTGAAAATGTCATTATATTTTAAATTTGACCATTAGATCGACATATATTGGCGTGACAGGTCGGAGCTGCGCCGCGCCATTTTGCGCTAGCTTGTGATATTCGAAGCGTCATAGCTTTGAAAATTATAATTATTAAAAAATAGTATTAAGCACATCATCTGGTCTTATATTATTATTATGTACCAAAATTCATGATAATCAAAGATGGTCGAGCCACGGCCTTGGTTGAGTTTGCCTAGATTGGAATCTGTAACGAGAATACGTGATACTCACCAGCTCATTTTCATCCCCTGTGGAAAAAATGTCTCATATCTCGAATTCTCATCACAATCATGAGCATTTCATATTTCTGAGGACCAACAAAATCTCGGAAAGCTGTCATAATAGAAATATAAGGAGTGGAAATAGCTCGATCATGATGTATGTTCCACCGATGTAGTTATCGACAATCCATCGTAAATGGATCACACCTTAGAAGATGTTTCACCTCGGGTTTGATTGTTTTAGTCCCAAATTTTTATGTAAATGGAGATTAGATGTTTATTGCATATAGCTTTATATATGTAGATAATAGCTACAAAAACTTTCTTCACATTTTTGCTGGAGAAACATCATTAGATAACTATTGGTAACAAATCCATTCATGAAGTTATTGGTGGCGCGAAACTTTGTAGAATTCCATTGTAGGAAAAAGATTAAATGCTTTGCACAATTCCACTAGAGAAATTTGTTTATTGAGTCAACATTTTTTACTGCACTGCAGCATCATCAGGACCCCTATAGATTCCCCAATCAGGACCCCAGGACATCAGGAGTCTTGATGATACTGCAGTGCAGTGAAACATGTTGACTCAATAAACAAATTTCTCCAGTGGAATAGTGATAAGCATTTAATCTTTCTTCTATCTCCATTCATTCGTCACACGTCCACGCGTGCTTTTTGAAATTATAATTAGCTTCTTGTTTTGCCCGCAACAGATAAAAATGCTTCTGTGTTACGTGTCCCATTCGCGTCCTTTTGCCTGCTCACCCTCCCGCCCACCTCACCTCATTTCCCGGCCGTGCAAATCCGCAACTGCTCAACGTTCGCGGCAGCTATCGCCCAAAAAATCGCATGATCCCGTCATGAGAACGCCCAAACTGTGGCTGGCGAATATAGTAGAAATTTGGTTTCATTTTAAGACCAAAAACAGCCCAATCTGCAATAAATCACCCAATTTGGCGAGCCTGCAAAGGAGTGTCTTCAAATAGGAGAAAGAATTCCTTGTCAATCGCCGTCATGGATGCTCTCTCGGCCCTCTTCCAGGAGTGTCATGACTGTCAATGACTGTCTTAGTTGCATATGGTGGTAGTAGTGGCACTAAAAGAACACAACAGTTTCATTGTAACTGTATCGCAACCGAAACAGTTTAAAAACGAAACAGTTCCGCGAAACACCCTGTTGCGGACAAAAGCTAGAGGCACATCAAACAACAGGCGATCAATCAACGCTGTTAAAACATGGCTGGTAGTTCTTCATTCTATGTAATAAGAAATCTTTAATTCAAATAAAGTAAAAATTTCATTAGAACTCATGACAGATACTTTACAATGTAAGAGAAACAATAGGGTAGTTTCCTTCATCAAAGAAAACAGAATTCATTTATTGCGACAGGTGCCCCAGCATAAACGTATTCATTACACGCAAATTATTTGGATTAAAAAGTCATAGTTTACAAGTAAATTGAATGTTAATTTTAAGTTCATTTGAAAAGGCTCGGAAATGGCGGAACAGCGGCAGCTCTTATGATGACGTAACAGGTAGATAGTCAACATTGCGAGGTATATGGAATTGTCATCGACTGTACTTACTATAGTATTTCAGAGTCCCTAAAATCTGGTGAACATGTATTAATATACCTCGATTCAAATGCTCTAATTTCGGAAAGTCTCCTCCATTGAGCATGCCATTAAAAGAAGTGTTCTAGGCTCCTACGCTACCTGCTAGTACAGAGCTACCGCGAAGGAGTTCTTCGCGGCAAGCGTCGCATGCGCAGTGAAATGGATAACGAAACTGCGTACCTGTGACTTCGCGTTCTGTGGTGTTCCGGCCTAGATGTTTACGTTTTGATCACTTTCGTTTTGACAAACATTTCCTTTATCTCATCTTCTATTCCTTTCATTTACCATTCCTATCATTCATACCTTGCATATTTCATTAGTTACCTTTCATCATCAGTTCCTTTTGCTGATATACAAAGCCACAAGGTTTCATGAGAAGAAGTTCAATGGCTTTACAAACTGGTTTTGTACGGACAATCTACCGTAAGTGGATGTGGCCATGGTTGTGGAGTTCTTTAGAGAAGATGTTCGGTTTAGTGCAGGTGAAATCAGAGGAACAAAGCAAGGTACTCTCTTCTGACAGCTTTTAACCACAAAATTCTCCTCTTCTCGATTAGTGGAACCGCGACGTAAGCTTTCTTACTATCGCTAAATGTTGTTGTGTGACACTGCGGCACAAAACAATTTTTATAAAGCAGTGTTCTCGGAGGCATGTTACTGGTACTTCTTGGAGAATATGATGCTGATCAGCTGATGCAGTGAATCACGAGTTCCCATCAATGGTCTGTGATCACGGTGAGGGGTGATCAACGCATTTTAGTTGTTTTAGTATTTACTCATACATGGTTTGCTTCGAGATTTTGCCATCCATTATGCTATTGACGGTAAGCCATTTTTGCTAATTTCATGTTCTGGCAATGACACCTCGACAAAGTGGATGAATTAAATTAATGTGTAATCGTATCATAGCTGCGGCGCAGCACCTGCTCTCCGTATAGTTAAAAAGTGACGATTTCGTGCTTGCTTGCGGGAAATATTTCGAAATGAATACGAACAAAATGGTTTATTTCATGCTTTTCATACTAACTTTACCTAAAAAATAGGAGCTAGCACCATTAATTTGAGAATATATTATACCACACGATTTTCATTCCCCATACCGTAACCATAAATGTTTCATTATTGTGATGAGGTTTCTCTATGCGACTAGAGCAGCTAAATTAATAAATAAAGCTCATTTCCATTTTACACCAAGTTTACTTTTGTCAATAGTTTTTTTCCCGTCAATAAATTTATTATTATTATTAAAGCTTTCTCGGCGGACGTCGTCTGCAGATAAGCAGCGGCTGCGAACCACCTAGCGGCAGATTGCGGTAGTTGCGTACGTACCTGTGACGTCACACGTAGGATTAACCAGCATGCAATAGTTTGCCGTCGCGTTTTCGCGCCGTTGAATTTTTTCACTTTTTAATTAATAAGGAAAAATACTTAACGTCATTTAAAAATCGAACGGCTTCAAACACGTACTCCAGGGGTTATAAACTTCAGATCTAGGCAATAAAAAAAAATAGGAAACCACCCTATTGCACTTTTCTACAAATTTCTCTTTTGCGTACAACGCGTTTCGGCTCACAGAGCCATCATCAGGTACAAGACAAAGTTGTAAGAGAGTACATCACATATATATCTTTTCAGAGGAGGGGGGGGTGTTAGTGGGAGGAGACTAGAGGAGGAGGGGGACGGAGGAGGTAGTGACGGAAGAAACCTGGGAGAAATCAGGAAAAACCAAGGGAGGAAAGGGGGGAAAGGAATAAACCGTGAGGGAAAGGCCAAGAAACAGCAAAAGGTGAAAAAATGTAGGTGGGGGGGGGGAAGAAGGCAGGGAATTGGCATGTCATTAGAACGTATGGAAGCGGCGCTAGGGAAAGGAGGGGGAAGAATGCACCTGAGGGTAATTAGGAAAGGGGGTATGAATGGGAAGGGATAAGGTGGGCACCGCCCGGTTAAGGGTGGAGGACCTGGGTGAGTGGATTGGAAAAACCATCATGGGGAGGGGGGGAGGAGTCGGTTGGGAGGAGGGTGAGTGGGAGTTTGGCTGTTTATTTGAGAAAGGGGGTTCCTGAGGAGAGGAGAATGGGAGGGGAGAATGGGTTACAAGGCAATTTGTGGAAAAGTGCAATTGTTTCTCTTACATTATGAAGAACTTCCACGACATCTCGCCTGAATCTGTTGAATTTAGATACTTTACAGTTCTTGCTCTATCTGCACTGATGGGCCGACATGTGTTGGCTGAATAAACCAGCAACCGCCTGCAACAGATTTTAATCAAACAAATTGAGGGCCTGAGAGTCAAAGTAATACAAGTGACAAACGTTGTCCAGTGTCACCTGTATCACTTTACCCCGGTAAGACATGACAAAAAGCAAAGTATCTTAAGTGTTTTGCGGCTAGATCGCAGCACCATACTTTCGACCACTTGCATTCCTTTTCCTGTAGCTACCTGACGGTACCAACTTAGAAAATATGCATTTGTAAGCATGCGCGCAGCGGTCAGCACTAGCGTCGCCCCGGTATTGGTCTCAGCTGAAATGGTAGCCGCCGGATGTGGAATCACATTTAGGTGTGGCTCCTCTAACACCTGGCGGCGCCTTGCCGTGGGATCTTGCTTCGTGGGAAGATGCACGGGTAAGGTAAAAAGCTACTGCAATTGCCGGCCAATAGGGAGCCCTCGAGGGGGTCACGCGGTGACGCGGTGCTGGGCGCTGCGTGGTGGCAGGAGAGACTCGAGCAGTCTCGCGCGGGTGACCGATAAACATGTATTGTGTGTGCGTGAATAAATTGTAAAAGCAGAATTTCCGACTTGTTCCCTTACCGCGTCTTCTCCGGACCAAATCCTTTTATTTAAGCTAAGCGCTTACACATTTATATCGTTTTTCTTGTTGATGTCACTTGTATTACTTTGACTCTCAGGCCCTCAATTGTGGCTTATAACCGCAACGCAGCCACATGTCCAGTGTGACCGGAACGGAATAGAAGACGAAAGAGTCAGCTTCAGCTTATCAGTTACCGCTGCACAGCACGGAGCGCGGCTGCGGCACGATCACGAAACTAACTGTTGTTTGCATCAGTTGTTTGAAACTGTTTTCTCACCGAAACAGTTGCGGCTGCAGCCGTTTCGTTCCGACAACACATTATTACAATACTGTTTGGTGGCGAAGCAGTGTCCCCAATTATCAATTCAATGAGTGTTCTGTATTTAATCAATGGTGGCAGGTTAAAGGCCAATGCCGGAATAACTCCCACTCTTCAGATTTATTGTCTCATGCTTATCACATTCGGTCACAAATAGCAACATATGTCCTACACTTTCCCTATCCTTAACCCTTTATATCTCCAACCCTTCTCTACGGCGTCCTAAGTCCTTCTTCGACCTCATTCTCTCTTATCCAGTATTCTCCCCTCAGATCCCTCTTCAACAGCCTCCTTTCATTACCTTTAATTGCGCCATCGAACCACTCCTCTGCATCCTATGAATGTCCTCCAGTCCCCTCCTTTCTCCCTCCACCACATTTAGCACCTCTTTGACCACCTCTTCTTCTTCCCCTGTGCTCACCTTATCCTCTCCTTCCATCTCCAAAGCCACAACTTTAAAGTCTCCAGATTTCGCTCTACCCCTTCCGTCATAATTTCGGATCCACACAACACCACATTTTTCAGCCTTCACTAACCTTATCTTTTTGATTTTTCCTAAACCACTATAGTAATGGTCAT
Organism: Pyrrhosoma nymphula; assembly: GCA_963573305.1. Taxonomy (NCBI): domain Eukaryota; kingdom Metazoa; phylum Arthropoda; class Insecta; order Odonata; family Coenagrionidae; genus Pyrrhosoma; species Pyrrhosoma nymphula. Next base: position 129,937,162 of record OY754335.1, on the reverse strand, counting down.
CTCTAATTCTTTCTGCAATCATAGTATAGGTTAATTTGGCTAGAGCTATATTTCTCCTTCTTTTTGCTACTAAACCCATGTGTCATGTATTCCCATACAGGATTTAAGGTTTTCTCGGCGAATAATATGACTGAAAGTTTCTCGGGTTTCACACCGGGTAAGATTTTGTTAAATGTATCAACGTTTTTGAATGTATCAACGGAAAAGTCTGCATTAGCAGAGCATAGCCTTGACCATGGACATCGTGTCGATTTACCTAATTCCAGACTACTTTCCCGGGTGTCCAAATATTGGGAATGAATAACGAAAGAAGCGATATTGATACAGTTGGAGCAAAATAATATCAATAGAGACAACGGCTTCAACTTAAGTAGAACTTGGCGCTCAGTAATTGAAGAAATTCAAAGAACGCGTAACGGCTTCCACAATAATGGGGCATCTGTGGCTATATATATAACCGCCAGAATCCTCGCTCAAACTCATTATCCTGATGACGATGGCTGAGTCAACCATCGAAACGTTGATACATTTAAAAAAATCTTACCCGGTGTGAAACCCGAGAAACTTTCACTCATTCCCATACATTTTCTAAATCCTAAATGGACATTTCAGTGTGGAAGTTACTATTGTGTTTCTATCGACATGGACATAGCATTCTTCCACAAAATTAAGCCTAATATGCTTTTATGCGTCCTAAATGGACTTTGCCTAAGTAATTCTTCTTCCTATTTTATAACATTATCATTATTACTCATAGGCCACCTTTATCATGTGTACTTGCGTTGAAAAATAAGGGTTCATAAATAGGTTTCCAATATATTCTATCTAGTAGATACATCTCACAGCTGCATTTCCTGCGCTTCTATGAAAATAATTTCATCCTGTATCTTTAATGACTTTGATCATATTTTGTTTCTTTTGCCCACACAATTACATCACTTTACCATAGAGTCGCAGCGATTGCGACCAAGATTTTAAATTTTGCCTTAAAGGATCATTGAGGGAAAACACGCGTGACACAAAAGAGTTCGCATACAAGTCACTTGTGCTAGTCTAGTGTATGGTCTATCTAGTGTATGGGGCCGCGGTCTGGGACCCAGAACTTTCGGGGCAGATAAAAACAATAGCAAAGGTCCAAAGGAGGGCGGGAAGGTTTGTAATGGTAAATTATAATAGAGAAGCGAGTGTGAGTGCAATGATCGCCAAATTAGGAAGGAAATCGCTGAGAGAGAGGAGGAATATCTCGCTATATGCTGGGGAAACTGCCTGGGTGGATATCACAGGGAGGCTAAGATATCCGGATTACTTCTATATGGAAGGACCCTCGGTATAAAACCGAGCCCCCCAAACAGAGAACTAACTGGGGGAATTCTCCTTTTCGAACAGAAGGGTGGATGCATGGAATGGCTTAGATGCTAATGTTTTCAATCCATTCCCTTGAAGCGCTGTCGGGAGAAGGGAATAGTTTTTCTCGCCGATAACACCCGTAAAAACAAACACTTTCCAAGCTCGGGTGAGACAAATGAAGAAATCGAACGAAACACAAGTATTATCAACCAATAACTGAACTATCAATGTATTTCACACATAGAACCAACCAAGTTACAAGCAAATTACCCACAGGTCGAGTGCCAGGCGACCGTAATGAGAGATTTCACTTGGAAAATGATTAAAATATACAAGTACGAGGGGTTGAGCTTCTCTCTAAGTACAAAAATGACTGAAAGTCAGCAGGATCACACAACGGTGTTACTCGATCGCCGTCTCGACTGCAAAAGAGGGGAGCTCAGAGATGAGTCCGGTGAGGAGGGGGTCTGTCGACAAGGACGAGGTGGAATGGGTAAGCTCATGATATAAGCGATTGGTAGCCTTGGAGGGGAGGAAATAATGGGATGGGTGATAGGTAGGGTGGCAGTTTTTAATTGGAGCGCCAGGAATTGTTTTCTGGCTTCGGCCGCAGAATACAGTATCACCGCCTTTGTAACTTGATCAGAATGACCGTATTTTTGGAATCTTTCCTCACTTTAGGGGCTATATAAACGACGCAGGACCTGGTGAGGCAAAGGCGCGGCTAAAGGCGCGGCTAAAGACGTGGCTGAAGGCGTGGCAGAAGTCGCTGGCAGGAGTCGCTGCATTTTGGAGTCGTAGGCATTTTGGCCGTCGTTGGCTCACATGTCGTCCTTCGTCTAAGTCCGGAGGGTTAACAGTCCGCAGAGGGGAAACTGTCCAAAGAGGGGAATTTGACCAAAAAAAGGGGTAGGGGTGTATGAAAAATTCCACACCCTAATAATGTCAGGTGCTTCACAAAAAGACTGAAATCGCATTCATCGCTCTAACTCACGACATGTATTAGTATTGTTTTTTAATGAATATGTTTTATGTAATACCTTCATATGTATTTTTAAGTTACGACCTGACTGACTCCATAGGGTTATCTTGTAACTGCATCATCTATAATAATAATAATAATAATAATATAAAGTGAATCTACTTTTCCATGCATGCAAAGAAGTTACAAGTTCCACCACTCTTCCTTAGTACCATGGGTTTCTATGCGAAAACTTTTTTATTTATCTTTAAAATCTTCTGCCATACTCGGATTTGATATATTTCCATTTTATTCATTTCATCTATCCTTCCTATGTAAAAAAGTCTATGTAGAAATAGACAGGAATAAGATCAAAAAAAGTCTCCAATTGCAAGTATTTAGGATCAGTGTTACATAGTGATGGATCCTCGAAATTAGAAACAGAGAATCGTATATGCCAGAGTAGAAGGGCAATTGGAATATTGAACCCCTTACTATGGAGCAGAAATATTATGAAAAGAACAAAAACAAATATAAGGCAATAGTAGAAAGTATTAATGCTCTATGGAGCCGAAACAGACTACAACCGACAGAAAAAAGTGAAGTACGAGCCACAGAAATGAACTTCTAGCGGAGATCCCAGAAAATTCTTTGTCTTGGAACAGATAATTGACATAATTTTCCACATCCTTCTTCAATAGTGATTTTTACGTGACACTTTATCTCAATAAGCCAGAACTGGTCAGATAATTTCACAGCCACGTCACGGTGGTGCTAATGCCGCGTGGGATTGTGGTTGACTTGGTTGTGGTTGGCTTGGTTGGGCTCCATGTTTTTCATCACGAAAAAGTAGGGTGACGAGTCGTTTTGATGGTTGGAAATCCGAAGAGGTAAAGGAATATCTCGCGTTCCGTACTCAAAATATTTAAGTTGATATAATCTTTAATGTAAGAATTAGATAATTGATGTCGATAACACAAATATGCCTTAATCCTATCCCGAAATCCTATACAGAAAAATTGTGCGGCGAACACTCGACATTTTATTTTATGCCACTGGGGTTTATCAACCCAGAAACGGCTATGACTTCAGAGTAAAATTAAATGTAGATCTCGCTGTGTTATGCCTATTCCCAATCTCAAGACCACCACAGGCATTTCCGTCTCACCACTGAATGGTGTTATTCAGGAAATTAGAAAATTAGAAAGGTAAGCCGTGAATAAAATATCTTATTAACTAACAGATTGTGAGAAATAGGACATTGAGTGAACTGAATTGTAAGTCTTTTCAGACTCAGAGATAACAAACAAGCCTCAATTCACCATGAAAATTCAGTCCACACGAGTTTCAGTTGACATGATATTTTGTGTGCTTCATGTGTTGGTTACATAAATTTGTCAAATTAGAGGATGTACGCCATCGAATATTGATTTTGCACACTGCATAGATAACACGATTATTGGAATAATTACTCTTGTCTATTTAGTATATATCAAAGGCCATTGTGATGACATTTCCCGAAGTTAACTCGGGTTTGAGCGAAAGTCAGCTCAAGTCCTAACATTAATGCCCAATTATCTTTAACAGGCTGCATTTGGAATGATGGTGGGTATCAAATGCCGAGATGCGATTTGGTAATGTTGTAAATAGCCGATGTAGATAATCCTAACGAACGAGTTGAATATTTTTTGCATGAAACGTTTAGGGAATTACTCAGAGGAATTGGGGCATCATCGATCTCCTACTCTGCATACGTTGGACCGCATAACTCAAACTACGCAGGGATCGGTACAGATATGTGCTTTCGTTGGAGAATTTCAGTGAATCGAGACATCTGCAATTATGCAGGAACGTATCCGGGACCCGAATCCTTTAATAGAGGCTGCGAATCGGAAAACAATTCCACTAATTGCAATGAATTTTCCGTTTCAGTGTCCCAAAAAATAGCTCCTTCCCAGTGAAGATACTTTAATAGGCTGGAGCCGAATCTCATCTCCATGAAAAAGGCAATGCTATGCAGGATTTGGTGAGGTAAGCGGATCCGCTAGTCGAGGCTTATGCTGCTTTATGTACCACTTTAGAGTTTACAGGTGACAAACTGTAATCCAAGTATTGAATTTAGCTGTGATGCTACCAGTACAATGCTTTTTGACCCTTTTTTAAAGCAATTCACTTTCGTTGTATTATGTTGTTGTGAAAGAAGATGAATGGAAACCATAGCATATTAATTTTAGAATATGAGCAGTGATAAAATGTTCTAAGTCTAGAGCTATAAATCTTGTTTGATATCCTTGACAAAGCTCTGACCCATGTTTAATTTTACCGAGTGAGTTTGTCAAAAAGAATCGTAGACTAGAAAAAATAAGATGTATGAATGGATTTTATACTTACACATCAACATATTCCCCTTTTTCAACTGCAAGTTGCAGCTACCATTCACATAGACGATCGCTACGCCAGCAGTTAAGCAAGGAAAAAGATAAACAGTTCTCTAAGCAACGGTGTCCATGGTCAACCAAGTTCTTTGACCATTCATGTAAAGTGGATCCTTATTAACTCAACTTTTAATTTTATTAGAAAATTTATCCTTTTGCACCTTAATAATTTATCTGATTTTTATAATCAATCATTGGAAATACAACTCTGGTTTTATTTAAATTTTATTATGGTGACGTCTGAATATCATCATCTGCCAAAAAATATCTCCGACGATATTGCTGAAATTAGCCTCCCGCATCTTTAATGCCACTCCTGACCTTCCCTTCATTTGGATCTTTTTTCTGCCCGTCCCTCCTCCACCTCCATTTTGCTGCACTTTACCTTGAATAACTCGCCCTGTCTGTAGATCCAGTCACCCCTCACCTCCACCCTTTTTACCTTCTGCCTCTGGGTTTACACATAAGAGAATTTCACACCTTGAAAATGACAATGTGTTGAAACCAGGGTCGGTGCGCATTAAAAATGTAGAAAACTACTCCTGAGTTTTTCTCTTACCATTATGGAGATTGAACATATCCACAAAGATGTTTTCATGCGTTCATTTTTTTTTCGTATGAAAGACTGAGACGCTTTCATACGTTCATTCTGAATAATGGGTCCCGTATCTTTCACTTTATATATTTTGTTTTGTTGATGCAGCTGAGGCAGATGCATATGTTCACAGAAGATGACACCATGGAAGCAGTTGCACAACTAATGCATGGTCACACCGTGAATTATGTTTAATTATGGATAATAATTTAACATTCTTGCCGAGGAACGCAATTTTGTATTCACCAAGTCAGTAAAAAAATACTACATTGTTATTAAGAACTGCTATATTTTTATCGTAGACTTAGAATTTCTTAAGAGCTACCGGGACTCGAACTGGGTCTAACGGCTTATGTGAGTGGCCAGCCATTAGATTCTTTTACCTTTCTTTTTATTATCATATGTTAGATGACATCGCGTAGAAAAAATAATTATTTAGCAGACATTTGTTCTGTATTCCCTGTTATTCACGCAAATCTAAGTGGCACAAAATCGTACTATTACCATTGAAATCTTCTCGCACATATCTTCCCGTTATTAAAATTTACTTCTGAAACCACAAGCCAAATTTCATCTTCATAAACTGAGCCGTTAATTCGTGCAGTTTTCAGTCGACGAATTTGATGATGTATGGTTGTACATAATAGAATAAGTGAGTAATTCGTTCGAATCAATCACCTCCCTCTAATTACATTATTTTTAGAGTCGTCGTGCATTCAAAATTGTTAACGAGGTTCAATTTTGTTCACTGGACATAAACGTAACGAAATCATTTTCCGCGAAAGGCATTTGAGTGAGAGCTTTATGCAAATTTCGACAAAAAATTTCTATTGGACTCATTGACACAGAAACTGGAGTGCACTCGTCAAGTACTTTGAAAAAACTATTAATTACATGCATAATACATTTGACCAGAAACAATGAACGGTACCAATGCAATGACGTTAATGGGTTTTAAGAAATTTGCATGTTAAGTAGTGACTTAATTATGGTGTTGCGGCCATTAGGGATATTTCCAGTCACTTTTGCGGACATTTTTCCTCAAGTATTATGCATAAAATGTTTTTGGAGTATTAACCTTTTTCATTTAAATAATCAACGCTCACACTGACATTGCCAACGTTTCGTCATTTTTTATTGACATCCTCAGGGCTAAAAGTTTACAAAAAATGTAACAATTAAACAAAACCAGGATATAATGGCAAATTAAGAATTTATTTTTATCACGTTTACAGTAACAGTACAGTAAGATAGTAAAATATAATAATGGATACAATGGTGAATACAATGATGAAATACAATGATTAATAATGAATACAAATTATCCTTTTTTAATCATGTTTCCTTTTGGTCCTGCTAAGCCATAGGCTTGTCAGCAGGTGCCAGGTTTTAACAATTTGGGTGATCGAAAAAATAATGCTTAAATACAATTGACGAAGAATATTCACAAGAGAGAAACAGCTACCAATTTACTTAGTATTCCGTAATGGCAAATGAAACATTTAACATTTTTATGTTCCATATTCAGATTTATCCAGTGTAATATTGTTGTAATCAAATCATGATTAGTACTAAGGTCAACTATCCTAATGTTATCATGTCCAGTAGGGGTTTTCTGTAACTCGATAACGTATTGTCGATACCACGTAGCTAACGAAAGTCCTCTCTTGTATCGAATCCTCTTATCGAGATTGCGTTTCTGTAACTCCCCCTAACGACAATTCGTCGATGCAAAACATGACCACAGCTTGTCGATAACAAACAATTAAACGAGAGGCGCCTGCGGGTGAGGCTAGAATTTTGGACCAATCACAGTGCAGAGATTTTTCATGCTGTAGGTGACTCTGAGCTGAATCATGAGACAGTCGCCAATACAAACAAATGAGATGTCATATTACGAGTACACCGGAGGACATCGAGTTTGTAAAGTTATTAAAATTATTAATGATTACAAAATTGTCTTACATTGTGACCTGTTATGCATCCTAATGTTTAAAAAGGAGCAAAACAAGGAAAATAAAAACTTCTCGGGTAGCAAAATGAAAAAAGCTGTGATTGAGATGTTTATTCTAATCTCCATCCTCTAAATAGAGATACATACGTAACATTAGTTGCTGTTGCACGCGAACAGGAATAGCTCTTGGGCCTTCATTACAATTAACCTGGTTCTATTGAACAATATATTTTGGTGCATTGCAATATCTTCCATTACTTCTTCATCTACAGGAAGGCGATGGCGAATACGCATGTTGTGAATCACCGCACATGCATTGATGATCCTTCTTGCAAAAGCCGTACATCAAAATTCGTTGTTCGGACAGGCATCGCCACATTCCTTTAAAAACTCCATAGAAGCGTTCAACGATGTTCCGTGTTTTGCAGAGATCTTCATTGTACTGATGATGTACACGATAGTTGTTGACATCACGTAAGATCCTCCGTTGCTCACGCCGATTAACTTGCTCAACCCTTTCCTCCAGCACCATCATCTCCCAAGCAAGAAAATTGAGAGCCATCCTAATGAATATATGGTTGATCATGTGTATGAATTACGAAGATAGTCGTAAACAATTCCATAAATATCCAAATACGCTATTCAATACAGGGATTTTTCCCTCACTACTAATATTTTACGGCATATTGTTAATAGTTAGTTATTATTATATCCACTAAATTAAGAACCAATGGAGGATAATGAGAGAAGTGTGGAAGATAAGGAAGGAACTAAAAAAAACTGAGTCATAATGTTTTGCGTGAGCCAAGAGAGTCTATACGCAACAAATAATAGTTATATTAAATAGACTCCAATCGCTGTACTTAGCAATAAAACATGCAAACAATCAATAGTAATTCATTTACCTTAAGGAAATGTTGAGAATTCTCGTCGTGCCGCGTTTGTGCCTTTCAAACGTAAACAAATCCGTATCCCCAACAATATTCGGGCGAGGGTAAGCTTATCGGCGGGGTCTGAATGCCCCGATATCTTAACGACAGTTTTCGTTAATGCTATCGACAAACTTCGATAAAAATTGCTTAGAGAAAACCAATTATCGTTAGTTCGGATTTTCGGTAAGTTATCGACGTAGCAACGTCGATAAGACTCACTATCGAGTTACAGAAAACCCCTACAGGGCTTTTGTGTTTAGAGTGATATAAAATATTTTGGACATCAACTGGTGTTGCTGGCAACAGTGAAAAGGTGTTGGGGCTAGTGTTTGTCTTACAGGTACCTAGGACGTGATGTAAACAGCTCGGTAATATATTTTTAACATCGCTAGTAAATTGTGAGGCAAATGTTTCAAAAACAAAGTTTACATTCCAATCCCTTTTAAAATTATTTTTTACTTGTTCGTCAATACCATTCATGTTTGAAATCACCCTAGGATTGTTTATTAATCGCCAGGTTTTCCTGATGTCATTTTTATTTTTTATAAAGTTTATGCTGTAGAAATCTTTTTTTTACCTCCTAATAAAAGCTGTCACTTTGTTTCTCTGCATTGTGTAATTGTTTCTGTAAATTCTATTTATCGGATATAAAAATAATAATGCAATAAAAATTTAATAATTTTTAATACATTTGTCCTAAAAAGCGTGAGTCATGAACAGAATGATGTAGAGAGAACCAGAATGGCATATATACTGAAACATTCTTTTGCTTGGTAACATAAAACGTGTTGTTTATAAAACAGTTACCTTGGTATATGTAAGTGACTGATGTAGTTAGGTCATTTACAACTTTTTTTAATAAACAATAGATAGAAAAATAGAAAAGATGAACAAAAGCCTGATATTACAAAATTCAAAATTAATACTTCATCAGTTTTTAACCACTTTTTATCTCTTTTCTTCTAAAATTTTGATCAGATTATATAAAGTACCGGGAGACCGAGCTTCGCTTCGGTTCGCTCGGCTTGAACTTTGCTCGACATGAGCTTCGTTCTGCTTAAAATTTTAGGAAGATATTCAATGTAAGTGTTTATTGAGTTATAATCTGTTTATCAATCAAAAATTTTTTTAAATAAATAATAACAAAATATTTTATTTTAAAAGGTAACTAAATAATTTTGAGATATTATGCGAAGTCATAAATAGTTCATAAACGAGCAACAAAAATACTGACATCAAATAGTATAAATATTAAACACAAAAATAGATGAAACCAAAAGTACATTTAATCATCATTGCAAAGTAGTATTAAAATCTTCCAGATTACTGAGAAATATATCTTCTTCATCACGTTCTTAATTATTTCTATTTGATGGCAAGTTTTGATTATTCAAATTTGTATTATTATGATGCCGAACCTCCTTCCATACAACGTTCCGTGTGTAGCGAGGATTATCTTTTGGTAGTAGTACTTCCAAACTGCAAGTCACGCACATGCACATCCAACTCTTGAGAAAGCTTCGTATTACATTCATTGCATAAAAACAAACGTCCGTAAATCAAGACCAACAAATTAAATGTTGGCCCTGCGATGTGTGTATTGTTATCGCAAATGCCGGCCTTACTGGAAACTGATGTCTTTGCATTGCACATCCATGTTGGTTTTTACTCGAGTGTAGTGTATATCTTGGAATGTATACTTCTTTTCCAGTACATTCGCCAGTAACAATTTTGATTTAATTATACTACTGCATAATTCGGTAACTATAATTATTGTAGCATTGCGTAACCCTTCTGAGACATAAAATTCATAAAAAGCATAATTATGCTGTTTTTTAGTTTAAGTTCGTGAGGTGGAAAATCTCCAATGTCAATTGAGTGCAGGAATTATGGAGTAATTTGAATTTCACCTTGCGGTTGATTTTTAACTGAATCACAACTTCTGTAAATTTTACTTTCACCTGGAAGTTGTTCTATGATTTCAGAATTTATTTTTGTAACGTCTTTATTCAAAGGGGACAATATAGCTCTATCTTTCCTATCTTCATGCCTATTACTAATAAGGCAATTTCCATAGACTTGAGAAATTAAGTCACCATTAGAAAGTATAACTTCAGGAATATCAATTTCATCTAAATTATTTTTTGGCAATTCTCCATTTCCAACTTGTAGTAAATAGTTAACGAAATCTGTTTCCTCTAGATCAACACGCCTATTTTCCATTAGAGAATATGTTGTAAAATATTACCATAATGGACTATATAAAAAAATATAAATCAATAAGTTCGCTTGTGTTGGCTCTTGGTTGAATAGGTAGACACTAACAAAAATCTCCACCAAGAACCACGATCTTTCCACCAAATGGCCAATTCGAATTAGATCGAAGAGGCCAATATTCCAAAAATTATATTTTACTATAATATTTTGGTCGATAAAAGAGAAGAAGTTCTTATAATATGCAAAGAGTTATTTCTTAGATCAGGGATCGTTTTAAAAAACACCACGTGGAAACCTCTTTTATGTCTTCTATTTCTAACTAGAAACTAAGGGGTCTAACTAGATGACTAGGGGGAAAGAGAAGTTTGATGGCATCCTCGTTTTTTACCCCACGTTTATTTTGCAAGCTGACGATAAGTAACTAACGCGTATGAAAAATAAAAAAACTCTTCAAAAATATTTGAAAAAGTTAAAAACTCTAAAACTCTCTATTTCCTAGGACTATGCATACAACATATCCCTCTTTGAAGTTTAACAGAAACTAGACCAGAGAAGAAACTATACCATCTCCCATATTGAATGATGGTCTACTTTAGGGATTGGAAATTTAAATCCAGAATCGATTTTCGATTAATCGACTTTCGATTTTGGATTTTAAAATCGATTTTCTAAAAATTCGATTTTTTGCCCAAAATAATCGACAAATCGAAATCGAAATCGATATTTATGCATAGTAAAGTAATTTTCTGCTGAAATACGGATGTGCTGTTGTAACAAAATTTAAAATATGGGTTAATGGAAGCACTAGGGATAAGAACCGAAGAGTTTAATTTATTAATACAGTATATTATTTTAAAGATATTAATAAGATATACAGGGAAGTATTAATCCATAACAGATACTTATAAACACATTGGTAATATAACAAGCAAATTACATATAGTGCAGTAGCAATAAGAATTGTATATTGAAAAGTGGGCATACCACAAAATGAAAAACAGAATTTTATTTATTTCTTGTTTGCAAAGCCGTGGAACCAGAGTTCCTCAGGGATGGACCTTAAGAAAACTAACATATTTAAATGTTCTGCGGATAATCGATTTCGCACCTGAGTTGCAATTAACCCGGCGCGCGTGAGAAAATAGTCGCTCACACGGCACGGTAGAGGCAAATATAGATAAAATCCTGCTGGCTACTTTGAATACGTTGGGATATTCTCCCTCAATCTCCTTCCAAGCTTGTAGTGGATTGGAGTTGGACTTGTGGTCGACTGGAGGGCGGTTTACGAACTGGCGCAGCTCGATTGACAAAATTCAAACGCTAGCTTTAGCTAGCAAGCTAAAATTCGAAAATCGATCGGCTAGAATCGATTTTGGTCGGTTTTTCAAAACAAAAAGTCGACTTCGATTAAATTCGAAATTCGGAGTGTGATAATCCCTTCAATCCCTTTTCCAATCCCTAGTCTAGTTTCAGTCGCTACAGGATTTAAACTAGTCCATCTTGGGTGAGGTATAAGTCAGTACTCCAATATCAATTGAAATTCATATTGTTCTTTTTAGATTAAACATATTGTATACGAAAGTCAGCTTCACTACTGAGCTTTTCCGTGTTTTAAATAAGTTGGTATCCATATTCGCTCATGAAATAAGGCCTCCACAATTTCATATATGTTGGGGAAAATAAATCCACTGAAATATTGTCCTAATCCTTTCCAAGTTAGAAAGAGGAAACATGATCTGTCCATTCTATTCCGAGGCTTTCATTGCTCCTCGTCCTATAAATCAAGGCTTGCGTAACATTTCGCCTCTACTAGTGAGTTCTCCATGCCAATCTTGCCATCCACGGTCACTTGTTTCGCTTATATCCATCCCATAATTCGACTCGGATGAATCGGATGGGTTGAATTTGAATTTCTATGGAATTTGCGTTCACTTGATTTCGAAGCGATACGCTCAATAAAGGCTGGGGAATAAATCAACTTGTAAAAGAAAGAAATATGTCTCCTGAGGAAGGACTAATAGTTCATTTTTTATCAACTAAGTAAAGGTGAATAATACTAACTGCGCATTTCTGCCTCATGGGTTTTACATATTGTCATTCTGAGTTTTACGATTGGAAATTAGTTGAGAGGCCACTTGAATTAACTCACTCAATTATCGCACGCATGAATCACAAGTGCTCATCACATTTAAAAAATATTAAGATTACAAAAGGTGCATTTTTATTGTCTAAGATTTATTTATTGTGGTCAAATAAAAAGTAGCAATATCTTTTTTTTATTTATTTCTTTCTTTCATCAACCTGAATACAGCCTCGAGGACCATTTTACATAAGGCATTGTAACCGTAACAAAGAACAACACACACAACTGTCCTGGGAGGCGGGAAAAATCCACCCCCAGGTGGGACTCGAACCCTCGATCTTTATACGAGGATTTAAATCTGCAAGTATTTAACGCACACAAAGATGAAGAGAAGAAAACGATATTTTGTTGGTTTTTATAGCGCATATTATTAGTTTAGCCTTGAATGATTTTCAAGGCATAAAAGCTATTTTGGAAATGTCTATGCAAAATTGTAGTAATGATAGGGTAGAAAATGGGGAAAATAGACAAATTATTATTTAGTACAGCTTAGTCCATAGTTATTAAATACTCTTGGAAGAAGTGATTTGTTCGATTTTTTTCTCCTTTCATAACCAATGACATGCTTCTGGATTTTTCGGGAATCAAAACGTTTATATTTTATTTCAGTAACTTGCGCTGCCATATTGGCGCGTTTATATTTTCGGTAGAATTATATGTCAAAAAATATAACATTAGTTTTTATAATTAAAGGTAACAATTAATTCAGCTTAAACCAAAAAATAAAATTCTTTTTAGAAGTGATAAGAGCGAATTATTTCTTCTTTTATGTCTATTCATGACTTTTTTAAATTATTTCTCAGTAATTTTTAAAATATTTTATTTCACATTTGCTTATGCATATCTGCTCCCCTTTTCTTTCTTTTTACATACTTCTTGCATTCCTTTTTTTATAAGAACATTCACTTTATCTATTAGTAGGTTTTCGCTGGTTTTTCGCTCTCCTCTTCATGTTTGGGTGTTTTCTTTAAAGATATCAGCTCCTTATCCCTTACGATATTCCCACAATCGTGTATATATTTCTACACTCTTTATATTCCAGTTGCTTCATTTTAAAATATTGATAGTCATTTGTTTAGTTTTTTGGTCATCTTTTGTTTGTGTAATTGTTTCATAGATGTATTTGACGAAGAGTTAGATGGAATAAGGGACTGCCCCAGTCTCTATCTCGCCCCAATAAATTCGTATTATTATTATTTTTTCTTCCATCAGTCAACATTTCCTGGAAAGGGAAGAGGGGTTTCCTTATTCCCCGACACCCAGGAATCCCTTTCTCTAAGTTAACCAATTAAGAGTGCTGTATCATGAATGCCATAAAGTGGCGAGACCGTGGAAAGCCATTTCTTCCTCACGCGATAAGATATAGTTGATATAGATCCTAGACATATTTCCACTACCAACTCAGAAATATATAACAAAATCAAAAAAATGAGGACAAATAAATCAATAAGACCAGATGGTATCTCAATCGATTTACTGAAACTGGGAGGGAATACTGTGACGGGCTATATTACTCATTTATTTAACGTAACTAATAACAACAATACCCTACCCAAGGACTGGAAGAAGGCTAACATAAAGCCCATCTTTAAAGGTGGTGACAAAACACTAGTTGAGAATTATAGGCCAGTAAGCTTGACTTCAGTGGTTTGTAAATTAGTTGAGAAGATAATTGCTGAGTACCTCCGGGATTTGTGGGAGAGTGAAAACTGGTTATTCGAACGCCAACACGGTTTTAGAAAAGGACACTCATGTCAAACCCAACTCCTAGGGTTTTGTCAAGAAATGGCCGATTCTATGGATGCGGGTTTAGAAGTGGATGCCGTTGTAGTAGACCTGTCTAAGGCCTTCGACAAAGTCGCACACAATCGACTCATACTAAAGATGAGACAATTACCCCAGCAAATAGACCAACGGGTGATCCTATGGGTTGAGGACTTTCTGAAAGATCGAACTCAAAGAGTACAAGTTGGGGATATGAGTTCCGATGAAACAATGGTTTCATCGGGGGTGCCTCAAGGTAGTGTTCTTGGGCCACTCTTGTTTTTAATTTATATAAATGACCTCCCAAACAAAATTAACTCTCATGTAAGACTTTTTGCCGACGATTGCATTATTTATAAACAGATCGGAGAAGAGAGCGATCATGAAGCTTTGCAAATGGACATTAATAAAATGGCAGATTGGGTGACTCAAAACGGGATGGACATAAATTTAAGTAAATTTAGGCTTATTTCTTTCAGCAACAAGATAAACTCTACTAAAAGGGACTATGAGTTCTTACGTAAACCTATTCCCAGATGTGACAACTGCAAATACTTAGGCGTCCACCTGTCTAAAGATTTGAATTGGGGTCGGAACGTTCAATATACTGCTAAGAAAGCCTTCAAGAAACTGCATTGGGTGATGAGAAATCTAAAGGGTAGCAAGTGTTGCACGAAGGAAATGGCATATAAAACACTGGTTAGGCCTATCCTAGAGTATGCCTCTATGGTGTGGGATCCTTATGAGGTGGGACATATAAAGGCATTGGAGAGAGTTCAAAGAAAAGCGGCTCGATACGTTTTGGGTAGGCATAGGAGGACAGAGAGCGTAACAGAAATGTTAAAAACGCTGGGATGGGAATCTTTAGAAAGTAGGAGAAAAATAAACCGACTCTGCGGTATGTTTAAAGTATACAAAGGGGATAAAGCATGGAGAGAACTAAGCAATAAAGTGGGAAAACCTAATTTCATTGGAAGGAACGATCATCAGTTCAAAATTAAATGCCGGGCGCAGAGGACTAATGTTAAAAAAATTTCCTACCTCAATAAAACAATTGTAGATTGGAACAGCTTGCCTGCAGAGTTATTTGAGCCCTTTCCGGGTAATGTGAAAATATTCAAGAAAAAGCTGAAAAAATTGATTTAGTTTTTTAGAAATTTCAATTGAATTTTAAATTTTGTTCACTGTCTAGTTTATAAGTGACTTTGTGGGCATGTTGTGTTTTTCTTTTTTTGGGATGTGCATGTTACCACCTGGCCATTTGCTGAATTGTAACTGATTACGATAATAATAATAACAATACAGTGAGGCTATAGGGATGGAGTTCGGATTGGACAAGTGTGCATCCATCCACTTGGCGAGAGGAAGATTTTCGGAGATCAAATAAGACGTGCAACTTGTTGACGGGAGCGTCATTCGTCACCTCGAGGACGATGACAGCTACGAATATCTCGGCGTCCCCCAGCGCCGAATGCAGGAGGTTGCAGCAGTGAAGGGAAGGGTCACCGCCAAATACAGACAGACTCTCAGGAACATCTGGAGTTCTGAGCTGTCAGGCAAGAACAAGGTTCTTGCCACGAACATGTTCGCGGTTCCTACACTGCTGTATACCTTCGGATGCATGAAGTGGAAGGTCAACGAGTTGCAGAACCTCGATAGGGGAACGAGGAAGATGATGACCATCTATAGAAGTCTTCATCCGAAATCTTCCGTCGCCAGATTGTATCTCCCTCGCAATGTAGGTGGTAGAGGACTATTGAGTCTGGAGTGTCTCCACAACAGAGTTGTCCTGGGTACAGCTTGCCGAGTCTTGAAAAGCAGGGACCCCCTGCTCAATCTCGTGAGAAATCACGAGAGTGCGGGAGCAGGGGCGTTTCTCTTCCAGGCGGCAAAGAGGGCAGCGGACGAAACCGGTCTCGACTTCGACCCGTCATCCGACGGAAGCGACAATGACACGACCATCTTGTCATTGAAGGCAGACGTCCTCAAGCTCGAAATAAAAAAAGCCGAGCAGAAGGCCTTGCTCAAGGTGCATACCGATAAGCCCATGCATGGAGGTTTCTATCGAAACATCGAAAAGCATGGGCTATCGAAGGAGCTGACGTTTGCCTTCCTACGCTCCGCCGGTCTGAAGTCCGAGACCGAGGGTTTTGTCCTCGCGTGCCAGGATGGTGTCATAAACACACTCGTGTACCGCCGCATTATATTCAAGGCGGAGCTTGCGGACACGAGATGTAGGGCGTGCCGAGCACAGCCGGAGACTTTGAGTCACCTTCTCTCCGGCTGTAGTTATTACGCCAAGTCAGCGTATTTAGCTCGGCACAATGCGGCCCTACGAGTGTTATACTTTCATCTTCGACACCATTATGGCATCGACGAAACACCTGTGCTGCCCTATGCCCCTGGAGATATTGAGTCCGTCGTGGAGAACGATAAATGCACAATCTGGTGGAATTACTCCTTTTCCACCACCAGGCAGTTGGAGGCGACCAAGCCTGATATCGTTCTCCTCGACCACCTCACACGCTCCATGTTCGTGATCGAGTTTTCGGCTCCGGCTGAAACTAACATGGATGCGAAAGAGGTGAAAAACGGACGAAGTTTCAAGACCTGCTTTTCGAACTTCGACAGATGTACCCCGGACACTCTGTGAAACTGGTGGTCCTCATCATAGGTGTGCTCGGTGGAGTTAAGGGCTCGCTGCTAAATAACATCAAGTGCATTCCGTCCTGCGTGACACAGGCGGAATCACTAGTTGCACGCATGCAGAAGGCCGTCATCCTGGGGTCACTCCGTCTACTGCGGACGCATGACCCGACAGCAGCGTAGCCACTCATCCGATGGGCGTCGGACGTGGCTGCGATTACTGCACAACCCCTCTCGAGTCTCCGGCCATTATGACGGCAATGAAACCCGATGCTTGCCGGGGACTTGGAGGGTCATGTTACAACTGTAACAAATAAAATATATATTTACATTACTCCTCCTTCCTACGTCCGTCCCCTCGAGCTGTGTTGGAATCATGTTGCTCATGAAATGCGAGCGATGTTATTTTTTGAGATTGAATGTATCGCCGTCATGTGCAACAGGAGAAGTAGGTAAATAATAATATTGACTTCCACGAATAAATTCAATTTTCGTTTCTTGATAAAATCTTGACACCGTTAGCCTAGTTAACAGTTCTGAGGCAACTTAACAAACTTATTTCGTTAAGGAAAAGTTAATTAATTAAACAAAAGTGCTTATTTTTGGTGATTAATTAATAATAATTTCATTTACACTCCGCCAGAAGTGCGGATAACCATCTTTCAATCTCTTAAATTATCAAAAAATACAGAAAAACAGACTATATGTATTATGCATACATAGCGGTGAAAAGCGGTTAGTCCGGAGCTGGACTGAGTGGGAACCTTCGAAAAACTAACCCTCAAGAATACTAACTTGACACAGATGAAGACATTACGTCGCTTCATTGTTCCAGCCTTTCCTTGACTTTCATCCAACACTATTGTCCACAAGTGTGCTTCCATAAAGTTTTTTGTCCTGTTTACTACCTAGTATATGAAGTGGCAAGCGGGTAAACTTTTGTTTGTCTTGTGTGTCCCATACTCGTACCTTACTACTCACACCCTTCCTTCAAATTTCCATCCCTTTATGAAACTACTGCAACTTCAACACGGAGCTGTCCTCCACTCCCTTAGAAAAGGGACGGAGGACCGGAATCTTTTCAACTTCTCGAGTCCAAGTGCACGTTAAGAGAAGACGCAAGAGGGCGTCGCGGCGAGACGACGCTCAAATCATCCTCTTAGTGGAGATTCCCTCTTCGTCCAATCGAACAATGCGCCGTCTTCGTGGACAGCAGTGTCCCATATCCCCTCTCCGCCAACTCTCTCCTTTGACACCGTCCGAAAGATATTTGGGACTGCTCCTAACCCGTCCTTTAAGTTTGGACGACATCGCTCACTTAAGTTCAAGTCGGTCAGAAAGCAAAGACGAGCACCAATGGGACTTTATCCGTGGGAGACAATTCTCGGCCTCGATCGTGAATGCCAGTTTTGTGATTGGCGTTTGATGAACGTCAACCGTGAGTTCAATTCATTGGTGTTTACGGAGGTGATCGCGGGGAAGGCTCCACACATGAATATCCACCGTCGAACTTCGAACGAAGTTTAAGCGGTCCCAACTTTCTCGTTAACGGTTGGCGTCAGCGCATTCCCAGAATACACCGTAATGTTACATAGTTATTCATTAGTTAGCCTTGTCTTTTTGAATATATTGAGATTCTGCGGCTATTATGTCAGTAATAAGCAGATGTTATTGTTATATTTTTGTACAAAACAGCGTTATCGATTCCACGATGCTGTAAACACGAATAATGAATTTCACGAAAATGTTTGCACTGTCTTTATGGTTATATTCACAGAGGTGTATGTTGACATGAGGCTGTGAAAACTAAGATTTACGAAGATGGATGACAACATCCGGGGCAAGCCTGGGTTAAGAGGTGATCGCACATCGAAATGGTGAACCTATTCACGGTTCATGATTAAAATTAACGCCAATTGTCCACTTGGTTTTTCTTGACGAAATATTGACTTCGGAACTCGGAGAGGAACAGTTGACGTCATTGCCAAACAATTAGGCCAGTCAATAGAGAATAAAAACAGTAGTTTTCAACAAATAATACTACCCGCAAACCAACTGCGCCAAGTTTCAAAGGATACCTTAGATGGAAACGTCAATAATTTTCATTGTAGAAGCGAAATAACGTCCAAAAAGGAGGTTTTGTAAATTTTTCAGTTTTATTGTTTCAACAATTCGAATACAATGCTCATGAGTTTAAATAATATACGTTTTCATCTAAGGATTGCCCTTTAAAACCTGGCGCAATCTGTTTGCGGCTAGTATTGACTGCGGTGAAAATCCTCTATTTAATGGCCTGAATGCGAAATGTTTGTTTCACCGCGAATTCAATCATATAATGCGACATGCATACAAAGAAGACCATTGTATATCTAGATATTAATTATGCACGTAGATGATACATATCTTGCGCATGCAATTAGGAGAAACATTTCACAATTCATTTTGTAAATCATTATAAAAGTTGGAATGGGTATCATATATCAAAAATACATTGTTACAGCAATGGTATTCGGATAATTATGGGTCATATTTATCACTTATTTATCCAGGAAATTAAATGGCAATGAAGATGTGGCTCTAACCCTTTTCACATTCAGGTATTTCAATTGCAGCAATTACTGCCGAAGAAACGCGTTAGTTTACGTGAAAAGACCCTGAAACTGTGGTTACACAGGCATTTTAAAATGATACCTTTATGATAAAGTTAAAAACTTATATTGTCGCTAAATCCACATCTTTCGAGGCTTTATGTTTCTTCCCAATAGTTCAGATAAACCGTCAGTAAAATATGTAGTTTTAAGACGCCATTATGAAAATTAGAGCTTTAAAATTTCGTGGATCTTATAAGAACAAGGACATGTGAAATAGAGGTGGTCAAATTTCATTGGTAATTAAAAGTAATATTAATCAAATCATTTCAAAATTATTTTGTACTGAGAATCATAATATATGAATTAGTAAAGCAACACTGTTATGGGAATCGACGCAATAAATCGAGATTAGTAAACGTAATTCTTTTAAGATAAATTTTGATTGCTCAACATTTCAGTTCCGTCAGCCATATATGGCTAAATGTGCGAAAGCACTCAGATAACTTTTGAATGAACAGGAGTGGAATCAATCCTTCAAAATACCTAGGATTTTCTCTATTATCGCTTCATATTTGTGACATGAGGTCTTCAAATCAAAATGCTACTAAGGAGGTAGTCACTTCTTAATGACTTGAGAGGAATTTCCAACGGAGCTAATTACGTTTCTACACCTTATTAAAAGCAACCTTTTTACATTCTGCCATTACTATAGGAAGAATAATTACAGAATAAAAAATATCATACTTCCTAGAAAATATAATTGCACGGGCAAATGTTATCATCGTACAAAATTATACACTGAAATAATGTATTCTCATAGGATACGCCATTCAAAGCGCCCCTTAAGAGTTCGTGGATTAGACGAGTTAAAAAAATATAACAATTGACGCGCGGTGTTTAAGCCTCGTTTTATAGTCACAAGTTATATATAGACACAAGTTTTCACGATTTTAACACAGAGGTAAACATTTTCTTACATCGATAACGCTCATGGCATCTAACTGAAATCCTTATGCAATATATAAAACCCGAACTCTCGGCTGACATCAAGTAATCAACAAGCCTTCGTCATTTTGCAGTTAACGTTAACCATGCATTATAATAAAGGCGGGCCCTAGTGAAATTGGTACAGGATTTTATTCAATTGAACAATCATTTCCATCCATTCGAACGAATTCCCATGATTATATTTCCGATACAACTATAGATACAAAATAAGTACTCAGAAAAGAGCTCTATGTTATTGGAAATGTCAAAAGTATCCTCCGATTCTTACATATATGATCTAAAATTTAACAAATTTTACTGGTTTCTATTTCAATTAATTATTTTTGTCACAAGCGAAACTTAAAATTGCAATCCGTCAACTCACAGAACTCAACTCAATAAACGATTTATGGATAAAAAATATGATCAAACACCGTATCCCTGTTTCAACCAGTTGACTACCTTCAAATTGATTATTAATTAAAAAATAGAAAAATGTATTTGACCTAATTTAATAAAATATTCGTCTATAATTAGTAAAAATCTGTCACCTGCTGACCTTTGATTAAACGATTTTAGCAGAATGCCAAATTTACCTAAATTTAAATTTACGTACGTGACCTTATCACACTTGCACACTAAATTTATTTATAGCATTAGCACTTTGATCGAATCGAATAATATATATTTTATGCAATTGAAATCTCCGATGATGTCTCCAACCTCTGTGATTGTTTCGGTGCAATGCTTGAAGGGTAAATATTCTGCAGGAACAATGAATTATGATACTATTTTAGTACCCATTAATTTCCTCCATACGGGCAAAAGTCTGCTGTATCCCCGCTTAAGCAATTCCCTCCTCAATTCAATTTCATTTGAACGTTATAATTGTAGTATAAGAGGTAAGTTACATAGCTTTCCTTTCTCCTTCCTCATGTGTATTAGCTTGAAATTGTTTCCTTTTGGTTTCGTGAATATTTCAGTATATGAAAGTACATAATTAGAAGTACTTTTATATGCTGACTCATTCATTAGAAGTTGAAATTAATACTTCAAAGGTAACTTTGGAGTTTTTCTACTGGAATGATCAATTGATCAAAAATGAAAACTTCTGGCCTTTAGTTTATGAATTATCAAGAAGTTTCTTTTATGTTTTCTCTGGCGCAATCAATCGCAGAATATATAAAAATTACCATTGAATAGCGTCAGTGAACATTTAAGCTGAATTCATATGGATTTTTGACTTGATTATTAAGTTTCGTTACTTATCTGAAGGCAAATATATGGTTGTATTGGAGGATTTGACAGTCTTTTATTTTTCTATAAAACACGATAAACACTATTCTATAAAAATAATGAAGGTTTTTCATTATTATGTAGACTTGGAGGATTCAAAACCCTTTGAGTTATCGTTTGATACAAGAATTGCGATTATTGCGAATTAATGTGCCCATTTTATTAAAAATTCTTTTAGGAATGGCGGTTCCACATCTACCACATAACTATTTTGTTGCGAAATAAAAATCATTCAGTCATTAAGATGGCATCGCTTGGACTAGAGCGGCTAAGTAACTCCGCCCACTATGAGAATATCACAGAAGTTATATATCCGTAATTCAATATCTTTCCCATTTTCTGTCATCGCATATTTTAAATTCCTTTCTTCATTTGATATTTTCCTTCAATCCTCACTTGCGGAAGTTACAACGAATAAAGATAAAATACCATCCTAATTGCTACGCAACCGCCCGTCCCCCGAATTTCCTAGCAGACGATTACACTTGGGGCGATCCATCTCTCATGCCATGGTCACTCTCATCCCTCTCCCCTGCTAGACTTCAGCTCCTAAATGGGTCAGCGCACCCTTTTCATTCCACACCCGACCCGTCCACCCGCCCTTGCCAAAACGTTCCGGGCCCTATGCAAACCCTTGGGGAACCCCTTTCCAACAATGTATTCCCGCCTCCTCGCCTCATCTCTTTCCCAAGCCATGTCAGGCACGAGAAAGTTCACAAGGAGCCTCGGTAGAAGGGAGAGTGGACAGTGGGAGGAGAAATCCCTCCTCCCTAAACCTTCCGCCCCATCTGGCCTCTTCCATTGCCCCCTCATGATGATAGAAAATTGAATTTCACGTCGAGTAGAGGGGTGGGCGGGGCGAGGTGCTCGCGGCAGACCGTGGTGATGGGCTTTCTCTCTCTTAGCCCTCATGTTCCTTCCTCTCTTCTCCCTTAAGGTAGCTTGGGGGAGATAGTTCTCTAGTCATATGAATTTTTCTTTTTATTTCAGCGTCTGTATGAAGTATATATTTTAATATTAATGGCACAAAAATATAGTTTTTTGCCAGAAAATTATCAGTAATTAAATAAATATATCCACAAATCTCTATCTTGACTCATTTTTTTCACTCCGTACGGCTAAAACGCCTTCATAACAGATGTGTTTTGCAATTATGAACTAATTTCTGCGGTGAATAATTGATTATATGTTATAAATAGTCGAAAAAACATACAATCTACAAAATGTTAGTTTTTTGTGTAAATCTAGGAGTTATAAATTCCTATTTTTTCAACATTTTCCCTCTTAAGCGTAGAGCCGTAATCGATTCCGCGTAAAACAGCTTTTATTTTCAGGCAAATTGCTCGAAAAGTAGTTCGGAAAGGGGTGAATATTTTGATATCATTGGAATAATGAGTTTTTTCTTTGAAGTGAGGTTAAACTCATCAATTTCTAGGTATTGTCATATTTCTCTCAAACTCCCTTAACACGTGTGTGATGTCGATAAGCATCTCAAATTTGAGTGCTGCGTTCAAACATTTTCTAGTTCGAAAACGAGCACACCAATAATAAGAAACCTCAAGGAAGGTCGACTCGACGCCAGTCTTCATCGCATCATGAGAGAAACTTCTGAACGAGTGACAAATGACTTGACCTCTACGTAAACCGTTTGCGGATCATAACTGCTTCCTTCCTCTACTTCCGCATCCCTCTTTTTCGAACGTGGAAACTAAATAAAAAACATTTTCTTTCTAATCCCAGCGTGAAGGACGAGGGGATTTATCTTCTATACATATATTTGGCTATAATTGATGTATATATTGACCACGTATAAATAACCTCTTCTTTTAAATTACTGACATTTGGTCAAATAAAAATTCTTTTTTTTTTCTTTTCTGCCAACGTTACGGCAAATTTATTGCCATCCTCAGGGTTAATTAAAACCATGACAGAAAATTAACAATATAAACAGGTATAAACAGAAAAACAACAATTGTTGTCAAATTTGGTGATACTGGTGGTGACTGTACATTTTTTTTAATATCGGGTACACTAATTTGACAAATATCAACAAACCTGTGAATTTTAATTACTCTAACATGATAACATGATGACAACACTGAAATCCTTCAACACTTACATGATGTCAACCATTCCAATTTAGAAAACAGTAAATATAAAGAGATATATGGATATTTGTTTATAATTACTGTTCTGTAAATCTGTTTATATTTATTGTTTGATAAATTGGAATGGTTGACATCGTGTTAGTGTTGAAGGATTTCAGTGTTGTTATCATGTTAGTGTAATTAAAATTCACAGGTTTGTTGATATTTGTCAAATTAGTGTACCCGATATTTAAAAAAATGTACAGTCACCACCAGTATCACCAAATTTGACAACAATTGTTATTTTTCTGTTTATACCTGTTAATGTTGTTGATTTTGTTTTATGGTTTTTTAATTAGCCATGGAGGATGGCAATAAATTTGCCGAAACGTTTGCAGTGAAGAAAAAAAAGAATTTTAAATGACCAAAACTCATAAAGTTAATAGAAGAGGTCATATATATTCGACTGCAGAACTTGTATCGGGAAATGGGTGGACTCGTGAGGGAAAGGGAATGGGGAGAGGCGAGAGATGGATCTCTTGAGGTCGGCGAAAAGGGATGAGGGAGAGGAGGGAAGGGCGGAATGTGGGACGGATTGGTGGTTGGAACTCGATAAGCGTGAGAGTGGAAGTAGGAGAGTGGACGGGGAGGATAATGTGGTGGATTGGAACAAGTGGTGGGCAGGTCCAACTACCTCCTACCATGCATAGCACCTGTGCCGTTTGATCCCGATAAAAGTAGAATTTGGTATAAGAAAACCTACATGGTATAAAATGCAAAATGAAAAATTTAGTACATTGCTATACATCTACATACAATCTAGGGAGCCGCCACAGAGGCGCGTGGCAGGAGGTGTTAGGACACCATCCATGGAAAGTGGGAGAATAGGGAAAAGGAGATGACAGCGGGGAAATGTGTATTAACAATATCTTAAGATTTTTTAATTTATCATAGAAAGGATGTGCTTGGAAACAGTAAGGGAGTGAGTTTTCTTAGCAATTTTGAGGATAATATGACGACTTAAGATAATCTTGACGAACTGAAAATATGATATGCCCTGTAAATTATCTATCAGGCATCATTTAAAATCCCTGCACTGGTTAGGCTGGCCCTAAAGTCTAATTTTTAAGACTATTTCAATTTGGTATGATATTGTGTTTCATTACAAGTTGTGTTTATGGAAAAAATAAGAAATCACCTACCACGAAACATATGGGATCAATTATTCTTCTATTCCTTGTACCGATATTTTTAATGCAATGCAGTCATTTTTAATGTGATTTAAATTTTCATTTTTTAATATGAAAATATTCATTTCATGTGTTGCTTCGTGCACTAAAATTCACGTCCAACAATTTAGACAAAAGATTGTTCCGAATAATTTACCATCCATTTTACGGATTAGTAAATGTACATTGCATTAAATATTTTAAGTTATCTATTGGTAAAAATTGATTCAAATAGTTTGAAATGTTACCGAGAAAAATGATAATATATATGTCAGTTAAGATGTAACTAATTTAAAATTAAGGTCACATTATGTTAGAAATATTTCCAAATAAGGTTCCTTGGATTTTTACAAATAAAAATAACAAAATTTTATCCGAGTTATTCATTTCAGAATGTGTTCATTAACTTGCTTTATATTTAAAATAATAAGTGTTTGTTTCATTTTGTAGATAGGCATATTACATAGTAGAAATTCTGATAGAATGGTAAAAAACACAGTATCACGCTGTTTTTGACATGCCAACATGCCAAAACTCCAGCTCAAACTCATCAGAAAGACACTCGAATTAATTGCGTTTGTATGACCACACCTTGAGTCATCTAATCACAGGTTTTTTGATGGGTTAGTTTCATCCTAAATGCTTTTCGGGTGCCAAACATTGCGGCCGTTCCTGCCCTTCCCTTTCTTTTACCCTACCCTCCTCCCCGGATAGATCAACCGGATTGAGCCTGATGGTATGCACCGGCCATTTGGGGTATCCTTGCGAAGTGGACGCACTGTTATTATAATTACTAAATAATGTGTGCTAGGAGTCACACTTTCACTCTAATACAAAAACAGGGTCATACGACGCAACCCGCAACACAAAACGGGTCAATAAGACGCAACCCGCAACACAAAATGTGAAAAACCATTTAATTTTTTTAGATAAACTTGGTAACTAGTAAAGTTAATGACTGGCTCATGTATTGTCATAGAGATTTAGTAAGTGTGTCAAATGTCAGCTCGATTTAACATTGGGAAGTGGGTTAGATGTCGATTAGGTACAAGATTCCATCCAGATGCAAAACAACAAACAAATAGGTGAAGTTAAAATAAGTGCGGTAAAAAAGAGATTGTTGAAAAGTATGAAGGTGACATGCGTTTCCGGGACTTGGCTGCTGAATACCATATGCCGAGAATGAGGGTTTCTACGATTGTGAAAAATAAAGACATTATTTTATCAGCTAACATTGCAGAGGGGGTGAAGTAGATTACGAAATAAAGATCAGAGACACAGAGCATGTTGAAAAATTGCTTTTGATCTGGATAGCAGAATAGCAATGTGCTCCGCACCAACAATAGGAGGCAATGGCTTGCGAAAAATCGTAATTAATGCATAGTACCGATCTTTGGAAAAGCAAGGCAGGAATGAGCGACGAAAGTGAGGAGCTTAAAACCAGCCATGTATGGTTTGATAACTTAAAAAGAGGACGGTCATTCACAGTGCTGTGAGGCATTGTGAGGGTGCCCGTGTTTATGAAGATTTGGCCAATGATTTCATTACAGAATTTGACGAATTTGTGCCTCTAGTTGCAATTGATATCCATACCACATCCCCACAATATTCGTAATATCCAACTATATTATATGTGCACCATATCCAATTTTCATCCAACAATTTTGTGTGCAATAACATCCAATATCAAAAGTTGCCGCCATAATTGCCATCCATAAAAAATCTAACTTGGATATTAACTAAAAAGGGCGCCTCTACTGCTTCATATTTTCTGCAATTTTTTAATAATAATAATAGTAATAATTTATTAATCTCTGACTTGTTATTACAAGTATGGGATAATTCATTGCTAATAAGGTGAATATATACATGTAAACTATTAACAGAGGGAAGTGAATACAAATTAACAGAAATACATATGAACTCATGAGGCCATAAATTCACCTACAGAGTAAAAACAGTTTCAATGAGGTAATTCCACAGTTTTGTTTCAAACAAGGTGGACATTTCAAAGTGTTTAATATTAGTTGGTAGTTAATTAAAAAATTTAGATCTGGAATAGTCTGGGTTTTTAGAGAATAATGGCAGGCTGTGCGGCACAGTCATATGGTCAAACATCCGCCGGGTATCATACCCATGAACTTCTTTATTCATTATTATATCATAGATATTTTGTCTCACATAAAATTGAATAAAATATAGAAATGCAAAGCAGAGTAAGAAGTTTAAGCTTCTTAAACAGAGGCTTACAACTGGATCTCCTGTTCACTTGGGTAATAGTTCTGATGGCCCATTTTTTCAATATGATAAGTCTTTGTGTGTGAGAGGAATGACCCCAGGCAACAACACCACATCTAAGCCTTGAATATATATGCATAATATACGGATAAAGCCACCCTTTGCAGTTTGCAAGGAGCATAACCCTCCGAAGTAGTTAACAGCCAGATGCAATCTTGGAGCACAGAGAGTCTGCATGAGCCTCCCAACTACCTATAAGGGATTCATCAATTGACATAAAAAAAAGACGATGATGCAAGATTCTACTCACTCCAAAAATGCCTGAATTTTGCTTGACAGACAAACATGACAAAAAAATATATTGTCAACCAAAATTAAAAATCTGAAAGACCAAGAAATTTAGAGACACTAGATCAAGCTAATACCTAATTGCACACTTTTAACAAAGAAGTAGACAAAATTCTTTTTTGATATGGATAAAAATGAATCAAATTACTAATAATGAAGAGCAATGTGATTGAGAGGAGAGGACTGAGTAAACATGGAAGAGGAAAGGATGCTTGGATAGCTTGAAGGGATATAGGAAGCATGCATATACAAAATGGTAGGTACATGTGATGAGGGCTATAAATAGAGTATAACAGAAACACATTTTATTGTTCAAAACGAATGAAGTCCTATGGGGGATACACAGTCAAGTGCATGCCACCAGAGGGTGATTGATAAGGATTTTAATGATTTTTATTCAATCAAAAATACCCCATAGGGCGGTTGATAACCATTATATTAATATGCACCTACTATTGAATGTCCTTGTCAATAAGAAAATATGCAATTGTCAAACAAGTCATCACAGACGATGATGCAAGATTCTACTCACTCCAAAAATGCCTGAATTTTGCTTGACAGACAAACATGACCAAAAAATATATTGTCAACCAAAATAAAAAAACCAAGGACCATTCATTACACTATGCTGGATGATATATAGCAGTGGGTGCATAATAACTGGAACAAGTTAAACTCGTTTGTTAATGACACTACCACAGATTTAAATGCCCGTGCAATATCCAAAAAGCAGTCATACATGATCATCCTTACAATATCCACCCAATATTGCATTTAGATGTAAGTAATGCTTTTTGGATATTGGTAACACTTTATGGATATTGTATAGATAATCAATTGCTACTAGGGTGGAGGCTGAAGGTTTTCTTCCCCAACAATTTTTTAAATTATGATAAAACAACTGTTTTGGAAGGAAATGCCTAACAGTACCTTCCTATTTTACACAAGAGGAGAAGGCATAGCCTAGGCACAAGTCAATGAAGGACTGGCTAACTCTCTTGTTCTGTGACAATACTGACCTCAGCGGCGGCGGGGTAGGTAACGTCCTTGCCTGCTGAGGCTTGTCAAGTGTATAATGAGGAGGTAGGTGTCAAAGAGATGTATGCCAGTGTAGTGAGTATGGTGCAAAATTTAAGTATCCAGATTTCCAGTGTTCACCAAAGCTTAGACAGCCAGATCTCAATGGTTACATCACAGATATCTGACCAAATGACTACTATTACCTTAAACATGGAAGCAATTAAAAAAATTGGAGGTAGGGTTAGCCAAATAGAACAGAATAGAGAAGAATCGGAAACTCGAATAACAACAGTGGAAACTGAATTGGGCAAAGTAAAACAGTCCATGGAGGCTGTTAAGCAGGAAGTGGAGTCAAAATTTTTATAGTTGCGGAAACAAGTAAACAATCACATGGGGAGTGTAGGGTCACAATCAGTCACTCTACTTTTCACCAGTGTGCATTTAGACCCAAAAGCGATTAAAGCCTGCCTTCCAGAGTTTCATGGAGAACTTGAAGAAAATCCAACAAACTTTATTAATAGGTCACTCAGTTTGTTAGGTCTAACCAACCAACCTGCCTACTGAAATTTAAACTCAAGTGGTAACTCAACAGCTTAAGGGGCAAGCTGCCGCTTGGTGGCACAACTTGAAAGGTTTAAACTTGTGTTGGAGGGACTTCAAAATGGAATTCATCGCAAGATTTGATTCCCATGGTGTGAAGAGTGCAGTGAAGAAGAGGCTATTCACAGACACCCAACCTGCAGGTACGTGAGCGAGTGCTTTCATTATTTAGAAATATCAACTCTTCAAGAGACTAAACCCAGAGGAGTGAGAAGGCAATGCAATGCACAATATAATTGAATTACTGCATGATAAGATTAGGCCATTAGTTAAAGTGTCACATCCCAAAACATTTGATGACCTAAGAACAGTTATTAGCCAACTTGAGGAGGAACACAAAATCAAGCCTTCAGAAGATCCTTATCCTGTTAAGAAATTTTTCAAGTGTGGACAATTTGGACACATGAGAAACAAGTGCCCTATATTGTCATTTCAGGAAAACTAGGTTTGCTCCATTCTGAGGTAAGAGGGGATGGAAACCAGGTGCATATTGGTTATCCCTCAAATTGGAAAAACTCCTATGTATTTGGTTTTATCCCAATTATTGCTGAAATATTTTTGTCCATTTCCTCCAGGAACTTACTGGGAGCCCTGATATCGAAAGTGCTCCACCTGCTAAGGGAGAATTAAGATTCATCTGAGTTGATGAAAAATAGCTTCACTCCACCTGAGAACACATCAAAAGGGTTAGCCCAGCATAACACTAGATGGGTCATTTTGACCCATAACACTTGTTCAAAATCAAATTTAACTAATTATTTGGGACTAGATTCCTTTTAAAAGTTGTGACTTTGTGCATTTATGGCTTATATTTTACTAATATGGAAAGAAAATTTTGTAATTGTTGTTGACTAATTTTTTAATTGATGTTATACCTAGAAGGACGGCTATGGGTCATTTTGTCCCATTACTTATTTCTGTCAAGTTTTCTCACCATTTTCTTCTCCTATTGATCACTGATATTAAATTACATCAAATAAAAGACATCAGTGCACATTTTGATCAGTACCATAAGCCTTTATATTTCATTTTAATGCCATTCGTCGATAGTGGAGCACTCCAGGTTGCGGCTTACCAAAATTGTGGAAATTTTCTACTTTCAATACGTCTTTGAATTTGACTTCCAGTTGAAATCGCAAGAGGAATAGGATTGAAAATATGTCACTTTCATTCTGCTTTTGTATACATTATTATCAGGGATGTATTTATGACCCCTGAGGCCCCCGGCGAAATCTAGAAAAATTGTTTCTAAATGTTATAGTCTTGCAACCTGGCAACTTGACATGGATTTTTCCTTGCTTATAAAGACAATTCATAATGAGTACAAATATCTATAACTATTAATACTCTGCTAGTTGGTGCCAGGTTACTCACATCTATATTTACATTTTTTCATTCTGTACACTGCAAATTCAAGTGTGCCATAACTCTCGCGAGGCCCCCAGTGCTCGTGAGGCCCCCGGCAGCCGCCAGGTACGCCATATGGTAAATACGGCCATGATTATTATCGTTTTCATTATTATAATATGTAGAATAAAATTTAGCGGCTATATGATAGGAATGTTATCAGCATTGCTTCTATTCCCAGAAGGAGAGGTTACATCGGCCAGAGGTGTGACAATAGAAAAGGATAGTTCTAACCATCATTCACCAAATTGTTTTCACCTCTCACTAGAGATACCCACGTTCGCCCAGACTTTTTTTGTCGCTGAAGTGTCAGCACACTACTTCTGAAAGCCGTCTAGAGGATGCGTCATTCTCAAGTTGTAAAATCATCACTCCGAGAGATACAAAAGAGAGGAGGAATGAGTTTTGGCTCTTATGAGAGAAGAAGCCTATTGCTTTTGTCCCTCCTAGAATTAGTGGGTACATTTTCCGACGCTGAAAAACTTTCCAAACCTTCCGTATGCTTTCTTTCTGTTGTCAGCTCCTTTTATTGCAAGTGACCATGTACTAGATCCCTACCATAGTGGCTGGTGGCCTGCGTCATTCGCATGCTCATACGCATCCGCATAGGACCGGGGGGTTTTCTCGGAAAGGAATGTGGCTACCAGGCATATAGCAGTAGTGATGAATAGCAAATAAAAAATAGCAAGACAGAAGTGATGAATAGCAAATTAAGTAGAAAGAAGTGTATTCAATGACTGGTTGAAGAGGTAGTGGGATGCTAATTGGAACGAAACCTTCTTATTCCCGGGAAACGCACGCCACTACCCCAAAGGGGCAGAAAAGAAAACATTTTCAAATTTTGTAACATTGCACAAAGAAAACTGCCAATGTATGTCCTCAATGCAATGGAGGTGTTTGTGGAAACTGTGCTAACAAAATAACTACTTGTGTAAGTTGTGCAAATAATGATCTTTCATCTTTCCGAATATATGCACATATATATGTCTGTGTTTCGGGATGTAATTTTTATACGTATTTTTTATTTGAAAATGGTTTTATAAAATTAACATTTATCAAATAAGAGGATATTTATCTAACTCTGCACAATATTCAGTCAGGTGTCTTTATTTTCAAATACTATCCTTGAGAATAGTCTAAGATGAGCACTGCTGAAGAGGATCAACTTAAATAATTTTATTATAAACAATTAATTAGTAAAAATATTTTTTTTGCCTATAATGTGTAGATAAGGCCTTTTTAATGTCATTTAAGGAAAAAAATAATGTACCGGGAGAAAAAAGTAGCTATTTGATGCTGGAAAACTTTATGGGTCAAATAATCCCTGCCCATCCTTCTAGGTAGTGCGAAACTCCCGTCCTCCTAGTGTTAAGCCTACATTTGATGGTAGCATGTGTTGTTAACCACCAATGTAACCCAGGAGAAGATGAGACAACTACTGCTGCTTACTCCATCCAACAAGACACCAAAAGGTTATGAAATACCCAGCCACCCTGCATACCAAGTACTTCTGCTCCCTTCCCGAACCCTGGTCTCTGCCCTTCTCCACCATCAACACACAAGCTGAAATATCAATAGGGTAGTGCCCTGCCCAGAAGACATAATTCACAGGAAATTTCTCCATGGTGTGCACCACAAGAGTTGGCCATTTAGACAGAAAAGTAATGGACAGATATTCCTCTGGCACGCCCACTCCCTGTCTTCCACTGGAAGGGTTGGAGACTTGATGGTGTCAAAGGAAAGTCTTCATGATTGCACCTTTCATTGAAAAAAATGACTGACCACAGAGCACACACAACATCCAGGGTAGAACACCACAGTTCAATTTAGAGATTTTGTTGACATCTGAATTCTGAAAGCGCACAGCAAGCTTGAAGGTGGGAATTTTATTTTCAGCCCTCTCCTCAGCTGGAACAATCAATTAATATATCTTGACTACTCCCTCTTGCTTGGTACTTACAAAGAGGTATTTTTATGTAGAAAATAATTGGCACAAAAAAGGCCAATATGCAGGTCAGAAACATTGTCAGGCAGCAAACGTGGGAAGGGGGCCAAGGTTGTGGTCACATCTCTTTTGGTTGCTATTTCCTTAAGTCTTGCCTTGAGGCTGAACTCAGCAGTTGGGGTACAACTATCAGTTTAGAAATAAAATGGCTCTTTATGTTAAATGATTCTTAAATGATCACAATTAGACAAAATTATTCAGCCAAATGAAATGAGTAATGGTAATAATTAAAAGTAATTTCATGGAACAGTGAGACCTTCCACTGGTATATCATAAGTCTACACCCATTGTATGTGCAGCAATCCTTAATCCTTATTTTTAAGAGGATTGTAAGGGCATTAATATCACGTCCAACTGTATCCTACTTCTTTAGTATTAGCCATGGTTAATTATTCATTGCAAAATTGTTTTCAGTAAAATAATAAATTTTTAATTTAGTCTTACGCTGTATATTTGGAGAATTTTTATGTATTGTGTAGGTAAATCGGTGCCTGATTATACCATTGATCAAAAATGTAATCGATTTCAACTTGTTTTGCAAATACTTTCTTTGTATGTATAATCAAAAGTAATGCTTTATTCAAATATTGTATCCCATGTGTTAATGTAACTCATTTTATGTAGCCAAATTACATTTTTCAATTGATCAATTTTATTTGGGTACCTGCCCATGAATTTAATCAATGTCTTTGACATCCATGTTGAATATGTGATTAAGTACTGGAGATGTATGTACCTACTAGTGAGGTAGTGTTGGGCACAGTCTTATGATACCCCCATGTATTTTCTCCAATGCAGGAACATCAAATCCCTTCACAGAAATGTGAGCATTAATGCGGCTCAAAGTGCATCTTGCCTGGGCTTAATGGGAAAGACATGATGGAAAATAATTTGTCCTTGCTCATGGTGTCTCAACACATTCAATGCGGGTTGCGAATTTAAGGGAGATGCTAGAAACGGAACCCATTTTTTAAATGGCCTAAAATTGAAGGACCACGTCTATTGACATGGTCCCACCGTTCAGCATAGATGGGTCCACATCGATAGACGTGCTCCGCACTGAATATGTTAATTGAATGCCAGTGTTAGGTATGTTATGCCTGGAATAATGTTCTAATACTGGAACTGACACTCCCTCAGAGCAATGTTGTTTTCAGTTCATACATAGAATGTGTGCAGTGTAAATTGCATGCATATTTAACAAACCATATGGTTGCTAAATTTAATCTTTTTATGAATGCCGTTTAATGAATATATTTTGCATTAATTTTTTAATACCAATTAAAACTTTCAAAGTGAATGACATTTCCACGATGATTTCAATTGATGGCATACATCCAACTTACCCACTCAAGATTTTCCTATTGCCATACTGAATGACAAGAGATCCATGACATACATGAATATCATCCCCCTCAGTGGAATAGCTCTCGTGACATACATGTACGTCATCCCCAATGAAGGTGTAAACATAGATTTTTCTATCACACAAAAATATTTACACCATGTGAAGCCTGAGTTATATATAAAAGTTTTTTCACTGTGCTCATACGCAATGTGCAAAGTGTGCAAAAATTGGTGTGTGAGGAATATTGTCAGCTCGGCTCAAATAACAGTGGGAGAGCAGTACCTGTTCATTCCAATGCTGTCTCATGATTTCTGTTCTCATGTTGAAATGTGTCAGGAGATGGAGCACAAAGGGTGATCCCTCTGAGTTTGAATGTACGCCAAGACTAATTTTGCTGGGTTCAAATGACAGGAAAACGATGGGAAAGTGGAAGACAACTAGTCAATCACAAATCGGTGGGGATCAGGCCAAGGAATTTTGACATGATATGAAATGAATACAAGGAATGAAATATACTCAACAGTGATTATGGCTCAAAGGTTTCCTGCAATAAATGTCGGATACCACTGTTTCTATGGAAATAGAAATTGTAGTATAAAATACAAATACAAGCGCCCATGCACTACATGCTCAGCTGATAGTGCAGGAATAATCTTTGGTGAAGGAGTACAGCTGATAGCTCAATGGTCTGCTTTGTGCTCTATGTTAAGGTCTCGACCTTGAACTAATAAAGGGACCTTGCTATCAAGTCTTGCCCCGAGACCTCTTTAAGTTTTTAGTTACGGCGTTGGAAACAGCTTTTGGAAATAATACTTAAAAAAATAAAACACATTCTTTGCCAACTATGTGGTACTCCATCACTAAATTTATTGCCGTGAGGAAATTAATAAACTTGAAACGAAACTTGAGGTTTCTTGACTTTGAGACTGAAACGTGAGGAAACTTGTTACGAAGCCCAGAAAAATAAAAAATCACCACAACCCGGGTTTCAATGCATTAATGCATTCAATGCAATGCCGGCCTCGGTGGTGGCGGAGTAAAGTCTTCACCTGCCAAACCGAAGGTCGCGGGTTCGAATCCTGCTTGAGGAGGAAATTTACACCTCCCAGGGCATGGTTGTGTGTGTCCATCCATATTTTAAATACCTACCTAGTTAGTGGCTTCGGCTGTTAGATGTATAGAAATTATTATAATTATTATTTTTAATTGTTACAATTGTAATACACCCCTCCGAGTCCCCGGCAAGCATCAGGTTTCATTGCCATCATAATGGCCGGAGACTCAAGAGGGGTTGGGCAGTGATCGCAGCCACGTCGGACGCCTATTGGATGAGTGGCTACGCTGCAGTCAGGTCATGCGTACTCAGTAGACAGAGTGACTCCAGGTTTTTCGCAGGTGGTTGGCATAATCGTGCAGATTCTGCTGCGATAGATGGTCGTGTTCCGGATGCATCTCACACCACAAAGAGTGCATCCTTGCCATATACCCCCTTCGATCGGGCTTGCTGGCAGCATGGCAAGCTAGGAGGTCGCCCCTTAGGGCTTCCGTCCACTCCATACGAGCTCCCTTTCTAGTTGGTGAGTTTTCGTTGCCACACCCAACGCCACTAGGGCCCCCATCCGAGAGGAGCTGGTTGTGAGTGGCTTTCCTGGTCATTTTTCTTGGAACCAGTTAGAGCTGCATGTGGGGTGGTTTGCCCACGCAGGCATCCACCTTTAGCCGGCAAAAGCCGTTACCATGTACGCCACGGGGAGGTTGGTGGTCCAGCTTTTGTACCTCGTATTATTATTATTATTGGCATCATCATCAGATGATTTGAAAGCACATAACATATCCCTTATATGCCAAACAGTTAGTGGAAGTGGGTTAGGGCAAGGGGGTATCCAGCTCAAAACCTGAAGGGGGGACTTCTTTCTGAATTCAACCTCATTAGGGAGTGGGTGATATACAATAATATACAATAACAAAAGGGAAAACAGTGAGCATATTTACCTATTTTTTAAATATATTAATTCTTGAACAATAGCTTTGAACATCTGTGGAGGGCCCCCTATGCAATAATTCACTGTACTTAACATAAGGAAAAACAACATTTATTTAAAAAAATAATTCTTGAAGAATATTTTGTGAGGATTAGCTGTGAATTTTTAACTACAGCTTCCATTTATTGCTCCATGTTTTCGAAAACCCATTTACGGGGAAAGCTTATTGTTAGTATTGCTAACCCATTTAACCTATTTTCACCAATAGTTGATCTTAACCATGTTTTAATTCGGCAAAGGGAGCTGAATGAGTGCTCAATAGTGATTGTTGTGCAGAGCAGTGAGAGCAATATCACTATCGCCTTTCTAATGGTCGGGAAAAACAATTCGCTCTTTTTTAAAACTTCAGTGATGTCTGGCGCTTCCTGTACCCTTAAGGAAATTTCAGATCAGGTCTGATCTGAAAATTCTGGATCAGGAAATGAGCTGATTTAAATCCTGATCTGGCAAACCTGATCAGGTCTGATCTGGCAATCCAGATCAGATCTGACATGGCAATCCTGATCATGTCTGATCAGGAAACCCCAACAGCACAAAAATAATATATGTAGAAATGTTTTATTCTGATTTTTATACGTTTCAAAAAAAGACCTAAACAGTAAATAGGTCTGCCAAAAAACCTTTCATTTTGTCATGAAAATGCAACTATACGGTGCTAAAATAGTTTCACCTGTATCCAGAGCCGTCCATAGGGATTGAGGGGCCCTGTGCAAACGAAAGTTGAGGGCCTCCTAATTTCGCTTACTATTGTTGATATGGTAAAATATTCTTCAAACATATTTCAAAGAAAGAAGGAAATAATCCGACAAACTGGTTCATGATTTCAAGAAACTTACGTATATACTCACCTTATTTAATTAGGTAAGCCTATTCATAATGAATAAAAAGCACTTTGTAATCTTCCAAAGGTTTATTTCTATGGCACGACGTGTTTCACCACTCTGTGGCATAATCGATTATGCCACAGAGTGCTGAAACCCGGCCTGCCATAGAAATAAATCTGGGGAAGATTAATATGTGTTTTTATCCATTATGAATATCGACAACTTCCACCAGGTCTAGCCTGAAACATTTATATTTATAGGTCAGCCTACTGAATTTGATGAAATTTATATAGGTATACCTATGTATTTATAACTCGTGTGAAATTTTAACAATAAAAAGTATTAAAAAACTAACTTTTTACATCAAGATAATCTTATTGACATTTCACAAATAAAATTACAAAGATGAATGAATGGTGCACATCATGAAAAATCTACTTTTCTGGCTTCCATTTAATCTCCTATGTCATTTAAGTCTAAGTTATCAACTAAATTTTTATGTACAGAGATGGGTGAATTGGATACGTGACTTTTTCAGTGATTTCATGCAAAAAGTAGTTATTGATGGTGTTAGCTCTGATATGGTAAGAGTGACATCCGGCATCCCACAAGGAAGCGTGATCGCCTTTATTAATTTTTTTATTTAAATGACCTAATTTCTCGAGTTATCAGTAACCTTAGATTATTTGCAATTGATGCCGTCATATACCGCGACATTGGTGAAGATGCGGACTTATAAGTTCTATTATCGGACCTAAATAACATGAGCTCGTGGTGCCAGGAGTGGGGCTTGAAATAAATCTTAGTAAATGCACTGCAGTACACTTCTTGCGGAAGTCAACACACCAACTTCATGTCTACACTGTGGGTGGAGTAGATAAAGTCGTCAGATGAAGTAAAATATTTGGGAAATACCTTAACTTCAAACTTATCGTGGAGAACACACATATTAAACATTTGCGGCACAGCCTTAACCCTTACGCTGCGGGAAACCGACATGTATGTGTGAACTGGGAACTGCGGCAAGAACGTTCATGTACGTTTGACCCTTTCTGTCTACCTGCTCCCTCAGCCCTTTCATATTTTTATGACCCAAACTCTTTCTTTCCAGTGGTGGATATCTGGGAATCCACACTTTTTACCCAAACCACTCCCTTTCCACGCTCTTTAGGGATGACATACCTCCACAATGAAGTACGACCCTTTCTTCTGATTGTTCACTCAAGAGGCTACGGTTGTCTCAAACAGATTTTTTTGGTGTTTGGTATCAAACTAAACAGAAAGTTGCTAGAAAAAATATTGTCATATTTGTTTTCAACAATTACGCCTATAAACAAATTTTCAAAATTAGTTCCAAGTCCCACTAATCCCTCAAGTTCCGGTGCCCACCTCCAAGGTTATGGGTTGGGTAGAGGAGGGGCGACCTTTGGGATCCCCATCAGGACTCTCCAATAGTGCCTCCTCCATGGTGATGGACATTGGACTGCATGAGTCCTTAGGTGGAGTCTGCTTCTAAGAAACCTCCGAGGTTTAGTTTTTAAAAGGTTACATAAATGATCCCACGAGTAGCTAGGGAAATAAAGGGTCCGCCCATGCAGAGCCCCGCATGCATGGGTAAGGCTAGATAAAACCGGAGGTTGCCCTGTATCCGGAGTCTCACCTGTTAATGAATATTTACCCTCTGCCCCGCGGATGCGGTCATCCTTGGCACAAGGATGCACCGTGATGATGGGAACTGTTTATCGACCGCCAAGTATAGAACCGTCATGTTCTGCGAAAACCAGGGGCACCTCGTGGAGGATGTGGCTCTTCACCACGCATGACGGTCTTGGTGTGCGATGGTCACCACCACCCACCCTGGGATCACACATCCCTCACCCCCAATCTGTATGCACCACAATTGTAACAAAATGCAAATTCGACACATTCCGAATTTCGAGAAATTTATATGGCTCGTGGAACTTTTGGATTCTGCCTGGCTGTAAGCAAGGGTCACTCAGGTACATATACATACTAACCTGGTGTATAACTCACGTCTTTGCTTCTCTTATTATTCTGTTTTGCCTGCAATTCTAGTGCCGGTCTACTATTCCTGGAGCATTTCACCCAAATTTTGCTGGAGCTGGTCATGCAGTTCGTTTACATAGGAAACAGCCTCTTTGGTTTCCCAGCCCCCTAGTTTGGTTGAAGCAGCCTCTTTGGTTCCCAAACATCGAAACGGCATTTTCATTTCGTGACCATGGATTACCTTAAAAGATGTATATCTTGTGCTACTGTGCCAATTCGAATTACAGGTCGCCGCGGAATAATGTAACCACGCCTCACAGTTATTGTCCCTTGCATTAACATAGTGGCTAATCATCTGAGAAATGGTCCGATGCACCCGTTCTCAAATTAATTTTACAGCTGGGGAGGAGGGGGGGAGGTACAAAACTTATGGCCACTGAGAGTCTAAACAAATTCTGAAATTGCATCAATTCAAATTTCGATCCTTCATCTGACAGTATGTTGTCAGGAAT
The DNA here is from genome assembly GCA_963573305.1 of Pyrrhosoma nymphula. Lineage (NCBI taxonomy): Eukaryota > Metazoa > Arthropoda > Insecta > Odonata > Coenagrionidae > Pyrrhosoma > Pyrrhosoma nymphula. The sequence continues at coordinate 129,897,627 of OY754335.1, read as the reverse complement.
GCCAAATTTCAATATCCGCCTCCTAAATACTTGTAAGAACGAAAACAAAAAATGTGGGGTGTATGCTGTTCGTAATAGTAAGGATTGTAGTGAGTATCTGTCGTTGAGAAAACTTGGAGACGTAGCCAGGTTTTGGGTCCAGGAGGTGCCGGGTGGCAAAATGTTTAGGGGGTGGCGAGTTATTAATTCATCAGTTTACTAAACTTAACATACTGTTATATACTCTTACTGTATTATTTTGTTCGTTATGTATTATGATCCAAACTTGTAGACCATGTAGAAATAATTGTTGATAATTAAGTTATGCCATTGATTCATGTACGTATTTGGGACTTTAAAATGGAAACATTCACAGGCTTAGGGACGCCAGAACACAGGGGGGGGGGTATTCACCCCCCCTGCCCCCTCCCCTGGCTATGCTACTGTCACATAACATTTCATATCATTTGCAGTGCAATAAAATTATTAGTGACTTATGTGAACTATTCATGCATCAATTATCTAATTCATACGCCCCACGTTTTTCGTTTGCAATCTTACAAGAATATTAATAGCTTTAAAAATTCACAATCCCAAATTTTCAGGACAATCTGTATGAGTTTAGGAATCTGTATGGGGATATAAATGTGTGTGTGGGGGTAGGAGAAATTATTTTATACTTTTATGCCAAAATATTTTTGAATTGAAAGCTTCATTTGTAGAGACAACGTTACATGTCAGAGGAGGGGAGGGGGGGATTGGGAAAATTATTATGGTTATCAACGCAGAGGGGGTAAAAATATCACCGAAAACGTACTTTATGCATGCCCCTAAGTGTCCCGCGAGGATGGGGGGTTATGCAAGGGGTGAGAAGGTTGACGAAGTTTGTCTTCTTGGGCGTAAGGGTTTTCTTTTCACTCCACTCCGTATTAGAGGCCCCTCACAATCACAAATTTTCAGGACAATCTGTATGAGGTTATAAATCTGAATTCTCCCAAAATCCAGGACTGTTTTTGATTTCGAAGTTAAAACTTGTTTCTCAAGTTTGGTCGGTGTATTTGACCCCTCTTTCACTGTATTTAGAATGTTGCATCTTTTCATTGGGAATATTTTTATCCATGTCGTAGTTTTGTAGTAGTGTCGTAGTAGTTTGTAGTAGTGTCGTAGTATTCATAAGGATTGATCATTTATGCTTTTTCCGTAGAGTTGCCATATGTCTGAAACCCAAAAGAAAGACTTTTGTCGAAATAAATATAGGTTAAAAAACTAAAAAACACGCTTTTTTGATTCCTCAAACTAAAAAGTGAAAAATAATTCTTAATATAGAAATAAAAAAATAAATGAAAAATATTAATATTATCGTGAAAAAAGCGTGGGGTGCTCCGTTGCTCAGTTAATTTGATATGGCTCCGGAGGTATGGAACACTTCTCAGGAAAAGGGGAGTCCGGGGGTTTCGTCCCTGGAAATCGTAACAAACTATGTGTAAAATGAATAAAAAACTCTTTTTTAGCTTAAGACATACTTATGCCTAACATCGTAGTTCACAGCATAAAATAATTTTGGCTTTTAGTTTTAGGTCTATGAAAAATTAAATAAAATACACCGGGTTTTGTGGGGGGGGGGGGGGCAATTGCCCCTATTGACCCCCACTTGGAGCCTTTAATGTTCTTATCTGAGGGCGAACCACGCTCTAAAACGTGAGGGTTAAGGCCGTTTTACACGGTGAATGATCTTGCGCATCATCATTCGAGCATAAATTCGCGAATTCATCTCAATGATGAACTGAAAAGTTCTCGTTTTACACGGTGAATAATTAATTCCGTGACTTTTCTGCGCAGACTGAATGTGCAATGGTTGATATATCGATTGTATATATCGATGACGGGAGATTTCTGACCAACATAGCTGTTTCGACAGATGTAGAGTCAATTTAGCGACCGCTGCTGCAGTCATGAATATACAAGGCTGCAGTGTTTAATATAGCGGCGGCAGCCACAACTTTGTCTCACACATGAAATGATGAAACTTGATCTCACTTTGTACACAATGGGAGAGCTAAAAGAACACAAAGGATATGGACTAGACCGTGGATAGAGAGGAGGAATAGAAGTCGAGGGGTATTAAATATGGTTCAAAATGAACTGCTGCTGGAAGACCGCGAGGCATATCGAAATTTATTTTTTGAGAATGACGGAGGAACAATTCAACATTATTTTACGCCTCACCAGGCAAGACTATGAAAATTAACTCGTAGGCTTCCGCGGATTCAATATTGATTATTTATTTTTACGGGATTCATTCCGCGTTTGTTTTTATTAAAGAAAGTTTTTTTTAGAAAAACAAACGTGGAATGACATCCGAAAAAATAAATAATCAAGGTTATGAAAAATCTGACACGACGTAGAGAGAAGGAATTACAGCTGAGCAGAGGTGACATGAAAAATGACAGCCTTATGATGCATGATCGAAAGTACATACATGTAAATAAATTACGAATACGAGGATGAAATTGCTAATTCCACATTCGTTTCGGACTAGCTGCCACTGTAAGACTTTTGGCTACGGGTGAATCATACCGTCCTCTTATGTATTCAACCAGGATTAATGAGAGCACTATAAGTTTGATTATTTCAGAAGTATGCATAAGTATTTATCATTATTTCAGAAACACTTAGGACGTATTTATCATCCTGATTCTGTCGCGAAAATGTCATCGTCTTCCAAAGTTTACCGATGCCATTATACCAAAGCAGTCGATAATTTTTTACATTGTGTCTTGGTGGAGAGAGGGAGGGAATCTGTGGGGAGAGTGGAATTTTGTGCATGGGAAGGGAGGAAAATGAAATCCTAGCCATTGTATATCTGTTTACTCGAGAAGAAATCTTATCTGTTGCGTATCTGTTTACTCGAGCTTGGTTTCCCCGAAACCAAGCAGCAAAAACAAAAAAAAAACATCCCCCACTCCCTCCGCCGAAGGAAAAAATGGCCCATCGGTGCCCTCACCTTAGGTCGGGGTCAAATCGCGCATAAAATCGAGTGACACACACGCTTGTTTTTTTCGCTCACTGATTTCTTGGTATTTGAGAACCCTAGTCAGATTACTGGAGGCATTTCCGTTCTCATGGAGGCATCAGGTTCCCGAGTGAAATACAGCCTAGCAGCCGCTTTCTCTTTCAGCATGTTTGACTAAAGAACACCTAGGGGGCCGTTCAAGTATTACCATAGAGTTGGTATTACGTATAACGATTTATGCCATTTTTGACCCCCGACTCCCCCTGTGTAAGATTTTCCCAACCCCCCCTCCCTCTCAGTCTTACGTAAGACGTTAGATATTTGTATCTCCTCTTTCTATAATGCTCGCTTTCTGCAGTTTCATCTTTTCATAGAAGCCATCGTACAGCTTTGAGCACTAGATATCTAATTATTATGTAGTGTTGGAGTACCACATTCATTGAGCATGGAGGTAATGTAGCTAGCCAGACGACAGAATTGGAGCATTGGTGTAGCGGTGAGATTACGGAAAATACGCCATTAACGACGACGACGGCATTACTCCATGTCACTGCCAAATTTCATTCGGAAACGATACAATGTTTCAAGACGGACTAGAATCTTACGTAAATTTGTTCCAGACCCCCCCCCCCCCCCAGTTGTCCCCCCACCCCCAAAAACGTCTTACGTAATAATTGAACGGCCCCTATAGCGTCTCTAAATGATGGGAAGTATATCAATGTCCGCTCAGTTTGTCCACTGAGTATATCCATACACGGCGTTGTGGTTCATATTGATAATGGGGAATAGCAATCGCCTCACAGGTGTCTGATATTCAAGTAAGAGCGTTGTATTATATTTTTTTATTTTGTAATATATCTTTTGAAACGTGTAGACGTTTTGATTACGAGACGATTTTGAACGAGACGATTTGGTATGGTGTTAATAGACGTCCAGTTTTTATATATAAGAGTGGATTTCCTCTGATAATTGCCTTGAAAGTTTCTTCGTTGATGCGTGTAATTTAAGTTCGAACCAGTAGAATATAAGTGACTGGGTTATTTGATGCTTATTAGGGGGTTATTGTAAACTTTATGAGAGGGCTGGTTATAAAGACTGATAAAAGAAAGTTGCGTGAAAATGTACCAGTAGCTTTCCAAGCAAGTTACTTGATGTAATTACACAATTGATGTTTTGAATCCAGCTCTAGACGACCTCAGATGTTCTCTTTCAGATCCTTAGTTGGAGCTAACACAATGAAACCAACACGACCAATTAACTCATTTCATGTATCCCTGATGATACGGACTATTTCATTTCGAATGTTTTTGGTGGATGGACATCTGATGCTTGCACTGCCGAGAATTTTTGTTTCATTAGCCGGAAGAAAATTTAATGATAATGGCAGTTGGGGATGGCAGACACGTAGGGCCTCTTTTGAAACTAAAGGGTATTCCACTTGTGATATTTGCCAAATGTATTAATTGCTCCTGATATTTAAAAGCTTCCAAAAAACCGTTGGTGAGCTGTGGAAATGTTCGGTCACTTTTAAGAATAGTGTTTATTTACATAGTAATATTGAGGCTCCAAACCCTAATCTACCGTAGCGTGCACATCCACATAGTTATACATATTTGTAACGATTAAATTTTTAGTTTTTATTGAGTGGAGTGTCTACAAACGCGTCAACAATAGTACTTCACATGTTTACATGTATCTACAACTACCTATGTATATAAATTCCTTTTTTATTCAAATTGACAACTGTGAATTATATCCGCTAGTAATTTGCACTGTCGGCAAATTTTTCCCGTCAGTATTTATAAGCTATAGCTTAATGTATGCGGGGTAGTACGTACTACGTTAATTCGCAAAATATATATTTTACAATTATGAAGAACCTTTCCGCCGTGAACGGTTAAGTAGATTCTTTGAATTAAAATGCCTGTCGATGAAGTGCTCCTTTTATCGCTAGAACTCCCACATTCTACGTGTATCTACCTCCATTGTATGCACTAATGAATTACGTATTTGCATTACTGATTGGGACTCTTTAGAAGCATAATTTAATGTTGGAGTCATTTGAATCGCAAAACACACTTTATAGGGAAGTATTGAAGCGAGTGTCATTCACCAGCAACCAATTTGAAGACCTAAAATTATGCTGTGGAAAAGCTCAATATTGATTACGCTTGTATTCTTAACTTCTGTCTATTCGCCTTAACAAATAATACTCAATTTCATTAGTATAAAAATATGAATTTCCACTTGCATGGAGAGCGTCCGCGAATAATTACTTTATCAAACCTAGCAGATGTATGTCTTGCGCAACAGCTGATAAAAACTTTGAATATGGTGGTGAAGCGCAATTAATCCCTGCTGGTGTCACTCGCAAGTGAGGTCCTGGGTTTGGCGATATCGTAGGTTCGAGATAACTCCACTAAGTAACTCCCATTGGAGTTATTTGAAGTTCTAAAATAATAAAAGGAGCTATGTGGGTTCCGTCGAGATTGAGACATCGCAACAGCAGAATTGCTGCGACTTGGTACTTATTATTTCTTTATTTTTAGCTCTAAATCAGCCCCAAGAATTCAAATGATACAAATGGCGGAATTGGATCGCAGGCCGACATAAAATCATACCTACTAGCCTACGATGCTGCGAAGCTTCGACGTTAAACGCGAGCATGCTGACTCATACAAATTAATTTTCACATTAAAAGCATTGCCATCACAAACTTTCAATGATGGATAAGGTATCTACCTAAAATAATATAGTAATGAGAAAAATCGAAATAGAATGTGTTTAAAAAAAATACGTTTGAATTACTAATTAAATAAATCGCAAAACATATCAGTGGTATCATAAAGTTTTGCGCCAGTTGCTTTTTCTTTCAAAAGAGCATTTCTGATGTGGCATAATTATCATGTCAGGAGATGTATGGAGAGTATGGAGAGTATGGAGAGTATGGAGATATATCAGGGAATAATCACATAAATTTATGAGGGGCTCAATTTTTCATACTCCCGTAACTTAGGCAATGGATGCATATTTTGTGAAACAATAGAGCATGGCCAACATTGTAGTTAAACAAAATACGTCCTGCAAATTTGTCCGAAATCGGAGAGCTCAAGGGCAATTTTGGTCTTTTTTTGTTTGTTTTGACTTGGAATTACACAAAAGGAAAAATAAAAAAAAATGTCGAGAGTAAATTTCCTACGTTGCATCGGACTGGACCGACGTACTTGTCCTAAATATGATGAAATGAAATATGAACTTCACGAAGTTCAATAATACATAGAACACGTCGATTCTATGCAATGTTTTATTATTTCTAGATTGTCTGGTAAACTGGAGGATATTAAACAAAAATCGGAAACATGAGAGTAGAAACGATCTGTTTTCGGACGACATGAGGAAGAAATTCTCTTTGACATTTCAACCCAAAAATCATTTCATTGACTCAGGTTGATATTTTGACTGGAAGAGTTATCTAAGTACTCCGGTAAACTCAAACAAAACAAAAATGCATGTTCCAAGGGATGTCACTTGTTTAAGTGAAGTCGTGGTTCAGAACTGAAAATATTATTTGGTATCTTTTTAATACCAAAATAATGGACTGCGTATCAGTGGGATTCAATAAGCGGCAGTTTGGCATGCCGCTCATTTGGTTTGGGATATTGTGGATATTGTAGGATGCGACAGCTTTGAGGAGATGAATCAAATCCATGAAAATCGCATAACCGATCTCTAAGCTCTGGAATTGGATCGCATATTGTAAACTGGAAAAGTTACTCCGGTGAACTCAAACAAAACAAAAATTCACTCATTGTCAGTCGACGAATCAACAGTAGAATGGTAGGGTAATCAACAAAACATTTTTTTTAAATTTTGATTTGAAATTTTGGGAAAAGGTGCGATATTGTAGCCAAAGAAACATCTAAAAAAATATTTTCGAAAAATATTAATACTTAGGGGTCTCACCTACTGCATTTCTAGCTGAAGTTTTAGCTGACCACAAATTGCCGTTTTGGGGCCGTTTCTAGTGATTTTTTTTAAATCGTAAGACTGAATTAACAGGGAACTCAATACTGCTCCGACAGTCGTTAGCCACTATTTTTCTTTATTTTTCTGATAACTACAATAATTTTTGATGAAAATAAAGTTTTTTTTGCTGAATTATAGTGTTTTAAGGTGAAAGCCAGTCGTTCCTCCTGCACATGGAGCCGCGTCGAGACGTGGGGGGTTACGATCTCACTCTGGGAGGGAAAATATTCATTACCACATAGCTTAAGGAAGTGCATTGTTAATGTGAACTATAGTTTACAATAAAGCAACTAAGGTTTGGTTGGAAATAAGTGTACTTGGAAGTCCTTTTTTGACCTGAAAGCTGGTACAGAACGTTGTGAATCAATTTTGGCCAGGATGGATCCATGGGTGGATATGCCTAGTAATGAACTGTTCTCTTGGCGAAAAAAGTAACATTTTTCTCTGTTCTGCTCTTTTTTTGTGATTATACCCCCAACAGCAGCACCCCGCATGCTTCGAGAGCAGGAAATAAATGAATAAATGTTGATTTTTGTCTGTAATATTTCTAAATTTTTTGTATATATATTATCACCGAGGTTTTTGGATGGATTAAATTGGTTAAATTGGTAAAGTCCCGCAGACTCGATCTGTTATTTACTAACACTGAACTTAATTTTTCTCGCAGTATTTGAATTCCAAGATTGTTCATGGTTATTCGTAACTCGGAAATTAGAATTTACCTGAAAAAATGACGAAAATTCAGGTAAAAGACTCAGCTGGTGTTGTGTATGTTAGATAGGAAAGCATCAACTGGATGGATAGATAAGATATGATATAAGCGGTCCATCAAATCCGTCAGTTATTAGCTGTTTCCAAACTAGGGTACGGTATATGTGGTAAGTATAACGAGAAAAACTGTGATGAAGTCCTCTGATGAGGATACGCACGTCGGTGGAAAAGTCTCTAATGAATCCCGTCCAAATGAAGGAGGGAATAAAACCGAAGCATACGTATTTGATCCATGGACCCTAGCGAGTCTCGTACGCTAACTACTAGACCAAAAAAAATTCTTGCGAGGTAAATGTTTCCCCAGACTTATAATAATAATCTAACGCATTACCGATTAAAAATTAATTAATAATAAATAAACTAGGGCTAATTACGGAAAGAACATGACACATTATCATAGCGTTTGACCTCCTGCACCACACTAAAAATACGGCATTCAAAACGGCTGGTCAACGTGCGTAATCTCCCTTGTGAGAGGATATTGTTATAATTTCGATCATTTTGTTCTATTGTTTAATGCGGTTAAAAAATCTCCTGCTGCCAGGCTACCAATTACTCCGGAACTTAGAGAAGATGGCTCCTAATCATTGGCGATGGGCCAAAAATTGCCTCATCGGAAAGCCAGGGGGGGGGGGGGGAGAGAAGGTCTAACATTCCCTGCTGTGTGCATTCGAGGAAGAAAGCACGAGTAAACAGATAAGCGTCGGCTAGGATTTCATTTTCCCTTCGTCCCAAGCTCCGATTTCCCTAATCCACCTTCTCTCCTCCTCCTCCTCCACCCCCTCTCCCCCTTCCCCTCCCTCCCTCTTCCCCTTCCCACTTTCTTCCAACCCCCTGCTCTCCCTCCCTCCCAACTCCCTCATCCATGCACTCTTCACGTATTTTGAGCGGGATATTTCCTTAGTCATATTGGAGACCATATTAGATTATTATTTTTTTAACGTCAGCATTTCTGTTAGAAGTGTGAAGCAAATATGGTAATATTAATGGTTCAAAAATAGTTGTATATTATAAAAATTCTCAGTACTAAATAAAGATATCTTCATAAGTCTCTATCTTGACACATTTTTTCACGCCGTACAATGAAAACGCAGAGGAAGGTTTTTTTAGCGATACCGCGAGGCATTCTTTCAGGCAGCGCATATTATGTAGTTTTGTGCCGAGCATACGCTTTGATGCATTTTCAATGCTTCTTTGACAGTGTAGGTCCACAGTCTTAAAAGGAGAAAGATTTAGATCATTTGCTACTCAACCATTCTTTCCCAGGACGTTTACCTCCCCTTATTAACGAGGAGGAGGATACAAGTTGAGCATTAAGACGCGTGCCTGATTTTTATTTTAATTTTTGGAAAAAATGTGATACACGTAAAAATATGTAAATATAGATCGCTCCCCGTCGACCTTACCAAGATTCATCAACATCACATCTCCATTCAACCAGCTGATTTTCAAATCATTTCCTACTTATTCTAGATATAAATTTGGATAGGCGTTTCCTGAACGTAACAACAGTTGAAAAACTTCATCCGGTAGAGAAAGTGCCGTGAAAATGTTTTCTTATCGACTTTCTAACCAGTGTGATATATCCTAAGGAACAGGAAGAAAATCAATCTGTTATTTACGTTCCTTGGTGTACCTATTTTAAGCCAAAAAGTTGAAAAAATGACAATATATTTTAGTTTGATTTTAAACTGAAAAAAAAAGAACTTTTTCTAGTAAAAAGTCCAATTTACATTAGATACGCGTGAATATCAAACTTTTAGCCTTCTATTAATACTATAATTACGTCCACTTGATTCATATATAAATATCTATAGCTCGTCGAAAAAATGTCTAAAAAGACATTATTTTCGCCGTGAATTCAGTCTATAGTGGCCTATATTTCAGGGACAAAGATTTTCCCTGGACTAAGGAAAACTATTTTCGTCTTACGAATGTTGGGACTATTCGTTTCCCAATTTCCGTCAAAATCGGAATTTTAGCGGCAACGACCATTTATATGGTATTAAACATGGAATTACTCAATATTGAATCTTCTCAACGATCATCAATTCTTATCCTGCGACGCATACTTTTTCCAAAGCAAAACGTGGATATCATACAGTAGTAAATTGCATACAGTTATCGCAGTTAGTGTGTAATTGGGTCACACCATACTTTCAGGCAACGGATTTGTGCAGGTGCGTTTGGCCGCCAATTTCGGTTTCACAGTGCAGGGGGGTGGAAGGTGACGTCACCGACTGGCGGGAGGTGATGTTCGGAAGGTGGCAGGGGGTGGAGGGGGAGGCAGAGGGTGGAGAGGGTGGAGGAGGAGAGTGACGGTTTGAGGCTACGTGCATGTACTACACCACCACAGAGGACGCGCGCTCGAACTGTGCAATGCATTGCTTCTGGGGCCAGCCGATTGTAGTGGCGTCGGAGAATAGTTAGTCATTTGAAGTAGTATTAGGCACAGAGCCGTGATCAGGGACTGAGCCAACGAAAGTCGGGTCAACTGTGCCCCTGTCGTCACAAGTCTAGGGAGTTGTTTAGGAGACATCCATTTGGTCGTGTGTGCGACATATCACTTCATCACATCACATTTGATGAATTTCATCACTATTAAAGAAATATATAGTCCTTCTTTACAATTACATCAAAATTTTAACACCTTGTCGAAATACTATTTGAGCTATTTGCCTGAAATTACAAGCTGCTGTACATGGGATAGATTACGGCTGTGCGCCTTAGAGGGAAAACGCTTAAAAATTAGAAATTTATTACGCCTATATTCCGTCAAAAAACTAACGGTGTGTAGGCTGTATATCTCTACAACTATTTCTAAAGACGAATAAATTACTTACAGCAATTTTTTTTTACATAATCCCAAAAAAAACCTGTCATGAAGGATTTTCCGCTGTACAACGTGATAAAAATGAGTCAAGTTATCGACTTATGTAGATAAATTTATTTATTTACTAAGAATTTTTATAATATACATTTATTTTAGATCCATTTATATTATAATATTTACTTCATACATCTTACAGGTGCTAAAATTAAAAAAATAAATTAGGAATATGGTATCCTATATGACTAGGGAAATATCTTGCTCAAAGCACCTTCGAACGTGAAGAATGCAGGGGTGAGAGAAGGGGGTTGGTAGAAAGTGGGAAGGGGATGAAGGAGTGAGTGAGGGGAAAGAGGGAGAGGGGGTGGAGGGGGAGGAGGAGAGATGGTGGGTGGAGAATGGTGAGCATGGAACGTGGGGCGAAAGAAAGAAATCCTAGCCGATGGATATGTTTACTCGGTCTTTCTTCCCCGAATCCACACAGCATTATCTTCATCCCCCTCCCCCATTGACCCCCCCCCCCCCAGCCCACCCCCCTTCCATTCCGATGTCGAGGAGTCGTCACCTATGGCGGGAGTCAAATGGCGCAGCTACACGAGTGACTTCAACGCCAGTGGTCGAATTGGCCCCGCTCTTGTCTCTTCGCCACGGTGATCGTCCTATTTGCCTTTCGCAGATATACGCGCATGCGCACAACGACCTGCCTACCCCCAACCCCCAATAACCCACCCCTCATCCCCTTAGAGTATAATAACTCTATGCTCAACCCCACCTCTCAGGCTACCTCGCCTCCCTTTGCCCATTCCCCGTCCTTCCCCCTTCCTTCCCCTACCCATGAAGCCAATGGTATAAAAAAGACATGCGCCTTTCATATGTCTTTGATCAATTTCATGTTATCGTCAGTAAAGGTGGACGTCGCGGCTTGTCATGTACGATTTTTAAGTTTCTTGTTTCCGGTATTACTCTGAAGATTCACCTACATTTTGCCGAGGAGAAATGTTTGCAAAATGTTTTGCATCCCGATTTTTTTTTTTGCGATTTCGCGTTAGAATGATACATGGAAGTATATTACTGTCAGCGCATTAATAGTCATTTAACGCAGGTTTTTATCGATGATAACTCGTGGGAATAATTTTCGAGAGAGAATACTCTTTAACGCAAATTATGCGACATACTCCTGGAACGACGGCGTGGTCAAATTTAGCATGTTTGAACGCCCCCCAACCTATCGGTAAGTACTGTTTTTTGATGGGTTCTTAATTTATTATTTGATGCTAAAGTAATAATTGTGTTGTAGTAGTCATTTTGTTAAAATGTTGTTTGTGACACTTATTTTGGATATGTTTGGTATCTTTCTCTTGCATAAAACTTATATCTGCTTCCATTTTTTTCAGTCGCAATACTTTGCTTGCTCTTCTACGGAATGCAAGTTGGAAGCGCTAATTGGATCAACTTAGTTCACCTCGCTACCACGCGGCTACTCCAGAGAGCTCTGGTGGGTTCCCAGTTGCTGTTTGACGTGATATTTTCATCGTCGGCGGGAGAACTCGGGACGACTCGGGACGATTCGGGACGACGCCGTGTATTTCGTTCACGGGACGTCAGTATGATCGCGAGGGTCAGGCTGAACGGACGTGGTGAAAAGAGAATCGTTGATTCAGAAGGTAACTATTTCGGTGTATTTAATTCATATGATTTTAGTCAATCTCGTCAAATTCATTTGTGGAAGTGTATTCTTTCTTTCGTCGCATTACTGAAATGAGTTTTTCTGTTACCAGATTGATTGAAAACTTAATTTGAAAATCGTCACAACTGGAGGACTGGCTGAGGAGACTTAAAAGATTGCAGTTCTCCTTAGTTTTCTCTTCAATGGGATGCTGTTGAAGAATTCGTGTTACTCTTGAAGAATCCTCCACTGGGTCAAACTCCTCATGCTCGCTGCTAACATTTCGATGGCCGACGGTTGTATCAGTCATGTGGCGTGTCCCAGGGGATGGCAGTTCATTTCACCCAAGGACTCTGGACTGACTGCCACTGTCAACTGTGGAAGTGGTGAGTACCTTCATTTTAGTGACCATCCTTTTATCCCATCTGCAGGGTTAATTCTCATGATATTTAGTGATTATATCTTTGGGCAGTCTGTTAACAAATCGTAACGAGTAATTGGCGGTAAAGATTTGTACATATAAATCGCTCTTTGTTCTCATGACGAATACCAATGATAGAATTGCCGGACGCTGTTGCCAGGATCATGTGTTGCGGCGTATCATAGGTCAAGTTATCAAATTGTCCCTACATTAAGTTTTATATTCTACAGAGATAAAACAAAAGAGCAGAGAGCAAATGTTTTGCGTATTCTTTCGCTTCACGAAATCAAATCACGGCTACATTATACTAGACGCACTTTTTCAGTTTGCGACAATGGTTGGCAATGATTGTCATTATCATTGATGATAGCAGTGACTGCCGATAACAGAAGTCCGAAATGTGTGTGGAATGCGATAAGTTTAGTCATTCAATGAAGTGCTCCAACTCCATGAAGTTACGAATGATAAACTAGCTTTTATTTAATGAAACAATCTTAAATATTGGAAATATTTAATGCGGAATGACTCTCGTATCCGTAATTAATTGGAAAAATATCAAACTGAAGTTTTTCAAAGGTTTTTCGTATATTTAAAGACGAAGTAGGAATAAGTATTAAGGACCAGAGACTCGCAAACGTGCTTAAAATAAACAGGTTCGAGCAAAGTAATGGTTATTGTAGACCGGTGTTGCCGGGATTTTAAGTAAAAGAAGTTTCTACCAGATTCTAAAAGTATATACCGCTCGAAACTCAATACTATTTTTTGGTGAGATTTTTTCGCCGTGTGTTCAGCTTGTTCGAATTACAGAGATTCCGGTAGTGTCCTGAGTGCAAAGTGCTTTGATTGTCTCAGTTACTAACAATCGTAATAATTCGTTGCTCCCTGATTCTCCTCCAAACCTGTTAAGTCTGTTTCTTGATCCCACCATCTGTTAAGTACATACCTATTTATGAAGAACTCTAATTGAGTTATTAACCTAACTTAGTGTCAGGCGTGGGAGGTTTTGTTTTTTGAAGGCTGTAACCATTAATTCTTGGAATTGGCTGTATTCGTGTTAATTGAGAAACTTATTGGGGTTATGGTTATAGCATCAGTAGAGTACCTCTCTACTCAAAAATGTCTTGGAAAAAACGTGTGACGATTACCTACTGGAGATTTCGCCGTTGTGTAGTGTGCCGGATATTTTAATGAATTGAGATTTGCTAATTTGTCAAAATGACTAATCGTATTTTTTGTAAAGTTTTATCCCAAATAGTTAGTTTATGGAATCGGTTACACTTTGTTAGATAAATATATTTAATGTAATTCACAACGTACGGTGTCGAGAAGTAATTTGTTGGGTATAAGTGGGAACAATTTTCGCATAATTGGTTGAACCATGATGGTTGACTTGCAGAAAGTGGTGGAATAAGATATCCGTTCGCATTGGTTTTATTCGCTCGTGCCCTGAGTAATATCAGATAATATCAGTAAGTGCAGATGCTACATGGCGGTGACTACTTGCGATCTATATTTCATAGAACTTAAAATTATTCTTCTGAGAAATCTCATAGCGCTGGTACAGAATGGGAAGATGTGATAGTATAGTCTGCTTTCATGGTGAATTAATGAAACTCAATATTAATGTGTAGGTAGGTATTTTACGTGTGCGGTATTTTGCAGTGTACTTTTCAGGATGATTAAGCGCTGCGTTTTTTATTGCTGCTAGGATGGAGGAAGGCTGAAAATTCAAGCCAATGTAATGGGTGAATTCATTGTTCGATTTGAAATGAATTGGCGTTTGTACGTAGGGAAGATTGGAACGAGATGTTAATTGCGCTTTACTTTGCAGCATTAACCTTTTGAGAATAGGCCGGTGCCGCCGGCGTTAAAAGCGATACCGCCCAGCAAGATTGTTTAGTTAACCGACAGTACAAATTATTTGTAACAGCTGATGCCATTTCTTGCTTCATTTGTCTTCCGTGAGCGGAAAGTGACGTCAGAAACAAAAGAACCTAAACATCCGTCGTGGTTGCGGGACAATGCGGGTAGGCAATTCAAAATCTCGAAACCAAGAACGCAACGAACTCTTTGCAATTTCGATTAACTTTTCAATATATAATACATAAATAGGCATATTTTTTATTCGTAAAATAACAGATTTATTGCCAACTTATTTTTATTTAACTTCAGACTCCGTCCAGTGAATTCACACCGGCGTAAAAAAACTGTTCGACATTTTTCGTAACATGAATTTTCATTCAGCCTTGCCTACCAATGGTATAATACTACTAATAAGAGGGTGTTGTTTGTTCCATGACGTTGAGTGTGCTCATCTTGAATATTTGCGCGTAGTTGCGAAGATTATGGAATTTTTTGCCTTTTCGCGACGCTGTTTGGTATCCCTGCCTCCCTCCCTCTCGCAGCCAACCTCTCCACCCCTTCCTCGGTTCCCCCCTCCCCCTTCACTTCTACCTATCCCCGTACTCGAGCAGGTCTGCGCCATGAACTATTGCGAGAGCTCGGAAGTCTGCGTGCTCTCCTGCCACCTAAGCCGCCGCTGGGGTGAATGGCAGGGACTGTTAGTACACTTATAAGAAACAATACAGGAATAGAAGTGATTACAAAGTGTTTCTGTTGCGATAATCTAGATAAAACAGCCAATTACCCTTTTCAGTCCCAAGTAGTTCTATAATTGATAATGCTCCTAATTGGCAAATCTGCGAAATGATAGTGTTAATTTTCGCAACAAACTATTTTCTGAGAAATTTAACGCTTTTATCCTTGCGAGAACTCTCGTTCAGGGAAAATGAAAGGAAACTGTAGATTTTTTCCTAAAAAGAACAATGAAATTGCATGCAACCCACAGTTTGTGCGCCGTATTTTCACGCGGATTGCCTAGTTCTAGATTTTAACATTTCTGATACTTCGTGGTGGCAGGCATTTTAGCGAAGCAAATTGTTTCAGATGTTAGTTAGCAAGGCTAGCGTTAAATCTTCTACCCTGGGAGATATTTTAACTCTGACGTTCACCAATTTTATTGAAGGATATTTTTGGAATCCATCTGATTTTTCGGGAAAATTTCAACAACCAATTGCACGAAGGCAGCATTATTTTGAATTAGCTGGAATTAGGCATAATTGACTAATACCTTGAAAGGAAACTTCTCCACCCTGATGTGTTTGGAAATTTAAAAAAGTAGAAATTAATCCTCCACAGTGTAATACATTCGTCTTTATTTGATCATTCATGGTATTCTATTTTTTTAATGGAAAACTTTTATTTCATATTTTGTGTGGTTGTATTTAAGTTTTAATTAATAAATATTGTCGCATTGTTTTCAGTTACCATTTCAAGAACTTCTACTTCGCTTTCTCTTCAATGATATGCAGTTGCAATTCGCCTTTCAACAGGAAGACTGTTTTCGGAGCACTGGAGAACATCAGAATGGGCGGTCGGCGTTCATCGTTGAAGTGAGTACCTATTTGAATTTACGGCGTATCGTTAGGTGTATTTTTGCTCAGACGGTTATTTTTTTTAGGTGGAAATTTTCCTGTTTTAATCATTGCGGCAATCAAGTAGATAATTAAAAATTCATATGACCTCTTGTTATGAGTTTCGGAACAGAAAAAATCAGGGGAGCTTTTTGGAAGTCAGAGAACATCTGAACTAGAACGTGATCTTTATAAAAACTCGATATCCTAATTTTTACAATGCTGCAGCAAAATTGAATTTAACTTAATGCGGAAAATGTTTTTGTTAAAATTTGACATTAAAACTTGACCTCTATCCTAATTTCGAGGAGTAATTCAAGTTTTTTGTTTTGAGTTTCCCTAATCACAATGTCGGGCAAAGTTCTGTAGCTCATGTGATGGCCACTTATGGTCACGGGGCGAATTGAGGGAATTACTTAGAACGAATTGGTATTTCTAATGAAATCTAGATCTTGGTGAATTTGACACGTGGTTTACGCTAACGTAACTTAGTATGCAGGCGGGTGTTTTTCACTGATTTACGCTAAATTCATTAAATCATTTCATAGCGTGTAACCAGCACGCTATCAGTGGACGTAGATTATAGTTTTTTCTTTTATCAGGCGGGAGAAAGTAATGGGCTTGGGTATTTTACGGCTGACGGAATGAAATGTTCTCAATTATTTCCCTAAAAATGTCAGTCGCAGTTTTTCCACTGGTAAGAGACTGTATTCGAGTGTAATCAACAAGGGCAAGAATATCATTAGGCCAACTTTGTCTACGCGTTTTGTCTTGTCTATGGTAGATTACTCGAGGAATAAGATTTTATTATAAAATTGACTATTGGAAACTGGTGTTGCCTTTTATAATTTGGATGAGACAGTAAATTAACTGGTTAAAATTAAATTCAAATTGATAAGAAAAGTCTTAGACGTCTTAGTTGAATTATTCATAATGCTATACAAAAATTGGTCGGTCAATTTCCACTGTGTGGCAGATTGACGCTTGATTGATATGACGCGTTTGAGCTACCTCAGGCATATCTGTAAAAGGTTAATTTAAAAGTGTAAGATGGTGCATATCTATTTTTGATTGTCTCCTTTTGTTTTCAGGACAGGGGGCAGAACACAACATGAACACACAATTCTAAAAAACAATCAAAAGAGTAGATAGCCAAAAATTGTCAAATTTCAAATTAAAACTTAAAAATGTTTGAATGATAAGGGAACCAAAATTCTATAAAAACAAAGTAATGTTGCGGATAGTATATTCAAAGATAAAATTCGAGGGTAATCTTAAAACGAGAGTTAATAGGTAAATCATAAATCAATATGAGCGACACTTTGTCTAACATTAAAGGCTAATACACTCTAAAACGTGGTTTCGAGATGATTGTGATAATGTATGGAAAAGGAGCGAAATAAGTGGCTACGTATTGAAAGACGCGCATTCATTTCCTCGTTAATCAAAGCATAAAAAAAGGCCTCAACTCATTAAAAGTGGCGTACGTAGTCACGTAGTACGTAGTCAAGTTTGTTCGTTGCCCAGAATGTTATTCATATTTTATGTCATGCATGGCTGAGGGATAATTGAACGCACAATCGTGTTTTCATAATTCCGAATATAGCATGTAGTTCAAGTCACAAATGGTGAATGCCTGTGACTGGGATAATTAAACTAAAAATAGTTAGTTCGCTGTCCGGAATATAACTAACAAATAAGGGCCCCCTCGTATCAAATGGTCGAAGCTAATGACAGGGATATTAGATCGTGACGTTGTTGGTTAAGCCCAACTTATAATAGGAACATATACACAAGACAATAAGTCTTGGGTAAAACACTTTGCTCGATGGTTCTTGGTCTCGTTTCATTTGTCGTAGAAATAATTTCAGTTACAGCGCACATTACACAATTTCTGACTTCATCATTTGAACCAATCAATCATCATTGCTTGATTTTGGTGAAGATTTCAGCGATATGTGAAACAAATGTTTAGTGTTTTAGATATACATCCTCGTTTCAGCTCATGTAATGCTAACTAGTATCCCAATGCTATGCTCCTCCTTCCCTGTGATTTGGCATTTTCTTATACTTGATGGCATTTACTATTCACAATGTGGTTAAAAAAATTTTATACTCCATTGATCATGGTTTTGATGAGTATGATTTATTTCATGCACAGAACCGCTTAGATATACTTGGCATCGGTTGCCCAAGAGGGTTTACTTGGGCACCGCGATATTGAATTTCGGATCAAAACTACGGATTCAGTTGTTCTAGGAAGGTTTATCTAAAATCACTTGCATATTCAGTGTGCATAAAATTTCGAAACAATTGTACCGTTCGGCGTGAAATGGATGCCTCTTCAATAATATCCTTTACATTAATTCCTCCACAAATACTGTCTTGATTTTTTGGATTATTAATCGCAAAAATTATTATTTTACAACATATGGCAAGTCAAACATCGTTTTACATGTGAGGCAGTGCAAAAGTCTTCATTTTGCAATGGCTTTTTTCCATGTTTTTTCTTGAACCCCGCTTCTATTTCTCATGCTCTGAAGGACCAACGGCGAAAATATACTTCCATTTAATCGTCACGTTTTTTCATCCGAAATATCACATGCATTTTTTCACGAATGCAAACTTTTTTCATTTTTGGCGTGGGTCTACTCATGGATATTTCAACCAATTGCATTAACAGAACGCGATATAAGCATTCTCTCCAGTAAGAAAAGGGTCAAAAAGTCTTCGAAACTTAAATATTACACTCGATGAGCTTCCAATTAAATCTTAACTAGTATTTTAATATTCTGTCTGGTCTTCTACTTGGTTCCCTCTAACAAAAAAATGAACATTGTAAAATCTAGAATCTTTTACATCAAAATGTAAACGAAATGTTACAGCAATCAAATCAAAAAGGGCATGTTTCTTCATTTAATTCATGTTTCAGTTTTACCCTCGTAGTATTAGTAGCATACGATTTGAGTATATTCTTCTGAAATTTAAGGAAGTCCAAAAATTCCTCGAGAATTAAATATTCCACGCATTGAGCTTCCAATTAAAACTGAACTGGTGTCCTCATATTCCGTATGGTCTTCTCATTGGCTCCCAGTAGCCAACAAAACATGCTAGCTCTCTCACCTTTTACTTCAAAAGGCAAACTACATGATATTGCCAACAAACAGAAAGAATGTTCCTTCATCCACTAAATTATATGAGACTGTTCTCGAGTGGCCATTTTTCTTAATTTATTGGACGTTCCATATTTATTTTCGATGCATTCTTAGCATATGATACAAGCATCATTTTCAGAAGGGAATAACTCAAAATGTCTTCAATAGATAATTATTCTACGCATTGAGCAACTACGTAACAGTGAACGAAGTGCCCTCATATTCTGGCTGATCATCTCATTGGCTCCATCTTATCTAAAAGAGAACCTTGTTCATTCTATTATCTTTTACTTGTAAAGTCAAAACGGCATGTTACCTCCATAAAACCGGCAGCATGCTCCTTTCTCCGTAAAACCATATGAGAATTTATAATGCATTTTTTCTTCGTTTATGACATGTTCCATAGGTATTTATTCTCATAGAATTATTAGCATCTGATATTACCTTTTTCATAAACTAAAACTTCCAAAATTTCTTAGATATTAAAAATATTCCATGCAATGAGCTTACAATTAAAACACGTATTATCCTCATGATCCGGATGGTCTTCTCAATTGGATCCCACAAGCCGATAAAACATCCTTGTGCCTTCTCTTATCTTTTACTTTATAAGACAAACCACACGTTTCTGCTATCAAACCGAAAGCTTGTACCTTCATCCGCAAAATCACATTCGTATTTTGACTCAGTTTGTTCATCATTGGTATTTTACATATTTATGCTTGAAGCATTCTTCGCATCACCTTCAGATAGGAACAGCTCAATTAAAATTATTCAATAATTGAGCATTCCACGCAAAGAGCTTCCAAATAAACTGAACTACTGTCTTCATAATCAGGCTGGTCTTCTCTTTGGCTCCGTATTTTGTATAAGAGAAACTTGTAAATTCTATTTTCTTATAATTCAAAAGGCAAATTGTTATGTTACTGCCCTCAAATCGACTCAATCTTCCTTCATCAGCAAAATGATATCCGTATTTTGAGTGGCAATGTTTCCTCATTTATGGCATGTACTATACATATTCTCGATGTATTTTTAGCATAGCATCATCATCAGAATGAAACAAGTCATTAAAATTCTTGAAAAATTTGATATACACCCAGTAAGCATCCTATTTAAGCTGTGACTAATATCGTCATTATCCGGCTGGTCTCCTTAATGGCTACATCTTGCTTACAAGAGAACCTTTTCCCTTCTATTATGTTTTACTTCCAAAGGCAAACTACATGTTACTGCCAATCAAACCGAAAGCATATTCCGTCATACACAAAATCATATTCGTATTTTGAGTGCTATTATTCATAATTGGCATGTTATATTTTTATTTTTGAAGCATTCCTAGAACGTGATGTAAGCATCATCTTCAGAAAGGAACAAGTCAATATAATTCTTCGATAATTTAATATTCCACGCAATTAGCTTCCAATTAAATCCAATTAAAACTGAGCTAGTCCTTATGTGGCTGGTCTTCTCATTGGCACCAACTTGTCTAGAAGATAACCTTGTACTTCTATTATCGTTGGCTTAAAAAGACAAATTACATGTTACTGCCATCTAGCCGAAGGGATGTTCTTTCTTCCATAACAACGTACGCGTATATTCTCGAGTGGCAATTTTTCTTAATTTATGGTATGTGCCATATGTATTCTCAAAAGCATTCTTAGCATGTTATATTAGCGTAATATTCAGAAATGAACAATTTTAAAAAATCATCTATTATTTAATATTCCAAGCAGTGAGCTTCCAATTAAAATTGAGTCTTCATAATCTGGCTGGTCTTCTCATTAGCTCCAGCTTACCTATAAGAGAACCTTACCACTTCTATTATCTACTACTTAAATGGCAAATGGGATGTTACTGCCATCAAATCAACGGCATATTCCTTAATCCTCAATATATAATGCGTATTATCTCTAGTAGCCATTTTTCTTCACTGTTAGTATGTTCCATATTTACTCTGAGCATTCTTAGCAAGAGAGATAAGCAACATCTTCAGAAATGAGGTCAAAAAATTCTTCGATAACTAACTATTCCTTTCATTCAGCTTCCAAATAATAAAGAACTGTTATCCTCATAATCCAGTTGGTGTTCTCCATTGGCTCAATTTAGCCAACAAAACATCTTTGTACGTTCTCTTATCTTTTACTTCAAAAGTCAGTGCATATTACTGCCATCAAACTGACTGCATGTTCCTTCATCCCCAAAATATAATGTGTGTATTTTCGAGTGGCAATGTTTCTTTATTGATGACATGTTCCGAGTTTATTCTCGATGCATTCTTTGAATGTGGTATTAGTATAATCTTCATAAAATAATAAGTAAAATTCCTTGACAATAAAATATATTCCACACATGAGCTTCCATTCAATTGTCCTCCTTATATGTCTGGTCTTCGCATTGGCTCCATCTTGCCAACAAAAAAACATTGTACCTTCTATTATGCACGCGGCATGCGACTGTCATCATACTGACAGTATGTTCCTTCCTCCGCAAAGCCATATACGAATTTTGAGTGGCGATGTTTCTTCATTTGAGGAATTTTCCATAACTATTCCCACTGCATTCTTAGCATGTAATATTAGCATAATCTTCAGAATACAAAATATTCCACACAATGAGCTTCCAATAATAGCTGAACTAGCATCCTTGTAATGCGGCTGTTGGCGCCCTCTGGATAAGATCTTCCGCCTTCTTGCATACTAGGGAACCTTATATCTAATACTGTTTTACTTCAGAAGACACGCATGTTACTGCCATCAAATCGAAGTAAACTTCCTTTATCCGCAAAATCAGATTCATATTTTACGGAGTGGCAATTTTTCTTCAAAATTTTCATTTTCCGTATTGGTTATTGAAGCATTCTTCGTATTATATTTTTTGCATGCATCATCTTCTGAAATGAACAAGTGAATAAAGTTCTTCGAGAATTAAATATTCCACACAATGAGCTTCCAGTTAGAACTGTACGAGTATCCTCATAATACGGCTGGTCTTCTCATTTGCTCCATCATGCCAACAAGAGACTTGTACCTGCTATTATGTTTTACTTCATAAGGCACACTACATTTACTGACGATCAAACTGAAAGAAAATATCTTAATCTGCAAAATCACATTCGTATTTTATTGGGCGGCAATGTTTCTTCAATATTGGCATGTTTCATAATTGTTTTTGAAGCATTATAAGTATGTTTTATAAGCATCATCTTCTGTAAGAAACAAGTGAATAAAATTCTTCGAGAATTAAGTGTTCCACGCATTGGTATTTAAATTTAAACGAAACTAGTGTCTTCATAATGCGGATGGTCTTCTCATTGGCGCTCTCTAAGTCAGCAAATCATCCTTGTAACTTCTTATCCATTACTTCAAATGGCAAACAACATATTACTGCCATCTAAACGACGGCATGTTCCTTCATCCGCTATGTATCATGCATATATTCGCGATGGGCAATTTTTCTTCATTTTTGGCATATTCCATATTTATTCTCGATGCATTCTTAGCATATGGTGTAAACATGATCTCCTGTAAAAGAGCAAGCCATAAATAAAATTCTTTGGTAATTTAATATTACACGCAATGAGCTTCCAATTGAAAAAGTGTCCTCTTAATCTGCCTGGTTTTTTCATTTGCTCTATCTTGACTACTAGAGAACCTTATACCTTATATTCTTTTTACTTAAAAGACATGCATGTTGCTTCCAATCACACCGAAATAATGTTCCTTCATCCGAAAATTACATTCTTATTTTGAGTGGCAATGTTTCTTCAATAATGGCACGTTCCCTAATTGTTTTTGAAGTATTCGTAGTATGTGATATAATCATTATATCATGAAAGGAACAAGTGAATAAAATCTTAGAAATAAATATTCCACGCATTGATCTTCAAAATTAAGCTGAACTAGTCTGCATAATGCGGCTGGTCTTCTCATTAGTCTCATCTCTAGCTACCAAAAAGTCCTTGTACCCTTAATTATTTTACTTAAAAAGGCAAACACTGTTACCTCCATGAAACCGTTGGCATTTACTTTCATCTGCAAAATCTAATGCGTATTTTAGGGAGTAAAGATTTTTCTTCATTATTGGAATGTTCCATATTTATTCTTGGAACTTCTTAGCATATAATATAAGCATCATCTTCAGAAAGCTAAAAGTCAAAATTGTTCTATAATTGAATAATCCATGCAATGAGCTTTTAAAATCCTTAATCCTTGAAAATCCAATTAAAACTGAACTATTTTCCATATGATCCGACTGGTCTTCTCGTTGGCTCAATCTTACCGACTAAAGAAGCTTGGATCTTCTATTAGGTTTGACTTTAAAAGGCAAACTGCATGATACTGCCACAATAACGACAGGTAGTTCCACTTTCAGCTAAATCATTTACGTATATTCAAGATTGGCAATTATTTTTCATTATTGGTATGTTCCATATTTGTTCACCATGCATTCTTCGCATGTGATTTTAGCATTATCTTCATAAATGAAAAATTAAAAATACATTTCGACTGTTAAATATTCCATGCAGGGAGGATCCTATTAAAACTAAACTAGTGTCCTCATAATCTGGCTGGTCTTTTCACTGGCATGGCATAACAGATAACCTTGTACATTCTATTGTAGTTTGCTTAAAAAGACAAACTACATGTTACTGCCATCTAATCGAAAGCATGTTCTCTCATCCGCAAAATCGTGAGTAATTTCTCGAGTGGCAATTTTTCTTTATCCCTAGCATGTACCATATTTATTCCTGATCCATTCTTGGCATCTGATTTAACGATCATATTCATAAGAAAAAAAAACAATTCTTACAAATATTCTACGCATTGATCTTCCAAATTCAACTGAAATAGTGGTTAATTATCTGGCAGGTCTTGTCAATTCATACCATCTTGCCAGCAAAAAAATATTGTACCATCTATTATGCACACGGCACGTTACTGCCATCATACAGAAAGCATAATATTTTCTCCGCATAAACATATGCGTATTTTGAGTGGCAATTTATCTTCATTTATGGCATATTCCATATTTTCTCTTCGAATTCTCAGCATGTGATTTCAGCCGCCTCAGCTAACAAGTCAAACAATTCCTCATTAATAAAATATTCCACGGAATGAGCATCCAATTAAAACTGAACTATAATCCTCTTAACCCTGCTGGTCTTCTCATTGGCCTCCACTATCAAACAAAACATCCCTGTACCTTTTCTATTCTTTGCCTTCAATAGGCAAACGTGTTACTGCCGTCAAATCGACGGTGTGTTCCATCATCCGCTGTTTCATGCGTACAATTTCGAGGGGCTATGCTTCTTCATTTATGGCTTCTTCCATAACTATCCACGATGTATTCGTAGCATGTAATACTAGCATGATCTCCAGAAAAAAGTTAATAGCATTCCTCGATAATTAAATATTCCACGCAATGAGCTTCTAATAAAAACTGAACTAAGTGTCCCCGTAATCTGGCTGGTTTCCTCATTGGCTGCATCTTGCAAAAAAAATCGATTGTACCGTCCATTATACAAATGGAAAAATGAATGCAAACGACATATTATTGCCACCAAACCAACGGCATGTTCCTTCATCCGCAAATTATCATGCGTAGGTACATTGTCGAGTGGCAATGTTTATTCATTACTGGAATGTTCCATATTTATTCTTGAAGCCTTCTTGAAGCCTAGAAATCTTTGATAGTTAAATATTACTGGCAATGACCTTTCAATTGAAACTCAACGAAATGTCCTCATAATAGGGTTGGTCTTTTTAATTGGCCACCTTATACAAGTATAAGCCTTGTACTATATATTATCTTTTACTTCAAAAGGCAAACTGCATATTGCTGACATCATACCGACAGCAAGTTCCACTATCCGCAAAATAATATGCGGATATTCCAGGTAGTAAATGTTTCTTCATAATTGGTGTGATCCATATTTTTTCTCGATGAATTCTTTGATTGTGCTATCAGCATAATCTTCTGAAAAAAGTCCTTAAAATCCTTCGGGAATGAAATATTCCTCGCAATGATCTTCCAGTAAAATCTGAAATAGTGTCCCCATAATTCGGCTGGTCTTCTCATTGGCTCCCTCAAGCCAGCAAAACATCCTTGTATATTCTCTTATCTTTAACTCCAATAGGCAAACTACATGTTACTGCCATTGAATTGACATCGTTTCTTCATCAGCAAACTCATTTGGGTATAATTTTGAGTGGAAACGTGCTTCCATTTATGGAATATTTCATATTTATTCACGGTGCATTCATAGCATGAGATATAAGCATCATTATAAGAAGGGAACAAGTCGATGAAATTCTTCTAACAATTTAATATTACACGCAATGGTCACCCAATGAAAACTGTACTAGTCCTCATAATGCGGATTGTCTTCTTATTTGCTCTATCTTTATTAAAGAGAACCTTGGACCTACAATTATCTTTTACTACAAATGGCAAACTACACATCAGTCATCAAGCAATAAGAATGCTCCTTCATCCAAAAACTCATGCGTATACTTTCGAGTGGCAAATTTTCTTCATTTGTGTCATGTTCCATATTTATTCTCGATGCGTTATTAGCATTATCTTCAGGTCGGAAACAGTCGAAAAAATATTCCACGCATTTAGCTTCCAAATAACTGTGATCAAGTGGCCTTATAATCTGGCTGGTCTTATCATTGGCTCCATCTTGCATAAAAGAGAACATTGTATCTTCTTATTTGCTTACTTCAAGAGGCAGTCTGTATGTTACTGCCGTCAAACCGAAAGCATGTTCCTTCATCCGCCAAGTATCGTGCGTAGATTTTCGAGTGGCAATGTTTCTTCATTGATAAGTTCCATGTTTATTCTCGATGTTTTTTGAGCAAGTGATATTTGCATAATCTTCTGGAAAGAACCAGCCAATAAAATTCTTCGATAATTAAATACTCCACGCAATGAGCCTCCGGTTAAAACTAAACTAGTATCCTCATTATCCGGCTGATCTTCACATTTGCCTGCAAGAGATTCTTATACATTCTATTGTCTTTTATTTAAAACGACAAACTGTATGTTACTGCCTTCAAGCCGGCAGCATATTCATTCGCAAAACAAAAGTGTTTTTTCCCGAGTGGCAATGTATCTTCATCAAAAGCATGGATCCACTGCTCCATTTTTGTTTTCTGCATTCATTTTTATGCAAAATTTGTCTTAGTAAATAAAAATTACGACACATCGTGTAGTTATAAGTTCTAATGTCTTCATGGCAGTGTAGGTATTAGTCTAAAATATTATCTGGATTTTTTTCTGAATGAATTTCTCATTGGTTTCAAAATTAATTTATTTTATCCCGAGTTTTTGATGATCACTTGAGGAATAATATCTTCAATCATGCGCTTGCCAGCTGTTCTTTGCTACGTGAATGCCAACGCAATAGGGTACTCAAATGACAAATGACATTTTTTTATATTCACATTCGATATAATTACTTAGGTGATTTCTTTGCAAATTACTTCTCTTGCCATTCCATTTATAATTTTTACGTCTGAAGTTGAATGAATTTCTCCTAACTTTCTTCCAAGGGCTTGTATCTGCTTCTCCTCACTAGATATCTGACTGGGTTCGTGTTCTTCATTACGATCCTCCATTTAAAAGAAATGGATTAATATTCTCCTTAATAGCCTCTTCATTTTTTTATCTAAAAATTAAAATTTACCACTGTTTCTTAATTGATTCTTCCATACATTCTTCAGAATCAATTTCCATTTCAAGGAGACACTTAATGAAACGAGATGGATGAAAGTTTCTCGCCATGTTCGGATGAATATACCTAAGTGAATATACTTCTTACTTCAGAAAACAAATTTTTGTCAAGCTTGCGTACATTTTATTCACATTTGACTACTCGATCATACTTAATACTTGCCAACACAACGTACAACTACAAACGGCGAATGCCAGGGACGAGGAAGAAATGTGCTCCATATCGTAGTCGCTATTCTTAATATTTTACATTTTATATTACAAGGCACCCTTTTCAGAAATGGTGAATGTTAGTGACGGCGTAAACCTTTCCGGATAGTAATGCATAGTCATAGGGCCCACCTCGTCACAAACTGTAATCGTAAATTGTCTTTTATAATATTTTCAGAACTAGTTTCTATTTTGAGCTTAAATACATTCTTTTGAGTTTTTGACAAACCTCCAGCCATTCGTGTAGGGATATATTTAAACGTTCACACGCACACAATGGGAAAGGGGGATATCATCATGCTGGTCACCGGCGCAGTAATGAAGTTTGTCGGTGTTGGAACTCTTCATTCTGCCTTCCTATACCTTCAGCTTCCTGATGATTGTGAAAGTGTTGTGCTAGTGTTTTGTGTATGGTCATTATTGTGTTGTTTTTAGTGGTGGTGCCTTGTCTGTGTGCATCGAGGGATCGTCGATGGAAAGTGTTGTGCTAGTGTCTTGTGCATGGTCATTATTGTGTGGTGGTCAGTGGTGTGGCATTGTTTGTGCAACTTGCGTGTGCATCGATGGATCGTCGATGGAAAGCAGAGTATCGCCCGCCGTTGGACCTTGCAGTACTGTGGTAGGGAATCGTCTCCTCTCCTTGCATGCCTTCTAGGTGTTCTCCGCGTGTCTCGTTAGTATATGTAAAAGGTTCCCCTCAGGAATCCATCGTAGGGCCCTCCACGGGCTTTAATGAAACTCAATTTAAAGGAAACTAACTTTAAGTCGACTCCCTTGAAGAAACTTATCAAATAAGTTGTAATTGGGTCTTATAAAGTCGTTACGGCTTAGAATAAGACGTTTTTACAAGTATGGTATGACAATTAGGGTTTTCCTGGAGTTTCTACACTTTTCCCAAATAACTTGTCTACTCAAATACAGAATCAAAACACTGTTATATCCTCCATTGACAAATAACTTCAATTATCACTAAAGTGTACTTAACTGTACGGCCTTCATATATTAAAGGTTTGTCTACCTTATTGATAACCCCCTCTCGGGTGTCTCACAGCTTTGATTGTCTAGGTCCTTAGTCAATTAGGCAGTTAGGTTCGTTAGGTAAAAGGGCCTACTCATAATGTAACTGGGAGATGCCTGTGAGGGGACTGTCAGTATGGAGACATAGCTCACTTAGAGAAGTGGGGGGTTAATTAAAGTGACTTAGCTAACAAAGTAGGCAGGACACTTAAAAGTTGTGGGATTTTGAACTGACGAACAAATAGCACTTGAGTTGTGGCGACTTGAGCTTAACGCGAGCCGAATGACAATTTTTAGGCGTAGGCATTCAGCTCGCGTTCATGGTCAAGCATGTGGCAATTAAATGGCAGAATGTTTCTGTCAACATTCTATGGTTATGCAAGAATTTATATTGGTAATGAAGTATGCACTACATGTTTGTGCTTGCTCTCACTACAGCTGCACGTTGCAGGTCACATTTATGGTCAATCATATGTTGATTGTGTAACACATAAAGAGGTGTACTCAATATAATTGTAAGAATGCATTTTGACGGAATTATGTACTACTGTATTCATATTTGTTGAATTTGACCTAATATTATCATTTCAGGACTCTTAATGTACGATACAATGTTATGTATATATTTGTTTGTATTTGTAACAATGTATCGTACGTTACATATACGTATAATGTACGAAGCAATGCTTCAAAGAAATTAATTTCACTGGTAATAAGTGATAAATCTCCTCCCCATGGTCATTTTGTAAAGGCACTCTCCCCTATTTAAGGGTCAATTAATAAGAATTAATGGAACATTCATAACCCTAAATTATAAGCTCCCTAATTTTATTTTTTCTCGTTTCAGGTATTAACTTTTTTTTCAGTCTTTTCCTTTATATTACGTTCACTGTGCTTGTTTTTGTGTAACTTATGTAGTGTATTTATTCATATTGCGAAATACTAATGCTCTTTTTTCCCGTCTTTTACTTTGATGGAGCTGTCTTGGCCTTTTCTCCCCCTTGGGACATCGTTTTTTGGAAGACTGGACTTCAGGTGCAGTTTCTTTTGATTCCACATCTCCTGGACTCAGTGAACCCTCGCCTTGGCTCTTGTTCATCGCTGTCCTTCGTGTGCCTGTGCCCTTCGTTCTGTTCCCCGTTTGTCGAACTTTTAATACGCCGCCCAGTGATTGGCAGTCTGCGAACAACTCATCGTATTCAGAACTCTTATTCAAATTCTTGTGATCGCTGAAATTTGTGAAACTGAAAGTGATTAGTTTACGCCACTGCATCCCTACGCAAACATCAATGCAGTTGTTAAATTTAGTTACTTTTATATATGCCAAGTCTTTCTTATGTTTTGGTGCTCCTTTCTAATCCCTCCAGCCATGCCACACAGCATGCTTCCCTTCCATTCCCGTTAATTACTTTCCTTCACTCCTTTGCAGTTTCTTTCCTTCCCTTTTATTTTCCTCGTCGATTCATCTTGCCCTTGATTTTTCTCTCCTTACAGCTTGGGGAGTATGTATATTGTTCAATTATTACTGTTAATGAGGGATAACTATTATTGTAATTTATCTCATGGGCAAAGGATCGAAGTATCACAAGGAACTTGCTCATTAACATAAGATTTGTGGCTAACTCTTGTGAAATGGTGACTATAAGGAAGTAATGCTGCTTCATGTACATGTAATGCTTAATATTGATTCACGAACTGCATATGTCTTCGTTGTGGCTTGTTAAAAAGTCAATCACTTTTTCATTTTATAATCTGCGAGCAGCTTGCTGCTTATTGAAATATTTATTAGTCCAAGAAAGTATGTCAATCAGTATTAAACTTATTGAATTATTGACGCATCATCCTTTGAGATTGGATTGTTTGTGGGATGTGGTAGGGCTTTAAGATTTTTTAATCATAACTAATCACCATGTGGTGAATATGACTGTTTGCATATAAAGATGTGATGTAATATTTGGGAAGTATCATTTCTTTTTTGCCCAAATTTTGATTCTTTACTCAACAATAAATTGTGATGTATAATCTAACTACTGTTTTGTCTTCTCATGAACTTTATAAGCTCCAAAAAGACTACCTTCATCATTAAACGTGTTAATTTCCATATGCTTTTGATTATTTATCCCTGTCCTTGCGTGGTAAATGAAACTCCCCAAGAATACCTCTTATAGAAATATTGGCTATGGTCATTCCACTGCTGTTGAGGCATACAAATTCCAAAAGATTGGCAAGTCTCGTTACCGGTGTAATATTTAGTCATTCATTCAATGGGATATTCTCACAGTTGATTAGCAGTTTATTAATAATTTGCTGTCCGTCATATGGCTTTGTATTTTGACTCTGCCTAAATGAAATGTTTTTTCACTAAATCGATAATTATATTGTATTTGAGCTGGATGTGAGCTATATTGAACCAACTACGCTTCTCAAATTTAAGGTTTGGTATTCAAGGAACCATAAGATGGTATCTTCTGGGCGTGTTGAACTAACTTGCCATCCAATCAGCTGTTATTAATCGCATTGTAGCAGTTATAAAACTAATAGAATGCTATCATCGGGGAGGAGGAAACTACTCGAATCATTATGATATTCGTAACCTAGGGTTGTTACTTCGAATAAGTAATGAGAGGATATATAGAAAACAATTGAAATTCTTCAGTATTCGGTTAATTAATCAGTTACGGGTTCCTCAGCAAGCAGTATTGGAACTTCATTGAAATGGAGTAGAGTAGATTGTTATTGCAAACTATATAATATTACACTAAGTCAGCGTAACGGAGAAGTATGGGAACGTCATCTTCGTGTCATTCAAGTGTTTGAATGAATCATTGTGCAGGAAATTGGGTATAGTAGGTACACAATTCTGTAATTAAAACGTGTTAAGTCGAAATAAGTTAGTGGAATGACAAACACAAGGCATCGAAATAAGTGAAGTATATTATGACACGATTTGATGGATTTATTCCATGTCCTCCTAATTGCCGAAAATTAAAAGCTTAAAATAGTTAACAGCCATAGATTTTGCTCTTTTATGTTGAATTCGTTACGAAGCATTACATTCGTGAGACTATTAGGAGAGCTTCAGTTTCAATTGCATTTAAGCATGAAAATAGTATAACCAATTCTTTTTCAATATGATAGTAGAGTAATACAAATATAAAAACATTTTAAAAAATGGAAACGGAATGGTTTTTCTAAATTTGTGAAATAAGCGATTCTCATCAGAAATTATAGTAGGTATATGCATATATAAGTATTGTTATAGGTATATGAAATTTCATTTTAAAACCATAATTGTCGATATCATTTCACAACATTTGCTTCACTTACAATAGAAACACATCGG
Source organism: Pyrrhosoma nymphula (assembly GCA_963573305.1). Classification (NCBI taxonomy): domain Eukaryota; kingdom Metazoa; phylum Arthropoda; class Insecta; order Odonata; family Coenagrionidae; genus Pyrrhosoma; species Pyrrhosoma nymphula. The sequence goes on along the minus strand of OY754335.1, from coordinate 129,865,983 downwards.
GAAAAGGTTATTTTCAAATGATTCGGGACAAAAGACAGGAAAAGATAAGATAATTGAGGTAAGTAACATTTCAGATGAGGTCATCCAGTGAATACGAGACTGCTTCAGAAGTAACTGGTATTGATATGGAATTTTATGATAAATAGGTAAGTTGGTGATAGGTAAGTTGGTGGTTGGTAGGTAAGGAAGTAAATGTAACATTGTTGGGAGTAGTTGCAGTGCTTCCTCGACATCAAATGTCTTGGAATAAAATCAGAAGCTAACTTTTATGTACATGCTTGGGTCTCCTACTTGGTACTGTAATAAAACATGACAAAATTGTCAATTTCGTCGATGTGAGACTAAATTTAAAAAATACTATTTTAATGACGAAGGGGAAGACTTAATTTACAATGTAAACAAAAGTAAATGCAAGGTTCGTTATTTACTGGGCTTTTATTTAGTCTTCTATAGATCATGGTAAAGGTGAGTTAGCGTCCAGTCTGGGAGAAAATTATTTTCACCTGCTTCCCGATCACCTAATACCACCTATTTCACTTATATTACTACGCTACATATGCGCATTTATACTAACCTTTCATTTGCTTCATAAATCGTTTTTCTTTCGTAAACTATTCACTTAAACCTGTGATGTGAATCAATTTCTCGACGCCATGTTGGAAATACAGACGTTTTCCTCCTAGTTCCCCCAGACGGCGCAGCGGTCGAGCAGTTTCTTCATTTTCTATATCCACCTCCCATGATTTTTCCCGCCTTCAACTTAAAACTATTCCCGCTTTTCGATGGCTTTACCACACTCAAGAGGGACGGGTATCCTCTCGCAGCTACCCTATAATCTTTGAAGGTACCTCATTCCACTCCTTCCATACGGAACATTCATCACGACCTCGCCTCTCGCCATAATTTTACGCAAAGCAATCACCATTGGGGTGGGTTGTGTAATCACCAACGGGGCGGCCCGCAGGCCACGTTGGTTCAAAAGGGTATTCGTGAAAATAAAACGTAACTATCCGCCAAATAACCTATCTTTCCATTCGGAAATGGCCTTGTCGAGGCCGCGTACCGTCCCACTCTAACACCCCTGTTCCACTCCACAGTCCCGCAACGTTGTTGTGAATACCATCTTTCAGACGTGAAATAATTCCGTGTCCCTCTACCGGGCCTTCATAAAATCTCGCAATATGGCGTCAAAATATCACCAAAAATACGCGAATTTTGTAATTTTCAACATTAATTTTCTCAAAAACTAAGAATCTCACGACTTTCTTTCTTACATTTATTAAATGCGCAATCCTTTCACTTTCCTTTCACATTTCTTTGATACCCTTCACTTTTCTAGCTTTCTCACAAAAAAATTTCTTCCAGACTGGACCCTAACTCACCTTTACCTAGATAATTTATCCATGCGAGCCGCTGCAGAAAAGAAAATTTTTTAACTTTAAGCTGCTGAATTAGTGAACAAATGAACTTATTTGCAGTCTATAACACATTTTTCAAACAAAAGGTGAACAATAAAATCGAACGCAAGAAATCTGAAAACCATTTTTTTAGCCATGCAACAGTGAAAGTTTAAACCTTTTATCTTGATCGCAACTAATTAACAAAATACAAATGGAAACATCTGCGCAGAGTTCACACCGACTTTCTAATGTGGCTAAAACATAACTTTAAAACTTCTGTGACAAGTAATAAAAATCTCCAATGGCCGTAATATATTGGCACCAGCCGTCAATATTACCCCACAATTGCTGTGTTGGTTTGCGGGAAAAAGTTACAACTTGTTATAACTTGTCACTTTAAGAGGCCGTAGACCTCACGTTCCCTAGTTTCCCAGGTTTAAAACTTCTCTTTAAAAAGTATTGTACACTGCTTTTTCAATATTTTTGGCCAGTTTTGCATTCATTTTAGCTATCAAAAAATGTTCATTTACATCTTAGATCTTGGCTGCAAGTGATAAAAATGTAAAAAAAGAATTTCCTGCATAATTTCCATGGTTTACTTACAGGGCTAAAATTTAAAATAATTGGGGGAAAAAACCCATTTGAAATGTTGTTCGGGATTTAAAATATATTTCGTTTGGTGTAAGGTGTAATCAGTGCTCCAGCCAAATTTAAAACTTCCCAAGTCTCCTGTCAGACTTGTGGAAGGTTACTCGGGATTTCCACCGGGTCAGGTTCTCCAACTCCATCTCGGCCGACGTTTCGATGAACGAGTTGTCCATCGTCATCATGCCCTGATGACGATGGACAACTCGTTCATCGAAACGTCGGCCGAGATGGAGTTGGAGAACCTGACCCGGTGGAAATCCCGAGTAACCTTCCACAATTCTATACGCCGGGAAAGCCTGCGATCATTCTTCTCCTGTCAGACCTTTGAGAAGGCGTGATTGACGGTGACAGAGTGGAGATTGTGTTGCTATTTTCCACTGGATAAAGATTTCTTGCGACCTAGGTCTTTCTTTCCAGTGGAAAATTGAGACTCAATATTCATTGTGCTGAAGTTCCATCATATCACGCCCGATACTACTCTTTTTTTGACAGTGACGTTACAGGGCTACAGACTGACAGACATACGTAGGTAATTATATAGTTTGGTATAAAAGTTTTTTTCTGAAACAAAAGCTATGAGGATATTAGGGATTAGGGAATAAATGGAAAATGGAGAAAAGACGAAATGTGAACTGTATGTTGCTGGAGTGTCCCCCTATATTTTCCTTTTAATCTTTAGTGGTAGGGAGTGTTTTATTTTTATCTCTGACTGCCTATTTTCTTGCTTAAACCAATGATAGCTCTTTATAAGCGTTTTACAGTCTCCACAACGCCCTGAAACTCAGTGGTTAAAGTGTTGTTAATTTTTAGTCACATGAGAAAACTTTTGAACTCGGCGCAGAGGTTTTCACTTAACCACGCTTATTTATAACTTTCACTCTTCGTCGATTCTCTGGATGGAATCTTGTAATCGAAATCTAGCCAACTTCCTAATATTCAATCTAGCTGGAATTAGGCACACTTACTTAATCTCGATGAAGATACTAGAATCAGTCATTTAATTCACTAATTACCAAGTTAATCTACTGAAATTTAATTGTTTAAGTTTTACATTGCTTTCTCATAACATGACGCAACCCTCACCACATTGCATAATCGGACTCAGGGCTGTCGCAATTCATTGCAACCCATCATTTTAGCGTTTAAATATTGATAAGAAACGCTAGGTAATAATTTAAATTTCAATGAACCGTTGCACAATTGATATAATGACTTGTTTTTTTACTTTTTAATACACTTGAATATAATCATAGTTAAAAAAAATATTTTTTTATACATTGAATTATTTTCATTTGTAAATTGTTTGCGCTCAAGGTATAAGGTTGAAATATTCTCTGTCGGATGACTAAAAGAATGAAGTTCTGACATTGTGTGTTCGATTTCTCTATCCACTTCGTTTTTGTTTGAAAATTGTGTATTTGACTGCATATAAATTCATTTTTTCACTAATTCAACAATTTAGTTTTTTATAACTTCCTTAGCAATCGCAGCATGGGATTAAATCAGAACTTTACGGCTTAGGTAATGTGATCAATATAAGAATTACTGTGAGATTTTATAAGGGGTGTTTTTTAAACCCTCTCCATGGGTTGTTTATGAATGGTAAAATGTATCAGAAATGGTGTTTGCGTTTTGCATGTCAAATCATGGAGGTTCTTTTTATATCCTAAAACTATTTTAGATTTTTCTTCTTCACTAATTTGGCACGAATACAGATCTTGGCCAAAAACAGACCAGATAAGAAAATGGCGAAAACCCAGGAGACAATTTTTAAAAGGGTTGTTTTAACGCCATTCTGTTACCTCATAGCCCCTTGGGAAAAGTATTTAATGGGTGCAGGTCTTATTTTGCTATTAAATATTACCTTCACTCAAAATGCGTGGTTAAAACTTACGTTATTCGATACCAGAAACAATGAATAACCATGTAGTGAAATAGGCAAACAGCAATTTAAAGTGTTGACTTTACCCCCAAATTCAATCAACTTTTAGCCACATGAGAAAGCTATTCAACTTGGGGAAGGGGTTTCGTATTTTTATACACAACCATGTCATCTAATATTATAGAAGGAAAAAGTTGTTGCTTCAGAGAGGTTGAATTTTTGTTTACGCTAAATTCTATGCTACTTTTAATATAATAAATCGACTATGTTCAATTTATTACAGCGAGGAAACTTTTACAAACCACATAACAATAACTCAACCACGACCCGGGTTTCAACGGCTAAGCGTCATCATCAGGTGAACAAAAGTGTGCAGCAATCCCTTATATACCTTCAGTCAATTGGGGGTGGGGTAGTGGCGTTGAGGGGGGGGGAAGGAGGACGGGAATGGACAACAATAGCGGAAAGGATGGGGGAGTTGGCGGGCAGCAAGTATTCGTTTAAAAGATTAACATCAGCGTCAACATTTCGTTTTAAAATTTCGAGCTGTTCATATGCATTTAGCTCACGTCGGTTATTGGTAAAATGCAGTACTTTAACTTTAAAATCACTTTTATGGTCACAGGTTAAAAGGTGTTTCGCAAAATTGCTCTTTTCTTCATGGTCATTTTTAAAAGCACTATAATGTTCTTTTGTTCTTTTCTGGAAACTTCTCGAAGTCTGCCCCACGTAGACACTTTGACAGTCGTTGCATGACAGTTCATATATACCGCTTCTGCACATAGAGTCCACTTTATCTTTACAATTAACAAACCAGTTTTTTAGGGTCATGGTTGACTTATATGATATAAAGCATTGATTTTTGGGGAATGATTTTACAACATTTTCGGTTATATGACCGTAATAACTTACAGAGCTCCATTTACAATCCATTTTTCCACTATTATTAGAATATATTAGGTGCACAAAATTTTTCTTCATCTTTTTACTAATTAATTTGTCTATTATCTCTGCTGAATAACCGTTTGCAAAAGCTATTTGTTTAATTATTCCCTTTTCTTTCTCAAAATCTTTTTTGATGAGTGGGACATAATGAGTCGGTTAATCAAGGCATGGAATGCTGCCATTTTTTGTGAGTGGCAGTGTCTCGAGTCGGCAGGAATGACGATGTCAGTATATGTTGGCTTTCTATAAATTGAAAATTTATGACGATTATTCACCAGAGAAATAGTCAAATCCAAATAGTTAATGGAACGTTTGTTATCAGTCTCATTCGTAAAAAGGAGTTTTGGATGTACATTGTTTAAAACCGTTTTAAAATTACTGTTTTAAGAATTTGGACAGACTTGGTTTTGGATGTTTCGGAAATCAAAAAGTATATAAATTTAACTTTGGCAAACTGCAATGTTCTACTAGCACGTTGATATTTTCGTTAGAATTCCATGTTTCGACTGAATAAATACACACACTCGATTTGTTAGATTCATAGTTGAGTAATGCGTAGTATAAATACATTACAAACTTAAGGAGTAAGTGAGATATGACTGTTGATGACATGGTTGTGTCTGTCACGGAATTCCAAATGCGTATATTTTATTTTGGTAAACTGCGCTGCTATGTTGGCGGGTTTATATGAGCTGCTTAGCGCAACAACAGCCTAACTCACTCACGGTTAGTTCTGAGATATTAAGGAAAAAAGAAATCAACATTTGATGAAATCAACTCAACTAAGAAAGTATTTTTGAAATACACTATTTTTGGGGTTGTTTTTACCCCATTAATGTGAACTTTTACTTCCATAAGAAAAACATTGAATCCGGTGCAGGCGTTTTCTTATTTGCTTTTTAAAAATACTTGCACTCAAGATATTGAATGGAAGTTTATATCATAGAACGCATAAAAAAAATGCAGTAGTTAATTGTTTCATTCAATTTTCTTATACGCTTCGTTTTTGCCTAATTATTGCGTTTTTAGCTCTAAATTCATCAACTTTTCTTCCTCTTCAACAATAGAAATTTCCTTGGCAACCAGTCGTGAAAATCCATTTAATAGCGGTATCATGAAATGGCCTTTAAATGCTTGCAGCATTTAAAGGCCAGGTCCAGTGACTAATTTGATAGTGTTTACCCCAACCTCACTATTTTTCGTTTAGTGGATTTTACGTAGTATCAGCATTTAGCACGTCGTATTAATTCTTTTAGTCACAACGGACTTCATGTATTCTCTGCTGAATTTTAACGGGAATCCTCATATTGCCCTTATTAGCATTATTTTTTTGCCGCAGTATGAAATCACATTACCAAGTAGTATACTTGGGATTTTTCAGCTTCTGGAAGTGATATAAAACATGTATACCATCAAAAATATTCTGTGAATTTGAACTTAAAATCATGATGCGTAGGAACATTTATTTTTCCAAGAAAAACGAACGATAAGAGATCGAACTGGAGATCATGAGTTACATGAAAAGTGGTCAGTTATCTGTGCATAGAAGACATTTTATAATCCTTAAAGTTTGAAAATTGTCCTAAATTTCGTTTTTGAGTTTTCCACGAGCATGCATACTTTGTACATTATTTCTGGACCAAGATTGTGTAATAATAATACCAAATATGTGGTTTTTTACCATTTGTTTTTCTCTTCTTCTGAAATATCTATAAAATATATTATTTAAAATATTCTCTAAATCAAACCTCAAATTTCATGTCATGTACAAATTTTATTTTTGCCAATAAAATGTAAAATTCTCAACATTAGCCCAGTTCTTTTGCAATTAATTCACAGCTTCCCGTGCGAAGACGGGTCCAGGGGGTATAGTTGTACTCAAACGACTACAGTTCCTCGTTAGCCTTTCCTTCTCAATGGCAATCAACAAGGCACAAGATCAATAGCTTCAGTGGTGTGTGGAGATGGAAATAAAATATTTAGGAGATGGATACTTAAAAATTGCATTGAAAACTTGTGCTTTCTGCATGCTCTTTAGGGTCATTGTATTTCAGTTAGAATTTAATCTGATTCATTAACCATTTCACCAGCAGCACGAAGTATGCCAATCTTTAGATAATTAAGGTGATATCCAGACCAGAATCGATTAAAATAGATTTTCTTTCTGACTCCTAAAGTCTTGCAGAGGGCATGACTTTGAGGGTCCCAGGAATCAGTCAAGTTCCCAGGAATTAGATTTCAAGAAAAGACCGACAATGGACATGAGGACAGGAACTTCAAAATCCAGGATAAAACTCGGGGAAATAATGCCAAAATGAGAGATGTGCTGATAGTTCGTTCCTCAACAGAAGGTAAATAGAACTTAACACCTGAGTGTGTGAATAACCATCCACATCTACATACTACCCCGCAAGCCGCCTCAATAGGCGTGTGGCGGGGGGTGTTAGGACACCAGCCATTTGCATAGAAAAAGGAAACGCTCTAATGAAATTACGCCTAAAATTTATTTAAGTCCCTTATTGTTCGAGGGAAAAACGAATTCCCATACCTATCCGTTCGGCAAAATATCTCTCATAATTTATCGTTTCTGTCGGACCTGGAATTATAGTGGGATTCTAATATGATGTTCTCCGTGTCGCTCTTAAAGATATCTATTCTCAATTGCTCAATCAATCTAAGCCTAGCGCGCAGCCTCCGTGTCTCTAGCGGCTCCCAGCCTAATTCGTTTAACATCTGTGTAACGCTGTCTGTACGCCCGTAACAGTTTTTGACGGATCGCGCAGCTTTCCTTTGTATTTTATTAAGTTCCCGGATTAAGTCTTTCTGCACCGGATCTCATATGCTCGCTGCATATTCAAGGTGTGGCTGGACGAGTGCGAAATAGCACCTCTCTTTTACTTTTTCATCCGAAAATCTTCCCACTATACGCTTGACGAATCCTAGCTTCTTCAGAGCTCTGCCACAAATATTTCTTATATGTGTTCCCCACGATAGGTTCGAAGTTGGGTGGGGTAAGAGAGTAGGAGGGGATGGGAGTGAGGAAGAGAGAGGTATGAAATGTGGGGGAGGGGTTGGGAGGGCAGGAGAACCGGGGTTTTGGGATGAGGGGAGATAGATGTACTTCACTCATGAGTTACCATCATTAAGAGTAAAGGTAGATGCTACTCCCGGATGAATTTACGAAACAATTTTTTTTTATAAATCGACCAGGTTTATTTTATGGAAAATGTTCAGAAATTTGTGGAGAAAATCACATATTTTTTTCCAATTACAATCGAAAGAGTTAAAATTAACACATTTATTGATTGAATCCAGAAAATAAGAGAAGCTTCATTAGGTGACTGAAAGTAAGTGATGGTATTGGGAGATTTGGGAAAGAAAGGGTGGCTTGGGATGAGGAGGGGGTTAGGAGGAGGGAGAGGGGTAGAGGCTGAGGTTGGGATCCCACACCTCACTCCCCCATCCTTCCTCTCCTCCCCAATCTCCGCCCCTCACTCTCTCCACATCCCCTCCCTCTCCACCCCATCTCCTCCCCTCATTCCCCCCTCCCTCTCTCACCCCATCTCCACCAAGGCTAAAGAAAGACTTTTTGTATAGGTTGGAGCAAGATTTTGGCACTTATAAGTGCCGTTTTCTAAGCTATTGACATTTAAATCTCGAAGCGCGGGCTGCGGTTCTGACGGTTGTTCCTAATTAACATATATACATACATACGTATACATTTTTGACGCATGTCGAACACCAGACAATCGATGATTTTGAACATTATAAATACAAATATTTATTCCTGTAAGTTATATGTTAGTGGGACCGCAAGGATTGATCGTTATAACAGTGGATTTTACCTGACCATAACATTAAAACAATACGGATCGTTCTTCATGTGATTTGAAATCATTCCAACAATAAGCGATGAGCGCAAACATACAGCGTAAAATAAAATGAATTTACTGAATAGCCGTTGTATATTCCCCATGAATATTCATTAAAAATGCCGATGGATGGATATTTCTGTGTATCTTTTTGGGCTTATGTTGTAATTTGCCGAAATACCAGAAAACTAGGGTGATACGTAGGTATGTTAATTTGTAATTGATGAAAATATTTTATCGTCACATAAATGTCGGTATTTTTTGGTCGGCACTCCCGGGCGAGTAGTATTATTGCTTTTTAATACTCATAAAAAAATACCGGTACTTTTTTTGAGTACCTCCTATGCCTAGTTCCTACGGTGAGATCTCATATACGAAAAATATTTTTCTAAATTTGTTAATAATAGAAAAAGAGGCTTATTTCTTTTAAAAATAATGACTAAGAAGTAATTTTCTTAATTTTTTATATTTCTGAACGCGAAATGCTCAATGCATCCGATTGGGAAATTACTTCTCCCTCAAAAAATCCCTTGTAGCCGAGGAAGTTTAGGCACAAGAGTTAAAAAGCAAAGAGACGAATAGGACACCATTTGGATTCCCATGGTGTTATATTTTATGTATAAATATTTTTTCTTGATAAATAAACGAAAAATAGTTTTATTTTTTGAGCATTAATAAAATAAGTAATATTTTTTTTAATTTTAAATGTTTCTGAACGCAAAATGGTACATGCAGTCTATTCGTAAATAGTGGCCGTTGCCGTTTAAGCACAGGGGTTATAAGGCCAAGGAACCAAAAGGTCACCGTTTCGATTGCCACGGTGGGATCTTTTATACAAAATTAATTTTCTTCTTGGTAAATTATCGGAAAAGAGACTTATTTGTAATTCATAACGAAAAGAAGTAAAATGTTTTAATTTTTAAAGTTTTTGAACGCAATATGCACAATGCATCCGATCGGTAAATTACTTCTCCCGCAGAAAAATCCCTCGTGGCCGTTGACATTTAAGCACGAGGGTTAAAAGGCAAAAATATCAAAAGGTGCCCGGTTCCATACCCACGGTGGGATATTTTATCCAAAAACGTTTTTGACTGGTGGAAGAAGGCTCCCAATGATTATTAGATTTTGTCTTTGTAACCTCGTATAGTATGCTTTTTCTCACATTAAATATAGCTGGGATCACAAACGCCCTAAAAATTAATTAATTGTTAAGGTTCTTCAAGGACCAAAAGGCAGACGTTGTCCTACTACAGGAGGTAAAGGAGGATGTCTTTCGGCCCGACTTGTGTATCAGGTGGTGACACATTTTGATGCTTCCCGCTCTGGTCCTACCATCCTGGTGCGACGCCGTCTTGCCGTATCTCATATCCGTCGCAACGTATCGGGAAGAATTCTTTCGGTCGCAGTCTGAGACATTTTCGTAATAAATGTTTTCGCGCCTTCCGGAGAACCTTACCGGGCAGCTCGAGAAGTTTTCTTTAGCGACACAATAGTACCATACATAAACACCTTCACTGGGAATACCATCCTTGGTGGGGATTTTTATTCGATCTATAGGAGAGAAGACAGCGAATCCAATGTACTTAAGATTATATATACCAAGTCGCTCTTTCAAAACCCTGCTCGATTCAATGCAAGGCATAGGTGTCTCCCTCGCAACTTCAAATGGACCATCACCCTTCATGCGCTCATGCAATGGTTTGAGAACTCGGATTGACTATTTAATCGCTTCGCCGGCGCTAAAGCATTATGTAAAATCATGCGATACCGTTCCGGTCTCTCTATCTGTCCACTGTGCAATCAAGGTAGAATTAATCGCTCGTTCCTTGCCCGCGTACCACCCACACCGTCGCCCTAAACTGTGGAAAATGGACCTCCGTATTCTCAAAGATGCCGAACGGAAGGAGGCAATCGCGGGAAATCTAATTATGCGGTTACGACCAGGGCAGAATATTTTAAATTGGTGGGAAAATACCTTTAAAAAGAAAATAACAGGGATGGTTTGACGCAAAACCAAGCAATATGTACGTCAAAGACGACAATTTTACCTTAGGTTTTTACCGCCAGGCACTCGGGGAGCTGATACAATTAAAAAACCGAAAAAATAGCTTTCATGAGATGGTGTTCTCTGTGAAGGAGACCGTCCTTGACACAGAAGTAAGAAAATACGCCTCCGAATCCTGGCGAGCCGAGATTTTATGCGGAACACTTGGGTCCCCCATCATTGAGTGAGATTGACAAAACCAGAGTCAACCAGATTGCATTCTCAACACTCCCTCGTAGTTATTATATGGCAATCCAGAGGACTCTGGGGAAAACAATTGAACGCCACCTCGTCACGGAGGAGGAACGGACTCTTTACCGAAGGCCCCATTCGATAATTTACCGATGTTTTCAATCGATATGACGCATAGGATGAGAATAGCGCGTCCACGCTACATCCCCTTCCCACCCTGGGGCAAGTCTAAAGAGAAATTTCAGGTCGAACATTTACTGTGGAGGAGCTCGACACCGTCCGCACTTCCCTCCCTCGAGACAAAGCTCCCGGGTCGGATGGCCTTCCCTTCGAATTCTACTTTATGTTCTGGCCCCAACTCAGGTGTATATTGACGAAAATATTAGCTGAGACACTCTTGTTGGGAAGAATGTCTAGCGATCAACGCGAAGCCATTCTTAAAGTAAATAATCCTCGCTCTCTGGGCGACATTGCCTTACTTAACTCGGATTATAAAATTTTTGCGCATGTCCTCCGCGCGCGTCTGGTGACGATGACTGAACAGCTGCTATCGCCCCTTCAGTACGCTGTCTCTAACAAACGAAAAATACTGGATGCATGCCAGATTATTAAATGCATGACCACAACTGCTCTAGTAAGCAATGAACAATTTTTTGCTCTCCTTGCCATAGACCTACCAAAGCCTTTGATTGCGTACATACTGAAGCAGATGGCTGTCCCTGACGTGTTTTAAAGAGCTCTACAAGTTATGTACAATTCAATTACGGCCCGCGTAAAGTGGGGAAAAGACCCATCCCTCGCATAACTCGGTACGTCATGGCTGCCCTTGCTCCAATTTACTCTTTGCATTCGCACTGGACCCCGTTATGCGTGCCTTGCAAAGCGCTGGAATATGCGCCATTCGAAAAGTGGTATTGTGCCCTGGCGTCGCCTAGCCGGGTGATATAACTTTGTGTATCACGGACGTCGACTTTCACGCAGTGACTTGAGCTTACCATTGCTAAGCGAGAGGTATCCTACCGGTACGATGAATTGAATCAGACGTTTGCAGTGGCTTGTGGTGGCTGATAATCAGCTTTTAAGTCATTGGAGTGCGTGTAACTATTCTGTTATGTCAACCTATTCCGAAGATGGTCTGAAGCATTCTATTTGCTATTCAAGAGTTTCATGTGAACGTGAGTTTGAAGAGGGGACATTTTTTTTAAGTATCGAAAACATTAGGCATCGCAGTTACCCTTACAAGACACCAAGTTAAATCATCAAATTACCCTGCGGCTGAAAATTTTCGGAATCGCGGCGGCGGAAGTTCGTGGGATGTTTTCAAGTGATTAAGTGAAATATAAATTGAAAGAAATACGTGTTCATCAGCATTACTCAAGTGCCTAAGTTTTCGAGTAATTTATTGACATGCAAGAATAGTCTGTGTGAGGTGACGGAAGCTGTCAACGGACCGAGAAATGGAATAGTAACGAATATCGAGGATTACATGTTTATTCAGGGCCACCCAAGACACTTTTAAAAAAGGTACCTGGGGAAGCTCTAAACGTTCTAGGGATGAGAGTACTAAAAAAATGGTAAATTTCAAATAATCAGAATAAAAGTTAACACTAAGTTGTCTTGGTTTGGCATGACTGGATTGTGACCCCATTCCCAATCATACAAAGTACATCGAGAGGTAACTCAGCGAAACTGCCAAATTTGACTTATTAGTTTTTCATTGGAAGTTTAATGTATGCCATATTATTTTCACGCAGTGTCAAGGTCATTGTTTTGGATGGGGTGTATTGCTACTTTCATTGTAGCGATAGAAGTGTTTTTATTTATGCTCCTTTGATAAATCCCCAGTAGTCCAAATGCAAATAAACTTATCACAGTAAAAACATATTAGAGCAATGGGAAAATGGGACAAAACTATCGACACGTTGAGTTCATATGACTCACACATGTAAATGAAGTAAATTGTAAATTTAAGTAAATGAAATTGACAAAGTAGCAAAACATTTGCATTTATAGACCAAATAATCTTGGAGGAAAAGAAGATTCCTAAAACAATAGCTCTAACAAAAGAAATGCACTAAGACTTACCATTTGAATGCATGGAATTCCACAGAAGAAAATTAAATAGGCATCCGTCGATACATCCTACTGAGATGCTTTTCCCCAAAGTTTATTGCTGATTTTTGGATGTTTCTTCTCTGGTTTGGTTGGCGAGAATTCCTGTAAAATATATTAAAACTCATCACTAGGCAAAATTTAGCATCTGAAGCAATCTAATGTGCACGACTCCGGAAGAATCCCCTTAACCATGGCATAATTTGCATTGTTACAATCCAAGTGTGATATGAAATAACGAAGAAATCTAATCATTCTGCTCCAACAGCTTAATTCTTTTGCTACTCCTAAATGCAAGATAAAATCAAATTGCAAAATCAAAATCTCCTTTCCACACAGGCAGGTAACAGACCCTTGTAAGCGGGGTCGACCTTTTTTCCACATGCTCCAGAAGGAGTCATGATTGAGCGCTAGCAGAGATGCATTACTTAAAAGTTGAATTACTATGCATGGAGTTTAACCATAAAATCACCTAACTAAATTCGCAGGCTATTTCCTGATTAAGTTGACACTAAATAGAAGTTAATTTCTTAATTTTTAGCCAAATATTAACATTAAATTTAATTTCATTTTTAAAAAAGTTGATTAAAATTTAGCAAAAGTAAGGTAAGCAGTCATAATCCTTGTCTATGGAACACCCACCACCCACCCAACTTCTCTGGAATGGAGGACACTACACTGGAAAAATGAAAGCATGCCCATTCGAACTTCCCAAAAGGTAAGTAAATTAAAATTCAATTTTGTTTTGTGTACATTAAAGTCATAAACCCCCGAGAAAATGTTGCCGCCTAACTGATCAGAGTTTTCCATGAGGGTAGCGCGATTTTAACAGCTGGGTGACGTCACAAGTGGAAACTTTTAAAGCAAAATATATTCAACATTAGCATTAATTGAAAAAATTAGGATAATAACATTAGTGAATGTCTATGCTTTAATATTTAAGAATAAACCTCTCTTTAATAATAAACCGTCATTTTTGTTTTGTTCAAAGGACCGTCGTATACTTTCGAGATCATTATGTAAATCAGTTTTTCTTTGGAGATGGTAGGCCTCGGTTAATAAAAGCTCGCTATTGCCTCATCGCCGACGTTCCAAAAAGGTATTCCATTAATGAAGGTTTAATAACATCTGTAAAATAATATAAGGAGTATAATTTACTTTTCTCAACTTTATAAACAGGTGCATTGCATGTGTTTGTCGAATAGCTTTCGCATCTTATTCCCCTCCATTTTGTTAGCTTTTTACCATGGTAATCCATTACAACGGTAAGAATCAGAAATGCAGACGCCTGGTGGGCAACGGTCATGGTAACTTTATCTTCCCGGGTAACATTAACTAACAACAGGTAATATATCTTCAGTAGTGCACGCCGTGCATGTTTTCAGTTTAATTCTTGCATCTCTGTCAATTTATGTAGTTGCAAAATACTAACGGTCCTTCTAACATTGGTGGCATACCTACAGCGTAGTGCATGCTAGTGAGGCTTCGCCTCCTGACAAGTATTAGCGATTTATGCTAATGCATCAGTAGCCTTAGTTACACAAACATTTATCGGATAGAGTATATAATGCATGTTAGTGACTACTCACCCCCTGCCACACACCCTAGAGATGGCTAGCAGGGTTTTTTCTAGATGTAGTGGTTCTCTGCCGCCCGAATGGACGTTTTTATAATGGTCATGTGATCGATCGTCATCATCTTTAAGTGACCGGTAGCTGATGAGAAACTAATATCGTTCACGTTAAAAACATTAAATATCATTTTTACCATGGTGATTAAATACAAGTGCGAATTCGAAGAAAGCTTTTATAAGGGCAATCCCGAAAGTTCCGATTCCCAAAGACGTATCCGACTATAGGCCAATTTCTATTCTCAGCGTTCTATCCAAAGGATTAGAAAGAATCGTCGAGACGCAACTGAAAGAATATCTTACGAAAAAAAAACCTCTACGACCCACTCCAATCAGGATTTAAACCAAATCATAGTACACAAACAGCGCTCCTTAAATTAACAGAAGATATTAGATTAAATAAAGAAAATAAAAGGCTATCAATTTTAATTTTATTAGATTTCAAAAAGCTTTCAATTCCATCGATCATGAACTGCTTCTACAGAAATTGAAGGATTTAAATTTCTCTGCCAGTACGTTAAACTGGTTCAAATCATATTTAACAGGACGCGTACAAGCAATAAAAAGTGAAGATGGATCATTATCCTCCTGGAAACCTGTCTCTATTGGACTACCTCAGGGCTCAATACTGTCACCACTACTATTTTCTATTTTCATGAAAGATTTACCCGATACCCTCCAACACTGCGACTATCAATTGTATGCCGATGATCTACAAATTTACATATCTTGTCCCACCTCATTACTACATGAAACGATCGGCAAAGTGAATGAGGACATAAATAGAATATGCATATGGGCCAATGACAATAAAATTTTTATTAATCCATTGAAAACTAATGCGATTATTATAGTTAGCTCGAAATACATGAATAACTTGAGAAACATAGGTCCGAATATTAGGGTGCAAAACTGCAACATTGAATTTTCCAAGTCAGTGCTTGATCTGGGAATGAAGATAGATGACACGCTCTCTTGGAAAGAACATGTTAACGAAATATGTAATAAGACGTTCAAAACGCTATCCAGATTGAAAAGAAACCGAAAGGGCCTACCCCCAAAAATCCGACTTCAATTGGTCACCTCACTGGTGTTACCTTACTTTGAATATTGCTGCGTAGTATACAATGACATAATTGAAGAGCTGGACCTTAAGCTACAGAGGACAATGAATTCTTGTGTCAGATTCATATACAATGTCCCTAAATACGACCATATAAGCTCATATTACAGGAAGGCAAAACTCCTTACTACCAAACAGAGAAGAACTTACTTCATTATAAATCTGACACGGAAAATTTTAACTACCAAAACATCAGAATACTTGTTTAACCTCTTTCAATTTTCCCGAGAAATCAAGCAAAGAGTAACCCGAGCACCACTAGAACAATTGTACACACCTAGCCACAGATCTACAGCGTACAGCAACTTCTTCGCAGTACAGGCAGCAAGGTGTTGGAATGCGGTACCCATTGAAATTAGGAACGCATCCGAAAGTGTATTCAAAACTAAAATATTTAACTACGTCTATAAATTAAAGTGATTTTACCCTTTTTCAGAATAATATAATTACAAAGCATATGGTCAATATCAATATCGGGACATGTAAATTGGATGGAGCTGTAACCCGGGGGTGGGGGTTACAGCTCCATCCAGGCTTGGGTGGCACTTCTGGCGTCTATTATTTTCTGAGAAACACATTAGCATCTTCCTTCGAAATACAAAATCAGACAAATAAATATGTATAATAAAATGCACATTTTTCTATCTTCTATTTTATGTCTCTGATTCATCATCTTCTTATTCGCTATCATCTGACGCATCATTTTCTTCTTGACCACAAGGAGACCAGTCTTGATCATCCTCATCATCAGAGTCCATCCAAACAATATCATCCTCTGTGCCATCAAGTTCATTAGATATACAACATTTTTAAAACTCTTAATCACAATTTTACCAGGAATTCCAGCAGTTTAGAAGCCATTGAGTGATGAGGGCAGGAGAAGGTTTCTTTATTTTTCCTGATGGAGTATATTCCTTTTCCTCTTGCAGCATCCACTCAGCATAAGTTGCCTTCAACCTGTCCTTAAAGGGTTTGTTTATCGACACATCGAGTGGTTGAAGCAGGCTTGTCATTCCTCCAGGGATTACAACCATGTCTGAATTTCCTACCCTGATATCCTTTTTACATCCTCAGTAAGATGTCCCTTAAATAAATCTTGCACAAGCATAGATGGCATGTTGAGGAGAGCTCCTGGTCTTCTCTGCCAGACCACCTTCACCCAGTCTCTCAGTAACTTTTCGGTCATCCACCCTTTCTCTTAAACTCGTACATAAATCCCAGGAGGAAACTTATCTTTTGGCTGAGTCTTTCTCTTAAATATCACATAAGGTGGTAGCTTCCTTCCGTCAGCTGCGATGCCCAGCATGCACGTAATTCTTGCCTTTTCATTTCCCGTTGTTTTAATAAATACTGATTTGGAACCCCTCTCTTCCAGAGTAGTAGAACTGGTCATGTCAAAATAGATTGGTGTCTGGTCAGCGTTACCCATTTGCCCCAATAGGTATCGTTGCCTCTGTCGTAGGTGAATGATGAAACGCTGGTAACTTAGAATCTTCTCTTCGTAGAATTGTGGTAGACACTGGACAACTGTTGTTCATCTTTGCAAGGAAAACCCATTCCTCTTCATCATCCTCCGGTTACCACCTAGAACATGCTTGGAAATCTGCCCTCGGTATCGCCATTTCACTCGCAATCTTTCTTGCTTCTGTACAGATCATACGGCGTGTCACAGCGAAACCATTCCTTCTATTTTCCCGTACATATCTGACAACGTGCTCTGCCAATTCTGTGTCTACCGGTAGTTGGACCACGAAATGCACAGCGAGATGCACAAGTTTTGAGAAGTCGAGGAAGCTGTGTTCGCCAAAGTCTGACACTTTTTCTGTCCACACCGTATTTTTCAGCCGCAGAATGGTTTCCATTGTCTCCGGCATATTTTGCTACAGCAATTTTAAAATTTGCATCGTGGCTCCTATGCTGGTGGGTCTTTAATTGCCATATCGAGACCCCCTTCTCTCTACTGGATTCATATTAATTACTTATATGGAGCAGACAACGATTTCGAAGTAAACGCAGTAAACCCCTTGGAAACAGAAGCTTAAGGGTACCCGATCCTAATTTTGTTGCCTCAAGTACGTCAGCAAGAGGTATTGAAGCTTAGAATTACAATTTAAATTCAGTCTCCATATAGGAATTAAAAGGATTATGTTTAACATTATGTAAAAAATCTTTTTATCTTTTATAATTTGTTGCAAATCATCAGGAAGATATTATTGCGATTCTTTCATTTATAATGACTATGGAAACTATATCCCAGTAGAAATAGGAAGCAATTTTCAATAATCAGCTTACAAAATCTTTATTGTAATGAAATTGGTATATCGATAATTTTTTAAATAATTGGGATCATTTTTGCACCAAAGAAAACTTAATAAATATATGTTCCTCAGATGAATGACTTATCTGAAATGGAACTAATGGTTCATCTGGCCGGTGCTTTACCGATTTTTTAATGAATTATTTGCAGTATTTCTCCTAGAATATGGTTAATATGTTCCGAAGATATTAAGGTTGAAAGAGAATAGTGTTGCTTTACATGGACATTTCGGGCTTGTTCGCCTTTCCTCATCAGGAGAGTGCAAACTCTTCCGTTGAATACTTTTATCTTTTATTTCTGCAGCCCCCTGTTAAGTATCTTTTACATTAGTGGCCAATTGGAGAACTTTTCTTTACTTTCGTCACTTTACACTATGTCGTATGTGGATTATATAAAATGTGCAACATGAAATAAAATTTAATGTAGGTTTCAAATTATAAGAATAAATTTCTACTCCATTTTTTCTTTTATTTATTTCACACTTTTTCTTAATTTTTTATTTAATTACGACTAATTAAAGACTGGCATTCTAATGCAAGACTCGGATAATGTTAACAATATTTATATTTACAATATCAAAATTATCAAGACTTTTTCCCTTCGATCTCCTCACGTGCGCAATGTTCGTGATTCAAGACTCGATGCTCGAGTTTCCGGCGCCGGCTAAAAAGAACATGAACGCGAAAAAGAAGGAAAAACGGGCTAATAATCAATACCTTCAATTTGATCTCCAGGAAAGGTTCCCCAGAACCTTTAAAACTAGTAGCCTTCGTCATAAGTGTGCTCTGTGGAGTACAGACCTCGCAGCTAAATAGTATCAAGTGCAATCCTTCTTGCGTTGGACAGTCGGAATTACATAGAGCGCGCATGTAGAAGGCCTCCATCCTAGGGTCACTCTGTCTACTCCGTATGCATGACCCGAATGCAGCGTAGCCAACTATCCGAAGGGAGTCGGACGTGGCTACGAAAACTGGTAAACCTCGGTCTACAGAGTCTCCGGACATTCATCTACATCTACATACTACCCTGTGAGCCGCCGCAGAGGTATCATCTACATCTACATCTACATCTACATATTACCCCGCAAGCCGCCTCAATAGGCGTGTGGCGGGGGGTGTTAGGACACCAGCCTTTTGCATATAAAAAGGAAACGCTCTAATGAAATTACGCCTAGCATTTATTATAGTCCCTTATTGTTCGGGGGGAGGCGTGAGGCAAGAGGTGTTCCGACACCAGCCATGGGAGATGCGGGAATAGGAAAAGGAAGGGGGAGAGATAAGAGGTGAAATGTGAGTTAACGATGAGTCTAACGTTAGTGTCCCGCTGTTTATGTCATAATCAATATAGGTACGCGGGAAGAAGAAATGTTGGCTCCCATATGTTCGGCAGTGCATCCTTCTTATTTTGTCGCTTCTATCAGTTATTATCCGGCATTAAGACGATAATATGACCTGCTGCTTGATGGAGACTCGAATGAGCATTAGCTCAAACAGTAGCTGTTAGTAAATATTAAAAATGTCGTTTGGAAAATAGTTTTTTGAATAAAGTACTCTTTGGAAATATAAAAGTACCAATAATTGTTTTTTTCGTTAGCATGAATGACTGCGTAGCAAGCAAATCGAGGAGAGTCTGGTGGCATAACCCCTCCAGCTCCTAGTCTTCATATATAATTAGATTTAATTAGGAATATCAAAGGAAATTATGCGGACTATTTATGCCCGAAAAACTTATACCACTTGAAAAGCAATTTCTTTGACGTTGCATCACCTCGATAGCGTGGATCATAATAAATTGGAATTCCAACATTCCATTCTATTCCCCGCATACCGTACCAACAGATTTTACTCGCGCAGGCAGTTGATAATAGCTACTCACCGAAAAGTATTTAAGCAAATGAATTCCCAAGGAGAAGCTCAAGCAGCAGCAAAGCTTACATATCCCGAACGAGACCCAGAAATTCACAAGCCAAGGAGCATGCTCAAACTCAACGGCAGACGATATCAATGTTAATTTTTATTTTTGCGAGCGAAACCAGATTTTCGTCGCTGGATCAAGAAAAAGAGAGGTATTATACCTATAGAATGCCGACCATTGGTGGCTCAGGTCACACGTGACTCAGGTCCGACGGTAGAACCTGCTTCGACGCCTCCTTCGGAAATGACCTCGTAGTCTGCTCGGAGCGGAGCGACCTTGTCGCTGTATTCGTAGGCATTGAGCCACAGACGACCAACATGCCGGGGCTCAACTTGCTGCTCCTTTGTTTTGCACAGCTACTGGCGTTAGTTTCGGGTGCTGAAATGGGTAAGTGAGCCGATATAATGAATTGCATGAACGGTAATCTGAAATTGAGTTTCTTAAAAGTGAGTGCCAAATTTGCTACAAAATCCATTAAAATTCGAAGGCATCGGTAGTCACTCGATTAAAACTCATTTCTTGTGGGCATATTGGGAAAACATGTATATTGCAAATGCCGTTGGTCTCGAAAGCATTGGAGTCGCAGAAACCTTAGACTCTCAAAAGATAATGAATTATACACCAAGGGGATGAAATTCAACATAAAATCACTTGACTCTATTGGGGTTCAAACCCAGAACTCCAAATTGCCGATTAGAGATGTTAGCCAGTTACACCACCAAGTCAAGTAACTGGCTAGGATACCTGACCGTCAATTGCAGGATCCAGGTTCGAAATCCTGGCAGAATCAATTGATTTTATCACGGCGAATTTCATCCCTTTTGTGTATAAATTTGTATTCGTGCGCCTGACTGCGTACTACATCATTTGTGCATAATCGCCGAGTCAAAAATACTGAAGTGCGTTTGGTGACAAGGGTGCGCGATTCAAACTACATATTTTGTTGGCTAAACCAATCTTATAAATGCATTAGGATGCTAGGCGCCAGGATAGCAAATATTCAAAGCTCGATCTAACCTAGTTTAAGGGTCCAGACGCGATAAATAAGTGTTCAAGGGCGACCCATTCCTTGTTTTATTTCCGGTAATTTTCCCTCATCAACTCATCATTTGACAATTTTTTTTCGGGATATTTAAATTTTCGTTATAAAACGAGTTGTTAGTAATCGATACCCTAAAATTCCCAGCCACAGGTTCAAATTGTGTATCAGAGAAGCAGCTCTCTTTCTCGGCTCGGCTTCAATCATGTAGCCGTCAGAAAGCACTTTTTTCTACGGAACTGTCCCTACCTTTTATTGAGAATTGTGAGTAACAGTCTTCTTTTCCAAGGTTTTTTTTTAAGTGATGGCGTTTGTAGATTTGGAAATCAAGATCGAACCCTTTATCTTAGCGACAACTGACAGGCGAAGCGTTTACCTGGTGCTGTATTTTTGAAAAGCATATTTACATTTATTTTTCAAGGAATTTGGCGGAACAGATTCATTGCTTTGAACAGATAAAAATTCCATGACAAATAGTTTACAGAGGACTCACAAATACTATAATCAGTGCATGCAATGTCAAATATTATAAGCAGCCGATTAAATATTTCAATCAGTCAATATATTTCTTTAGATGATTACTCGTTGGGAATGAAAGCAGTAAAAATTAAATTCAATATCTCACAAGGTAGTACATTGGCTCTGGCTTTACTTAGTGGAATTCCTTTATGATACAATAAGTAGAAATAAAGTTATGCACAATAAATATTAATTCACTATGAAATTGTAAAGTTCATATCTTCCTTGTTTCTCTCAAAAAGGACTGGAATTTTGGAGGTTGAAAACTCTCTTCTTTTACGGTATGTATGGGTAAAAATATTTCCGCCACGTTCCACCATGAGAAACAGATGAGTTTTATAAAGTCTTCTATGGTATTCTAAACTATAATCATAGCAAATATGTAAAATCCACTGTGATAAAATCATTCGCCTGGACTGAGATTCTAACTGATTCAGTATGAGTCAGACCCTCTATATCGCACCGAGTCCTCTAATAGGTTAAGCTGCCCTCATCCACTGTGAATTTCATGGTGGATACAAATTTTTACTGCGGAAAGAATTCACAGCGGAGCAGCTTTAAGTGGCTAAAGCATTCGGCGCGATGTCGAGGGATGTTGGTTCTAATCCCAGTCGAGGCGAATCATTTTTTTCTTCTTCCTTCTATATTGGAGGCAGAGTGCCTGTCCTTTCTTCGTCCCTTCGCCTTCCATCCTTGCTCGACGTTAAGTTTATGAAACCATTTCTTATTTGGTCTCCCTATTTATCTTTTTTCCAACTGTAATTTATCACAAGCTGTTTTTCTATACTTTCTTCGCCCATGCGATAAATTTGTTCATTTCATTTGTGCTTTCATTTCTCGTTCATTCTCGATAATATTTTCCACTTGGCAATTTTTGCTTACATTTTCACTCCGTTCTCTGTCCCGTAATGTTCTACTGCTCATTTTCCGAGGTACTATCATCTCACCAGAGTACACTAGCCTTCTTGTTCTTGCTGTGCCTGGCGAAGTGTCCACCACATATGTCATTTATAATATTATAGATGCTTTATAAAATCTAGATGTAGCTTTATCCCTAAATATTGGATCTCCCATATAGTTTCTTTGCGAATGATTTTGTGCTGTGAATTCCACACATTTTTGTTATCACTAGCAGGTGACTTACGGCGCTGCTAGTTTTGCGGTTATTTAAACTTATGATCATCCGTAATAGCTGTGATTGGAGGCCAAACCTTTATGTCCTATGTTACACTTAATAAATGGCCATCTTAAATCAGGAGAAAACTCACATGACCTCATTGCCCCTCGTGACGCGAGAACAAAGTTTTAGTCAGCATTAGGTTTGTTTAGCATTTTTTCAAGCTTGCATTCCATAGCATTTTTTCAAGCTTGTTTATTTCGGTGGTAGCCTTGGGTTTTGGACCTACAAATGCTAACGTGGTATCTCATCGTCTTACCTAGACCTTAATCCTTGGACGAACGCAGCATCCATGCCTTCGTATGCTTTCCCTTTAGGCTGCCAGTCCGGTGCGTTGCCAACCTTCAGTTCTCCACTCTAACTCGCTAAGACGTGCCAGTAACATCTGTTGTTTCGTTTTATTTCCAAAGTCCTTCTTTCACCATTATGCTTTAGTTCAACGATCAACAAATTCGATAAAATTATTGACAGGAAGCGATTGCCTTCGCAAGGGAGTCGCTTGGGAGCTTAGCATCAGTTAGAGACTCAGAGTCTACACGCTATGCTTAGATTACTATAAAAACTCAGATGAGGCGAGTTTCAGTGTGACACGGAGGAGATTATTTTGACCCTGTGCTATATCTCTAGAACTGATAGATGCGACAAAATAAGAGAGATACACTGCCGAACTAATGGGTTCAAAAATTCCCTTTTTCCACGCCTTTTTATTGATTATAAAAAACAGCGTGACACTAGCATAAGACGCATCGTTAACATATAACTCTCTATCCTCTCCTTTTCCCTATTCTCTCCCCTTCCATGGCTGGTGTCCAAACATCTCCTGCCACACGCCTCTGCGGTGGCTCGCAGGGTGGTAAGTGTATGTAGTAAAATGCTACGGATAAAGGGGATGGGGTTTTTTGTGGTGGCTAGTGTAATGGCTTCACATCCAGAGGACCCAAGTTTGACTTTCGAGCGGTGGCGAAAACTTTTCAAATAAATACCGATCCCCACTTAGGTGCAGGATGATGGGAGAGCATATGAAGTATAGTACTCTGTTCAACAAATGTGACGTTTAACTGTGGCCCCTTGGTGCCTTTCGTTAAGAGCAGGCTAATTTCGACGTCGGGTTTCTCTCCAACCTTCCTCCACTCCCCGAAACAATCCATCCTTTATCTACTCACCCACCTGCCCTCAGCGACGCAAATGGCCTCTTATCGGTCGCCATGCCAAATAACCAAGGACCTTGTATTTTGGTTTTCAATTACTATGGCTATGGGTTTCTCTATAAAATAACGATTACCGACAAAAGGGGAATATTAATGCTAAGTGCAGCCTTTTTTATCGTTAAATCCGGGGTCCACGGTTAAAAGTTGTAGCAAACAAAATGTACCAAACGGGTTTGAGTGTCGTGCGACAGGCATGGTTTTGAAGATAATGAAATTTGACAAATATTCCATTAAATTTTGAGCAAGCGTAAAAGAGAGGCTTCTAATTTTTACCCAAGACTCAGTCAAAAAGAAGATAATTTAAAACTCAGACTTCATTATTGCTAGTTTAAATTGCTGTTTCGAATCGGTTGGAACGGATGTATCGGGTTTGTCACTTAACAGGAAAAGTATAAATATAATATTAAAAACATAAATTAAGGATGGATCATAGACGAAATCATAGTGCAAATTAAAGCTGCGTGCCTTCACAAGAATTTATATGATTTCAAGTCCTCGAAATGTCATTGTAAGCACGCAAATAAGGAATCTTGAAACTAGTAAGTGACGGAATAAGTGCAATTTTTACTTCGGCTTCTTCCATGGTCCAATGTTTTTACTTGGAGTTTGCAGTTACTGGCGGAAAAAAGTGATTGTGCACTATTGAGACAGCTGGTAGCAGAATCCGCAATTGCATGTTGCATTGCATTAATTGCTTTTAGCAAAGTTGCTCGATAAAAAAATGTGTTGGTCAAAATATTGACCATGGGTCATCAGGTTAAACTGATGGAGGGAGACATGAATTTTTCTACTCTCCGATTTCACTAGAATAAGTGCTTTCGAATTCTAAAGGCAAAGTGGAAATTCTAGAAAAAGTTAGTGTGTGCGTGTTTAAATATGACTACGATTGAGTCATATGAGACAGACAGGAATGAAGTTCAAAACCTATAACGAGCATAGGTGAAGTGAGAAAAATAAAGCCAGGCCTATAGGGATTAGATAATAGGCACAAGTCTAACTTCAAAGATAGTTAACTGATAAATAATGATAACTAAAGATAGTTGTCAACTGAATTTTTTAATACTTGGAATAATGTTTTGAGCCGAAATTGAGAGATAGAGAGAAGGCGGACAAAGTCGCAAATGGCCACCCCGTCACCCAAACTCCCGCTAGGTTTTAATTTTGAATTGCAACTAGTTTACCTTGACCTGGTTATTTGGGTAGCAAACTATTTCATCTTACGTGATCCGAGCATTTGAGTCCTACACATTGTTCTCGTGGGACTTCAAAAATGTTTGTGGGACTTCAAAATGAAAAAAAAATCCCTCCCTCAATGAAAACCGATCAAAACATCCAATGGTGTTCCTTCAGAGCACCCGAATCCCTCTATTCCAGGGAGGATGCAAGTAGCATCAGGGAGTTTGGTATCACTTGTCAGTGCGAGCGACGCCCTGGACCTCGGTCGGTCGGAAAATCCCATATTCTAATCTCCGGAAGCTTTGGAAAGAACTCAGCCAAAATATCTCGTTTGTACGGTCACCGCCCTTTTTCCCGATACAAGTACCTATAGTTTCAATATTTGTGGATGTCTCAATCTTTGTGTTCGTCTCGTAGAAAACAATAAAAAATCTAGTTAATTCAATATCTGTGTTCTTATTATGACTTTTGACCCCATGGGCAAAAATCCATTTTTTTCTCGAAGTGTACCGTTGTGCGTTGCTTTGCGGCGAGCATAACAATAACTAGACAATCAATTTCACCAAGTTTGCTTATATAAATGTTTTTATGAACTTCAAATATTCGTATTTGATTTTATCTGTTTAACACTCTGACATCTTCCTAATTACCTATTCCCCAAAGCCCAGAACACTCGTGCCTTCCACAGACTTTACCACTTGGCCCTTAATTTAAAACAAAACTCCCTCTGCATCACAAACCCTTAAACTCTACTCAAGCGTCATACATAGCATAAAATGGGCTTAAAGATTTGTTTTAATGTCAATATTATCTTGACAATGATGCGTAGACGTTGGAATCGATCGGAATAAAGAACCTAAGCGGAATAGTACAATGTGATTTATTTTCATCATTCTTAATGTGGGTCATTGGTTTCACATGTAGGTAAAACGAAAAAAACTGTGTCCATGACGCTCCCCAGTGTGACAAGTATAATTATCTTTCTCCCTCTGTACCCATCCTTGGCAAGTAGTAGTGATTAAGAGATCTTCTTGTGCCACAGGTGACCTGATTAAGAGATCTGATTGTGCCACAGGGGACCGCTGTCATGCCAGGCGCGGGAGGTATGGGATATGTACACCCATCCGCCAATGCCAGACGGCCATCGATGAGATACGAAGAGGGGGGCAGCCGCCAGTTCATTGAGGGTTCCGGAACCGGGTTCCCATCGTCTGCTGCCCTGAGCATGGCTCCTCACCTTCGCTCCCGGTGACCACTGCTCCCCCGACTGCACCACCTACTCAGCAGAAGGCCGGGATGAAAGCCACTAAGAGTGAGTGCTCTATTGGATTGAGCAAGGGAGGGATTACGATCGACGTTACCTGACCTGTGAATTCGCGAAGTTCTTTGATTGTGATGTGATGGAATGTATATAACGATGGCCGAACGTTGATGATGCAGTCAACGGACGATGATTAATTACGGGATTATGAACGGCGTTTACTGACGTGACGGTAATGAACGGTGTCACCAACGAAGCTTGCTAATTGACGTGTAGTGGAAACCAATGCAATGGCTGGGCGTTAGCGGGGCCGTCATCTGACGATAATTAAGGGCTGTATTACGATGAATGTTTCCTGACGTGACGAAAACGACCGCTGGCATTCGCGAAAGTCATAGATTGTGATATAGTGGAACGCATAACGATAGCAGAATGTTGACAGAACCGTCAACGGACGATGAGTGAACCTTGGAAAAGTCTAACTTTTCCAAGTTTCTAGATGCTACGTCAATGACAGCCAATCAGAGGAGAGATTGTTTTCAATAATAACAAATATTAATTTCTAGATTGTTCATATCATTGGTCATACTGTCCATTAAAATGGACATACCTATTTGGAGCCTCTCCCCGATTAGTTACATTGTGTCAATGGTGGTGAATCACAGTGTATTTGTCCGCTCAACCTTCTTGAGCATTACTAGTTGCAAACCCTTACTTACGAGCTTGAGCTTTAGAAGAGAGAAGGCTTGAGTAGAAGATGGCTGCACGTAGAGGAAGGTCTGCTGTTAAGTAGTATTATATATTATTTATAATTAAACAACTTCATAGTTAACAGCAGTTTTTTCAATTGTATTTGGAAAATGAAATATTATTAATTCCTCATGGAGTGGTTGATATACAATATTACATAAGTTTTGTGATAATATGGCCCTGAAACATGGTGTCCATTTTTATGGACAAAATTACTCGACGTGTGTACATGTGCTTTAGGCATTTTTCCCTATGTTTTGGACTTTTAGATATTTCAACCACCAGAATACTCAGAGAAGCGGATATATTGGACGTCATTAATGATGGGAATATTTCGGAGGTGGATTTTCTTAACAGTAGCGATGATGAGATGCACGATGAGAGTAAATGAACATTGGCTGGCGTAAACATCATTTTCCCTGTATACCCCTACACCAAATTTGGGAAGCTGCTGAGGTAGAACCTTTTGTTGATCTATCGTCTCCTCGTGAGTACTTCAGCAGGTACATCCCCGAGGAAATTATTGACTGTATGGTGGATATGATTAACAATTATTCAATACAAACCGATACAGCACGGTCCCCCCCCCCACAAACAGGCAAGAAATTAAAGTGATACTTGGGCTTCATATTATGGGAAATCTTGGTTATCCAAGGGTAAAAAAGTACTGGAAAAGCGCAATTGGGATTCAGGTTTTCAAAGAGTCAATGGATATCAATAGGCTTTACAAACTACGGATCAATTTGCATGTTGTAAATAACTTGGAAGTGGATATAAGTAAGGATCGATTTCACAAAGTAAGACCTCTTTACAACGCCATTCGATCGCGCTGTTTGCAATTAAATCTGAACAAGGAACTGTGTCGATGAGCAATTTATTCCTTTTAAAGGGTTCTTGAATGTAAAACAATACATTAAAGGAAATCCTTCTCCGTGGGGGGTCAAAGTATGTATTTCATTTGTTTGGGAAAAGCGGACTGTCATATGATTTTCTAATTTATCAGGGTGCGACAACTGAAGTTAAAAAAAGAAATGATGCTACAAATTGGGCATGGTGCT
This sequence comes from Pyrrhosoma nymphula, assembly GCA_963573305.1. Lineage (NCBI taxonomy): Eukaryota > Metazoa > Arthropoda > Insecta > Odonata > Coenagrionidae > Pyrrhosoma > Pyrrhosoma nymphula. Next base: position 129,837,716 of record OY754335.1, on the reverse strand, counting down.
TCAGTTGTACTGCATTTAATTGACAGAATATCAAGTGCAAACCATGAGTTGTACTTTGATAACTTTTTAGCTCCTATCACTTGTTGCAAATATGCAAAAGGAAAAATATTCTGGCTGCAGGAACTACAAGAATAAATAGGTTTTATAAACCCCCACTGATGCCCGATTCGGAAATGAAAAGAAAGGGTATAGGATATTGCAAAAAAGTGTGTATCAGGGATGGTGATGTTATTCTAACAAAGTGGGTGGACAATAGAACAGTTGTGATGGCCTCCAATTTCATTGGAAAGGGATATATGGATGAAGCGAAACGCTGGGATAGGAAGGTAGGAAAGTATGTCCATATAACTAGGCCTGAAATAATTAGCAAGTACAGTTCTAGCATGGGTGGGGTAGACAAACTTGATTTTTAATCACCTTGTACAGAACATTTATACGGTCAGGAAAATGAACTTAGCGCATGTTTACTGATGCACTTGACCTTAATCTAATCAACAGTTGGCTTGAGTATCGCCAAGACTCTAAAAATATGGGGATACCAGAAACGTTGTGCCTCGATTTGCTTCACTTCCGAATGAAAGTGGCTGAATCTTTGATAATAAATCAGGAAAATCTGATAAGAAAAGGGGTCGACTACCTAGCACCGGTGAAAAGCCAAGCCCCAAGGTACAAAAAAGGGACACAAAAGGGCTTTGCTCAGATGCTTGCTATGATGGTATGAACCATTTTCCTGAAATGGATGCTAAAAAAGAGGCTACAAGGTGTAAATTAATGAAATGTGCAGGAATATAATGTGTATCTACTGTTTACAATGTAATCGCCATCTTTGCTTAGCTAAAGATTAAAATTGTTTCAAAGCTTATCACACGAAATAAATTACGCATGTGAATATAATAATACTGTATATACATAAATAATATCATTATGAGATCATATGGAGTGTTTTTAGACTACAAATTTTCCTAAAAATCAATTTAAAACAAACGGTAAAACCAATGCAAGTGGCAGGTACTCATAAAAGAAATATACCCTTTGAGTAATTTTGTTCATTAAAATGGACATGATCAAAAAATTTCAGCTAATGTACAAATCATCATAATTTTTGGTAAATATGTTTAGAAGACTATAATCAAGGTAAAACATACAAAAAATAATTTTTAACTCTATGGGAAAAAAAGACTGACTGAAAGGGTTTTAATTCAGCAATGAAACTGTTAACCTTTTTGAAGTACCTAATTATTTTTCGGATTATTTACATTTTGACCGTAAAATACTAAACACTCCAACAACTAAAACTGAAACTTAAGTACTACTTCTACAACTAAACATATACTTTGCAGCCGTTTAGAAATATGTTTGCTCCAACATAGAAATATGAACACTCCAACAACTAAAACTGAAACTTAACTACTACTACTACAACTAAACATATACTTTGCAGCCGTTTAGAAATATGTTTGCTATAACGGTCTATTATTGGCGCTGATACTCCCGTCAATCGTAAAACGCTCCTTCTAAGGGGAAGACGATGGAAAACTGAATGCCCCCGTTCCGTCACGTCAGAAAACGTCAATCGTAATCCCACCCTAAAATGAGTAGGGTCACTGAGTACATTCATACGGAGAATCAAAATCATTCATTCATACGAAAGTTAATAATAAATATATTTAAAATAATGACAAGTAAAACTATGTTTAAATCCACAGAGTATTTTATTGGCACAACTGCTTTCAACGCTAAGGTGTCCTCATCAGGTACAAGCATTAAAGTCATAGCCAGTGGTATATGTACTCATTAATCGGGGTGGAGAGGGGGGGGAGGGATTAGGGGAGGGTGGGGAGGTTGTATGATGGGGGAGGAGTAAGGTGTATTCTGGGAAGAGTGGTGTGAGGGTGCATGGGTCAGTGGAACGGTAAACAGCGGGGGTTCAACATTATTATCCCTAATGAACAGGGAAGCTAAAGCAGTTGAGTCACAGAGTATGCGTCCATCTTCCAAACCTTTCATAACAGAGTTAAAAACACTAAGATATTTTTTTTTAATTCTTATCCCTAATGATCAGGGAAGCGTACGTGGTGGGTTTAAGTCACTGGGTGGAGTCCATTTTCAAAAAAATCCACAACGGAGTTAAAATTTCCTTTTCGTTAATGACAGGGAGGTTTCAAGCAGTGGGGAGGGCTTGTCAAATATGATGTAATTTAGAATAGGTCCCTTTTTTCGGTGCCTCCTTCTCCATCTCTTCTAACTTGTCCATTTTACACCCTTTTATCGTCACGTGTAGTGTTTCCGGCGTGAAGTCACTTCCATGCCCCTCCTCCGACAGATGTTTGGCGAAATGGGATTGTGAAATATTCCCATACAGGAGGCATCTCCGGTGTTCTTTGGCCCTACTACAGTGTGAAAGGATCTTCCCGTTTGACCGACGTACGTTGCCCCACAGTCTTTACATGCCATTTTGTAAACACCATACTTATCCACTGGATCAGTCCTGTCCTTCGTATTGTTTATCAATGCCCTAAGGTTGTTCTGATTATAAAAGGCTATTCTAAACTGGTCCCTCGGGAAAAGATCTCCAATTTTTTTAGACACGGCACCGTAATAAGGTAGTTTGTACCATTTTCTAACATTGACTTTACACTCGAATTGGCTATAAAGTAAACCTCTCGCCTTAACCGTCAGTTTTTTATTTAGTATTCGGTCAATTCTCTTCACTTGGACTACAACCTTGTCGTGGTTGAAGGGCTTGCGTGCTCCGATGACCCCTAGAGCTGCACTGGCGGGAGCATTACTCCTGGTAGGGTCACCCATGCCAGATTGGTCGAAGGTTAGGAGACAGACGAATGGTAGTCCGCGCAGCGTCTGTACCTCAGTGAGGCGGCTGCAAAAGGCGTCTGACCCCAGTGGGGCGGCCTCTGACGTGATGGTGTAACGTAAAAAACACTATTGAGTAAGGCCACGGAAGACTATCTCAATTAAAACAAAAACCTTGAAATTATGGACAGTTCTCAAATGATAATGAATCCTGGCAACTACGGGACTCGGCCAAGAGGGCCGGGTGTCGTGCCCGGCAGCGGTGGGAGCAAGGCCCCTGGTGGGAGCAAGGTCCTCATCACACGAAATCCTTGCTCAGACGTAGCAGCAGCAGAGGAAAAGAAGATAATGAAGAGGAACGAAACAATCAGAATAGGCACGTGGAATGTTAGGACTATGCTGAGGGCGGGGAAGCTAGAGAATATAAAGCAAGAAATGGAGAGGGTGGGTGTAGACATCATGGGTCTGGGTGAAGTAAGATGGAAGGATGACGGGGATTACTGGAGCGGCGACTATAGAGTAATTTATAGTGGAGGGAATGAAAGTTAGCGCGGGGTTGCATTCGTAATGAATAGGAAACTCGGTAGAAAAGTAGTGTATGCAGAACAGGTGAGTGATAGGATAATAGTCGTGGAACTAAAAGCAGAACCAACGAATTTAGTTATAATCCAGGTTTATATGCCTACCTCTAATCATAAAGAGGAGGGGGTCGATGGGGTGTACGATCAGCTAGAGGAAATAATTGGTAGGATACCAGGAAGTAAGCACCTGGTAGTAATGGGGGATTGGAACGCGGTGGTGGGTGAAGGAAGAGATGGGAGGGAGGTGGGCGATTACGGGCTAGGAAGAAGAAACGACCGGGGCAAGAAAGCTGTGGAGTTTTGCCGCAGAAATAACCTAGTAATTACGAATACATGGTTCAGACATCATCCTCGACGTCGGTACACTTGGAAGAAGCCGGGAGACACAGATAGGTTCCAGATAGATTACATAATGGTACGTCACAGATACAGGAATAGTGTTAAAAACTCGCATACCTATCCAGGAGCTGATGCAGACACAGACAACAAATTATTAGTCATGAAATGTAGGGTAAAACTGAAAAAGATAAGGATGGGAAGGAGGGTACGAAAGTGGAATACGGAGGCATTAACTGGGGCAATGAAGAAGAAGTATCGAGAGAAGGTGGATGAGAGAATGGGTGAGGACCATGGAGTTAGATCAGTGGAAGATGAATGGGGAAGATTGAAAAATGGAATTATAGAAGCGGCGAAAGCAACGGTAGGCGTAGTGAGCGCAACTAAAATTAGAAAACCGTGGATCACGAAGGAGATGATCAGGGAGATGGAGGAGAGAAGGAAATGGAAGAGCGTAAACTCAGAGCTAGGTAAGAGAAAGTACCGAGAATTTAATAACAGGCTTAGAAGAGAAACAAAGAAAGGAAGAGAGGCGTGGTGGAGAGAACAGATTGACGCGTTAGAGAAATACCAAAAAGAGGGAAGAGCAGATGCGTTATATCGGAAAGTAAAGGAACTGACGGGTGGTAATAAGGGAAGGGGAATTACAACGATAACAGACAAGACGGGAAAGGTGATCGTAGAACCGAGAGAGATCCAGGAGAGATGGAAGGAGTATGTTGAAGAGCTGTATGGTAAAGAAATAAGGCCCAATAGGTTAGATATAGAAAGGGAAGACGATATCGACAGAGATGGCATCGGACCTAGTATCCTAGATAGCGAAATCGAAAGAGCTCTAAGAGACATGAAAAGGAATAAGGCGGTGGGAATAGATGACATACCTGCAGAGTTATTAAAGAGCATGGGGAAGATCGGAAGGGGAAAACTTTTTGCGCTTATTCGTAGGATTTATGAGGATGGAGTGTGGCCGGAAGACTTCGAGAAGACTGTACTAATTCCTATACCGAAGAAGAGTAAGGCAAAAACTTGCGAAGACTATAGGACAATAAGCGTAATATACCACGCGGCCAAAGTAGTTCTGAGGATTCTAAACAGAAGGATAGAGAAGAAGGCAAATTAACCCATTTATGCCTAGTGTTCCATTTTTGGAACACCTGACGCGACTTTCTAATTTAATGACTACGACTCATAATACACCAATATGCCACGGTGTTTCTTTCTGTACCTCGTTATAAAGATATATTGTATTACGTGGTGCAAAGAATTAGTCAGTTTTGCCAACCCATCGCAGCCAGTGTGTTGAGAAATATCGGTCTTTTTTTTCAAGGCAGTTTTTCTGAGACCATCTCAAATGTTATATTAATAACTATTTGCCATTACGCCCAAATGTTGTAAATTTTTCCCTGCATGTTCAGTAATAGTTAACCTATAGTGTTTTAAGAAGAAAATTTTTAAACAATCTATTTTGTTTTAGTTATAAGCTTTTATTTAACAGTGTTCCATTTTTGGAACACTAGGCAAATCCACTACTATTATGCGTGCATTCAGGCGCACTGAAATATTCACTTTAATTTTAAATCAAGTAAGCAATTAGATGTTATGTGACTGAGGGAAACGATGCTATGTCTTGGCTATAATCAGTTTCCATTTCAGTGAAAGAATAAATACATCGATAACCAACTGATCAATTGTGATCAATTTTTACAGTAGTTGCGATTTTGAGTGCGATCTCGTGAAGTGGATGTGTCTTGCGTCCCGTCCGTTAGAAAGTGGAGGGTGACCGCGCCTTTAGCTAAAAGTACCAGGATGTCGAGATATTTGACAGTACATGAAATAAATGATCTATTAGAGACAGAAGATTACGTAGAAGTACGTGATATCATCATTGAACCCCCTGATAACGCAACAGAACCTGTGTCTGACGAGGACTCCGGGGATGACAATTTTTGAACAATTAATAATCTTCCCGGTTCATTGCTGCGCGCTCCTGCTCATCTAATTCATGGTTCTTCTGACGAGAACTTTGACCATGCTGACCTTTTGCTGATACCGGATGGTGATACTACTGAAAATGACGGTATATCGGCTTCTGCTTCGCCTCAACCTCTTCTTGCTCAAAGAAAAAAGGTAACCAAAGTTGTACGCAATTGGAAGAAAGCCGATCTGACTGCCCAGCCAGTAGGAGGTTGAGTTTCAGAAGAACAAATCACGAAAATGAAAACTCCTACAGAATATTTAGAACTCTTTCTCGATATTGAAGTGATTGATATGATTGTCAAATATTGCAATTTATATGCTGCAAGTAAGGGCGTAAACCTTGAACTGACTGTCGGTGTTTTTTGGGAATAATTTTCCTGAGTGGTTACGTCTCTGTTCCGAGACGGCGTATGTTTTGGGAGCAAAGACCAGATTCGCATAATTCTCTAGTTAGTGGTGCAATGAGACGTGACCTATTTGAAACAATATTTTCAAATTTGCATGTTGCTGACAATTCTAACTTGAACCACATGGACAAGTTTTCCTAGCTGCGACCTCTCATAGAGCAACTGAATGACAGATGTATGAAATTTGTACCAAATGAAATATACTTCAGCTTGGATGAGGCCATGATTCCCTATTTCGGTCGTCCCAGGTGCAAACAGTTCATTCGGGGTAAGCCTATTCGGTTTGGGTATACATTCTGGTGTGGTGCAACGCGTCTAGGCTACATTTGCTGGTTTCAGCCTTATTAAGGAAAAAACCCGAACACTCAATACCAAGAATATGGTGTAGGTGCTTCAGTTGTTTTGCAATTTACTGAGGCACTCACAACGCAGCATCCTGGTAGGTAAATACCATTTTGTGTTCGACAACTTTTTCACAAGCATTGCACTCCTTGATAAACTTCATTCAATGGGCCATCAAGCAACAGGCACAGCGAGAAAAGATCGCGTAGACAAACCTCCTTTACTATCTGATGCTACCCTAAAGAAAAAAGATAGGGGTACATTTGATTACCGACTTGATGGAAAAGGCAATATTGTTTGTAGTTGGAATGATAACAGTGTTGTGACTGTTGCATCATCTGGTGTCGGTGTCAATCCTTTGCAATAGGTCAGTCGTTATTCTCAAAAGCAGAAAAAAAAGATGCAAGTTACTCAGCCAAATTTAATCAAGGTCTATAATCAGTATATGGGAGGAGTGGACCGAGCTGATGAAAATATTGACGAGTATCGAGCATCAATCCGTGGAAAGAAATGGTACTCGAGCCCTCTGTTATTCTGCTTTGAGCTGACTTTACAAAATGCTTGGCAATTGCATCAAATGAACGATGTGAAGCCAATAGATCTTCTTGAATTTCGTCGCCGTGTGGCCTGTCACTATATAGAGACATATGGTAATACTGCTGAGCCTGGTAGAAAAGGGAGACCATCTATGAAGCGTAACCTTGACTCACGTCATGACGGCATGAAAAATACGATTGTAAAGCAAACTCGCTGTGTCCAATGTCACAAAAATACCACTTTTCAATGTAAAAAATGCAATGTATCCTAGCATGTTAAGTGTTCACCAGGATATGTCTTAATAGTGAGTTAATAAATGTCTGAATAAAATGATTTGCATGTTATCATTGAGTACGTCATGGTAGTGGATTTGCCTAGTGTTCCATTTTTGGAACACCTCGTAATTAATAATTGGCAAGAGATACATTGTTTTTTCTTTCGGATATTGTATTCATACGTATTTTTATCTATAATATGTAAAAATCAGGGCAAAATTCGCATTTTTCAAACCTTCGGCATAAATGGGTTAATACCTGGGTGACGACCAGTTCGGGTTTAGGAGAGGGACGGGAACGCGAGACGCTATAGCTGTGATGAGGACGCTAGTAGAAAGAAACCTAGAGTATGGGCAGGATGTTTTTGCATGCTTAGTAGATTTCGAGAAGGCGTTTGATCGGGTAGAATGGACGAAATTAATGGGAGTGTTGAATAAATTAGGGGTCGATTGGAGGGACAGGCGGCTGATTCGAAATTTGTATATGAATCAGACTGCGCAGGTTAGGGTAGCCAATGGAGAATCGGGATGGGCCACAATAGGACGGGGAGTGCGGCAAGGGTGCCCACTATCGCCGTTGCTTTTTAACGTGTATTCAGAAGAAATGGTAAGGGAGGCATGGGGGGAGGAGGAGGTAGGAATAAAGGTAGGAGGGGAGCTGATAAAATCAGTGAGATTTGCAGATGATCAAGCATTGGTTAGTCAGTCGGCCAAGGGGTTACAGTCAATGGTGAATGCATTAGAGTTGCAATGCGAAAAGTATGGGATGAAGATCAATCACAAGAAAACGAAAGTAATGAGATTTTCTAGAAGTAAGAAGGCGGGGCTGAATATAAGGGTGGGAAGGCAGAAGATAGAGCAGGTCGAGCAGTTTACGTATCTGGGTAGTATTTTGGAGGAGAATGGGTTTAGTGGTAAGGACATCAGATGCAGAATTGCGCTAGCTAAAGAAGCATTTTCGAAGAGAAGGGAATTGATGAGGGGGGGTCTGAGAAGAGACGTAAAGAAGAGGCTGGTGAAAACTTTAATATAGAGCGTGGCGTTATATGGGTCGGAAACTTGGTCATTACGAAGGGAGGATGTGCGTAGACTTGAGGCGTTTGAGATGTGAGTTTGGAGAAGGATGGAGAAGGTTAGCTGGATGGCGAGAAAGAAGAACGAGGAGGTATTGGATATGGTCGGAGAGGAGAGGATGCTTGTGACGGAGGTTCGGAGAAGGCAGAAGAGATGGATGGAGGAGGTTTTGAGAGGAGAGGGCATGTTTAAGAGAGTGATAGAGGGGAGAACACTGGGGAAACGTGGGATAGGAAGGAAGAGGATAGGAATTCTGGACGAAATAAGAGGAGGTAGAAGATATGAAGAATTGAAGAGGGATGTAATAACGGGCTATCCTTAGGAGGGAAAGCGACACAATTTATATTAGGTTGGGATACAAAATGGGGACTGTCCAAGAACCTACCAATCAGCTGGTAGAATACTTGAATGAATTCGGTCAATTAAGTTTTCACTGTAGCCATTTTTGACGCTAGATATTTGATGGTCTTTAGTCCCATATTGAAATTATCATTAGAGAGCGGAATTTTTAGCATTTAATTTAACTTAAAATAAAAAACAGAAAGTCGTTGTGAGAAATGATGGTAGGACTTAATCTGGTCTATGGTAGTCATTTTACGGAAGATAGAAAATTCAAGACTTTAATTTGTTTTTGACACTGTAATATCTTGAAAATTGAGCTTGCCTTCCTTCTCCTTTTCACATGTGAAAACTATTTTTTTGGATATGGAATTCAATGAATTGAGGAAAAGGTCTAGTTGCCTGCGTGTACCTGTCCATATTACGAAGACATCGTCCACGTAACGTTACCAGCAATAAATGTTTTTAGTGTTCACCGAGTTGTTCTCAAAAAGCTTCAGTTCGAAGTCGTCCAGGAATAGGTCATCAAGGAGAGGAGATAAGGGCGACCCCATTGCCAAACCTTCCAATTGTCTGTAGTATTCACCATTAAACTGAAAATAGTACTCCTCCACACACACTTTAAGTAACTTAAGAAAATCTGTTAGGAAGGGTGGCTCTGCTCCATCAGTTTTAAGCACTTTTTCGGCAGCTATTATTGCTTCCGACACTGGCACATTGGTGAAAAGGTTTGACAAGTCAAAGGAAACTAAAATATGATTGGAAGGAGTGGGAGGGCTTAATTTGGATAGTCGTTTACAGAAATCTATGGAATTTTTCACTCCGAACGTGGGTTGGAAGTTCGTGAATTCTCTGAAAACTGAATTTAAAAAAGCCGCTAGTTTCCTTGACGGTGCGGTCACACTGGAAACAACTGGTCTCACAAGAATTTTTTAAATGAATTTTCGGAAAACCGAAAAATTTCATTAAAGAAAATTCATGAGAAATTCCGTGGTCATATATTATTACACGCTTGTACATACATAAATGTATACATACATATACATACCCTTGTACATAAATTAATACACTTATATAAGATAACCTAAAAGCACAACTGTAAAATGAGTAACAATGCACACATAAAAAGTAACATGTTACTCCATGTTTATGCATTGTTTCTAAAGCGTGGTTGCTGCACAGAAGAGAATCATTGCAATGAACTACAAAAAATCATCAATCAAATTACAAAGAAATGATAGAAATTTCAATGAAGAATATACAATGGATAGGTAAATCACCTCCTGAGAATGGTGTTAATGATTTTAGTGCAAAAGATTGGTTTTATATTGTATGAGAGCATAATCTTTCCTCTGAATTGATTGTTAGCTACATTTATTTACAAGTGATAGTAACTATTTTGTTGAGAAAGTTGATAAATAAATCTACCTTTCACTTAAAAAATTCCATCCCTGATGTTTCCGCTTAGTGTAAAAACTAATATTTGCTTGGCATACCACTACATCACCACTTGTGCTTTATTACTACTTGGATAGTAGAATTTTTTTGTTAGCAAGGACATTGTTCAATAACTAGAAAAATTACGCTCTCCACCATGGAGGAAAGATGCAGCAGGCTTGAATGCAAAAACTCTCCTAACATCATTCTCCATTGATCGCGCTTTGATTCGTCGTTTTATTCATGTTATCTCCATCGCCGCAGGGGGCATTTGCAGAGACTCTCAGCGTCGCACTGGCGTGTGCACGGCAATAGATCTGTGCCCGAGTGCCCAGGCGAATCTGAGGAGTGGGCTTCGACCGATGACCTGCGGCTTCGAACGCAATCAGCCCATAGTTTGCTGCTCGCCGGGTGATATGTCAACTACTATAACTCCGACGCCGAGGAAACCGGGAGACAGAGCTCAATTTTGCAAGTATCTTCCACAAATGACAAATGGGTCCTTCATTCTTGTAAAATTCAAATAATATTATTTCCGGTTGCAGTTAATTAAACATCTATTTTTTCGGCAACTTTAAGTGGACATAATAACGGTTCGACAAAAAATTATGTGATAAGGTGGAAGTGTATAATAATATGTAAATTGAGACTTTTTTATCGCTAACTTCTTGAGAATTATACATTAAAGCTCTGCCTCTACAATTTACAAGTTGGAGCAAACATAGGCACATGGTGATAAATACGAAACCTAATTGTTATAACAGATACTGGAATAATTATTGCTTGAAAAAGTAAAGCAATGAATGGACTTCGGCTTGCTGCCAGATTGTTGTTAAATGTTGACACCACTTTTCCTTTTACTTATAACTTCTACATTATTTCTCAATAAAAGAAGCCCTAATGGGTAGTTCTAGTTTAAAAATTGCAGATTTTTCTTGTAGGTGAAGAATCTACGCTTTTAATTATGTAACTCTTGTAATTATGGTTTACAACGCTGGAGGCAGCATAACTGGGTCGTGTGAAATATTGAGTCACAAAATGCTTTCATGTTCAAAATTATTGTCGTACCAATCACTAATGTTTTCTATAGTATAGTACTCTAAAAATTTCGGTTTAAGTTGTTATCACGCGGAGTAATGTTCAATTGGTATTCATTGGCGATCAATTGTCGTGAACGTGTGCTTAACATTACGCTAGAAGACGGCATTGGCATTTTTAATAAAAAAATCTGTCATAGTTCAATGAACCAATTATGTGCATAAAACTTTTCTCCACACTTTAACTTATTTATTTTGCTCAACGGCTGACAACGCTTACGCGTCAATAAGGAGGGGAGCTCCTTTGAAACAGGGTTAAGTGTTGTAAAATATTGGTGGACTAATTAAGTTAAATACATGTAACAACGTCCATTTTCCATACGGTTGATTCGCATTGTATACATCCGGAGTACCACTAAGTTAAAACTAAAATGATTTGGATTTTAAGTTATTTGCGTGTAAGCAAATCTCATGAAGTATTGTAACGTACATACCTATATATTTCTCTTTTTAAGGGTGTAAGAAATACAGTGAGCCATGTCCACAAATATTTGCAGTCGCTGGAGGGACTCCAGCTTTGCCAGATGAATTTCCTCATATGGTAAGATTTTTCATCGACCCTATGGAATGACAATAAAAATATGCAGAAAGAAGTCAACTCTATAAAATATTCGAGCATTTAATTGGTTTCATGCATATCAATAATATTTCGAGCGGAGCGCAGTAAATGTTTTTTTCTAAGGGCAAGTAGGTGCAAACCAAAATGTTTCACGTTTTACCGTTCCCTAGGGAAATGAAGATATATTAACCAAATAGCTATCTGCAATAAAATGCAATACTTTCGTTAAACATAAGTGACATAAGTAATCAAATGACTAAGTTTCGATACCAATCAGTTTCTTAAAATTAACCCTCACATTTATTCCACGTCCCAGGAGATATATTTGCAGTTTGTAGACAACATCGTGGTGTTCTTATCTTGAGTTTAGTGTCATTACATCAGTGACTATCATTTGTTAAAAATTTAAGATGAATTTTGACTGCTAAATAATAATAATGAACTACCAATCATATGTTGTCGCCGTGTGTTATAATGTTGTCCACTCGGCATACAAAATATCCCAAGCTCCGGATTTTTTTCATCTTCATTAACCTATTTTCCCGGAATATATATCCCAGGTACTGAAACTTTTCCATACTATCTAGCGCCTGACCTCCAAGGGTTAGGTCAACTCTTTTGCTGTCTTTGATCATCACCACCACTTTGCTTTTACTCTTGTTTAATTTTAGAATTAGGGAGCGTGGTGGCCTAGTGGGTAGAGTGTTTGGCTACTGATCGAAGGGTCCCGGGTTCAAATCCGGGTGAAGCCTTTGAACGCCCCCGAACAAAAAAAAATCGGGCCCTGGGCCACCTCGGAGTGCGAGGTGGCCCAGGGAAAGGAACTGGCCCCCTACCCTGAATGTGTGAAATTCACACACCTGTGGCTTAGGCCGGGGTCTACCCTCAACTATCCAACCAACCATGAAGTTGAATCACTGAGGAGGAGGAATATTAGATTATATTGTTTGCCTATTACTGACTCCATCACTTCTAGAGTTTCCAGTAGCTCCTCCTCATTATCCACCAGGGTTGCAATGTCATCTGCAAACCTTATCACATCTACCTTTTCTACAAACCTACATTTTGCTTAGTTGGCTAGTGAATTTCCAAAGGGCTCATCTCGGAAGCTTTTGAAAATGTAAATTTTCCCTCTTTTTCATGTTTTCGTATAGTTAGATGTTTTATGAACGAGAAGAACTCATAGTTGCTTTTCATAAAGCTTTCAGTATAAGTTTCAGAAAAAAACTGCGCTCTTACCTCAAATGGTTTTAAAGAAATTGTTTCTTTTTGGTCTCCTGTTAACTTTCAAAAATCCGAGATTAGCCCTTTTCGAAATTCATAATTAAGTAATTTTAGCAATTAATTCTGTAGCCTCAGTAGCTGAATCCAGTAAGTTACATCATGCACATACATCTTCACCTTAAATAGAATGCTTCTACAATACGAATTCAACGCCTACGAGGTTAAATGTGAGATGTCGCCGCTGCAAATTTCCTTGGCTTAATACATAGAAGATCTTAAGATGAAAATACCATTGATAAATGAAAATAGTTATTTTACTTTGGTATAATGCAAATTTTGTTGATTTTCTTGAGAGAGTTGAAACTATAATGGAGCAAATGTTACGAAATTAACACTAGTAAAAGATTATGAGATAATTAATATGTTTTTATCCCCTACACTTGATTCGCACAGGCGGCAGTGGGTTATGGACCTCGAAGCAATATTAAGTGGAAGTGTGGAGGATCTCTCATCAGCGAAAACTTCGTACTCACGGCTGCCCATTGCCTTCGTGGTGGTAGAGAGTATGTATCCTTAACTAAATTATCTCATTTTTTATTTTAATTTCATTTTCTCTCTACCATGTAACAACTACGTTTACTTTAAGCCTTAAAGCACTGTGCGTTGATGACGCTACAATTAACTTAGTCTAGATTCATTCTTATATTCATAATCCAATTTATTGAAGTTCAGAAAGTACTTTTGATGGAATTGACGAAAAGATGTGCAGACTGTATTTTCTTAAATTTACTGGCCATCTGGGAAATGCTATGTACATGAGAAAAATCAACCAAACCGGTACTAGAACCCGGAATCCCGTTTCCGGGCCAGATACTCTACCAATTATCCTATTCAGTGATACTCTACCAATATTCCTTCTCCCCTGTAGAGTTCTAGAGGTATTAACGGACAATATGCTACGTGCCTGCCGTACTTACAATATCACAGGCAAGCCGAAGTCGTGCACACATCGCCACTGTCCACGAAGTTAAGGCCGCCTTTAAACACTTAAGTTATGGCAAGAACAATCCTAAGGATTGCGAACTTACGTTGACTAACAGCCCTATAAGTTTAAGGGACCGCCAAGGAGATTTATAAGATTGCTTTTAATGGATTATAGGAATATGCGAATAGTGGCCGTAGTTTATGACCGCAGAATTTCGCGGGTGAAGAATAGAATCGTAAATAGGAGGTATTGCAACTAAAGATCGATATGCCGACGACTTGGGTGAAACTAGTCGCATGAGAAAGGTCTCCTGCCTGAGGTCTTTTCTCTCTTCTCCTCTCAACCTAGGTCCTTAATCTCGCGCAGCTCCCCATATTGTATCATTGTCGCAGGGAGACCCTCGTCTCTTATCGCAGCAGATATTAGACCAGACTTTAGGGAAACGGCTGCGTGGTCAATAACAGATGTGTAATGGTATTATTCAAGCAATAATCTAATGAGTATTGTTATTATTCAAATTACGAGTCTATACCATAAATCCTACGGTAAACTCTTGGAAATTACGACAAATCGGAACGTTATTTTCTTCTTTTGAGCGTATTCCTAGTCTTAAAGCTTTGAGATCGCATATTTATGAAGCTTCTGACTACATCGTTGTGAGAATAAAACATGTTAATGAACTCACTCTGAAATAGCACGAACGTGAAACAACACCAATAAACCAAGGAATTAATTACTCAATTATTCATCGATTATTCAAGGGACACATACAAATTGGAGTGTGATAATGAACAATGACGATTTGTAATTTACTCTTCTAAGTGAACGTCGATTTTTTATGTGATGCCAATGCGTGATGGTGGTGGCGAGCGTAGAGGTATGTTCGGGAACTCCGACGTCTGGCTGCGCGACTCGGAGAAACGACCATCTTTAGGGCATGAGAAAAAGACCGACCGTCAGTAATCCCCTGGGCCCTTCCGCTAAGAAAGGAAAGGAGGGCGGAGGTGGGAAGGGGGTTTGTTTACGGTTAGAGCTTCCTGAGGCTCCGCTAGAGGGAAGCCATGACGCGGCGTTGACAAATTTCCAAAAACTCCGGGCTTAAAAAATTTCGGCACCGCAGTGGTAACTTTTCATTGGAAGTGCCTGTACTAAGAGAGGTTATGCCGAACTTACATTAACATCCATGGAAATCAGGAACCCTCAGTAAATATTAATTGATGTATAATAAAATAAATTAACTCTTATAAGGCTGATACACTGAGGAAAAATATCACCCAAATATTGATACCAATGATGTTGCAGAAATACCTATTTTAAAAATGTGGGTTTCTGTGTGTGGGTGTGTGTGTGTCTGTTACTAAATCACGAGAAAACGGTGGAACCGATTACTTTGAAATTTTTAAATGGGTAATTCAGTGCACTGGGATGAGCATAGGCAATATTCAAAATTCCTCAGGGCCCCTGAACGGGCCCCTACATTTCACTCATATAAGAAAAGCTTTGGAATAAGTGCAGATGTTGTTTTTTTGCCCTTTTAAATTACTTGCACACATGATATAGGATTGAAATTTTTTATTTCGAATGGCTGAAAAAACGAAATATTTAATCTTGCAATCAATTATGTTTTACTTGTAGTTTTTGCTAAAAATTACGTTTTCAATTGTAAAATTATCAATTTTTCTCCAATTTCAACAATGGCACATGTCCTTGGCAACCTGGCCTCGAACGAGAAATTTCTCCCGGGTCTTTTATGGTTTACATCATATTGAATGAACAATTAAAGCATAGTTCAATGAGGCATCAGTTTGGGTATTTTTTACCCAAACCTTTCTATGTGCATTTAATGGATTTTACAGAATATCAGCATTTAGCGCGTCAAATTGATTCTTATAATCACAAACAACGGCTTTCATGCTTCCTCAGCCGCTCGTCACCTTGCTCAGCCGCTGAATTTTAACGGGCACCCTCATCTCACCCTTATTGGTATTATTTATGGCCGCAGTATGTAATCATATAGTACATTTGGTATTTTTCTGGTCCTGGAATGTTTATAGAATACACAACCAAAAATATTTTGGAAATTAGAATTTAAAATTATGTATCTTAGGAACATTTATTTTGCCGAGAAAATTGAACAAAGAGGGGTCGAACTGGCGATCATTAGTTACATGAAAATTAGCCAGTCATATGCATAGAAGACATATGATAATCCTTAAAGTTTGAAAGTTGTTTTCACTCCATAGTCCCCGCGTGCGGTTAATGGCTGATTGATAATACCTGCATTTAGTACGTCACATTGATTCTCATAACCATATTGGTGACTTATCCTGCTGAAATTCAACTTGCACCATTGCCCTTATTTATATTATTTAGCATTATTTATGGTACCAAATAGTAATTATCTTACCAAATAGATATTTTTTTCGTATAAACGTTTTTAGCCGAGAAAATGTAAAATGCTCAACATTATCCCGGTTCCTTTGTGCATAATCGGTGCAATTAATTTGCAGCTTCCCATGCGAAGCCAGGGTCCTTCTGCTAGAACTGAATAAAATTGCGTAGCCGTTTTGAGACTATGGAAATAAAATCTACCGTTATGCGATTAATGCACATTTTATTTCCTCTGTCTGATAGACAATTTTTTCATTGTCTTGGAAAACACTTCTCAGTTTTCCCGTGTTTTTTTTCTAGATGACATTATTTTACATATAGCTCTGTTGCTGTTTTAACGTTTATAAATCTGTAAAATTTATTTTTTTGAAGCCCTTTGTCGTCAAACTCGACGGGCTTATATGTTAACTGAAAAACAGAGAAAATTTAAAATAAAAGGAAACAGGTCAACGATGCCGTGCTTTACCAAACAACTAGTTTATCCATTCATGTGATCTTCAGCTAGAACAGTTGTATCTGTCGGCTTCGGCGGTATGTGTGCTGGCTTTATCGCACTGGTAGGTACAGGGGGAAATGAATTATAAATAATGGCCAATGTGAATTATTAGTCCATCTAAAAAATTCGAAGCCAGTATCTCACCGCTTACGCGCACTTCTCAGTTCAACTATTTCACATACCCAAATCTGTAAAGGGTTCTCGTTTACAAATCCCGCTCACAAATGCCTTAAAATATCAGATACTCTAGCATTTCAGGGATTATGATTTACCTCACCATGCTGTAGAGCAGATAGGTTTCAGAAACTCTCTCTTTCCCCGTTCCAGTAATGGTTACAAAAAGCCTGAGCAAGATACTAATACATAAGACACATATTACCACAGTCAAAGTATTATGGCTGGTGTCCTGACACCCCCTGCGTCAGGTCCTTGCTGCGGATGGTGACAAATTGCGTGCATGCTGGTGCTTAAAACCCCCATAAACTTCGATTCCTAAAATACCCAATAATTCTTTCACCTCGCCAGGTTACGTGCCATACAAATGCATCACTCAATTGTTAGTTGACAAAGATTATATACACAGGATTAGTTAAGCTTTGAGGATTAAATTTTCTTTGAAAATCCGTGGGAACTGTTTTACCGCGGGAGATGCGTCAATTGGCGTCATTTGGCTCTCGATGAAGTCCCTCCCTTGATAATTCGTCGAAGAAATTCATGCACAAAGCCTTAATACATAAATATGACCCGGTGTCAAGTAATTATGGCATTTTTTCCTGAGGAAGTCGGTTGAGTGGACAAATGATGAAGAAAGCTGGAAATTGACTTAAGGTTATACTACCTCCTTCAATACCATATGAAAATCCTTAAAATGTTTACTAACAAGTATTTCACAACTTTATCAATGTGATAATGAATCTCCCTGAAAAGGTTGCTACAAGGAAATGAAAATGTGTAGGATTGTTATTTAGCAAAATCAGGGTAAACTCGTCTCGCTCATTGACGAAAACTGCCTACAAACGTAATTTTACAATAATCCTACGATTTTCATTCCTCCGCGACTGAGGTGTGAAGTGAGAGAAACTTCTCATCATGCGGTTTCGCTTCGAGTCAAACTAAAGTGGTTTCGCGACATTATCTGTCACAATTAGTGAAGCCTTATTTGGCATACTAAAGTACCTACCGAGTTTCATTGGCTCATCAAATGATTTATTGACTGAAAATGATGCTTTATATTTCAGTGGTCCAGCGCAATGGGTGCTGCTTGGAACTGTGACTTTGGCAACAAACGAGTCGTCCTTGGACAGAACGGGACAAATCCATGAAGTTGTTCGAAGAGTACGTCACCCTGGATACAAGCCGCCAGCAAAATATGACGACGTCGCTCTGTTACAGATAGGGCCAGCTATTACGAAGAATCCTAAATCTGTTCTCACCAAAGCGTTGCATCCGGCTTGCTTGAAAACGGATGAAAGCACAAGGTTCCCGCACATTGCAACAGGATGGGGACGTGTTGGTTTCGGTAAGTGGTATTGCGTAACCTTATTTTATAAAAACGCAATGAAGAAGTGCATTCATCTATGTTCTTATTTAAGAACACCAGACCACTTTTGCTTGAGTATTTTTAGATCATTTCGGTATTGCACTTTTAAATCCGCTGTATAAGAACCAATTCCACTTATTTTTTTGGCAGTCACATCGTTAGTAGTGATGTACCTGAACATTGGCTTGTTGCTGCTCTCCATTCCCTACTCTTTCTGCCTGAAAGATTCATTCCTTCATGATTTCTTGTATGTATATCAGTCAAAATATACTTTAAGCAGTCTAATCTCCGTGTTCAGCCATACATCCTGCCCGTCGCGACGGTGGGCCCAACCTAGGCGGAAAAAATATTATTTTCTAATTTTGTGCGCAATGTACACCATTTCATCATTCATGTCAAATTATAAGTAATAGATATTAACAAACACTAAAATGTGAAGTATAAATTCGCCAGAAACTCCATTTTTGCTAATTATTCATATTTTACGTTGGTAACGGACAAGGCCAAAACTCACGGTTTGGCGATAGCAACGTTCTCTGCTGGAAAACGGAACTTCTTTTTGCCTCCCCAGGCATTGTGCATATCTCCAAAAATATGTCTTCCAAAATCCGAAAAGTGAATGGTCTTTTGATTGCGGGAGGGAGGCGTATTATGGCGGTACGTGCGACCGCGTGCGTGCGACTAACAAAGGAACTTACCGCGCTTACCGCTAACACCAGCCTCCACGAATTCTAGCCGCTCAAAGTTAGATCGTTGATTTTGACTGAGGTCGAGAAGAAATAACAGAATTCAGTTTTGAAAATATTGTAATTTATGCCAGTAGGTCTTGCAATCAAATCATCCGCCAGAGAAAAAACCAAAAAGGTAAAAAAATAGAGGTTACATCATAATATTGAAAAAAAATTCAAATAAAATAAGATGGGTATAAAAATATACTATCAATTCGTCCAAGCGCTAAAAAATAGCAAAATAACCATTTGAATTACATTTAAAACATTGCAAAAAGTTCAATTAAAATTAAATCATGAATGAAAATGTTGTCATGCTCTCAGTTTGCTCTGCAGCAGAATGATAACCATAACAACTTTATGACCAAGTTATGACTATTCATAGTCAGACATTTCGCTTTAACTGCAATCATCTTCCTCACTTTCTCTTGAGCTGAACACAGCTGGTTCTTTCAATAGTTGCTAAACTTCAGCAGGTATTCCGTTATTCTTCTTTTTCGTTTGTTGGCGTATGGATGAAATCACAGGATCCGAAGATAATAGCAACATATTGAAAACATCCTCGATATTTGCGGAGCGAGAAATCTTCCTAGCATGCCTGCTCCTGATTTTTTTTTAAATCTTTGTTTCTTGCCTCCTGTGCCTCTTCTGACAATTGTCCAATGGGAAGAATGGCTGATTCTATTATTGAAGCGCCATGAATGAGTACTTTGCGGACACTTGCAGGCATGAAGTACCCGGGGTACAAACTTACGTAAAGTTTTGCAGTATCAAAAGCATTCATATTGAATCCATCCGAATCAATAGCAAATCCAGTAGATATGGTTTTTAAAGTTACTCAAATCCGTTGCACTAAATTTAGATTAATACCAGTTATTTCAGACGTAATATGAGGATTTTGGAGGAAACGTCTCTCCGTATTCCCGTCATTAGTCGTTCCACTGCCTCCAGGATTAGGGTTATCCACAAGGAGATCCATTTCTAGGCGAAAACGTTCTTTTATTCGATTTTTATTCCTTTCGAAAGAGGCCTTCTCCTCTGCCGTCCTCACTTGCCACACCTTTACTTCAAGTCTTTATGAAATATGTAATAAGCACTCAAAAAATCGAATCCATGCGTGAAGTATCGAAAGACCGAAGCGATAGGTGGCTGGGTCCGATTTTTTGGTCCTAAAAGACTCCATTTGGTTCATTTGGGTGAGCTTCGCCCCACACACGTAGCACGTTTGAGACGAACTTCCAGTCACAGCACTGCATACTTTTCCATCCACCATCGTCATCACTAGATGTGATATCACTGAATGTTCTGCTCCATTGATGGTAATAATCGTTGGCCTAAGTAATTCTATTTCCTTTCCTTTCGGTCAATTTCATTATTTATCATAATTTTGGTTTCTTTTTGGAAGATTATTTTAATTGGCCGGCAGAATTTTGTGGATGACGTTGGGGATTTTGCCATAGTACCGTTTTGTTCGCCCCTCCTCGCTGCGTTTGGTATAGTTGTAGGGGCACAAGGGAGATGACAAACACGGATGAATCACTATGATCACTCCCAAAAGTTTCATAACGCTGTTTGTATTCACTCTGACCACTGCTACCATCACACCCCATTTGAATATCATATGCAGTTTTTCTCTCTCAATAGTGCATTGCAAGAGAACATCCTTCTGAACTAGTTGGATTGTGTGGTCCACAAGAGCTAGAATCTCAATTCAGCATACCTTTCCGTCACTTTTATGTCTTCTTTAGGGGAATAGCATTCCAATTTCAACACTTTTATAACATCATAAGATGGATAAATGTTGCTTAATCTGTCCTTAGCTCCTATCCTGATCCTCATGTACTGCGACTTTGTCAACCCGATCTCGATAAGAAGCGCTAATGCTTCCTCCCCAGTGCATGGTATTGGAGGTAATGGGGGTGATTTGTAGGCCCCTTTTTACTTTGGTAGCCCGACGGGGAGTAGTTTGGGTAACTTTTTTTTACCACAACTGCAGCGTCCCGTTTCCCAAAAGAATGAAGGGTATGCTGGGCCACGAATACGATTTCTTCTTCTGTATGCGATTTTATCAATGGCTGCACTTTGGCCCGTTAGCTCTATCAGTAGGTAATTGCTCGAACACTTTTTTGGGTCTTCCCATTGAAGTTGATGGCTCTGAATTTACGCTAAAGCTAATGTTAGAACATTTTTCTGTCACTTTTGTAGGCAGGATCAATGGGTTTTGAAGCCACGTACGGTATTTAGTCAGAAAATAATCTTATCTTCTTCCACTTTTTTTCAAACGTCTGGAATAATTGTGAAAAAAATTAGCTACACTAATACACTTCTTAGCATCGTTTTCAGTCTCATTTAACTCGAATTTCTTGATCAAGTAACCCGTTAATGATTCTTTCGTCTCGCTGTTGTCGTGAAGAAGGCTATATAGCTCTCCGTGCGTCACGACAGCCCTCTGCATGACTCCTGAAAAAGCACGATAAAGTTATCGTGCACGTGTTAAGCACGATAAAGTTATCGTGTAGTTCCGCACGTTTCCACACCAAATCCTTTAATAGCTTTATTTTAAAATACATTCTGAAGACACTCTCACTTAAATGAGCTAGACACTGCTAGAATATATTTTAATTGTCAAACCAAACATGAGATATCTAGAAACATCACGTGTTTTTGCAATGGTTATTTCAAAAAGCTATAAAAAATTGAAAATGGGCACAGTAATAATACTTATCATGATAAATGGTAGAACATACCTTGAAAATTATAATTCAAGTCCCTGAAATATGCCTTGTGCACTGGTCGCCTAACTGCATGCTCTTCACTTCACTGCCGAAATGCAACTGAGCCCGGTCTGAAATTCGTCTCCGCAGAAAGGGTGTCTTTGAATGGCCCTAACGGTGCTATTATGCCGAGGGTAGTGACCTCAAGAGCGAAAAAGGGTGCTCCCACAATCCAAGAATAAGACCGACGCCAAAAATTGTCCCAACTGTAAAGTCGGTTTTTCGACTTTTTTCTGCCTAGATCCTGGATTCCGCCCACTGTGCGTCGTGGTTTTTAGGCAGATGTGATGTATTATTGTTGGAGTAAGTATTGGTTTATGTCTTCTGCTGTAATTGAGTAATTTACGCAGGTGAAACCATAAAATATTCCCCAATCATGTACAAAAATCTATTTATTTATAGCCTCCTACATCGATGAACCAATTTTTGGCATAAACAAAATTTGCAATCATTTATGTTTGTTGCAAATGGAAAAATACAGCAACCTCAATGATACAATGGAGCAACACCGTAATTACATTAGTTTTGTTGAATGAGTGTCCTCTTCATGATACGCCAATCTAGCGCCAGCAAACGTCATAGCATATATAAGGAAACCCCAATAGTAACTCATGATACGACCAAAATATCATTTGGTGAATATTGATATGAAAAACCCCTGCTGATGAGCACAACTATCGAAGTCATTTTACTTTCCAGTCACAGATCGGTCAGGACGATCAAACAATCCACCGATAATATCAGCCACATGATAAGAGATACCTATTTTCGCCAAAAACTACAATA
This sequence comes from Pyrrhosoma nymphula, assembly GCA_963573305.1. Taxonomy (NCBI): domain Eukaryota; kingdom Metazoa; phylum Arthropoda; class Insecta; order Odonata; family Coenagrionidae; genus Pyrrhosoma; species Pyrrhosoma nymphula. The sequence continues at coordinate 129,815,021 of OY754335.1, read as the reverse complement.
GTGATGTCAAGGTAATCAATGTATGTGCGTACTTTCTTAATCGCATATTCTCACGGAAACTTCGTTTCCAGGGGAGGCGCCAAGCATGGAGCTTTTGAAAGTTGAATTGGATGTCTTCGACGAGGCAAAGTGCAACAAAACCTTTGACACTGAAATCAGGACTACTAATCAGCTAACCAGAGGAATTGACTCCACGATGCTTTGTGCCGGAGTGCTGCGTGGCGGGAAGGACACATGCCAGGTAATATGGGTGCAACGAATACTCAAATGACAAAATTATTCAACGCTGATTATTTCATTGTCCCACTTTGTTAATGAATGGTTTAATGTAACTTTTAATCGCGTAAACTCTTCCAGGAAGTAATTCAGTAGGCTGCGTGCGTGTTATCTCTTCTGGGTTCGATTCTAAAATTTACTAATGGCATTTACCAAAATACCTCAAATGGTGCGTAATAAAATCAGTGTTACAAATCTGAGCGTCTGTACATCACCTCTTATTCATCGTCTCTATTTCCCATTCCAAAGTATTTTTTGGAATAAACTCCTCTCTCCGCCATTTCTCTTTGCTTGAGCGACATTTTTATCCCTTTGTCTTCATACGAGGACTAGGAGTTACATTTTTCTTTTTGGATTCCCAGTGAATCTTTCATCTTACTAGAAGTTTAACCCACCCATCAATTTCCTTTTCCGGATAATGCTCCATGAACCTCTTTCTTGTACAAATCCGTGAATTTCCTCTTTCCCATCTCATCGGTCCATTTGCCTTTCAGAATTTGCCGGCAAACTATTTTTTTGAAAGTCTTTTTCAATGTTCCATATACAGTGGGCTGTATACAGCCACAATTAAAATGATATGAGTCACGTTGTACTCCTCCCTCTATTAATGTATTTTTGCTGATACAGCAGCGTCAGTTGATCAGTTGGCGTCTGCATGGCTTCCGGGATTTCACCGCGTTCGTTGGGTTGTCTGGACAGTAGTTTCGCTGATATTCCAGTCAGCGTCTTCAGGTCGAAGACAAGAGAAATTGGTTTTTGGGCCACCTTATGTAAGTTTTGGTTTGTGTAAGATTGGTCATTTTTATTTAGTGCTCTTTTCCAAGTACCTTGTAGAGAGTAGCCGTCGTTCTGTTGAAATTCTATGGCGTCTTGAAAATTTCGATGGCTTCCCGCACTAACTTGGGGTAGTAACGGTTCTCCTTAGTTATCACTGCCGCTCCTTGGAAGTCAATTTGGTGTCCCGGTTTTCCCCACGCATGTTCCACGATGGCCGTCTGTTTGAATTGTTTTTTCTTTGTAGCTCTCGTGTGTTCCTGCAGGCGGTATCTCAATGACCTCCAGGTCTCCCTGATGTATAATTTCCAACACGGGCATTGTACTCGGTACTCTCCTTCGTACATGTTGTTTGGGATTTTATCCTTAGGCCCTGGAAGTTAAATCTTCGTCACACAGCTGTACCTTGTGACCACGTCATGTCATTGAAGGACTCGGGCGATTCTCTCGGGCTTTCGCGATAAATACGGGATAGTGACGTATCTTTAAGGTTCTGATTTCATGCCGGCCGTCTCACAGGTCATTCTCAGGACCAGCTTCGGGTCCCGTCGGTCCTCCCTGTGCATGGACTTGTGGACCTGGTCTTTCTTGTAGCTGTTCCAATGCAGTGTTTCTGTGAGTTGTTTCTTCTGGGCTCCAATCGAATCTGCGTCTGAGATGATGTAGACACGTATCCTTACACAATGTGGCCAAAAAACCAAAGTCCCTCATCTTCGACCAAAAGACGCTGACTGGATTGTCAGAGAAGCTGTTGTCGAGACAACCCAACGAACGCGGTGAAATCCCGGAAACCATGCAGACCCCAACTGATAATATAAAACTAAGCCACATGGCATGTTTTATCATTTCGCATTTGTAAAGATGACAGATGGCAGAAAGTTCATCCATAATCAGACATTTTGAAAAGTATTCTTTCCCCGGTTTCGAATCTCTGCTCGTTTAATTATTCAATTGGCAATACAAGTTGTGCCCTAGCTTCCAGGTCCGTAATGGGCCTTGCCGCTGGCCGATGGCCTAACCATAGAAATTTTTCTGTTGGAAGGAATTCTATAGTGTACTATGTATGAATTTAATATTTTTTTTAATTGAAAGAAGTTCAGAAATCGGAAATAAAAAAATGAAAATGTAAGAAATTAAATACTAATGGTTATCATTTGTACTATATTAAGCGTGGATAGGTATATATATCACCATTTTTCTAATAACTGTTCCTAATTTCATTATGATGCCTTGTTCTTGCTTTTTCAGGGAGATTCCGGTGGACCATTTCAGGTTCCCACGTCTAGAACATGCCAGTACGAAATTTGGGGGATCACTTCATTTGGAAAAATTTGCTCTTTCGCGAATTCGCCGTCAGTTTATATGAAGGTATCGGCGTACGTATAATGGATTGAAAGCATAGTTTGGCCTTGATTTATTTTACTCAGATGCCAAAGTAATTTATTTACATACTTTCTCGGAGAATCATATTTCCGATTAAATGACAGGGAAAGAATCAAAAATCAGTACGAACACGACGAACAATTCCGGTAGTATTTCGTGTCCAATGTCGAAAAATTCTTTGTTATAATTTGCTCAAAAATGTGTCTTGACTTTAATATTTTTTAGTTTTATCTATTATTATTTCAATATAAATACACAATGTTATTACAAAAATAAAGACATACATTTTAGGAATTGGTAACAGAGTTGCCTATTTCTTTGTAAATATTAATTCAGCTACCCGTGTGTACACTACTGATGATGTGCCTAGGCCACATCATTTCCCTTATGATGTTATCCCCCTATTTCAAACATTCAGGCATCTTTGAAAGGAACTTGTAGAGGACTTCCTGAATCTTCCTGTAATGGAAGAACAAAGATCTTAGAAGAAAACCTAAAAGCGAAATGGGCACTCAATTTATCATTTCTGTTTTACAAGTGGCCTATTAAATGACCTAAAAAGTAAAGAAGAACATTTTCAAACCTTTCGTTTATTATTTAATTAGTTTTTAAATTAGTTTTGGATTTATATGTTGAAGGTATCAATGCTAGCGGTGTAAACAATAGGAACCTTAATGGTGAAGCGTAACAGGAGAGGAATATCATTTTCTTGCCGACAATGCCCATCTATAAACAAACTATTTCCATGCTAAGGTGAGAGAAATGAGGAAATCAGCGTTAAAGAAATTTATCGATAAACAACTAATAAAAATATATATGTACCTATTTAACAACGGCGACAAAATTTCAAACCTATCATCAAATGATCATCCAGTGTGTTTTAACTTCCACTCTAAATCAATCACATATTTATACAAGTTCGAGCTGTCAGGCTCACTAAATCAAAATTGAATGAAAACCTGGATTTACCGATGTTTTATTCAATATCCACCTCAGGTTTTAATCAATGTTTAAGTTACAGGTCCAATAGTTCACCAGATATATTAAAATGTCAATATTATTTTTTCAAGAAGTATTGAATACCTTGCATGTATCCTTGCCACCTTTCACAACTCCGGCGCAAACTATTGTTTCATCAATGCATCTTCTCAATTGATTCGTCGTTCTGTCTTCCACGTTAAATGTGTGATTACAAATGGAGTTATCCAATAGGTCGAGTTCCACTTTCAGGAGATCTGGTCTAGGATCCTCACCTGAGTAATAAAGGAGAATATATTTTTTCTAGCTGTTGCACCGTGAAAAAATGACGGGAGACATAGCTAGTCTTACAAATCTTATTAGTATACATTTTTTTTTATGAAAACCGTATCTATTGTAAAATATAAACTATATTGTAAAGTTCTCACTTAAACTGAGATAGAAGATTCTGATAAATATAAAATATAATCAAAAAGTCATGGGCCCAGGATTGGCTCATGACAAGTAAAACAAGATAGTAAAATGCGTAGAAATATAAGATGGCATCAATGAAAGTGGTTAATGATGATATTGCATGTGTACAATAACTGAAGGACTCAAGCACGTTTCCTATGTGGCATTTTGAAATAAAAATTCTGTTCAAAGCCAAGAAATTAATGAATGTGATTGATGGTACAGATTCTCTTGCAAGCTGTGGTCAAAATGAAGGAAAAATTGAACACTAGAAGACTGCTGGTGCAATAGCTAAGCACATAATTCTCAGGACTATAGACAATAATGTGAAAGTGCATCTGATGTCATGTGAAACTGCTAAAGACATGCGTAACACACTCTTAAGAATTGAAACACCGTGGTATGCCGATCGCTGGGCTAAGCTATATCAGCATCATGGAGTTAAAATCATCCGATTGAACCAAATGTATAATATTGATAGGGACAAATTAGTCAATAGGACAAGAGCATCGCGAAAATACCAGAAAATGGAAAACTAGCGGAAGGTACCCGTTGAAATTTAATGGGTGTGAAAAACATTGAACTTATTTTATAAGAAAACCACAAAGCCTGAATAATACCTACTGTCTGCGTGGTCTTTGGGTAGTTCGTAACCTATCTTATATGTTGTGTTCGTTGTAGTAGACACGTTGACCGTTTTCCAGGTTCATGGAGAGATGAGTGACTTTTGATCCTCTTTCATGCACGGGAAACCCAAAAATGGGCCACTCAGACTCATTACTACTTAAATAGCACCCAGGTTGATAGATTGTCACCTCGTCCCCCCGGTTCTCTTGAGCCGTCTTCTGAGTGATCAACAGCTTGATCGTTTTCCTTGTGCACATACATATATTTACACTCAATGACTTATTTGAGTTGCGCAATTCAACGTCGGTATGTGCGTTGAGTATCTTATTATGGATTGGAGAGTAGGGTAGAATCCAGAGGTTGACAACGTCAAAAGAAGCATTTGCAGCAGAAACCATGTTTATTTTATCTGTGAATCCTCCATCACCCAGACTGCGCCTTCGGCATAAAGGGTAACCATAATCATTGGTTTTGGTTGCTAAATAAAAAAATCTGTGGCGATTCTTACTGCACTTGTCGATTTTCATTTACGGATGTCGTTCATTGCGCAGAATTTCCATTCTTCTTTCGGGTAAGAAGCATGTAGTGACGTCATTATAATTTCCGCCATCTTGAAACAGATTAATGTTTTAAAAAAGATGGGTCTTTTATTGAACCAGATTTATAGCTGGTTACCCGTCCGTAGGTTGGCTTAGGATGAAAGTAGTGCGGTTTTTAGCGTAACCCGAGAAACACCACGGGGAGATGCTCATGAGATTGCTAGTGGTAATCGTAGTAACAGAGGCATTATTACCAGTAATATTCGCTGCATGTAAGTATTCTTCCTCATTTAATTACCTGTGTAGTCTAATTATTTATCTGTATGTTTATCGTATACTACATAACTGGTCTCCCATACACATTTAATAATATACTTGTCGTAAATATGAATTGGATATATCGATTACCCCTCGAAGCAATCTATCATGGGACCCAAGGGACTTTGGGCCCTATTTTAATACACATTTTTTTTCTACGTAATATCATGGGCCTGCAGGAAAACTTAAATGCTAGAGGCGTGAATTTAAATTGAAAATAAAATGTCTGGTTGTCAAGGAAATATGCTATTGTTGATTTCAGAGAAAAATGTGAGGTTTTCTTCTAAAAACATGATATTCAGAAAAATCGAAACGTAAAAAAAAATAAATGTAAAGAATTTGAAATTTAATTTATTCAGCCATCCGATAAAAAAAATCTGAGCTCCTCTATCCTGAGTAAAGGAGGCTTTTAATGAGGCGAGGGCCCTGAGGGCTTTTTAATATAGCCTATGTTACAACTACATATATTTTCTATCTACATGCCAAATTTCAGCTCAATCAGTTCAGTAGTTTTTGCGTGATGGAGCAACGGGCAGACAGACACATTACATTTTTATACATTAGTAAGAATAGGAGATATCACAATCAAGGTACCGAATAAATTTTCAAATTAAGTGTGACCAAAATTCGACGACTCTTAATTATGGTTTACTAAAGCCCGTTGGCTTAAAATTAGGATTTTTATTAGCGGAGAATACGACTTCAGAGTCGAAGCTCTTGTTAAAATGATCCTTCATACGTTATTGCAGAGCCATTACTACTTGAATCTACTGCACGATTCCGTATCGAAAATGCTCAATTAGACATTTGAAGGTGCTTTCAAAACCTCAGTCTATTCCAGTTTATTCTGAGCATCTCTGAACAATATGCAAGGGAGGGCCAGTGATTAGAAGGGGAGGACGAGGCGAACTGGTTAAGTACGGCTTATGAGAACTAAGATTTTTTTGCTGAACGTAAAAAAAGAATTTACACTCGCGGCACCAAAACATCGAGCAAAATTTATTTATTTATAATCACGCAATACCAAAAATGGTACAATAGCTAATGTAGAAGCAATAAAATAAATATAATTAGTACAGCAATAAAGAACAGCATGAAGAATGAAATAAAAACAAAATTAACACAACAGCAAAATTATCTCTAAATTGGGATTCCTTTACCCAAGTGCGGTTTGATAAAAGATTGCATTTTGTTGGAGGAGGAGAAGAGGTCAAAGGGAAGGATATGTTGATAAAAATATGTTCAGTTAGGGGGGAGTCGGTAAAAAACAGGACTCCGACACAGGAAAAGACGGAATTTCGAGATGTGTAGGAGATTTAAGTGTCATGTGGGGTGAGGAGGGACACGAATTGGAAGGAGGGAGAGAAGGTTGCAGGAACGAAGCTGTCCATTCTTGATATTGTGTAAGAATATATCAGGTCAGATCATGCTCGGTGGTGAGAGAAGAGTTCCCAGGGAGGACGAAATGGATTCACGGGTTGAATTTCTGAGAGAGGGAATACGATGACGGGTAATGGCTAGGAAAAAAATTGATAGGATATTAATAAGTAAGAGTATAGGTACCTTAACCAAACTTTTACCGATTAACCAAATGAACATCTCCGGAGTCATAGTGAACTCCGTCACAAAAACGTTGATTAGCTGATGGATCTTGTTTTTTTTGCGTAGTATTTACACAACAAAATATTAATAAGCGTATTGTTTAACTTGTAACTTACGAGAATTTTGATCACCGGTATGATAAATAATTCTATGACAACTTCTATCCCATTAATGCCCAATGGGTCGTTAGCGACCCACTTCGAAAAAAAATTATAACTCATAAAATATTTTCGGATTTAGTGTTAAAATATTTTTATTAGTTTGTTAAAACATTAAGCTTATATTATTCAATGAATTTACAAATGTAAGCGCATAACAGAATTTTCAGTATTTTTTTAAAAAACATCATTGTGATGCAACCGTGCCTCTCCTTGAACAATTAATTTTTAAATATTGTTATCCATGAAATATTTTTCCCCAATGGTCATTATTATCTAGAAAAGTTCAAAGAAAGTAAATGATAAGCTTTTTTTCATATAAGTGGAGTGGGAACGAAAATATTTGGGTTTAATCTTGCATGGGTCGCTAACGACCCATTGGGCACAACACCGAAGACCATGTTTCCCGAGCCTGGCTGTATTTCACATGCAGACGTTTCGGTTTAAATGCCCAATTCAGAACTTTCATAGAGTATTTGGACATTGTATCATATTATAGGCTTGTGGCAAATGTATTTCAATATTCTTTTTACGAATCACCTACATTATGCCTGAATGACAATTGCACCCTCGCAATACATGTATCGGCGGTTAAGCCATCGAATGTATTGGGCTGTGGCGCGTCGTCCATCGACGTCACGGCCACTCAGGAAACCCGGCGGGTACCACGAACACTTTCCCGGGCCCGTGTTTTTCGTGTGTGACCCCAGACCTCCAGAGAGTATTTATTTTAATTAATTAAAATAAATACTCTCCTTGCATTTAAAATTGAAAATATTATATAATATACATTTTAATTCACAGTTCATCTCTATGTTGAGTACCTACATTACCACCACTGCATTAGCTAATATTTCATATTTCCATCTAAATGTTACAAGGTATGACAGTTGCGGAAATATTAGAAGCGCTGGAGATGACTGATCCAAACGAAATCCCCATACAGGGGCTGACATTTATATTGAGGCTCCTGTTGATGGAGCTGAATCAGAGGGTGACTCTGGTGACGAGGAATGCTGTGACCCCGATCGACTGTCTCGTCGCCAACTTCAGGCCAAGGCAGATCTTATCATTTCCCTTCCTCAGGACGACGAGGGAGATGAAGGTGATATCCCATCACTCCAGATACCCACCCCAAGTGCAAGTGCAACAAATACTGCAAGTAGGTATATCAAAACATTCATCGGGACAGTGTAAGGCTAGAAGAAAAGGCCACCGTACTGCACGTGGCAGAGTTGAAATTGTTCACACGAACTGGGAACACGGAGATATATCCCCAGTCTCTGATGTTTCCGTAAAGATGAATAATAAAAACTCTGCCCAATTTACGGATGATTCATATCCAATTCATTTTTGGGAAGCATTTATTAGCGAGGAACTAATAACTGAGATCGTGAAATAACCATTGAAAACGCTGTTTCAAAGAATTTTCCGAATTTTCAAATAACTGTTGAGGAGATGTACTGTTTCATTGGTGTATTATATTTGACTGGTTATGTCCCGCTTCCCCGCCGACGCATGTATTGGGAGAGTGCACATGATGTACGGAATTCATTAGTTGTAAAATCAATGAGGAGAAACCGATTCGAGGAGATTTTAAGATTTCTACATGTATGCAAAAATGATGTTATAACTCCAGGCGACAGAATGGCTAAAGTGAGACCTTTCCTATATAAGTTGAATGAATCATTCATTGCAAACGCTCCAGATGAGAGGCATGTATCAGTTGACGAGTCCATGATTCCTTATTTCGGAAGGCATGGGTGCAAACAATACATTAGGGGAAAACCAATATGTTTTGGTTTTAAAGCTTGGGTAGCCGCCGAACGTCAGGGATACTGTCTTGACGTAGATTTATACCAGGGAAAACAGGCTGGGGACATCCGACCACCTAATGTAGGGCTTGGTGAGTCCGTTGTCCTAAAGAAAGCAGATGTTCTCAAGGATAATTTTCCTGAGGTGAATTTCTTTTTCTATTTTGACAACTTTTTTACCAGTGCAAAGCTTTTGTCAGCATTAGCATCTCGTGTAATATTGGGAACAGGTACTGTCCGATCAAATAGAATGGATCGCTGCCCCTTGCCTAGTAAGAAAGATATGGAAAAAGTGTGAGAGGGGAAAATTTGAGGCACGAATTAACAAAGTGGAAAATATAGTTGCAGTTGCATGGAAGGATAATAATCTCGTGAATGTTATGCCTAATGCTCACGGTATTCACCCAATCCATCAAGTCTCTAGATATTCAGTGTCAAAAAAAGGTAAAGTTAGTGTACCACAACCACATTTAATTGATCAGTACAACCAAAACATGGGGGGTGTGGACCTCCTAGATAGTTTTATAGCTGAGTATAGAATTGCAATAAGAGGGAAGAAATGGTATATCCCTATTTTATTTTGGTTGTTGGACGTGGCCATGATCAATGCATGGATTCTGAGTAAAAGCCATGACAGAGTTTTCGATGGCTTATCATTTAGGAGGCAAGTAGTCCAGACCATTCTTCACAAGTATGGTACTGAGCCTAAACTTCCTGGTCCAACAAGTTCTGTGGAGAAAGTAGGGAAGCCAGCCCGGTTACATCACGGTGGCCATTTGATTATTACAGGGCAACCTAGGCGCCGATGTGCAGTTTGCCGCAGCAAAACTGTCAGGGCATGCCGAAGATGTGGGGTACCGCTTCATAATACATGCTTTTCTGACTATCACACGTGACCTCAAATGTTTTAACACCGATTTTTAAAGGTATTTTTCAAGTGGAAGCTGTTAATTTTATACATAATTTTCCTATTGAAAGTCCTAATTGTGTTTTCACTATACCTACGCCTTTGCTGACAGTTAAAGACATAAATGTGCATGATTATATGACTCATTTCAGATTAGGTATATATATATTGTAACAAAATTACTTTCGTTACTTTGATGTGTGATGATTTTGTATGCTCCCGCGCATGGGATCTAAGTAGTTCCTGAGCCTCCCATCGAGGCGCGTGTGTGTGTTTTTTGTGTGTAATATTGGAACTAAAAAAAGAAGCAAGTGAGGTGTGCATGTGGCCGAGAGAGCCAGACTGTGAGTGAGAGGCAGATAGAGCAGACACCTTGCCGACCACCGGTGATCCCGGAGTCATGGCAGGCACGAGCGGCCGAGAGATTTGACGAGTGTGAGTTGCAGATATCTGGGGAAGAGCGGCGTGACAGTTGGGCCGAATAAGGTGGTGTCCCAATACTAGAGTGACGAAGTTCCTCCATTGACACCTGCCTAACGGCCGTCACGTCGGTGAAAAACCCTAGAACCGGTGAGCCAGTTGCAGATATCTGGGGGAGAGCGGCGTGACAGTTGGGCCGAATAAGGTGGTGTCCCAATACTAGAGTGACGAAGTTCCTCCATCGACACCTTGCCTAACGGCCGTCACGTCGGTGAAAAACCCTAGAACCGGTGAGCCTCCTCTCGTCCGCCGAAAGTCTCGTGTCATCGTCTTGCCCGTGTTAAGTTTGCAACTTTCCCTCTCGTACGTCTCCGGAATCTGTCCGTTAATCAGTTGGCGCTAAGTGCGCAGTGTAAAATAAACTATCAGTGATCACAGATCACAAATCATCGTAATTTTCTTGTGCATTTTGCGCATCCCAAGTGTTAATATTTGTAAATTTTGTGTTTTCTTGAGGGTATTACTTCGCCATTATTCATCATTGTGGTCACATAATTGTTCATTTCATTTCACTCCATTTCATCCTTCACCTCATCAGGGTACGTATTTTTTATACATGTCGTTGTTTATTAAATTGTGTCATTGAATGGATACGAACATTCTTTCATTGTGAATTGAAGTTCCTTGGTCCTGAGGTAAAAAGGCGCACTTTTAGTTACCGGGCCAGACGGGGAATTTGGACGCGGCGCATTGCTGCATTTTACTCCCAACAAGGTAGGAGCTGATCGTCAATTCTTTATCGGAACCTGAATATTTGTTATTTCGTGTTTTCCTGTCCTGAGTGTATGTGCGATTCCCTTTCGGGGTTGGCCTGGCGGTCGCAGGGCAGTGATGCGGCACTGTCCGGCGCACCCGCGTCCTTCAATAGTTAAAATATTGGAGGGGGCGACCTAATTTGGCAGGGGCAACCGTTACATAAATTGGTGCCGTGACCAGGATCCGATAGGATTGGTGGTAGCTTCTTCCTATTTTGTTAATGTATAGGCGTGCGTGTCTTTACCATTGTAGCGTCGGGCATATTAAGTGTTTAATTAGATAATTGGGTTTTGTAGTGTTGTATTACTTCGCGATTTCCATAATGGATGAATCGCCGAAAGGACGCGATCCTTCAGGAAAGATGAGGGAATTGCCATTGTCGGACTCTAAATGTAAGCAGGAATCAACGACGCTCCTTATGTTATTTCAATTTATGCAGAAGGAAAAGGCAGAAAGAGAAGAATTTCAACATATGTTATTTAGTCAATTGGCCCGTTCTACAACCCGTGTAGAGGGTGTGGAGTCATCGACTCGAGAGTTGCGGGAGGATACGGAGCCAACCGAGGTTGAGTCAAAAGCGGCCATTCGGGAAGTGAGGCGAGAGATCGAGGGTATCCAGGGCGAAGTTACTGAGGTGAAAACCCTCGTAGGAGTAACTAGGATGATTGCAACTTACGTGGTAGATGGTGACCCATTGGTAGATTTGTTGGATGACGATATGGAAAAGGAGATTATTCAGAGGAGGAGAAATGTTCCGGAAATAAGGGTACTTTGTCATAAAGTTCCGTCATGTGCACTTCTTGATTCCGGTAGTCAGGTGTCTGCCATCGACGAGGAATTTTATATGTTTATCAAACGCCAGTGCGGAGAAATTCCCGCGCTTCCCATAAGGAAGTCCTATTTGATATGCGCTAATAGAAGAAAATCCCCCGCCGTAACTAAGCAAGTGTTAATGACGCTTACCATCGGCAAAGATGAATTTGAAGTGCCATTATTAGTGGTTAAAAATTTGATAAGACCCATTATATTAGGTACTGACTGGCTAACGAGAGGCAAAGTAGTATTAGATTTTAAGGAGAGTGAAATAAGGATCAATGATCGTAAGTTAACTACGACTGAGTTAGAATCGACCGTAAAAACTGGTGGGAATTCTGCGAGTTTAATTAGGGAAACTTCTTCTACAGCAACTGAAATCAGGGAAGCCGTTGAAGCTGCCAGTACTCTCAATGAGGAAGCAAAGGAAAACTTAGTAGATCTGCAGCGAGCAGATCCATATTTACAAAGGAGTTATTTAAGAATCAGGGGTGACTTACCCGAGACAGATAATGAATTCACGAAAATTTTCCGCCGGGCACGCCGTTTTCATTCGCAAGACGATATATCGTTATTTAATGTGAGTCGCGACCGGCGTGATTTAAAGATATATGTCCTGTCCTGTTTACAGTCAAAACTAATTTCATTTTATCACCCCAGCGAAAGGGTAATGCGGGAACTTTCTCGCATACTTCGCACCCATTGCAGTAACAGCCATAAGGACTGGTTCGAATTAGTACCTTGTGTCAATAAATCGTTTAATAATCTTGTACATGAAAGTACAGGGTTTTCTCCCGTTCAGGTTCATTTTGGTCATTCCCCAACTCGCGAAAATGACGAAACACCTGATTGGATTAACGACCCTGAACTCGATCATAACCGAGTAAAACAATTAGTTCTCCAAAATTTAGATAAATCGAGGCGACGCAGAAAGAAATATCAAAAGAAAAAAATCCATGAATTTCAGATCAACGACCGCGTGTTATTGCGTACACCGATGGTTTCCGATAACAACGCCCAGCTCTTACATAAATTTTTCCACTTATTTACTGGGCCATTTACAATTTCCCGATTAGTGGGACCAAATTCCTGTTTTTCGTGGATGAGACGGGTCGGGAAGTCGGGGCTTACAATTTCCATATTCTCAAACATTATTTCACCCCTTCTGAACCGGCTGGCCATGGGACTTTGACGCAATAATGTTATTTATCTTCTTTCAATAATGTTTTTTTTTTATATGATTTGGTTAAATAAAAAATCGCCTCTGGCCTGACTTGGTCTTAATTTGGTATCAACAGGAAATGGTACAAAATGTTTGTTTATTTTGATATTATGTTACATGCCAGAAAGGATTTTTTATTTAAGTCGGGGCCATGTAACAAAATTACTTTCGTTACTTTGATGTGTGATGATTTTGTATGCTCCCGCGCATGGGATCTAAGTAGTTCCTGAGCCTCCCATCGAGGCGCGTGTGTGTGTTTTTTGTGTGTAATATTGGAACTAAAAAAAGAAGCAAGTGAGGTGTGCATGTGGCCGAGAGAGCCAGACTGTGAGTGAGAGGCAGATAGAGCAGACACCTTGCCGACCACCGGTGATCCCGGAGTCATGGCAGGCACGAGCGGCCGAGAGATTTGACGAGTGTGAGTTGCAGATATCTGGGGAAGAGCGGCGTGACAGTTGGGCCGAATAAGGTGGTGTCCCAATACTAGAGTGACGAAGTTCCTCCATTGACACCTGCCTAACGGCCGTCACGTCGGTGAAAAACCCTAGAACCGGTGAGCCAGTTGCAGATATCTGGGGGAGAGCGGCGTGACAGTTGGGCCGAATAAGGTGGTGTCCCAATACTAGAGTGACGAAGTTCCTCCATCGACACCTTGCCTAACGGCCGTCACGTCGGTGAAAAACCCTAGAACCGGTGAGCCTCCTCTCGTCCGCCGAAAGTCTCGTGTCATCGTCTTGCCCGTGTTAAGTTTGCAACTTTCCCTCTCGTACGTCTCCGGAATCTGTCCGTTAATCAGTTGGCGCTAAGTGCGCAGTGTAAAATAAACTATCAGTGATCACAGATCACAAATCATCGTAATTTTCTTGTGCATTTTGCGCATCCCAAGTGTTAATATTTGTAAATTTTGTGTTTTCTTGAGGGTATTACTTCGCCATTATTCATCATTGTGGTCACATAATTGTTCATTTCATTTCACTCCATTTCATCCTTCACCTCATCAGGGTACGTATTTTTTATACATGTCGTTGTTTATTAAATTGTGTCATTGAATGGATACGAACATTCTTTCATTGTGAATTGAAGTTCCTTGGTCCCGAGGTAAAAAGGCGCACTTTTAGTTACCGGGCCAGACGGGGAATTTGGACGCGGCGCATTGCTGCATTTTACTCCCAACAAGGTAGGAGCTGATCGTCAATTCTTTATCGGAACCTGAATATTTGTTATTTCGTGTTTTCCTGTCCTGAGTGTATGTGCGATTCCCTTTCGGGGTTGGCCTGGCGGTCGCAGGGCAGTGATGCGGCACTGTCCGGCGCACCCGCGTCCTTCAATAGTTAAAATATTGGAGGGGGCGACCTAATTTGGCAGGGGCAACCGTTACAATATGGATAAAAACCATGCAGTTTTATCCTTTCTTTTTTTTGCATATTTTTAGGGTTACACAATTTTATGCCTTTACAAATGTGTCAGAATCCTGTTGTTTTGTATCTTCAAGAAAGTTATTTATTAAACTCTAGTAATGGATTTGTTAAACTCTTGCCAATTATTTGCTATGTCAAAAGAAGGAATAGTTCTTGCAGGAAAAATGTAACAAATATCAATTGATATTAATTATTTGTTTAATTTAGAATGATATTGTTCTGACCAAAATGTTCGTGAATAAAATCTTTTCTCTAATATATCGGAGTTATGCCTTTTGTTATAGGTCATGTATTATTATTAAAAACAATGATTTTTTGAAAAAAGTTAAAATATTTATATATGTAATTAATTCAACTATATTAATACGTAGAATTGTAAGTTAAAACCAATATAAAAGTTAAGTAAATTGAAATGCTCGAAAAAAACTCTCGATACTTTGTACATACATAGTCATGGGGGTTGTGCCCAATGGGTCGTTAACGACCCACCCTGTATTTATTTAAATAATGTTATTAGAATTTTTTCATTAATTTTCCAACAATTTATTACAGCGAGGAAACTTTTACAAACCACATAACAATAAACTCAACCACGACCCGGGTTTCAACGGCTAAGCGTCATCATCAAAAAAAGTTTCCTCGCTGTAATAAATTGTTGTGATGGAATACCACAAAGTTTCTGAAGACTACGTTTTATTATTAATTTTCCAATAACTTAGGCTGGGTCTTAATGAGAGAAAATCACTTAAAAAGTATTTTCGAAAAGAAAAAAGATCTGGGCATTAATGGGTTATGTCCTGATTATGACTCATAAATGATTTTTTGCTCGTTTTCCAGAACAGTGCTCGCCCAATTACAGTATCAGCTGCTTCATTCACGAATGAGATATTTTAATTTGTTTTGATGTGCAATGTATGTTTTTTTTTTATTTTATTTGCGTGCCCCATTTATGTAATGAGAAGTAAGCTATAAAACTACCACATTCAATTGTAATAAATATGAATTTGGAAACTAGAGAAACGTTATTAACAATTATAACTTGAGACACAACCAAATCATGAGATCAATTTGATCGTCAGCTGCGATAAAATGCAATTTTTATCAATTCAAATATATTCTTTTAATATAAAAAACGGCTGAAGAGTATATGGTTTACTTTTCCTTTTACTTTTAGAATAGGTATCCTTGATTATATTCACAGTGTTGCTTACATAATTGATTTAAAAATTGCCGAACGGAAAGAAACAAATGCCACCACTACTGTTTGAGCTGATTTTCCATCGCCCACCGATTAAACTTCTGGTATCTCAATTATTTTCGGAGCTATAGGTAGACTAAAAACAGGCTCCATAGCAGTCACAAGCATTTCGAGGCCAACAGATAGTCACGTGGCACAAAGGTAAAAGTAATTCTTTTCTCCAGCGGACACTCCTGGAGTCCGGCAGTGATACACGATGCACCGCGCTATGAAGACAGGCGGCCACTTTATTGGGACCGTTACTCAGGACGTGTCGAAGAACTACTATATGTGTTGCATCCACATCATTCACCCGCTAGTCGCTTTTTCAGCGGAGTTTTATCCAGGTAAGTGTGACTAGTTCTAAGTACAGATTTCAGAGGCAAATGCCATTACACTAAGTAAACGCATGTCTTATTTTATAAAGTTACAGCGAGTTGTGTATTTCCGGTTATTATGGAGGAATGCTTCCTTCGTTTAAATTCTTGCTGAACCTCATGTAGAGTTGAGAATTAAAAACCAAAATACTTTTTCTCTGGTTTGAGGTAGTGAGAAATAAGCAATGGAATCAAAACGAAAATCTTTTTACTGGCATAGGAGCGAAAAGGATTCTTGGTTACCGAACCCCGTACAATAGGAAAGCAAGTTTCTGCCCTCACAATTTCAAAATGTAAATTATGACAATATTCACCGATAGTTCATTATATTGGTGGCTACTGAAAAAAGGAAAGGGATATTTTTGAATTATTTTCGAACACGGTGTGAGCGTAAGTGATACGTGCATTAAATATTGCTAGTAGGTTGATACTTTAAATGCATACATTTTTCTGAATGTGATTTTAGTGGAGATGGAACGGCTAAATATTTCCAATTAAAGTAAACAAGGTTTTCTGCTGCTTTTCCCTGTTTAACGGGCATACTACCACCACATATTTCTCGTATTCCTAAGCAAGGTTCCATTTATGCCGGTCATTATCATATGAAGGAGCACAAATGGGATGATTTGAGGTATTGCAAATCAAGAAACATTTGTGGTGCTGGTACACGCAAAACATGTAATGTGGTATATGTAAAGGGATAATATTATTCGCATAAGCGTGCTATCTGCTTCACCTCCTGTTCCACATGTAAAATTGGCCGTTTTACAAAATAAAGGTGGAGGACTTTCATCCACCTCCTAAATGATAATAGATTCCTTCAAAACTAATCTCAAAACTCAAAGAGAATGCCACGCAATTTAAATTTTGGATTCTAGAAGTGACTGCATCCCAACTTGCTTCAGTACATGCATGGCATGATGGTTTCAGAAATAAACTTTGTTATCTCTTTGTTATTTGAAACCATCATGTCTTCATTCCACGAAGTGAACTCGCGGACCATTGATTTGACATGCATGGCATGTTATTTTAAACGGTTCACGGGATAGGTTTATCATAATTGAAGAAGAGTAATGCATCTCGAAAGTATGCATTTCTTAGCAAAATTTATTTTTTCACATTCTCATGTTGGTTTTCAAAATTATCGCAATGCATTATGATAATCAATCTTGGCTGGGCTACCTTCAACAGGGTTGGTCGAAGGGAAGAGTCAGGCAAGAGGTTTCTTATTCATTGCCCGCTGCTCATTGAGGCTTGTGCAATAATATAAAGGGCCAGATGAGAGGTCATTTAAGTGATGGTGTTTAGAATATGAGATAGATGGAATTTCATGTTTTAACACCGCTGCTGAATCATCTTTGGAAAAGAGGACATATAAGAGGACAGCAATTGCTGTGAATGGAGCACTGCGATGCTATTGAGGTCGGGAAAGTTGGAAAACTTCATACAAGACATCGAGAGAGAAAGTTTGTTCCCTTTGTGAGAGGTTAGAAGGATGGAAAGTGATGGCTACTGGAGCTATAATTTCGGAACAAGTTGCAGAGTGGGGAAGGAGAGCCAACCCTTGATATCAGCAGTACGAATACAGAAGGTTTAGGCCAATGGTAGCACCAATGGAGTTGGCTTGAAATGGAAAAGTTTTAAGTTTACATTGAAATAGAGAAAAAAATTTTCTTTGTCTCTTTTTGTTTTCACCTCCATGGTACACCAGATGACCATAGTGAGTAACGAGTTCAAAGCGCTCACGTCCAACTTGAACAAATAATTACGAGCACACGAGGAATAAAAGCTTTCGTAGCGGCCGAAGCGCAGTGGCCGGCTTGATGTTTTAATGGAGTATGGTAGGGAAGCTATAATTAGGGAAAAGGATTGAGAAAACGGCGAGGAAAACATGCTTTCTCGTCAAATAAAAAATGAGTGCCGTTAGTTCTACTGCTTCCCAGGCCTCATGTGCTTTCAGGCATATTTTGGAGGTTATAAAATGCATCAAAAAATTCAAATGAATAATGTGAGGAAGAATGTGAGAGAAATCATAACTGAATGGAAGAAAGGTCTTCATCAGACTTGCATTAAAAGATTAAGGAATGATATTAGAACAATGATAAAATCTTCAAGGAGGTCAGCCACTCTAGCCAGGTCAGTAACCCTCCAAACTGTCAAATTTAGGTTGAGGATTTGAATCCCGCCTTCAACAGGATTTTATGTTAAGCTATTGATTTGGTTAGACTTTGGTTAAACGATCCAGTTTTGGATAACTTCTAACTCAACTCTACTGAAAACGGAATAATTATAAAAACTTTGTAAACTCCACTAATTTATTTAATAACACGACCCGGGTTTCAACACTTCATCATCTTCAGGTTACATCATAAATTAGTGGAGTTAACAATTTTTTTGTAATTATCCCGTAATGGAAATTAGAATAGGAATAATAGCTAGAGCTACCGAAGGAAAGAATTGAAAGTGAATTGGCTTAAGGATAAATATAGAATGAAGGTCAGAAAATGAGATATGAGAGAAAGTGGAATGATAGAAATACAGAGGCTGAGAGTAGTGGGTGAAGGGAAATAACAAAACTAATCATATCCAATGTAATGTCAGGATTATATATGTATACTTAACCAGTCATTCAGCTAGGACAATGTGCTGAGAAAAAGAAGTGCGATAGGGTGGAAACATAATACGATTGAGGATAAATTGGCGCACCAAGCATATACATGCACTCTGCAAGTCACTTCAAAGTTTTTCTCTAGAATAAATATTTTCTTCAATATGGGCGCTTCGCCCCCTACACGGACATATAAGAATTTCCACTTCAG
The DNA here is from genome assembly GCA_963573305.1 of Pyrrhosoma nymphula. Lineage (NCBI taxonomy): Eukaryota > Metazoa > Arthropoda > Insecta > Odonata > Coenagrionidae > Pyrrhosoma > Pyrrhosoma nymphula. Next base: position 129,796,070 of record OY754335.1, on the reverse strand, counting down.
GGAATCGAACTCCATTCCTTCCACTCATAAAGTTGTCTTTATATCAGTACACGAGCGCATACAGTGTTTTATCAGAAAAAGTTTACTTTGGCACGATGTTGCAATTGCACTGTAAGTCAAAGAGTGTAATGATAGGCAAAAGGTTGTTGACTCCCACGAGATGTATTAAAAACTGTCAACAGATTTGAGGTCCGACATTTAGTTTAGAAGATACAGTGGAAAAACCGAATATCTAAATATGGCGCCATGTTTCAGTGAACTATAATTTAAGGGAAGTAACCATGGCAGCTCGTTAGAAGCCTATACGACGGCTCGTTCCGCTCGCCTCTTTTTTTCTTTAGAAAAAAAGAACATTGGCTCGCAAAGCTCGCCAAAGTTTCAGGGGCTTCGCCCCCTACACGGGAATATAATAATTTCCACTTTAGCGAATCGAACTATATTCCTTTCACTCCTCAAGTTACCTCTTTATCAGTACACCACAGTATAATGTGTGTTATCAAAAAAGTTTTACTTAGACACCATGTTGCAAGTGAACTATAAGACAGAGATAGGATAGGAGTAAAGTTGTAGGCCTCCACGAGATGTATACAAAACCATCATCCGATTTGAGATCCGACGTCTAGTTTAGAAGCTACAGTGAAAAAACCGAAATATCCGAATTTGGCCCCATGTTTCAGTGAACTATAATTTAAGAAAAGTTACCATGGCAGCTTTTTAGAAGCCTATACGATGGCTCGCTCCGCTCGCCTCCTTTTTTCTAAAAGAAAAAAAGAACATTGGCTCGCAAGGCTCGCCAAGGCTCTGGGGGCTTCGCCCCCTACACGGAAATATAAAAATTTCCACTTAGAGAATCGAACTCCATCCCTTCCACTCCTCAAGTTACCTCTTTACCAGTACACGACAGCATACAGTGTGTTTTCACAAAAAGTTTACTTTGGCTCCATGTTTCAAGTTCACTATATTTCATAGAGGGTAGAAATACGCGTAAGGTTGTAGGCCTTCAAGAAATTAATAATATACTTTCAACAGATTTAAAATCAGACTCATAGCTTAGAAGTTATTACAAGGAAACCGGGTTTTCGGACCTCTGGTGAGAAAACTACGAGGCGCAGAACGACACGGTAAGTTGCATCTTTTAGATAATTGAAAACTTTTACACGAATTTTTCTTCATATTCGATCTACGACCCACTGTTCAAAAGTTACAGCGCGGGAACCGATTTGAATTTGGCACCATGTTGCCCGCGAACTATAATTCATAGAGAGTAAGAGTAGGCGTAAGGTTGTAGGCCTAGATGAGATCTATAAAACACTGTCAACAGAATGGAGGTGACAATGTTAGTTTGGAAGGTTTCCCCGTGAAACTGGGTCTTCGGAGTTGGGCATTCGCCGTCATTAATGAAAATTTAGGAAGTAAAATAAACAAAAAAAAATTATTAAAAGGTATTGCGATGGTGGACCTAAAATTTCCAAAGATGTTAGTGAAACTTGCTATGAAAAAAAGAAGAAAAACAATTTCCCCATTATGGATTCGAACTCCCTACCTTCCACTCCCCAACCCACCACCTTACCCCTAGGCCACCGAAGCCCGTTGTATGAAAACAACTCAAAGCGGTTATTCACGCATGCGTCTTGTCTTCAAATCCGTAGTAGAGTCTAATGAACAAATCAGAACTAAATAAAAAACGGAAAAATACGTGTCTCTTTAGTTTTCAAACTATAATTAGCATTTAAAATCTCTTGGTGAACGATCGCATTGAAATGAAACAACTCAAAGCGGCTATTCACGCATGCGCAGTCCATCTCGTCTTCCAATTCGTAGTAGTGTTATGAACAAGTCAGACCAAAATAAAAAATCGGAAAAATACGTCTTTTTAGTTTTGAAACTATAATTGGCATTAAAAAACTCTTGGCGAAAAAGCCCATTGACATGAAACAACTCAAAGCGGCTATTCACACATGCGAAGTCCGTCTCGTCTTCAAATCTGTAGCACAGGGATTCCCAAACTATGTTCCACGGAAGGCTAATGGGTTTTCCGAGTAACCTATAATGGCTTTATACACTGCTACCTTAACGCAATGATTCAATATATGTGAAGTCCACTAGGTGTTCCGTTAAAATTTCAGGATTTACGAAGTGTTCCATCGCAGGAAAAGTTTGGGATACCCTGCTGTAGCAGATTACTTAGAATAAATGCGCATATTGCTTTTCCTTTGTTCGACTCACCTCGGAGCGGAGAGCCACCGATCATAGATGCCGATCGATGGTTATTCCACTAATTGTAAATAGAAAGCACCGCGGCGTGACGAGCTGTGTATTGCTGGTTAGCGCCGTAACTCGAAAGCACCCGATGTCACCCTCCCGCGACTATTATCGTAACACAGGTTATACTACGATGAACTGCAAACTTACGCATACCTCAGGAATATATGCATGCGAGTTCGTTTAAATCAAATTGAGAACATATTCTTGCAATTTTAATGTTTTTCTTGCGTTTGAAATGTACTTCCAACCATTTTCTGATAAAAAATGAAAATTCGCGTTTTGGAGCGAAATTCGCGACATTTCGCGAGTTCAAAAGTCATTTCCCCAGTCAGTATGGAGTATGTTGTAACTAACTACCACCCCTAGGACATTTTTGTATAAATTCGCTAAATTCGCGATCGCGAAGTTTTCTTATCCCTACTTATTAGTCATTAAATATTGGGTAAAACTGAAAATGATATGATTGGGAAGGAGGGTACGAAAGTGGAATACGGAGGCATTAACTGGGACAATGAAGAAGAAGTATCGAGAGAAGGTGGATGAGAGAATGGGTGAGGACCATGGAGTTAGATCAGTGGAAGATGAATGGGGAAGTTTGAAAAATGGAATTGTAGGAGAGGCGAAAGCAACGGTAGGCGTAGGGAGCGCAACTAAAATTAGAAAACCGTGGATCACGAAGGAGATGATCAGGGAGATGGAGGAGAGAAGGAAATGGAAGAGCGTAAACTCAGAGCTAGGTAAGAGAAAGTACCGAGAATTTAATAACAGGCTTAGAAGAGAAACAAAGAAAGCAAGAGAGGCGTGGTGGAGAGAACAGATCGACGCGTTAGAGAAATACCAAAAAGAGGGAAGAGCAGATGCATTATATCGGAAAGTAAAGGAACTGACGGGTGGTAATAAGGGAAGGGGAATTACAACGATAACAGACAAGACGGGAAAGGTGATCGTAGAACCGAGAGAGATCCAGGAGAGATGGAAGGAGTATGTTGAAGAGCTGTATGGTAAAGAAATAAGGCCCAATAGGTTAGATATAGAAAGGGAAGACGATATCGACAGAGATGGCATCGGACCTAGTATCCTAGATAGCGAAATCGAAAGAGCTCTTCGAGACATGAAAAGGAATAAGGCGGTGGGAATAGATGACATACCTGCAGAGTTATTAAAGAGCATGGGGAAGATCGGAAGGGGAAAACTTTTTGCGCTTATTCGTAGGATTTATGAGGACGGAGTGTGGCCGGAAGACTTCGAGAAGACTGTACTAATTCCTATACCGAAGAAGAGTAAGGCAAAAACTTGCGAAGACTATAGGACAATAAGCGTAATATCCCACGCGGCCAAAGTAGTTCTGAGGATTCTAAACAGAAGGCTAGAGAAGAAGGCAAATGAATACCTGGTTGACGACCAGTTCGGATTTAGGAGAGGGACGGGAACGCGAGACGCTATAGCTGTGATGAGGACGCTAGTAGAAAGAAACCTAGAGTATGGGCAGGATGTTTTTGCATGCTAAGAGAGTTTTGCTAAGAGAGTTTTGCTAAGAGAGTTTTGTATTTTTATAGAAATACCAAAAAGAGGGAAGAGCAGATGCATTATATCGGAAAGTAAAGGAACTGACGGGTTGTAATAAGGGAAGGGGAATTATAACGATAACAGACAAGACGGGAAAAGTCATCGTTGAACCGAAAGAGATCCAGGAGAGGTTGAAAGAGTATGACGAAGAGCTGTATCGTAGAGAAATAAGGCCCATTAAGTTATATATAGAAAGAGAAGACGATATCGACAGAGATGGCATCGGACCAAGTATCCTAGATAGCGAAATTGAAAGAGCTCTACGAGCATGAAAAGGAATAAGGTGGTGGGAATCGATGACATACATGCAGAGTTTTTAAAGAGCATGGGGAAGAACGGAAGAGGAAAAATTCCTACGCGTATTAGTAGGATTTATGAGGATGGAGTGTGGCCGGAAGACTTTGCGACGACTACTAATTCCTATACCAAAGAGGAGTAAGGCAAAAACGTGCGAAGACTACAGGACAATAAGCTAAACACATTCAGCGCGGAGCACATCTATTGACGTGGTCCCGTCTACGCCAATCTACGAGACCACGTCAATTGACGTGGTCCTTTAATCCTTCAGAATAAATTTCTTCGATCCTCGAGAATAAATTTCCTACGTTGCAACGGACTGGACCAACGAACTTGTCCTAAATATGATGAAATGAAAGATGAACTTCACGAAGTTCAAGAACACATCGATTCTATGCAATGTTTTATTATTTCTATATTACCATGGTAAACTGGATGAAATTAACCAAATATCGGGAATATGAGAGTAGAAACGAGCAGTTTTAGGATGGCATGAGGAAGAAATTCTCTTTGACATTTCAACCCAAAAATAATTTTATTGACTCAGGTTGATATTTTGACTGGATGAGTTATCTAAGTACTCCGGTAAACTCCAGAAAAACAAATTTCATCTTCCAAGGGATGCCACTTGTTTAAGTGAAGTCTTGGTTCAGAACTGAGAACATTATTTGGTATCTTATTAATACAAAAAAATGGACTACGTCTCAGTGGGATTCAATAAGCGGCAGTTTGGCTTGCCGCTCATTTGGTTTGGCATCAGTGGATATAGTAGGATGCGACACCTTTGAGGAGAGGAATCAAATTCATGAAAATTGCACAACAGATTTCTAAGCTCAGGAATTTCATCGTATATTGTTAACGGGAAGAGTTACACCGGTTAACTCCAGCAAAACAAAAATTCACTCATTTTCAGTCAGTTTCCTCAAAGTTTTAAATGAAAAAAAATTTTTTTTTTAATTCTAAAGTTCGAGGAAATTTCGGGAAAAGGTGCGATTGTAGCCACAGAAACATCGAAAAAATATTTTCAAAAAATATTAATATTTAGGGGTCTCACATACTACATTTTTAGCTGACCAAAAATTGCCGTTTTGGGGCCGTTTCTAGTGATTTTTTTCAAATCGTATGACTGAATTAACAGGGAACTCAATACTGCTCCGACAGTTATAAGCTACTGTTTTACTTTATTTTTCAGATAACTACAATCATTTCTGATAAAAATAAAAAGGTTTATTTGCTGAATTATAGTTTTCTAGGGTGAAAGCCAGTCGTTCCTCCTGCACATGGAGCCGCGTGGGGACGTGGGGGTTCACGAACTCAGTCTGGAAGGGAAAATATTTATTACCACGTAGCTTAAGGAAGTGTATTGTTAATGTGAACTATAGTTTACGCTAAAGTACCTAAGGTTTGGTTGGAAAGAAGTGTACTTGGAAGTCCTTTTTTTACCTGAAAGCTGGCACAGAACGTTGTGACTCAATTTTGGCCAGGATGGATCCATGGATGGATATGCCTAGTCATGAACTGATTTAATTGGCGAAAAAAAAAGCATTTTTCTCTGTTCTGCTGTTTTTCTGTTATTATAACCCCAACAGCAGCACCCCGCTTCCTTCGAGAGGAGGAAATAAATGATTAAATGTTGATTTTTGTCTGTAATATTTCTAGATTTTTTGTATATCTATATATCACCGAGATTTTTGGATGGATTAAACCAAGTCCTGCGCATTCCATTTGTTATTTACTACCCCTGAACTTAATTTTTCTCGCAGTATATGAATTCGAAGATTAGATGCTAGATGTTCTATTGTTAAGTGCTAGATGTTCTATTGTTTAATGCGGTTAAAAAAATCTCCTGCTGCCAGATTACTCGGGAACTTAGAAAAATGGCTCCTAATCATTGGCGATGGGCCAAAAATTGCCTCGTCCGAAAGCCGGGCGGGGGGGGGGGGGGGGGGGGGGGAGAGAAGGTCTAACATTCCCTGTTGTGTGCATTCGAGGAAGAAAGCACGAGTAAACAGATAAGCGTCGGCTAGGATTTCATTTTCCCTTCGTCCTATGCTCCGATTTCCCTAACCCACCTTCTCTCCTCCTCCTCCACCCCCACTCCCTCCTAACCCCTCCCTCCCTCCTCCCCTTTCCACTTTCTTCCAACCCCCCTGCTCTCCCTCCCGCCGTCCCTCATCCCTGCACTCTTCACGTATTTTGAGCGGGATATTTCCTTAGTCATATTGGAGACCATATTAGAATGTTGTTTTTTTAACGCCAGTATCTGTTAGAAGTGTCAATCAAATATGGTAAAATAATTGGTTCAAAAATAGTAGTATATTATAAAAATTCTCAGTAGTTAAATAAAGATATCTACATTAGTCTCTAGCTTGACTCATTTTTTCACGCCGTACAATGAAAACGCAGAGGAAGGTTTTTTTAGCGATACCGCGTGGCATTCTTTCAGACAGCGCATATTATGTAGTTTTGTGCCGAGCATACGCTTTGATGCATTTTCGATGCTTATTTGACAGTGTAGGTCCACAGTCTTAAAAGGAGAAAGATTTAGATCATTTGCAACTCAACCATTCTTTCCCAGGACGTTTACCTCCCCTTATTAACGCGGAGGAGGGCACTAACACCTGGGTCATACTCATTCTTCTTCCACTCATATCGTCAAACTTGACGCGCACCTGATTTTTTATTTTATTTTTGGAAAAAATGTGAAACACGTAAAAATATGTTAATATATATCGCTCCCCGTCGACCTTACCAAGATTCATCAACATCGCACCTCCATTCAACCAGCTGATTTTCAAATCATTTCCAACTTATTCTAGATATAAATTTGGATAGGCGTTTCCTGAACGTAACAACAGTTGAAAAAGATCATCCTGTGGAGAAATTACCGTGAAAATATTTTCTTATCGACTTTCTCACCAGTGGGATATATCCTGAGGAACAGGAGGAAAATCAATCTGTTATTTACAGTCCTTGGTGTACCTATTTTAAACCTAAAAGTTCAAAAAATGACAAAGATTTTTGTTTGATTTTAAACTGAAAAAAAGGACTTTTGCTAGTAAAAAGTCCAATTTAGATTCAATACGCGTGAATATCAAACTTGTAGCCTTCTATTTAAACTATAATTACGTCCACTTGATTCATATATAAATATCTATAGCTCGTAGAAAAATGTCAAAAAAGACATAATTTTCGCGCTGAATTCAGTCTATAGTGGCCTATATTTCAGGGACAAAGATTTTCCCAGGAGTAAGGAAAACTATTTTTGTCTTACGAATGTTGGGACTATTCGTTTCCCAATTTTCGTGAAAATCGGAATTTGAGCGGTAACGACCATTTACCTGGTATTAAACAGGGATTACTCAATACTTAATCTTCTCAACGATCATCAATTCCTATCTTGCGACGCTTACTTTTTCCAAAGCAAAAACGTGGTTATCATACAGTAGTAAATTGCATACAGTTATCGCAGTTATTGTGTAATTTGGGTCACACCATACTTTCAGGCAACGGATTTGTGCAGGTCGAAGTTGTTAGGGTGCGTTTGGCCGCCGAATTCGGTTTCGCAGTGCAGGGGTGGAAGGTGAAGACACCGACTGGCGGGAGGTGGTGTTCGGAGGGCGGCAGGGGGTGGAGGGGGTGGAGGAGGCTACGGGCGTGTACACCACAGAGGACGCGCGCTCGAACTGTGCAATGCATTGCCTCTGGGGCCAGCCGATTGTAGTGGCGTCGGAGAATAGTTAGTCATTTGAAGTAGTATTGGGTACAGAGCCGTGATCAGGGAATGAGAGGCCCTGTGCCAATGAAAGTCGGGTCACCTGTGCCCCTGTCGTCACAAGTCTAGGGAGTTGTTTAGGAGACATCCATTTGGTCGTGTGTGCGACATATCACTTCATCACATCACATTTGATGAATTTCATCACTATTAAAGAAATATATAGTCCTTCTTTACAATTACATCAAAATTTTAACACCTTGTCGAAATACTATTTGAGCTATTTGCCTGAAATTACAAGCTGCTATACATGGGATAGATTACGGCTGTGCGCCTTAGAGGGAAAACGCTTAAAAATTAGAAATTTATAACGCCTATATTCCGTCAAAAAACTAAGGGTGTGTAGTCTGTATATCTCTTCAACTATATCTAAAGACGAATAAATTACTCACAGCAATTTTTTTTACATAATCCCAAAAAAAACCTGTCATGAAGGATTTTCCGCTGTACGGCGTGATAAAAATGAGTCAAGTTATCGACTTATGTAGATAAATTTATTTATTTACTTAGAATTTTTATAATATACATTTATTTTAGCTCCATTAATATTATAATATTTACTTCATACATCTTATAGGTGCTAAAATTACAAAAATAAATTAGGAATATGGTCTCCTATATGACTAGGGAAATATCTTGCTCAAAGCACCTTCGAACGTGAAGAATGCAGGGGTGAGAGAAGGGGGTTGGTAGAAAATGGGAAGGGGAAGAAGGAGTGAGTGAGGGGAAAGATGGAGAGGGGGTGGAGGAGGAGGAGGAGAGATGGTGGGTGGAGAATGGTGAGCATGGAACGTGGGGCTAAAGAAAGAAATCCTAGCCGATGGATATGTTTACTCGGTCTTTCTTCCCCGAATCCACACAGCATTATCTTCATCCCCCTCCCCCATTGACCCACCCCCCCCCCCAGCCCACCCCCCTTCCATTCCGATGTCGAGGAGTCGTCACCTATAGCGGGAGTCAAATGGCGCAGCAACACGAGTGACTTCAACGGCTGTGGTCGAATTGGCCCCGCGCTTGGCTCTTCGCCACGGTGATCGTCCTATTTGCCTTTCGCAGATATACGCGCATACGCACAACGACCTGCCTACCCCCAACCCCCAATAACCAACCCCTCATCCCCTTAGAGTATAATAACTCTATGCTCAACCCCACCTCTCAGGCTACCTCGCCTCCCCTTGCCCATTCCCCGTCCTTCCCCCTTCCTTCCCCTACCCATGAAGCCAATGGTATAAAAAAGACATTCGCCTTTCATCTAAGTCTTTGTTCTATTTCATGCTATCGTCAGTAAAGGTGGACGTCGCGGCTTGTCATGTACGATTTTTAAGTTTCTTGTTTCCGGTATTACTCTGAAGATTCACCTACATTTTGCCGAGGAGAAATGTTTGCAAAATGTTTTGCATCCCGATTTTTTTTGCGATTTCGCGTTAGAATGATACATGGGAGTATATTACTGTCAGCGCATTAATAGTCATTTAACGCAGGTCTTTATCGATGATAACTCGTGGGTTTGATTTTCGGGAGAGAATACTCTTTAACGCAATTTATACGAAATACTCCTGGAACGACGGCGTGGTCAAATTTAGCATGTTTGAACGCCCCCCAACCTAACGGTAAGTACTGTTTTTTGATGGTTTCTTAATTTATTATTTGATGCTAAAGTAATAATTGTGTTGTAGCATAGTCATTTTGTTAAAATGTTGTTTGTGACACTTATTTTGGATATGTTTGGTATCTTTCTCTTGCATAAAACTTATATCTGCTTCCATTTTTTCAGTCGCAATACTTTGCTTGCTCTTCTACGGAATGCAAGTTGGAAGCGCTAATTGGATCAACTTAGTTCACCTCACTACCACGCGGCTACTCCAGAGAGCTCTGGTGGGTTCCCAGTTGCTGTTTGACGTGATATATTCATCGTCTGCGGGAGAACTCGGGACGACTCGGGACGGCTCGGGACGACTCGGGACGACGCCGTGTATTTCGTTCACGGAACGTCAGTATGCTCGCGAGGGTCAGGCGGACCGGACGTGGTGAAAAGAGAATCGTTGATTCAGAAGGTAACTCTTTCGGTGTATTTAATTAATATGATTTTAGACAATCTCGTCAAATTCATTTGTGGAAGTGTATTCTTTCTTTCGTCGCATTACTGAAATGAGTTTTTCTGTTACCAGATTGATTGAAAACTTAATTTGAAAATCGTCACAACTGGAGGACTGGCTGAGGAGACTTAAAATATTGCAGTTTCCTTAGTTTTCTCTTCAATTGGATGCTGTTGAAGAATTCGTGTTACTCTTGAATAATCCTCCACTGGGTTAAACTCCTCATGCTCGCTGCCAACATTTCGATGGTCGACGGTTGAATCAGTCATGTGGCGCGTCACAGGGGATGGCAGTTCATTTCACCTAAGGACTCGGGACTGACTGCCACTGTCAACTGTGGAAGTGGTGAGTACCTTCATTTTAGTGACCATCCTTTTATCCCATCTGCAGGGTTAATTCTCATGATATTTAGTGATTATATCTTTGGGCAGTCTGTTAACAAATCGTAACGAGTAATTGGTGGTAAAGATTTGTACATAAAAATCGCTCTTTGTTCTCATGACGAATACCAATAATAGAATTGTCGGACGCTGTTGCCAGGATCATGTGTTGCGGCGTATCATAGGTCAAGTTATAAAATTGTCCCTACATTAAGTTTTATATTCTACAGAGATAAAACAAACGAGGAGAGAGTAAATGTTTTGCGTATTCTCTCGCTTCACGAAATCAAATCACGGCTACATTATACTAGACGCACTTTTTCAGTTTGCGACAATGGTTGGCAATGATTGTCATTATCATTGATGATAGCAGTGACTGCCGATAACTTAAGTCCGAAATGTGTGTGGAATGCGATAAGTTTAGTCATTCAATGAAGTGCACCAACTCCATGAATTTACGAATGATAAACTAGCTTTTATTTAATGAAACAATCTTAAATATTGGAAATATTTAATGCGGAATGACTCTCGTATCCGTAATTAATTGGAAAAATATCAAACTGAAGTTTTTCAAAGGTTTTTCGTATATTTAAAGACGAAGTAGGAATAAGTATTAAGGACCAGAGACTCGCAAACGTGCTTAAAATAAACAGGTTCGAGCAAAGTAATGGTTATTGTAGACCGGTGTTTCCGGGATTTTAAGTAAAAGAAGTTTCTACTAGATTCTAAAAGTATATACCGCTCGAAACTCAATACTATTTTTTGGTGAGATTTTTTCGCCGTGTGTTCAGCTTGTTCGAATTACAGAGATTCCGGTAGTGTCCTTAGTGCAAAGTGCTTTGATTGTCTCAGTTACTAACAATCGTAATAATTCGTTGCTCCCTGAATCTCCTCCAAACCTGTTAAGTCTGTTTCTTGATCCCACCATCTGTTAAGTACATACCTATTTCTGAAGAACTCTAATTGAGTTATTAACCTAACTTAGTGTCAGGCGTGGGAGGTTTTGTTTTTTGAAGGCTGTAACCATTAATTCTTGGAATTGGCTGTATTCGTGTTGAGAAACTTATTGGGGTTATGGTTATAGCATCAGTAGAGTACCTCTCTACTCATAAATGTCTTGGAAAAAACGTGTGTGACGATTACCTACTGGAGATTTCGCCGTTGTGTAGTGTGCTGGATATTTTAATGAATTGAGATTTGCTAATTTGTCAAAATGACTAATCGCATTTTTTGTAAAGTTTTATCCCAAATAGTTAGTTTATGGAATCGGTTACAGTTTGTTAGATAAATAAATTTAATGTAATTCACAACGTGCGGTGTCGAGAAGTAATTTGTTGGGTATAAGTGGGAACAATTTTCGCATAATTGGTTTAACCATGATGGTTGACTTGCAGAAAGTGGTGGAATAAGATATCCGTTCGCATTAGTTTTATTCGCTCGTGCCCTGAGTAATATCAGATAATATCAGTAAGTGCAGATGCTACATGGCGGTGACTACTTGCGATCTATATTTCATAGAACTTAAAATTATTCTTCTGAGAAGTCTCATAGCGCTGGTACAGAATGGGAAGATGTGATAGTATAGCCTGCTTTCATGGTGAATTAATGAAACAATATTAATGTGTAGGTAGGTATTTTACGTGTGCGGTATTTTGCAGTGTACTTTTCAGGATGATTAAGCGCTGCGTTTTTTATTGCTGCTAGGATGGAGGAAGGCTGAAAATTCAAGCCAATGTAATGGGTGAATTCATTGTTCGATTTGAAATGAATTGGCGTTTGTACGTAGGGAAGATTGGAACGAGATGTTAATTGCGCTTTACTTTGCAGCATTAACCTTTTGAGAATAGGTCGGTGCCGCCGGCGTTAAAAGCGATTCCGCCCAGCAAGATTGTTTAGTTAACCGACAGTACAAATTATTTGTAACAGCTGATGCCATTTCTTGCTTCATTTGTCTTCCGTGAGCGGAAAGTGACGTCAGAAACAAAAGAACCTAAACATCCCGTCGTGGTTGCGGGACAATGCGGGTAGGCAATTCAAAATCTCGAAACCAAGAACGCAACGAACTCTTTGCAATTTCGATTAACTTTTCAATATATAATACATAAATAGGCATATTTTTTATTCGTAAAATAACATAGATTTATTGCCAACTTATTTTTATTTAACTTTAGACTCCGTCCAGTGAATTCACACCGGCGTAAAAAAACTGTTCGACATTTTTTGTAACATGAATTTTCATTCAGCCTTGCCTACCAATGGTATAATACTACTAATAAGAGGGTGTTGTTTGTTCCATGACCTTGAGTGTGCTCATCTTGAATATTTGCGCGTAGTTGCGAAGATTATGGAATTTTTTGCCTTTTCGCGACGCTGTTTGGTATCCCTGCCTCCCTACCTCTAGCAGCCAACCTCTCCGCCCCTTCCTCGGTTCCCCCCTCCCCCTTCACTTCTACCTATCCCCGTACTCGCGCAGGTCTGCGCCATGAACTATTGCGAGAGCTCGGAAGTCTGCGTGCTCTCCTGCCACCTAAGCCGCCGCTGGGGTGAATGGCAGGGACTGTTAGTACACTTATAAGAAACAATACAGGAATAGAAGTGATTACAAAGTGTTTCTGTTGCGATAATCTAGATTAAACAGCCAATTACCTTTTTCAGTCCCAAGTAGTTCTATAATTGATAATGCTCCTAATTGGCAAATCTGCGAAATGATAGTGTTAATTTTCGCAACAAACTATTTTCTGAGAAATTTAACGCTTTTATCCTTGCGAGAACTCTCGTTCAGGGAAAATGAAAGGAAACTGTAGATTTTTTCCTAAAAAGAACAATGAAATTGCATGCAACCCACAGTTTGTGCGCCGTATTTTCACGCGGATTGCCTATTTCTAGATTTTAACATTTCTGATACTTCGTGGTGGCAGGCATTTTAGCGAAGCAAGTTGTTTCAGATGTTAGTTAGCAGGGCTAGCGTTAAATCTTCTACCCTGGGAGATATTTTAACTCTGACGTTCACCAATTTTATTGAAGGATATTTTTGGAATCCATCTGATTTTTCGGGAAAATTTCAACAACCAATTGCACGAAGGCAGCATTATTTTGAATTAGCTGGAATTAGGCATAATTGACTAATACCTTGAAAGGAAACTTCTCCACCCTGATGAGTTTGGAAATTTAAAAAAGTAGAAATTAATCCACCACAGTGTAATGCATGTGCGTCTTTTGGTGATCATTCATGGTATTCTGTTCTAAAAATGGAAAACTTTTGTGATGTTTTGTGAGGTTGCAATTAAGTTTTAATTAATAAATCTTGTCTCATTGTTTTCAGTTATCATTTCAAGAACTTCTACTTCGCTTTCTCTTCAATGATAAGTAGATGCAAGTCGCCTTTCAACAGGAAGACTGTTTTCGGAGCACTGGAGAACTTCAGAATGGGCGGTCGGCGTTCATCGTTGAAGTGAGTACCTATTTGAATTTACAACGCATCGTCGGGTGTATTTTTGCTCCGACACTTAATTTTTTTAGGTGGAAATTTTCCTATTTTAAGCGTTGCAGCAATCAAGTAGATAAATTAAAATTCGTATGACCTCTGGTTTTGAGTTTCGGAACAGAAATAATAGTCAATGGAGCTTTTTGGAAGTCGGGTAACATCTTAACTAGAACGTGATCTTATTAAAAACTTGATATCCCAATTTTTACAATGTTGCAGCAAAATTTAAACTTAATGTAGAAAATATTTTCGTTTAAATTTGACATTAAATGGACCTGTATCCTAAATTCGACAAGTCATTCAAGTTTTAAGTATAGAGTTTCTCTAGTCACAATGTCGGGTAAATTTCTGTAGCTCATGTGATGGCCACTTATGGTCATGGGACGAATTGAGGGAATTAATTGAACGAATTGGTAATAGATACTAATGAAATCTAGATCTTGGTGAATTTGACACGTGGTTTAGGCTAACGTAACTTCGTATGCCGGCGGGTGTTTGTCACTGATTTACGCAAAATTCATTAGATCATTTCACAGAGTGTAACCAGCACGCTATCAGTGGACATTAAATCGTTTTTTCTTTCATCAGGCTGGATAAATTAATGGGCTTGTGTATTTTAGGACTGACGGAATGAAATCTGCTCTATTATTTCCCTAATTATGTCAGTCACCAATTTTCCACTGGTATGTGACTGTCTTCGTGTGTAATCAACAAGGGAAAGAATATTAATACGCCAACTTTGTCTAGGCGTTTTGTCTTGTCTATCTTGGATTACTCGAGGAATAAATTTTATTATAAAATTGACCATTGGAAACTCGCGTTGCCTTATATAATTTTGATGAGACTATTTGTTAACTGGTTAAAATTAAATTCAAATTGATAAAAAGTCTCAGACGTCTTAGTTGTATTATTCATAATGCTATGCAATAATTGGTCGGACAATTTCCACTGTGTGGCTGATAGACTCTTGATTGATATAACGTGTTTGAGCTACCTCGGACATACTGTTGAAGGTTAATTGAAAAGTAAGAAGCTGCATTGATTGTTTGTTTGAAGCTAAATGTTTGATTGTTTGTCTCCTTTTTTCAGGACAGGGGGCAGAATACACCTTGAAACCACACAATTCTAAAAAACGATGAAAACAGTAGATAGACAAAAATTGTCAAATTCCAAATTTAAACTTTTGAAGGATAAGGGAACCAAAATTCTATAAAAAGCAAAGAAATTTTGCGGATAGTACAAAGATAAAATTCGAGGGAAATCTAAAAATTAAAACGAGAGATAATCGGTACATCATAAATCAATATGAGCGACACTTTGCCTAACATTAACATTACACACTCTAATACGTGGTTTCGAGATGATTGTGATAATGTATGGAAAATGAGCGAAATAAGTGGCTACGTATTGAAGGACGCGCAATCATTTGTTCGTTACTCAAAGCGTAAAAAATACGGCCTCAACTCATTAAAAGTGGCGTATGTAGTCACGTAGGATATCAAGTAAAGTTTGTTCGTTGCCCAGAATGTTATTCATATTTTACGTCATGCATGGCTGAGGGATATTTGTACGCACAATCGTGTTTTCATGATTCCGAATATAGCATGTAATTAAAGGCCCTCCTCGTCACAAATGGTGAATGCCTGTGACTGGGATAATTAAACTAAAAATAGTTAGTTCGCTGTCCGGAATATAACTAACAAATAAGGGCCCCCTCGTGTCGAATGATCGATGCCAATGACGGGAAGTTTAATCGTGACGTTCTTGGTTAAGCCAATCTCACAATAGGAACATATATACGAGACAATAGTCTTGGGTAAAACACTTTGCACGATGGTTCATAGGCTCATTTCATTTGTCTTGGAAATAATTTCACTTGCAACGCACATTACACAAAATAACAATTTTCAGACTTTCATCATTTGAACCAACCAATCAATCATCATTGATTGATTTGGTGAATATTTCAGCGATATGTGAAACAAATGTATAGTGTTTCAGATATAAATCCTCGTTTCAGCTCATGTAATGCTAACTAGTATACCAATGCTATGCTTCATCTTCCCTGCGATTTGGTCTTTACTTATACTTGATAGCATTTACTATTCACAATGTAGTTTGACTTTTTTATACTCATTTCATTGATCATGATTTCGAGGAGTAAGATTTAATTCATGTACAGAACTACTTCGATATACTTGGCATCGGTTGAAGTGCCCAAGAGGGTTTCCTTGGGCACCGCGATATTGAATTTCTGATCAAAACTACGAATTCAGTTG
Source organism: Pyrrhosoma nymphula (assembly GCA_963573305.1). Taxonomy (NCBI): domain Eukaryota; kingdom Metazoa; phylum Arthropoda; class Insecta; order Odonata; family Coenagrionidae; genus Pyrrhosoma; species Pyrrhosoma nymphula. The sequence continues at coordinate 129,779,928 of OY754335.1, read as the reverse complement.
TACTCAGGTTTATCTAAAATCTATTGCATATTCAGTGTGCATAAAATTTCGAAACAATTTTACCATTCGGCTTGGAATGGATGCCTCTTCAATAATATCCTATATTTTAATTCCTCCACAAATACTGTCTTGATTTGTTAGATTGTTAATCACAAACATTATTATTTTACAACATATGGCAAGTCAAACCGCGTTTTACATGTGAGGCAATGCAAAAGTCTTTATTTTGCAATGGCTATTTTCCATGTTTTTTCTTGAACCCCGCTTCTATTTCTCATGCTCTGAAGGACCAACGGCGAAAATATACTTCCATTTAATCGTCACGTTTTTTCATCCGAAATATCACATGCATTTTTTCACGAATAAAAACTTTTTCATTTTTGGCGTGGGTCTACTCTTGGATATTTCATCCAGTTGCATTAATAGAACGCGATATAAGCATTCTCTCCAGTAAGAAAAGTGTCAAAAAGTCTTCGAAACTTAAATATTACACTCGATGAGCTTCCAATTAAAACTTGACTAGTATTTTAATATTCTGTCTGGTCTTCTCCTTGGTTCCCTCTAACAAAAAGATGAACATTGTAAAATCTATAATCTTTTACATCAAAATGTAAACGACATGTTACAGCCATCAAATCAAATAGGGCATGTCAAATCCATATGCGTACATTATCGATGAGCAATGTTTCTTCATTTAATTCATGTTTCATATTTACCCTCGTAGTATTAGTAGCATACGATTTGAGTATATTCTTCTGAAATTTAAGGAAGTCCAAATATTCCTCGATAATTAAATATTCCACGCATTGAGCTTCCAATTAAAACTGAACTGGTGTCCTCATATTCCGTATGGTCTTCTCATTGGCTCCCAGTAGCCAACAAAACATGCTAGCTCTCTCACCTTTTACTTCAAAAGGCAAACTACATGATATTGCCAACAAACCGAAAGAATGTTCCTTCATCCACTAAATTATATGAGACTGTTCTCGAGTGGCCATTTTTCTCAATGTATTGGACGTTCCATATTTATTTTCGATGCATTCTTAGCATATGATACAAGCATCATTTTCAGAAGGGAACAACTCAAAATGTCTTCAATAGATAATTATTCTACGCATTGAGCAACTACGTAACAGTGAACGAAGTGCCCTCATATTCTGGCTGATCACCTCATTGGCTCCATCTTATCTAAAAGAGAACCTTGTTCATTCTATTATCTTTTACTTGTAAAGTCAAAACGGCATGTTACCTCCATCAAACCGGCAGCATGCTCCTTTCCCCGCAAAACCATATGCGTATTTATAGCGGCATTTTTTCTTCATTTATGACATGTTCCATATTTATTCTCATAGAATTCTTAGCATGTGATATTACCTTTTTCATAAACTAAAACGTCCAAAATTTCTTCGATATTTAAAATATTCCATGCAATGAGCTTAGAATTAAAACAAGTATTATCCTCATGATCCGGATGCTATTCTCAATTGGATCCCACTAGCCCATAAACTACCCTTGGGACTTCTCTTATATTTTTCTTTAAAAGGCAAACCACACTTTTTTGCCATCAAACCGAAAGCTCGTTCCTTTATCCGCAAAATCACATTCGTATTTTGACTGTCAGTTTGTTCACCATTGGCGTTTTCCATATTTATGCTTGAAGCATTCTTCGCATGTAATATAAGCATCACCTTCAGAAAGGAACAGCTCAATTCCAATTCTTCAATTGAATATTCCACGCTATGAGCTTCCAAATAAACTGAACTACTGTCTTCATAATCAGGCTGGTCTTCTCTTTGGCTCCGTATTTTGTATAAGAGAAACTTGTAAATTCTATTTTCTTTTAATTCAAAAGGCAAAGTGTTATGTTACTGCCCTCATATCGACTCCATATTCCCTCATCAGCAAAATGAAATGCGTATTTTGAGTGGCAATGTTTCCTCATTTATGGCATGTACTATATATATTCTTGATATATTTTTAGCATGTTATAATACCATTATCATGAGAAAGAATCTAGTCGATAGTGTTTCTAAAATTTTATATTCACCCAGTAAGCATCCTATTTAAACTGGGACTAATATCGTCATTATCCGTGTGGTCTTCTTAATGGCTACATCTTGCTTACAAGAGAACATTTTCCTTTCTATTATGTTTTACTTCCAAAGGCAAACTACATGTTACTGCCAATCAAACTGAAAGCATATTCCGTCGTACACAATCATATTCGTATTTTGAGTGCCATTATTCATAATTGGCATGTTATATTTTTATTTTTGAAGCATTTCTAGAATGTGATGTAAGCATCATCTTCAGAAAGGAACAAGTCAATATAATTCTTCGATAATTTAATATTCCACGCAATAAGCTTCCAATGAAATCCAATTAAAACTGAACTTGTGTCCTTATAATGTGGCTGGTGTTCTCATTGGCACCACCTTGTCTAGAAGATAACCTTGTACTTCTATTATCGTTGGCTTAAAAAGACAAATTACATGTTACCGCCATCTAGCAGAAGGGATGTTCTTTCTTCCATAAAATCGTACGCTTATATTCTCGAGTGGCAATTTTTCTTAATTTATAGTATGTACCATATGTATTATCAAAGCATTCTTAGCATGTTATATTAGCGTAATATTCAGAAATGAACAATTTAAAAAATCATCTATTATTTAATATTCCAAGCAGTGAGCTTCCAATTAAAATTGAGTCTTCTTAATCTGGCTGGTCTTCTCATTAGCTCCACCTTGCCTATAAGAGAACCTTACACCTTCTATTATCTATTACTTAAATGGCAAATGGCATGTTACTGCCATCAAATCAACGGCATATTCCTTAATCCGCAATAAATAATGCGTATTGTCAATAGTAGCCATGTTTCTTCACTGTTGGTATGTTCCAGATTTACTCTCTGAACATTCTTAGCGTGAGAGATAAGCAACATGTTCAGAAATGAGGTCAAAAAATTCTTAGGTACCTAACTAAATATTCCTTGCATTCAGCTTCCAAATAATAAAGAACTGTTATCCTCGTAATCCAGTTATTCTCATTGGCTCCATTTAGCCAACAAAACATCTTTGTACGTTCTCTTATCTTTTACTTCAAAAGTCAAAAATGCATATTACTGCCATCAAACTGACAGCATGTTCCCTCATCCCCAAAATATGATGTGAAAATTTTCGAGTGGCAATGTTTTTTCATTAATGTTTCACATGTTCCGAGTTTATTCTCGAGGCATTCTTTGAATGTGGTATTAGTATAATCTTCTTAAAATAACAAGTAAAATTCTTTGACAATAAAATATATTCCACACAAGGAGTTTCCAATCAAGACTTAAGCTATTGTCCTCCTAATATGTCTGGTCTTCGCATTGGCTCCATCTTGCCAACAAAAAATAGTGCCTTCTATTATGCAAGCCGCATGTGACTTGTCATCATACTGACAGTATGTTCCTTCCTCCACAAAGCCATATCCGAATTTTGAGTGGCGATGTTTCTTCATATATGGCATGTTCCATATTTATTCTCGTAAAATGCTTAGCATGTGATTTTTACATTCTCTTCAGAAATTAACAAGACAGAAAATTCTTCGGTAATTAAACATTCCACGCAATGAGTTTCCATTTATAACTACAATATTATTCTTATAATCCGGCTCGTCTTCTCATTGGCTCCCTTTTGCCAACAATCCATCCTTATCTTCTTGTAATTTTACTTTAAAAAAAGGCTAACTACACGTTTCTGCCATAAAACTGATGGAATGTTCCTTCTTCCGCAAATTATAATGCTCATATATTGGAGTGTCAGGGTTTCTTCATTCACGGAATGTTCCATATTTTTCTCGATTCATTCTTTGCATGTGATATTAGCATAATCTTCAGAAATGAACAAGTCGATTCAATTTTTCGATAGTAAAATATAGCACGTAATGATTTTCCAATTAAAACTGAACTAGTTATTGAAATCCGGCTGGTCTTCTCATTGGTTCCTTTTAGCCAACAATACATCATGTATCTTGTATGATCTTTTACTCAAGAGGATTAAAGTACTGACATGTTATTGCCATCAAACCGACGGCTTGTTCCTTCATCCGCAATGTCATGCGTATATTTTAAGTGGCAATGTTTCTTCATTTGAGGAATGTTCCATAACTATTCCCACTGCATTCTTAGCATGTGATATTAGCATAATCTTCAGAATACAAAATATTCCACCCAATGAGCTTCCAATAATGGCATCCTTGTAATGCGGCTGTTGGCGCCCTCTAGATAAGATCTTGCATACTAGGGAACCTTATATTTAATATTGTTTTACTTCAGAAGACACGCATGTTACTGCCATCAAATCGAAATAAACTTCCTTATCCGCAAAATCAGATTCATATTTCATTGAGTGGCAATTTTTCTTCAATATTTTTATTTTCTTCGCATTTTATATATATGCATAATCTTCCGAAGTGAACAAGTGAATAAAATTCTTCGAGAAATAAATATTCCACACAATTAGCTTCCAATTAAAACTGTACTAGTATACTCATAATACGGCTGGTCTTCTCATTTACTACATCATGCCTACAAGAGCCTTGTACCTGCTATTGTTTTACTTCAAAAGGCACACTGCATTTACTGACGATCAAACTGAAAGTATGTTTCTTCATCCGCAAAATCACATTCGTATTTTATTGAGGGGCAATGTTTCTTCAATATTGGCATGTTCCATAATTTTTTTTGAAGCATTATTAGCATGTTTTATAACCATCATCTTCTGTAAGAATCAAGTGAATGAAATTCTTCGAGAATTAAATATTCCACGCATTGGTATTTAAATTTAAACTGAGCTAGTGTTTTCATAATGCGGCTGGTCTTCTCATTGGCGCCCTCTAAGACAGCAAATCATCCTTGTAACTTCTTATCTATTACTTCAAATGGCAAACAACATATTACTGCCATCAAACAGACGGCATGTTCTTTCATCCGCTATGTATCATGTGCATATTCTCGATGGGACCTTTTCTTCATTTTTGGCATATTCCATATTTATTCTCGATGCATTCTTAGTATGTGGTGTAAACATGATCTTCAGAGGAGAGCAAATCATAAATAAAATTCTTTGATAATTTAATATTACACGCAATGAGCTTCCAATAAGGGTCCTCTTAATCTGCCTGGTATTTTCATTTGCTCTATCTTGTTTACTAGAGAACCTTATACCTTATATTCTTTTTACTTAAAAGACATGCATGTTTCTTCCAATCTCACCGAAATAATGTTCTTTCATCCGAAAATCACATTCGTATTTTGAGTGGCAATGTATCTTCAATAATGGCATGTTCCGTAATTGTTTTTGAAGGATTCGTAGTATGTCATATAATCATTATATTATGAAAGGAACAAGTGAATAAAATTCTTAGAAATAAATATTCCACGCATTGATCTTCCAAATTAGGCTGAACTAAGTCTTCATAATGCGGCTGGTCTTCTCATTAGTGTCCTCTAGCTACCAAAAAGTCCTTGTACCCTTTATTTCTTTACTTCAAAAGCAAAAACACTGTTATCTCCATGAAACAGTTGGCATTTACTTTCATCTGTAAAATCTAATGCGTATTTTAGGGAGTAAAGATTTTTCTTCATTATTGGAATGTTCCATATTTATTGAGCTATTGTTCATATGATCCGACTGGTCTTCTCATTGGCTCCATCTTACTGACAAAAGAAGCTTGGATCTTCTATTAGGTTTGACTTTAAAAGGCAAACTGCATGATACTGCCACAATAACGACAGGTAGTTCCACTTTCAGCTAAATCATTTACGTATATTCAAGATTGGCAATTATTTTTCATTATTGGTATGTTCCACATTTGTTCACCATGCATTCTTAGCCTGTGATTTTAGCATGATCTTCATAAATGAACAATTTAAAATACATTTAGACTGTTAAATATTCCATGCAGTGAGCATTCTATTTAAACTAAACTAGTGTCCTCATAATCTGGCTGGTCTTCTCATTAGCGTCGCGTAAAAGATAACCTTGTACATTCTAATGTAGTTTTCTTGAAAAGACAAACTACATGTTACTGCCATCAAATCGAAAGCATGTTCTCTCATCCGCAAAATCGTGAGTAATTTCTCGAGTGGCAATTTTTCATTATCCCTAGCATGTACCATATTTATTCCTGATCCATTCTTAGCATCTGATTTAACGATCATATTCATAAGAGAAAAAAACAATTGTTACATAATAAAATATTCTACGCATTGAGTTTCCAAATTCAACTGAATTAGTGGTTTAATTATCCTGCAGATCTTCTTAATTCACATCTTGCCAGAAAAAAAATATTGTACCATCTATTATGCTCGCGGCATGTTACTGCCATCATACTGACAGCATATTCTTTTCTCCGCAAAAACACGTGTATTTTGAGTGGCAATTTTATCTTCTATGGCATATTCCATATTTTCCTTTCGAATTCTCAGCATGTGATTTTAGCATCCTCGGCTAACAAGTCTTACAATTCCTCGTTAGTAAAATATTCCAATCAATGAGCATCCAATTAAAACTGAACTATAATCCTCTTAATCCTAATTAGCCTCCACTATAAAACAAAACAACCTTGTAACTTCTCTATTCTTTGCCTTCAAAAGGCAAACTTATTACTGCCGTCAAATTGACGGTATGTTCCATCATCCGCTGTTTCATGCGTCTAATTTCGAGGGGCTATGCTTCTTCATTTATAGCTTCTTCCATAACTATCCACAATGGATTCGTAGCATGTAATATTAGCATGATCTCCGGAAAGAAGATAATAGCATTCCTCTATAATTAAATATTCCACGCAATGAGCTTCCTATAAAAACTGAACTAAGTGTCCCCGTAATCCGGCTGGTCTTCTCATTGGCTGCATCTTGCCAAGAAATCGAGTGTACCGTCCATTATACAAATGGCAAAATAAATGCAAACGACATATTATTGCCAACAAACCAACGGCATGTTCCTTCAACCGCAAATTATCATGCGTACATTGTCGAGTGGCCATGTTTATTCATTATTGGAATGTTCCATATTTATTCCTGAAGCCTAGAAATATTCGATAATTAAATATTACTGGCAATGATCTTTCAATTGAAACTGAACGAAATGTCCTCATAATAGGGCTGGTCTTCTTAATTGGCCACCTTAAGCAAATATAAGCCTTGTACTATATATTATCTTTTACTTCAAAAGGCAAACTTCATATTGCTGCCATCATACCGACAGCAAGTTCCACTATCCGCAAAATAATATGCGGATATTCCAGGTAGTAAATGTTTCTTCATAATTGGTGTGATCCATATTTTTTCTCGATGAATTCTTTGATTGTGCTATCAGCATAATCTTCTGAAAGAAGTCCTTAAAATCCTTCGGTAATGAAATATTCCACGCAATGATCTTCCAGTAAAATCTGAATTCGTGTCCCCATAATTCGGCTGGTCTTCTCATTGGCTCCCTCAAGCCAACAAAACATCCTTGTACATTCTCTTATCTTTAACTCCAATAGGCAAACTGCTTGTTACTGCCATTAAATTGAAATCGTTTCTTCATCAGCAAAATCATTTGGGTATAAATTTGAGTGGAAATTTTCTTCCATTTATGGAATATTTCATGTATTCTCGGTGCATTCATAGCATGTGGTATTAGCATCATTATAAGAAAGGAACCAGTCGATGAAATTCTTCTAACAATTTAATATTACACGAAATGGTCATACAAGGAAAACTGTACTAGTCCTCATAATGCGGATTGTCTTCTCATTTGCTCTATCTTTCATAAAAAAGAACCTTGTACCTTCTATTATCTTTTACTACAAATGGCAAACTACATGTAACTACCACCAAACAAAAAGTGCTCCTTCATCCAAAAAATCATATGCGTATATTTTCGAGTGGCAAATTTTCTTCATTTGTATCATGTTCCATATTTATTCTCGATGCGTTATTAGCATTATCTTCAGTTCGGAAAAAGTCAAAAACATATTCCACGCATTGAGTTTCCAAATAACTGTGAACAAGTGGCCTCATAATCTCGCTGGTCTTTTCATTGGCTCCATCTTGCATAAAAGAAAACATTGTATCTTCTTATTTGCTTACTTCAAGAGGCAGTCTGTATGTTACTGCCGTCAAACCGAAAGCATGTTCCTTCATCCGCCAAGTATCGTGCGTAGATTTTCGAGTGGCAATGTTTCTTCATTCATAAGTTCCATATTTATTCTCGATGTTTTCTGAGCATGTTATATTAGCATAATCTTCTGGAAAGAACCAGCCAATAAAATTCTTCGATGATTAAATACTCCACGCAATGAGCCTCCGGTTAAAACTAAACTAGTGTCCTCGTTATCTGGCTGATCTTCACATTTGCCTACAAGAGATCCTTATACATTCTATTGTCTTTTACTTAAAACGACAAACTGTATGTTACTGCCATCAAGCCGGCAGCATATTCATTCGCAAAACACAAGCGCGTGTTCACCAGAGTGGCAATGTATCTTCATCATAATCATGGGTCCACTGCTCCATTTTTGTTTTCTTCATTCATTTTTTATGCAAAATTTATTCTCTTCTTAGTAAATAAAAATTTCGACAAATCGTGTAGTTCTTTAAGTTCTCATGTCTTCATGGCAGTGTAGGTATTAGTCTAAAATATTATCTGGATTTTTTTCTGAATGAATTTCTCATTGGTTTCAAAATTAATTTATTTTATCCTGAGTTGTTGATGATCACTTGAGGAATAATATCTTCAATCATGCCCTTACCAGCTCATCTTTGCTACGTAAATGCCAACGCAATAGGGCACTTAAATGCCAACAGACTCAAATTTTTTTATATTCACATTCGATCTAATTACTAAAGTGATTTTTCTTTGCAAATTAATCTCTTGCCATTCGATTTCTCGTTTTTTACATCCGAAGCTGAATGAATTTCTCATAACTTTCTTCCAAGGGCTTGTATCGGCTTCTCCTCCTAGCTATCTGACTCTCCTCAAGATATCTGACTGGGTTCATGTTCTTCATTACGATCCTCCATTTAAAAGAAATGAATTTATATCATCCTCAATAGCCTCTTCAATTTTTTATCTAAAAATTAAAATTGACCTTGCTTTCTTTATTGATTCTGCCATACATACTTCAGAATCAATTTCCATTTCGAGGAGACACTTAATGATATGGGATGGATGAAAGTTTCTCGCCATGTTCGGATGAATATACCAAAGTGAATATACTTTTCAACATGTGCTGGTGTATTATTTCAAGGTGTCTATCTGCTCTTTGAAGGTAGGCTCTGATTGGTTACCATTATTTTACTCAAAACGGATGCTTCAGAAAACAAATTCAAATTTTTGTCAAGCTTGCGTACATTTTAGTCACACTTGACTACTCGATCATACTTAAACTTGCCAACACAACGTACAACTACAAACGGCGAATGTCAATGACGAGGAAGAAATGTGCTCTATATCGTACAGTCGCTATTCTTAATATTTTAAATTTTATATTACAAGGCACCATTTTCAGAAATGGTGAATGTTAGTGACGGCGTATGTGAGGACGCGAAAACTTAACTCTTTCCGGATAGTAATGCATAGTCATAGAGCCCACCTCGTCACAAACTGTAAATCGTAAATGGTCTTTTAAATTATTTTCAGAACTAGTTTCTATTTTGGGCTTAAATACATTCTTTTGCGTTTTTGACAAACCTCCAAACATTCACACGCACACATGGGAAGGGGGATATCATCATGCTGGTCACCGGCGCAGCAATGAAGTTTGCCTGTGTTGGAGCTCTTCATTCTTCCTTCCTATACCTTCAGTTTCCTGATGCTTGTGAAAGTGTTGTGCTAGTGTTTTGTGTATGGTCATTATTGTGTTGTTTTTAGTGGTGGTGCCTTGTTTGTGTGCAACATGAGTGTGCATCGAGCGATCGTCGATGGAAAGTGTTGTGCTAGTGCCTTGTGCATGGTCATTATTGTGTGGTGGTCAGTGGTGTGGCATTGTTTGTGCAACTTGCGTGTGCATCGATGGATCGTCGATGGAAAGCTGAGTATCGCCCGCCGTTGGACCTTGCAGTACTGTGGTAGGGAATCGTCTCCTCTCCTTGCATGCCTTCTAGGTGTTCTCTGCGAGTCTCGTTAGTATATGTAAAAGGTTCCCCTCAGGAATCCATCGTAGGGCCCTCCACGGGCTTTAATGAAACTCAATTTAAAGGAAACTAACTTTAAGTTGACTCCCTTGAAGAAACTAATCAAATAAGTTGTAATTGGGTCTTAAAAAGTCGTTACGGCTTAGAATAAGACGTTTTTACAAGTTTAGTATTACAAATAGGATTTTCCTGGAGTTTCTACACTTTTCCCAAATAACTTATCTACTCAAATACAAAATATAAACACGGTTATATACTCCATTGACAAATAACTTTAATTATCACTAAAGTGTACTTAACTGTACGGTCTTCATTTATTAAAGGTTTGTCTCCCTTATTGATAACCCTCTCTCAGGTGTCTGACAGCTTTCATGGTCTAGGTCCTTTGTTAATTAGGGAGTTAGGTTCAGGTTAGGTAAAAGGGCCTACTCTTAATGTAACTGGGAGGTGCCTGAGAGGGGACTGTCATTATGGGGACATAGCTCACTTAGAGAAGTGGGGGGTGAATTAAAGTGACTTAGCTAACAAAGTAGGCAGGACACTTAAAAGTTGTGGGATTTTGAATTAACGGAAAAATAGCACTTGAAATTGTGGCGACTTGAGCTTAACGCGAGCCGAATGACAATTTTTATGCGTAGGCATTCAGCTCGCGTTCATGGTCAAGCATGTGGAAATAAATGGCAGAATGTTTTTGTGAACATACTATGGTTATGTAAGAATTGATATTGGTATGGAGTATGTAGTTCATTTTTGTGCTTACTCTTAATACAACTGCACGATGCAGGTCACATTTATGGTCAATCATATGTTGAAAATGTAGCACTTAAAGGGGTGTACTCAATACAAATATAAGAATGTATTCTGACGGAATTATGAACTACTGTTTACACATTTGTTGAATTTATAACATAATATTTTTATTTCAGGACTCGTAAAGTACGATACAATGTTATGAATATTTATAACAATGTATCGTACGTTACATAGACGTATAATGCACGAAGCAATGCTTCATAGAAATAAATTTCACTGGTAATTAACTGATTCCCATCCCAATGGTCATTTTGTGAAGGCACTCTCACCTTTTTAAGGCTCAATTAATAAGAATTAACTGTACATAACCCTAAATTATAAGCTCCTTAATATTATTTTTTCTCGTTTCAGGTACTAATTAACTTTTTTCAGTCTTTTTCTTTTTATCTCTTTCACTGTGCTTGTTTTTGTGTAACTTATGTAATGTATTTATTCATATTGCGAAATACTAATGCTCTTTTTTCCCGTCTTTTACTTTGATGGAGCTGTCTTGGCCTTTTCTCACCCTTGGGACATCGTTTTTTGGAAGACTGGACTTCAGGTGCAGTTTCTTTTGATTCCACATCTCCTGGACTAAGTGAACCCTCGCCTTGGCTCTTGTTCATCGCTGTCCTTCGTGTGCCTGTGCCCTTCGTTCTCTTCCCCGTTTGTCGAACTGTTAATACGCCGCCCAGTGATCGGCAGTCTGCAAACAACTCATCGTATTCAGAACTCTTATTCAAATTCTTGTGATCGCTGAAATTTTTGAAACTGAAAGTGATATGTTTACGCCACTGCATCCCTACGCAAACATAAATGCAGTTGTTCAATTTAGTTCCTTTTCCTTTTTTATCTGCAAATTCTTTGTTTTGGTGTTCCTTCCTCATCCCTCAAGCCATGTCAATCAGTATGCATCCCTTCCATTCCCTTTTTTCCTTCATTCCATTTCCTTCATTCCATTCCTTTTCCATCCATTCCACTTTTTCCTTTTTATTTACCTCGTCGATGCACCTCGCCCTTGATTTTTGTCTCTCCTTAAAGCTTGGGAGTATGCATATTGTTCAATTATTACTGTACATTGAGGGATAACTAGTATTGTAATTTTTCTCATGGGAAAAGGATCGAAGGATCATAAGGAACTTGCTCATTAACATAAAAATAGCAATTCAAACTCTTGTGAAATGGTGACCATAAGAAAGTACTGCTGCTACATGTACATGTAATGCTCAATATTGATTCACGAACTGCATCTAAGTCCTCTTTGTGGCTTGTTAAAAAGTTACGAATCACTGTCATTTTAAAATCTGAGAGCAGCTTGCTGCTTATAGAAATATTTAATAGTCCAAGAAAGTATATCAATCCGTATTAAACTTATTGAATTATTGACGCATCCTTTGAGATAGAATTGTTTGTGGGATGTGATAGCGCTTAAAGATTTTATAATCATAACTAATCACCATGTGTTAAATATGCGACTGTTTGCATATAAATGTGATATTCTGAAAGTATCATTTTTTTTTCCCAAAGTTTGATTATTTACTCAGCAATTAGATGTTATGTATAATTAAACTACTGTGTTTTCTTCTCATAAAATTTGTAAGCTTCAAAAAGACTACCTTATTCATTAAAAGTGTTAATTTCCATGTTTTTGATTCTTTATCCCTGTCCTTGCGTGGTAGATGAAACTCCAAGAGTACCTCTGAGAGACATATCTGTTATGGCCATTCCACTGCTGTTGAGGCATAAAAATTCCAAGAGGTAGGTAAGTCATAAGCGTTACCGGTGTAATATTTAGTTAGTCATTCATTGGGATATTCTCACAGTTAATTAACAGTTTATTAATAATTTTCTGTCCGTTATATGGCTTTGAATTTTGACTTTGCCGAAGTGAAATAATGGTTTTTTCACTAAACCGATACTTCAATTGTATTTGAGCTGGATGTGAGCTATGTTGAAACAACTACGCTTCTCAAATTTAAGGTTTGGTATTCAAGGAACATTAAGATGCTAAATTCTGGGCGTGATGAACTAAATTTGCTATCCAATCAGCTGTTTTTAATTCGCATTGTAGCAGTTATAAAACTAATAGAACTGCTATCATCGAGGAGGAGGATACTACTCTAATCATTATAATATTCGTAACCTTGGGTTGTTACTTCGTATAAGAAATGAGAGGAATTTTAGAAAACAATTGAAATTCTTTCAGTATTTGGTTAATTAATCAGTTCCTCCTCCTCAGCAAGCAGTATTGGAACTTCATTGAAATGGAGTAGAGTAGATTGTTATTGCAAACTATATAATATAAGTCAGCGTAACGAAGTAGTATGGGAACATCATCTTCCAGTGCCATTCAAATGTTACGATGAATCATTGTGAAGGAAATTAGGTATAGAAGGTACACTATCCTAGAATTAAAACGTGGAAAGGCGAAATAAGTTAGCGGGTTGACAAACATAAGACATCGAAATAAGAGAAGTATATTAAGACACAATCCAATGGAAGTATTCTATGTCCTCCTAATTACCGAAAATTAAAAGCTTCAAATAGTTAACAGCCACAGATTTTGCTCTTCTAAGTTGAATTCGTTACGAAGTATTAAATTCGTGAGACTCTTGGGAGAGCTTCAGTTTCAATTGCATTAAAACAAGAAAATAGTATAACCAATTTTTTTCAATAGAATAAGAGTATTACAAATATGTAAACCTTTTACAAAATGGAAACCTAATGGTTTTTTTAAATTTGTAATAAAGTGATTCTCCTCAGAGATTATAGTAGGTACATAGATACATATATTAGTAGTGTGATACGTATATGAAATTTTATTTTACAGCCATAATTGTCGAGATCATTACACAGAATTTGCTTCACTCTGCAGCACAGAACATTGGGAAAAGATTATTTTAAAAAGATTAGGGACGAAAGACAGTAAAAGATGAGATGATTGTGGTAAGTAATATTTCAGATGAGGTCATCCAGTGAACACGAGACTGCTTTCAGAAGTACCTGGTATTGATATGGAATATTATGATAAATAGGTAAGTTTGTGATAGGTAAGTTGGTGGTTGGTAGATAAGGAAGTGAATGTAAAAATGTTGGGAGTAATTGCAGGCCAACAGCCAAAGCCAAAGACATCCAAATTTCTTGGAATAAATTCAGAAGCTACTTTTGACATACATGCATAGGTCTCCTCTTGGTACTCAAATAAAACATGACAAAATTGTTAATTTCGTCGATGTGAGACTAAATTAAAAAAATAATATTTGAATGACGAAGGGGAAGACTTAATTTATGGTATGAACAAAAGTAAATAAGAGGTTCGTTATTCACTGGGTTTTGATTGTCTACTATGGATTATTTATCCATGCGGGCCGCTGCAGTGAAGGAAATTATATAATTTTTAAGCTGCTGAATTAGTGAAAAAATTAACTTATATGCAGTCAAAAACTCAATTTTCAAACAAAAAGTTAATACGAAAATCGAACGCAAGAAATCATGAGCATTATTTTAGCCATGCAACAGTGAAAGTTTCAACCTTATATCTTGAACGAAATTTGTTAACAAAATAAAAATGGAAACATCTGCACAGAGTTCACTGGCTTTCTTATGTGGCTGTAACATAACACTAAACTTAAAAACTTTTCTTTAAAAAAAGTTTTTCACTGCTTTTTCAATATTTTTGGCCAGTTTTGCATTCATCTAAGCTATCAAATAATGTACATTTTCACCTTCGATCTTGGCTGCAAGTGATAAAAGATAAAAAAAAAGAATTCCCTGCATAATTTCAATAGTTTACTTACAAAGCTATTTTTTTAAATAATGGAGAAAAACAACCCCTTTGAATTGTTTTGCGGGATTTAAACGATAATTCGGTTTGTGTAAGGTGTATTCAGTGCTCGTGCCAAATTTCAAATTTAGTAAGCCTCCGGTCAGTCCTTTGAGCAGGTGTGATTGTCGGTGACAGACGTGGAGATTGAGTTGCTATTTTCCACTGTATAAAGGTTTCTTGCGACCTAGGTGTTTCATTCCAGCGGAAAATTGAGACTCAAACCTTTACTATGCTGAAATTCCATCATATCACGCCTGATACCGCTCTTTTTTTGACAGTGACGTTACAGGGCTACAGACTGACAGACAAACGTAGGTAATTATAAAGTTTCGTATAAAAGGTTTTTTTCTGAGGACAATAGCCATGATGATATAAAGGATTAGGGAAATTAGGGAATAAATAAAAAAAGGGGAGAAGCTGAAAAGTGAACTGCATGTTGCTGGAGTGTCTCCCTATATTTTCATTTTAATCCTTAGTGTCAGGGAGTGTTTTATTTTTATTTCTGACAGCGTATTTTCTCGCTTAAACCAATAATAGCTCTTTGTAAGCGTTTAATATTCTCCATAACGCCCTGAAACTCAGTGGTTAAAATGTTGTTAATTTTTAGTCACATGAGAAAACTTTTGAACTCTGCGCAGAGGTTTTCATTTTACCACGCTTATTTTTAACTTGCACTCTTCGTTGATTCTCTGGATGGAATCTTGTAATCGAAATCTAACTAACTTCCCAATGTTCAGTCGAGGCAACATTTGGGACACTTACTTAATCTTGATGAAAATACTAGAATAAGTCATTTAATTCACTAAGTACCACGTTAATCTACTGAAATTTAATTGTTTACATTTTACATTGCTTTCTCATAACATGACGCAACCCAATATTAACATAAAGGCGACAGATGAAGTGAAGTATCTAGGAGTTACGATAACTTCGGACCTATCGTGGGGAGCAGATCTAAGAAATATTTGTGGCAGAGCTCTGAAGAAGCTAGGATTTGTCAAGCGTATTGTGGGATGATATTCGGATGAAAAAGTAAAAGAGAGGTGCTATTTCGCACTCGTCCGGCCACACCTTGAATATGCAGCGAGCATATGGGATCCGGTGCAGAAAGACTTAATCCGGGAACTTAATAAAATACAAAGGAAAGCTGCGCGATTCGTCAAAAACTGCTACGGGCGTACAAACAGCGTTACAAAGATGTCAAACGAATTAGGCTGGGAGCCGCTAGAGACTCGGAGGCTGCGCGCTAGGCTTAGATTACTTGAGCAATTAGGAATAGATATCTTTCAGAGCGACACGGAGAACATCATAATAGAACCCCACTATATTTCCAGGTCCGACAGAGACGATAAATTAAGAGAGATATTTTGCCGAACGGATAGGTATGGGAATTCATTTTCCCCCGAACAATAAGGGACTATAATAAATGCTTGGTGTAATTTCATTAGAGCGTGTCCTTTTTATATGTAAACGGCTGGTGTCCTAACACCCCCTGCCACACGCCTACTGAGGCGGCTTGCGGTGTAGTATGTAGATGTAGATGAACCCTCACCACATTGTATAATCGGGCTCAGTGCTGTTGCAATTCATTGCAACAATCATTTTAGCGTTTATATTGAGAATAAACGCTAATAATTTAAATTTCAAAGAACAGTTGCACAATTGATATAAATACTTCTTTTTTGTACTTTTTAATATACTTGAATAAAATTGTAGTTTACAAAAGAAAATGTATAAATAAATACTTTTTTAAATTGTTTGCGCTCAAGATATAAGGTTGAAATGTTCACTGTCGGATTCTGAATTCAAAAAGAATGCAGTTCTGACATTGTGTGTTCGATTTCCCTATTCACTTCGATGTTGTTTGAAATTTATGTATTTGACTGAAAATAAGTTCATTTCTTCCCTTATTCAACAATTTATATTTTATAACTTCCTTGGAAATCGCAGCATGGGATTAAATCAACTTGGGGATTGGAAATGGGGAACTTAAAAGGCCTATACGGCTTAGGTAATGTGATCAATATGAGAATTACTGTGAGATTTTATAAGGGGTGTTTTTTAAACCCTCTCCATGGGTTGTTTATGAATGATAAAATGGTATCAGAAATGGTGGTTGCATTTTGCACGTCAGATCATGGGGGTTCTTTTTATCTCCTTAAACTATTTTAGATTTTTCTTCTTCCCTAATTTGGCACGAATACAGATCTTGACCAAAAACAGACCAGATAAGTAAATGGCAAAAACCCAGGAGCACGATTTTTAAAAGGGTTTTTTTGAACGCCATTCTGTTACCTCATTACCCCTTGGAAAAAGAAATTAATCGGTGCAGGTGTTATTTTGCTACTTAATATTACCTTCACTCAAAATGTATGGTTAAAATTTACGTTATTCGATACCAGAAACAGTGAATAACCAGTCAAAAATATAGTATAATCGGTAAACAGCAATTTAAAGAGCTGACTTTACCCAAAATCAGTCAACTTTTAGCCACATGAGGAAACTATTCAATTAGGTAAAAGTAGGGATGTAAATGGTATTTTCGAGGGCTAACAATACAAAATTTAGGATGTAAATAACGATGAAGATGAGGAAACTAGGAGACGAGAAAAATAATAAACAAAGTAACAAAGGGATTTAAAAGGTGAGAGAAGAAGTGCGAAAAGACGGACGAAAAAAAGCGAAATAAAAAGAAAAATGCGACGTAAAGGGAGGAAAAAAGAGTTAAAGGTGTTCCGGAGAAGAAAATTCCGACGCATCGGGTTATAAGACCAATAGGACACCTTTTGGATTCCCATGGTGGTGCCTTTTATGCAAAAATATTTTTTTAATAAATAGCCGAAAAAGTCTAATTTGTTAGGCATAAATAAAAGAAGTAATATCTACTCATTTTTAATGTTTCTGAACGCAAAATGGTACATGCAGCCTATTCGTAAACTGTGGCCGTAGAATTTTAAGCTTTTATGCAAAATTATTTTTTTCCTTTATAAATAATCGAAAAAGAGTCTTATTTGTTGAGCATAAATAAAAGAAGTAATAAGTTTAAATATTTAATGTTTCTGAACGCAATATGCTCAATGAATCTGACTGAGAGATTAATTCTCCCTCAGAAAAATCCCATCGTGGCCGTGGACGTTTTAGCACAAGGGTTAAAAGGCCAATATACCAAAAGGTGACCGGTTCCATTCCCACGGTGGAATGTTTTATCCAAAATTGTTTTTGACTGGTGGAAGAAGGCTCCCAATGATTATTAGATTTTGCCTTTATAACCTCGTATAGTATGCTTTTTCTCACATTTAGTATAGCTGGGATCACAAACGCCCTAAAAATTAATTAATTATTAAGGTTCTTCAAGGACCAAAAGGCAGACACTGTCCTACTACAGGAGGTAAAGGAGGATGTCTTTTGACCCGACTTGTGTATCAGTTGGTAACAATTTTTGATGCTTCCCGCTCTGGTCCTACAATCCTGGTGCGACGCCGTCTTGCCGTATCTCACATCCGTCGCAACGTAGCGGGAAGAATTCTTTCGGTCGCAGTCGAAGGCATTTTCGTAATATATGTTTTCGCGCCTTCCGGAGAATCTTATGGGCAGCTCGAGAAGTTTTCTTTTGCGACACAATAGTACCATACGTAAACACCTTCACTGGGATTGCCATCCTTAGTGGGGATTTTTATTCGATCTATAGGAGAAAAAATTTCTCATTAACACCCATTTTTTATGAAAACCCATTTTCCCCCACAAATTTGTCGGAAAAAACTTTTTGATCAGATCATAACAAAACCTGAAAGAAATTGTCAAGAATTGTTCCCAAAAAAATTCTCAAGAAAAAGACTCAACCATTATGAATAAATCCCTGGACCTTCGGTACGTGGGACGACGACTCAAACCACTACGCCATCATACTTCGTTAATGAGTAAGCGTTCTCATGACTTTACATTCGGCATGCTAAGCGGGGCCCCGGAAAGAAGAATCTGACTGTAGGTGACGCGAGTTTGCTCTTTTTCCCCCACGCCAAAAGTGCCCAGCGGGCCAAAAGAAATTTACACTTAAAAAACCGACCAAAAAGCTTTCATGAGATGGTGTTCTCTGTGAAGGAGACCGTCCTTGACGCAGAAGTAAGAAAATACGCCTCCGATGCCTGGCGAGCCGAGATTTTATGCGGAACACTTGGGTCCCCCATCATTGAGTGAGATCGACAAAACCAGAGTCAACCAGATTGCATTCTCAACACTCCCTCGTAGTTAATATATGGCAATCCAGAGGACTCTGGGGAAAACAATTGAACGCCACCTCGTCACGGCGGAGGTGCGGACTCTTTACCGAAGACCCCATTCGATAATTTACCGATGTTTTCAATCGATATGACGCATGGGATGAGAAAAGCGCGTCCACGCTACCTCCCCTTCCCACTCTGGGGCAAGTCTAAAGAGAAATTGTAGGTCGAACTGCGGAGGAGCTCGACACCGTTCGCACTTCCCTCCCTCGAGACAAAGCTCCCGGGTCGGATGGCCTTCCCTTCGAATTCTACTTTATGTTCTGGCCCCAACTCAGGTGTATATTGACGAAAATATTAGCTGAGACACTGAATTTGGGACGCATGTCGAGCGATCAACGCGAAGCCATTATCTCCCTCATTCTTAAAGTAAACTATCCTCGCTCCCTGGGCGACATTGCCTTACTTAACTCGGATTATAAAATTTTTGCGATGTCCTCCGCGCGCGTCTGGTGACGATTACTGTACAGCTGCTATCGCCCCTTCAGTACGCTGTCTCTAACAAACGAAAAATACTGGCTGCATGCCAGCTTATTAACGACATGACCACAACTGCTCTAGTAAGCAATGAACATTTTTTTGCTCTCCTTACCATAGACCTAACAAAATCCTTTGATAACGTACAAACTGAAGCAGACGGCTATCCCTGACGTGTTTTTAAGATCTCGACAAGTTATGTACGATTCAATTACGGCCCGCGTAAAGTGGGGAAAAGACCCATCCTCATTCATAACTCGGTACCTCATGGCTGCCCTTGCTCCAATTTACTCTTTGCATTCGCACTGGACCCCGTTATACGTGCCTTGCAAAGCGCTGGAATATGCGCCATTCGAAAAGGGGTCTTGTGCCCTGGCGTCGCCTATCCGGGTGATATAACTTTGTGTATCACGGACGTCAACTTTCACACAGTGACTTGAGCTTACCATTGCTTAGCGAGAGGTATCCTACCGGTACGATAAATTGAATCAGACGTTTGCAGTGGCTTGTGGTGGCTGATAATCAGCTTTTAAGTCATTGGAGAGCATGTAACTATTCTGTTATGTCAACCTATTTCGATGATGGTGTGAACCATTGTATTTGCTATTAAAGAGTTTCATGTAAACGTGAGTTTGAAGAGGGGACATTTTTTTAAGTATCGAAAACATTAGGCATCGCAGTTACCCTTACAAGACACCAAGTTAAATCATCAAATTACCCTGCGGCTGAAAATTTTCGGAATCGCGGCGGCGGAAATTTGTGGGATGTGTTCAAGTGATTGAGTGAAATATGAATTAAAAGAAATGCTTGCTCGCCAGTATTACTCAAGTTTTCGAGTCATTTAGTGACATTCAAGAATACTCTGTGTGAGGTGACGGAGGCTGTCAACGGACCGAGAAATGGAATAGTAACGAAGATCGAGGATTACATGTTTAATCAGGTTGGACTATTGGTTAACATTTTTGTTGTATCGTTTAATATCCTGTCTCATTTCGAGCCATTTCCGGGCATCATAAATGGTAATAACTCTCTCTGAAGAATAGTTTATTGCAGCTCTCTAATCCATTTTCATTTTAGCTAATGACAACACTTAAACAGTCATTTTAATATCTCTCGTGAGGCTTAAAAAGTGATTACCAAAGACGAAAATGTTTAAGTAGTCAATTTTGCTTTATTAGTTTTAGATTATCAATTTCCGAGAGGCCAAAATTGTCAATTCTGTTGAATTTCTATATATACCCACTCGCTTCACTAGCTTCTTACCGTTGTACGAAACGTTGGTAATTTATAACTGAATTCGCACTTGTATTTAATCACCATGGTAAAAATGATATTTAATGTTGTTAACGTGAACGATATTAGTTTCTCATCAGCTACCGGTCACT
The DNA here is from genome assembly GCA_963573305.1 of Pyrrhosoma nymphula. Lineage (NCBI taxonomy): Eukaryota > Metazoa > Arthropoda > Insecta > Odonata > Coenagrionidae > Pyrrhosoma > Pyrrhosoma nymphula. Next base: position 129,759,006 of record OY754335.1, on the reverse strand, counting down.
TAAAGATGATGACGATCGATCACATGACCATTATAAAAACGTCCATTCGGGCGGCAGAGAACCACTACATCTACAAAAAACCCTGCTAGCCATCTCTAGGGTGTGAGGCAGGGGGTGAGTAGTCACTAACATGCATTATATACTCTATCCTATAAATGTTTGTGTAACTAAGGCTGTTGATGCAATAGCATAACTCGCTAATGCTTGTCAGGAGGCGAACCCTCACAAGCATGCACTACACTGTAGGTATGCTACCAATGTTAGAAGGACCGTTAGTATTTTGCAACTACATAAATTGACAGAGATGCAAGAACTAAAGTGAAAACATGCACGGCGTGCACTAGGGAAGATATATTACTTATAGTTAGTTAATTTTACCCGGGAAGAGAAAGTTACCATGGCCGTTGCCCATCGGGCGTCTGCATTTCTGATTTTTACCGTTGTAATGGGTTACCATGGTAAAAAGCTAATAAAACGGAGGAGAATAAGAGGCGCAAGCTATTCGTCAAACACATACAATGCACCTGTTTAGAAAGTTGAGAAAAGTACTTTACAGATATTATTAAACCATCATTAATGGAATACTTTTTTGGAACGTCGGCGATGCGGCAATAACTAGCTTTTATTTACCGAGGCCTATATTCTTCCAAGAAAAACTGATTTATATAATCTTCTCGAAAGTATACGACGGTCCTTTGAACAAAACAAAAATGAATTTAAATTTGCTTACTTGGCTGATCGCTTGTTTTTAATATTCGATGATTATCCATGTATCTTTCCCGGACCAGTTTCTGTTATAGCCATTTGGGTTAATAGTTAATGATATTATAGGCGAAACCCTGAAGAATATGACAATATTTATTGCCAATGACAGTTTATTATTACAGAGAGGTTTATTCTTAAATATTAAAGCATAGACATTCACTAATGTTATTATCGTAATTGGTCCAATTAATGCTAATGTTGAATATATTTACGCTTTAAAACTTTCCACTTGTGACGTCACCCAGCTGTTAAAATCGCGAGATTCCTACCCTCATGGAAAACTCTGATCAGTTAGGCGGCAACATTTTCTAGAGGGTTTATGACTTTGATTTATACAAAAGAAAATTGAATTTTAATTTACTTACCTTGTGCATCGCTTGTTTTTAATATTCGTTGCTTAACCAAGTTACACTCCTCAAGAAGAAGCATCTCGTAACGCCATCTTGCTTATTAGCTATTGATGTTAATGGCGGGAATCCAGAATAATTAATGTATAAGAAATGAAATCGGCAAAAAGTGTATTATTTCCGAGTTGTAAATTAATGCAAAAATTTCGTCAATTTTAATTTTGCTAATGCTAGCAAAGAATTATAGTTTTTAAATACAGTTTTTAAAAGTTTTATTTTAAATTTTTAAAATTTCCGCTCGTGACGTCACCCAGCCGTTAAAATCACGAGATGCTAACCATACTGACGAGCTCTGCTCAGTTTGGCATCGGTCGTCATTGGGGTGGGAGGTGAGTACTGAGTCTCTACTTTCTACTTCAGATATTTTTTCTTCCTCCTTGCATATAACTGCTGTGAGTTGCACTATTTACATTTTTGAATTCATTTAATATCGCGTAAGGACATTTGTCGGATTTCCGGTAATTATGAATGTATTTACTGATTGTTGGTAATTTTGATTTTTTTTTAATTTTGGTAACTTGAGTAGCTAAGATATTTTCATGAGGAAGGTGCTTCTCAGAGGAAAGATAGATACACCTATGTTTTACGGACCACTAGCTTTCTTCGAATTTCGTTTTGAATTGTTTATAAACTAAAAACCGGTATCTTTTTATTCGTGAAAGATAATTTTTGTGCACTTTAAGAGTTTTAAAAAAACATGACGGTTGGGCAAGATCCAATTGGTGAGGAATGCATCTTAGTCTTAAGCAGTAATAATATTCGAATTTACAAAATAATGCCATGAGGTCAAACCAAGGGCGGAAATATGGAGTTGGCCTCCTTTTAATGATGCTTATTATGACCAGCATTAGCTCCGAGATTATTACTTTCCTATGTAACTTTGACCATTCTACGAATAACTTGAATTATAGTTGACATTCTTTTAAGGTGAATATAATTTCCTGACATCATTAATTTAACATGCGCCTCTGGTTATTTATGCTAACAGTTTCGCCACCTGTCGCCTTCTCCGAAGTTCTAGGATTTTTTTTCATCTTGCCTAAAGTTTTTTCGTAATGTTCGCTCAAAATTCGCTCTTTATTTTCGTTTATCGAAGATTCTAGAGGCTGAAAATGTGCTGAGTTCAAGGTCAATTTCCGTAGAGAGACTTCATTCTGTTACAAAGGTCCTCCCATTTGACGCCGCCCTCCCCCGCCAGCCTTAATCTTTTCGGCACAATTTCCGCTTGCAATCATCAAGGTCGTACTGATGGACTATGCTTGACTGGTCCCTTACTTTAAATTTTCTTGACCTGTTAAACCGTCCTAAAATCTTTCACTTCAGGCCTGTAATGACGTTCAAATTTTTATTATTTATTAACTTGTGATGCAACCAAGGAGATCAGATGTAGGTAATAACTATTGTACAATTCACGCGGCGGACGTATTATTTGTATACAAATTCATACTGGCATATATTTTGAATACATTTTAGCAAATTTCTTCGAGGAACGTTGAATTTATGCGCATTTTTCTCATTTCAGTGGTAAGGAAGCTGATAGAATATGCTGATGATTATTTAATATACATCACCAGTCCAGCTGGACAGGGAGGATGTCCGGATGAAATAAACAGCGGTGAGTAACATATTTACTTCATTTAATAATCAAGATTTGTGTGTTTTTCTGTGGAAAGATTACATAAGCCACAAGGTTTGCAGTAGGAGCCTTTTGGCCGTTATTTATTAGGGCCAGCTATGTCAAAGTGGCACCGGGATATTTCTACTATACTAGGTAGTCCGACGTTGAGTTTCTTTTCATACTTCCTCTGTTTCTTAAATCCGTTCCTTGTTGACCGAAACGAATATCCCAAATGGCCCACATCAGTTAACAGAAATGTCAGGAACTTCCATAAACTTGTAAACAATGTACCTAGTAACAACGTTAATTAATAAGCGTCTGTTAACTGTTGGACTTTGAGAATATGTTGCGAGGTTTTGCGTAGGCTGGGAGATAGGGTTGAATAATACGTTTAGGATTACTGGATATATGGATTGTTGCTTTTCGCCTCGACTCGCAAGCCATTGCTAAAAATATCAATTGGCTGCAATTGTCCCTGTTAACGTTGAAGGAGGGCTTTGTTAACTGCTGTTAAAAATAGACTTGCACTTCGTAAATATCCTTTCATGTGAACGGTATAGTGAACTTGTTAACGTTAAGTTCAATTTGTGTCTCAGGACGTCTGCTGATGACTCGTTTCTTTATCATTGGTTATTCTACCAGCTCATAGATTGGTTTATGTAGGGTCCTTATGCCAACTACCCTATTTTTGGGACATTATCTAACTTTCGTTTCGAAAATGGCTCGTCATCAGGTGTTTCTTGATTTCCCCAAGCCCTCTGCTTCTCCTTAAGTCTTCCAAAATTCCTATCCTCCTCTTCACGTCCCCAGTGTTATTCCATCGATCTCATCCTTTTCAACATGCAAGCATGTCGAAAAAGACCCTTCATCCACCTTTCATACTTTCGCCGAATTTCCATTCCAAAACTTCCTTTCCTCCCTCACCACAACTTACATCTCCCCGTTCGTCTTCCTCGCTACCCATTTCACCCTCTCCATCCTTCTCCAAACCCTCGTCTCTAAAGTCGTTTGTGATTAGGCACCTCCTCTCTCCGCCACGGCCATGTATATACGAACCATGAAGCTCCAGTATTAGTATTTTTGCCAATTATTTTTTTACTTCGTGGCGTGTGTTAAATGCTCACATTGTGTCCAGTGTTCTTTTTAGAATGCATTACGATGGACTTTTAGTACTAAGGCATACAAATAACATAATAAATATTTAGGCATTCCACTGCAGCATATCTTTAATTAGATTTTCTTTCAGGCTTATAGTGTTCTTGGTCATTTTACACATTTCTACACTTACGCTAATCTTTTTTTGCGTTTGAAGCACTTAGTTGTTCATTTTCTTGAGGTTATCTAGATTTATTCAGTCTTTCTTATTAAACCTCTTTCATTTTGTCACTTCAGCAGAACTGGAGACGTGGCGCTGGGTTAAATTAATTACCCTCGTGTCATCCTGAAACTCTCGTGATCCAAGTTTTCAAATTTTTGTTAGCCTAGCGTATGTCCTTCAGCGCCTCGTTCTTCTTCTAGCTGTTTCTATCTTTGTATTTTCACATGTTTTCACGAAGCGAGTGGCTTTCCTTTGTGTTTTGTACACTTTTCGTATGAACTCGAACCATGATCATGATCCCAAATGTGTACGGCGTACTCGAGATGAGGCTTAGTGAGCGTAAGATAACATTTCTCTCTCCCTTTTTCGTCCGAAGTCCTGTGAACCTTTCTCTGGGTGAATTATAATATTTTAATTTAAGGATCGTAAATGTTTCAAATGAGTTTACTCCATGACTAGTCTGAAGTTAATGCGATTTGCAGCCATTGCTATGGTAATCTTTACTCCTCCAACTTTATTTCGATAGCTTTGTATTTTCTTTCGTAAGAAGTGTAATGGAGTGCGTACTGTTGGTTGATCTTAATCTTTGCGTACAGTTATAAAGTCAGGAATCCGATCCACTACTTTGTCATTAAATCTACGACTGTAGTTAGTCGCGAGTAACATTGTTGAATGATGATATCCAAGCGTCTTGGGCATTTTCCCTTCAACTTGTTAACTGTTCTGGAATCTGTTAGAACATTATATGAAGATCATGATATTTCCTACGATTATTTACTTGATAACATTGAATGAAACAGATGTTAACATTATAGGGCGGTTATTTCAAGGTATGAACGGTGGAATTTGCAATGAGCAGTTAGCAATGAGAAGTGATGGTATCTTCTGTTACATTTAATGGAGTGGAATGTTTTCTTACCCATCGAGTTGTATAATCGTTTCGGTAATGACGGGAATATCTATTTAAAGCTTCGATGCTTCGATGTAAAGAAAAGTCATCGATGGTGTAGAAGAATTACTTTAAAAGAGGTATTTGTATTTTCAATGCCGTTAGCGACTCCTTCATTTTTGAGCGAAACTGACTCCACGGTTGAAAATTTGTTGCTGAAGTTGAATAGGACCAGAATTCTTTCGCGACTTGACATCTGAATTCACCTAGATTTTTTCTCTTGATGCTTCTATGGCAGAACGGATACAATTCTTTGATTTGGAGCGTTGGGCCAAGTAATTGTTCATAGCCTTTAACTCAGTTAAACAAGTTTGTTATCAGATTTTTAAGCGTTTACCTTTATGTCTTCATACGTGAAACCATGCGTCGATGATAAATACTCATAGATTCCTCTACGAAGTATTTCCAAGAAATACCTCCATGCTACTCATATGAACTAGTTAAGAATTCCAAGAGTGAATCTTCAAGAGTTTCTCCGAATCAAAAATAGAATTATTTTTTCTAAAAAATTGACTTATCGTTTGGTTCCTGCACGGAATTTACTGCTAAATTTACGGTTGAGAAAATGTTATTTAATCATTGCATGGTGGTAGAAAGCTAAGACATCTCACCCTTTATTTCCTCTGGTCGGTTTTTCAAGTACTTGGAAAGGGAGAGGTTTGTTATCGTATTAAGTAATGCACTGCTAGCGTTTATTGGTATATTTTGATTTGTTTTAAATACTTTTCGTGTCCTAGCTCATATGGGCAACGTTTATATATCCGACGACAGTTATTACGCTTTTGATGTCTGTTGAGGAATTGGTGTTTTGTTTCAGCCCCTGTTTCAGTGGCCTTTAATAACTTGTATTATTACGTGTAGCTTTATTTTATATTACACTAGATACTTGCTATTTCATTTTTTTGGAATATAATGTGCAGATAGATAATCAGTTTTGATTTTACCGCAATAAATTATCCGCCCTATCGCGTATGTAGATTTTATATTCTGGAGAAAAAACTTCACAATCGCTAATATCCTTTCTGATCTAGCTCTGCCCCATCACTACATCGCAGATTTGAAATAAATGTATGACACTTTTAATATTGACTTCACGAATTTCACATGTCAATTATTAAACTTGTCGTATTGAGTGGAAATGCGCTCTTATGTTGACCTTGGTGGCCTTATGATATTTGTCATTTGGCGAAGTTGTTTAAAAGAAAATTATTTTATTTTAATTAGTAGATAAGTTTTGTCAACAGAAGATTGACCTTGCGATGGGATCACCTTTATCCCCAATTTTAGCGGACGTTTTTATATAAAATTTAGAAGCTAATATTTTTAAGTCTGATCACCAATTTTTTTTCAGGACCATTTTATGTTGGCATCGGTACTTATCGTATAGTTTATGCGCTTGGTCAGGCAACGTACGGAAATTACATGATTTCGTATAAATTTTATTTTCTCTTCATAATACCATCAATTTCACAACAGAAAAAGGGGGAGATGAAATTGACTTTCAAAACTTGACAATCCAGATTATGGAGGGCAAACACGGTTTTGCTAATTATTGGAAACCGACTTTTACTGATGCAAGAGCAACCAACAACTCGTGTCGTCATTATATGCATAAGACCGCATCCTTTACATCGTAAATCTATAGACTGGCTAATATTCTCATGTGTAAAGAAAATTTTAATAAGGAGTTAGGAGTGATTCAAGTTTTAGCCAATCGAAATGGGTTTGATGGTAAATTCATTGCACAAATATTTGACAGAGCACTTAAAAAGAAAACAATTTGTGATCTAACAAGCCTTTTTCTGACCTCAAATAGTCCTATGATGTTGTGTGTAATACCATGTATTAATAAAATAACATAAATTATTGAATGTAATTCCTGAGGAAAATATGAGGTCTGTTTACAATCCCACGATGCTTGATAGACCCTTTTAATTCTAAAAGCCGACAGGGTGATTTTGACAGGAGTGGTGTGTGCGTAGTAAATGCAGCGATTGTGGTATTCGACATGATGTCCAAACTGACAAAGGTTTTCTGTACGTGTTAAAGAACATAGACGATGTTTAATCAACGACGACGACACTTCTGGGTTCGCAAAACATCTTCATGAAATGCGCCATTCCAGTGATTTTGAACCAGAGATTTTACATGATTAAAACAAAGTGCTAAAATTGGACTTGACTGAACAATTTGAGATTGTGAATAGACCTGATAATATAATGCTATGTAATGACAATGTGTTCCCTACCCATTCACTCCTTAAAATCCTCTTTTTACGTTGATTAGTCATCTTCAAAAACTAGGGAACATGAGCTCTACGGCCTCTTAAAGTTATAAGGTATGAAAAAATCTCCAATGGCCGTAATAAATTGGCACCACTCGTCAAAAATACGCCACAATTGCTGTGTTGGTTTGCGGGAAAAAATGGGGGGAAAAATCCACGCCAGTGACCAACCACAACCTCTCGACCAGAAAAACCCCTGTGGTGGTTTACGGGAATGTTACTTCCTCGCCAGGGACAACCACAGACACACACATTCAACCCGAATAGGGATACTTCGCTGGGCTTATGAGACCCTGCTAAGGATGCCTGGGTTACACACACACACTCAACCCAATGAGGGATTCTTAGCCGGGTTAATGAGACCCAACTAAGAAAGCCTGGGTTAAGAACACAAACACACTCACAAGCACTCAAGAACTCACTCACACATTCAACGGGCCCAACTTCTGGGAGAATCTAGCTCAACAGAGCGTTGTCAAGAAACGGCACAAAAACAAGAACAGACGAGGGTGTGCGTCGGATACGCGTATTTCGGCCACAAAGTGGCCCTCTTCAGCGAACTGAAGGGATAAATCACTTGCAACGCAAGGTTGTAAGTGGATAGGAAGGAGGACAGCCTAGAATAAATAGGAAAATGAAGAAAAGGGAGAGAGGGATGGGGAACCAATGACGTTGGGTTGTGGGAGAGGGAAGAAAGGTATTGGTGGGGAAGGAGTGGGGGGGAGTTGAAGTCCGCGACCGTTGAAGCGAGTACGGGGCGAAGGGGAGGGGTGGGGGAGGTGAGAAGGGAAAGGAAACGAAGTCCGTGACAGTTGAGTAAGGGGGGAGGAAGGGGGGGGGGAGGGAAGTGAAGTCCGTGACCGTTGGTGGAGAGCGGTCAACGTTAAATATTTTGAAAAATTATAATTTCAAAAAAAAGGAAGGAGCATCTACTGTAAAATAGAGAAAAGTGAGGAGTAAGAAATAGGTCCTTTATCGCTATTCACAATGTTTCTCCTGAATTTGTGTATGTATAGACTTTCATAAGCGTCAAGCAAATGATTAGGTGTTTGTTTGATGAGTTGAAGGTTGTTTTCTGAGGTTTCGTGTCCCGTGTTGAGTAAGTGTTGTGCGATACTGGATTTTTCGGGTCTGTTATATTTGAAATGGGCCATGTGTTCCTTGAATCTAGTTTTTATATTTCTGCGTGTTTGTCCCACGTAGGAAACATCACACGAGGAACAAGATATTTGATATATGCCGGACTTATTGGATGTGTCGATCTTGTCTTTCGTGTTTCCCAATAAGTGTTTCAGTTTGTTGTTACTACTAAATGAGATCTTTGTGTTCACTGTTTTGAATATCTTTTCAAGGCCTTTAGTTATTTGTGGGTGGTAAGGAAGTTTAATGAAGCGGACGGACTCGTCATTCGTGAGTGTGGTGGAATTCTTTAAGGGTCTTTTAAATTTGTGTTTCTTCACTATATTGTCAATCATAGACTCCTTAAAGCCGTTAAGTTTAGCAATTCGTTTGATATTATTTAATTCTTTTGAATAATTACTTTTTTCAAGTGGAATATTAACAAGCCTGTGGACCAGAGCATGAAAAGAAGCGAGTTTATTGCTGTTATGTACAAAGGAATCACGGTGAATGTAATTATTGGTGTGTGTAGGCTTGCGGTACACGTCATAAGAGAGTTTGTTACCATTTCTGGTCAGAAGCAGATCTAGAAAAGGGAGTTGGTTGTTATCTTCTATCTCGTGTGTGAACTTAATGGAAGGAAATAAACTGTTTAAATCACAAACAAACTGTTCAATTCCATATTTGTGAGTGTCGAATGATGTTATATGTTGATGACATATTTGCCATTTTCGACACTCACAAATATGGAATTGAACAGTTTGTTTGTGATTTAAACAGTTTATTTCCTTCCATTAAGTTCACACACGAGATAGAAGATAACAACCAACTCCCTTTTCTAGATCTGCTTCTGACCAGAAATGGTAACAAACTCTCTTATGACGTGTACCGCAAGCCTACACACACCAATAATTACATTCACCGTGATTCCTTTGTACATAACAGCAATAAACTCGCTTCTTTTCATGCTCTGGTCCACAGGCTTGTTAATATTCCACTTGAAAAAAGTAATTATTCAAAAGAATTAAATAATATCAAACGAATTGCTAAACTTAACGGCTTTAAGGAGTCTATGATTGACAATATAGTGAAGAAACACAAATTTAAAAGACTCTTAAAGAATTCCACCACACTCACGAATGACGAGTCCGTCCGCTTCATTAAACTTCCTTACCACCCACAAATAACTAAAGGCCTTGAAAAGATATTCAAAACAGTGAACACAAAGATCTCATTTAGTAGTAACAACAAACTGAAACACTTATTGGGAAACACGAAAGACAAGATCGACACATCCAATAAGTCCGGCATATATCAAATATCTTGTTCCTCGTGTGATGTTTCCTACGTGGGACAAACACGCAGAAATATAAAAACTAGATTCAAGGAACACATGGCCCATTTCAAATATAACAGACCCGAAAAATCCAGTATCGCACAACACTTACTCAACACGGGACACGAAACCTCAGAAAACAACCTTCAACTCATCAAACAAACACCTAATCATTTGCTTGACGCTTATGAAAGTCTATACATACACAAATTCAGGAGAAACATTGTGAATAGCGATAAAGGACCTATTTCTTACTCCTCACTTTTCTCTATTTTACAGTAGATGCTCCTTCCTTTTTTTTGAAATTATAATTTTTCAAAATATTTAACGTTGACCGCTCTCCACCAACGGTCACGGACTTCACTTCCCTCCCCCCCCCTTCCTCCCCCCTTACTCAACTGTCACGGACTTCGTTTCCTTTCCCTTCTCACCTCCCCCACCCCTCCCCTTCGCCCCGTACTCGCTTCAACGGTCGCGGACTTCAACTCCCCCCCACTCCTTCCCCACCAATACCTTTCTTCCCTCTCCCACAACCCAACGTCATTGGTTCCCCATCCCTCTCTCCCTTTTCTTCATTTTCCTATTTATTCTAGGCTGTCCTCCTTCCTATCCACTTACAACCTTGCGTTGCAAGTGATTTATCCCTTCAGTTCGCTGAAGAGGGCCACTTTGTGGCCGAAATACGCGTATCCGACGCACACCCTCGTCTGTTCTTGTTTTTGTGCCGTTTCTTGACAACGCTCTGTTGAGCTAGATTCTCCCAGAAGTTGGGCCCGTTGAATGTGTGAGTGAGTTCTTGAGTGCTTGTGAGTGTGTTTGTGTTCTTAACCCAGGCTTTCTTAGTTGGGTCTCATTAACCCGGCTAAGAATCCCTCATTGGGTTGAGTGTGTGTGTGTAACCCAGGCATCCTTAGCAGGGTCTCATAAGCCCAGCGAAGTATCCCTATTCGGGTTGAATGTGTGTGTCTGTGGTTGTCCCTGGCGAGGAAGTAACATTCCCGTAAACCACCACAGGGGTTTTTCTGGTCGAGAGGTTGTGGTTGGTCACTGGCGTGGATTTTTCCCCCCATTTTTTCCCGCAAACCAACACAGCAATTGTGGCGTATTTTTGACGAGTGGTGCCAATTTATTACGGCCATTGGAGATTTTTTCATACCTTATAGTCATCTTCAGATCAAGTTCACCTCCTTTGTCAACCCTTATATTAATCCTCATGCTCTGTTTTTCAAACCTTTTCTTGGTTCCCACTCCTACCCATTCCTCTTTATCATGGCGATATGACCTATGATACATATAAGGCTCACGACCAGTAGGCAAAGTTTCCTTGGATATGACTAAACGTGTCAAAACCTTGGTCCTTTTTTTCTTTTTTTTTTGTAAATGGTGTGGATTATTTATTTTTTATTATAGAGATAATAAGAATCCACCAAGTGACGCTTTCGATGTTAGCTGATCTCCAAAAGCGAAGCTTTGCTCTGTAAGGTTCATCTCACCACATACTATCTAACCTAAAAATATACCTACAGTGTTTGACTAACCAAAAAACCTTGATTTACAACGCAAAGTTATTAGGCGGAAGTGCTACTATGAGAATACTCTTCGAGAGTTACTTTTTTATAGTATGCGTTGACGCCTTAGATAGATTGATAGCAAATTTATTATTCTAGGGTATGCTATAAAAGAACAAGTACATATAAATAAAAATATTTGCTCGGATTTTAACGTAAAATTTTGCCAGTTGAGCAGTAAAAAGTTTTAAGTACTTAATAATTAACAAAAAAGGAGTACGGAAAGGTCTTTTTCTAAATGCATCAGCAAGCTAATATTGAAGCAATGCATACCTTCACCACCACCATGCCTTACAAATCAAATACATATAAATTTATTCGATATATATTGTTTATTATTCTTTTTTAAACATTCATATGTCATTTTCGAGTCCAAATCCAACACAAATATCAATTCATTACTATTCAGTTACATTTGACATTTATTGTATTAATAATGAAGCAAATGAAAATCAGATGAACATTTTAACATAATTTTACAACAATGAAAAACATTGTAGGCGTTGTGAATGGGTACAAAATTACAAGGTTTTTTTGTTCAATACGAAATTGGTATAATTTGGTTTTTAGGATTTAACTGACGAACTTTGTTTTAAAGATGTAGGGAGGGAGTTCTAAAATTCTATTGCCGTTATTTGAAATGATTTTTGATAAGTAGTGGAGCGGTGGAAATCAGGATTGATATGGGCCCATCACATCTTTGGCCAAAATAAAGTCAAAAGTTTGGTTATAAAAAAAGTGCTCTAGATATTTAGAGATAGTACACAGAATGAAGATAGGCCTATTATCAGGTGTTTTCTTAGGTTTTTTCATCTTATTAATAGGTCTAACTAGTGTCGATTACCATACCGTGGGAAACTCAAGAGTACTGGAGAGAATAATTGAATATTTCTAAAGTAATCGGCAGAATGCCAGGATGGGATTTCTTTAGCATGACATTGGATATTTCACCGTAGCCTGTCGAGTGATATTTGGAATGAAGAATATTTTGTTAACTACTTCAAGGAAAATATAATCAAAATGAAACATTTCATTAGTAAATGATAGGTATGCATGTGACAGAGGAAGAGGTCTCTGTGACGTCAGATGGATGATCGTGGTAGCTATTGATACCAGTAGCCGATAAGATGAAGTAATCATTAAATTGATCAATTATAACATCAGATATAACGGGGTCATCCCGTTTATGAATTATTCCTAGTTTTCTAAGTTCTTGCCACATGCTATTTTTATCGGAAAAACAAGAAAGCGATTCAGCAAAATATCGCCGTTTGGAATCGGTGATGAGATTTTTTACTTAAATTCTTAATTTCTCTAACTGTTGGTGGATCATTGTATTTCCTTTGCGCAAAAAAATACGGCGAAGTATATTTCTCTCATGAATTTTGCTATTACTGTCACCAGTTAACCAACAGGCTAAATACCGTTAGGGAATTTTTGACGTATATGCGAATGGAAATTCATGAAGTCAATAAGGTTCCTGGTAAATATTTCAAGTTTAATGTCAATAGGCAGAGAAGGTCTCACTCCAATCCTTGGAAGTAAGGTTGGCATGGAAGTTTTCAATGTTGAGATTCTTGAAGTCTCGGAGCCTGAGCGACGTGAGGGCAGAAGGATCGATTTTAAACTTGTATGTGGAGGCCAAAAGATATAAAAGATACGTTTTATGTTAAGGTTGATACTTTTTTAATTTCATCAATTATACTGAGATCAAGGGACGTGTGGCTATTTTTCAGATGATGTGTTGCCTTCAAAGATATTAAGTTAAGATTATTGGAAACAAGGAAACGTTTTAAACGGGCTCTGTTTGAATTCTCTTGAAGCATGTTTGCACTAAAACAACAAAAAATATGATATTCTTATAGGTCGGGTATAGTTATAGGAATTTTTGTTCAAATATTCGGAGGACGATAGGTAATAAAAAAATTGACTCATTTACACGATAGATTTCACAGATTACAAATTTCGGTCGAGAGGAGTACCACGAGGGAGAATGACCTAAGACAGTAAATATTGGTTTGTTATGAATGTATGCTCCGCTCCGCCTCCAATTGTTTCTTTCCTATCACGTCTAAGCAGGTTGTAATTTGTCTGCAAGACCAAATCATCCGGAACTTTATCTTTCAACCAGGTTTCTGACATGCAAACAGAAAATTATTAATTAAATGTGACTTTAATATACTTTATGAAATTACAAGATTTGTTGAAAGCATTATTTTTCGCATTTAACCTCTTAGTTAGTGAACACCTATTCCAACTGTTTCATGCCTCTCACCGCCTTTTTTTCCTTTTTCAATACAATTTATGGGTTTTCTTGAGTAGTTATATTTTAAGGTTCCTTTTCCAGAGACAAACATTAATCAGTGATAAATATTTCATGTTCGCACTGGTAGTTCTTCCTTAGTGAGGTAATACGACATGACCTCCAAAATGCATATAGTGCCACAGTTTAAAATCATTGCGGTTGCACAAATGATGTGGTACGCAGTTACGCGCTCGGGTGCGAAGTTATACCACTTATTCACCAAAGAATGTGAAATTCGCAATGAGAAAATCATTTGACTTGACCCAGCCAAGCCAAATGGTTTTTTCAAATGATTGATTGATCCCGGTCAAGTCAAATGATTTTTTCATGGCGCATTTCACCGCCTTTGGTGTACAGCGTCACTGTCTTCTCGTTATCTTAAATGCGGCTTTAAGTTGCGCTTTGGTAAGTTAATCTGAAGATATTTACATAATTTACACAAGCTCATTTTTTTAGAAAAGACTGCGATGGAAAATATAACAATGCTGGAGATTAATTCTAAAAGAGCAGAAACATAAAATGTTGGTTTAGCATTACGTAACTGTAGGTTGCTCGGAGATGAAGGGCCGAAATTGGTAAAAAGAAAACTTTACATAGGTATGCAATCTTAGAACAGCCGGATGAATAACATATCCCTCTTCATGCACTCATTTCGGGGGAGGTAAATGGTTTGGTTTAATATGAAAGGATTCTCCAAAACTGGTGTTTATTCCAATGATTGTGTGGAAATTTTCGCACCATTTCAAATGCGTTGGGATTTAATCGTACCGCCAAGCCACATTTATTATTTCCAGTAAAAGGTTTGGAGGTTAGTGATATGGAATCCATGCGGTTTACGAAATAATATTAAGGAATAAATGTTCAATATGTTTGTTTGAGTTTGAGGTCTTTTCATTAGTGTTGAACCAATCCTTGGAGAATATGTATAGAGGGTTGCTAACTCACCCGGAGGAAATTTAGAAATTGTTGCCAAAAATCGACAAGAGTTATCAAATTCAAGTGCTATTAGCCACTTATAAGACTAATTGAAATGAAATTGTCTTCTCTGTGAAATGCAAGGGTGATTTCACTTTTTTTCCCGAGCAGTCCCCGATGTCGAGGAAATAATTCGATGACTCAAACTAATAGTCATACGCTTGTCAGTTTGTAATCTCTTTAAACCATTAAACCATCTTAACCTGCAAAAATGCATCCACGGAATGAATCTACAAAAATGCAGCAATGTCAGTGCCAGTTATGCACTAAATTGGATTTGAATGGATGGAGTGAATACCATCATATTATATGGTGTACTTAAAATCAGATCCAACAGCTTAGTGGGTGGGGATCCTAAACAGAAAGTCATGATGAGTATTAAACGCGGTTTGCAGATGCTATTTTCCGGATATATCTACCCCGCGGGGGATCATTATACAGTTTTACTCAGAGGTATTTAACGGATATTTCAGTCTTTACTAGACTATGCTGAATGTAAAAGCTGTAATTAGGAGAGTTTTTCCTTTTCCAAAAATCCATTACAGCAAATTAAATAAAAAATTAGTTCTAGCTGCCACGCATCGCACCACTCCTGTATTGCCTCAAGGTTCTTCGTTAGCGCTTGTTCATTATTAATGCAACGGATTTCCCTATACTTTTCAGCGTCGTCCTCAAATAATCGAAGCATACTGTCAAATACTTCACTAGTAGCGTTTATATACCGAAGGAACAGAAGTGGGCCTATGACACTCCCCTGTTGGACATCAGATGTGACATTTACTTCATTAGAGGTAGCGCCGTCTATAACAACCCTTAGTACGCGATTGCTTATGAATTCTCGGATCCCAAAATTTTTATCGTCATCTAAACCGTAAGAATTTAATTTTTAATGTTTCTTTCTATAAGATACTTGGGATCCTTCTTGAAGTCCAGAAAAATAGCGTCAACTGGAACGTTATCTTCACCCAAGACTAAAATATCGTGTGGAAAAAAGTACTAATTGAGTTTCGCAAGATCTTAGCTTTCTCAATCCATGTTGCGATTTCATTTGCTAACTAGTGCCTATTGATGTGTCCCATAGCTGAACTGAAACTATATTTTCAATGACTTTGCATGAGATATATGTGAGGAATATCGGTCGGCAACTCGATGGATGCTCTTTATCGCCGCTTTTAAATATGAGTGTGACATTCGCAATTTTCAAGTCCTTGAGTACTACGTGTTCAGTGATTGATTTCCTAAATATTATCTGCAAGTAGGGAGATATATCTGTAACTAATTCTCTATACACGCGAGAAGGAATGTCTTCAGGACCTGGGGATTTATTTGGACTTATAGATTTTAACTATTGTTCGATTCCGCGAGCACACACAGGCGGCATCTTTTGCTGGAAATTATCATTTACTGTGACGGATGTAGTCTGTGATAACTTGGAGAACACACTTTGAATGTACTATTATATAATAATATTGACTGCTCGATTGTATACTCACCCCAGATATTGTTACTTGACTTTGACGACGCTATTATATGTATTTTCAAAATGAATCGTGTTCTCCATGGCTCATTAGTGTCTGCCACACTGCATACCATTCTAAAGGCCTGTTTACAAGGTGCATGTACCCGCGCGTGTTCATGCGTAAACGTCCCTTCAAAAATTGCATCTTGTTACCACAACTTGCTCAAATACATGGAAAATAGCCCGTTCTAATTCGTTGAATGTGTTCGTGCAAGTGTTCACGCATGTACCCGCGCGGGTACATGCATCGTGTAAACGGGCATTGCGGCCTTGATTTATAATGTATGGGTAACGTTTACCTCGAGATGATCTAGCCTTTTCCTTACCTGTGAGTGAGGGTGTATTATATATTACATAATTCTGTCGGTTTGTTGACGTGAGCATTGTCAATGGGTGAACGTATTTACTTCGTTTTTCATATCGAGAAAATATTAAACCCGAGGTTATAAAATCGGACCTAAAGTCTTTTTATCTAAATTTATCATAAAATTCTCAATTTTCTCCTCGGATTTCATACTACGTCTCTGGGCCGTTAATGTTTTCACGACGCAACATTGCACGCCAGTTTGTCATCATGATTTATGTCTATCACTGATTTCCCTGATTATCACTGACTTCCCTGTCTTTTGACCGGAGCAGGAGTTGATACCATGTGTTCCAAGGCGAAAGGAGTTCACACGATGAGTCCACGCGATAAGCGCTAAAGTGACATAAGATATGCATAGGCTTTTAGTGAAATTTTTTTAGCACAGTTATCTATATTAAAAACACAGTCTTCACTTGCTTTTTAGATAGGTGGCATTCTCTGTCGTGCGCATCGTCTCGCAGGATCTTTTAAAAGAACGAAGGATGTGGGGATTAAGCTGTGAAGGGTAAATAACTTGGCAGCAGGCTTTAAGAAAAGGTACATGTCGGCTTACTCTAGAGTAGGAGTTTCAGCGGCATTAGTTTTTCGTGCTACATGTTCATCTTAACCCCAGCCTGGTCGTTCAAATCTCTATCTATATGTATTCATTTGAATACCAATATTTTACTTGTCAAAATTATACCGTTTATCAATTACTAGCTGAAGGTACCTACCCATTTAACTTATTTTTAAGAAAACCACAAAGCCTGAAGAATACTGTCAGCGTGATCATTTGAGGTACTTTACAATGAAAAATGAGAATGAAAAAGATACACGTGTCGAAGTTTCACACCATTGGAGTTTCTTTTTAAGAAACTCCAATGGTGTGAAATGGTGTGAAACTCCAGAAATTGGGGACGGACGAGGGTCGCCCTTCCCGGCAGGTAGAAAGTGACCCCGTGCAGTAAAATGATGAAGTTTATAAATTTTGCAAATTTGTAACTTTTTCGCATCGCCATCGAATCCCTTGTCTCAATACGTTTACGAGCGTCTTTTGATTGACTCTCTAGGATGAAAATTAAGGATTTTAGTGTCAGCATAGAAAATGCGCCTATGACACCTGGCAACCCAACCCAACCCAACGCCGCAAGTTGCGCCACTAATTTACTTGAATTTAAAAATCCACTTAGTTGAACAAATGAAAATGATTAATCTGTCCGCGCAGTAAAGTGAACAAGACACGTTAAAGTAGACGCCCAAGACGAGGTGCCGAAGGAGACTACTTACACGGGACAAAACAATGTGACACATTCAAAGAATAAGATTGCATATACGCACGGCCAAGTGCGAATGAGACCGCTATAGCACCCAAACTCTCATATTCGGTCAGCAACCAGGAAACTTAATAAATGCCGCGTGTTAACCCACGCCAGCTATTGGGGAAATGAGTCCTTACTTTTTAAGGGGTTAGAGGAGGCGGTTTAAAACGAAGTGGCAGGCACCCACGAGAGATCCCTTTACATTTTAGGCGATGGGGGAAGCAGGTGTGCAAAGGCGTAGGTAAGACTAAAGTGGGATAGATAGGAAGCCTCAACTGTAACTCATTTTTTGCTCCGTCGGATTCTGGTCTTGCGCTGCCCAACTCGAAATGCCCGTAACAACTCTGTACCGAAAAACACAGTTCATGCTCGTAGGAGATAGGCACATTTTTCTGCTAGCATAGCAATGATATTAAAATGTTGGTTCAATGAAGTTGTCGCGCCATTCAACTAGCGCCTTCTCCCACAAAGTTAACAATCAAATCCTGTTTACAATCTGATCTCTTGGAGAAATTTCCCTCTTTTTCACTCTACCTCTATTTCCGTTGCCCGCAAAAACAATTAAGTACCGGATACCAAAAGCAAAATAACTCGCTCTCAAAACTTAACGTTCATCGGCACTTACTACTACCACGTTCTGGGCCCATAACCTATCGATTAAAACGCGGGCGTTGAGTGAAGACTATTGAAACACCTTTTTTCGCAATTTGAATGACGATGACAAGAGGTAATATTTTACCAACATCTCCTCCAAGTATATGTTGAGCAGAGCTAGTGAGAGGTTGCATCCTCGTCTAACTCCTTTGCTACTTTTAACTTCCATTTTTCTTATGTCACTCATTGTGAAAACTTGTTTCTGGTATTCTTGGTAGATTATTCTTCTTTCATAGTAATCCATTTAGAGATTTCCCAACAGCCTTAAGATCTTGCTCCACTCAACATTGTCAACTTTGTTCGCATATCAATGACAAGAGAAATTTGGAATTGAGAAAATCCTTGGTCAAATTTTTGCGGGTTAAAAATATTCTCACACAAGGTAGTGGTGTACATTACCAAAGTGCACTTTGAATAGAATAATTATCTTTGAAGATCTGCCTGTTTTCAAGCCAAAATATAATATAATAAATAATTTAGGTATATATAATAATAAATTTTGAAGACTCCGTCAACCATGCTGCGGTTACTGCATTCCCTTTAAGTGCCCTTGAAAACTCCAAATAGGAAAAATCATCCCTCTTGACTGGGACCATGGAGGTTTAAACTGACTAAAGAACTTGGTGTGACATTTTTGGATCCGGGTTCCTCTCCTAGGTTAACTGAGAGTATGATGTTTGCACATGATGTACTTGTTTACAAAAATTATTCAAATAACTGCAGCCTCTGACTTACTCCGCAAATATTTTTTTCATATGCAGGTCTTTTATGTCTCTCGCAGGAAAACATTTTACCATTAAGCAGTTTCCCACTAAGCAATACTGTTTAATCAAACCTCCAACAATACTGATTAATTCATTTATATTAAAAGAAGTGATCAATTTGTTTTTGTTGCAAGTACATATGTTTTTGAATGTGTATTGAATTAAGAAAAAAAAGAACTGAATTATTCACATAGTTTCTAAATCTTGAAATTTTCCTAACATTTTAACAAGTGGCAAAAATATGGAAACTATACTCCAACAACCGTTGAAGTCTATTATCTTAGAAGCGGCAGTGAAGGCAGTTGATGCATGTTGATTAAGAAAAAATAGTGCTGAAATAATCAAAGTTGGAATGAACATAAATTCATGTACTTATTTTTTGTTTATTCTTTTATACATTTCAGGATGAAGATTGGGGATATGGGAACTGACAGCATCGTCCAAAGAACGAAAAATCGACTGCCACAGATGAAGAATGGAAAAAAGTGGTAAAAATATGGAGGTTCTGATTACACTCTCTTGGTTTGGTGCTGTATTGTATTAAACCAGGTTACTCTTGGTATGGTAGGAAGAACTAATGTAATATTCTGCCTTTTTATGAAGTGCTTTCCTCTAAGTTAATAATTTATTAAGGTAGAAAAAAATCGGGTATATGGTGTGTACATGTAATGAATAAAATGGGAAAACCCATTGGAATGGTCATGGTTCTGCGCAGAAGTAAGTGTGTTGTCAAGGGTCTTGACAAAATCTTACCTAGGTAAAATCTAGGTAACGAGATCTCAAAAAACCTACAGTACTGTAAGGTTATATATGGTGGTATAGAAATAAGATTAATGCTAGCATAAGTACTGTGCGCAAAGGTGATCACCAAAAACAAGGTACCTGAAATAATACCAAATGTTAGAATAATTTTAATTGTGTACAAAACAATAAAATACACAAGGTATATACTTGCAAGTTGATAATAAATTGATATGTGGTATTGTGTGACAAAAATGACTATTATGGTGATAAAGGGTCCTAATAAATAACCCAATTGCATGTAAATAACAAATTCGCCACACAGGCTTATAGGTGATCCAGAAAAAATCTACCAAAACAAGAGGGAAGAATGAAGATGATGACCCCTCATAGTCTTCAAAGTACAGAAAAGGATGAAGAGCTAGGCCACTCCAACACTAGGTTTTAGATTTGGACCATTAGGGTCAGATCTACATTGTGCGTAGTTAAGATTAGGGTTTGCGTGTGTAGATTTATTATTTATTATAGTGTTTGTATTTCCATGTGCTAACCCGCTCTCTCCATATGTACAGGCTCATCCCCAAGGATTGCTCCAACATCAAGTGAGAAGATTGAAGATGATGACAGTGCACCCACAGGAAGATTTGAAGCTGGATGAGGAGCTAGGCCGCTCGGACACCAGGCATTAGATTTGGACCATTAGGGTCAGATTTACGTTGTGGGTAGTTAATATTAGGGTTTGCGTGCGTAGATTTATTATTTATTATAGTGATTGTATTTCCATGTGCTAACCCGCTCTCTCCATAGGTACAGGCTCATCCCCAAGGATTGCTCCAACATCAAGTGAGAAGATTGAAGATGATGACAGTGCACCCACAGGAAGATTTGAAGCTGGATGAGGAGCTAGGCCGCTCGGACACCAGGCATTAGATTTGGACCATTAGGGTCAGATTTACGTTGTGGGTAGTTAATATTAGGGTTTGCGTGCGTAGATTTATTATTTATTATAGTGTTTGTATTTCCATGTGCTAACCCGCTCTCTCCATATGTACAGGCTCATCCCCAAGGATTGCTCCAACATCAAGTGAGAAGATTGAAGATGATGACAGTGCACCCACAGGAAGATTTGAAGCTGGATGAGGAGCTAGGCCGCTCGGACACCAGGCATTAGATTTGGACCATTAGGGTCAGATTTACGTTGTGGGTAGTTAATATTAGGATTTGCGTGCGTAGATTTATTATTTATTATAGTGTTTGTATTTCCATGTGCTAACCCGCTCTCTCCATAGGTACAGGCTCATCCCCAAGGATTGCTCCAACATCAAGTGAGAAGATTGAAGATGATGACAGTGCACCCACAGGAAGATTTGAAGCTGGATGAGGAGCTAGGCCGCTCGGACACCAGGCATTAGATTTGGACCATTAGGGTCAGATTTACGTTGTGGGTAGTTAATATTAGGGTTTGCGTGCGTAGATTTATTATTTATTATAGTGATTGTATTTCCATGTGCTAACCCGCTCTCTCCATAGGTACAGGCTCATCCCCAAGGATTGCTCCAACATCAAGTGAGAAGATTGAAGATGATGACAGTGCACCCACAGGAAGATTTGAAGCTGGATGAGGAGCTAGGCCGCTCGGACACCAGGCATTAGATTTGGACCATTAGGGTCAGATTTACGTTGTGGGTAGTTAATATTAGGGTTTGCGTGCGTAGATTTATTATTTATTATAGTGATTGTATTTCCATGTGCTAACCCGCTCTCTCCATAGGTACAGGCTCATCCCCAAGGATTGCTCCAACATCAAGTGAGAAGATTGAAGATGATGACAGTGCACCCACAGGAAGATTTGAAGCTGGATGAGGAGCTAGGCCGCTCGGACACCAGGCATTAGATTTGGACCATTAGGGTCAGATTTACGTTGTGCGTAGTTAATATTAGGGTTTGCGTGCGTAGATTTATTATTTATTATAGTGTTTGTATTTCCATGTGCTAACCCGCTCTCTCCATAGGTACAGGCTCATCCCCAAGGATTGCTCCAACATCAAGTGAGAAGATTGAAGATGATGACAGTGCACCCACAGGAAAATTTGAAGCTGGATGAGGAGCTAGGCCGCTCGGACACCAGGCATTAGATTTGGACCATTAGGGTCAGATTTACGTTGTGGGTAGTTAATATTAGGGTTTGCGTGCGTAGATTTATTATTTATTATAGTGATTGTATTTCCATGTGCTAACCCGCTCTCTCCATAGGTACAGGCTCATCCCCAAGGATTGCTCCAACATCAAGTGAGAAGATTGAAGATGATGACAGTGCACCCACAGGAAGATTTGAAGCTGGATGAGGAGCTAGGCCGCTCGGACACCAGGCATTAGATTTGGACCATTAGGGTCAGATTTACGTTGTGGGTAGTTAATATTAGGGTTTGCGTGCGTAGATTTATTATTTATTATAGTGATTGTATTTCCATGTGCTAACCCGCTCTCTCCATAGGTACAGGCTCATCCCCAAGGATTGCTCCAACATCAAGTGAGAAGATTGAAGATGATGACAGTGCACCCACAGGAAGATTTGAAGCTGGATGAGGAGCTAGGCCGCTCGGACACCAGGCATTAGATTTGGACCATTAGGGTCAGATTTACGTTGTGCGTAGTTAATATTAGGGTTTGCGTGCGTAGATTTATTATTTATTATAGTGTTTGTATTTCCATGTGCTAACCCGCTCTCTCCATAGGTACAGGCTCATCCCCAAGGATTGCTCCAACATCAAGTGAGAAGATTGAAGATGATGACAGTGCACCCACAGGAAAATTTGAAGCTGGATGAGGAGCTAGGCCGCTCGGACACCAGGCATTAGATTTGGACCATTAGGGTCAGATTTACGTTGTGGGTAGTTAATATTAGGGTTTGCGTGCGTAGATTTATTATTTATTATAGTGATTGTATTTCCATGTGCTAACCCGCTCTCTCCATAGGTACAGGCTCATCCCCAAGGATTGCTCCAACATCAAGTGAGAAGATTGAAGATGATGACAGTGCACCCACAGGAAAATTTGAAGCTGGATGAGGAGCTAGGCCGCTCGGACACCAGGCATTAGATTTGGACCATTAGGGTCAGATTTACGTTGTGGGTAGTTAATATTAGGGTTTGCGTGCGTAGATTTATTATTTATTATAGTGATTGTATTTCCATGTGCTAACCCGCTCTCTCCATAGGTACAGGCTCATCCCCAAGGATTGCTCCAACATCAAGTGAGAAGATTGAAGATGATGACAGTGCACCCACAGGAAGATTTGAAGCTGGATGAGTAGCTAGGCCGCTCGGACACCAGGCATTAGATTTGGACCATTAGGGTCAGATTTACGTTGTGCGTAGTTAATATTAGGGTTTGCGTGCGTAGATTTATTATTTATTATAGTGTTTGTATTTCCATGTGCTAACCCGCTCTCTCCATAGGTACAGGCTCATCCCCAAGGATTGCTCCAACATCAAGTGAGAAGATTGAAGATGATGACAGTGCACCCACAGGAAAATTTGAAGCTGGATGAGGAGCTAGGCCGCTCGGACACCAGGCATTAGATTTGGACCATTAGGGTCAGATTTACGTTGTGGGTAGTTAATATTAGGGTTTGCGTGCGTAGATTTATTATTTATTATAGTGATTGTATTTCCATGTGCTTACCCGCTCTCTCCATAGGTACAGGCTCATCCCCAAGGATTGCTCCAACATCAAGTGAGAAGATTGAAGATGATGACAGTGCACCCACAGGAAAATTTGAAGCTGGATGAGGAGCTAGGCCGCTCGGACACCAGGCATTAGATTTGGACCATTAGGGTCAGATTTACGTTGTGGGTAGTTAATATTAGGGTTTGCGTGCGTAGATTTATTATTTATTATAGTGATTGTATTTCCATGTGCTAACCCGCTCTCTCCATAGGTACAGGCTCATCCCCAAGGATTGCTCCAACATCAAGTGAGAAGATTGAAGATGATGACAGTGCACCCACAGGAAAATTTGAAGCTGGATGAGGAGCTAGGCCGCTCGGACACCAGGCATTAGATTTGGACCATTAGGGTCAGATTTACGTTGTGGGTAGTTAATATTAGGGTTTGCGTGCGTAGATTTATTATTTATTATAGTGATTGTATTTCCATGTGCTAACCCGCTCTCTCCATAGGTACAGGCTCATCCCCAAGGATTGCTCCAACATCAAGTGAGAAGATTGAAGATGATGACAGTGCACCCACAGGAAAATTTGAAGCTGGATGAGGAGCTAGGCCGCTCGGACACCAGGCATTAGATTTGGACCATTAGGGTCAGATTTACGTTGTGGGTAGTTAATATTAGGGTTTGCGTGCGTAGATTTATTATTTATTATAGTGTTTGTATTTCCATGTGCTAACCCGCTCTCTCCATAGGTACAGGCTCATCCCCAAGGATTGCTCCAACATCAAGTGAGAAGATTGAAGATGATGACAGTGCACCCACAGGAAAATTTGAAGCTGGATGAGGAGCTAGGCCGCTCGGACACCAGGCATTAGATTTGGACCATTAGGGTCAGATTTACGTTGTGCGTAGTTAATATTAGGGTTTGCGTGCGTAGATTTATTATTTATTATAGTGTTTGTATTTCCATGTGCTAACCCGCTCTCTCCATAGGTACAGGCTCATCCCCAAGGATTGCTCCAACATCAAGTGAGAAGATTGAAGATGATGACAGTGCACCCACAGGAAAATTTGAAGCTGGATGAGGAGCTAGGCCGCTCGGACACCAGGCATTAGATTTGGACCATTAGGGTCAGATTTACGTTGTGGGTAGTTAATATTAGGGTTTGCGTGCGTAGATTTATTATTTATTATAGTGATTGTATTTCCATGTGCTAACCCGCTCTCTCCATAGGTACAGGCTCATCCCCAAGGATTGCTCCAACATCAAGTGAGAAGATTGAAGATGATGACAGTGCACCCACAGGAAGATTTGAAGCTGGATGAGGAGCTAGGCCGCTCGGACACCAGGCATTAGATTTGGACCATTAGGGTCAGATTTACGTTGTGCGTAGTTAATATTAGGGTTTGCGTGCGTAGATTTATTATTTATTATAGTGTTTGTATTTCCATGTGCTAACCCGCTCTCTCCATAGGTACAGGCTCATCCCCAAGGATTGCTCCAACATCAAGTGAGAAGATTGAAGATGATGACAGTGCACCCACAGGAAAATTTGAAGCTGGATGAGGAGCTAGGCCGCTCGGACACCAGGCATTAGATTTGGACCATTAGGGTCAGATTTACGTTGTGGGTAGTTAATATTAGGGTTTGCGTGCGTAGATTTATTATTTATTATAGTGATTGTATTTCCATGTGCTAACCCGCTCTCTCCATAGGTACAGGCTCATCCCCAAGGATTGCTCCAACATCAAGTGAGAAGATTGAAGATGATGACAGTGCACCCACAGGAAGATTTGAAGCTGGATGAGGAGCTAGGCCGCTCGGACACCAGGCATTAGATTTGGACCATTAGGGTCAGATTTACGTTGTGGGTAGTTAATATTAGGGTTTGCGTGCGTAGATTTATTATTTATTATAGTGATTGTATTTCCATGTGCTAACCCGCTCTCTCCATAGGTACAGGCTCATCCCCAAGGATTGCTCCAACATCAAGTGAGAAGATTGAAGATGATGACAGTGCACCCACAGGAAGATTTGAAGCTGGATGAGGAGCTAGGCCGCTCGGACACAAGGCATTAGATTTGGACCATTAGGGTCAGATTTACGTTGTGGGTAGTTAATATTAGGGTTTGCGTGCGTAGATTTATTATTTATTATAGTGATTGTATTTCCATGTGCTAACCCGCTCTCTCCATAGGTACAGGCTCATCCCCAAGGATTGCTCCAACATCAAGTGAGAAGATTGAAGATGATGACAGTGCACCCACAGGAAGATTTGAAGCTGGATGAGGAGCTAGGCCGCTCGGACACCAGGCATTAGATTTGGACCATTAGGGTCAGATTTACGTTGTGGGTAGTTAATATTAGGGTTTGCGTGCGTAGATTTATTATTTATTATAGTGATTGTATTTCCATGTGCTAACCCGCTCTCTCCATAGGTAACAGCTCATTCCCAAGGATTGCTCCAACATCAAGAGAGAAGTTTGAAGATGATGACAGTGCACCCACAGGAAGATTTGAAGCTGGATGAAGAGCTAGGCCGCTCGGACACTAGGCTTTATATTTGGACCATTAGGGTCAGATTTACATTGTGCGTAGTTAAGATTAGGATTTTCGTGCGTAGATTTATTATTTATTATAGTGTTTGTATTTCAATGTGCTAACCCGCTCTCTCCATAGGTACCAGCTCATCCCCAAGGATTGCTCCAACATCAAGCGAGAAGTTTGAAGATGATGACAGTGCACCCACAGGAAGATTTGAAGCTGGATGAAGAGCTAGGCCGCTCGGACACTAGGCTTAAGATTTGGACCATTAGGGTCAGATTTACATTGTGCGTAGTTAAGATTAGGATTTGCGTGCGTAGATTTATTATTTATTATAGTGTTTGTATTTCAATGTGCTAACCCGCTCTCTCCATAGGTACCAGCTCATCCCCAAGGATTGCTCCAACATCAAGAGAGAAGTTTGAAGATGATGACAGTGCACCCACAGGAAGATTTGAAGCTGGATGAAGAGCTAGGCCGCTCGGACACTAGGCTTAAGATTTGGACCATTAGGGTCAGATTTACATTGTGTGTAGTTAAGATTAGGATTTGCGTGCGTAGATTTATTATTTATTATAGTGTTTGTATTTCAATGTGCTAACCCGCTCTCTCCATAGGTACCAGCTCATCCCCAAGGATTGCTCCAACATCAAGAGAGAAGTTTGAAGATGATGACAATGCACCCACAGGAAGATTTGTAGCTGGATGAAGAGCTAGGCCGTTTGGACACCAGGCATTAGATTTGGACCATTAGGGTCAGATTTACGTTGTGGGTAGTTAATATTAGGGTTTGCGTGCGTAGATTTATTATTTATTATAGTGATTGTATTTCCATGTGCTAACCCGCTCTCTCCATAGGTACAGGCTCATCCCCAAGGATTGCTCCAACATCAAGTGAGAAGATTGAAGATGATGACAGTGCACCCACAGGAAGATTTGAAGCTGGATGAGGAGCTAGGCCGCTCGGACACCAGGCATTAGATTTGGACCATTAGGGTCAGATTTACGTTGTGGGTAGTTAATATTAGGGTTTGCGTGCGTAGATTTATTATTTATTATAGTGATTGTATTTCCATGTGCTAACCCGCTCTCTCCATAGGTACAGGCTCATCCCCAAGGATTGCTCCAACATCAAGTGAGAAGATTGAAGATGATGACAGTGCACCCACAGGAAGATTTGAAGCTGGATGAGGAGCTAGGCCGCTCGGACACAAGGCATTAGATTTGGACCATTAGGGTCAGATTTACGTTGTGGGTAGTTAATATTAGGGTTTGCGTGCGTAGATTTATTATTTATTATAGTGATTGTATTTCCATGTGCTAACCCGCTCTCTCCATAGGTACAGGCTCATCCCCAAGGATTGCTCCAACATCAAGTGAGAAGATTGAAGATGATGACAGTGCACCCACAGGAAGATTTGAAGCTGGATGAGGAGCTAGGCCGCTCGGACACCAGGCATTAGATTTGGACCATTAGGGTCAGATTTACGTTGTGGGTAGTTAATATTAGGGTTTGCGTGCGTAGATTTATTATTTATTATAGTGATTGTATTTCCATGTGCTAACCCGCTCTCTCCATAGGTAACAGCTCATTCCCAAGGATTGCTCCAACATCAAGAGAGAAGTTTGAAGATGATGACAGTGCACCCACAGGAAGATTTGAAGCTGGATGAAGAGCTAGGCCGCTCGGACACTAGGCTTTATATTTGGACCATTAGGGTCAGATTTACATTGTGCGTAGTTAAGATTAGGATTTTCGTGCGTAGATTTATTATTTATTATAGTGTTTGTATTTCAATGTGCTAACCCGCTCTCTCCATAGGTACCAGCTCATCCCCAAGGATTGCTCCAACATCAAGCGAGAAGTTTGAAGATGATGACAGTGCACCCACAGGAAGATTTGAAGCTGGATGAAGAGCTAGGCCGCTCGGACACTAGGCTTAAGATTTGGACCATTAGGGTCAGATTTACATTGTGCGTAGTTAAGATTAGGATTTGCGTGCGTAGATTTATTATTTATTATAGTGTTTGTATTTCAATGTGCTAACCCGCTCTCTCCATAGGTACCAGCTCATCCCCAAGGATTGCTCCAACATCAAGAGAGAAGTTTGAAGATGATGACAGTGCACCCACAGGAAGATTTGAAGCTGGATGAAGAGCTAGGCCGCTCGGACACTAGGCTTAAGATTTGGACCATTAGGGTCAGATTTACATTGTGTGTAGTTAAGATTAGGATTTGCGTGCGTAGATTTATTATTTATTATAGTGTTTGTATTTCAATGTGCTAACCCGCTCTCTCCATAGGTACCAGCTCATCCCCAAGGATTGCTCCAACATCAAGAGAGAAGTTTGAAGATGATGACAATGCACCCACAGGAAGATTTGTAGCTGGATGAAGAGCTAGGCCGTTTGGACACTAGGTTTTAGATTTGGACCATTAGGGTCAGATTTACTTTATGCGTAGTTAAGATTAGGATTTGCGAGCGTAGATTTATTATTTATTATAGTGTTTGTATTTCAATGTGCTAACCCGCTCTCTCCATAGGTACCAGCTCATCCCCAAGGATTGCTCCAACATCAAGAGAGAAGTTTGAAGATGATGACAGTGCACCCACAGGAAGATTTGAAGCTGGATGAAGAGCTAGGCTGTTTGGACACTAGGCTTTAGATTTGGACCATTAGGGTCAGATTTACTTTGTGCGTAGTTAAAGATTATGATTTGCGAGCGTAGATTTATTATTTATTATAGTGTTTGTATTTCCATGTGCTAACGTGCTCTCTCCATAGGTACCAGCTCATCCCCAAGGATTGCTCCAACATCAAGAGATAAGATTGAAGATGATGACAGTGCACCCACTGGAATATTTAAAGCTGGATGAAGAGCTAGGCCGCTCGGACACTAGGCTTTAGATTTGGAACATTAGGGTCAGATTTACATTGTGCGTAGTAAAGATTAGGATTTGCGTGCGTAGATTTATTATTTATTATAGTGTTTGTATTTCAATGTGCTAACCCGCTCTCTCCATAGGTACCAGCTCATCCCCAAGGATTGCTCCAACATCAAGAGATAAGATTGAAGATGATGACAGTGCACCCACTGTAATATTTGAAGCTGGATGAAGAGCTAGTCCGCTCGGACACTAGGCTTTAGATTTGGACCATTACGGTCAGATTTACATTGTTCGTAGTTAAGATTAGGATTTGCGTGCATAGATTTATTATTTATTATAGTGTTTGTATTTCCATGTGCTAACCCGCTCTCTCCATAGGTACCTGCTCATTCCCAAGGATTGCTGCAACATCAAGAGAAAAGATTGAAGATGATGACAGTGCACCCACAGGAAGATTTGTAGCTGGATGAAGAGCTAGGCCGCTCGGACACTAGGTTTTAGATTTGGACCATTAGGGTCAGATTTACTTTGTGCGTAGTTAAGATTAGGATTTGCGAGCGTAGATTTATTATTTATTATAGTGTTTGTATTTCCATGTGCTAACCCGCTCTCTCCATAGGTACCAGCTCATCCCCAAGGATTGCTCCAACATCAAGAGAGAAGTTTGAAGATGATGACAGTGCACCGACAGGAAGATTTGAAGCTGGATGAAGAGCTAGGCTGTTTGGACACTAGGCTTTAGATTTGGACCATTAGGGTCAGATTTACATTGTGCGTAGTTAAGATTAGGATTTGCGAGCGTAGATTTATTATTTATTATAGTGTTTGTATTTCCATGTGCTAACCCGCTCTCTCCATAGGTACCAGCTCATCCCCAAGGATTGCTCCAACATCAAGAGAGAAGTTTGAAGATGATGAAAGTGCACCCACAGGAAGATTTGAAGCTGGATGAAGAGCTAGGCCGCTCGGATACTAGGTTTTAGATTTGGACCATTAGGGTCAGATTTACTTTGTGCGTAGTTAAGATTAGGGTTTGCGTGCGTAGATTTATTATTTATTATAGTGTTTGTATTTCCATGTGCTAACCTGCTCTCTCCATAGGTACCAGCTCATCCCCAAGGATTGCTCCAACATCAAGAGAGAAGTTTGAAGATGATGACAGTGCACCGACAGGAAGATTTGAAGCTGGATGAAGAGCTAGGCTGTTTGGACACTGGGCTTTAGATTTCGACCATTAGGGTCAGATTTACTTTGTGCGTAGTTAAGATTAGGGTTTGCGTGCGTAGATTTATTATTTATTATAGTGTTTGTATTTCCATGTGCTAACCCGCTCTCTCCATAGGTACCAGCTCATCCCCAAGGATTGCTCCAACATCAAGAGAGAAGTTTGAAGATGATGAAAGTGCACCCACATGAAGATTTGAAGCTGGATGAAGAGCTAGGCCGCTCGGATACTAGGTTTTAGATTTGGACCATTAGGGTCAGATTTACTTTGTGCGTAGTTAAGATTAGGGTTTGCGTGCGTAGATTTATTATTTATTTTAGTGTTTTTATTTCCATGTGCTAACCCGCTCTCTCCATAGGTACAGGCTCATCCCCAAGGATTGCTCCAACATCAAGAGATAAGATTGAAGATGATGACAGTGCACCCACTGGAATATTTGAAGCTGGATGAAGAGCTAGTCCGCTCGGACACTAGGCTTTAGATTTGGACCATTACGGTCAGATTTACATTGTTCGTAGTTAAGATTAGGATTTGCGTGCATAGATTTATTATTTATTATAGTGTTGTATTTCCATGTGCTAACCCGCTCTCTCCATAGGTACCTGCTCATTCCCAAGGATTGCTGCAACATCAAGAGAAAAGATTGAAGATGATGACAGTGCACCCACATGAAGATTTGAAGCTGGATGAAGAGCTGCGCCGCTCGGACACTAGGCTTTAGATTTGGACCATTAGGGTCAGATTTACATTGTGCGTAGTTAAGATTAGGATTTGCGTGCGTAGATTTATTATTTATTATAGTGTTTGTATTTCCATGTGCTAACCCGCTCTCTCCATAGTTACCAGCTCATCCCCAAGGATTGCTGCAACATCAAGAGAGAAGATTGAAGATGATGACAGCACACCCACATGAAGATTTGGAGCTGGATAGAAAGTAAGGCTGCCCTGATGCTTGGCATTAGATTTATAATTTTAATAATGTATTAAATCTTACCATATTGGCAACATACATGGTTTCTTCAGGGTCATACATTATGTAAACAATGCCATGAAATAAAATACCTTTAAATGGAATAGGTTTGCATGCATTCAATTCAATATTTACTGACATCAAAATAGGCTCAGATTGCCAAAAAGTTTCTTAATTTCTTTAATTAGATTTTCACCCAAATGGTATTATTTAATATTTTTTAAAGTTAAGGTTAGGTAGTTTGTGTACATTAGTATTGTTTTAGTGTTAATATATCCATGTGCATAATTACTCATTCCATAGGTCTTTCCGCCCACACCCAAGGATTGCTGCAATATAAATGGAGAAGATTGAAGAAGATGGCCATGCATATGCTTGCAGTTTTGGTGTCTGTCAGCTCATGACCGTGAACATCTAGATAAAAGAATGAAGAAGATGTCAGCACTGGAGGTGGTCACTGTCGCCTTCAAGACTAACTTAGACATCAACATTCTCTGTCAGAACATGCAGACATAAGATTTGGATCCCTTAGGTTGGAATACTTTTTGTGTAAAAAAATATTTTCAATGTTGGCTTTGTGCATGAGTGTAGAATATATAAATTAGGGAATTCGCATTTAATATTTTAATAACAGCTGCAGCATTTTTTTTCTTGCTTTTATTGCTAATCACTCAGATAATATTGTTTGGCTTTTTAGCAGAATTGAACTCAGGTTTATTACGTGGCTATTATGCATTTGTGCTCATACCAGGCTTTGGTGTAATTTAATGAGTATCCAAAATTATTTACACAGATATCACTTTTTGACATAGCTGTGGTATTTAAAATAATATTCATAACTTCTCCAATGTTGAGAGACTCTGAAACCATTAAAATTATTATATATTTAATCATAAACACTTTTCAGCTTACAAAGTTTTTCTTATAACTGTCTATTGCATTTTTGCAGATACATGCAAACACAAAGAGATGAAATGTATGATATCATGAGTGTGCTCTTTAATGATGGATATTTTTTCAAATGGCAAAGGCCTTGGTGGAGGATTAGGTTGCAGTAATAGGTCAGGACCTCACCCCTCAAGTGATGTTGCTAATTGTGCCATTGCTGTAGGGATGGTAGGGGGTGGAGGCGGTGGCCAGGGCTCTGTGGGACCTCAGGTGGGGCCCAGTGGGTCTGCCCAGTCTATGGGCGCACAACCGTGGCAGCTCTCGTCACAACCACCTCCCGAATATTGGTGCTCAGTGGCATACTTTGAGTTGGATTCACAGGTTTGTCCATCCCTCATTATCTTTTTCCATTTCATTCCACCAGTAAATCTTAACTTGCCTTTTGAATTACTATTTTCTTCGAGTCATTAAAACTAACTTATGTTGGAATTAACTGAAGGTAATTTCTAGGGATGGGATGGTTCCACTTTTCCCGATTGTGGTTCTATGAATTGGTTCCTGATTCTCGGTTGCGGTTCTGCTGTAGTCTTGATACTAGTACTGTCTTTAATACAGCAAATGTAATAATGAAATGATATACGCTTGAAGTACTTACTAAGAATATAATTTTTCAATATTTATCATTTCAAGAAACAGAATTGATTTCCATTTACAGTAAAACCTCAATTGTACGTAGTTGGAGGGACCAAAAAAGAGGCAGTATGTAAAGTCAAAGTATGTAAAATCACAGGTTGATAAAAATGCACTATGTAATAACTTTTTTCAGGTCTCTTCATTGTACATATTTAAAATCAAGCCATGAGTCGTATAAATATGTTTCATTGAATGAATTTTATTTGAATTACCATAAAAAATGCCTAGATAAATTTTTCGTATTAGTTATTCGAGTGCCAGTTATATGCTTATAAATAACAAAGAGAAAAACAACAAAAACTACAAAATAAAAGATTAAATTGATCATTTAAGGTTTTCCTGGTGAATTATGTACGTGAAGGTTTCTCGGGTTTCACACCGGGTAAGATTATTTAAATTGATCAACGTTTCGATGGCTGAGTCAACCATCGAAAGGTTGATCAATTTAAATAATCTTACCCCGATGTGAAACCCGAGAAACCTTCACGTATTAAATAGAGCCTTCTAAAAAAGATAATATGGCTAATATATCCAGGGCACACTTTGTAAATACATACTTGTGAAATGATAAACTGTCTTTCTTCAATTTTTCTGGGTACATGAATGTCGATCAACAATATGGCACGATTAAATATCTTTGAAGCACTAATTAATCATATGAGTGATTACTTATACTTTTTCTCCAGGCTCAAGCATATAAACATCAATTGGTTACTGTGCCAGCTTGCTCTTGCCCCACTAACAATACATTACAAGGATATCCCTTTTGTGTAAATGCTTGAAGGTTTAACCAAATGAATGCCGAAGGAATCCTGGTTTCAGAGGCAGTTTGTGCTGTGAAAGCAAAGTATTTTTTCAAGAGCTTGAAATTGACAGGGGCCTTCAGTGCACCATCTGGATGGTTGATGTGGTTCAAGCACAGACACTATATTCGTCAGATTTCTGTTGAAGGTGAAAAAAGCTGAGGAATTTAAAGCTCAGGTTCAGTATATCATTGAAAAAGAAGGATTCTCATCAGAGCAAATATATAACGCCAATGATGCTAGTACATACTGTGAGTGTTTGCCTCAAAAAACATTTGCTTACGAAACTGGAAAAAGTTCTGCAGGTCATACCCTTCAAAAATGACACCTTTCAGTTTTATGTTGTGGTAATGCCTCAGTCTCAGTTTTTGAAAGTGTGTTTTATCGGAACTGCCAAGAAAAACCTTGAGCTTTCTCAAAAGTTAAAATGTTATCCAATATATCCATTGATTACTACAGCAATAAAACAGCATGAATGGATGGATATTATGAACTGGATTAAAATGAAATTTGTCAATTGTAAACGTATCCCCAGATCTGAAACCGAGCTCAATAAATACTTCACCAATCCAATAGGGATACAAAGTCCGCTATGGTTGTTAGTAGACTGAGGTTGGGTGGTCTGTGGCATAGTGTGCATGTAAGAATGCTGAAAAGAATAGGTTTATATTCAACTAAAATACAGGGTATCTGAAAAGTCCTGCACCATAGGAGTTACAAATTGCTTTACACATCTACAGGTTATATATCTGCATATATGCTTTGAACAGCAAATTGGAAGGATTTTTTTGTACCCTATAAAGAATGTTCAATGTTTTCTTCCCATTGTTGAGTTTCAATGGGTGAACTACGGTATCATTTTAATATATCTATTGTGTGTGTATTGTTTTATTTTTTGACATGTCTCCTGTTCTAATTTATGTGAAATGTCAGAACAAATAAATAATTATTATTATAAAGCTTTCAATGGTTGCTGATGGCTGAAACTTTTTACTTTGTAGGTGGGTGAGACGTTTAAAGTTCCATCATCGTCTTGTCCGTCAGTGACAGTCGATGGATATGTGGACCCTTCGGGTGGGAGCAGATTTTGCCTGGGGGCTTTGTCCAACGTCCATCGCACTGAACAAAGTGAAAGAGCCAGGTTGGTTACTTTTAATCTGATGCCACTGCCTTGGAATTCTTCTGCACAACATACTAACGTGCTTGTGTTATGATCTTTGGAATATAGATTTGTATTATTTAAGATGTCAATATCTGCCAAGTGTTCTTTGAAGAAACTTTAAGGAATTTTTACAATAAAAATTGTCTTATCCTTCAGTACTGGGTTTCCCCAGCTTGAGATTGCCTGTTGCATGGATTAGAAACTTATTTGCAGCAAGGAAAACGATCTCAGACTTAATTTTTTCAGGTTAAATATTGTGGTATTCCATTATTAAATGAAATAAACTTTTTATTGCCCATAATATATTTTATTTAGCTTGCTGACCAACGCTTCAACTTAAGAAGTCATTATCAAGGCCAGGCCCGGCTTAAGGCCCGGAGCACCGCAGAGGAAGGGGCGCCATGATTGTGAAAACATATTTTTTTTACTATAATGTTTAACTGGTGAATAGGTTTGCTAAGTGAGGGGTGGGGGTGCAAGAATACTCTCTCGCCCAGGTGAAAATTTTGTCTTAAGCTGGCCCTGATCAAAGCCTTGATAATGACTTCATCAGTCGAAACCTTGGTCAGCAAGTAAATTAAAATTGAAGTAAAATCTGATGTTTTCCTGGCGTATAGCGTTATGGAAGACTATTCGGGTTTGCCACCGGGTCACTCCTTTCATCGCTGCCGACATTTCGGACCTCAAGTCAAGATCCGAAACGTCGGCAGCGATGAAAGGAGTGACCCGGTGGCAAACCCGATTGGCCTTCCATTATGTAAAATTGTTTCGTGGAGTTTACAAATTTCTTTCATTTATAGCCATGTCACTGATAAATTCCAAGATGACAATAATAGTTTAAATTATGAATACAGTAGAAACTCGAAATTACGAAGTTGACGGGACCGGAAAAATCGGCACTTCGTAATATCAAATTTCGTATGAACGAGTATCTTTCAAAAACATTCGCGATGAAGCTCTTTCTTTTGTTTCATCAAAAGAAAGAGCTTCATTCATTCATGATCAAATTTCTTTAAAAAGAAATTTTTTCTAATTCTGAGGGATATCCTTTACTCAGGAGGACTGTCACAAATATTGGATTCCTGCTCATTGCCTGTATGCCTTCTTAAATTACTTCTGTAAGTTATTGTGTGATATCACATACTATTTTCCTTGTTCTTATGCTCTTTGGTGTTACCATTTATTATTTTCATCGAATTGATGATTTTGTTCAAATTATAGTTAAATGTGCCCCAATTTTAGAGTTCTGTATTATAAAAAACGCCATATTGCATAATTTTATCCTTTTCTGCCTAAATCGTGAAATATTTTAGGTGGATATACGACATAGTTTCAGGCAATACTTTGTGGAAGTCAATCATACTGGAAGTCAGGGGCGGATTAAGGGGGGGGGCGGAAGGGGCGGCCGCCCCCCCCCCCCTGTAATTCCCAGGAAAATAGAAATGATGGTAATCATTAAGGTGGTTCTCCAATGGAAGTTTTTATTTCACCATCTCAGTATACATTTAAATATAATTGGAATGTGGTGTAAAACCCGCGAGACCTGCATCTTCACAAGAATGGCATTCTTTACATAGTCTGTAAACGTTTTTCAAATGTGATTAGAGAGCTTTACTCAATAATTTATCATTTCTACTATTTAATATAGCCACACCAAAACTATGTTCCAAGCGCTTCATTTCTTTTAACTTTCCGAGGGAGGTCCGCCCGGAGCCCCGTTTCGTTGAGAGGTATTGCATACCCCCAGGTGCCGCGGAAAGTAGTGAACCGCCCCGCCCCCCCGCAAAACAACGACCTTAATCCACCCCTGCTGGGAGTAAAGGATTGAACACTGCTGCTTCCGCAGTGGAAGCTGCAGTGTTTAATCCTTTACTCCCAGTGTTTTAGGAGGAAGTTTAAAACACTTGTTGAGCTATCATTCACGAAAATGAGTATTATGTATAATAAGTATTATGTATATGCTAGTTATGTTGTATTCAATTATAGTCAAGTTCTCCAAATGATTGACATTTATAAGCAAATAGAACCACCTAAATTGATTTTGTGAACTTAAATAAATAAATTATTGTCCACTGATGGATTTAACAAGTACTTTTTCTTAAGGCTGTTCCTTGTTCTACTTTATCTCTTTATTTTATGACCTTATAATTTTCCGAGAGAAGTTTGAATGGACATGCTTTAATTTTTCCAGTGTAGTGTCCTCCAGAGAAGTTGGGATTGGTGGGTGTTCCTTAGACAAGGATTATGACTGCTTACCTTACTTTTGCTAAATTTTAATCTACTTAAAAAAAAATGAAATCAAATTTAATTTTAATATTTGGCCAAAAATTAAGAAATAAACTTCTGTTTAGTGTTAACTTAATCATGAAATAGCCTGCAAATTTTGTTAGGTGATTTTGTGGTTAAAACTCCATGCATAGTAAATCAACTTTTAAGTAATGCATCTCTGCTAGCGCTCAATCATGACTCCTTCTGGAGCATGTGGAAAAAAGGTCGACCCCGCTTACAAGGGTCTGTTACCTGCCTGTGTGGTAAGGAGATTTTGATTTTGCAATTTGATTTTATCTAGCATTTAGAAGTAGCAAAAGAATTAAGCTGTTGGAGCAGAATGATTAGATTTCTTTGTTATTTCATATCACACTTGGATTGTAACAATGCAAATTATGCCATGGTTAAGGGGATTCTTCCGGAGTCTTGCACATTAGATTGCTTCAGATGCTAAATTTTGCCTAGTGATGAGTTTTAATATATTTTACAGGACTTCTCATCAACCAAACCTGAGAAGAAACATCCAAAAATCGGCTATAATCATTGGGGAAAAGTGTCTCAGTAAGATGTATCGAAGGATGCCTATTTCATTTTCTTCTGTGGAATTCCATGCATCCAAATGGTAAGTCTTACTGCATTTCTTTTGTTAGAGCTATTGTTTTAGGAATGTTCTTTTCCTCCAAGATTATTTAGTATATAAATGCAAATGTTTTAGTACTTTGTCAATTTCATTTACTTAAATTTACAATTTACTTCATTTACATGTATGAGTCATGTGAACTCAAGGTGTTGATAGTTTTGTCCCATTGTCCCATTGCTCTAATATGTTATTAAGTACTGTGAGAAGTTTATTTGCATTTGAACTACTGGAGATTTATCAAAGGAGCATAAATAAAAACACTTCTATCGCTACAAGGAAAGTAGCAATCCACCCCATCCAAAACAATGACCTTAATCTGACACTGTATGAAAATAATATGGCATACATTAAACTTCCAATCAAAAACTAATTGGTCAAATTTGGCAGTTTCCCTGAGTTAGCTCTAGATGTACTTTGTATGATTGGGAATGGGGTCACAATCCAGTCATGCCAAACCAAGACAACATAGTGTTAACTTTTATTCTGATTAATTGAAATTTGCTATTTTTTTATTACTCTCATCTCTAGTACACTTTTGATCTTTTCCAAAGTCCCTTTTTTCCAAGTGTCTTGGGGTGACTCCAACCAATTATTTGTAAAAGGTAACATTGCTTTTCATGGGCGCCCATACAATATTTTCCAGGGGGGGGGGCAAGACATAGTTTTAAGAAGGGGGGTCCAAGGAACCCTCTCCCGGAAAGTTAAGTGAATTTGAGGTCTCAGGAGTACATTTTTGTTACATCTTAGGTCAATGAAAATTTAAAAAATTTGTTACTATAATATTAATTTAATCCTGCAAAAACAACGAATAAAATTTTCCCTTCCCTATTTTACTTTTCCCGGGTGGCCTTGCCCCTGTGTATGAGTGCCCATGTTGCTTTTATAGATATATGTTCACTTACACAGCAATTACAGAAAATATCACCACCTCCTTTTACAAACAGACATGGTTCAGTCAATTGAAATGTGCACCTCAAGTTGATCAACGCTATTTACACTTATCATACCATGAATTGGAGGACTGTTATTGCCCATGGATTATGCCAATTTGGATACCCATTGAGAAGATGTAAATTATTTTCAGCACCCTGTTTCATACTACCTATAACTTGTCCATGTAAACCTTTTTAAGAAGGTAGTTATTCTAATAAAAGAAATTCTAGAATTCAGCTGTGGCTTAGAAATGGGAAATCTTCAAATCTAGTTCCACAGCTAACATTACTGAGATGCTAATAGTTGGAGTGCTCGCCATTGGCAAGAAGGTCTCATTAAAGCTGTTCCCATATCTCTGACTTAGTGTTAAGTCTTTTCCTGCATCGTAAAAGTGACCCATGTTAATTATTTTTCCCTTTCTACACCCTGTTAAAATTACCCCTTACCATTCAGTGATTTCAAATCCTCCTCCACTGTATTATTCAGTCCATCTGGCCCTACTCCTTTATGAAGCCTCACTGATTGACTGAGGTTCCAACAGCAAATCAGTATATATTCACTTGATCCCCCTCCCATGGATACTAAATAATAGATGAAACCTGGACAAAGTTTTGGTACTTTGGTTTAGGTAAATTATTATACTCTCCTACCTTTTATCAATTATTCTAAGCAACAGGTACTTTTGTCACGCTGGGAAATTAAATTAATTGTTATATATTCCTCACATTCTGACGCTTTCTTCTTCTTCAAGATATGTATCAAGGCTGTTCTTATGATTGTAGATCCTACGAATAAGTTCTAAAATAGGTCATTTGTTCTCATTACCTACTTTATTCAATAACCCCAAAGGGATGTGACCGACTTATAATGCTTTGTCACCTTGCACCTCTCATATCTCACATCTATTTTCCCTTTTTCCATTTCCTGTTTTATATTTTCTAGCTTCCCAGCCCACATCATTGCTCTAACATTCCATGTTGCTATTATTACCACTGCTTTGCTCCTCTTCTTTTCCTTCTTCTGGCCTATCCTCCTCCTCCACCAATTCTCCAATGATGATGTTGCACAAGGATTTCATGATTTGACACCTGCTGTAGTGGTTTGCATCCGGAGTTGCCAGGATTCAATTCTCTGTTATATTCTTCCATATTCAGGGTACCTAAATGATGGTTGGGCTTCCTCATCTCAGCTTCCCAACAATATTTTTAAACACCATCATGTGAACTATCTTTTGTCTGGCTCCTACTCTTTGACATATACTCCTACTCTCTGGCATTGGTAGCCCTCAAAAAAGCAAGCGATATTAGCCAGCAATCCCAGCTGTAGGGATGTGCAAGCCATTTCATTTCATCATGGATGTAGGCCAAGGGAAGGAAATTCTCAATATCAAATACGTAGGTTTTAGAAAAAAATGGGTAAAATTAGCATATTTGTACATGAAATTTAAATGCCATTTTTGTGGAAAGGATAGCTCTTAAGTAGTTGAATAAAGCAAATATTTGGGATTTCTTGCGAAGCAATACACATACCCCTTTGGCCCAAGGAGGAAATGTTGAAAAGTAACATTGACAGTCATCAATTGAAGACCCTCAGAATTAATTGCAAATCGCTTCACACCAAATGGTCATTGGCATACGGACCGGGAGGGTTTTAGGGTTTGAACCCCCCCCTTTCAAAAACATGTTTACCTTAAATCCTTTGTCGTTCGTTTACCTGAACTAGCATTTAGAATTTAGCTTATTGGGCTGAAAAATATAGGTAGTTGAATTGTCTTCACGAAAAGAGAATGTTAATTTATTATTGTTTTAGTGAATAATAAGCTAAATATCATTTTATAATGAAAACACAAAAATATTAATGAAACCCCCTAGAAGTCAAACCCCCCTCCCCAGAAGTCAACCATGCAAACGCCACTGCTAATGGTATCTTCATTAGAAACACTTAATTTTTTCTACATTCCTCCAGTGTTTCCATAATCCAATCTTCCACCTTATCTGCTCAAATTTTTCCTGCTTTAACAGCCCCTAATTCCTCATTACACATCCAGACATTTCTTTTGCCTCTTTCAAACCTCCTACCAGCCTCATTTTCTCCTCCACCTTATTCAACACCTCTTTAGTTTTCTTCCTCATTCCCCATTCTTCATCCTCCTCCAAAACCCATATCTCAAAAGCCTTCAATCTCTGCACATCCTCATTCCACATTGGCTAAGTTTCAGAACTCTCTGTAGATAGAAGATAGATAGAAGATCCTGTGTACTGACCTCAGGAATGTACTTACTAACTGTTCTTTTTTATGTGACTGAAGGTTAGCCTTTAAAACTGATACATATTTTGTTGTGAAATTACCCTGGCTCGTCCATTTCCCTGGCATTGTACGGCAGTGACTCTCTTGATTTTTGTTTTTTCATCCTTCGTTTTGTTTTTTTTTAATGACGTGAATGGGAACTTTTATCCTCCAGCGACCGTTTGTCCTCTAGCAACCTTTTGGAAACGTGGAGGAAGTGACAATTGGCTAACCTCCATACATATATGTAAGAGTTTCCACAGAAATTTTCTTCATGGATTAATTATCTTCCATCACTTTCCTTTGATTTAAATGCTTCTTTGGCCAGAGATTTCCTTCTCCTTATCCCTTTTCTGATAAATACAGTTTACTCACAAGTGCTCCCTGGATGACACTGCCAACCTGCTACCAACCTATAGGTGGTATCTTTACAGTTTTTCTACTTGATAACCTCATTTCTTAACTTATTTTCTATTTGCTGATTAATTTCTATCAACTTTGTTTAGCTTTGTTTTCATAACTAATCTCAAAACTTTTGGTTTCTTGTGATTAACCTTCATCCCTTACTAGCTCATGCATAGAACTTTTAATGCATTCAAAAATGACTAAGTCGTTTGGCCAAATGTCTGATCATCTTCCAATATTTCAGAATTCATTAGTTCCATACCTACATACATATTTTCAGTCCTACTTTAGGTTTCTCCCATCATTCTTCATCATTTCATAAGCATTTGTGTTTAACGATATGCATTGGCTAAAACTGAATTGACAACCCAATTGTTGTCCTCTGCGTAACACTGCCTACAGTTTTCGCAATCAGTTACTGCACATGAAGACTTTCTCATCTATGTAGGTTCTGTATAAGATGTCCATTTCCCCAGTCAATTCCTCATTTCTTTGATAACTCATGCCTCATAACTCATGCCTCTCTACAGAATTCATTTCAAAATCTGAGCAAGCAAAATTACGATTTTATTTCTTTCTATCAATATTCTTATTGCATCTGCAGCTTAAATCAATGGTATTACCCTAGCAGACCCTGCAGAACAGAACAGCCCTTAGGACAGACCTTTCCTTTGAATTATTACATTCAGTATGGTGATGATTTTTTGTTTTGGATTTGGTCATTTTACTTTGCCATGCAAAAGTGTCCTAAAAGGTGAGACCCTTTCACATGGCAGAAATGAGTCAGTTCTTCCAATGACGTCATTCGGATGACATGAGCAGCAAGATGACTTCAGAATAAGCTCCAAGACTTAAGTTTTTATTCATGAGAGAATGGAGCCAATTAGATGTTTGCATTCTTAACTACATATTTAATTGCTTATAATGCATTGTTAGAGTATACTATCTTGTTTACAGCAGCCTAGCAACAATTCATTCACAAATGAAAGTTTTTACCTTTTCTTACCATTTTCAACACTTAAGCTGCCTTGTTTCCAACAAACCTGGTCCCACTTTTTCCTTGTAGACATGGTTGTAATTCCAGCTTTTTAACTGGATGGCAAGGTCTACCGGGTGGTATGTGTTGGATCTGTGGGTTCAAGGAAAAAGTCGACATCTTAGCAAGAGGTTTAATGCCACACCATCATTACATGGCCGCTCTCGGTGTGCACGTCCGTTCGCTTCAGTTTCCCACCAGTAAGAGAGAGTCCTATATGCCCCAATTATCCCAACAGTCCAAGAAACAAAACACTCACTATATTCCCCAACATGGCGGACAGCGCACACCAGGCGGCAATACAAAAACATAAGAAGCAATAAACACACAAAAATACATAAAATCCTCACCCCTTTTAATTAAGAATATAATTTTTCAGTTAACTAAATAATCTCTAAGATAGGGAGGCTGCTTGGTAATCTGCCTCGGGCGGTTATCTTGTCCAGTACTGTTGGCTACTGCCATCGGGCCTTCCCTTCCTGCATCATCATCAGCCTCTCTCTCATGGCTAGGAGCAGTTGATGGACTACCAGTTACCATAATGGACTCCGGAACCGTATCTAGTATTAAAGGAGGTAGCTCTTCGCTCCAATCATATGAACTTCTCTCCTCAATATCTCCGTTCGGAGACCACACCTGTGAAGGGAACTGAAAATTGTTATTAGAAGAGATCCTCCTCTGAAGCTGATCAACATGACGTCTCTCAACTTTTCCCTCTTCAGTCTTGACCTTGAAAATTCTAGGTCCCTCAATTCCCACAATTGTTCCAGTTTGCCAAACCCTCTTACCCCCATAATACTGTCTAAAATAGACTAAATCCCCAAGTGAATATTTGTAAGACTTGAGTTCATCAGGTGGAAGGGAGGTCTGGGAATCCTCTTTGATTAGGCATGATTGATGAAGATTCAAGAAAGTGCTGTGCATATAGATTTGTGTTTGCCAATTGTTTGCCAAATTATTGCAATTTTTACTTCAAAACTCTGGGGTAGCAAAATACTGGGTTGGACAATTCTGGGGAGACAACTGCCACCTCCGAATTACGCCACTGCTTGTAGATGTACCTTTGGGGAATCTAAGAAAATTCTCTTTTATGTATTTCCTTGCATTGCTGTTGAATCAAAATACACCACGAGTATCATCACATTACATCCTGTACCTAGTCAACCCTTGATACACTACAACCTTTGTCACAGCAATCAAACCAAATGATTCACAAGAACCTTCCTTGTTTTGTATGATGTTCATGCACCATGCTAGTAAGGCTTTATTTCATTAGCGAATATTTATGCATTTTTCCATTTCTGAAATCCACCAGCTTACCAGAGGGTACTAATGAAATAAAAATAATTTGATTGAATTGATATCTCCCTTGCATGCATATTATGTTTTTTTGTGGCGAATTTTGTATGTTTTTAGATATTTTGTGGGAATGTTACATGGTTATTAATGTCCTAATCATGACCCTGGCTATTTTTAGGATCTGAAAATTGGACGTGTCTTCAAAGGCCTCTCCAGGATGTGAAGAAGAATTTCAGAGAAAAAATTGTCCCTTACGGAAGAAAGAAGAATGACATTATGTAACATTTTATAATGTATCAAATAGTATAATCATGTTAATTCATGTTTGTATGAGCATTTAAGGATGAACTCTCAGCAATATGTAATTATTCTTGATGGAAACATTTACTAAAAACACAACAGCCAACAAGCACCATATTTAGTCTGAGCGCTCAGATCAGAACCAGATTATCAGAAAATACTGGCCAGTATTTTACTCAGCAGGGAATGAGCTGAAACAACTCAGGCAGGAAATTTTTAGTGAGTAGAGCATAACCAAAAGCAATGCTAGGTAGATACTACTATTCCATGAGGGACATGACAGTAAAATGCAGTTTACACTTTGTGTAATGTGTGAATGAATGTGTGGTCGT
Source organism: Pyrrhosoma nymphula (assembly GCA_963573305.1). Lineage (NCBI taxonomy): Eukaryota > Metazoa > Arthropoda > Insecta > Odonata > Coenagrionidae > Pyrrhosoma > Pyrrhosoma nymphula. Next base: position 129,714,673 of record OY754335.1, on the reverse strand, counting down.
ATTGATTGTAGTTGTAGTCGTAGAAGGTGCGCACCTAACTAACCTGCTTGAATGAAATGCGGAAATCACCATGTGATACTATGCACTTAAACAAGGATCAGGCAGAGAGTAGGTCAGGTTGTCAACAACAGGCAACTACAGGCTATAGGTTTGCAAGGCCAGCAGTGAATAGTTGGCAGGAGACACAAATCCTACTACTCCCACACTACTGCTACCACACATAATTTATGAAGAACCAATGAAAATCTCTGTAAATATTTGGAGCATTAGTGTGGTGTATAAGCTATTTCAATGGTGGTATATTAATCATTAAGGCTTTTTCATTGATGATCGATGCTACTTTTAGTTGTAGAAGGGTGGGTGGGCTTTCCAAGGTTGTGGTTCGAACCCCTTCGGCGGGAGCTTTTTCACCCTTCTATTACTTTTTATGGTGGTTTTGTCTTTGCTGCCATGTCAAGAGAACATATTAAATTTTTTTGTTAATAATATTAGACATTAAACATTTGTTTGTAACTGTATAGTGGATCATTGTATTTTGAATGCCTGATGTTTGTGTGGCGATAGAAGTGGTTTAGTTGGGAGGTGAGCAGGCTTTCCAAGGTTGCGGTTTCAACCCCTTCGGCGGGGAGCCTGTCCACATTTCTACTACTCATTAATATTGTCATTGTAGTGATTGTCCATGGACAATATCAATGTATTTTATTGGTAATGTATTCCACAAATTTATATGTTTCTAAAGCTATAATACCAAAAGTGAATGAGAATATGTAATATGTTTGTTAAGGCGGCCTGTGAAGGTTTTGCGGGTTTCCCTTCACTTCGGGCAAATGCCAGGCCAATGCCATTCCCGTGTAAATAAAGGTTGAATTGTTAATAGCCTTTATAACTGGCTCTTCATTCATTACAACTTTCCCAGATTTTGGAAGAGAGATGGATTTGGCTGCTAGATACTACCATGAGAAGTGGAATGCTAAACATAGTTTCCTCACCACTATCCAAAACAATTATGGGTATTGTGGGTCGAATTCAGAATTTAAAAAGTCTGAGCTTTGAATCCTAATTTTTTTTCATCTAATATCAAATCCGAATCCTGTTTTCACCAAATTATGATCATCAATTCTTTTTCATCACTATTTAATGACTATATCCAAGTCCATCATCACATACTTTCCAAGTGTTTTAGGAGGATTCTTCTGCAATCAAAATCGGTTTACAATTTTTTTATATACTGCATTACCGTTAGTATTAAAAGATCTCTGCAGGAATACCGTTACTGTAACAGTAAATGTGTTTTTTATCACGAGATTTGTCAATGTATTTGTACTTATTTACTTTTGAAACTAGTCAGCGGCATTAGGAAAACCACCGTAGGATTCAAATTTCGCTGTTCAAGAAATCCTAATCCACGGCATGTTTCACTTAAAAAAATATTATTTTGTTATTAAAAGCAATTGAAAAATTTAAATATTAAGAAAAATATAATTCATTTAAATTTTAAATTAAAACGATTAACTTGTCTGCATGCAAAATTAATCAAAATACTAGCAATTTTTCAACTTATTTTTACGAAAAAAAAATGTTTCAATAAATGATCTCGAATTGGGAATCGATGAAATTTTTACAAGGTCGAAGAAAATTAGGATAGACTGCTTTGAAAATATTTCGTTCTGGAACCTTGAAACTTCAACAAGATATAAAGAAAAATATAATTTACTGAAACATTTTACTCTTCGGGATTCTGGCCTATAAACTCTCGTGCTTTACTGTCCGCGGCAACGAAAGATGATTTGAAGCACGAATGCAGTTTTTAGCATTTAACTATCAGAAACTATAACAACTAAAATGTATTACTTTTATTCGTTATTGTCCAAAGTAAAAAACCTTTTTCATTTACTTCAAAGAAAAATTTTGTTTCAGAGAAATGGTACCACTGAATGGAATCTGTAACCTTTTATTCTCTGGGCCTTAAAATCCTCGTGCTTTAACCTATGACTTTTTGTTCTAAAGGCCTAAGGACTCTTGTGCTTTATCGACCACGGCCACGAGAAATAGTTTATCCGGCAATGTTTTTTTGTTTCGTCCACTTTTTTAATTTTCGTTCAGAAACTAAAAAAAAAGCGAATCATTTAAATTAAAAGTTATGGAAGAAAGGAAAATATTTTTCAATTTACTATAAGGAAAAAATTAAAAAATAAAGCGAATTATTATATTCAAAGTTAATTTACAAAAGAACACATATTTGAATTTATAATTGCGAAAAAAAAATTCCTTTGAAAAGATTTCTCCAGTGGGGGATCGAACCTATGACTTTTTGTTCTAAAGGCCTAAGGACCCTTGTGCTTTAACGACCACGGCCACGAGAAATAGTTTATCCGGCGATGATTTTTTGTTTCGTCCACTTTTTTAATTTTAGTTCAGAAACTAAAAATAAAGCGATTTATTTAAATCAAAAGTTATTGAAGAAAGGAAAACATTTTTCAATTTACTATGGAGAAAAAAATTAAAAAATAAATCAAATTATTATATTTAAAGTTAATTTACAAAACAACACATTTAAATTTATAATTGCGAAAAAAAAATTCATTTGAAAAAATTTCTCCAATGAGGGATCGAACCTATGACTTCTTGTTCTACAAGCCTAAGGACGCTTGTGCTTTAACGACCACGGCCACGAGAAATAGTTTATCCGGCGATGATTTTTTGTTTCGTCCACTTTTTTAATTTTAGTTCAGAAACTAAAAATAAAGCGATTTATTTAAATCAAAAGTTATTGAAGAAAGGAAAACATTTTTCAATTTACTATGGAGAAAAAAATTAAAAAATAAATCAAATTATTATATTTAAAGTTAATTTACAAAACAACACATTTAAATTTATAATTGCGAAAAAAAAATTCATTTGAAAAAATTTCTCCAATGAGGGATCGAACCTATGACTTCTTGTTCTACAAGCCTAAGGACGCTTGTGCTTTAACGACCACGGCCACGAGAAATAGTTTATCCGGCGATGATTTTTTGTTTCGTCCACTTTTTTAATTTTAGTTCAGAAACTAAAAATAAAGCGATTTATTTAAATCAAAAGTTATTGAAGAAAGGAAAACATTTTTCAATTTACTATGGAGAAAAAAATTAAAAAATAAATCAAATTATTATATTTAAAGTTAATTTACAAAACAACACATTTAAATTTATAATTGCGAAAAAAAAATTCATTAGAAAAAATTTCTCCAATGAGGGATCGAACCTATGACTTTTTGTTCTAAAGGCCTAAGGACCCTTGTGCTTTAACGACCACGGCCACGAGAAATAGTTTATCCGGCGATGATTTTTTGTTTCGTCCACTTTTTTAATTTTAGTTCAGAAACTAAAAATAAAGCGATTTATTTAAATCAAAAGTTATTGAAGAAAGGAAAACATTTTTCAATTTACTATGGAGAAAAAAATTAAAAAATAAATCAAATTATTATATTTAAAGTTAATTTACAAAACAACACATTTAAATTTATAATTGCGAAAAAAAAATTCATTTGAAAAAATTTCTCCAATGAGGGATCGAACCTATGACTTCTTGTTCTACAAGCCTAAGGACGCTTGTGCTTTAACGACCACGGCCACGAGAAATAGTTTATCCGGCGATGATTTTTTGTTTCGTCCACTTTTTTAATTTTAGTTCAGAAACTAAAAATAAAGCGATTTATTTAAATCAAAAGTTATTGAAGAAAGGAAAACATTTTTCAATTTACTATGGAGAAAAAAATTAAAAAATAAATCAAATTATTATATTTAAAGTTAATTTACAAAACAACACATTTAAATTTATAATTGCGAAAAAAAAATTCATTTGAAAAAATTTCTCCAATGAGGGATCGAACCTATGACTTCTTGTTCTACAAGCCTAAGGACGCTTGTGCTTTAACGACCACGGCCACGAGAAATAGTTTATCCGGCGATGATTTTTTGTTTCGTCCACTTTTTTAATTTTAGTTCAGAAACTAAAAATAAAGCGATTTATTTAAATCAAAAGTTATTGAAGAAAGGAAAACATTTTTCAATTTACTATGGAGAAAAAAATTAAAAAATAAATCAAATTATTATATTTAAAGTTAATTTACAAAACAACACATTTAAATTTATAATTGCGAAAAAAAAATTCATTTGAAAAAATTTCTCCAATGAGGGATCGAACCTATGACTTTTTGTTCTAAAGGCCTAAGGACCCTTGTGCTTTAACGACCACGGCCACGAGAAATAGTTTATCCGGCGATGATTTTTTGTTTCGTCCACTTTTTTAATTTTAGTTCAGAAACTAAAAATAAAGCGATTTATTTAAATCAAAAGTTATTGAAGAAAGGAAAACATTTTTCAATTTACTATGGAGAAAAAAATTAAAAAATAAATCAAATTATTATATTTAAAGTTAATTTACAAAACAACACATTTAAATTTATAATTGCGAAAAAAAAATTCATTTGAAAAAATTTCTCCAATGAGGGATCGAACCTATGACTTTTTGTTCTAAAGGCCTAAGGACCCTTGTGCTTTAACGACCACGGCCACGAGAAATAGTTTATCCGGCGATGATTTTTTGTTTCGTCCACTTTTTTAATTTTAGTTCAGAAACTAAAAATAAAGCGATTTATTTAAATCAAAAGTTATTGAAGAAAGGAAAACATTTTTCAATTTACTATGGAGAAAAAAATTAAAAAATAAATCAAATTATTATATTTAAAGTTAATTTACAAAACAACACATTTAAATTTATAATTGCGAAAAAAAAATTCATTTGAAAAAATTTCTCCAATGAGGGATCGAACCTATGACTTTTTGTTCTAAAGGCCTAAGGACCCTTGTGCTTTAACGACCACGGCCACGAGAAATAGTTTATCCGGCGATGATTTTTTGTTTCGTCCACTTTTTTAATTTTAGTTCAGAAACTAAAAATAAAGCGATTTATTTAAATCAAAAGTTATTGAAGAAAGGAAAACATTTTTCAATTTACTATGGAGAAAAAAATTAAAAAATAAATCAAATTATTATATTTAAAGTTAATTTACAAAACAACACATTTAAATTTATAATTGCGAAAAAAAAATTCATTTGAAAAAATTTCTCCAATGAGGGATCGAACCTATGACTTCTTGTTCTACAAGCCTAAGGACGCTTGTGCTTTAACGACCACGGCCACGAGAAATAGTTTATCCGGCGATGATTTTTTGTTTCGTCCACTTTTTTAATTTTAGTTCAGAAACTAAAAATAAAGCGATTTATTTAAATCAAAAGTTATTGAAGAAAGGAAAACATTTTTCAATTTACTATGGAGAAAAAAATTAAAAAATAAATCAAATTATTATATTTAAAGTTAATTTACAAAACAACACATTTAAATTTATAATTGCGAAAAAAAAATTCATTTGAAAAAATTTCTCCAATGAGGGATCGAACCTATGACTTCTTGTTCTACAAGCCTAAGGACGCTTGTGCTTTAACGACCACGGCCACGAGAAATAGTTTATCCGGCGATGATTTTTTGTTTCGTCCACTTTTTTAATTTTAGTTCAGAAACTAAAAATAAAGCGATTTATTTAAATCAAAAGTTATTGAAGAAAGGAAAACATTTTTCAATTTACTATGGAGAAAAAAATTAAAAAATAAATCAAATTATTATATTTAAAGTTAATTTACAAAACAACACATTTAAATTTATAATTGCGAAAAAAAAATTCATTTGAAAAAATTTCTCCAATGAGGGATCGAACCTATGACTTCTTGTTCTACAAGCCTAAGGACGCTTGTGCTTTAACGACCACGGCCACGAGAAATAGTTTATCCGGCGATGATTTTTTGTTTCGTCCACTTTTTTAATTTTAGTTCAGAAACTAAAAATAAAGCGATTTATTTAAATCAAAAGTTATTGAAGAAAGGAAAACATTTTTCAATTTACTATGGAGAAAAAAATTAAAAAATAAATCAAATTATTATATTTAAAGTTAATTTACAAAACAACACATTTAAATTTATAATTGCGAAAAAAAAATTCATTTGAAAAAATTTCTCCAATGAGGGATCGAACCTATGACTTCTTGTTCTACAAGCCTAAGGACGCTTGTGCTTTAACGACCACGGCCACGAGAAATAGTTTATCCGGCGATGATTTTTTGTTTCGTCCACTTTTTTAATTTTAGTTCAGAAACTAAAAATAAAGCGATTTATTTAAATCAAAAGTTATTGAAGAAAGGAAAACATTTTTCAATTTACTATGGAGAAAAAAATTAAAAAATAAATCAAATTATTATATTTAAAGTTAATTTACAAAACAACACATTTAAATTTATAATTGCGAAAAAAAAATTCATTTGAAAAAATTTCTCCAATGAGGGATCGAACCTATGACTTTTTGTTCTAAAGGCCTAAGGACCCTTGTGCTTTAACGACCACGGCCACGAGAAATAGTTTATCCGGCGATGATTTTTTGTTTCGTCCACTTTTTTAATTTTAGTTCAGAAACTAAAAATAAAGCGATTTATTTAAATCAAAAGTTATTGAAGAAAGGAAAACATTTTTCAATTTACTATGGAGAAAAAAATTAAAAAATAAATCAAATTATTATATTTAAAGTTAATTTACAAAACAACACATTTAAATTTATAATTGCGAAAAAAAAATTCATTTGAAAAAATTTCTCCAATGAGGGATCGAACCTATGACTTCTTGTTCTACAAGCCTAAGGACGCTTGTGCTTTAACGACCACGGCCACGAGAAATAGTTTATCCGGCGATGATTTTTTGTTTCGTCCACTTTTTTAATTTTAGTTCAGAAACTAAAAATAAAGCGATTTATTTAAATCAAAAGTTATTGAAGAAAGGAAAACATTTTTCAATTTACTATGGAGAAAAAAATTAAAAAATAAATCAAATTATTATATTTAAAGTTAATTTACAAAACAACACATTTAAATTTATAATTGCGAAAAAAAAATTCATTTGAAAAAATTTCTCCAATGAGGGATCGAACCTATGACTTCTTGTTCTACAAGCCTAAGGACGCTTGTGCTTTAACGACCACGGCCACGAGAAATAGTTTATCCGGCGATGATTTTTTGTTTCGTCCACTTTTTTAATTTTAGTTCAGAAACTAAAAATAAAGCGATTTATTTAAATCAAAAGTTATTGAAGAAAGGAAAACATTTTTCAATTTACTATGGAGAAAAAAATTAAAAAATAAATCAAATTATTATATTTAAAGTTAATTTACAAAACAACACATTTAAATTTATAATTGCGAAAAAAAAATTCATTTGAAAAAATTTCTCCAATGAGGGATCGAACCTATGACTTCTTGTTCTACAAGCCTAAGGACGCTTGTGCTTTAACGACCACGGCCACGAGAAATAGTTTATCCGGCGATGATTTTTTGTTTCGTCCACTTTTTTAATTTTAGTTCAGAAACTAAAAATAAAGCGATTTATTTAAATCAAAAGTTATTGAAGAAAGGAAAACATTTTTCAATTTACTATGGAGAAAAAAATTAAAAAATAAATCAAATTATTATATTTAAAGTTAATTTACAAAACAACACATTTAAATTTATAATTGCGAAAAAAAAATTCATTTGAAAAAATTTCTCCAATGAGGGATCGAACCTATGACTTCTTGTTCTACAAGCCTAAGGACGCTTGTGCTTTAACGACCACGGCCACGAGAAATAGTTTATCCGGCGATGATTTTTTGTTTCGTCCACTTTTTTAATTTTAGTTCAGAAACTAAAAATAAAGCGATTTATTTAAATCAAAAGTTATTGAAGAAAGGAAAACATTTTTCAATTTACTATGGAGAAAAAAATTAAAAAATAAATCAAATTATTATATTTAAAGTTAATTTACAAAACAACACATTTAAATTTATAATTGCGAAAAAAAAATTCATTTGAAAAAATTTCTCCAATGAGGGATCGAACCTATGACTTTTTGTTCTAAAGGCCTAAGGACCCTTGTGCTTTAACGACCACGGCCACGAGAAATAGTTTATCCGGCGATGATTTTTTGTTTCGTCCACTTTTTTAATTTTAGTTCAGAAACTAAAAATAAAGCGATTTATTTAAATCAAAAGTTATTGAAGAAAGGAAAACATTTTTCAATTTACTATGGAGAAAAAAATTAAAAAATAAATCAAATTATTATATTTAAAGTTAATTTACAAAACAACACATTTAAATTTATAATTGCGAAAAAAAAATTCATTTGAAAAAATTTCTCCAATGAGGGATCGAACCTATGACTTCTTGTTCTACAAGCCTAAGGACGCTTGTGCTTTAACGACCACGGCCACGAGAAATAGTTTATCCGGCGATGATTTTTTGTTTCGTCCACTTTTTTAATTTTAGTTCAGAAACTAAAAATAAAGCGATTTATTTAAATCAAAAGTTATTGAAGAAAGGAAAACATTTTTCAATTTACTATGGAGAGTAATATTAAAAAATAAATCAAATTATTATATTTAAAGTTAATTTACAAAACAACACATTTAAATTTATAATTGCGAAAAAAAAATTCATTTGAAAAAATTTCTCCAATGAGGGATCGAACCTATGACTTCTTGTTCTACAAGCCTAAGGACGCTTGTGCTTTAACGACCACGGCCACGAGAAATAGTTTATCCGGCGATGATTTTTTGTTTCGTCCACTTTTTTAATTTTAGTTCAGAAACTAAAAATAAAGCGATTTATTTAAATCAAAAGTTATTGAAGAAAGGAAAACATTTTTCAATTTACTATGGAGAAAAAAATTAAAAAATAAATCAAATTATTATATTTAAAGTTAATTTACAAAACAACACATTTAAATTTATAATTGCGAAAAAAAAATTCATTTGAAAAAATTTCTCCAATGAGGGATCGAACCTATGACTTCTTGTTCTACAAGCCTAAGGACGCTTGTGCTTTAACGACCACGGCCACGAGAAATAGTTTATCCGGCGATGATTTTTTGTTTCGTCCACTTTTTTAATTTTAGTTCAGAAACTAAAAATAAAGCGATTTATTTAAATCAAAAGTTATTGAAGAAAGGAAAACATTTTTCAATTTACTATGGAGAAAAAAATTAAAAAATAAATCAAATTATTATATTTAAAGTTAATTTACAAAACAACACATTTAAATTTATAATTGCGAAAAAAAAATTCATTTGAAAAAATTTCTCCAATGAGGGATCGAACCTATGACTTCTTGTTCTACAAGCCTAAGGACGCTTGTGCTTTAACGACCACGGCCACGAGAAATAGTTTATCCGGCGATGATTTTTTGTTTCGTCCACTTTTTTAATTTTAGTTCAGAAACTAAAAATAAAGCGATTTATTTAAATCAAAAGTTATTGAAGAAAGGAAAACATTTTTCAATTTACTATGGAGAAAAAAATTAAAAAATAAATCAAATTATTATATTTAAAGTTAATTTACAAAACAACACATTTAAATTTATAATTGCGAAAAAAAAATTCATTTGAAAAAATTTCTCCAATGAGGGATCGAACCTATGACTTCTTGTTCTACAAGCCTAAGGACGCTTGTGCTTTAACGACCACGGCCACGAGAAATAGTTTATCCGGCGATGATTTTTTGTTTCGTCCACTTTTTTAATTTTAGTTCAGAAACTAAAAATAAAGCGATTTATTTAAATCAAAAGTTATTGAAGAAAGGAAAACATTTTTCAATTTACTATGGAGAAAAAAATTAAAAAATAAATCAAATTATTATATTTAAAGTTAATTTACAAAACAACACATTTAAATTTATAATTGCGAAAAAAAAATTCATTTGAAAAAATTTCTCCAATGAGGGATCGAACCTATGACTTCTTGTTCTACAAGCCTAAGGACGCTTGTGCTTTAACGACCACGGCCACGAGAAATAGTTTATCCGGCGATGATTTTTTGTTTCGTCCACTTTTTTAATTTTAGTTCAGAAACTAAAAATAAAGCGATTTATTTAAATCAAAAGTTATTGAAGAAAGGAAAACATTTTTCAATTTACTATGGAGAAAAAAATTAAAAAATAAATCAAATTATTATATTTAAAGTTAATTTACAAAACAACACATTAAAATTTATAATTGCGAAAAAAAAATTCATTTGAAAAAATTTCTCCAATGAGGGATCGAACCTATGACTTCTTGTTCTACAAGCCTAAGGACGCTTGTGCTTTAACGACCACGGCCACGAGAAATAGTTTATCCGGCGATGATTTTTTGTTTCGTCCACTTTTTTAATTTTAGTTCAGAAACTAAAAATAAAGCGATTTATTTAAATCAAAAGTTATTGAAGAAAGGAAAACATTTTTCAATTTACTATGGAGAAAAAAATTAAAAAATAAATCAAATTATTATATTTAAAGTTAATTTACAAAACAACACATTTAAATTTATAATTGCGAAAAAAAAATTCATTTGAAAAAATTTCTCCAATGAGGGATCGAACCTATGACTTTTTGTTCTAAAGGCCTAAGGACCCTTGTGCTTTAACGACCACGGCCACGAGAAATAGTTTATCCGGCGATGATTTTTTGTTTCGTCCACTTTTTTAATTTTAGTTCAGAAACTAAAAATAAAGCGATTTATTTAAATCAAAAGTTATTGAAGAAAGGAAAACATTTTTCAATTTACTATGGAGAAAAAAATTAAAATATAAATCAAATTATTATATTTAAAGTTAATTTACAAAACAACACATTTAAATTTATAATTGCGAAAAAAAAATTCATTTGAAAAAATTTCTCCAATGAGGGATCGAACCTATGACTTTTTGTTCTAAAGGCCTAAGGACGCTTGTGCTTTAACGACCACGGCCACGAGAAATAGTTTATCCGGCGATGATTTTTTGTTTCGTCCACTTTTTTAATTTTAGTTCAGAAACTAAAAATAAAGCGATTTATTTAAATCAAAAGTTATTGAAGAAAGGAAAACATTTTTCAATTTACTATGGAGAAAAAAATTAAAAAATAAATCAAATTATTATATTTAAAGTTAATTTACAAAACAACACATTTAAATTTATAATTGCGAAAAAAAAATTCATTTGAAAAAATTTCTCCAATGAGGGATCGAACCTATGACTTTTTGTTCTAAAGGCCTAAGGACCCTTGTGCTTTAACGACCACGGCCACGAGAAAATATTTATCCGGCGATGATTTTTTGTTTCGTCCACTTTTTTAATTTTAGTTCAGAAACTAAAAATAAAGCGATTTATTTAAATCAAAAGTTATTGAAGAAAGGAAAACATTTTTCAATTTACTATGGAGAAAAAAATTAAAAAATAAATCAAATTATTATATTTAAAGTTAATTTACAAAACAACACATTTAAATTTATAATTGCGAAAAAAAAATTCATTTGAAAAAATTTCTCCAATGAGGGATCGAACCTATGACTTTTTGTTCTAAAGGCCTAAGGACCCTTGTGCTTTAACGACCACGGCCACGAGAAATAGTTTATCCGGCGATGATTTTTTGTTTCGTCCACTTTTTTAATTTTAGTTCAGAAACTAAAAATAAAGCGATTTATTTAAATCAAAAGTTATTGAAGAAAGGAAAACATTTTTCAATTTACTATGGAGAAAAAAATTAAAATATAAATCAAATTATTATATTTAAAGTTAATTTACAAAACAACACATTTAAATTTATAATTGCGAAAAAAAAATTCATTTGAAAAAATTTCTCCAATGAGGGATCGAACCTATGACTTTTTGTTCTAAAGGCCTAAGGACCCTTGTGCTTTAACGACCACGGCCACGAGAAATAGTTTATCCGGCGATGATTTTTTGTTTCGTCCACTTTTTTAATTTTAGTTCAGAAACTAAAAATAAAGCGATTTATTTAAATCAAAAGTTATTGAAGAAAGGAAAACATTTTTCAATTTACTATGGAGAAAAAAATTAAAAAATAAATCAAATTATTATATTTAAAGTTAATTTACAAAACAACACATTTAAATTTATAATTGCGAAAAAAAAATTCATTTGAAAAAATTTCTCCAATGAGGGATCGAACCTATGACTTTTTGTTCTAAAGGCCTAAGGACCCTTGTGCTTTAACGACCACGGCCACGAGAAATAGTTTATCCGGCGATGATTTTTTGTTTCGTCCACTTTTTTAATTTTAGTTCAGAAACTAAAAATAAAGCGATTTATTTAAATCAAAAGTTATTGAAGAAAGGAAAACATTTTTCAATTTACTATGGAGAAAAAAATTAAAAAATAAATCAAATTATTATATTTAAAGTTAATTTACAAAACAACACATTTAAATTTATAATTGCGAAAAAAAAATTCATTTGAAAAAATTTCTCCAATGAGGGATCGAACCTATGACTTTTTGTTCTAAAGGCCTAAGGACCCTTGTGCTTTAACGACCACGGCCACGAGAAATAGTTTATCCGGCGATGATTTTTTGTTTCGTCCACTTTTTTAATTTTAGTTCAGAAACTAAAAATAAAGCGATTTATTTAAATCAAAAGTTATTGAAGAAAGGAAAACATTTTTCAATTTACTATGGAGAAAAAAATTAAAAAATAAATCAAATTATTATATTTAAAGTTAATTTACAAAACAACACATTTAAATTTATAATTGCGAAAAAAAAATTCATTTGAAAAAATTTCTCCAATGAGGGATCGAACCTATGACTTCTTGTTCTACAAGCCTAAGGACGCTTGTGCTTTAACGACCACGGCCACGAGAAATAGTTTATCCGGCGATGATTTTTTGTTTCGTCCACTTTTTTAATTTTAGTTCAGAAACTAAAAATAAAGCGATTTATTTAAATCAAAAGTTATTGAAGAAAGGAAAACATTTTTCAATTTACTATGGAGAAAAAAATTGAAAAATAAATCAAATTATTATATTTAAAGTTAATTTACAAAACAACACATTTAAATTTATAATTGCGAAAAAAAAATTCATTTGAAAAAATTTCTCCAATGAGGGATCGAACCTATGACTTTTTGTTCTAAAGGCCTAAGGACCCTTGTGCTTTAACGACCACGGCCACGAGAAATAGTTTATCCGGCGATGATTTTTTGTTTCGTCCACTTTTTTAATTTTAGTTCTGAAACTAAAAATAAAGCGATTTATTTAAATCAAAAGTTATTGAAGAAAGGAAAACATTTTTCAATTTACTATGGAGAAAAAAATTAAAAAATAAATCAAATTATTATATTTAAAGTTAATTTACAAAACAACACATTTAAATTTATAATTGCGAAAAAAAAATTCATTTGAAAAAATTTCTCCAATGAGGGATCGAACCAATGACTTTTTGTTCTAAAGGCCTAAGGACCCTTGTGCTTTAACGACCACGGGCACGAGAAATAGTTTATCCGGCGATGATTTTTTGTTTCGTCCACTTTTTTAATTTTAGTTCAGAAACTAAAAATAAAGCGATTTATTTAAATCAAAAGTTATTGAAGAAAGGAAAACATTTTTCAATTTACTATGGAGAAAAAAATTAAAAAATAAATCAAATTATTATATTTAAAGTTAATTTACAAAACAACACATTTAAATTTATAATTGCGAAAAAAAAATTCATTTGAAAAAATTTCTCCAATGAGGGATCGAACCTATGACTTTTTGTTCTAAAGGCCTAAGGACCCTTGTGCTTTAACGACCACGGCCACGAGAAATAGTTTATCCGGCGATGATTTTTTGTTTCGTCCACTTTTTTAATTTTAGTTCAGAAACTAAAAATAAAGCGATTTATTTAAATCAAAAGTTATTGAAGAAAGGAAAACATTTTTCAATTTACTATGGAGAAAAAAATTAAAAAATAAATCAAATTATTATATTTAAAGTTAATTTACAAAACAACACATTTAAATTTATAATTGCGAAAAAAAAATTCATTTGAAAAAATTTCTCCAATGAGGGATCGAACCTATGACTTTTTGTTCTAAAGGCCTAAGGACCCTTGTGCTTTAACGACCACGGCCACGAGAAATAGTTTATCCGGCGATGATTTTTTGTTTCGTCCACTTTTTTAATTTTAGTTCAGAAACTAAAAATAAAGCGATTTATTTAAATCAAAAGTTATTGAAGAAAAGAAAACATTTTTCAATTTACTATGGAGAAAAAAATTAAAAAATAAATCAAATTATTATATTTAAAGTTAATTTACAAAACAACACATTTAAATTTATAATTGCGAAAAAAAAATTCATTTGAAAAAATTTCTCCAATGAGGGATCGAACCTATGACTTTTTGTTCTAAAGGCCTAAGGACCCTTGTGCTTTAACGACCACGGCCACGAGAAATAGTTTATCCGGCGATGATTTTTTGTTTCGTCCACTTTTTTAATTTTAGTTCAGAAACTAAAAATAAAGCGATTTATTTAAATCAATAGTTATTGAAGAAAGGAAAACATTTTTCAATTTACTATGGAGAAAAAAATTAAAAAATAAATCAAATTATTATATTTAAAGTTAATTTACAAAACAACACATTTAAATTTATAATTGCGAAAAAAAAATTCATTTGAAAAAATTTCTCCAATGAGGGATCGAACCTATGACTTCTTGTTCTACAAGCCTAAGGACGCTTGTGCTTTAACGACCACGGCCACGAGAAATAGTTTATCCGGCGATGATTTTTTGTTTCGTCCACTTTTTTAATTTTAGTTCAGAAACTAAAAAGAAAGCGATTTATTTAAATCAAAAGTTATTGAAGAGAGGAAAACATTTTTCAATTTACTATGGAGAAAAAAATTAAAAAATAAATCAAATTATTATATTTAGAGTTAATTTACAAAACAACACATTTAAATTTATAATTGCGAAAAAAAAATTCATTTGAAAAAATTTCTCCAATGAGGGATCGAACCTATGACTTTTTGTTCTAAAGGCCTAAGGACCCTTGTGCTTTAACGACCACGGCCACGAGAAATAGTTTATCCGGCGATGATTTTTTGTTTCGTCCACTTTTTTAATTTTAGTTCAGAAACTAAAAATAAAGCGATTTATTTAAATCAAAAGTTATTGAAGAAAGGAAAACATTTTTCAATTTACTATGGAGAAAAAAATTAAAAAATAAATCAAATTATTATATTTAAAGTTAATTTACAAAACAACACATTTAAATTTATAATTGCGAAAAAAAATTCATTTGAAAAAATTTCTCCAATGAGGGATCGAACCTATGACTTTTTGTTCTAAAGGCCTAAAACCCTTGTGCTTTAACGACCACGGCCACGAGAAATAGTTTATCCGGCGATGATTTTTTGTTTCGTCCACTTTTTTAATTTTAGTTCAGAAACTAAAAATAAAGCGATTTATTTAAATCAAAAGTTATTGAAGAAAGGAAAACATTTTTCAATTTACTATGGAGAAAAAAATTAAAAAATAAATCAAATTATTATATTTAAAGTTAATTTACAAAACAACACATTTAAATTTATAATTGCGAAAAAAAAATTCATTTGAAAAAATTTCTCCAATGAGGGATCGAACCTATGACTTTTTGTTCTAAAGGCCTAAGGACCCTTGTGCTTTAACGACCACGGCCACGAGAAATAGTTTATCCGGCGATGATTTTTTGTTTCGTCCACTTTTTTAATTTTAGTTCAGAAACTAAAAATAAAGCGATTTATTTAAATCAAAAGTTATTGAAGAAAGGAAAACATTTTTCAATTTACTATGGAGAAAAAAATTAAAAAATAAATCAAATTATTATATTTAAAGTTAATTTACAAAACAACACATTTAAATTTATAATTGCGAAAAAAAAATTCATTTGAAAAAATTTCTCCAATGAGGGATCGAACCTATGACTTTTTGTTCTAAAGGCCTAAGGACCCTTGTGCTTTAACGACCACGGCCACGAGAAATAGTTTATCCGGCGATGATTTTTTGTTTCGTCCACTTTTTTAATTTTAGTTCAGAAACTAAAAATAAAGCGATTTATTTAAATCAAAAGTTATTGAAGAAAGGAAAACATTTTTCAATTTACTATGGAGAAAAAAATTAAAAAATAAATCAAATTATTATATTTAAAGTTAATTTACAAAACAACACATTTAAATTTATAATTGCGAAAAAAAAATTCATTTGAAAAAATTTCTCCAATGAGGGATCGAACCTATGACTTTTTGTTCTAAAGGCCTAAGGACCCTTGTGCTTTAACGACCACGGCCACGAGAAATAGTTTATCCGGCGATGATTTTTTGTTTCGTCCACTTTTTTAATTTTAGTTCAGAAACTAAAAATAAAGCGATTTATTTAAATCAAAAGTTATTGAAGAAAGGAAAACATTTTTCAATTTACTATGGAGAAAAAAATTAAAAAATAAATCAAATTATTATATTTAAAGTTAATTTACAAAACAACACATTTAAATTTATATTTGCGAAAAAAAAATTCATTTGAAAAAATTTCTCCAATGAGGGATCGAACCTATGTTGTTGTTCTAAAGGCCTAAGGACCCTTGTGCTTTAACGACCACGGCCACGAGAAATAGTTTATCCGGCGATGATTTTTTGTTTCGTCCACTTTTTTAATTTTAGTTCAGAAACTAAAAATAAAGCGATTTATTTAAATCAAAAGTTATTGAAGAAAGGAAAACATTTTTCAATTTACTATGGAGAAAAAAATTAAAAAATAAATCAAATTATTATATTTAAAGTTAATTTACAAAACAACACATTTAAATTTATAATTGCGAAAAAAAAATTCATTTGAAAAAATTTCTCCAATGAGGGATCGAACCTATGACTTTTTGTTCTAAAGGCCTAAGGACCCTTGTGCTTTAACGACCACGGCCACGAGAAAATATTTATCCGGCGATGATTTTTTGTTTCGTCCACTTTTTTAATTTTAGTTCAGAAACTAAAAATAAAGCGATTTATTTAAATCAAAAGTTATTGAAGAAAGGAAAACATTTTTCAATTTACTATGGAGAAAAAAATTAAAAAATAAATCAAATTATTATATTTAAAGTTAATTTACAAAACAACACATTTAAATTTATAATTGCGAAAAAAAAATTCATTTGAAAAAATTTCTCCAATGAGGGATCGAACCTATGACTTTTTGTTCTAAAGGCCTAAGGACCCTTGTGCTTTAACGACCACGGCCACGAGAAATAGTTTATCCGGCGATGATTTTTTGTTTCGTCCACTTTTTTAATTTTAGTTCAGAAACTAAAAATAAAGCGATTTATTTAAATCAAAAGTTATTGAAGAAAGGAAAACATTTTTCAATTTACTATGGAGAAAAAAATTAAAAAATAAATCAAATTATTATATTTAAAGTTAATTTACAAAACAACACATTTAAATTTATAATTGCGAAAAAAAAATTCATTTGAAAAAATTTCTCCAATGAGGGATCGAACCTATGACTTTTTGTTCTAAAGGCCTAAGGACCCTTGTGCTTTAACGACCACGGCCACGAGAAATAGTTTATCCGGCGATGATTTTTTGTTTCGTCCACTTTTTTAATTTTAGTTCAGAAACTAAAAATAAAGCGATTTATTTAAATCAAAAGTTATTGAAGAAAGGAAAACATTTTTCAATTTACTATGGAGAAAAAAATTAAAAAATAAATCAAATTATTATATTTAAAGTTAATTTACAAAACAACACATTTAAATTTATAATTGCGAAAAAAAAATTCATTTGAAAAAATTTCTCCAATGAGGGATCGAACCTATGACTTTTTGTTCTAAAGGCCTAAGGACACTTGTGCTTTAACGACCACGGCCACGAGAAATAGTTTATCCGGCGATGATTTTTTGTTTCGTCCACTTTTTTAATTTTAGTTCAGAAACTAAAAATAAAGCGATTTATTTAAATCAAAAGTTATTGAAGAAAGGAAAACATTTTTCAATTTACTATGGAGAAAAAACTTAAAATATAAATCAAATTATTATATTTAAAGTTAATTTACAAAACAACACATTTAAATTTATAATTGCGAAAAAAAAATTCATTTGAAAAAATTTCTCCAATGAGGGATCGAACCTATGACTTTTTGTTCTAAAGGCCTAAGGACGCTTGTGCTTTAACGACCACGGCCACGAGAAATAGTTTATCCGGCGATGATTTTTTGTTTCGTCCACTTTTTTAATTTTAGTTCAGAAACTAAAAATAAAGCGATTTATTTAAATCAAAAGTTATTGAAGAAAGGAAAACATTTTTCAATTTACTATGGAGAAAAAAATTAAAAAATAAATCAAATTATTATATTTAAAGTTAATTTACAAAACAACACATTTAAATTTATAATTGCGAAAAAAAAATTCATTTGAAAAAATTTCTCCAATGAGGGATCGAACCTATGACTTTTTGTTCTAAAGGCCTAAGGACCCTTGTGCTTTAACGACCACGGCCACGAGAAATAGTTTATCCGGCGATGATTTTTTGTTTCGACCCTTTTTTAATTTTAGTTCAGAAACTAAAAATAAAGCGATTTATTTAAATCAAAAGTTATTGAAGAAAAGAAAACATTTTTCAATTTACTATGGAGAAAAAAATTAAAAAATAAATCAAATTATTATATTTAAAGTTAATTTACAAAACAACACATTTAAATTTATAATTGCGAAAAAAAAATTCATTTGAAAAAATTTCTCCAATGAGGGATCGAACCTATGACTTTTTGTTCTACAAGCCTAAGGACGCTTGTGCTTTAACGACCACGGCCACGAGAAATAGTTTATCCGGCGATGATTTTTTGTTTCGTCCACTTTTTTAATTTTAGTTCAGAAACTAAAAATAAAGCGATTTATTTAAATCAAAAGTTATTGAAGAAAGGAAAACATTTTTCAATTTACTATGGAGAAAAAAATTAAAAAATAAATCAAATTATTATATTTAAAGTTAATTTACAAAACAACACATTTAAATTTATAATTGCGAAAAAAAAATTCATTTGAAAAAATTTCTCCAATGAGGGATCGAACCTATGACTTTTTGTTCTAAAGGCCTAAGGACCCTTGTGCTTTAACGACCACGGCCACGAGAAATAGTTTATCCGGCGATGATTTTTTGTTTCGACCCTTTTTTAATTTTAGTTCAGAAACTAAAAATAAAGCGATTTATTTAAATCAAAAGTTATTGAAGAAAAGAAAACATTTTTCAATTTACTATGGAGAAAAAAATTAAAAAATAAATCAAATTATTATATTTAAAGTTAATTTACAAAACAACACATTTAAATTTATAATTGCGAAAAAAAAATTCATTTGAAAAAATTTCTCCAATGAGGGATCGAACCTATGACTTTTTGTTCTAAAGGCCTAAGGACCCTTGTGCTTTAACGACCACGGCCACGAGAAATAGTTTATCCGGCGATGATTTTTTGTTTCGACCCTTTTTTAATTTTAGTTCAGAAACTAAAAATAAAGCGATTTATTTAAATCAAAAGTTATTGAAGAAAAGAAAACATTTTTCAATTTACTATGGAGAAAAAAATTAAAAAATAAATCAAATTATTATATTTAAAGTTAATTTACAAAACAACACATTTAAATTTATAATTGCGAAAAAAAAATTCATTTGAAAAAATTTCTCCAATGAGGGATCGAACCTATGACTTTTTGTTCTACAAGCCTAAGGACGCTTGTGCTTTAACGACCACGGCCACGAGAAATAGTTTATCCGGCGATGATTTTTTGTTTCGTCCACTTTTTTAATTTTAGTTCAGAAACTAAAAATAAAGCGATTTATTTAAATCAAAAGTTATTGAAGAAAGGAAAACATTTTTCAATTTACTATGGAGAAAAAAATTAAAAAATAAATCAAATTATTATATTTAAAGTTAATTTACAAAACAACACATTTAAATTTATAATTGCGAAAAAAAAATTCATTTGAAAAAATTTCTCCAATGAGGGATCGAACCTATGACTTTTTGTTCTAAAGGCCTAAGGACCCTTGTGCTTTAACGACCACGGCCACGAGAAATAGTTTATCCGGCGATGATTTTTTGTTTCGACCCTTTTTTAATTTTAGTTCAGAAACTAAAAATAAAGCGATTTATTTAAATCAAAAGTTATTGAAGAAAAGAAAACATTTTTCAATTTACTATGGAGAAAAAAATTAAAAAATAAATCAAATTATTATATTTAAAGTTAATTTACAAAACAACACATTTAAATTTATAATTGCGAAAAAAAAATTCATTTGAAAAAATTTCTCCAATGAGGGATCGAACCTATGACTTTTTGTTCTACAAGACTAAGGACGCTTGTGCTTTAACGACCACGGCCACGAGAAATAGTTTATCCGGCGATGATTTTTTGTTTCGTCCACTTTTTTAATTTTAGTTCAGAAACTAAAAATAAAGCGATTTATTTAAATCAAAAGTTATTGAAGAAAGGAAAACATTTTTCAATTTACTATGGAGAAAAAAATTAAAAAATAAATCAAATTATTATATTTAAAGTTAATTTACAAAACAACACATTTAAATTTATAATTGCGAAAAAAAAATTCATTTGAAAAAATTTCTCCAATGAGGGATCGAACCTATGACTTTTTGTTCTAAAGGCCTAAGGACCCTTGTGTTTTAACGACCACGGCCACGAGAAATAGTTTATCCGGCGATGATTTTTTGTTTCGACACTTTTTTAATTTTAGTTCAGAAACTAAAAATAAAGCGATTTATTTAAATCAAAAGTTATTGAAGAAAAGAAAACATTTTTCAATTTACTATGGAGAAAAAAATTAAAAAATAAATCAAATTATTATATTTAAAGTTAATTTACAAAACAACACATTTAAATTTATAATTGCGAAAAAAAAATTCATTTGAAAAAATTTCTCCAATGAGGGATCGAACCTATGACTTTTTGTTCTAAAGGCCTAAGGACCCTTGTGCTTTAACGACCACGGCCACGAGAAATAGTTTATCCGGCGATGATTTTTTGTTTCGTCCACTTTTTTAATTTTAGTTCAGAAACTAAAAATAAAGCGATTTATTTAAATCAAAAGTTATTGAAGAAAGGAAAACATTTTTCAATTTACTATGGAGAAAAAAATTAAAAAATAAATCAAATTATTATATTTAAAGTTAATTTACAAAACAACACATTTAAATTTATAATTGCGAAAAAAAAATTCATTTGAAAAAATTTCTCCAATGAGGGATCGAACCTATGACTTCTTGTTCTACAAGCCTAAGGACGCTTGTGCTTTAACGACCACGGCCACGAGAAATAGTTTATCCGGCGATGATTTTTTGTTTCGTCCACTTTTTTAATTTTAGTTCAGAAACTAAAAAGAAAGCGATTTATTTAAATCAAAAGTTATTGAAGAGAGGAAAACATTTTTCAATTTACTATGGAGAAAAAAATTAAAAAATAAATCAAATTATTATATTTAGAGTTAATTTACAAAACAACACATTTAAATTTATAATTGCGAAAAAAAAATTCATTTGAAAAAATTTCTCCAATGAGGGATCGAACCTATGACTTTTTGTTCTAAAGGCCTAAGGACCCTTGTGCTTTAACGACCACGGCCACGAGAAATAGTTTATCCGGCGATGATTTTTTGTTTCGTCCACTTTTTTAATTTTAGTTCAGAAACTAAAAATAAAGCGATTTATTTAAATCAAAAGTTATTGAAGAAAGGAAAACATTTTTCAATTTACTATGGAGAAAAAAATTAAAAAATAAATCAAATTATTATATTTAAAGTTAATTTACAAAACAACACATTTAAATTTATAATTGCGAAAAAAAAATTCATTTGAAAAAATTTCTCCAATGAGGGATCGAACCTATGACTTTTTGTTCTAAAGGCCTAAGGACCCTTGTGCTTTAACGACCACGGCCACGAGAAATAGTTTATCCGGCGATGATTTTTTGTTTCGTCCACTTTTTTAATTTTAGTTCAGAAACTAAAAATAAAGCGATTTATTTAAATCAAAAGTTATTGAAGAAAGGAAAACATTTTTCAATTTACTATGGAGAAAAAAATTAAAAAATAAATCAAATTATTATATTTAAAGTTAATTTACAAAACAACACATTTAAATTTATAATTGCGAAAAAAAAATTCATTTGAAAAAATTTCTCCAATGAGGGATCGAACCTATGACTTTTTGTTCTAAAGGCCTAAGGACCCTTGTGCTTTAACGACCACGGCCACGAGAAATAGTTTATCCGGCGATGATTTTTTGTTTCGTCCACTTTTTTAATTTTAGTTCAGAAACTAAAAATAAAGCGATTTATTTAAATCAAAAGTTATTGAAGAAAGGAAAACATTTTTCAATTTACTATGGAGAAAAAAATTAAAAAATAAATCAAATTATTATATTTAAAGTTAATTTACAAAACAACACATTTAAATTTATAATTGCGAAAAAAAAATTCATTTGAAAAAATTTCTCCAATGAGGGATCGAACCTATGACTTTTTGTTCTAAAGGCCTAAGGACCCTTGTGCTTTAACGACCACGGCCACGAGAAATAGTTTATCCGGCGATGATTTTTTGTTTCGTCCACTTTTTTAATTTTAGTTCAGAAACTAAAAATAAAGCGATTTATTTAAATCAAAAGTTATTGAAGAAAGGAAAACATTTTTCAATTTACTATGGAGAAAAAAATTAAAAAATAAATCAAATTATTATATTTAAAGTTAATTTACAAAACAACACATTTAAATTTATAATTGCGAAAAAAAAATTCATTTGAAAAAATTTCTCCAATGAGGGATCGAACCTATGACTTTTTGTTCTAAAGGCCTAAGGACCCTTGTGCTTTAACGACCACGGCCACGAGAAATAGTTTATCCGGCGATGATTTTTTGTTTCGTCCACTTTTTTAATTTTAGTTCAGAAACTAAAAATAAAGCGATTTATTTAAATCAAAAGTTATTGAAGAAAGGAAAACATTTTTCAATTTACTATGGAGAAAAAAATTAAAAAATAAATCAAATTATTATATTTAAAGTTAATTTACAAAACAACACATTTAAATTTATATTTGCGAAAAAAAAATTCATTTGAAAAAATTTCTCCAATGAGGGATCGAACCTATGACTTTTTGTTCTAAAGGCCTAAGGACCCTTGTGCTTTAACGACCACGGCCACGAGAAATAGTTTATCCGGCGATGATTTTTTGTTTCGTCCACTTTTTTAATTTTAGTTCAGAAACTAAAAATAAAGCGATTTATTTAAATCAAAAGTTATTGAAGAAAGGAAAACATTTTTCAATTTACTATGGAGAAAAAAATTAAAAAATAAATCAAATTATTATATTTAAAGTTAATTTACAAAACAACACATTTAAATTTATAATTGCGAAAAAAAAATTCATTTGAAAAAATTTCTCCAATGAGGGATCGAACCTATGACTTTTTGTTCTAAAGGCCTAAGGACCCTTGTGCTTTAACGACCACGGCCACGAGAAAATATTTATCCGGCGATGATTTTTTGTTTCGTCCACTTTTTTAATTTTAGTTCAGAAACTAAAAATAAAGCGATTTATTTAAATCAAAAGTTATTGAAGAAAGGAAAACATTTTTCAATTTACTATTGAGAAAAAAATTAAAAAATAAATCAAATTATTATATTTAAAGTTAATTTACAAAACAACACATTTAAATTTATAATTGCGAAAAAAAAATTCATTTGAAAAAATTTCTCCAATGAGGGATCGAACCTATGACTTTTTGTTCTAAAGGCCTAAGGACCCTTGTGCTTTAACGACCACGGCCACGAGAAATAGTTTATCCGGCGATGATTTTTTGTTTCGTCCACTTTTTTAATTTTAGTTCAGAAACTAAAAATAAAGCGATTTATTTAAATCAAAAGTTATTGAAGAAAGGAAAACATTTTTCAATTTACTATGGAGAAAAAAATTAAAAAATAAATCAAATTATTATATTTAAAGTTAATTTACAAAACAACACATTTAAATTTATAATTGCGAAAAAAAAATTCATTTGAAAAAATTTCTCCAATGAGGGATCGAACCTATGACTTTTTGTTCTAAAGGCCTAAGGACCCTTGTGCTTTAACGACCACGGCCACGAGAAATAGTTTATCCGGCGATGATTTTTTGTTTCGTCCACTTTTTTAATTTTAGTTCAGAAACTAAAAATAAAGCGATTTATTTAAATCAAAAGTTATTGAAGAAAGGAAAACATTTTTCAATTTACTATGGAGAAAAAAATTAAAAAATAAATCAAATTATTATATTTAAAGTTAATTTACAAAACAACACATTTAAATTTATAATTGCGAAAAAAAAATTCATTTGAAAAAATTTCTCCAATGAGGGATCGAACCTATGACTTTTTGTTCTAAAGGCCTAAGGACCCTTGTGCTTTAACGACCACGGCCACGAGAAATAGTTTATCCGGCGATGATTTTTTGTTTCGTCCACTTTTTTAATTTTAGTTCAGAAACTAAAAATAAAGCGATTTATTTAAATCAAAAGTTATTGAAGAAAGGAAAACATTTTTCAATTTACTATGGAGAAAAAAATTAAAAAATAAATCAAATTATTATATTTAAAGTTAATTTACAAAACAACACATTTAAATTTATAATTGCGAAAAAAAAATTCATTTGAAAAAATTTCTCCAATGAGGGATCGAACCTATGACTTTTTTTCTAAAGGCCTAAGGACCCTTGTGCTTTAACGACCACGGCCACGAGAAATAGTTTATCCGGCGATGATTTTTTGTTTCGTCCACTTTTTTAATTTTAGTTCAGAAACTAAAAATAAAGCGATTTATTTAAATCAAAAGTTATTGAAGAAAGGAAAACATTTTTCAATTTACTATGGAGAAAAAAATTAAAAAATAAATCAAATTATTATATTTAAAGTTAATTTACAAAACAACACATTTAAATTTATAATTGCGAAAAAAAAATTCATTTGAAAAAATTTCTCCAATGAGGGATCGAACCTATGACTTCTTGTTCTACAAGCCTAAGGACGCTTGTGCTTTAACGACCACGGCCACGAGAAATAGTTTATCCGGCGATGATTTTTTGTTTCGTCCACTTTTTTAATTTTAGTTCAGAAACTAAAAATAAAGCGATTTATTTAAATCAAAAGTTATTGAAGAAAGGAAAACATTTTTCAATTTACTATGGAGAAAAAAATTAAAAAATAAATCAAATTATTATATTTAAAGTTAATTTACAAAACAACACATTTAAATTTATAATTGCGAAAAAAAAATTCATTTGAAAAAATTTCTCCAATGAGGGATCGAACCTATGACTTCTTGTTCTACAAGCCTAAGGACGCTTGTGCTTTAACGACCACGGCCACGAGAAATAGTTTATCCGGCGATGATTTTTTGTTTCGTCCACTTTTTTAATTTTAGTTCAGAAACTAAAAATAAAGCGATTTATTTAAATCAAAAGTTATTGAAGAAAGGAAAACATTTTTCAATTTACTATGGAGAAAAAAATTAAAAAATAAATCAAATTATTATATTTAAAGTTAATTTACAAAACAACACATTTAAATTTATAATTGCGAAAAAAAAATTCATTTGAAAAAATTTCTCCAATGAGGGATCGAACCTATGACTTCTTGTTCTACAAGCCTAAGGACGCTTGTGCTTTAACGACCACGGCCACGAGAAATAGTTTATCCGGCGATGATTTTTTGTTTCGTCCACTTTTTTAATTTTAGTTCAGAAACTAAAAATAAAGCGATTTATTTAAATCAAAAGTTATTGAAGAAAGGAAAACATTTTTCAATTTACTATGGAGAAAAAAATTAAAAAATAAATCAAATTATTATATTTAAAGTTAATTTACAAAACAACACATTTAAATTTATAATTGCGAAAAAAAAATTCATTTGAAAAAATTTCTCCAATGAGGGATCGAACCTATGACTTTTTGTTCTAAAGGCCTAAGGACCCTTGTGCTTTAACGACCACGGCCACGAGAAATAGTTTATCCGGCGATGATTTCTTGTTTCGTCCACTTTTTTAATTTTAGTTCAGAAACTAAAAATAAAGCGATTTATTTAAATCAAAAGTTATTGAAGAAAGGAAAACATTTTTCAATTTACTATGGAGAAAAAAATTAAAAAATAAATCAAATTATTATATTTAAAGTTAATTTACAAAACAACACATTTAAATTTATAATTGCGAAAAAAAAATTCATTTGAAAAAATTTCTCCAATGAGGGATCGAACCTAAGACTTTTTGTTCTAAAGGCCTAAGGACCCTTGTGCTTTAACGACCACGGCCACGAGAAATAGTTTATCCGGCGATGATTTTTTGTTTCGTCCACTTTTTTAATTTTAGTTCAGAAACTAAAAATAAAGCGATTTATTTAAATCAAAAGTTATTGAAGAAAGGAAAACATTTTTCAATTTACTATGGAGAAAAAAATTAAAAAATAAATCAAATTATTATATTTAAAGTTAATTTACAAAACAACACATTTAAATTTATAATTGCGAAAAAAAAATTCATTTGAAAAAATTTCTCCAATGAGGGATCGAACCTATGACTTTTTGTTCTAAAGGCCTAAGGACCCTTGTGCTTTAACGACCCCGGCCACGAGAAATAGTTTATCCGGCGATGATTTTTTGTTTCGTCCACTTTTTTAATTTTAGTTCAGAAACTAAAAATAAAGCGATTTATTTAAATCAAAAGTTATTGAAGAAAGGAAAACATTTTTCAATTTACTATGGAGAAAAAAATTAAAAAATAAATCAAATTATTATATTTAAAGTTAATTTACAAAACAACACATTTAAATTTATAATTG
Source organism: Pyrrhosoma nymphula (assembly GCA_963573305.1). Classification (NCBI taxonomy): domain Eukaryota; kingdom Metazoa; phylum Arthropoda; class Insecta; order Odonata; family Coenagrionidae; genus Pyrrhosoma; species Pyrrhosoma nymphula. The sequence continues at coordinate 129,687,937 of OY754335.1, read as the reverse complement.
CGAAAAAAAAATTCATTTGAAAAAATTTCTCCAATGAGGGATCGAACCTATGACTTTTTGTTCTAAAGGCCTAAGGACCCTTGTGCTTTAACGACCACGGCCACGAGAAATAGTTTATCCGGCGATGATTTTTTGTTTCGTCCACTTTTTTAATTTTAGTTCAGAAACTAAAAATAAAGCGATTTATTTAAATCAAAAGTTATTGAAGAAAGGAAAACATTTTTCAATTTACTATGGAGAAAAAAATTAAAAAATAAATCAAATTATTATATTTAAAGTTAATTTACAAAACAACACATTTAAATTTATAATTGCGAAAAAAAAATTCATTTGAAAAAATTTCTCCAATGAGGGATCGAACCTATGACTTTTTGTTCTAAAGGCCTAAGGACCCTTGTGCTTTAACGACCACGGCCACGAGAAAATATTTATCCGGCGATGATTTTTTGTTTCGTCCACTTTTTTAATTTTAGTTCAGAAACTAAAAATAAAGCGATTTATTTAAATCAAAAGTTATTGAAGAAAGGAAAACATTTTTCAATTTACTATGGAGAAAAAAATTAAAAAATAAATCAAATTATTATATTTAAAGTTAATTTACAAAACAACACATTTAAATTTATAATTGCGAAAAAAAAATTCATTTGAAAAAATTTCTCCAATGAGGGATCGAACCTATGACTTCTTGTTCTACAAGCCTAAGGACGCTTGTGCTTTAACGACCACGGCCACGAGAAATAGTTTATCCGGCGATGATTTTTTGTTTCGTCCACTTTTTTAATTTTAGTTCAGAAACTAAAAATAAAGCGATTTATTTAAATCAAAAGTTATTGAAGAAAGGAAAACATTTTTCAATTTACTATGGAGAGTAATATTAAAAAATAAATCAAATTATTATATTTAAAGTTAATTTACAAAACAACACATTTAAATTTATAATTGCGAAAAAAAAATTCATTTGAAAAAATTTCTCCAATGAGGGATCGAACCTATGACTTCTTGTTCTACAAGCCTAAGGACGCTTGTGCTTTAACGACCACGGCCACGAGAAATAGTTTATCCGGCGATGATTTTTTGTTTCGTCCACTTTTTTAATTTTAGTTCAGAAACTAAAAATAAAGCGATTTATTTAAATCAAAAGTTATTGAAGAAAGGAAAACATTTTTCAATTTACTATGGAGAAAAAAATTAAAAAATAAATCAAATTATTATATTTAAAGTTAATTTACAAAACAACACATTTAAATTTATAATTGCGAAAAAAAAATTCATTTGAAAAAATTTCTCCAATGAGGGATCGAACCTATGACTTCTTGTTCTACAAGCCTAAGGACGCTTGTGCTTTAACGACCACGGCCACGAGAAATAGTTTATCCGGCGATGATTTTTTGTTTCGTCCACTTTTTTAATTTTAGTTCAGAAACTAAAAATAAAGCGATTTATTTAAATCAAAAGTTATTGAAGAAAGGAAAACATTTTTCAATTTACTATGGAGAAAAAAATTAAAAAATAAATCAAATTATTATATTTAAAGTTAATTTACAAAACAACACATTTAAATTTATAATTGCGAAAAAAAAATTCATTTGAAAAAATTTCTCCAATGAGGGATCGAACCTATGACTTTTTGTTCTAAAGGCCTAAGGACCCTTGTGCTTTAACGACCACGGCCACGAGAAATAGTTTATCCGGCGATGATTTTTTGTTTCGTCCACTTTTTTAATTTTAGTTCAGAAACTAAAAATAAAGCGATTTATTTAAATCAAAAGTTATTGAAGAAAGGAAAACATTTTTCAATTTACTATGGAGAAAAAAATTAAAAAATAAATCAAATTATTATATTTAAAGTTAATTTACAAAACAACACATTTAAATTTATAATTGCGAAAAAAAAATTCATTTGAAAAAATTTCTCCAATGAGGGATCGAACCTATGACTTTTTGTTCTAAAGGCCTAAGGACCCTTGTGCTTTAACGACCACGGCCACGAGAAATAGTTTATCCGGCGATGATTTTTTGTTTCGTCCACTTTTTTAATTTTAGTTCAGAAACTAAAAATAAAGCGATTTATTTAAATCAAAAGTTATTGAAGAAAGGAAAACATTTTTCAATTTACTATGGAGAAAAAAATTAAAAAATAAATCAAATTATTATATTTAAAGTTAATTTACAAAACAACACATTTAAATTTATAATTGCGAAAAAAAAATTCATTTGAAAAAATTTCTCCAATGAGGGATCGAACCTATGACTTCTTGTTCTACAAGCCTAAGGACGCTTGTGCTTTAACGACCACGGCCACGAGAAATAGTTTATCCGGCGATGATTTTTTGTTTCGTCCACTTTTTTAATTTTAGTTCAGAAACTAAAAATAAAGCGATTTATTTAAATCAAAAGTTATTGAAGAAAGGAAAACATTTTTCAATTTACTATGGAGAAAAAAATTAAAAAATAAATCAAATTATTATATTTAAAGTTAATTTACAAAACAACACATTTAAATTTATAATTGCGAAAAAAAAATTCATTTGAAAAAATTTCTCCAATGAGGGATCGAACCTATGACTTTTTGTTCTAAAGGCCTAAGGACACTTGTGCTTTATCGACCACGGCCACGAGAAATAGTTTATCCGGCGATGATTTTTTGTTTCGTCCACTTTTTTAATTTTAGTTCAGAAACTAAAAATAAAGCGATTTATTTAAATCAAAAGTTATTGAAGAAAGGAAAACATTTTTCAATTTACTATGGAGAAAAAAATTAAAAAATAAATCAAATTATTATATTTACAGTTAATTTACAAAACAACACATTTAAATTTATAATTGTGAAAAAAAAATTCATTTGAAAAAATTTCTCCAATGAGGGATCGAACCTATGACTTTTTGTTCTAAAGGCCTAAGGACACTTGTGCTTTATCGACCACGGCCACGAGAAATAGTTTATCCGGCGATGATTTTTTGTTTCGTCCACTTTTTTAATTTTAGTTCAGAAACTAAAAATAAAGCGATTTATTTAAATCAAAAGTTATTGAAGAAAGGAAAACATTTTTCAATTTACTATGGAGAAAAAAATTAAAAAATAAATCAAATTATTATATTTACAGTTAATTTACAAAACAACACATTTAAATTTATAATTGCGAAAAAAAAATTCATTTGAAAAAATTTCTCCAATGAGGGATCGAACCTATGACTTTTTGTTCTACAAGCCTAAGGACCCTTGTGCTTTAACGACCACGGCCACGAGAAATAGTTTATCCGGCGATGATTTTTTGTTTCGTCCACTTTTTTAATTTTAGTTCAGAAACTAAAAATAAAGCGATTTATTTAAATCAAAAGTTATTGAAGAAAGGAAAACATTTTTCAATTTACTATGGAGAAAAAAATTAAAAAATAAATCAAATTATTATATTTAAAGTTAATTTACAAAAGAACACATTTAAATTTATAATTGTGAAAAAAAAAATTCCTTTGAAAAAATTTCTCCGATTGAACCTATGACTTTTTGTTCTAAAGGCTTTCACGACCACGGCCACGAGATACAATTTGTCCGGTGATGTTTGTTTGTTTGGATTATTTTTTTTAATTTTCGTGCAGAAACTAAAAAAAAGCAAATTAATTGTATTAATAGTTATCTAAGAAAAGAAGATATTTTGGAATTTTTTATGGCGAAAATAATTCCTTAAAAAAATTGCGTCAATGTATACCTATGACCTTTTGTTCTTCAGGCCTAAAGACCCTTGTGCTTTAACAAGAATACATAATACAATTTATTATTGCGATAAATTAAATTCTTTTAAAAAATTGCGCCAATGTGGGATTGAACCTATGACCTTTTGTTCTGTAGGACTAAAGATCCTTGTGCTTGGTCGAACTCGGCCACGAGAAATAGTTCTACTTCTAGTTTTGTCTACTTTTTTGTTTTTCGTTCTGAAACTTTAAAAAATAAAGCGAATTCATTGTATTCAAATTGATAAAAAGAAATTAACACATTTTTTGATAATTTATTACGAAAAAAAAACGAATTTTGCGAATTAATTATTATAAAAAATATCGAATAAAAGAGTACATTTTTCAATTTTTTATTACGAAAAAGAAATTCTTTATAAATAAACGACCCAGAGTGGGATCGAACCTATGACCATTTGATATAAGAAGCCTAAAGACCCTTGTACTTTTACGACCACGGCCACGAGAAATAGTATGTCCAGCGATTTTTCTTTGTTTGGACTACTTTTTTATTTTTCGTTTAGAAACTTTAGAAAATGAAGCGAATTTAACGTAATTTAAGAAAAGATCACATATTTCAATTTGTTCTTGCGAAAAAAAATTTCCTTTAAAAATTTCGCCAATGTGGGATTTAACCTTTGACCTTTTGTTCTTAAGGCAAAAAGTCCCTTGCGCTTTAACCGCGTGAAATAGTTCGTCCGTCGATGTTTGTTTGTTTGGATTTTTTTTTATTTTTCGATCAGAAACTTGTAAAAATAAAGTGGAATTATTACATTATTAGTTATCTAAGAAAAGAACATTTTTCTATTGATTTTTTGGAAAAATTATCCTTTAATAAATTGTGCCAATGTTAAAGCCTATAGATCCTTGCGCTTTAACGTCTACGGCCACGAGAAATAGTTTGTCTGCCAATGTTTTTTTTTGGACTATTTTTAATTTTTTGTTCAGATACTAAAAACGCATTTTTCAATCTATTTTTGCGAAAAAATATCCTTTTAAAAATTTCGCCAATGTGGAATCGAACCTATGACCGACAGGACTGAGGAGGTAATGCCAAAAGATCTTTGCGCTCTTATGACCACGGCCGGTGATATTGGTTTGTTTGGACTAGTTTTTTATTTTTCGTTTAGAATCTTTAAAACTTAAAGCCAATTAATTATTTAAAAAGTTATCTAAGAAAAGAGCACATTTTCGAATTTACTATTGCGAAAAATTTCCTTTAAAAATATGCGCCAATGTGGGATCGAAACTATGACCATTTCTTAAGGCCTAGAGACCCTTGTGCATTTACGACCGAGGCCACGAGAAATGGTTTGTCCGGCCATTTTTTTTTGTTTGGACTACTTTTTTTTTCGCGCAGAAACTAAAAAAAGGAAATTAATTATATTAAAAGTTATCTAAGAAAAGAACATATTTTGCACAAATAGCGAATAAAAATTTCTTTTAAAAAGTCCGCCAATGTAGGATGGAACCTATGTCCTTTTGTTCTTCAGGCCTAAAGACCCTTGTGCTTTAACATCCACGGCCACGGGAAATGGTTTGTCCGTCGATGTTTGTTTGTTTGGACCTCTTTTTTATTTTTGGTTTAGAAACTTTAAAAAATAAAGCGAATTAATTGTATTCAAAGTTATTTTACAATAAACACATTTTTCAATTTATTTTTGCGAAAAAAAATTCCTTTAAAAAAATGTGCCAATGTGGGATCGAACCTATATCCTTTTGTAATAAAAGCCTAGAGACCCTTGTGCTTTTACGACAACGGCCACGAGAAATACTTTGTCCTTCCATTTTAATTTGTTTTGACTTCTTTTTTATATTTCTTTCAGAAACTTTAAAAAATAAAGCGAAATAATTATATTCAAAATTATTTTACAATGAACACATTTTTCATTTTATTTTTGCGAAAAAAAATTCATGTAAAAAATTGCGCCAATGTGGTATCGAACCTATGACCTTTTGTTCTTAAAGCCTAAAGATCCTTGCGCTTTAACAACCACGGCCACGAGAAATAGTTTGTCCGCGGATGTTTGTTTTTTGTCTATTTTTTATTTTTCGTTCAGATACTTTAAAAAATATAGCGAATTATTTAATTTTAAAGTTGAAAAAACGCATTTTTCAATCTATTTTTGCGAAAAAAAACCTTTAAAAAATTTCGCCAATGTGGAATCGAACGTATGACCTTTTGTTCTTAATGCTAAAATATCCTTGCGCTCTTACGACCACGGCCACGACTGATTGACCGGTGATATTGGTTTTTTTGGACCTTTTTTTTATTTTTCGTTTAGAGACTTTAAAAAAGAAAGCGAATTAATTATATTCAAAGTTGTCCAACAGAAGAACACATTTTTCAATTTATTATGGCAAAAAAAAATTCCTTTAAAAAATGTCGCCAATGTGGGATCGAACATATGACCTTTTGTTCATAAGGGCTAAAGACCCTTGTGCTTTAACGACCACGGCCACGAGAAATAGTTTGTCCGGAAATGTTTGTTTGTTCGGGCCACTTTTTTAATTTTCGTTCCGAATTTTTTAAAAACTTAAGCGAATTAATAAAGTTTTAAGTTTTCTAAAAAAAGAACACATTTCTCAATTTACTATGAATAAATACAAATTCTTTAAAAAAATTGCGCCAATTCTGAATCGAACCTATGACCTTTTGTTCTTACGGCCTTTGTGCTTTAGCGACCACGGCCCCGATTAATAGTTTGAAAGACGATGTCTTTAGCGTTTGGACTAATTTTTTTATTTTTGTTCAGAAACTTTTTTAACTTCAGCGATATACTTCTATTCGATGTTATTTAAAAAAATTAACACATTTTTTATTATGGAGAAAAAGAGTTTTTATAAAAATTGTGGCTATATGGACTTGAACCTGTCCTTTTGTTCTTAATGCCTTAAGACACTTGTTCTTTAACGACCACGAGAAATAGTTTGACCGGCGATGTTACTTGCATTTCGACTACTTTTTTAATTTTCGTTCAGGGACTTCAAAATTTTAAGCATTTTACTTCTATCCGAATTTTATTAACAAAGGGACATATTTTTCTTATGGCGGAAAGGTATTTAATGATTTATTTGTAGTATACATTCAAAATTTACATTGAATGACATGGCATTATCTAATTTGATTTTTTAAACGTAATATTTTATCATTTTAATTGAAATTGTTCATCTCATCACTTGGTTGGCATCATACTGTTAATCTGTAATTAAGGACATTCGTCTTGTAGACGTTACCTAGGCCGAGGCCACATTACCTACTTACATGATTTTATGACTCCTTTTTTATTAATTGTAGTTCATATAGTTGAAGGGGAGAATAAAAACTAAAGTATTTGAAGTATTTATTCCAAATTTACATTGAATGACATTACATGGCATGGTATTATCTAATTTTAATATTACACGAAATATTTAAACATTTAAATTGACATTTTTCGTCTTTTTACATGGTTGTCATCATATTGTTAATCTGTTTCTTAAAATTTATCTGGGAGCACTCAAAAATTCAGTTACCAAGAGAACACCAATATTAATGTGGTGTCACCAATTACCTCAGAGTCAAATAAATGCCGCTAAGATTATTTGCAACAAGACATTTCAGTGGTTTATGACCTTTGGTTCTCCTATGTTAAGGAAACCTCTGGAAACCATTGAAGAGAAAGTAAGAAATTAACTTGGTATCTTTTTTATTGCATTTAAGAAAAACCAATCTCTCAAATACATGCATTTAAAAATGTATGATGCCGCAAACGAATTTTTCCACAGCTCTCTGCATATAACGTGGAAGGAGTTGGCGATAGGTCTTTCAGACGATTTCTGTTAAAAATTACCTAATTAGATAACTTCCAAAACAACCTTAGACGTATAAAAAGATATTACCTGATACGCATCTTCCTGCAGCCAAATATTATGTCTTCCTATGTTATAACAATTATTGAGGTTTTTAATATGGTAAAGGAAGAAATTATATAAAATCAGATGAAAATGAACTTAGGATATTACCTGTAATATTTATCTGTTTTTATTGCTTATAATCTTCATAGCTTCGCAAAGAAATTCAATAAGTAACAAGAGTTTTTACAATTGAACACTTGATTTCACTGAACAATAATGTACAATTGTCTCAATGTTTTCAGATAAAAAAGGTGACAGGAAACTGATAAATAATACCAACTGCATTCGCCAAGGGAAGGTCATGCAAGTTATTAAAATATAAAATGTTGATCAAAGCATCAACACAGATTTTGACGCAGTGACAGTTCATACACTAATAAAAAATGGCTATGACCTTCCCTTGTTCCACCCCCTCGCCACGATGAGGCAGCAGTTTGGATTTGAGGGGGGCATGCACTACGCTACATCTACTTCTACCCCATTGTGCTACTACATATTAACTACAGGAATTAGTGGTTACGGGGGAAGGAAAATCAAGCCGAAGGATTACAGTACAGATAAAATAACCATGCTACCATACTATTCCATTCACTTATCACATTCACACATTCACACATGAAAAACAAAGCCGCCTTAATATATACGAAAACGCCTAATACTCCATTATAGTACGCTAAAGTTCTCATATATCTAATTTTCGCAAGGTCAAAATGACTTCGTAAGTTATACGGTGAGCTTTTAATTTACACCTACCTACCTAAAACATGACTTAGCGTTATACCTACTAGTGCACTAGTATCTAATCACCTCGCAAACTGACTGAACACGACCTGCCTGACCTGCCACACTGCCTACCATCACCACATACAACAAAAATGCAAAACTACAATGACCCTTTACAAAAGAGAAGTTACAAAACATTTCAAGTCAAAAATAGTTCATTGATCACACACGAAGCACACATGGAACATCTTTGGTCTTCTTCATCGTATCCCGCCGTTCTTCGTTTCCTCCAAAGTCCGGTTTTGCGTAGTTTCAGCAGTTGAACCATAGGCCTCAAAAAACCTAAAATTCATAAAATAATCTAAAAGCTGGGAAACTCCGAAACACACAACATAAAATTGATATCATTGAAGCAGGGAAAACCAGTTTGCATCTACATTATTTCAGTGACTCATTAGTTACAAAAAAGGGAAAAAAATGAAACAACGAGATATAAATTACTTTATTACACAATGATTAAATGTAAAATTAAGTTATATATATATATATATATATATACTGAATTAAGGCTTTGAATGGTAAAAGTTTTCAATTTTGATGCTTCTTTCGAGAAAATTAAATTTATATCAACATAAGATAGTTCAATATTATAAGACAAATCTGGCAATCAGTAAGATAATTTGAAAACATTCTGTGAAAGTATTTGTGGGAAGTAACCATTTCCTTTGGCTACACACAGATGTAGAATAGAAGTAACATAAAGAAGAGATCCAACAGAACAAAAAAATAAATGTAGGGCTCTAAGGACATAAACCACAGAGAAATTACTCGGGACAAAAAAATAGCAATTTAAATATTGTGTGAATAACTATTTTTGAAGATATTGTCAAAATTGTAGAAGCGATTCATCAGGAAAATGTTATGAGACAAATATGGCAATGACAAAGATAATTTGAACCTTTTCTGTGAAAGTATTTTATTGAAGTAACCATGACATATGGCTACATATAATTGTAGTATAGAAGTAACACAAAAAGTGATCCAATATAATATAAAAAATAAATATGATAGGGCTCTAAAGACATTTTAAAAAATATGATAAGGCTCTAAGGACATAAAAAAGAAATATTATAAGGCTCTAAGGACATAAACCCCAGAGAAATTACTCGGGACAAAAAAATAACAATTTAAATTGTGTGAAAAATTATTTTTTGAAATATGTTGTCAAAATAATAGATTCGATTCATCAGGAAAATGTTATGAGACAAATCTGGCAATGAGAAAGATAATGTGAACCTTTTCTGTGAAAGTATTTGATTGAAGTAACCATGACATATGGCTACATATAATTGTAGAATAGAAGTTACACAAAAAGTGATCCAATATAATATAAAAAAATAAATATGATAAAGCTCTAAGGACATAAAAAAAGAAATATGATAAGGCTCTAAGGACATAATGCCCAGAGATATTAATAGGGACGAAAATAAATACCTATGTTAAAATTAGTGTGAAAACAAATTTATTAGAAGATTGTGAAAATTGTAGAAGCGAATAATCAGGAATATATAATTATATACCTGTCAGGACTATGTGATTCGAAGATCCCAATAATTCTTCGTTTCCTCCACTTCCAGGTTTTACGTACGGTCAGCAGGTGATCCATAGGCCTCAAAAAACCTAAAATTGATAAAATATACTTAATGCTAGAAAACGTTTGGAAATGCTAGAAACAAACAACATAAAAACGATTCTAAAGAGGCAGGGAAAACAATTCTGCATCGGTATTATTTCAAGGACTTATTAGTTATAAAAATTGGAAATAAATATTAAAATGCAAGATTTAAATATGTTTAATACACAATGATTTAATGTAAAATTAAATTATATTCAGCAATTAATATACTGAATTAAGGCTTTGAAGTGAAAATATTTTCAATTACCATGCCTTTTTCGAGAAAAGTAAATTTATATCAGCATATTGATTTAATTGTAAATTTAAAAAAATTCGGCTAATAATATACTGAGATTTTGCATTGAAGTGTAAAAACTTTCAATAATCATGAATTAATATTCTTCTCTTTCAATAAAATTAAAGTTATATCAACAGAAGATTGTTCAAAATTATAAAACAGATGTGGCAATCAGTAAGATACTTTGAAAACATTCTGCGAAAGTATTTGAGGGAAGTAACATTTGGCTACATATATCTGTCGGATACAAGTTAGACGATAAAGTGATCCAATATAATAATTAAAAAAATATAATTGGGCTCTTAGGACATAATGCAATGCATAATGCAATTAGTAGGGAAGAAAATTCCGTGTGAAAAATGATTTCTTAAGACAATGTGAAAATTATAGAAGCGCGTCATCAGGAAAAAAATAATACCTGTCAGGACAATGTGAATCGAAGATCGCAATTGATCTACCTTTCCTCCAATATCCGGTTTTGTGTACATCCAGCAGTTGATCCATAAATCTCCAAGACCTAAAATTCATAATATATACTTAATGCTAGAAAACTGCAAAACACAACATAATATTGATATCATGGAAGCAGCGTAAACAAGTTTGCATCTTTATTATTTCAGTGACTTATTATTTATAAAAATTGGAATAAAATATTAAACAATGAGGTTTGAATTACTTTAATACACAATGATTAAATATAAAATTAAATGAATTTTGTCAATTTATATCCTACCAATATGCTTTGAAGTCTAAAACTTTTCAATAATAATGCCTAAGTAAAGAAAATTAAATTTATATCAACATAAGATAGTTCAAAATATAAGACAAATCTGGCAATCAGAAAATCTTATTTTTTCTATTAAAGTATTTGAGAGAAGTAATCGTGAAATGTGTTTACTTAATTCTGTAGAGGAGAAGTTACAGGAAAAAGAGCTCCAGTATAATAAAATCATATACGAGACAATATAATATACATGAGTGAGCTCTAGACTAGAGCATCCACTAGTGACGAAAATAAATAACTCTGTAAAATCCAGAGTGAAAAATGATTTCTTAAGAGATTGTCAAAATTGTTAAAACGATTCACCAGGAAAAAATTAATACCTGCCAGGACTAGGTGAATCGAAGGTAATGCAAGGCACAAATAAAAGTAAAATTTAATGATTAGATAAATACTTTCACATGATTAAAAGAACAAGGTTTGAAAGAAAGACCCACCAAAACCTCTTCCTTAAAATTTTAAGCAAGGAGAGAACATGCATTATTTCAGGGAATTCTTCCAGTTCAATGATCAAAGTTTACCTTGAAGTTCCGTTGAATCTTAGAGTGATGTCTTCATTATGATGTTTCTATCCTTGCGTGTGCGTGCTTGTTGTCAGCCTTTGTAAAGAGCGGATTAGTAAACATGAAATTACATCCCCCAAAATGACATGAATACGTATGGTTTCATAATGCAACCAAGAAATCAAAATGTTATGATGTTACAGGATGGAGTCGTGACACTAAGTGAAAATGAAACTATTTTCACCTAGTGACACGGCTAAACCACTGTAATTGACAATTATTTTACACGCATGCGTATTCACTCATAAATAATCTAAAAACTAACCGCGACGCGCAACGCCTATCCTTAGTCGACTGCATTTTATGGCCCTAATAGCCCAAATTTAAGCTAAATAGACGTTGATCTTCAACGCTGCTCCTCTTCGATTGAAGCCTTCTTTCTTCGCTTCCTCTTGTCCAGCGATGCAGATATCCTGCAAATAGAGCGGATTAGTACACAAAAAACACAATAAATATCATAAACGCCACCTAGCCTTAATCGACGAATAATTATTCATGGCCCTAATGGCCCAAATCTAAGCTAAGCATCCGGTCTTCTTCTAAGTCTGTCCTCTTCTTTTGAAGTCTTCATTCTTCGCTTCCTCTTGTCCAGCGATGCAGTTATCCTGCAAATCAAGCGGATTAGTACACAAATGACACAATAAACATCATAAACGCCACCTAGCCTTAACCGACGAATAATTATTCATGGCCCTAATGGCCCAAAGCTAAGCTAAACATCCGGTCCTCTTCCAAGTTTGTCCTCTTCCTTTGATGTCTTCATTCTACGCTTCCTCTTGTCCAGCTATGCAGTTACCCTGCGAATAGAGCGGATTAGTACACAAAAGACACAATAAATATCATAAACGCCACCTAGCCTTAAACGATGAATAATTATTCATGGCCCTAATGGCCCAAAGCTAAGCTAAACATCCGCTCCTCTTCCAAGTTTGTCCTCTTCCTTTGATGTCTTCATTCTTCGCTTCCTCTTGTCCAGCGATGCAGTTACCCTGCGAATAGAGCGGATTAGGACACAAAAAATACAATAAATACTACAAACGGCACCTAACCTTAATCGACGGAAACTTATTCATGGCCCTAATGGCCCAATGCTAATCCGCATCTAATCCACCTACGCACTGATTTGTCTTCCGTGATGAATCTTCATGGCCTCTCTTCATATTCGATGGTGGCCTGGGTAGAGAACGGGTTAGTTCACAAAAAAGAATGAAATTCTAACTAAAATATCATACACACACACACATTTTGAGGAACAATGCACCCACACATCACACACAAACTTCTTAAAATGCATTTTGGTACCATTACCTCTAACCTAATGCAATGACTTTCATCCTACCTAATAGCATTGTTCTTTGTACCTTGAGCTCATATGGTTATTTTTAACTAAACACCTTTGCCATGGACTTTTTATTCGGACTACCATTGTCCTCGTTCATACCAGTGCAAAGCATTTTCTTTGCTACTAATGTTCGTGAAATCATTTTCACATATTAATAATTGATGTGCACATCATAATTGTTTTATTTTACCCGAGTGAGCTCACACCGTATACCATGATGGAGTTGTTCTCAACTCTGATCAACATTGGTCAGACCATTTATCAGGTATTTCTGCCCAGTACTGGGAGAATTCAGGTAAAAACCCGAGTTATAGTAAACCTTTTTTGCACCCTGGCCAGGGGTTTACCTGTTTAAAGATGTACAGTTATACCAGTACATGAAACACAAGTATCACACACAGCAAGTGGATTTAAACTTAAACAAAGCACTGAAAGAAAAAAATACGTCATTAGATAATACGTCACCCTCTACCTCCGATTGTGCCTTTATCCACATTCCTTCATCCAAGACTTCATTCTGCGTTCAGATAGGATATTCTATAATATCCAGGCAATCAATCCGTTCATCTCTTGTCTTATTCAGTCTTGAATTGCTGCCTTCATGATTCTTTTTTATTGTTCATCATTTGATGCGTTGATCGTAGTATTTACGGTAATAACCACGTTGAACAACTATCTTCATCCTGCAATTGACAAAATAAATGGAAAAAATAATAATATGAACTTTTCACTCGTCATTTTTATAACTTTTCTAATGATAATCTGAAATTAGTATACTTAATTTAAAATTTCCAAAATTGATTATCTTCTTGCAGTCTTTTGCATAGGCAATATTTTAACTTAAATCGAAGGAAAATCAATAGAATTAATGAAATTATTAGGTACTGTTTATGATATTTATGATTTGTTTAATTATCATGCAGTGTAACCAAAATATACATCTTAAGATTTGCTAGACAAATGAAATAGTGGAACAATTGAAAGACCATGTGATAAGTTGTGAATTTGATGATTTAAATTGCATTTGCGATATTTATTGAAATAAACTAATGATGATAATATTTGATAGCGTTAAAGTGACCATAAAGATCCTGAAAATAGGACGTGATGGATTTTTTTCCATAGGTATAAAACAATACAATCAAGGGAAAAGATTAAATGCTCATGACAAACTATGAAGGATAAGAGTATAAGCTAAAGTTCAAAATTTATTAAAGAATGATTACATGTACACCTTATAGAGTAAATTTGCAGTATAATTCACCATTTATAGGAAAGATAAAGAAGGTAGAAGCGGAGAAGTATTGCAGTAAAACATTGTTAAGCCAGTAGATGGGAAATATCTTTGATAGTCCCCTTAAAAGTCACTGTTGCTCCATTCAAAATTAAAGGGCAAATGGAATATTAGTGCATTCTATAGTGCACCATATGAGGGCATAAATTCATTTATGGAACTAAAGAGGCAGATAAACAAATTTAAGTCACACAAATACAACGGTGACATTTGTGATCGGCGGTGAATGAAATATCCGTCCGTCGACTGGACCACATGCAGCTTTATCACCGGGGGGAAAAACAAGGTGGTACTAAATTGATAGCAATTCAGTCATGCATAACTAATAAATGTACGAAAAACCAACATACTGACGCACTGAATGAGGTCCTGGAAAATTACGAACAGTCAAATATCTTAGCGAGGAGAACTTGTGGAAACGCTCTTGCTAATATCAAAAGCAAAACATTGGGTGAATAAGTGAGCGATTATCCTAAGGCATTATGGACATATGTAAGAATATTTCAAGAGAGTTATTCAAAAATATACACACTGAAGAACAACAAAGGGTAGGTTCTAAGAAGCAAAAGCATTAAATAACTACTTTCAGAGCGTTTTAACAGCAAGCTCACAGATTTATTCGAGTCTTGAATTCGAGTTTTGAATTATCATCTCTTGGCGAGGTAATGAGAATCATCTTAAAATTAACAATAACCAATCTCCTGGTTCAGAATTTATTCCTGCCCGTGTGTTTGAAACACTGAAAATAGAGATATCACAATGCCAAGAGATAATATATAGTAAATCGCTCATAGATTATATAGTTCTGAAGGAATGGAAAGTAGCTAACGTCACACCTATTCATAATGAAAGTAATGAACGATAGCCCAGCAACTTCCGACCTATCTGACTTTCCATCTTTCATGGTAAAAGTGAAGGACTTTGGACCTCACCTCCTGCCATTTCTGTGGCGATATGATCTAATATTTATATAATTGGTACCTCACAAAGGTACACGCTTACAAGTCCACTGAATTTAGGTACAGAGATTTTCAAGATTTCGACATTCAACTCTTTGAATAAAATCTCCTCAATCAGGCTCTGGTATAATTCTTCATTACCTACTGTGTTAACATTTAATTGTCCGTATTCAACAGGCATAAAGTCCTACTAAAGCTCCTACTTTCCATGCATCACATGCCTCAATATGGTTAGTGAAATCGAAACAATTCATGTCCATAGATATCCAACAATACAAAATAATTGCTGATACACAGAGATCGCTTATGACAAGAACCTAAAGAGAACTCAACTCCTTCATTTATTTACTGAGCATAAATTAATTCGCAATCAATTACAACTAAAAAATTTGTGCCGCTAATCGTAAGTATAATTTTGATTGTTTTTCGAATAGAAGGGATGCAAAATCAACGTGGCGAGAAATGCATCACCCTCACCTCACCTTTAGTAAGCCCTTACGTGACCCTCCAAAACACAATTTCCATCTCGATTAACTTAACCAATAATTTTTAACTCCAATGCTTCAGAATAATAACGATGAGTTGTTTACTCCCCACTTCATGTTGCCTGCCAGACGACTCAAATGAACCTCTATATCCTGGCATTAGTAGTGACATTTTATTCTTCCCTCTAACTTGCTTCTAAACTACTTTAATCGCTTTCAGACCATCGGCAAAAATTTTAACATACCTTTTTATATAAGTTCCAAGCCCATTTTAAATTTTCTAACGACGTTATAAACATTTTAAGAAATCAGACATACTACGGTACATCAGTTCGTGAGAATACAATAAGGGAGCTATACTGCAGAAAGGACAGATTTAAAATGTCATTTTTCCCACGAGCGATAAGAGACCATAACAGCGGCCAGTGTGACTTTTAAGTAGGTTTTTCAATAAGTAGTGTAGCTAGTTAGTTGATTTACTCCCTAAAATTTGTATCCTTAATTGATACCTAGTATTAAATGCATTATAGTTCGCAGTACACATTTTTATCCCTGTATTTATGTAGTTTCAAAATATATTAATGCAGTCCCTCTAACATTAATAGCATACCTTGAGTGTAAAGCATGCTCGAGAGGCTTGTCGATTCATGCTAATGCAGCAATAGTCGTATATACATAAACTTAAATAACTTTTAGTGTAATGCAAGTGTACCTGCCATTAGAAATGCTTCTAGTCGAAATGAATTTAAAAATGGAGGAATCGGCAAAAAATGATATTGAATTATAATTAATTAACTTCACAAATGTGCCTTCTAATGACACACACTGTATTTTTAACTGTAAAACTACTAAATTACAATGTTGCGATCGTTTTTGTGTACAGTATAGAGACATTAATATATTTTTGGATAATCTAAATGTTCTTCATTAAACACTGTGTAAGGATGAGGCAAAGATGATTTTGTATGCCCAAGCAGCACACAAACGTTCGTGGAACGTTACGCGAACGCGTGTTTCGAACGAAGGGGAATGTCACGGAAATAAACCGCAAGAACGTTCCCAAATGATTCCCATGTCGCCCGAACGGATGGTTGCGCGGACGTTCGCGCCGTCCACGTTCCCATTTGGTTGCAATGTCACTCCGCCCGAATGTCTCAGGTAAAAATTCCTCCCTTGAAACTAAACTGAAACTGACATCTGTAATAAAATTCCCTTGCCCACAACAGAAACTCTCTTTCACTCTCCACTGAGCATTCCCTACCTTCACAAAAAAAATTTATATTTAAATATGAATGTTACAATTACGCTATCGTATGCCAATAGTACAATGAATTATCCTACCTAGTATCTACCTATCGACATTCTATCTTACTCGCATGAATAGCTGCCCTACGGCTCTACTTGCATAGTCTCGCACCCGTTATTAAAACTTTCACGTCAAGAAAGTCCTATTAGTGGCCAAATCAGAATATTAAAATAACTTCGAGAACTATTTTTTAAATGGCAATTCCGTGATAGTTTGAGGACATACCATCCATTTCCGATAACAGTTATCAGGCATTAATTAATTTAAGCCTATAATGTCTCATAGTATGAATATAAATGCAAGAATACTTAGAATAAACAAGATTTTATTTCAATTACCATACGTAATTTCCCATTTCAATCAAGACATAACTATAACTTGCGGAATAATAAAATTATAACGGAAATTTATTACGCAATACTCTCATTGAAGTGTTTACTGCCTGAACTAAAGTTTCTCCGATTCGGAGGTCATTCTTCGTTGTGAGGAGGGAGATTTAGGTGAGTGACTGAAAGGGAGGACGAAAGAAGAAGAAGAAAGAATCGTAAAGTCGGAGGCAATGACGTAAAAGTATAAAAAGCTCGCTCATTCCACTAAAGGTACTTGACATAAAAGGCCAAAAGTCAAAATGAACTTGAGGGGAGAAATTATGTCACTTGTAAAGCACTTTGAGCTCCTTCACATTCACTCTTGTTCGGGTAAATTCATTAATTTCGAATGAAAATAGCAAAGCAAGAAGAAAATACCAACATATTAGGAATAGAGAAAAATAAATTGTAAGAAAAGCACACATGACGTGTGATAACTTTATCAGCAAAATAGAAAATTATGTAGACGGCCGGTAGGAAATCTCATACAAGATGATTTAACGAAACAGAAAAAGACTCGGCACAAATAAATAGTATGCCAGAAAATGAATAGATAGCACACTATCAACGGCTACGGTGCGATCCGGAGAAGAAAGAAGTAAACGGAAGTAGCAGAAGCAGTGGAAATCTATCTCATAGAAATGACAGAGCTATTGAAAGCAATGGGAAAAAAACAAAAGAAAACAGAAAAGCACCTAGACTAGATGAGATAAATTCCCAACTCTGAAAGTATGGAGTGAGGATTCAGTGAGAGAATGGAAGGAAAGTTTACTGTCTGGAATCCAAATTAGCCAAAAAACTTCCTAAGCACCATGCTGTTTGCAGATGACCAAGTTATTTTCCAAGAATACGAAAACAAATTACAATTAGCAGTCCACAACTACACCTGCTAATTATCAAATATAAATTAAAAATCTCCATTCTAATAACGAAGACAATGGCATTCCTGGAGAAGGGCCCAATAAGAACAAAAATTATAATTAAAAATAAAATACTGGAACAGGTATTACATTGTAAATATCTTGGCTGTAACATAACATATGAAGAAGATGAAGATATAACTAACAAAGTCAATAGCGATCAAAGAATATGCGGCACCATAAGAAGAACACAAAGATAAAACCACGAAGGAAACAGGTTAAATTCTACGACGTGATGGCATTACCTAAAATATTGTATTGGTCCGAATGATGGGTGCCAAGGCGAAAAAATTGGAGACAAAGTGAAACGTTAGAAATGACATTTCTCAGATCCGTTAATGGTTGCACAAAATTAGACAATGTAAGGAACTGTGGCATAAGAAAATAAATAAACGTACGTTCAGTGATAAAAATTACTGGCTTATCTTTATTATTGACTAAAGATAAGTGTAAAGAACATGTCATATATATGTCCCCAGAGAGAATACTAAAGAAGGCAATGGATTATAGGGCCCTAGGTAGAAGATGTGTTGGAAGACCAAGGTTACGTTGAAAAGACCGGAGCAAACAGTAGAACCTAATCCCGGAAGGACAGAAGGTTAGAGGATTTATTGTCAACAACAAGTTATATTCAGTAAATTAAGTGGGCCATCATATTCCGCGCACTTACCCTACTCTAGCCAATCCACAGAAACCCGATCCTGCGTAGAAGACAATCATTAATAATAGTGTTCAAGCCCTGGTTTAGAAAATGTCATCACTAACAAACCAGGGTTTGAATGATTCTCAATATGAGACCATATATCCCGAAAAAAGTTTCATCTGGGCAAACTATTTGACTCCCGACATGCCTTGCCGACCTTTGATGTCAATGACCTAAAAGTAGAATGTTCGAGTTATTTACCCCATAACCCCCGGCATTGTTATCCAGCGGGCTTCTCCTTCCCCTACTTCCTTCCCTCGTTCATAACCTTGAAAAAAATAAATAAACCTCTCCGCAGCAAAACAAAAAATTTCCTTAAACCTCCCCCTCCACATCCCTCACATCTCCCCCGTTGGTTGGAGCATACGTGGACACTCAACAACTGAATATTTACCTTGATAATGACCCCAAAGATGTCGAAATGAGAGTGGGCGAAAACAAAAAAAGCGTGCAATTCGTTAAGTGTGAAATCAATCAAATGTGAGTCACTTCCCAAAAATAAAGCCTAAAACATAAACTTGTGTTCAAAAATGATAATATTACATACGGATTATGTCGTCTAATGCGGGAAATGGTGTCCATGTGTGTGTATTGTCCCTTACCACGGCTGAATGCAATGCAAATATACTAAACGGATGAAAAAGTAAAAGAGAGGTGCTATTTCGCACTCGTCCGGCCACACCTTGAATATGCAGCGAGCATAAGGGTTTCGGTGAAGAAAGACTTAGTCCGGGAACGTAATAAAATACAAAGGAAAGCTGCGCGATTCGTCAAAAACTGCTACGGGCGTACAGACAGCGTTACACAGATGTTAAACGAATTAGGCTGGGAGCCGCTAGAGACTCGGAGGCAGCGCGTTCGGCTTAGATTGCTTGAACAATTGAGAATAGATATCTTTCAGAGCGACATGGAGAACATCATATTAGAACCCCACTATATTTCCAGGTCCGACAGAAACGATAAATTAAGAGAGATATTTTGCCGAACGGATAGGTATGGGAATTCGTTTTTCCCCCGAACAATAAGGGACTACAATAAATGCTAGGCGTAATTTCATTAGAGCGTTTCCTTTTTATCTTTAAACGGCTGGTGTCCTAACACCCCCCGCCACACGCCTATTGAGACGGCTTGCAGGGTAATGTGTAGATGTAGATGTAGATGAATAACTGCCAAAGTAAACGATTAAGAGAGATATTTTGTCAAACGGATAGGTATGGGAATTCGTTTTTCCCCCGAACAATAAGGGACTTCAATAAATGCAAGGCGTAATTTCATTAGAGCGTTTCCTTTTTATATGTAAACGGCTGGTGTCCTAACACCCCTCGCCACACGCCTATTGAGGCGGCTTGCGGGGTAGTAAGTAGATGAATACACTACTATAAATTTCAAATCTGCTGCCATTCATGTCTGAATGCTTTCTTTGATCTTTTACGGTTACATTCACTGAAAACTGACGAAGTATGAAGACAGTATAAGTACATTCCATATATAATTTTGTTTTGCAAATCATGAGCATAGATTGATCCGGTAAGAAAAAAACCTTGACGAAGAGTAGCTCCTCTAAATACGATAGGCAAAAAATGACAAAAATGCCCTTTTGTTCAGAAGACTGATCTCCTTGAAATGAATCACGTTCTATTTCCTGGTTAAACTTAAAGATATCATCCCACAGCATTTGTCTCAATGGTTCAATTGAGTGCCGCCAACATTTCACTACACCAGTGTCCACTCACGTTTTCGTGACAACGATCTTAACCACATTATATATCATAGTATTGCATTTTAAATAATGAAATCAATGCAATTCCCGTGTAAAGGAAAAGAGATTTACTTACCCTAGTTTCCATTGGGCTCCTTCGTATAGCTCCTTGCAAGATTGTCGAAGAACCACCATTTTCACACGGATTTTCTGAACGCATCCGATGAGTATTGCCACCATCATCCTAACTGTAATAAGTTAAAACATAATTAATTCCACTTAAAGTTGAATAGTCAATGTGTATAAAAAATCAAATTCACAAAGTTGCCAGCTAGCACACTTCTATTTGCTCATGATTTCAATGTAGTCACCAGATATTTTCAATAATGATTGACAGGCCGAATAAATCTCCTCTAAGGACATAAACCACAGAGAAATTACTCGGGACAAAAAAATAGCAATTTAAATATTGTGTGAATAACTATTTTTGAAGATATTGTCAAAATTGTAGAAGCGATTCATCAGGAAAATGTTATGAGACAAATATGGCAATGACAAAGATAATTTGAACCTTTTCTGTGAAAGTATTTTATTGAAGTAACCATGACATATGGCTACATATAATTGTAGTATAGAAGTAACACAAAAAGTGATCCAATATAATATAAAAAATAAATATGATAGGGCTCTAAAGACATTTTAAAAAATATGATAAGGCTCTAAGGACATAAAAAAGAAATATTATAAGGCTCTAAGGACATAAACCCCAGAGAAATTACTCGGGACAAAAAAATAACAATTTAAATTGTGTGAAAAATTATTTTTTGAAATATGTTGTCAAAATAATAGATTCGATTCATCAGGAAAATGTTATGAGACAAATCTGGCAATGAGAAAGATAATGTGAACCTTTTCTGTGAAAGTATTTGATTGAAGTAACCATGACATATGGCTACATATAATTGTAGAATAGAAGTTACACAAAAAGTGATCCAATATAATATAAAAAAATAAATATGATAAAGCTCTAAGGACATAAAAAAAGAAATATGATAAGGCTCTAAGGACATAATGCCCAGAGATATTAATAGGGACGAAAATAAATACCTATGTTAAAATTAGTGTGAAAACAAATTTATTAGAAGATTGTGAAAATTGTAGAAGCGAATAATCAGGAATATATAATTATATACCTGTCAGGACTATGTGATTCGAAGATCCCAATAATTCTTCGTTTCCTCCACTTCCAGGTTTTACGTACGGTCAGCAGGTGATCCATAGGCCTCAAAAAACCTAAAATTGATAAAATATACTTAATGCTAGAAAACGTTTGGAAATGCTAGAAACAAACAACATAAAAACGATTCTAAAGAGGCAGGGAAAACAATTCTGCATCGGTATTATTTCAAGGACTTATTAGTTATAAAAATTGGAAATAAATATTAAAATGCAAGATTTAAATATGTTTAATACACAATGATTTAATGTAAAATTAAATTATATTCAGCAATTAATATACTGAATTAAGGCTTTGAAGTGAAAATATTTTCAATTACCATGCCTTTTTCGAGAAAAGTAAATTTATATCAGCATATTGATTTAATTGTAAATTTAAAAAAATTCGGCTAATAATATACTGAGATTTTGCATTGAAGTGTAAAAACTTTCAATAATCATGAATTAATATTCTTCTCTTTCAATAAAATTAAAGTTATATCAACAGAAGATTGTTCAAAATTATAAAACAGATGTGGCAATCAGTAAGATACTTTGAAAACATTCTGCGAAAGTATTTGAGGGAAGTAACATTTGGCTACATATATCTGTCGGATACAAGTTAGACGATAAAGTGATCCAATATAATAATTAAAAAAATATAATTGGGCTCTTAGGACATAATGCAATGCATAATGCAATTAGTAGGGAAGAAAATTCCGTGTGAAAAATGATTTCTTAAGACAATGTGAAAATTATAGAAGCGCGTCATCAGGAAAAAAATAATACCTGTCAGGACAATGTGAATCGAAGATCGCAATTGATCTACCTTTCCTCCAATATCCGGTTTTGTGTACATCCAGCAGTTGATCCATAAATCTCCAAGACCTAAAATTCATAATATATACTTAATGCTAGAAAACTGCAAAACACAACATAATATTGATATCATGGAAGCAGCGTAAACAAGTTTGCATCTTTATTATTTCAGTGACTTATTATTTATAAAAATTGGAATAAAATATTAAACAATGAGGTTTGAATTACTTTAATACACAATGATTAAATATAAAATTAAATGAATTTTGTCAATTTATATCCTACCAATATGCTTTGAAGT
Source organism: Pyrrhosoma nymphula (assembly GCA_963573305.1). NCBI lineage: Eukaryota > Metazoa > Arthropoda > Insecta > Odonata > Coenagrionidae > Pyrrhosoma > Pyrrhosoma nymphula. The sequence continues at coordinate 129,664,860 of OY754335.1, read as the reverse complement.
CTAAAACTTTTCAATAATAATGCCTAAGTAAAGAAAATTAAATTTATATCAACATAAGATAGTTCAAAATATAAGACAAATCTGGCAATCAGAAAATCTTATTTTTTCTATTAAAGTATTTGAGAGAAGTAATCGTGAAATGTGTTTACTTAATTCTGTAGAGGAGAAGTTACAGGAAAAAGAGCTCCAGTATAATAAAATCATATACGAGACAATATAATATACATGAGTGAGCTCTAGACTAGAGCATCCACTAGTGACGAAAATAAATAACTCTGTAAAATCCAGAGTGAAAAATGATTTCTTAAGAGATTGTCAAAATTGTTAAAACGATTCACCAGGAAAAAATTAATACCTGCCAGGACTAGGTGAATCGAAGGTAATGCAAGGCACAAATAAAAGTAAAATTTAATGATTAGATAAATACTTTCACATGATTAAAAGAACAAGGTTTGAAAGAAAGACCCACCAAAACCTCTTCCTTAAAATTTTAAGCAAGGAGAGAACATGCATTATTTCAGGGAATTCTTCCAGTTCAATGATCAAAGTTTACCTTGAAGTTCCGTTGAATCTTAGAGTGATGTCTTCATTATGATGTTTCTATCCTTGCGTGTGCGTGCTTGTTGTCAGCCTTTGTAAAGAGCGGATTAGTAAACATGAAATTACATCCCCCAAAATGACATGAATACGTATGGTTTCATAATGCAACCAAGAAATCAAAATGTTATGATGTTACAGGATGGAGTCGTGACACTAAGTGAAAATGAAACTATTTTCACCTAGTGACACGGCTAAACCACTGTAATTGACAATTATTTTACACGCATGCGTATTCACTCATAAATAATCTAAAAACTAACCGCGACGCGCAACGCCTATCCTTAGTCGACTGCATTTTATGGCCCTAATAGCCCAAATTTAAGCTAAATAGACGTTGATCTTCAACGCTGCTCCTCTTCGATTGAAGCCTTCTTTCTTCGCTTCCTCTTGTCCAGCGATGCAGATATCCTGCAAATAGAGCGGATTAGTACACAAAAAACACAATAAATATCATAAACGCCACCTAGCCTTAATCGACGAATAATTATTCATGGCCCTAATGGCCCAAATCTAAGCTAAGCATCCGGTCTTCTTCTAAGTCTGTCCTCTTCTTTTGAAGTCTTCATTCTTCGCTTCCTCTTGTCCAGCGATGCAGTTATCCTGCAAATCAAGCGGATTAGTACACAAATGACACAATAAACATCATAAACGCCACCTAGCCTTAACCGACGAATAATTATTCATGGCCCTAATGGCCCAAAGCTAAGCTAAACATCCGGTCCTCTTCCAAGTTTGTCCTCTTCCTTTGATGTCTTCATTCTACGCTTCCTCTTGTCCAGCTATGCAGTTACCCTGCGAATAGAGCGGATTAGTACACAAAAGACACAATAAATATCATAAACGCCACCTAGCCTTAAACGATGAATAATTATTCATGGCCCTAATGGCCCAAAGCTAAGCTAAACATCCGCTCCTCTTCCAAGTTTGTCCTCTTCCTTTGATGTCTTCATTCTTCGCTTCCTCTTGTCCAGCGATGCAGTTACCCTGCGAATAGAGCGGATTAGGACACAAAAAATACAATAAATACTACAAACGGCACCTAACCTTAATCGACGGAAACTTATTCATGGCCCTAATGGCCCAATGCTAATCCGCATCTAATCCACCTACGCACTGATTTGTCTTCCGTGATGAATCTTCATGGCCTCTCTTCATATTCGATGGTGGCCTGGGTAGAGAACGGGTTAGTTCACAAAAAAGAATGAAATTCTAACTAAAATATCATACACACACACACATTTTGAGGAACAATGCACCCACACATCACACACAAACTTCTTAAAATGCATTTTGGTACCATTACCTCTAACCTAATGCAATGACTTTCATCCTACCTAATAGCATTGTTCTTTGTACCTTGAGCTCATATGGTTATTTTTAACTAAACACCTTTGCCATGGACTTTTTATTCGGACTACCATTGTCCTCGTTCATACCAGTGCAAAGCATTTTCTTTGCTACTAATGTTCGTGAAATCATTTTCACATATTAATAATTGATGTGCACATCATAATTGTTTTATTTTACCCGAGTGAGCTCACACCGTATACCATGATGGAGTTGTTCTCAACTCTGATCAACATTGGTCAGACCATTTATCAGGTATTTCTGCCCAGTACTGGGAGAATTCAGGTAAAAACCCGAGTTATAGTAAACCTTTTTTGCACCCTGGCCAGGGGTTTACCTGTTTAAAGATGTACAGTTATACCAGTACATGAAACACAAGTATCACACACAGCAAGTGGATTTAAACTTAAACAAAGCACTGAAAGAAAAAAATACGTCATTAGATAATACGTCACCCTCTACCTCCGATTGTGCCTTTATCCACATTCCTTCATCCAAGACTTCATTCTGCGTTCAGATAGGATATTCTATAATATCCAGGCAATCAATCCGTTCATCTCTTGTCTTATTCAGTCTTGAATTGCTGCCTTCATGATTCTTTTTTATTGTTCATCATTTGATGCGTTGATCGTAGTATTTACGGTAATAACCACGTTGAACAACTATCTTCATCCTGCAATTGACAAAATAAATGGAAAAAATAATAATATGAACTTTTCACTCGTCATTTTTATAACTTTTCTAATGATAATCTGAAATTAGTATACTTAATTTAAAATTTCCAAAATTGATTATCTTCTTGCAGTCTTTTGCATAGGCAATATTTTAACTTAAATCGAAGGAAAATCAATAGAATTAATGAAATTATTAGGTACTGTTTATGATATTTATGATTTGTTTAATTATCATGCAGTGTAACCAAAATATACATCTTAAGATTTGCTAGACAAATGAAATAGTGGAACAATTGAAAGACCATGTGATAAGTTGTGAATTTGATGATTTAAATTGCATTTGCGATATTTATTGAAATAAACTAATGATGATAATATTTGATAGCGTTAAAGTGACCATAAAGATCCTGAAAATAGGACGTGATGGATTTTTTTCCATAGGTATAAAACAATACAATCAAGGGAAAAGATTAAATGCTCATGACAAACTATGAAGGATAAGAGTATAAGCTAAAGTTCAAAATTTATTAAAGAATGATTACATGTACACCTTATAGAGTAAATTTGCAGTATAATTCACCATTTATAGGAAAGATAAAGAAGGTAGAAGCGGAGAAGTATTGCAGTAAAACATTGTTAAGCCAGTAGATGGGAAATATCTTTGATAGTCCCCTTAAAAGTCACTGTTGCTCCATTCAAAATTAAAGGGCAAATGGAATATTAGTGCATTCTATAGTGCACCATATGAGGGCATAAATTCATTTATGGAACTAAAGAGGCAGATAAACAAATTTAAGTCACACAAATACAACGGTGACATTTGTGATCGGCGGTGAATGAAATATCCGTCCGTCGACTGGACCACATGCAGCTTTATCACCGGGGGGAAAAACAAGGTGGTACTAAATTGATAGCAATTCAGTCATGCATAACTAATAAATGTACGAAAAACCAACATACTGACGCACTGAATGAGGTCCTGGAAAATTACGAACAGTCAAATATCTTAGCGAGGAGAACTTGTGGAAACGCTCTTGCTAATATCAAAAGCAAAACATTGGGTGAATAAGTGAGCGATTATCCTAAGGCATTATGGACATATGTAAGAATATTTCAAGAGAGTTATTCAAAAATATACACACTGAAGAACAACAAAGGGTAGGTTCTAAGAAGCAAAAGCATTAAATAACTACTTTCAGAGCGTTTTAACAGCAAGCTCACAGATTTATTCGAGTCTTGAATTCGAGTTTTGAATTATCATCTCTTGGCGAGGTAATGAGAATCATCTTAAAATTAACAATAACCAATCTCCTGGTTCAGAATTTATTCCTGCCCGTGTGTTTGAAACACTGAAAATAGAGATATCACAATGCCAAGAGATAATATATAGTAAATCGCTCATAGATTATATAGTTCTGAAGGAATGGAAAGTAGCTAACGTCACACCTATTCATAATGAAAGTAATGAACGATAGCCCAGCAACTTCCGACCTATCTGACTTTCCATCTTTCATGGTAAAAGTGAAGGACTTTGGACCTCACCTCCTGCCATTTCTGTGGCGATATGATCTAATATTTATATAATTGGTACCTCACAAAGGTACACGCTTACAAGTCCACTGAATTTAGGTACAGAGATTTTCAAGATTTCGACATTCAACTCTTTGAATAAAATCTCCTCAATCAGGCTCTGGTATAATTCTTCATTACCTACTGTGTTAACATTTAATTGTCCGTATTCAACAGGCATAAAGTCCTACTAAAGCTCCTACTTTCCATGCATCACATGCCTCAATATGGTTAGTGAAATCGAAACAATTCATGTCCATAGATATCCAACAATACAAAATAATTGCTGATACACAGAGATCGCTTATGACAAGAACCTAAAGAGAACTCAACTCCTTCATTTATTTACTGAGCATAAATTAATTCGCAATCAATTACAACTAAAAAATTTGTGCCGCTAATCGTAAGTATAATTTTGATTGTTTTTCGAATAGAAGGGATGCAAAATCAACGTGGCGAGAAATGCATCACCCTCACCTCACCTTTAGTAAGCCCTTACGTGACCCTCCAAAACACAATTTCCATCTCGATTAACTTAACCAATAATTTTTAACTCCAATGCTTCAGAATAATAACGATGAGTTGTTTACTCCCCACTTCATGTTGCCTGCCAGACGACTCAAATGAACCTCTATATCCTGGCATTAGTAGTGACATTTTATTCTTCCCTCTAACTTGCTTCTAAACTACTTTAATCGCTTTCAGACCATCGGCAAAAATTTTAACATACCTTTTTATATAAGTTCCAAGCCCATTTTAAATTTTCTAACGACGTTATAAACATTTTAAGAAATCAGACATACTACGGTACATCAGTTCGTGAGAATACAATAAGGGAGCTATACTGCAGAAAGGACAGATTTAAAATGTCATTTTTCCCACGAGCGATAAGAGACCATAACAGCGGCCAGTGTGACTTTTAAGTAGGTTTTTCAATAAGTAGTGTAGCTAGTTAGTTGATTTACTCCCTAAAATTTGTATCCTTAATTGATACCTAGTATTAAATGCATTATAGTTCGCAGTACACATTTTTATCCCTGTATTTATGTAGTTTCAAAATATATTAATGCAGTCCCTCTAACATTAATAGCATACCTTGAGTGTAAAGCATGCTCGAGAGGCTTGTCGATTCATGCTAATGCAGCAATAGTCGTATATACATAAACTTAAATAACTTTTAGTGTAATGCAAGTGTACCTGCCATTAGAAATGCTTCTAGTCGAAATGAATTTAAAAATGGAGGAATCGGCAAAAAATGATATTGAATTATAATTAATTAACTTCACAAATGTGCCTTCTAATGACACACACTGTATTTTTAACTGTAAAACTACTAAATTACAATGTTGCGATCGTTTTTGTGTACAGTATAGAGACATTAATATATTTTTGGATAATCTAAATGTTCTTCATTAAACACTGTGTAAGGATGAGGCAAAGATGATTTTGTATGCCCAAGCAGCACACAAACGTTCGTGGAACGTTACGCGAACGCGTGTTTCGAACGAAGGGGAATGTCACGGAAATAAACCGCAAGAACGTTCCCAAATGATTCCCATGTCGCCCGAACGGATGGTTGCGCGGACGTTCGCGCCGTCCACGTTCCCATTTGGTTGCAATGTCACTCCGCCCGAATGTCTCAGGTAAAAATTCCTCCCTTGAAACTAAACTGAAACTGACATCTGTAATAAAATTCCCTTGCCCACAACAGAAACTCTCTTTCACTCTCCACTGAGCATTCCCTACCTTCACAAAAAAAATTTATATTTAAATATGAATGTTACAATTACGCTATCGTATGCCAATAGTACAATGAATTATCCTACCTAGTATCTACCTATCGACATTCTATCTTACTCGCATGAATAGCTGCCCTACGGCTCTACTTGCATAGTCTCGCACCCGTTATTAAAACTTTCACGTCAAGAAAGTCCTATTAGTGGCCAAATCAGAATATTAAAATAACTTCGAGAACTATTTTTTAAATGGCAATTCCGTGATAGTTTGAGGACATACCATCCATTTCCGATAACAGTTATCAGGCATTAATTAATTTAAGCCTATAATGTCTCATAGTATGAATATAAATGCAAGAATACTTAGAATAAACAAGATTTTATTTCAATTACCATACGTAATTTCCCATTTCAATCAAGACATAACTATAACTTGCGGAATAATAAAATTATAACGGAAATTTATTACGCAATACTCTCATTGAAGTGTTTACTGCCTGAACTAAAGTTTCTCCGATTCGGAGGTCATTCTTCGTTGTGAGGAGGGAGATTTAGGTGAGTGACTGAAAGGGAGGACGAAAGAAGAAGAAGAAAGAATCGTAAAGTCGGAGGCAATGACGTAAAAGTATAAAAAGCTCGCTCATTCCACTAAAGGTACTTGACATAAAAGGCCAAAAGTCAAAATGAACTTGAGGGGAGAAATTATGTCACTTGTAAAGCACTTTGAGCTCCTTCACATTCACTCTTGTTCGGGTAAATTCATTAATTTCGAATGAAAATAGCAAAGCAAGAAGAAAATACCAACATATTAGGAATAGAGAAAAATAAATTGTAAGAAAAGCACACATGACGTGTGATAACTTTATCAGCAAAATAGAAAATTATGTAGACGGCCGGTAGGAAATCTCATACAAGATGATTTAACGAAACAGAAAAAGACTCGGCACAAATAAATAGTATGCCAGAAAATGAATAGATAGCACACTATCAACGGCTACGGTGCGATCCGGAGAAGAAAGAAGTAAACGGAAGTAGCAGAAGCAGTGGAAATCTATCTCATAGAAATGACAGAGCTATTGAAAGCAATGGGAAAAAAACAAAAGAAAACAGAAAAGCACCTAGACTAGATGAGATAAATTCCCAACTCTGAAAGTATGGAGTGAGGATTCAGTGAGAGAATGGAAGGAAAGTTTACTGTCTGGAATCCAAATTAGCCAAAAAACTTCCTAAGCACCATGCTGTTTGCAGATGACCAAGTTATTTTCCAAGAATACGAAAACAAATTACAATTAGCAGTCCACAACTACACCTGCTAATTATCAAATATAAATTAAAAATCTCCATTCTAATAACGAAGACAATGGCATTCCTGGAGAAGGGCCCAATAAGAACAAAAATTATAATTAAAAATAAAATACTGGAACAGGTATTACATTGTAAATATCTTGGCTGTAACATAACATATGAAGAAGATGAAGATATAACTAACAAAGTCAATAGCGATCAAAGAATATGCGGCACCATAAGAAGAACACAAAGATAAAACCACGAAGGAAACAGGTTAAATTCTACGACGTGATGGCATTACCTAAAATATTGTATTGGTCCGAATGATGGGTGCCAAGGCGAAAAAATTGGAGACAAAGTGAAACGTTAGAAATGACATTTCTCAGATCCGTTAATGGTTGCACAAAATTAGACAATGTAAGGAACTGTGGCATAAGAAAATAAATAAACGTACGTTCAGTGATAAAAATTACTGGCTTATCTTTATTATTGACTAAAGATAAGTGTAAAGAACATGTCATATATATGTCCCCAGAGAGAATACTAAAGAAGGCAATGGATTATAGGGCCCTAGGTAGAAGATGTGTTGGAAGACCAAGGTTACGTTGAAAAGACCGGAGCAAACAGTAGAACCTAATCCCGGAAGGACAGAAGGTTAGAGGATTTATTGTCAACAACAAGTTATATTCAGTAAATTAAGTGGGCCATCATATTCCGCGCACTTACCCTACTCTAGCCAATCCACAGAAACCCGATCCTGCGTAGAAGACAATCATTAATAATAGTGTTCAAGCCCTGGTTTAGAAAATGTCATCACTAACAAACCAGGGTTTGAATGATTCTCAATATGAGACCATATATCCCGAAAAAAGTTTCATCTGGGCAAACTATTTGACTCCCGACATGCCTTGCCGACCTTTGATGTCAATGACCTAAAAGTAGAATGTTCGAGTTATTTACCCCATAACCCCCGGCATTGTTATCCAGCGGGCTTCTCCTTCCCCTACTTCCTTCCCTCGTTCATAACCTTGAAAAAAATAAATAAACCTCTCCGCAGCAAAACAAAAAATTTCCTTAAACCTCCCCCTCCACATCCCTCACATCTCCCCCGTTGGTTGGAGCATACGTGGACACTCAACAACTGAATATTTACCTTGATAATGACCCCAAAGATGTCGAAATGAGAGTGGGCGAAAACAAAAAAAGCGTGCAATTCGTTAAGTGTGAAATCAATCAAATGTGAGTCACTTCCCAAAAATAAAGCCTAAAACATAAACTTGTGTTCAAAAATGATAATATTACATACGGATTATGTCGTCTAATGCGGGAAATGGTGTCCATGTGTGTGTATTGTCCCTTACCACGGCTGAATGCAATGCAAATATACTAAACGGATGAAAAAGTAAAAGAGAGGTGCTATTTCGCACTCGTCCGGCCACACCTTGAATATGCAGCGAGCATAAGGGTTTCGGTGAAGAAAGACTTAGTCCGGGAACGTAATAAAATACAAAGGAAAGCTGCGCGATTCGTCAAAAACTGCTACGGGCGTACAGACAGCGTTACACAGATGTTAAACGAATTAGGCTGGGAGCCGCTAGAGACTCGGAGGCAGCGCGTTCGGCTTAGATTGCTTGAACAATTGAGAATAGATATCTTTCAGAGCGACATGGAGAACATCATATTAGAACCCCACTATATTTCCAGGTCCGACAGAAACGATAAATTAAGAGAGATATTTTGCCGAACGGATAGGTATGGGAATTCGTTTTTCCCCCGAACAATAAGGGACTACAATAAATGCTAGGCGTAATTTCATTAGAGCGTTTCCTTTTTATCTTTAAACGGCTGGTGTCCTAACACCCCCCGCCACACGCCTATTGAGACGGCTTGCAGGGTAATGTGTAGATGTAGATGTAGATGAATAACTGCCAAAGTAAACGATTAAGAGAGATATTTTGTCAAACGGATAGGTATGGGAATTCGTTTTTCCCCCGAACAATAAGGGACTTCAATAAATGCAAGGCGTAATTTCATTAGAGCGTTTCCTTTTTATATGTAAACGGCTGGTGTCCTAACACCCCTCGCCACACGCCTATTGAGGCGGCTTGCGGGGTAGTAAGTAGATGAATACACTACTATAAATTTCAAATCTGCTGCCATTCATGTCTGAATGCTTTCTTTGATCTTTTACGGTTACATTCACTGAAAACTGACGAAGTATGAAGACAGTATAAGTACATTCCATATATAATTTTGTTTTGCAAATCATGAGCATAGATTGATCCGGTAAGAAAAAAACCTTGACGAAGAGTAGCTCCTCTAAATACGATAGGCAAAAAATGACAAAAATGCCCTTTTGTTCAGAAGACTGATCTCCTTGAAATGAATCACGTTCTATTTCCTGGTTAAACTTAAAGATATCATCCCACAGCATTTGTCTCAATGGTTCAATTGAGTGCCGCCAACATTTCACTACACCAGTGTCCACTCACGTTTTCGTGACAACGATCTTAACCACATTATATATCATAGTATTGCATTTTAAATAATGAAATCAATGCAATTCCCGTGTAAAGGAAAAGAGATTTACTTACCCTAGTTTCCATTGGGCTCCTTCGTATAGCTCCTTGCAAGATTGTCGAAGAACCACCATTTTCACACGGATTTTCTGAACGCATCCGATGAGTATTGCCACCATCATCCTAACTGTAATAAGTTAAAACATAATTAATTCCACTTAAAGTTGAATAGTCAATGTGTATAAAAAATCAAATTCACAAAGTTGCCAGCTAGCACACTTCTATTTGCTCATGATTTCAATGTAGTCACCAGATATTTTCAATAATGATTGACAGGCCGAATAAATCTCAAAACCAAAACTAACTCACGTCTATGAAAAGCAAAACATGCTAAGTACTCAGATGGCTAGCGATAGGAAATCTCGCGTCAATAGTTAAACGTTTGGTTACAAGAATAATTATCTCTTTCCTCGCAGTTAGGGATCGCGATCCTTCCTTTGAAGACGGCAAGTTGTCACAATGGTTTAATAGAAACTCTCTGTTCATGAATATCAAAAAAGAAGAATTTGGCAGGAATTCAGGAAAAGAGACATCTTTCCCTGAGTTATAACGCAAGTACCTGCTCAAGACTAGTGAGACTAGTTTACGCTTGGAATTCACCATTTCAAAATAAATCGAGACAATTTGCTCTTTCTTCAAATGGAACGAACATATAGATAGCTTTAACTAGTTTTAAAATTGAAATCAGGCATATGGAATTGTTGAAAAGGTAAGTAGTCGTCCTAAGCCAACGTTCGCAGCATAACTCACCTCTCACCCGATAAACAGCTCGGCGGCAAATGTGATAGGCGGGAGAAAGAACGATTTTTGTCCTGGGGGAGCCACGTGACCTTAACGGCTGTGACGTCATTGGAATATTTTATTTGAAAATCCCAAAACCATAAACATCCAACAACAATATTATATTGCTTCACAAAAATTTTCTAGTATTTTTGAACGACTTTCTCCATAAATTAAACAAAGGTAACTGCTAGCTTAGCATGATTGCTCCGCTGCCTATATCTCCCATACGTTACTTTCACTACCAAGATGGCGCCTTGAGAAATAGACATGTGAATATCATCCAGTGAAATACGCAATAAGCTATTTTTAATCAAGAATTTAGTTCATTGAACTTGACACATTTCACACAAAAATGGACACTTTTAAAAGTCCACAAAAGCCATAAATATTTAGATAATACTTAACTTAATATACAATAGAAACGCATTGCATAAGTATCCCTAACCCATTATTCACGACCTAAAGTACAGGTTTGCCATCGAAATATACCTTTTATCACTTGAATAACATATAAGTCACACTGAAGTTGCCATGCTGAGTCATGGTCTTGCTTAAGAATTAAACATTACCTGAGTCATGGTCTTGCTTAAGAAGGTCCATTTCTTGTTACGCTTTTAGATCACCAATCCGTAAAATACCTCTTTTTGGCCTTGTGAGTGTAACACTCGCGATAATAATAACATATCGAAACATTCCGACAGCCTTTCTTCATTTCACTTCTTCTTCAACCGATGAACAGAATTTAAGCCACGAATATTTGAGTCGTATCCGACTACACCAACACAACCATAATTTGATTCCTTTCTCCTACTCATTCACTTCATCTTCATGATATATCTTACATACTCGTATTTAAAGCACTAAAGAGCTCTTTAAGCAGTCCATGATGCCTAATGATGTTTAAGTGGAGGGGTTAAATCCAACAGGGTCACACAACCACAACACATTGGACGAATGCACAATCCTAGTTACGCAACTTTGGTCCTTCTTCTATCTTAATATCATGGTGAATAAAGCTTCGTTACGAAGAATATAACACAACTGGCTCACACGTCACTGTTACTATTCACTTTCGTAAAACAAAAATACTTCCACTAACTTTTAGGGGATAGTGTAATGTATGTTGGTGAATACTCAACCCCTAACACACACCGCTGAGGTGACTGTTCAGGGTAATATGTAGATGTAGAATAATGTTTTCCTCGGAAGGAAAAGTCGAGGCACGCAGAGCGATTCGACACGATTGCGCACATTCAAGAGTAGCGTTCTCAACTGAATTCAAACTTAGTTCTTCGATTGTAAGTAAGAGCAGACGATGAGCCTGCTTCGCGGAATGAGTCGTTTCTATTTCTTACTGCCCACGGACCCTTTCAAGTTATTTTTCGTAAGCCCGATTTCCGTTTTTTCTCGTAAGGCATCGGAATCCATGGATATTTTCTGCAGGGGTATTAGATTACTTTCTGTTCAAAAAGGAGACCATTGAAACCAGAATGCCCTTCATCTATTCTATTACGACCGGGAGCAATTGTGGTCGGTGAATCACGGCAATATATTCGTCAAATACTATTAGGAAATTTGACGGCCAAATATGCTGGAAACATCGATGTTTTTTTTCTCCTACGATGTTATATTCTCTACGTATAGATACCAATGGATTTATCGCGCAGGTTGTACTACTGGTATTTTTATACTTGTAGTATTTATAATGACATGGTGAAGAGGTATATTTGTGAATATATCGGGAGGTATATTAGTGAATTTAAAGGGAGGTATATTTGTGAATTTCAACTATAGCATGCGTAGTTTTTTTTAGTCTTTTTAATATTCAAAATCACATGATTAAAAAGCTCAGAGCCACAAGAACAGAAAGCCAAGACGAAATGATAAACTCGTGAACCTTATTCAGTTGATCAAGTTCCTCTCGAATAAGAGTTTCATTGTTAAAACTCCCAAATTTTACACAAGTGTCGCACTAGGAGAGTTCTCCTTACGGCACCCTGGCAGACTCTGTAGTGTTTCTTTTGACTGACTTGTACAGATCTATTTACCCATGAAACGGCGTGATATGAAATGTTGAACACATTTCTTTGCTTCATAGTAGGCAAATGCAGCATAAAATGTTCAAAACCAATACCAAAATTAATTCCCTTTAATAACTCTCTTTTAATTTTAAAGGTCTTTTTCTCTGAGAAATACTTTTTTTAAACTTACATGGAATGCCCATAGTATCGTGATAAGTGTAAACTCTTTTAAAATATCATACCTAGCAATTAATATTACCTAATCATTTAATTTTTTTTTAGGTTTTCCATATAAGAGCTATTGTGCAATAAAAAAGACATACTTGGAAATAGTGAACACTCTAGCGAGGTATGGATCGTCCGTTTACTAATGCCATATCTATCAGCGCTTGTGCCTTAAAGCCAACAGCCAAGAGAAATAGCTTTAAGAGTTACTGGGATTCATGACGCATCGCGTTTTGTTCAATGTCATAGTAATTGACATTCCTTTAACTTGTGATAGGCTTTTGAAAAACATTTTCCTAAATAAATTTTAAAATTATACAAAATGTACACCGGCAAGGAAAGCATTCTATTGGTTCGAACTGGTCACTTTTTATGCTAACTTCGATTCGCACCAAGGCCCTACCGGCCACAGCCGAAAGAGATATAAAATTTTAAGTCGTTAACGTGGATTATCCGCGACCGTATAAGTCAAAGCAGATACTAAAAACCAACCTTTTCTTGTTCATTTTTAAAAACTCTGTTTTCAATAATGACGTACCTACATTACATACTTTAAAAAGTCAAGTTAAAGTACATAATATCCAGATTATTCGACGGATATCATTTTCATTAACCTTTTTCAATCCGAATGCAGCGCCATCTTGATTTGAATAAAGTTATTCATTTACCTTCAACATATGTAAGTACTTAGTTTGTCCTAGTAACTAAAAATATAAGACATTAAAATGCTTACATTTCAATCTTATTCCATTCCCTGAAAGCTTGAGTTTCATACTGAGTTTTTATTAAGAATTAAATTATATAGAAAACGTATAGTTTAACTGGGGAATAAGATATAACTATAATATATGGTTTCTTTTTAACCTCCTTGGGGGAGCCCCACGCTGTGAGAGTCGTGTAGAAGGTGGCCTCGTAGCTCGTGGATGGGCAGCAGATTAGGGCGCTCGCGAACTGCGACCCTCCCAATGTTAGACTAACTGGGCTATGGCCCCAGTTTACCAGCTGCTCCACCGAACAGCTGACACACATCCATAATATTATATCCATCAGCACATGTGCCTGATATTTCAATATCAAGAAGACGCCTGGATAAGTGACATGTCTTCCCAAGATTCAGATGTTTCACGCTACTGTTTTTTTGTCTACTGTGTGTCGAACGTCAACACACAGTAGACAAAAAAACAGCATTTTTGAATAAGTAATATGATGTGCCAAAAAACTTATTTCTTCACTTAGAGATTAGGAGGCTGAACCCTAGACTTATATCGCTTGATTATTTCAGATCAGGTAATATTCAGTACAATCCAGAGGATATTATTTAGTTCTATAAAACTCTTTGATCTCTGTAACTGATAGAAACAACAAAATAAGAGGTACAAACTGCCGAACTGATATATACAAATATTCATTATTTTCATGTCTCATTGGTGATTATAACAAAACAGCGTGACACTAACATATAACACGCTGTTAATATAAAATTAACCTCTGCCCTCCCGCCCTCCTTTTCCCTAATCCCTCCCCTCTCATTGCTTTGGTCCAAATACCCCTCTGCCACAACCCTTTGCGGCAGTAGCGTAGCCAGGGGGAGGGGGCAGGGCGGGCGAATGTTCCCCCCTCCGCCCACTCTGTTCTGGTGCCAGTGAAAGTTTCCATTCTACACTTGCCCCAAATACTTACGTGAATCAATGTCATAACTCAATTATTAACAATTAATTCTACAAGGTCTACAAGTTTGGACCAGAGTGTATGACGAACAAAATAATTCAGTAAGAGTATATAACAGTATGCTAAGTTTAGTGAACTGGTGAATTTATAAGTCGGTGCCCCCTGTAAATTTTGCCCCCCCCCTCCCCCCGGTGCGACACCCCCTAGGCCCAAAACCACACGCCTTTGCGGCGGATCACAGGTTACTTGGTAGATTTACCCAACAAATTTCAAATTTGTACAAAAGACAACAATTATGGACTTCATTGAATTCATGATGTTGTCAAATATGGTTAGTATTATGTATTTCATAATTTTTTTTTCCATGATAAGCCTGGAGTTATTGCCATCATTGAATGTCTATTATAGTTCTAATTTAATGCATTATGTTTATAGCTTAGCCACAGTTACGTGGAGCCTAACGGGACGCCCGAGAAAGGAGAAGGTTATTATCTGAGGAGTACCTATCAGCTGACATAGGGATTGATTCACGGCGATAAGGTATCCCTTATAAGAGCTTTGCAGAGCTCCTTCTCTCGCTTCTGGAACCCCATCAAAGTGCTAAATAACTTTTTAAAAAATCTTGAAATCATCCCGAGTTTTTATTGTTCTTCCGTTAAAGGATAAATACTGTGAGAAAGGATTTTCTGAGAGGAGAAAGGAAACTGAAAGGCATGATAGAGGATAAGTCATTTCGTAAGCGGAGAAGGGGAATAGACAGAATAAACTTTATAAAAGTGTTGAAAGGGCGAAAAACAACGGTGAGTTGGTGTGAATCTTTCTCGCAAGATGGAACGACGGTCGTAGACCGCGAGCGTGACCTCCTAAGCATATGTTGGGAACTACGACGACGCAAGGAACATGAAGGTCACTCTCTTTCCAAGTCTACCACTCCGTTTTCACTGCGAAATCCGACACCGACTCAGCTGCGACTGATTGTGGTTGAACCGGCGTATTTATTTCGGAAAAGAGAACATAAAGTCACAATTGACACGTCATCTTTGATATCTCACTTTTCAGCGTCAATTGCAAAAGAATATTTGCCCAGGAAATATTGTCACCCCCCTCCTACTCCTTCAAACCTATCAGCTTTTCTATTGCTACGTAGCAAATAGCGTGGGTATCCCAGAGACAAGGATCCTACTCTGCTCTAAATTATAGAAATGATGCTTCACACATTCCATTCCATGTATTCCGTAAACCTTTTTATCTGACTCCTACACCCGGACTGATAGATATAGAATTGTTAACTTGTTGTCATGCTTATCGCTCGAGAAGAAAATATAATTAGCAACCCACTTGGCATCCCACATACACTATCCCAGTTTCTTATATGTACCTAAGGGAAAGCTTAAAAAATTCCGCTATAGACGCAGAAAACCCTGGAATTGAGAACTAATAAAATATCGAATACCCCAAAAAAAGAGGATAGATGCAACTCACTCACGCAAGAGAATTTTCAACCTATTCATCAATAGATACAGAAAACCATGAAATAGCCTTTGACCTCAGGTCCTGCATAAATGCATTGTAAACGGCTACCAAAAGGAACTTATGCTTTCCCGACGCATGCTGATTTAGATATCTGTTCGGGTTCACCATTAGATCAAACTATGCTTTTCTTACGACATTTCGAAGCAAAAATCGTCCATCGCCTCCAGGGTCCCTCGAAACGTCAGCAATAATACAGAATACCCAGTGGAGAGCCCAAATAGAATTCACTAAAAATCTAACATTTAACAACCAGCATTGATAGTGATTGATAACAACCAGCATCAGTTTCAATCTAAGAGGACTCAACTTTTACCAATCATATTTATATCGGGACTCGATAGCCATCGGTCATTCAATAGTCTTCCCTCTAAGGATTCATCATATTGCTTTTATTCTATAGCAGATAACAGTAGTGCGAGAGAAGTGAAATTAATTATGCAGTACGGTAAGCTCTTAATTATCCGTATAGGGATTATAATGTAGGTGGATTATCCGTGCTACTCTCTTCACCCTATGCCTCAAAATTTCGATAATATTCCAATCGTAAAAATAAAAATAAATTCTTTGAAACTGCGAAGCATAAAATGTTTGCTTTTACTTGCGCTTTCGTAAAGTCTTTTTTTTTTCGTTTTGATTACAAAGCATTTATGAACACCGTCTTTGAGTTAATTATGCTGAATGCTTAGTGGATTTATTACTTCCAAAATGTACAGTACATTTAGTACTTCAGTCTTATTTATTGTGAATACGAAAATATTCACAATTAATTCCACATTTGTTCTTTTATAAATTATCATTTATTTAAATACAAATATTTTGTATTGACCATACTATTCAATCATTGTTTCTTAACACCAACAGGACCAGACAATTCCTAAAGCTAACTCTTCTATGACGTACAAACATTCATATAGGTAATGAATATAAATCAAGCATTATTATGCCCAAAACATTTTATTTATCACACACCGACCGTCTTTCACCTGTCAATTGTTCTTTTCTCTGGCTACATCAGCATTTAGTTCTAAGGTAGTGTTATGATATTGTAAAACGGTTATTCCCTCTCTAATGAAAAAAGAAAAAATATGTGCTTTCCAACGCTAAATAAAGTTTAAATTTATCACGAAGTCTGAAAAAGGAATATCAGCATCGATTGACAATGGAATATGATGTTGGAAAAAACAGTTTGAGATATAATTAGAAGTAGAAGGCTATTTAGAAGATTGCGATGAGAAATGGCTATAATAATGATGTTATTTTTAATGCTTAAGACCGTAAACTGAAACAGCAGGCCAAACGCCCTTTGACGACTCTTTATTTCACAACCAAGGTCTAGCCATCTCGTCGGTGTAAACTGCCATTAATAGGAAAGTTGACGTACGAATCATGAAATTCATGCCTGTTAAGAATTTTATAATGCCGTGACCAAATGTAAAATTTTATTTAATAATAAAGATAAATTTAACCATCTTGACAAGAGTGTAGTCTATGCTTTCAATTTTAAATCATGCAATGCTAGGTATGTTTCCTAAACTGAACGCAAATTTGTCATAAGAATTAAAGAACATAAAATGTGCTTCATTACTAGTGATATATGTTAAGCATTTGTTGGAGTGTGATCATACAAATAACTTTGAACTGGAAATTTGACTTGAACAGGGTCAAGGTAAAAAACATATATTTTAGAGAAGTATGAGATTTTGAATGATGGAAATTGAAACTTAAAATTGTTAACGATCTTACTTTTAACTTGCTTTCGACTCTTATGTCAATAACCTTCTAGCTTGTCGCCCAATCTGTTTACATCATAACCTCCGTCCTTGCCATTGTGTGTATTCCCCCCCCCCCTCTTCGGAACCCCCCATGCACCTTGAAACCTTGACCGGGAGTCATGCACCTTGAAACACCAGCCTCCCCAAAGCATAGAATGCCCTCCGCTTCCCCCCCCCAAACAACCCCCTACGATTCTATGCCATCAGAAAGGAAAGCGATTTTCCTTCAGAGCGATAGTCAGAGCGCTCCGTTTTTTGGAAACATTATTCTCCCATAGTACCTAAAAAATTACATAATATTTCGAAGCCATGGTTTGTAAATATGCAAAGCGTGGAAGGTACAAAGTGAGAAATTATTTCATGTGTCGCGTTTTCACAAATTTATGGCTAAAACATTAACTTATGTGAAATTTTAACATTACGATAAAAAAAGAAAGCCATCATGTGTTGACTATTTAATCCTTCGGGATTCATTCCGCGATGTTTAAAATTGCAAAAAACAATATTTCGCTGGTCCTCCTGCCAGCTTCATCAGGTTAACTGAACTAGGTTATTAATTAATTCAGGTTATTGATGAAGCTGGCAGGAGGACCAGCGAAATATTGTTTTTTGCAATTTTAAACATCGCGGAATGAATTCCGAAAGATTAAATAGTCAACACTATATCCGCGGAAGCCTACGAGATAAGGCCATCAAGTATTACAAATTAGATATTTCCTAGACCAGGGGAAGCATAACTCAATGATTATGCTTTTGTAAGTACATTAGGAATAGCCTTAGTAAGTCTTAGGGCATGCAACTATAGATATTAGGGCATTGATTGATTTGGCGGGGTAAAGAGAGGTGTTTGTCAATTTTGCGCCACATTTTATTTAGGGAAGCTGAAGTATTCCAATACCCGATTTCTGTTAGCTCCAGCTAACTAATTCCAAGGGGCTCCCTCGATGAAATTAGCGATTGTGTTAACGGCCAATGTTACGCGATGTCTCATCGCTGTCGTTGACCTTCGTCCGTGCATTGTGCCTACCCGACGCGACGGTGTCCCGCTGGAACTCGGAGGCGACGGCGAAAAGACCATCATTTTATAGTTGATTTAGACGCCACGATTCTTCGTGATTGGTGGAATTATTATTGATAATGTGCTGACCAATCCGAAATCAGCAGCGCATTACAGGTAAACTGTATCCGTCTGTGAAAACTATTTGAGAATAAAACCGTGAAAAGTAAATTTTGATGTTTGCCATTGAATGACAATTTATTTGG
Organism: Pyrrhosoma nymphula; assembly: GCA_963573305.1. Classification (NCBI taxonomy): domain Eukaryota; kingdom Metazoa; phylum Arthropoda; class Insecta; order Odonata; family Coenagrionidae; genus Pyrrhosoma; species Pyrrhosoma nymphula. The sequence continues at coordinate 129,645,803 of OY754335.1, read as the reverse complement.
AAGAATAATCATCCTCAGAATGACGAAAACGTCGTGCCATCACCATGGTATCCACAGGTATGGCATCTCCCTCGTTAGACCCCACTTAGAATATGCCGCCAGTGTTTGGGATCCTTATGAGATAGGCTTGGAAACTGAGTTAGAACGCGTGCAGCAAAGATCGGGAAGATACGTTAAAGGCCGTTATGATAATCCCGTTAGTGTTACTGACCTTTTGCAGCAACTGGGCAGGGAAAAGCTTTCTGACCGTCGATTAAAATTTAGACTCAATCTCTTATTTAAGTTCCAAACCGGTCTATTCACTGACGACGTTGATAATATTTTACGAAATCCGACACACTACGGTAGATCAGATCATGAGAATAAAGTTAGGGAACTAGACTGCAGAATGGACAGATTTAAAATGTCATTATTCCCACGAACGATAAGGGACAATAACAGCTGCCATTGAGACTTTTATCTAGGTTTGTCGTTAGGTTTTGTAGCTCTTAGTAGTAGTAGTACTCCCTAATACTTGAATCCTTATCTGTTACCTAGTACTAACAGCACGCCATGCATATTTTCTACTTAAGTCTTTTTTATTTATTTATTTATTTCATTTTAAGTTCACCCAACATGAAACACAATAACAGGGTAAACTATTTTCACAGTTAATCATAATAACAAAATAATACAAAAGAACTTAATACAATAATGATACAAATAATTAACAAAACAGTCTAGGCTGGCTGAACTTTTCATTCAAAATTCTGAACAAATTTATAATGTCGATAGCATCGACGAGATCTGTCCGCGAAACATTTCCTTAGTTAGATTTATATTTAACTCATTTGAAAGTGTGTTGAATGAGATACATAACCTATTAATAGGTGCATTCATACAATAATTTGTGTTCACACTTCTTATGTAGAATATCCTTTTTAGCCTTACTTTTTTTTTGGGACTAAAAAGTTCAATTTCCCAACCAATTCAATACAATTACCTTTATTAATTACATCGTGTAGAAAGAGTAAATCATTTATGACTCTTCTATTACTCAATGTTTCCAATTTAAATTCATTTAACATAACTTTGTACTCCACATGATTTTCAAAAACAGGATAAACATTGTAACGTAAATAATACATTAACCTTAAAAATCTTTTTTGGACTCTCTCTATCATCACATCATACTTCATTATATGTGGGTTCCAAATCACTGAGCAATATTCCACCTTGTTTCTTACATATGAAAAGTACAGAATTTTCAACACTTTTTCATCCAAAAAATATTTAGAGATACGATACAAAAATCCAAGTAATTTATAAGCAGACATGGTGATGGATAAAATATGGTTACTAAAAGTCATGTTGGAGTCGAAATTAACACCAAGATCTTTCACTTCAGTTTTTCTTAATATAGTTTGCTCCTTCATCACATAGTTATATTGAAATACATTTTTACTTCGTGTATAGGATACGACTGAACATTTGTCAATATTAAAATGAAGAAGATTTCTCTCTGACCACAAAATTAAATTATCAACATCCATTTGTACTAAAGAACAATCTCTCAAATTTATTACATCAAGGTATATTTTAATATCATCCGCGAACATTAAACACTTCGTATTGCACAGGCACTGAGGTAAATCATTAATAAATATAAGAAAAAGAGTCTTGAGTCTCTGTCCATTTTTGTAGTTGCAAAATACATATATATTAATGGTCCCTCTCCATTGTGATAATATCTGTAGTGTAGTAGTGCATTCTTGTGAGGCTTCGCCTCGTGACAAGCATTAGCGATTTATGCTAATGAATAATTAGTAGTAGTTACACTAACTTTAGGGTATAGTGTAATGCATGTTGGTGAATACTCACCCCCTGCCACACACTCCTGTGGTGGCTTGCAGGGTATTTTGTATATGCAGATGTATCAATACTTAAGAGTAATTAAAATTCAAATATCAACCTTACGAAGCAAGCATACAATTATGTTAGTCGGGTACTTTTTTGTTGTATGTACGGAATGGCGAAGAAAAACTAATTTTCCACCATTCTTTAGATACTCAATAAATTTAACAATGAGTATTGAGGTAATCCTTCAGTTGTATTTGGTTTAATGATCTCGGTAAATTAGGTATATCTCGATATTGCTATTTTCATTTCATTTTTAGGTAACATATTTCCAAATTCTATACAATATCCTGGGAATAAATCAATTCTAATATACCCTTTTTCTAGACTAATAAACATTTCAATGTCAAAGTTTAATGAAATAATATTGGGAATTTTCCAAAATATAAACTTCAATTCGACCGCTTCCGATGCACTGCATCATCGTGGAAATTTTCCAATATTATATTATTATGTTATTCCACGACATCAAGCCTGAAACAACTTTTTTAATCAAAGTTTAATTTTAACCAAAAAGCAGCTGACTACGAATATTACGATTTACTTCTGGGACACTTTTTTACATCAATTGCATCAGCAAATTATTTCATCACTGCTCTTAAGGAAAGCAATTAAATTAATCACGTCTCTGGGTGTTGAATCCGTAAAACCTAGCGGCTGGTATGTATTATCTTTTGTTGGGAATGTTATCTAGAAATGGCGGAAATTCTTTTCAATAGTAAGGTTGAAGAGTATTTTAACAGCAATTCAATAAGGTTAAATTTCGTTAAATTTAAGAGACAATGCATAAAAAATTGAAAAAAAGGGTATTCATAAAATAAAATTTTCATCTCCCCCTCTTACGGTTTACTCTACGGACTTTTTTGGGCTGAACTTTATTGATGTCTTCTTCTTCCGTGTAGCATTCTGGGTAGTATAAGTATGATATTCTTTGTCTGGTAGCGTTCTCTGATCTGAGAATACGCTGGTCTGGAAGTCTCGGAACATTAACTTAAAACGTGAAGTTCAGAATCATCGAAGAATGATTCTTATGACTGATAAAAATGGAGGAATACTGTTGACAAGCGAATACGACATCAGGCGTAAAAATCGAAAGGAGAAAATTTAGTCTCAATCAATTTTAAAGAGCACACATAAGTCACAAGAAAATTTATCAATAGTAAATTATTTAGATTGGAGGCTTACAAAGGATAAAATGACTGAGGAATACTGTTGACTAAAGTGAGCATATGTATTTAATAAAAATATTAATTTTAGTGAAGATAGAAAGTTGTTTAAAAAATATCAGTGAGGCCAACATCATAGTTTACCTATTTTAATTCACCACACGGATTGAGGGTAAAAGGAACATCAATTTACGTTAAGTCAAGTGGAGCAAGATAGAAAGAGGTCAAACGACGTTGGCATTTGAGGGTCTCTTGAACTAAGAGTTGAGGAAATATTTGCTGTTGGTACGTCAAACCAATGCAAAGGTTGAGCTTGATGGTAGATTGGCAAACTAGTACTTGGATTTTTTCATCGTGAGCGTGGAATACCATGCGATAAAATTGATAAGGGTGATATCTACGTATTTTCACCTAGTTTATTTCTTTCGTTGGCTCTGATTATAAGAGTAAAATGTCAGGAAAGAATAAAGACAGTCATGAAGGAGGTTCATCAAGTTACGCCTGAAACCATTGAATTTAATAAGAGTAAAAGACTTTCAGTCTACTTGGAAATATTAGAAACAATAAGGGCATTCGTTTAACACTACTTTACGCTTGTTTCGAAGTTTTGAGATCATTACCTTATGAAGCTCATTGAAATAATCTTTAAATTGTAATCACTCAAAGTATTGTTACCACAGTGATCTTATTATTGCATTACGTTTTCATCTTTCACAAAAAATAGTATTTCAAACAAATGTTTATTCAATGGCCGATATCAAAATTTTATTTTTCACGGTTTTATTCACGAATTGTTTTTACAAACGGATACCAGTTCCATGTGATGTGGATTTATTCCCATGATGATTTAGGATTGGTCACATTCATTATCAAGAAGCATTCCGCCAATCACGAAAAATCGCGTTGTCTAAATCCACTGTAAAAGCATGGCTTTTTCGCCGTAGTCTCCGAGTTCCAGATAGGAAACCTTCGAAGGAGCACAATGCACGGAAGAAGGTCATCTAAAGCGTTGAGACATCGGGTGACCCGTTAACACAATCGCGGATTTCATCGAGGAAGCACCTTGGAATTAGCGAGCTGGAGCAAAGGAGCTTTGGCAATGGCGAAAGAGTGTCCTTGCTAGAGCACCCTTAGGCAGAGAAGAGAAGGAAGCCTTCACCACGACGTCTATAAGGGGTGTCCCCGCCCAGGGATCTAAGGCCCGAGGTTCCGGCCCGGAGAGAATGGCTTCCGGTTTGGAGACCGGGGGTCGAGATAAATACGGCTGGTATATAAAGAACCTCTAAGGCACCTCCGATGCACTCGTTGGGCTGGCTAAGGGCCCCAACACCCCAGGCCATTGCACTGCATTTTCACTCTTAGACAGGCCACGGCCACACAGGCAGGGCCAAAATTCTGAACCCCGTCCCACACACACATTGGCGCGGCCAAGCTGACTGAGATCCTGATTCTCAGGCGCTGGGGCTGAGAGGGTTGTTCTCCGCTCTCCTGCGGGTTAGCGGTCCAATACGTACACGCGGGCGGTAGAGGAAGAGGCGCTTTACATGGTGGCCTATGTACGCGACTGCCAGTCACGAAATACTGTTAACACATCTTCCGTGGTCTTTTTACTTGCATGGGGTGCATCTTACATTGAAAAGACGAGGCAAAGAGTCGCGGAGCGATAGATCAGCTAACTTGCCGCCCAGGTTTGAGTCTGGGAAGTCCCGCCATTAGTTATGCTTTAACATACTATTTAAAGAAAATATACGGTTTGCCAAATATTTAGAAGTTACCACGATGTTGAAATGTTCGTTGTAAGTTAAAAACCAAATAACTGCCAGACATGTATAGGTGACGACTTCCCCGTACACATTGTATGTACCAATTTTCTAGAAAACTTCTATGTGCGCGTGAAACTTCGTGAAAGCTAGCAATTATGAGTGTTGCAAAAGCCTTTTTGAAGATGGGACGCTTGCAAGAATACTTACCAAATAACCTTAGGTTTAGAGACAGTAGCGTAGCCAGGGGTGAGGGAGGGGGGGGCAAATTCCCCCCCCCCCCCCGCCCCCTGTGTTCTGGTGCCCCTAAGCCTGTGAATGTTTCCATTCAAAGTCCCAAATACGTACGTGAATCAACGTCATAATTTAATTATCAACAATAAATTCTACAAGGTCTACACGTTTGGATCATAGTATATTACGAACAAAATAATACAGTAAAAGTATATAACAGTATGTTAAGTTTAGTAAACTGGTGAATTTATAATGCGGCGCCCCCTAAAAAGTTTGCCCGGTGCCCCCTAGACCCAAAACCTGTTTAGAGGGCGTTTCTTTCGTACGGCATGAAACAAATAAGCCTTAACTTCGTATCTTTAGCTATATACTGAGAAGTTCAGTCATTTAAAACAACGTTTTTGTGTCATTAATATTAATTAATTTACATAATACTCCTCAAAACCTCTTAAATTTTAAATATAAATTGGAGCATGGTCTCGATTATTACTATACTCACCAAAATAAGTTTCCTTAGTAAGGAGCAAAAGGATCTTCGACGCCTTTCTTTTAATCTGCTTTCACGACTACGATGGCACTACACTCAATATCACTCAGATATTTGATGTAACATCACTGATTGAAACGATGCCACTAGTTGGAATCGGATGCCTGATCACCACTCTCGAGGATCGTGCTTAAGAATAATCCTCATGATTGAGTTTTTTTATTTCACAGCAGTGCAATCATTTGTAATATACATTGTATTCCACTCAGCCACTATGTAACACTTAAAACGCAAACTGTCAACAACACTAAAGTAATTTCTCCCTTCAAACCAAGAAAAGACGCTCTGTGATATCCACTCACTAAAAAGTTATTACGTGATTTGCTTCTTGACGCTAGCAACACAGCGGATGAGGCTCACATCACACTCGTGTCGCCTCATAGCCGACTGTTCGGCAGTGAGGTGCACGCGAGGCAATGAAGGTTCTCGCTCAAGTCTTCGAATTGAATAGGTATGTTCTAAACGACCTCCTGTTCAATCCCTTGAGCAGGATGAACTAGAAAACTTCGAGCTTGGAATGAATGCCCCGTAATGGAGAATATCATCGCATTGAGTTCTTGTTTGAATTACATTCTGAGCTAGGACGAGGCTATAGGTTGTCGGTTGGTTGGAAATTGAAGAGGGATGTCGACCGCCGATGCCACCAGTTCCATTGATTGCAGGTGGATAGGATGGCGACATTTTCTGCGCCAGAACTGGCGCAGGAGGTGGCTAGTTGTATAATTCTCCGAGTGCACAATAAAATCGCATGCCATCTGCTGACATGCAATGGAATCGCTTGTTATTACCTTGCTCTTGCAAGAAGGCATTAGCCCTTTTGAGACGGCGGAATTCTCTCCTATGCATGTCTACTGAACTGAGTACCAAAAGGGTCTTCTGTCCTCTCTGTACGAACCATTTTTGTAAGGCATCCGTGGAAAATTTCTCGCAGACATACACTCATACTCAGCTGCCACCTTTTTCGATCCCTCTTAGCGGGGACCTCGCCATTATCTCGGACTCCGGGGGCAGTTATGCTCAACCCGTCGCAGGTTTACAGCGTTCCAAGCGGCAAGGGTTCGTGGTCAACTAATAGTTAATATATTGGCTTTATTGCATGCATATTTATAGCTTCTGTCAAGTTGTAGACTTTGAAATGAATTCCTCGTTTTTACTATGCATTTACAAATTTAAAACGAAATTCTATCATCGATATTAACGGACTCATGACATAAACCTATTCCATTGCAAAATATCTTGACTCATATCTTGAAATCAAGATACATCTACATCTACGAAATACCGTGCAAGCCATCACTAGGGTGTGTGGCACGGGGTGATTCCACAACAGGCATACACCACTCGTCTCAGCACAAATCAGAACCTCGCACGCTCCCCCGGCCAAAAGGCGCAGGCCAAAAAGCAGTCAGGAGAACAGTGGACAGTCCAAACGGAAACTGTGAGAGTGATACGTAAATGAACATGCAAACATGCAAAACAATATTATAGATACATCTAGGGGCTAATATTTCTAATACTGTTAATTTATGAATGCTACGAGATGCTACTTCATACAGAGAACAAAATAAAATAATGCCGGACATATCAAGCGGTGTAAAGTGATAGTAATTATGTTATGTTATTAAACACAAGTGAAAATTCTACTGTACTTGTTGAGGGTGGTAGTTTCATATGATTCATTTATCGCAACTATTATGATCCCTTATTGTACGTGGGAAAAATGACATTTTAAATCTATCGGTTCTGCAGTCAATTTCTTTTATCATATTCCTGTGATCGCTTCTACCGTAGTACGTTGGCTCTAGCAGTATATGTTGAACGTCCGGCAAAAAAACTGTCTGCTCCGAACTTACGCAAAAGATTTAACCTGTATTTCTTCCTTCAATCAGTTAGATTCCTACCCTAATTCCTTCAACAATTTGGCAACAAGGCTAAGTTTACCGTAACAACTTTAAAAAAAAATCTTGCTGCTCTCCATTGTATTCGATCTATTTCTGAGATTCGTCCTACTTCGTAAGGGTCTCATATGCTAGCGGCACACTCAAAGTGAGGTCTCACGAGTGCAAAATAGCATCAATCTTTAACCTTCTCGTCACATTTTCCTGATATTCTTTTAATAAATTACAATTTGTGACTAGCCAGTCCGCAGATTTCCCGAACGTGTTTCCCCCAAGACAGGTCCTGAGTAAGGGTCACACCTAAGTATTTAACTGACTCTACACTTGATAAGTTGGTTTGATTAATTGTGTAAGTTTCGTTGACCGAGTTATTCTTTTTCCAAAAAATGATAAAAACGCACTTTTTAAAATTCAATTCTAACTGCCATATATTGCACCATTCATTTATAGCATCTAGGTCTTTTTGTAACGCTATCCTGTCAGACTTATTGCCTAGGTCCCTGTACAACACTGCGTCGTCTGTGAAGAGGCGAATTTTGCTCGTAAAAACTTTAGTGATGTCATTAATATACAAAAGGAACAATTAGGGACCGATGACACTTCCCTGGGGTACACCTGATGTTACTTTCACTACATCTGAACTAACGCCATCTAGAGCTACTCTTTGTTCGCGGTTGGCTAAGAACTCTCTTATCCAACATATTACGACGTGGTGTATTCCGTAAGTTTCCAACTTAACGAGTAACTTCGAATGAGGGACTTTATTCATAGCTTTTTTCAAATCTAGAAATATTGCGTCTACTTGGACAAGCTTTTCTTCCGAGGGAAGAATGTCGTGAAGGAAGAGTGCCAACTGGGTTTCGCAAGCCCTGCCATTTCGAAATGTGTGCGGTTTTTTCGTTAATAAGTTTTAAATATCCAAATACCCCATAATCGAACTGACAATAGTATATGTTCCAATATCTTGCACGAGATAGACATAAAGGAAATCGGTCTATAGTTGCTAGGCTCTTCCTTATCACCGCTTTTAAATATTGGTGTAACGTTCGCGATTTTCCAATCGTAAGGAACACGATGTTGTGCTAGAGATTTTTCAAATATAATTTTCAGGTACGGCGCTATTTTTGAAGCTAATTCTTTATAAGCTCGAGCGGGAAATTTGATCGGGACCGGATGATTTGCCAGCTCTTTTTCCTCTTTCGGGAATTTTTTTATGTTCCTCATCACGTAGTGGACGTTTTTAAGCGCTCTTCCAGCTATCTTTTCTAAGTGGGGCCCCCATCCCAGTTCCTTTGCTAACATGACACCCAGGTACTTACAACTATCTGACTTGGCTATTATTTCTCCATTTAAATTATAGTCAATATAATACTTCATGTGATTCAATCAATCAATGCATGAATCAATACATGATTCAATCAATCATTTAAAAGTTTAAACGTACTATATACGACCACTTAAAATCAATCAATTGATTCTCCCAGAGCATGCCATAATAACTACGAAATAGGAGCGTAGGGACAAAGAAAGAAATCGCCATAGACATCCAACTCTCAAACACACACGCCGTCGGCTTTTAGGAAGGAATCAACCTTTGATTCCATTGATTCAGTATGATGCAATAGGTAAGTACTTACCATGAACTTGTGTCGCCAATTGAATCGCCGTGAGACTAATATATGCGAAGAAATATTTCGTCACGGAAAGCATTTCACTGTAATTGCCAAGGCCCAACACGAATGATTCTCGACTTCTCCTGTGTCAATGCCAAATAGTGCAAAGAGTATTGGACTCTTCGAATTGTTTCCGCCACGGCCAGCGACACAACTTCTTCCCCTAAAAACAATCGCATACGTTTCCCGCAATTCTTGTGGCTTCCTCGATTAAAGTAATCGCATCCGTCAGTGGTTCTTTATATTTTTCCTTCCTACTATATTCAGAGTGCAAAAAAATTGTCCTTCCATGTTCCTGACTTCCTTCATTGGTCTTCAAAAACTTTTTTCTGCCACCGGAATCAAAGTAGCTGAATTTTAAGTTATTATCTGCGCTGAATCCGAGTAAACACTTTTAAAAATGTTTATCAGCAAGCTGGAACACATGTCAGGTCATAAAATGTGTACTTCTTTCCGATTAATAGTACGATAGTATGTCAGGGAACACATTGCTTTGGTACTACAATTGCATCCAAGACATTTTTCGATGGTATAGCTCATCAGTGACGGTTCCAAGATTTAGTGGGAGGAAGTCCGTGTTGGATTCCAAGAAATGAAATCCTGTTTCGTGTCCTGGTCTTATATCAATTGGTTGCCAGATATCGATAATTATTTCCGATATACAGAGAAACAAATTTGGTATGATTTGCAAAATAAATCCTTCTTAAAAATTTAACACCTTCGAAACTAATCGACTGAAAGGACTGGATTAAAGTTCCTCACTAATGTATCAAAATGTATGAGTAAACTCTTCTCGGGCTCTCCACCGGTTTAAACTATTCATAATTGCCGACGTTTCGAGAGACGACTCGTCACTCATTCTCAAGGTAAACTGTTGCAAACCTAAATTTTCAACCAGATTAAGTACTAAGGCTTGGTCTTTTTTTGATTGGTCGGAAGTCGATTGTTGACTCCGGAGACCGTTAATCTCCGGAGGCATAGCTCTTGCGTTCTTAATTATCTTTTTCAAATCGGATTCCAAACATTGCTGATGTTATAAACGGAATCGCGATTCAAATTTTTATCCTCCATCCGAATCTCAATGGCTTCTTTAGTTATTCGATCCCAAATATTTTCTAAACGCCAATGAAGATTTGTGTCGTCGTTCCACTTAATCCCATGGTCCAAATCAATGATGCTCTGTGAAACTTCGGCAATGGACGATTCGAGAATCTGCGGAGCTTAAGCAGTAAATTCCGGTTATAACGCGTCTCAGAATAACGCGGTTTTGGATATACCGCGGGTCAGGTCTTGTCCCCCAAAATTTTCAGTTCTTTTTCTTTTGCACTGGCTTTGGATCGAACTTATCTCGAGACATTTCATACTTGCATGCAACTATGCTTCAATAATGCACGACAGTAACTTCGCTTCAGATCCATCGTTGTTCGGCAGAAACGTTACAAATTTCTTCGTTCTGGTTTTCCTTATCAACCACGGCTTGGTCTACCGCGGCCCTAAATTACCCACGGCATATGTTTTGAGGGTTTAGGGTTACTGAGTTCTCAACGCAGGGGTTTCCCTTGATTATCCGCGATGCACGATTCGACTACAAAGAAGAAACTCCCAACGTGGCTTCCCGTCAGTGAAGTTTTAAGCGGTTCCTAAATATTTACCAAGCTTTGCCGACCGCGGAAGATGATTATATTTTCGCAGTTGTCTCCGATGACCCTTTCCACGATTATTAGCGTGACATACAACAATCCGTGGAGAAATAACTCACCACTGTTAAGTTTTGATTTTTTCTTTAACCATGATAATTCTACACGCTTTTTGATCAAATTTCACGGAAGCAGTGATACAAATCGTTATTTTCAACGTCCGTTTATTTCGTATCACCATATTTTGTGCTGTATTACTTGAAACTATGTGAACGGGATTTTTTTTCCAATCTCAATGGTAAGGTAGGTACCCATTTCCACGCAGCATTCTCGTTTTGTAAATACGCAACTCCAGCTCAGTCGATGTTTTGGCCCTCATTACAACCAGAAACTCGTGTTGCGAAGGCGCGCGTACTTTCAGATATCTCAAATCTCAAATTATTGCATTCTATCGTAAATGATCCTTCTTGATTTATTTGGGCGTTTTACCGCACGCGTTAGTTTGCATGGGGTCTCGATAACCTCTTGCTGGATTGGTACGCCTTTGTTCTGAAGTGGCGAAATGAGCTTTACTTCAGTCTCGTGAATGGTTATAAACTCACCTATTGTGCAGTTTTTTTGTACAATTGGGACAAATAATAATTTACTTAAAATAAGGATTTCATTAGCCATTATGTAGACATAATTTTATTTTCCAACTTGTAAAAATATGAGAACTTCCGCCGAAGGGTAACTTATTGCAAGAGCGCATTATCTACCCCCGGAGTGATATGATTCCTTACAGTGGATACAGCTGGCGCGAGATAGTAAATCACATCAATGAAACGAGCTAAATTATTTTGTAACATTAATACATTTGTTATAATTTCATGCTGGATTTTTTTAATCTCACGAACCTTCTCAGAATAGCGCGGGTTGTCTTTAACGCGGGTATAATTACACGTCCCCCGAGACCCGCGTTATTACCGGATTTTACTGTAATTCAAATTTTGGCCGTTTGAGGACTCTGCCCAGTTGTGGGATAAATCTTGTTAAGTACCGCTTATGTATGAATAGTTTAAACCGGTGGAGAGCCCGAGAAGATTTCACTCATGTTATTGGCCGGGGAAGAGTTAGATTCTTTATCAAAATGTAGTTTATGAAAATAAAAGTTTCAATGTTAACGGTAATATCTACAAGGTACATCAATCTACATGTACACAAATAAGCGCAAAAATTGTCGGTAAATATTAGTCCGTCATCCAAGGAGCCTACAAAGTAGTGTATTATTCGTGCCGTCATCAAAGACCAAGTGCCCCGAATGGTATCAAGGAAGGAAACAATGACCTAACGATATATGTAAGTTGAGCGCGCCACGCTGCTAGCGGGATTCAGTTGAACAATGGAACGGATGAACATCGTTGTGGGCCGTCGCTAGGAGGGTATACAAGTTATTAAATGAAATTGGCATGAAATACATTTGATATATTAAAATGGGATCATTTTGAACTCCATGGTAAGCGGAAATGACTGCCATGGAATTATTTGATTTTTTTGTTTTTCTCCTTGTTACGTCTTAACTTGGGACGAACAGGAATTATAGCAAATTGAGATATTAGCGTAACGCAAGGTTTTATGAATCAATCAATGCCAATATAGACCAAGATTGATAATATCTTTCTTTCCACGTCGAATATATCATTAAGGATTAGCCTCGTACTGATACACTCGTAGGACTGTGCTCGTTCTCCAATGAAGGAAATAGGAAACTTGCCTGAATTTTAAATTTTAGCGAAAATCACAGAATCGGTGAGAATTAAACATATTTTAATTCACATGGGAAGATATCATATTTTTCTTTGACATATTTTTCACGCAGTTTTTAATCAAAGTTGAGGAGATATTTCAAACGCCAGCGATAATTGAAATTTCCCTATGATTGGTTAACGGCAAAGTGACGTCACTGTTCGGTAGCAGCGCCTTGTGTTAAGGAGTTGTGAGGATATGTACTTGGCGGAAACCGCCGGTTCACGCTGTGGAAATTGATCATCTCTAATAGATAACTAATATGAATAGCCTACTGTTGTTAAGGGAAATTACAGCTCCTTAAAAATCTTCGTGGTCATGCTAATCCATGGCACTGGGTGATGCGCGATACGCCCTTTCATTTACTACTCATCGGACTAAAATTTCTAGAAGTCGCATAAAAAATACCTTGATGCACAATAAATTTTCATTAAGTGGTGAATTTTCTCCAAATAATGTTAACAGCTACGGAGCCCACTGATTGTGAACTCAAAATGGACTTCTAGCCTAATAAAACTAGTTTTTATTCTAATTTTTCTGTTTAATACAACTTTAAGTAAACGTTTTCATAATAGCATAAGCGATCTATAACAATTAATTCCCTAAATTATTCACGGAAAGAACAATTAGGAACGTGTACCAACCTCCAAAAACCATGAAACCCTACTTTTCTAATTTCGATTTATACCCGCGATTCCAGGCTTGAAGCTACGAAATTAATCTGTAAACAGAGGATCGAAACCAGCTGCTTTTCTATGTAGTTAATACAGTTCTGCAAGAATAGATAAATCGTCATAATGAATTTTCATACTTTTTATTCATAATAGTTATGAAAGATATGTTTTATTATCATAGATTAATGCAAATTCGTCGTCAGTTTTCCTAAATTAATGAAGACGGAATGACACCATGTTACCACCGCGGCGGCAAGAAGCTTGTTCATAACTGTGCGCGTTGCTGAGTTACAACGGCGATAAATACACCACATCAGTGCGTTTGAACTTGACGTAGTTCATTTTAAGAATATATCTCAGAAAACTATGCGGAAAAATGCAAAATTCAAAATTTGTTCGTGATAATTTTGTCTGACCTCTGATAATGTACATCGATTTTATCCTATTTTAAGGATGGAAAATAATGACGAAATTTTTAAATGTAATTGCAAATAAGCCATAAATATATTCCCATAAATGCTTCTCCTCTTTCATACCCTGCCAAAAAAATAAATTTATTTCCCATCCCAAAAATATTCAAGTTTTAATTAAAGCTGAGATATGCGGTTTAATTTATGCTGACAATTAGTTAAAATTCTCATTGGCAGCTGCTATAGTCTCTTATCTTTCGCGGTAAAAATTACATTTCAAATATGTCCTTTCTGCAGCCTAGTTCCCTAATTTTATCCTCGTTATCTGATCTACCTTAGATTGTCAGATTTCATAAAATATTAATAACGTCATCGTAAATTAAACTGATTTGGAACTTACATAATAGATTATGTAAGTTCCAAACACAGTGTTCACAGTGTAAATTTTAATCGACGGTCTGAAAGTGACTCCCATCCCAGGTTCTGCCAACGGTCAGTAACCTATATAACGGCCTTAAACGTATCATGCTCATCTTCTCTGCACGCGTTCTAACTCGGTTTTTAAGCCTACCTCCTGAGGGACGTCTGGGGGTACGCCCCTCATCCGCCCTATCTGACGGACGGAGCGCGCTGATGCTTGAAGTGCTTGCCTCAATGCACTCAAGTAGAGAACAGATTATCGTTTAAAAATTTCCAACTCCTCCAGGTCATGAACCCCGGCCCACCACGAGAGTATTGCAATCGTGCGTCAATGCCGTAACACACCGTGCCATACTCCCGAACTTAATTCTCCCTCCACACCGCCTCTTCCCGTCTGGAACGAATGGCGCTGCCGTCCACAGGTGCACGAGTATCCCAGCTGACGGGCACTCTCTCTCGCGGTGGCCTCACGAACTTTCTTCTCCGCAAATCGAATGTCGCATCTTAGCCAATTTTCAAATTGGTTCGCCTTCGTCGCACTGCGGAAAATAATCGGTATTTTTCCCATTTCTCACATTGAGCTAATAACTTCTGAAGAAAAACATACGAGTTGAGAAAACATTTCAATAAATACCTGGCGTTTCAAGTGCGCTACTAATAAAGATTGAAAAAAATAAAATCTTAAATTTAGAAATTCTAAATTTTGGAGTAAGTTTTTGGGTTTATTTAAGACTTTAGTCTCCAGAGAAAAAGATAAAATCCACAAAAAATCACTCCAATTACAGAAGAATTAAAAGATTATTTTCTTATTATGAAAAAAAGGTGTGCTCGGATCCATAAATAGAGCTCATCTAATAGGAAACATTGCCGAAAAATTCCAATCCAATTTTGTCAGATAAAAAATATGAACAAACCGTCAATTTGTTGGCCCCAAAATAAGAAAACGTTATGAGGAAGCGATTCTTTAGCTATACGTCCATTTCGACATTCGATGGTATTTCACATGATGGTTTTGTTGAAGCGTGATATTCTTTCGGGGTCCGGTCTAAGCCGATGGCTTTCGGGACGCGATGGAAAAAAATTTCATGGGAAGCGTTGCTCTGGATGGCACGGCCCTATCCAAGCTGGTGATCATCTAATAAACAATAGAACGGTTTGTGCCGGAAGACGCGAAAATTTACTTCTTGTCTGCGGTTTTAATGTTTTCCTAGGCCAACTCCATCATAAAAAATAAGTGACAGTTCAGCGCGGATCCCAGAGGTTGGTTGACAACCAAGGCATTTCTCCGATTGCCTCATTCTCTCTTGCAATTTTCGGGTGGAGGGGTAAAAGGGGTACCTAAAACTCCTTTAAACATTTTAAGCTAAAATTTCATCCAATAAAGTGAGTAGTGATTAATATATGGAATAAAGTTTTGACAAATACTTCAGACAAATAGGCCCACAAATTTATAAGTAACAACACGTTCTAAAAGCGAGAAAAGTGGAAATGAAGACATTACTGCAGACTCAAGTCCATTTCACCATGCCGCAGAAAATATTTACCTGCTCTTGAAGCCCTGTGGAGGGGTTTACCCTCATTTAGTTGGACCCGCCCAGACCCGAACTCGGAGTCTGAGCCTTGGCGTCGAATGCGACCCAATCCTTCACCGTGGGTTGGTAATGGCACCAAATGACCAGTCGCACTGTAGTTAACAACATCTAAAAGTTAACAATAAACAGCAAAATTATTTTCGTCTTCGTATTGCACTAGTCACGCTGATGAAAATGTTTTTTTCATCGTAGTGATACGATAGATATTAACCATTTTACGTGCTTCAGTAAACCAAGCCGGTTTAATTTACGTAACCGCGTAACTTAACGCGCAAGCCACTAGTTCTTAGGGCAAGTACTAAGGCTTGTTACTTCTCAAAGTTAACTCACATGATTTTATCGGAGTTAAGCAATACACATTAACAATTTTATGAGCATAAAACGTTTAATTGTTGTTTAACCACTTAATGTTTTTTACTTGAGTTGTGCCATAGATATAAACCATTTTACGTGTTTTCACGCGTACCTACATGAATCGATACAGGGGCTGCGGATGTAGATATATTGAGGATACAAGGGTAATTGCTTACAACGGGCTGTAACGTCTTTTTGTTAACTTCTATTTTTTGTATCAGAATTTTGCGATTGACATTTGCCATTTTATGTGCTTACGCTAATGAAGCCAGCTTGACATTTTCTAGGTCCTTCTATGGTGTTTTACAAAGAATACTCTATCCAACCACATACTTTTGCATTATGTTTTAGAAGTGCATCGGGCCTAGAATGGGAAACCAAGCAGTTTTTTGTTACTTAGTTTTTGAGTAAATTTTCGCATTTCTCGTTCTTTAGATACCAAGTTTTTTTTAATAAGAACTAAGATATTACAATTTTCCACAGATAAAGTTTTATTCGACCAAGTTTTTTATTTCAACTTATGCTTCGATCAAATGTTTGTGGTCCCTAATTGTATGTGGAAAATATGACAGTGCTTTCCAATCACGATTTCAATGTGATTAAGCCTACTAAAATAGCACGAAATTTTGAATGCTATTTACATCTTTGAAGACCTTAGACATGATACCACACATTTATGTATCAATCGCGTAGGATTTTAACACACGAGAAATATACCATAAGAGCTGGAATTTGATTGGGCCCAGGAAAATTGTTACGGTTATTCCTTTTTATTTGATTTTCTTAATGTTTACATTAAATTATAATTTCTAGCTTGCGTTGTTAGGAAGGATCACTCTGTGAATACACTCTTCGAGCATGATTTGGGTCTTTCTAAACCACCGATCACCGAGTTAGAACTCATTTGGATGGCGCTGTCAGTATTCGGATTACTGATCCGTGGTTTCAAAGTGTGCAGCAGGGATCGGCAATATCAGTAAAGTTGAAGTATCTGGACTTACAATATATGTTACTTGTGGTATCATCTTCCTGACGATAGTTTCACCGTTACTGCAGTACATCTACATACTACCCCGCAAGCCGCCTCAATAGGCTTGTGGCGGGGGGTGTTAGGACACCAGCCGTTTACATATAAAAAGGAAACGCTCTAATGAAATTACGCCTAACATTTATTAAAGTCCCTATTGTTCGAGGGAAAAACGAATTCCCGTACCTATCCGTTCGGCAAAATATCTCTCTTAATTTATCGTTTCTGTCGGACCTGGAAATATAGTGGGATTCTAATATGATGTTCTCCGTGTCGCTGTTAAAGATATCTATTCTTAATTGCTCAACCAATCTAAACATAGCGCGCAGCCTCCGAGTCTCTAGCTTTAGCTAGCAGTAGATTTATTGAAACACGTAAAATGGTTACTACCAATCGTATAACTCCGTTGAAAGAACCATTTTCAGTAGCGTGAATAGTGCAATACGAAGACGAAAGTAATTTTGCTGTTTATTGTTAACTTTTAGATGTTGTTAACTATAGTGTGACTGGTCATTTGGTGCCATTACCCACCCGCGGTGGCCCCAACAAATGGACTTGAGCCTTCTGCAGTTACCATGGGGAAATTAATCCAATTGTAGAGCGTATATTTCGTGAATAAGAATTGAGTAGTTTTGTAAACAGACACGTTAATAATTTCTTTGCTTGGTGTACCGGAGGTAAATAGAAGGGAAAATGGAAATGGAATAATGAATCAGGATCGGTGAGTTGTATTACAATTAAAGCCATAATTTTATTGTTATTCAAAATGATGCAATAGGAATAAGTTGATACAGTAGCAATGTAACAAAGTTCAATATTATACGAAGAAAAGGAACTCGAATTATTTTGAAGGGAGACTCCAAAAAATACTGTATGTGGTGATATGACAAAACTGATTACAAAAGATTGATTCAGTTATAAGGGAAGTGACCAAGACCCAAGAAAGTCATGCATTAACCGTATTAATACAAAGTTACTGGGATATTCCCATTAACAAAATAAGTCAAAAGATCTTTTTCTAAAGTTGCATTTCATCTGCCATACTATCCAACGTTTTTTTCACATTTGCTCTCAAAGAACGAACTGCGGTTAATATTCCAAAATCTTTTATTCTTCTTATTCTCTAATCGAACTATCTCTCAAAATTTCCGCAGTAAATATCAAATTTACCGTTCATTATCACTTTGATATAATTTACCTACCAACACCGTCCAATTTCCGAGAAAGACTCCCGTTTTTTAACTTTAAAGTTCACAAAAATATTCGCAAAATATTGATTGAAAATTTTTCAGGTTAATGCTTATGCTTGATATTATTCCGATTTTCTTTCATAATTTTCATATCGTAACCATTACAAACACAAAACGTATGGAGTGACAGATAGCCCATCAATTTCTTTAGTAACTTTATTAAATGAAATATAAACTTTTACTGAACAAATAACTAGCTCCCTTTTTAACTTCATTTGGCATCAAACGAAATTCCTGCTTTTGCCAATAATTGAACCTCATCACCTCCTCATGAGTTGAACTATAACCGGGTAAATTAGTAATTAAATGTAGGAAGTCCCTGATTAGACGACTGCATTTAAAAACAGTAGTCTTTGCAATCGTAATTTTATTTTGCTCCCTCAATAGTTGGGTGAAATTAGAACGCAGACGATTTGTCCAAATCTTGACCATTTGAGTGTGCAATTTTTTATTCCACTCTCTCCCACTCCGCACTTAATTTCAGTCGTCACGGGGAAGAATACAGATAAAGGAGCAGAGGAAAACGTTCCCCAATCGCAAAAAAATAGGATTGCGCCATTGATTTGCAATCGAAAGGTTTTTGCCTAACTTTTTAAAACGGAAGAAGAAATGGTTCCATTTGAGTAAATAACTTCCAGTGACTTCCAAGTATGATCTTTCTACGAAACACCCTATTCTCATTCATCCAATGACCTGCTGGATGTTCTAATCGAGAGTTTAGATTGGTCCACTTTCACTGAACACCAGGAAGCATTGTCAAGAGTGTCTCTTTGCTAATCTAAATGGAGTTGCAGTAATTTTAATTAAAATGTTATTTATTCTCGACCTCTTTTTATTTTTGGTGCAAATGTCATGAGTTTAGGTCCAGCAACCAAATCATGAGGTTTATGTCATGGATCCAAGCAACCAAATTAAAATTGTAAACAAAAACAGCACCAAACTTTAAAGGTAACAATCTTTCATATGTCTATGTATTTTTATATTTAATGACTGTAAATTAACCATTATGTATTAAAAGAATTGTCAAACATTTAACATCATGTATCATATGTTCATAGCCCTGAAGATGGATCAATAAAGTTAAGAAACTTCGGAAAAAGTTAAATATATATATATATATATATATATATATATATATATATATATATGTATATGTATAATCTTTGGAAGTTTTCGCCAATTGGCCACAAATATATAAATTCAAACTTGCAGGAGGTAGGAGAAAGAGGAAAAGATAAAGAATTCGTTCTTACGGGAACGTCTCGAACCAGTTGGTCCTTCGTCAGCTCTAGACTTCTAGAGCTGACGAAGGACCAACTGGTTCGAGACGTTCCCGTAAGAACGAATTCTTTATCTTTTCCTCTTTCTCCTACCTCCTGTAAGTTTGAATTATATATATATATATATATATATATATATATATATATATATATATATACATATATATATACCGCCTTTCCTGCAATTTCTGCCCTGCCTTCTATGTGGGAAAATGTACCACCCCTCTCAATATCCGTATGAACAATCACCGCCATGCCACCAAAACTCCACCTTTTCTTGATCCCATTCCCAAACATACCGCCTCCCACTCTCAAAATTTTGACGATTGTTTCTCCCTAGAGATCATAGAAGCCCTTCCTGAATCCGCCGGTAATGTTCACGTGAAAATTCGTGAATACGCCCATATTTGGGTGACAAGAGCATTCGTAAAGCCCGGGCTAAACCTAGCCAATTGAATTAAAAGCCCAAAAGCCACCTCTCTCTCCCCACCACTATCCATTCGCACTTACCCCCCTTCCTTCCTCTCCGCCCTTTCCTTCCCAAGGGAACAGAGCGGACTCATCATTCCTCTACCGCTGACGATGGCGTCCTGACGCCGAAACGTACAAGTTTTCTTTTGTGAGTGTCCTTTTTGCGTGTTTCTGTGTTTGTTTAGTGTATCACTGCTTTATTTATGCATGTATATATATATATATATATATATATATATATATATATATATATATATATATATATATATATATATATATATATAACTTCCAGGAGAATCACTCGGGTGATAAATATACAATATGCCAAGAGGGTGGCCGATAAAAATATACACACGGAAAAACTCTAGGATCAACGAAGCCCTTAGACAACTCTCGGACCCCTCTTCCTACGCTCCCGTTTCTCACGACCCAAACCCAAAATTCCACGAGGAGATCATCTCTTTCCTTAAAGACTAAGGTCCCAAGGAAGGTCTCACTAGCAACGATATTTCTCTACTTTCTCCCGCTCATCCCCGCACTCCCCACTTCTATATCCTTCCGAAGATACACAAGCCCAACAACCCTGGCCGGCCAATAGTTTCCTCTTGCCACTCCCCTACTGAACGCATCTCCGCTTTCGTCGACCATTACCTTCAACCTTTAGTCCATTCCCTGCCTTCCTACATCAAAGATACCTATCATTTCCTTGATCGCCTCCTCTCCACCCCCCTCCCTAATGATTCCGACATCATCATGGCCACCATTGATGTCACCTCTCCATCCCCCACGCCGAAGGCTTATCCGCCGTTAAGCATTTTCTTGATACCCGCCCTACTCCTCATAACCCTAGCTCCGATTTCCTTATTGACCTGTCCCACTTCATCTTGACTCATAACTCCTTCTCCTTTAATGACCGCTTCTACCTTCAAACCAAAGGCTGCGCCATGGGCAGTAGATTCAGCCCTTCCTATGCCAACCTTTTCCTCGGCCGTGTCGAAGAGTCCTTCCTATCCTCACAACCCCTGAAACCCTTACTCTGGCTCCGATACATCGACGACATTTTCCTTCTCTGGCCCCATGACGTCAATTCTTTTAATTCATTTATTTCCGCTCTCAACGATTTCTCTTCTGTCTCCTTCACCTCTCATTTCTCTTCTTCCCATGTTACCTTCCTGGATGTAGATATCACTCTCTCCAACCACCATTTCAACACCTCAGTCCACATCAAACCCACCAATAAGCAGCAATATCTTCATTATAACAGCTGCCATCCCTCCCATACTAAAAGATCCCTCCCCTACTCTCTTTCCACACGAGGTTTTCGCATATGCAATAACCCCGATTCCCTTGATAAATTCCTTTCCTCTTTACACCAATCCCTTCTCCGACGAGGATATCCTGAGACTCTTCTCAATAAACGAATTCTCAGAAAACCCTTTCCTCCTAAACCAACTCAAAATAAGGAGAATTACAACCTCTCCCTCTGTACCACCTACTTCCCAGGCGTCCATGCCCTCAAAAAAATCATTAAAAACCTTTTCCCACTCCTTTCTGACAATCTCACCACCAAAAACACATTCCCCAAATGTCCATCTCTCACCTTCAGGCGTCCCCCCAACCTCTCCAGCATTCTAAAAACCACCAAACCGCTGACTAAACCCTATATTAGCTCTAAAACCCCACCCAACCCCTGCCATCGCGCGAGATGCAAAACGTGCCCTATCCTTATCACGGACCCCCTCCCCGCTAAATTCCTCTCCCACCCTCTTCCTTCCGTCCCCTCTCGGTCATGTACTTCCCACAATGTTGTTTACATCCTCCTGTGCAACCTGTGCGATTCATACTACATTGGTCTCACCACTAACGCCCTCAGTGTTAGAATGACCGGCCACCGAGCCAGCTGCAAGCCGTCCTCGCCCAATGCCTCCTTCCCCGTCCCGATCCATGCTTCCTCCCACAATCTCATTTTTGATAAATGCTTCCGTGTAGGCGTATTGGCTTCCCTCCCTCCCTCTGCCTCTCCCCTTCAATTGCGTACGCTAGAAAGTGCCTGCATCTGGCTTTATTCCGCACATAATCCGCCCGGATTAAATCGCGCTCACTGACCTCTCCCGCTCCTTCTCCCCTTTCCCCTCCCGCCCCTCCCCTTTTCTCCCTTCCACATCCCTTTCTCCTCCTCTGACCCCCTCCCGCCTCCTTCCCTCCTTGCCCTTCCCTCTTCCTCTGACCCCCTCCCGCCCCTCCCCTCTTCTCCCTCCCTACCCCTCTCTCCTCCCATCTCACCCCACCTCTTGTTCCCTGCCTATCCATCATTCTGTATCCGTCTATCTTTGAGAAAGGTTCTAGAGCAACCGAAATATCAACTTATAGTGTGAGTGTTCTTTTTTATGGGTTTATATTTAATTCCGCCCCACCTGTGGCATAGTTTATTTATATATATATTTATATAGAATTTGACCTAAACTCAAGTAATTTAAATTCCTGAGCCAAGCACAAACTACTGCAAAAACTGTATAGGGTTAACCGAGACTAAAGAATTCAACGTTACGGTCGCTAGCCAATATTCCATTCTCCTTCCGAGAAGTCACAAGACCAATCCCCAGGATGAGTAGTGGATATTTTAATTTTTCGGTGGCCTGCTAAACATTTCTTACTTTCTTCAAATAGGAAGGCAATCTGCTCTCGGGAAAAGCCACTGTACCCCTCTTACTCCTTACTTACCCCTGTCTTGAAACACCAATGAAAATATCTCACGTCTTAGGGAGAAAACTGAACTCGCGAATGTCAAAATATGACTGAGCGATGCAAGAAATCCATTTGTTTGATATGCTCGATTTCTATTATCTCCGTCTAGGAAGAGGGTTCTACTTTGTTTTTTAATCAATTCATTTAGAGTCTGGTTGTGTGAACAAACGTTTTGACAACCAATTCATGTTCCACGCAATATCGGTTCTACGGGCCATATTTCGGTTCTAAATTAGGTACTTCTTTGGCAGCCAAATGTGAATGACGAGCAGTGATTAAATCAAATTAAAAATGATAATTTTCTTTGGTACTTCAGTTGGAAGCGCTAAATATGGCTGAAGTAGTAATCGTTGGTCATTAAACATTTCAGTAGTTTTTTAATAAATCGAAAAAAAAATTCTCCGAACACAAACATTTAAATCGATCTGTTTATCCGTGGAAACCCACCATAAAGGTACCAAAGGAAATTAGACAAAAATTTTATTTTTTTTCCCCTTAAATAAAGCATGTGATGAATAGAGTTTTCGGCACGTTGTTCGAAATTTAGACGAAATTATATTGAGAAAGTCTTGCGTTCAAATATTGGACTCGACACTATATTATATTTTATAAATATATGTTACTAATGAGAACACGTACACAAAAGTTTTCACAAATCTGAATATAAACTGAAATCGCTCCAACCTACTTAAATTCTCAGGTAATTTCACACTTGTTGTCCGCCAATTGCAGGACAGGTAGTGACAGCACTCGGACGAATAGAATGATCGCCCCTCCTAGACTAGCTTAACGATGATTAACTTCGGTAACTGTATGTAAACCGGTATTTCTGTACCGTACTGTGTGGTAAATGTAAACCGGTATTTCCACCGGGTTACCCTATTTAAACATGCTTGATTCATTTGTATTTTCGGGATATTTAGCAATTAATGTCAATAGTTTCCAAGCATTGAACTTGAATAATAGTGAAGAGGGTGGAGAGTATTTAAAACTTGGGAAATATTTACTTTTAAGTGATATAACTCATTTGTTTCACCTTGTTCAAGATCGCTTAGAAAGCATAAAAAGAAACGTATCGCAATGAAATGTTTTTTTCAATTACTTTTTGGGTTGGATGAATTTCTTAAATGGACCGAAGTTTGTGCATCCGTGATTCTTAGTATACAATCGTTTAATATGGACATTTGAACCATTAACTCTATCCAGAACGCTGCATTTAGGCGATATATCTTCCATTCACTTCCATTTCGTCCACTATTTTCATCTTCAGTTCCTAACATGTTTTACCACAACCACT
The DNA here is from genome assembly GCA_963573305.1 of Pyrrhosoma nymphula. Classification (NCBI taxonomy): domain Eukaryota; kingdom Metazoa; phylum Arthropoda; class Insecta; order Odonata; family Coenagrionidae; genus Pyrrhosoma; species Pyrrhosoma nymphula. Next base: position 129,621,687 of record OY754335.1, on the reverse strand, counting down.
TCAACTCTTTCCCACTTATCTCAATCCCTCTCCCCTTAATCGTATCCATAGGTATTTTATTACTTCTAATAATCACCTGCTTCCTGCTGCCGTGTGTAAGAATGAGGTATTTCTAAAAAATGAATTGTCACAGATTAAAATGCATCGAAGTTTATTGCCCAGCAAACAACGTCTTGTATTTTTGCAGTTAAATTCAGCGTGTTTGAAGTCGTGTTACTAATGGAATGTTCATAATTGGATGTCAATTGCATAAAACTTGTCAAGAATAGGCTGTACAAGAGCGAAATAACGTCTTGATTGATTAAAAACTGAGGAAATTTTGAGAATCCATGCATGGATTAGCGAATAACAATTGAGACTCATTCACACAAAACAAAATTTGTAATCTACTATTCCTAGAAGACAAATGCATTCTAAATTCCATTGAACTAACACATTTTAACTTTATTATTACTATTTTTGTGCGGTTATAGTTCACAAAGTTTGACGAGCTGGTGCCTTAATTTTAATGCTATTTATTTTATCTATCATTTCGCTTTCCTCTCTGCTTCCCTGCTGGCACCAAACATTGCCATTAAGCTTTGCCTATGCAGCTTCACGTTTTATTTTATTTTTTAATAAAAAGGTGGATCGTAGGATTTTGTTGGAATTATCATCTGAATGTTATACCTAAACGAGATTTTATAGTATATGCGTACCCAGCGCTAATATCGTATTCTGCTGTTAAATCAATTTATGGCCAAAAATTCTTAATGCTCAAGCTTTAGCATCATACAAAACACTAGACTTCATAAAAGAAAGTGTAGTGCCGATCACATGAACGAATTTCCCTCTGTATTTTCTATTAAAACGTAAGGTAAGATTCTATTGGGGATAGAGTCACTACTGTTACAATCACAAATACTTCATTGTCGAGGAGTTAACCAAGTGGAGGATGATTGACAAAGAGGGCTGTTAATTTCCAATCTTTTCGCCTGTGACTCAGTCACGCTTTATTTTTGTCGATTGCACCGTCTATTCACGGCTGGTTATTCGGTCAAACTCCGCATTAATCAGCTCCTTCCAATAAATCGTTCGGGTCCACTTCAGTGATGGCGAAACTGTGCCAGGATTGGCAAAGGTATGTCGTGACAAAAGCAACGAAAACTGCTAAATCAAACGGAAACAACTGTGAAGCAGGGCATCCTTTAGTTACGAGGAGTTGGTGTTTATTCCTGAAAGTCATTGAAGCAAGATATTGTTTTAAATTAAATTATTGCATCGAAATAAAAACCTCAAATGAATGAGCTATGAATGAAAACATCACAGCTATGAATGTATCAAGTGTATTGCCAAGCAAATGACTTTTAGTGTTAATGCAGTTAACTTCAGTGATTTTGAAGACGTGTTACTAGTACAATGACCATAAATGTATGACAATCCCATGAAAACGAAAAGCCCATTAACGTGATATTTGTTGATGAGAGATCTTGCAACGGAAACTACAGCAAGGAACTTTCTGAAGGAAGGATAGTTCAAGTTGAGAAAGTATACTAGCAATGGAAAGATATTTAAGAGTTCAAACATGATGATGTTACCAACAAGGAAATGGTTCCATGCTAGCATTCCTGTTGAACATGTCTCTATACGAATCTGAGACGTGGACCCTAGGCCAGAAAATAATAGAAGCCTCTGGAATTTGGTGCGGCAGGTGACTGCTCAGCATCAGACACATGGATAGGATATGATAGTGGATAGTATACTGGAGCCAGGAAGATGCGAGGTCCATGTGAAACACCATGATGAAAAGATTGAGACGGTTAGAGCAAACTTTTAGAAAGTACGAGTTTGTAAGAAATGTGATGGGGCAAAACAGAAGGCCCCGTAAGAAAAAGCAAAGGACCTACATGAACTAATTCAAGAGGGATGAAGGAAGTTAAAACTGTCAGGCATTAAAAAGGAAGGGTTGGCGGGCTGTAGGGAACTAATCATGAGATTGACAAACTGATTATGTATAATGATGATCCCTTCTGATGGCCTGAGTAAAGTTATTGGGTATCCTTATGCTCTCGGCATACAAGCAACTTAAGAGGTCAAGCATTCCACATACTGTCCATTAATTCTAAAATCTATTTGAGTAATAAGTTTCCAATTTATGATTATAACTGGTAATTGAAATAACTTAGGTAAAGTATCATACCTGATTCACTGTTTTACCTGCACGTAATTAGTTCATAAATTATCACAATCTTGATGTGTTTTAACGTAATAGCCAACATTTTTGCTTAGATGTACACATAAAGTTATCGCATGAAATCACTCAACAACAGGGTGAAGAACCTTTCGACCGCAATATATCCTCTTCCAAACGACATGGCAGAATTCTGATGTGTGCTACATGCCGCGACATCAGGGTAAAAAGAGAAATAAGAATTGGAAAGAATAATAAAAGTTTATTTTCCACTTCATTGCATAAACATTTTTCGAAAACTCTTCCAGCGCTAATACAAGACCATGCTGTTGCAACAGAAATATTCAGTGATTGTGTTAACCTCATCCGAGAATAATTAGGTTGGTTATTTGAGGAAGGCGACTGATAAATAAGGTCACTTGCGCCATTGAGAATAGGTGGGTCGGTTGATAAGGGAAGGATTATCTGGGGAATGGAGGAAGGGTGGAGAGAAACCCAGCCTCGGCCCTGGCGTACTCTTAACTAAAGTACAATGGTGACGTTCCACACTTAAAGTGATAAAGTTAGGGACGATAAAGTTAGGGAAATCAGCTACTTCTCCCTCGTTAGACCCCACTTGGAATATGCTGCCAGTATTTGGGATCCTTATGAGATAGGCTTGGAAACTGAGTTAGAACGCGTGCAGCGAAGATCGGCAAGATACGTTAAAGGCGGTTATGATAATCTCGTTAGTGTTACTGCAGCACTGACTTTTTGCAGCAACTGGGATGGGAAAAGCTTTCAGACCGTCGATTAAAATTTAGACACAATCTATTATGTAAGTACCAAACCGGTCTATTTTCTGACGACGTTGATAATATTTTGCGAAATCCGACATACTACGGTAGATCAGATCATGAGAATAAAATTAGGGAACTAGACTGCAGAACGGATAGATTTAAAATGTCATTTTTCCCACGAACGATTAGGGACTATAACAGCTGCCAATGAGACTTTTATCTAGGTTTTGTCGTTAGGTAGTGTAGCTCGTAGTAGTAGTAGTACTCCTAATACTTTAATCCTTATCTGTTACCTAATACTAACAGCACACCGTGCATGTTTTCTACATAAGTTTTGAGTCTCTGTCCATTTGTGTAGTTGCAAAATGCATATATATATTAATGGTCCCGCTCCATTGTGATAATATCTGTAGTGTAGTAGTGCATGCTTGTGAGGCTTCACAGCTTGACAAGTATTAGCGATTTATTCTAATGCATAATTAGTTACTCTAACTTTATCGTAGTTACACTAACTTTAGGGTATAGTGTAATGCATGTTGGTGAATACTCACCCCCTTCCACACACCCCTGAGGTGGCTGGCAGGGTATTTTGTAGATGTAGATGTGGATGATCTCTCCAAATGACAAAAAAGTAGGGATCGGGACTCCACTGAAGATTCTCCAGCAAATCCGGGATTTAAACCCGGTTCCTCTACTCCAGCCACCACACCAATCAATCCCCGCCTCTTACGAAAATGACAACAAATACATATGTGTAAATCGCCATGATGGAAACGAAAGGACGAGTCGAAAGTCCATGGTTCGATTCTCGGTCCAGATGGATTATTTCCTCACGGTGATTTCATCGTTAAAATTCAGATTTTTCCGCGCGTCACAGAGGAACCGAAGATATTTCGCACGCTTCGGAACAGCGAATGTCTTTCTGGGTTCTCTACGCGCAGCAAGTCGATCATCTGGATTTCGCATCTGGATCATCTGGATTTCGCGGATTCGACACTGACCATCGCTCTCCGTTAGTGGGGCGGTTGGGGTGAGAGTGGGGGGAGGGGGAGAGAGGGACGGGGGGATTGAATAGTGGGTGGGGGGGCAGTGGAGTGAAATCGATCGAATCACGACCGATACAATCGATAAAAGGCGGGACCACGGGAGGGTGACAAACGCTTCACTAAACAATTCCCAGATTCACTTTCTCGATTACAGATTTCAGCACATACTTCTCGCATATGCATACAAATTTGCAAGCTATCACAAGGGCCTGTGTGGTAGGGGGCGTAAGAACAATAGGTCGGTGTCTTGCCCTGTTTTTGTCATCCTAAATATAATTACGCTCATCACTGACTGACTGAGTCTGCAATGCTGTAAGAGGGAGCCACAGTCATGAAAAGCCCTGTGAACTGCCTTTTTTCATAGTTTTTTTTCGCTTATCTTTTTAGATATTGTGCTTTCTTCATGGTAACCTCCATTATAATATATTCACGCAATTTATTACTCTCTAAAGTGATACACTCATTAATTCGTGGAAGCAAAGCGAGGGTTCGTATGATTCTGTGCGTGAGTTGATTGTGTGTATAAGTATGAACCTGTGTTTTGAATCACATGTGTATTTATTAATTCTTCTTTTTTAGGTTTTTCATTTGTGCAAGATTAAAATAAATTGAATTTTTAATAAATATTCCGTGTACATTAAAACAAAGTGTTTGTTATATGTTAATCATCATTCAACGGGTCTCAGAACCTCGATTTCAGACGGCCAGTTTCTCGGGCCTCAGACGCCTTACAATTAACTAATATTAAGCGATGGTACATGGAAAGAATGTTTTTTTGTACCAAACAGTACGGTAGTGTATCACACTTAGCCGCTTCTATCAGCTATAGTGATTAACATTACAATAAAGTTTTGTGATTTTATACACTTTACGAGACGATGCCATAAAATTGGTGAAACGCGTAGTGTTTAAAAAAAATAAAAAGTGTAGAAAAGTACAAAACTTTATTATAATGAATATTAAAAGTTTCTACAAAGTAGAGCCTGAAGCAGTGAATTTTATAGTGACTTTGCTCAAAGCTAAAACAATCTCTTTCGTGTCTCCATAAAACTCGCAAGATATGAATTATTCTATCTATCTTATCTTTGTTGGCAACCACCGTGTCTCTAACGTATTTCAACCTAATCCTTCCATCAGCAGTGCTAACACACTCTGATCACTCGAAGCAGATTTTAACATAGTTTTCCTTCTTCTGTGAGATGCAAAAAAAAAGGAATTGTGAATGAATAAAGTGGTTCTCTGATGAGAGAATAGAATGGAAGAGATCTGCAGCAAACCGAACTCGGGTATAAAGACCGCCGATGACGGTCAGCACACATAAGATGATGATGAAGACTATGAGGAAAAATGTCTCCGTCCACTTCTCGTTCCCAGCTAAGAGGGCAGACGATTGTTTTATTCCCGTAGGTAGGAGAAACAAAGAGAAATTCGATAATTGTTGAACGAATTGATTATCTGATCACGCTGAAAAAATACCAGGGTAGCCATCCACCAAAGCAGCTTCCGCTGTTCTAATTGGTCAGCTCAACGCCGGCTGCCAATGTCACCGCAACGGAAAGTCGATCGTGTCAATATACAATCCGTGACACGGAGAAATCCATCCTCGCGAATTATCAACGGTATTATCTTCTCATCCTTTCAACAAAAAAATTTCTGGAAAAGGTGAACGTCTGTCAACAGAGTGCATCGACATCTGAAGCCGTACCTTGCACCCCTCTGCAAGGGAATAAGGTAGTAGTGGGGATCTAACATCGGTCGTGAATCACATGGAGTTCGCCGATTGACGAAATTAACGATAATGAATATCCAATAAAATATACTTTGAATATACATATATATATATATATATATATATATATATATATATATATATATATATATATATGCGTTCGTTGGTGTAAGACTCATATTTTGGACGCTAGCCATGAATGGATAGAATATAACAAGTTTATTTCTATTCTTTGGGTACAAAACCCTAAATTGCAACAGAGTAATTCATCTGTGACCTAGGTACATGAAGTTTGTACATAATAAACAACAGCATTTGTCACAAAATATTACAATAATTTGAAAATTTAGACACAAAATCAGATATGTTGCCGTTTTTAGCGTAAGTATTTACTTAACTTAATGGTTGAATAGGAAATTGTAGCATTAATGCTTCAAAGATCGCAAAATTATCACATTTTTTCACTCAATAGGCATTGCGTTCCATATAACAGTAGACCTGACGACGAAGGATTTTTGAAACATTGTGGTTATGTATGCAGGTAAATAGAGTTCGAATGGGTTACATCTAGTTAGCATGCTTCTGGTTTCAGGAGGACTACAAAAAACGTCAAGGAGATATTTCGGTTTTTGATTTTTGAATAAATAAAATAAAAAGGCACAAAGCTGAATTAGCACAAAGCTCTAAAAGCGCAAAGAAATATTTTCACCTAGAAAAGATATCGATCCAATGGCGTTTTTCCCTGTAAGGGGAAATATTCTCGTCCCTACGAAGGCTGAAAATGAATCGAATGCATGAGTTCTGTAACCGTTGCAGTTTGTAATTCCATTCACTCGACAGGTCTCCGAAGGCTAGAGAGCAATAATCAAATTGAGGAAACATTGTAGGCGGGTTTAATTACCAATATCAGCAGTCATGAATTGAATGTTTCATTTACTGCTGCAACTGCCACTCCATTCTCCTCTCAGCTTTCTGTTTCATTCCTGTATAATCCTTCTCTTTGAAGCCCTTAGTAATTTTCCGGACGTCCTTCATCTTGAAGCCATCCTCAGTAACTCTTCTCATTCATTTATCTTCCCGTAATTGCTATCATGTGGTTTTTGTGGCACAAAGCGTATCCAATAAGTATGTTTCCCCATCTCAGAATGTTCATTATGCATCTATCTACTCTACACTTAAACAAGTATGAATTAAGTTAAAGATCAAAAGCTCAGAACTTATTATACATTTTTGTGAGCTGAACCTCCCAGCATATTTAATAGACATACTGTAACGTATTAAAGAAAACAAAAAACAGAAAAGCACCTGGAGTAGATGGTATCAATTCTGAATTAATAAAATATGGTAGCCCCCTTTTTCCTGAGTGCTACGTCTTTTTAATAAGTGCTGGACTTGTCTTGAGATACCAGACGAATGGAAAATTGCAGAAGTAATTCCCATTTTAAAAAAAGGTAAACGATCAAGCCAGAAAATTACAGAGGTATTAGCCTACTAAATTTAGCATACAAAATATACAGCAAAATCATTAATGAAAGACTCCAAACAATTGCTGAAGTTTTGCTCCTCGAAGAACAGGCAGGATTTCGTAAGGGAAGCTCATGTATGTACGATGTTTTTAGTCTAACACTGATAATACAAAACCGTATATAATTTACTCTGGAGACACACATAGCCTTTATAGACTACCAGAAGGCATTAGTTAGAAACTTAGGCCCATAGTAAAAAAGACGGTACCCTGTTCATTTAATTAAAAACATTTAATCCCTCTATAAAAATACGAAAATTGTAATTGATACTGAAGTCGGCAAAAGCCCAACACAGGAAATTCTAACCAACCAAGGTGTTAGACAAGGGTGTACTTTATCGCCTACTTTATTTCATATATAGGTACACAGATGGCTGCCTAAGAAAATGAAAGAAAGTTACACCACCAGGAATACAAATTTAAAAAAACGAATTTTCAAGCTCAATGCTATTTACAGATGACCAAGTTGTAATTCAAGAAAATGAAGACAATTTACCAATGGCTGTCCAAAAATTAAATCTGATATCTAGAGACTATAACTTGAAGATATGTAAAAAAAACAAGACAATGGCATTCCTAGGAAAGTACCCAATCTGAACTAAAATAATAATTGAAAATAATATCTTGGATCAGGTATCACCCTTTAAATATTTGGGATGTGACATCACCTCTGAAGAGGACAGTGACATTTTAAATGGAACAACTAATTACCAAAGAATACGTGGGACTATAAGAAGAGCACTGGAGGGAAAAACTGCAAAAGAAAATCAAATAAAATTTTACAAAATAATGGCTGTCCCAACATTGCTATACGGATCAGAAGTTTGGACACTTAGAAAAGGATACTTCAAACAAAGTGAAACGTAAGAAATGAAATTCCTTAGATCTGTGAAAGGCTGTACACGCCTGGGCCATATGAAAAATGAAGACATAAGGCAAGAACTAGAAGTACAACCAGTAACAGAAGTAACAACAAATTATAAAGAAAGATGGAAAGAACATGTGGAGCGCATGCCTCTAGAAAGGATTCCCAGAAAGGTTTTATAGTATAAGCCTTTTGGGAAAAGGAGTATTGGGAGGCCGAGATTGCGATGGGGAAGCCTGAACAGGCAAATTGCCTAAACCTTGACAGGAGGAAGAAGAATTGTAACGTTTCTTTTTTTTTTACCCCGAGAAAGATATGGGCTTGGCTTGTCGCGATGGAATACATCTTCAAATTCTATGAGTACGGCCATGGAAGTTTTGTTTTTGCTGCAACCTAAAAATACGTTAATGAAGTTTGTTCATATAACAGTTTTGCATGAGTTTCAACGTATATTTTGGTAGTTTTAAAACGTTAACTAGTTAATTTTATTATGTTAAAATAAAAAAAATTATTATTTTTTGTATATTTTTTGTAATTATTATTTTTTTATTATTACTATATTATTTTTTATGCTTTTCTTATTTACCTATTTTCAATAAATTCTACTGTAATTTCAATGTAAAATATCTCATGGGCCAGGAAGGCCCACGATAATAAACGAATTGAATTTCCGAGACATATCGATGCCGGATGAGGCGAAGGCTCGATCCATCCATCCGTGCTTAAACTTGAGTCGAGTGTCTTATTAGAAAAGGGCTCGTGGTACAGGGGATAGCCGACGTCAACGACAGCGGTGGAAATGCTTGCAACGAAAAACAATTCCAGTTTCTCGAAAATCGCGATGGAAAGCAATAAAAAGAGGCCGGGGCAGAGCTGACGGGGTTGAATGATAAATATCGTTGATGCAATTGGCGATGTCCATTCGGGGATTCAACCCGCTGCGAGACGGATGCACATACAATTGAAAACGGTATTCCCCAGTGACTACCATGCTCTCTTTAAGCAGCCTGGCGATTCTGCCGCGACTATGTGAGTCAAAACAAATACTAAATTCCACATTTTTTATATTTTGTCAAAAAAATCCTGCTTTCACTGATTCATTGCGTTACCTATAGAAACCCCAAAGTATGGTACAAAATATGCAGATTATTCCACGAATGTATTTAAAATTAGCACATTTTCAGTCATAGGAGCCGACTGCAGCGCCATTTCCTACGAATTACCGGATTTTGACTTCAATTACGGCATTAATTCTTCAATGACTAGAAAAATAAGGTGGTAAGCTTCCTGTAATTTATTTTTATTCAATTTCTCTGGATTATTTCCTTCTTTGAGACAGTTTTCCACGTAAATGGCATTTGTATTTTATGGAAAAATACTATTTTTCCTCGTGTTTATCTCATTCCCCCATTGAACACCATGTAATTTCAAGTTCAATTATAGAATAAAATAGCGTGGAAAGGTATTATTTTGTTGTTTATATCAGATAGAGGACAACTTTTTCTACAAGTAGACAGAATATGAATAAAATGACATTTAAGCCATTTTACGGTGGAACCACCTTAATGGCATTGCATAGCCAATATACAGAGTTTCCCATTGATCGTGTGCCATTTTTTATCTATAATTTCAGACACTTTCTTTCGGGCCACATGGATGAAATTTTGTACCTTGGTAGAAAAAGGTCGTAACTTCTGTTGGGTGTAAGCAAAATTTTTCTAAATACGACCTTTTGACCCCGGAAATAGGGTCCAATCAAAAATCCAAATTTTATCGTTTATTGTTTTTATTTAAGTAGTGTTTATAAAATTTTGCTTAAACCCAACAAAATTTACGATCTTTTTCTACCCAGGTACCAAAATTCATCCATGTGGCACGAAAGAAAATGTCTGAAGTTATTGGTCAAGAATGACACATGATCAATGGAAAACTCTTTACAATGTCTTTACATTGTTAAAGAAAGTTTGGACTCTTTTGAAACTGGTGCTAATGTCCATCAGTATGTTACCACAAAAAATTATCTATTACTGCCTCACTGTAGGCTATCATTCACCAGTAAATCATTTGATTTTGTAAAACTTCACTTGTTAAAACATCTTCCTCAAGAGGCTAGAGATGCCACTTTTCCAAGGTTCAAGCGTGACCTCCTCTCATGGCTTTTGTCCAAAGCTGATTGAATAAATGAATTTTTGGAGTACAAACATATCATATATTCAATTTTGATCTGCATAGGTATATATTGTATTTGACGAAGAATATTACACTGTACCTTTGTTTACTGTCTAAAACATATTATTCTATTCTATTCAAGCGCTGCGGGGATCGGGTTACAGTTGTAGCGAAACTCGTTGGCAGTCACTTGCACGAAACGTGACGTCAAGGAGAGATAGTTGCGTGTAGAAGGGGTAGGCAGATAAGTGGAGTAGCAAGGATGGACCATGGTTGGCAACACTTCCGACATCATGCCGCTTAAACCGCGAGTACGGGAAAGTATCAGCAGCGCGTAACACAACAGTCATTACCATCCAAATAAAGCTGATTTGAAATACTCTGATTGTGCTAAAAATGCATTCGAGAAGCCCATCCAAACCAATGGAATGAAACTCTCTAGTGTCCAAGAAGACGAATTCGTCCACTACTTCAAAATAGCTAGTTGATCATATGTACCCTAATCTATTCTAGAATGTAGCAACCAGTTTTTCCGTTCGCGGGATCATTAAAAAAATGCAAATATATTAAACACTTTTCACTAGGATAAAAAATACACAGTGAAGTTTAATTCAATGGAAAAATTAATGCACTTGCTAAAACCAATTGGTGAGTAGTAGGGATGAGAGTTGCAGAGAGCATTTTAGTCGGAAGTCAATAGCAAAGTGGGCATTTTTAGGCTGGCAAAAAGGGTTTGCCACCTTGAAACTTTGGGAGTCAACCGCGGAGACAGAATTACTAGCTCGGCCGTCGCCGTGCCGGTAACGACTGAAAGGGGAGGCGAAAGTACCGACGCAGCCTCTTTTCTTTTGAGTTTCGGTACTTGCTTGTTCCCAGTGTCTAGGCTCGCCGCTCGCATCCCTGGTGGACATTTACCCTTCTGGCCAATGGCCAGCCCGACCAGTCGCCTTCCTCCGGCGGGCGGCGGCTTCTGCAACGTTAAGGTCACTGTAAAGTGACTTGAATGTCATTTTATTCATATTCTGTCTACTTGTAGAAAACATTGTCCTCTATATGATATGAACAACAAAATAATACCTTTCCGCGCTATTTTATTCTATAATTGAACTTGAAATTACATGGTGTTCAATGGTGGAATGAGGGAAACAAGGGGAAAAATAGTATTTTTCTATAAAATACAAATGCCATTTTCGTGGACACCTGTCTCTAAGCAGGAAATAATCCAGAGAAATTGAATAAAAATAAAATACAGGCATCTTACCACCTTATTTATCTAGTTATTGAAGAATTACTTAATGCCGTAATTATGGTCAAAATGCGGTAGTTCGTAGGAAATGGCGCTGCTGTAGGCTTCTATGGCTGGAAAAAAGTGATAATTTAAAATACATTCGTGGAATAATCTGCATAGTTTGTACTTTACTTTTGGATCTCTGTAGGTAACGCATTGCATCAGTGAAAGCAGGATTTTTTTGACAAATTATCAAAAATGTGGAATTTAGTACATATTTGTTTTGACTCACACAGTCGCGGCGGAACCTCCGGTTTCCCCATTTCTTCCTCCGCCCTATCCCCTTCATTTCTTTCACCACGCGTTTTGGGTTTTGTATGGCCACCTGACCGCAGCTCGGGTTAATAATCCTGCCCGCAGAGCTAATATTAATTTTAGTTGCATTTTCGAATCAGTTTTCCAATTGGAAAAGTGACTGAGTAGGGTTCACGCCCATGACTTGTGAACTAGTTCATCTCAGTCTTTCAAAACAGCAGGTGTTTTTGCGATTATGTAAAAATTACTGTGGTGAGTAATAGATTTTTTTTTATGAATAGTTTAGAAAACATACAATCTACAAACCGTTAGTTTTTTGACGAAATCTAAGTGCTAGAAGTTTCTAATTTGTTTAACATTCTCCCTCTGGAGTGGACAGCCATAATCTATCCCATGTAAAAAATCTGCTATTTTTAGGCAAATTGCTTTAAAAGAAGTTCGGCAAGGGGTTGATATTTTGATACCATTGGAAAGATGAGAGTTATTTCTTTAAAATGAGGCCAAATTCATCAAATTCTAGGTGAAGTGATTTTTCGCTCAAACTACCGAGGTTATTATTAAGGTGCCCACTACAAGAATCGTATTACGCAAATAGGCTGATGTGATTTTTTACCAAACCAGGTTTCTTTTATACAATGGTTTTAAATAACATTCTGCCTTATCCATTGGTGGGAATTATGACAAAAACGTCTTAGGAGATTTCCCAATCAGGGCGCAATTCAGTCAGCATTAGAAATGAATGCAGTGGTTAGCAACTAATCGCGTTTATATTACGATCGTAACAAATTACGCACGAAACAAGGTACTGATGTGAAAAAGCCGTAATATATAGTTTATATTGTGTATTAAAAAGAAATCTCAAAAATATTAATTAAATGTTGCAGTGATTTTCATTTAAAACGTAGCTCCATGATCGGTAACTCAATCACTAATCAAAATGTTGTCCATTTTTTTTAAAATATGGCAATCCGCGAAAAGTTGGTAATAATCGGTACGAACTATTCGATTACCGATTGTAATCGGGCCCTCCATAATCGATTAATGTAATCGAATATTTTTCGCTGAATAATTGATGAATGTACTCGATTATTTGGATCCCTAATAACTACTAAAATGGAGAATGAAATTATGGTAGTGTAGGTATTTGACGGTTAGTGTGTTCCTAGGGAGGAATCAGCCCCTGCCACACACCCTATTGGTGGATTTCAGGGTTTCACGTATATGTGCTCGTTTTCGTTCATTCCAGCGAATTGCTGTGATTTTCTTCCCACAGCCCTTGCGGTCGTTTAGCCACTGACTTCGTTGATCTACCCCTACATAGAAGAAAAATTATTTGAAGAAAAAGAATTTTAAAAAACACGTTTTTAAAATGGACCAAAAAGTATAAAACAATTTGTCTTACCCCCACACACATTTATATCCCCATACAGATTATTAACCTATTACAGATTGTCCCGAAAATTTGTGATTGTGAATTTAAATCGCTATGAAAATACTAGGGTGCATGAATAAGATAATTGATTCACCTAAGTCAATAACAATGTTATTGCACTGCAAATGATATGAATTGTAATGTGAGTATTCTCAACGACAGCTACTTCCTACAATCCTTACTATCATCTAAAACATCCGCCCCACGTTTTTATTTATACTTTTTGGTCCGTTTTAAAAACGTGTTTTTAAAATTAATTTTTACTTAAATAATTATTTTCTGCTTTTTACTCGTGTTATTATGTTTGAAATAGAAAATTGTTATACCTTTCTACCAATAATACATCAATCTGTTTAATTATTATTTTCCTGAAAAATAAATTAAAGAAGCAAAATTAATTTTATTAGATTTTTCAATAATTATTACCTACAACTTATTAACTATTATATTATATACTAGCGGAACATTCCCGTTGAAATTCAACGGGTGTAAAAATCATTGAACTTATTTTATAAGAAAACCACAAAGCCTGAAGAATACGGTTAGCGTGATCGTTTTTAGGAGTCCTTAGCCTATCTTGTACGTTGTGTTCGTTGTAGTAGACACGCTGACCGTTGTCCAGGTGAACGGAGAGATGGTTTTCTTTCATGCACGGGAAACCCAAAAATTAGAGAATGTAAGTTAACTGCACTTTAACACCTTTAAACATATATAAATAACTCGCAACGTTTATGATGTGGGATTTCGTCTTAAAACAGTCAGCAATCGTAATGAGAAGCAGACGGTTCCACTACGTGTAATACATCTAAGTATTAAACGATAATAAACAACATCTGAGTGTTTGTTGTAGCTACATAGGCATTATTACCATTACTATTCGCTGCATCTAAGTATTCTTGCACATTTAATAAGGTGTGTAGTCCATTTAATTCCTTAATAGTGTCCTTATTAGAGCTACTTTGAGAATAGACATTGAAGGGTACACTTGTTGTAAATATGCATTGAATTTATCGATTTCCCCCCGAAGCAATCTCTCATATGGCCCTAGGCACTCTGGGCCCTTCTTATATAGATTATCTTTCTACGTGCTGTGATGGGCAAGTAGGAAAATTTAAATGCTAAATGCGTGAATATCCTTTGAAAATCAAATCTCTAGTAGTGAAGGAAATATGCTATAGTTGATTTCATATAAAAATGTGAGATTTTTCAGCTAAAAACATGATATTCAGATCAATACGAAGCGTAAATAATTTATTTATTGTTTATTATTTATTCATCTCATATTGAAGTACATTGGTCAACAAATATAATAAATAAAAAGACAGTAAAAACATACGGACTATCCACTGTGCAAAATATGTAATACACTTTACTCTATATAACAAATACACATTTGCATTAAAATACAAGAAAAAAGAAAAACCTTATTCAGAGTAGATAGTTTCATAAATATTTTAACCTTAGGAGACCCTCTGAGCCACAACAGGCTCATCAGAAGGTACTCTCTAATGTCAATATAATAAAATAAAACAAATAAAACAATAAAACGCTCACATTGGCATATTCGCACCGAGCAGTATAAATATGTAGCCACACAATCAGTCTCTCAGCCTCCCTAGATGTCAGTCCTCCAACAAATACTTCCAAAGTTTTCTTTCTCCGTATACGTGTTTAATTGATGGAACTAATCATAATCTTCATTCTTTCAGCCATTTGATGAAAGAAATCGCAGCCCTTTATTTTGAGCGGAAGAAATTTTAAAAAGGAAATAATAAAACCACTGTAAAAAACCCAACACGTAGCGTACCAAAATGCCGGCCCCTTTTTGGGACTTTTTGGGGCCCTGAGATCATTTTAAAATAGCCTATAATTTTTCTCTTGTATTGAACTATTAGTCTTCAAAATGTCAGCAGGATCAGAGTAAAACTGTAGATTTTCATAAAAACCAAACAGACAAACATTCTTCTTTATATATATAAATAAATATATATATATATATATATATTTATTTATATATATAAAGAAGAGTCCATAGCATACAGTCCCTAAAGCACCTCCTTAAAGAATTATTTCCCATCCTTTCGAATAACCCAACAACTACTAATTTATTCCCTAAATGTCCATCCGTTACTTATAAGCGTCCCCCCAACCTATCAAACTTATTTAAGGCCACGAAACCTCTCAAAAAATCAGTTATTCAATCCAAAACTCCAGCCACCCCTTGTAACCGTCCTAGATGCAAAACATGCTTATTATTTACCACGAACCGACTCCCGAATAAATTCATAAATTCTCATCTTCCTTCCGTTTCCTCATCCTCCTGTACCACCTCTAACATTGTGTATATACTTCTTTGTAAGCTATGCCCGGCCTTTTATATTGGACTTTGTAGTACACCACTTAATATCAGGATAAATAATCACCGTGCCTCATGCAACCCATCCTCCCAAAACTTCTCTCACGCTGTCCCTACTCATGCCGCTTCCCATACCACTAAATTTGATAATTGCTACAATGTAGCTGTTCTGGCCTCTCTACCCCCCACAGCCACTCCAATTACTTTGAGAACATTAGAGCAAGCTTGTATATTTTATTTTAACGCTCTCCAGCCACCTGGCCTCAACCGGTCCCATTAATTTGTAAGCATCCTCCCCTCCCCCAACCTTCAACATTGTACTTATAATTTTGTAACATCTTCTCCCCTCCCAACCTTCAACTTTGTATCTTTCTGTCTCTTAACTTGGTCATGGCAACTTCACCATTTCGTCTTTTCCATTTCCCTTACCTCCATTCCACCCCTCCTTTACTTTTCACCTTTCCCCTCCTCACTGCTCTCTTCCCCTCACCATCCCAAACATTTCCTCTTCATTCTTCCTATACCTTTCGCTGAAGAAGGTGGCGGCGATCCACCGAAAAATTTACAACCCGTGTGAGTGTCTTTTTTATGTGTTCTCATTTTAGTCACACTTTTGACAAAGTTTTTATATATTATATATATATATATATATATATATATATATATATATATATATATATATAGATTATGTTATAATATGTATTTAATGTATGTATCATTTATAATATATAATATGTTGTAATATTTAATAAATATAGCACAAATATAATATATTATTACATTTTATTACATTGTCATCCCGTTCTGAGCTATGTATAAAGTTTCAAGCATATAGATTATCGGGAAGTTCGTTTAAAATCGGTTGAAAAATTTGTACCGAACAGACAAGAATTCAACCTAATAAAAACGTTTTGATAATATAAGGTCATCGACTACATTACATCTACTATCTGTCCAGTGTCTCCCGAGTTGATCCGTATTCAGGAGCGAAGGCCGTTCAAGGTAGATGGTCCAGTCTCCGCGCCTCGCGCCGCGCCGTGTCCACGGAGATATCTTCCGAACACGAACTATCGGGAAGCGGCAAAAGTTGAATTGCATCCGCCGTCCGACTGACACGATCGACCGGTCGACTGGAGTTCAAATATTCGGAAATAGAAAGTCACCTCCTCCCTTTCCCCCCACACCATCCTTTCTCTATCAAAACTTAAAAAAAACAACGGAAAACCTTCAATTTTCAAGCATCATGAAAGTGAAGATGAGCACATTCCCCAGCAGCGAATTATGATTTTTTTGTTCCCGTTAATTCCACAACGTGAGGAAAGCGTGGACTGTGCGAGCTGGCTTCGAATTATTTTATTTTTTGCTCACTCGAAGAAAAGCGCTTACCAAACAATGAACTCTACTTTTCCCGAGCCGCTCGCACGTCTCATAGAAATCGTACGGTTTTGCGGACACCGGACCCGCGCTTCACCGAGAAAAGCTCACTGCGTTTTTTCTCCCGTGTAAGTGTGGGTCTCAGCGTTCATCGAGAAAGAGAATAATAAGTTCGGAAAGAAAAGTGTGTTCAAGGCCACGGATGACCTCATTCCGTTGCTTCGGCACGGAAACTTACAGAAGTATTTTTCAAGTTCAGGGGAATACATAGAAAAAGGACGGACAGATAGGCACTATAAAAAAAATACGATGGAGATGAGATATCATATATCCAACTGAAAAACATGCCCAAATTCTTATCCGCTATTAAACTGAAAATGTTTCACAGATTCCTTATAAACCGACGAGAACGACAATTGTACTCAAATTGTTGATAGCATATCATTTGACACGAATCCAACAGAAAAAATGTGTTGTTTTTCTAGAATGCTGTACAAGTTTAAATGAAATATTCTTTCATGGCATGATTTTTAAACGCCAAGAATGAGCGTAAACTGCATGAAACTAAACAATTCTTCGCTCTTCAAAATTTTAATTACGTCCATGGATTCGACAGCCGTTATAATCAGAATACTGGAAATGATCCCTGGTGAACTCTGGAAGAAATGTTTGAAATGAAAAATGGTCTTAAGCCGTGTTTACACGATGCATTTACCCGCGCAAGTACATGGCTGGACAGATGCGTGAACACATTCACCAAATTAGAACCGGGGCTATTTTATGTCCACGCATTCACGCATTTGCGCAATTTTGGGTGTTTACACGGTGCAATTTTGATGGTGATTGTGTTCACGCATCTACCCGCTTGGGTAAATGCATCGTGTAAACACGGCTTTACAATGAACTTGCACCATAAAGAAATTGCTATTGCTCATTGTTCATTAGAAACCCAAGCCAAGCACCAATTACTTGGGTCAGCAATCACCGTATCTCTTCAGTTCGCTGTTTCACATGCAACATTGCCCAATAGAGTTTATCAACAGTGTAAACCTGTCCCTTCATCAACTCACTGTCCAATATTTGTAACTTTTCAACAATCAGTACCATTGGATACTGGTTGTTGAACCTTCGCAGTTTGTTGTTGGATGGTGACTGGTAATGTGGGAATGTGCCTGGGGGGTTGTGTTTGAATCGCTCGTAATTATTCCGAACACGTAACTAAGGAGTCACGTGGCACAATAACAAATGGTTCGAGATTTTGGCGTGTTTTAACAACTCGGATGGATATCTTAAGCGAGTGATATGTTTTTTATCGTGTCTATAATCAGGTTATTATATTCCATCAACAGAATTTCGGTGAAAAAATACGATTGGGAAGACTGCCTGAGATTTTTACGAACGGTACAAATGCATCAAAATCTCGAACCCTTCGTGATTGCACCACGTGACTCCTTGGTTACGTGCTCGGAATAATTACGAGCGATTCAAACACAACCCCCGAGTCCTTTCAAGTATCACAACATGCTACATTCGTGACGTCGATTATAACCAAATTTCCGAAGGTATTCGTGACATGACAGCATTTGAAAAATGAAAATGAGCTTTGTGATTCCACAATAAACTTAACTTGGAACAACTAAATCATTTGGTCCTACAGTACCGAAGGCCAAACCGTCGGTACAAACCAAATAAAAACTGATTGTGAAATCACAATGTCAAGTTTCAATTTCATTATGCGTAACTTTACAGCAATCGGTATCCAACTATGCACGAAAATTCCTTCGCAACCTACAGTTGAACAGTTACGAATATGCTCTCTTGCGATTTAGAAACAGGCTCCAGGAGCATATGACTACAGTACCGAAGGCGAAACCACTAGTACAAAGGAAATAAAAACTGCAAATAAATACAAACCAAAGTTAAGTTCCAATTTTATTATACGTAGGGTAAGTCTGGGAGAGATGACCCCACTTTTTTTAAGTGTTCATATATTTGTTAATTATGGTATAATCGGTTCAATCGTTTCTGGTCCTATAGTATCATAGATAACGTTATTAGTATTCCATAAGAAATAAGAGAAATTTAAATGGAAAATACCTTTAAAAAATCAATATATTTTATTCTCATTGGTCCATTTCACCCATATGCTATGGGTGAGATGGACCAAGGATATTGGGAGAGATGGACCATAACTAAAAGGCATTAAATAAACTTGAAAAAAATTATCTGTACAAAAGAATGTTTTAATAACACTCTATGGTTACTAACAATGTTACCAAACTATAAATTTGCAAAATTAGAACATATAAGACACAAGAATCTAACCAATAGGATTAACGGCCCACACAAAATTAAAATGTAATGAAAAGGCCAAGTTTTAATATTGGAATTACTACTAACTACAATTTCCTTAATTATTGGTTCGACTGTATTTGTTTTTTAACATTTCAGCCCTTTGATATAGCAAATCTAAATTTTCAGCTTTTACTTATAGTGTAAAAAGTTGGTACCCAACTCGAACTGGTCCATCTCTCCCGATTGTATGGAAGAGATGGACCAGGCCATTTTTCTGCTTTCCTCAATGCCAGGGGCGCCGCAGTGGTGTATAGTGAACCGTTACATATTGTTTTCATCAAGTATAGACATGAAACTTAATGATATGGACAATTTAACACACTACAACTAAAAAACGTTAACTATGAAAAAATATTTTACTCGCCTGATATCTTTTTCTTTTGTATAGCTATCAAATAAGCAGGTCAAAGCGGCTATAAACAACAATACGTGTCTACGTAGTCGGCGATGACACCAGCATGAGAACAGTGGCACACTAGAGCGGCTAAATTCCGAACTATGCAATCAGTCCATCTCTCCCGAGGGGCCATCTCTCCCGGACTTACCCTAACTTATCAGGTATCCAACTATACACGGAGATTCCTTCGTAATATATTGTTGAACAGTTACCAGTATACTTTCATGCAATTTGGAAACAGGCTGCAGGAGCATAAGAAACCCTGAAAGAGTTATCGATGGAAACAATTTGTCACGCCCGTCATTGGTTAGCAAAAACTTGAAAAGTCCAAGGAAATACCTAACGAATTAAGCCAGTGACACACTGCCGCGGCACCGACAAGCTCTGAACTTCTAAATCACTTCCACTTCGCATTAACGACGTTCCATCCGGTGATAAGTGAAAACGACACTTCACCAACACACATGCATGCACGGACACTCTACGGCTTCGGAGTGTATTTCATAAGTCACGGTCCCCGAAGGAGAAAACGAAAACGAAAAAAAAAAACGAACGGGAAACTTCCGCCGAGGGCCGAACTTCTCGCCGGATTCGAAAGGGAAATAAATCGGACGGATCGAAGGAAGGAGTTCAGAATAAAATATAAAAAAAATATGGATCGGAGTTCTTCGCGAGAGACGGCTGATTAGTCCTCCCTCTCTCCGTTGGTCGCTTGGTTGCCTCGGTGTCGCACGAGCGGTCTTAACTGCCCCTCCGTCCCCCTCCCACCACTTCCCCTCCCCAGCACTCCCCCGTTGCACTTTCGCAGAAATAATGGGGGAAGGGGTGGGAGGTACCAAGGAAGCATCCCCCGACTAAATCGGCGATTACACACCTATACGAGTCCAGTTGGAAGGTGAACTTGGACGTGGAACTACTCCTATAGGAGTTCGCAATCGACAGTGGTGGAATTCGATACTTGGACGGAGTATCCGCCATCATAGTTAAAGCTGGGTTTACACGTAGCAGTCGACTGCTATAGTAGTCGTTCGGTACGCGATACATCGCTACTGCTACCGACGCGAAGTGCCCACACCAACTTCTGCAACTATCGCAGCGTATCGCCAGCAGTAGGCACTTCAAAATGGATTCTATTTTGCAAGAAAGGCGACGAACTCTTCTCACAATCCTGCTTTTTAGAGAGCGGCAGAAGCAGGAAAGGAAAATAGTAGAGGTTCGACCTAAGTTTAGAATAAACTCTCGTCAAATAGGTACCCCTTTGTGACGGCGAGGAATGTTGGAATTCTTACGTATTGACCACGACATATTCCTTCTATTGCATACTATGGTTGGTTTTTAAAGTTTTCTAATGGATATTACGTACTGTGACAATAATGAGAATCAGTGAAAAATGTTATGTATTAACATAAATATGTAAAGGTACCCTACTTAACAGACTTGTCCAAAACTGAAAAGAATCAGCAATGGAACGAGAAAATATCATCAAAGGTGCGACTGGCCATATATCTAAGTTTTTTCACCACTGGGGATTCCTATCGGTTTTTAAGTCGCATTTTTGTCGTCATTATTTTTATAATACCCCTTCCTTGCATTCCATAAGCATTAATGCTCCATATATCCTTCGATTAATCTGAAGAGATGACCTACTGGCAAAGAAATCCTCGCCAACTTCTTCAAATTCCCGGTCGCTTTCCATAGCGCGTCCTCAACCGCTAGCGAGTGTTGCGATAAATTGCACTTCAATGTGATGGAAAGTAGAAGTCCTTCTACTTATGTAATAGCTCGAATCCAGGGTCGATTATGTTCGACCTAGTCCTCTATCGACTCTTACTCGCATCGCAGTTCGCGTTCACGCGTACGAGTCGGGCTGTCGACTGTTATGGCAGCCGACTGCTACGTGTAAACCCAGCTTAAGGTTTGAAGCGGAGTCGAACATTATAGTCGACTCGATATAAATCGATCAGATAGGAGTCAACTCCTGTGCGTATATGGAGCTTAACGGGTTGTTCGATTCTAACAATTCGATAGATCCCTAAAGATGCGATCCCAGTGGGGAATTACTTGTCCAAAAGATGTTCAAAGAAAGTTCAGTGAACACTATAAAAACGATCAAAGATCATTCAAGAAGGACATTAAATGAAAGTTCAAATGGCACTCACGGAAAGTGCAAAGAATATTAATAAGATTCATAAAACTTTTAATTTTTAAATAATAAAACTTTTATGGAAACTTCTGTACAGTGGTTTCTGTAAAAGTTTTATTATTTAAAAATTACAATGCTATACCACAAAGTTACAGTGGAACAATTTTATTTTAACTTCAAAGAATGTTCATCGAAATTGATTCCCTAAACGTAAAAAGTTGTTTTAGCTTTTTGCGAGCACGTGAATGGTAATTCGAAGCAAAAGGTCGTAAAAACTGAAGCGAATACCCCATAGTATAAAGTAGGGCTTATTTGACCAAATAGAGCAAATGCTTATGATCATATCTTTTACTCATTGCTCATGCTCTTGAACATTTGCTCTGCCTTTATTCATACGGTCCAATATCTCGAAAACGTCACATATGTCAGTTTTTAAATGGCTTAACCCTTAATTGGTAACGTGGGTAAATTTTACACATTTTGTAACGTGGGGTGTTTTTACACCCCCATTAATGTTTTTGGTTTTTACTGTTTTTATTACCAATCCTATCTTGAATTTGTTGCTGGGATATTTAGAATAAGTAATTTGAAGTATTTCATAATAATAATAAACAACTATTTACAGGAAATAACATTGTATTATCAAAGTATTGAAAAAAATACATTTTTATAGAGATTGTTTAATGTTTATGAACGTTAAAAAGAACCACAATTAGTTATTGACATAAACCTAAAATAAAACGTTAATATAAAGAACTTAAAAATTGAATATAATACCAATTAGAATTTGAGAAAAAATATCCAGAATAGGTTTTCTCTACATCTGGAACTTAAGTAGTCGGAGTCTTCCGATGTGTTTTCGGAAGCTTCTAGACAAGGTTCACACACTGACTTCATGTGATTCAGGCACATATATTTATTACACTTGTAGAATGATCTCTTGACCTTTACATCCTTCTTCCTAGGACATACAGTGCATTTAGTCTTTTGGCCAGGAGTTACAGTAGCAGTTCCAGTTGTATCATCCATTTTAGCTCGTTTTGATGCTCTTTGGCGATTGCCTTCGGCAAGCACTTCATTGTAGCTCTTGATTTTAACTGTTCAGCTACTAAACCAAATCCCAATTCCTCTAAGAAGCTTTTTTAGCAATTGCTTTGTGGCAAACTCTCTTGGTACATAACCGGACTATTGATGCCTGTCAGATCTAGAATCCTGAAAAATAACACTGCCGGCCAGCGATTGGTTTTCCTTCCTGTGGAGTATGTTGTACATAGCTTATCTACAACATCAACTCCACCTTTTGTAAGATTATGAAATGTTATTATGCAAGGTTAATTTTCGTCTCCAGTAGTATCATCAATAGAGTCATCTTCCAAGTGCACAGATGACAAAAGCACTACGTTCTTATTTTTTGTGGGACATAAGAAAATTATGTTTTTTTCCTTCTGATATTCAAACATAGAAGATTTTTCTGGTTTTCCTTTGGAAATAAATTCTAGAGACAATTCCTATTTGTTCTTTTTCACAGAATTTTGCTGTCGTGTTCTCACATTCTTGGGCAAAGCATGTTTCTTCCATTTAGTAACTTTGTCCCGACCAGTAAATGTTGGGCCACTGTCGTAGCCAATCTCCGGTGTGTCGTCTCCGGACTCCTCAGACGTTGAATTGTGATCAGATAATTCAATCTCATCATCTTTGGAATCATCGTCTGTGTCTCTTGAAGAAGTATCTTCATCTTCGACTTCCTGGAGCAGTTGTTATACTCTTCGGCATTCATCAGGATCCATGCTGCAAAAACAAAGACAAATTAGGAATCAAAGAGCCATAATGTTTGATAAATAATTAATGGAAATAACGTTTACAAAGACAACTTAACAACACATATAACACAACACGGGTTTCAACGATTAATCGTCATCGTCAGGTGTTTTTCCAGTACAACATCTCGCCGGGAGACGCCCTGGAAAAACAACTGATGATGACGATTAATCGTTAAAACCCGGTTCATGTTATATGTGTTGTTCAGTGGTATTTGTAAAAGTTATTTCCATTCAAAATTGTGAAAATATTGAGTACCACCAAGTAACTAAAGAGAGAGTTTTATTTATGTTTGATAAAATTAGTCAATGTTAAATTAGGGTAACTTATTATAGGTTAGAATAAAGTTATTCTTATTATTTTAACAATAACATACAAAATATTGACTTACGTTGAACCAAGAATGGAAGAATTAGTCCGGCGAAAATTGTAACACAAATGGAAACGTGGGGGTATAACAGCACCTCAAGCACTTTGAACGGATATGTCAAGACAACGAATGCGGCAAACTGACTGGCTCTAGTGAAAATCGGTAGTCCTCAGGGTCTTAAGAAGGTACTGGGAGGGATGGCAGGGTTTCCAGCTCTGGAGAGAAAAAATACCTATTTATGTAGTAGTGGGAGTATTTCAACATCCCACGTTACCAATTAAGGGTTAAGTGGATTGTGCCTCACAAACGAGCTACCACCAGTTCCAAGTATAATATTCATTGGAACTTAAGTGTGTTATCTTCCACCGCGCTAACGTTGTATTCCACGGGAGGGTGACACTGCATAATCAATGCAAAACTCATAAGGAAGCTCCGAAGGAAACTTCATCTATTTAAAAATTCACAACCTCCAAAAGTAATGCTACCTGCAGCCTTTAAGTATTTTAATTTGGCTCACATACATTCGTGCTTTGTAATCTGGCCCAAACTTCTTTCGAACTCCATAGGCAGCGAGACTTTTTTGAAGGTTGTCCAAACCGAAGATACATTTTAAAATGAGTACCACATATTTATGGACCTCGGCGAAAGATCCCAATAAGACGCACCTGTAAGCAAGCAGTGACCGCGTCCACCGCACTTCCGGATCACCTGATTGGTTGGAGCGACCTTCGCAGTGCGCCGGATGCATGCAGAACAAAACGGAACCTAAGCCTTCACTATCCAAAAATGACGAGAAGTATATTTGGCTAACCGAAGGCTGGAGATCGTCTTCCTTGGCTATTGGACACTTGGCCACGAGGTCACGGAGTGTGAATGTACTTCAAAAGCCATAGCTAATCTAGAATTGACGCTCAATAGCGTCCAAACAAATAAAGCGAATTATATTGAAGAACACATTGGTGGAAGTTAGATCGAAAAGAGCATATCAAGAATTTGAGAAGTAATTGGCATCGCACGCAGCAAAATGACTCCAGAGTTGACGCACCCTTATAAACATCACTACTTCCAGTACGACAAAGCAAGAAAGATGGCGTCTAGGGGCAAAACTGTATTTACCTGTTTTATTGCGTGTTATCAGATTAAAATTATGCGTTGTTTTCACGTGTATTTGCGAATTTATCAAGCTAAAACCACGAACGCTATCAATTCTATGATTGGCGAGCTTCGTATATTTTCCAATTATGCAGCATTGGAGAAAAAAAACATGTATGAAAATTAATCAATTTATATTATTTAATTGATAGTAAATATATGACCATGAAACTTTAAGCAATGAATAAGTTACGTGAAACAAGGAATTTGGTCCTATGATTTAAGGGATAAAGCATGAATTTTATAGGGATAAACAAAAAGGGATAAACAATGAATTTTGAAAAAGGATCAATTCTCCCAATTCACAGGTAGCATACAGCATGGTGAATCATCAAACTATAAACACAGTTAAATCAGGATTTAGTCTGATAAAAGATTGGGAAATATTATGGTCAAGGTTATTGGAAATTAAAATTCATTTAAAAGGCTCTAGGCAAGCACGACATAAAAGTAAGGGAATGTTGCTATTTATATTAAGGGTATTAGGGAATTACTCATGTAGAAAACCCTGCCGATATTTGGGGTCCTCAGATCAACTCTCATATAGAGCAAGAACGTGAACAGCGAAGATCGGAAAGTAAAGAACATGATATCACAATAAATTTATTATTGTCAAAGGTCTACCGCAACCAAGATGAGTACCATCTTCACACAGAGGATTAAGCCTTAATCCTCTAAGTTGATTCCAAGTCAACTTCTTTTCCGGCGAGCTGAACTATCTTCCAAGCGTTTTGAAGTTAAACCCGAATAAAGGTTATAAACTTGAGGATTAGGCCGAAAAGTAAGTTTAACAGGCATTATGAACGAGAAGGGAGGAATTTCGTGAAAATGGAATGCTCAAACACATTGAATAATGCTGTATATGTACTTCCATGCCGGGACGAACACTAAAAGATAATTAGCATATTTCCCGGAAAATAGAATACCTGGCGTATAGAAATCGATACATCACAGTATCGCACCCATGCCGTAGATCATGCATTGGCTAACTTGCCGTTCAATTCCAAAAATTCTACATTCAAATGTCGTATTTCTAGATAAAGTTATTTGATTCCCAGGGTTCTTTTAAGCTAAGGACTATGAGAACACGAAAGAAGAAATCAAATGCTCCATCATCGTATGTATATCTATTTAATAAGTGGCAATAAAACAAAAATCCAACTACATATCTTCCCTGTCTTTAAGTACTTCTAAAAAGCTGAACAGTAAAGTGGCATTTTATAATGGATGCATAAACAATTATTTCCATACTCTATGAGTGATATTGTTAGGATGAACAACGGGGTAAAGTGACTCGACCTT
The DNA here is from genome assembly GCA_963573305.1 of Pyrrhosoma nymphula. NCBI lineage: Eukaryota > Metazoa > Arthropoda > Insecta > Odonata > Coenagrionidae > Pyrrhosoma > Pyrrhosoma nymphula. Next base: position 129,595,162 of record OY754335.1, on the reverse strand, counting down.
ATGGATTTCATTTATATTACCGTGTCCAACATTACAACAACTGAATCGCATCTTTGCTCACCCCGATTTACCTTATCGCTTAAGGGCTGATGCACAAATTTTGCAACTATACAAAGTTTTACCTCATCGTTACCTCACCTTAAATCAGCATGTATTTCTTTCTTGAAAATGCACTGTTCTTATATATCTTTTCAATTATTTAAATTAAATAAAAATCTATCTTCCCAGTAAAAAAAATAGTAAATTAGAAAAGAATTAATAGCTCCAAGTAACTAATATGTTTCAAGAGTTACTTACTTACTTAGGTGGCCATTCAAACCGTAAGAGGTTTTTGGTCTCGTCAACCGCTTGTCTCCACCTCGGCCTGTCCTGCATGGTGTTTTCATCCGCTCCTATTTTCCTCATTTCCCTCAGTCCCATCTGATCGGTCCACCTCAGTCTTGGTCTTCCTGGAGGTCTTTTTCCTATTGGTCTCCCCTTCATTATGGATTTCAATAAAGAACTATCCTCTCTTCTATTTACATGACCCGCCCATCTCAGTCTTCAACATTTTGCTTCTGCCACGCTGTCTGCTTCCTTGTGGAGTTCTCTTAGCTCCTTGCTATACCTAATTCGCCACTGTTCCTCTTCTTTTATTGGTACATATATTGTCCTAAGTGTTTCATTTTCAAAGGTGATTTGTGCATGTTAACTTCCAAGTTGGCTATTCCCTCTGGGTTTCGTCCTACTTTTATATATTTGATATTTTCTTCATTTACTTCTAGCCCCACTAGTCTTGCTTGAGATAGCAATTTCATAGCCAGGTTTTTGAGGCTATCCTCGTCTTCTGCTAGCAAGTAGACGTCATCTTCGAATGCCAGTACATTGACTTTGGTGCCCACAAACAAGCCTTCATTTAACTCTTTAGTCTTTCTCAGTGTTCCTTCTATTGCCAAATTAAACAGTAGGGGTGACAAACCATCTCCTTGTCGGACACCTGAATTTACTTTGAATGTTTCTGAAAATTCGTTATTTATTTTTACCTTACATTTCGATTCACCTATGCACATTCCTGCCAGTCTAATTAGCTTTTCAGGTATACCCTCTACTCTTAGTCTGTCCCTTAACTGTTTACGGTTTATACTATCGTATGCTTTTTTAAAATCTACGAAGAGAAGGTGGGCAGATTAATTGTATTCCCAATATTTGGACAGTGCTTCTTTTAAAATGAACAATTGGTCCGTTGTGGATTTTCCTCTTCTAAATCCAGCTTGATGTTCCCCTAATGTTTCTTCTGAGTAACTTGTTAGCTAATAGCTATCAGGTTTCAAGAGTTACTTGCGTTTAATTTTCAACTGAAGGTAGGTATTCTTGCTTGATATCACTCCTACCACTCCTCCGTGATATCCAAAGCCAAGTAAGGAAAGAACAAGGGGAAGCAGTATGGTGGATAAATAGATGTTTCACGGGTATTCCACCAGGTAATAGATTTCATATCTGCCGACGTTTCGACGAATGACCTGTTCGTCATCATCAGGGTACACACACCCCCTCACTCATTTTCTATCTTCCGAATATTCCCCCTCACCAATCACGCCTGATGATGACGAATAAGTCGTTCGTCAAAACGACGGCATATATGAAGCCTATTACCTCGTGGAAAATCATTTATGTATCAGATACACCGCGAAAATCATTGATAATTTAATATGGTGGATATGACAGTTGTCCGGTTAGAGTTTGTTGACGTCATTCCCTCTTCACCTACCTCAATTCTCTAGCCCTATATTGTATTTGTACGGAAAGGATAAGCGTCCGCGCCCTCTGTGTTACACGTGATCAAATATCACATCGCACTGGGCTGCCTACCCACACTGAATCCATTTCGTCCAGAAACGTCTTTGATATCCCTACCCCCCCTCACTATTACTCCAGTTGAGGAGGAAGGTAAATAGATTGGGTAGAATTTACAAATCGATAAAGGTTGAAAAGTCTCGGGGGAAATTCACTAAAAGGTTAGACAAATCCAACAACACATAGTGTCCCGTTGATCGTGTGTAGTTTTTGACCTATAACTTTAGACACTTTCTTTTGTGCCACATGGATGAAATTTGGTAACTGGGTAGAAAAAAAGTCCTAAATTTTGTTTAGCGTAAGCAAACTTTGCGTCAACAAACGCCCCCGAACGAACAATCCTAGGAGTGCGAGGTGGCCCAGGGAAAGGAACTGCTCCCCCCCCCCCTTCCCTGGATGTGTGAAATTCACACGCCTGTTGCTTAGTCCAGGGTGAGCTCTACTCTCACCTATCCAAACCAACCTTCGGGTTGAATCACTGAGATAGAGAAGCAAGATTTTATAAATGTGACGTTTTGACCCCAGAAATAGGGTACAAACAATAATCCAAATTTTGCGCTATGGGCTTTCAATGTTAGATTATACAAAATACAAATTTCTGGTATCAAAAGGTCATATTTATAAACTTTTGCTTACATTTAACAAAACTTACGACCTTCTTCTACACAGGTACCCAATTTCATCAATATGGCAATAAAGAAAGTATATAACAGCATAGGTCAAAAATGGCACTAGATCAATTGAACACTGTACAGGTAGGAAGGGCCACAGTTACAAAATGAAATACAGGCCACAGAAATCGGATGTACTAAAGAATTCCTTCCTAAGCCGCGGAATTAAATAATGGAATGAGTAGTTTGAAGATATTTTTAAGACCTTTACTAACAAAGTTACAAATTTTAGAAAGGTAATAAGATATAAATTACTCAGGGTGCATACTAAGAGCTTGTGTGTGTAAGTTATGAATTTCACACTGAGCATATTGTTTTGGTTTTTTTTCAACTTTGTTTCTTATGTTATATTCTTGACCGTTGCCAAAAGGCCGATTGCCTAATTGTAACGACCTATTTAAATAAATAAATACATTTCCTCTCTTCCTTATATCCACCCCTCACCAACCACCTCTCCAGCTCAAAGCGCTCATCCGACATACTGCGATGGATCAGAACATGAGAATAAAATTAGGGAACTAGACTGCAGAACGGACAGTATTAAAATTTCATTTTGCACACGAACGAAAAGAGACCATAACAGCTGCCAATGAGACTTTTATCTAGGTTTGTCGTTAGGTAGAGTAGCTCTTAGTAGTAGTTGTACTCCTAGTACTTGAATCCTTATCTGTTACCTAGTGCATACTAAAAGCACGCCTAGCATGTTATCTACATAAGTTATGAGTCTCTGTCTATTTGTGTAGTTGCAAAATACATAGATATATTAATGGTCCCTCTCCATTGTTATTAAATCTGTAGAGTAGTAGTGCATTTTTGTGAGGCTTCGCCTATTGACAAGCATTAGCGATGTATGCTAATGCATAATTAGTCTTAGTTACACTAACTTTAGTGTATAGTGTAATGCATGTTGGTGAATACTCACCCCCTGCCACACACCCCTGAGGTGGCTTGCAGGGTATTTTGTAGATGTAGATGTACCAACCCGCCTCCTCATCTCAGACACTCACCCCAACGCAAAACAATGTGGCGTGAGGGGTTTCCTTCCCCCCCTTCTCTTTCCAAACCCCTCTTTCTTCCCCACCGCCCCTAAGGCCCCTAGCGTTGCCAACTCTCCGGGTTCAGCAGGTGACTCGAGAAACTGAACAAGAGGTTAGATCAATCGTTGACGAGTTGTGATGCTTGCTAAGCATTTGACGAGATGTTTGCTAAGCATTTATCGGACTGCGACCATTCATCTGATTTTTTTAATTTTCACATTTTACATGCTATTTACAAAGGTGCAAAATTGGATTTCGTGAAAAAATTTGAAATTGGGGCAATTCAAAAAATGTATGGTGAAAGAAATTGTTAACGAGTTTGTGCCGATGACGCATTCACCTTTTCTTACCGTGCGGGCATCCCTCAAACCTTTTCCGAAAACCCTGACCTTGCTCCTTAAACTTAATTTCGTCGCCACCTCTTGCCTACTTCGTTATGCTTACCCCACCTACTCTTCTCAAGCATATACCTGTCAGGCAAACTGCTCAATTGGTCTCCTCTTGAAAATGACGTGAAAACGTCGATACCGGTTGAGGTAGCAATAAAAGTAATGTGGGAAATACTGAGTGTTACTATTTATTAATTGTACAAGGGGTTTTTAAAATCTTCCGCTTCCCACTCTCTGGCGTCCCTTTGGTACTTATATCATAGTAATTAGATACTGGGAGGCACTAATTATAAGACTTCTGACTTTAAGAGGTTCCACCACGACTATGTGAGTCAAAAAAACTACATTCTATCTTTTTGTTCGCATTGTTTGAAACTTACTACTTTCGTTGATAACATATCTTGTTGATAATTCTTTTAAATACATATTTTATTTTATTTTTGTATATATTTATATTTGTTTATTTAATTTTTTAATATAATAAAATATTTTTGACATGTTGATAACATGTCAAAAATAAGGTAGGATAGATAATATGTAGATTAATTGACGAATAAATATCATTGAATACTTTTAGCCTTTTTTATTTGATTGAGGCACATCTTCCATTGGATAAGCGCAATGAGACTTAGATTTTTGCAGTAAGTAATTTTCAGATACTGAAAAAATATGATGGTGCAAAATTTATTTCCATTCAATTTCCTAATGGGTATTCACTTCTTGTAGGCATTTTTACATTGGATAGAAAAATACTATTATCACCACGTTTCACCGAATAATATTAAAATTCAAGTTCAATGTGGGAATATAATAAAGGCAGAGTTTTGTTGGCCACATCAAGCAGGGTTTATTTCTTTCTAAGAGTAAACAATACGAACCAATGAAACTTAAGTCATTTTACTGCGCAAATGGCATTGAAGGTAGTTTAAGCGGGTTTTCTTTTGTTAGTCGTTTTACACTAATTTAGAATTTCATTTCCATGTTTAAGCAGTTGCAAGAAGTATGGATTAAAAGTATAGTAATATTAATGACGCCAAAGCATTGTCTTCAAGACTGAAATTCTTCCTAAATATAGTTACGATTCTGAGGAGTTAATTGACACATTTGTGTCACACCGTACTCCGACAACGCCTTCACAACCAAAGTATATTTGGTGATTTTATTTTATCGTATACAGTGGGTATGTGTGTGTATCGTAGGCAAAGTATTTTAAAAGTGGTTAATGAATTAATTTTTGTAGAATTAGTGACGCTGAGATTAAAATATGAAATTAGAATATGTTCTCCATTGTGAATAGGGAAGTATCTCACTCTAACTATCTTAAATACGTCCAAAAAAATATGGGTAAAGGTAGGAATTGATTGAATTTACCCTTTTGGATAGAGAACACGATTTTATGGCCCGAAAATGAAGACAGTGATATTACCTCCTTAAACGGGCATCACTCGTCCTAGCGTAAGACTCTGGAGAGGGGAAGATTTCTCAAACCCCTCTCACACAGCCTTTTAACCTTCCCCCCCTTCCCCTTAAAAAACGTCTTAATTCCCCCACCCACCCACTTCCTAGCGGCGGCCGCCTTACACCGCGGAGAGGAGAGAGCTGTCTCTGAAGGTGGAGGGATGGGGAGGGCAGGGGGAGGGCTGGGGGAGGGCTGGGGGAGGGTTGGGGGAGGGAGTGAGAGACACAACAATGCAGAGGGAGGGCAAGGGAAGAAGGAAGAAGAAAAAAATGGCAAAACACTTCCAGAGAGGTGTGGTAGGGGGTTGGGGGGGGTGGGGGAGATGGAGGCGGTACCTGAGCCAAGAGCTCATCTCCTCCTCCTTCCTCCGATCGGACTCCGGAGGACTTCAGTCTGCCACCAGTCTCCAGTCCCGTCAACATCCAGGGAGAGCGGCGACCGCGACTGCATTGGAAGGATAGCGTGGGTGTAAGCGAGGGATAGAGTTTGAGAGCGCCGGGATAGAGCGGGACCCCTTAACTCTCTCGCCGTCGGATCGAAGGACTGTCTACAAGACGGCACGCGACCTGTGGTGCAAGACTTTCCCGCTACAACCAGGATACGTTTAGGCTGATCGGAGAAGAAATTCGCGAGACAGTACTTCGAGACCTATCTGGGCGAAGCTTCTGACCAAAGATTTTCATAAATCCGAGGCTAATAGTAGAAGATAATCGTAAGACAACACTTCTAGTCCACCTCAGTAAGCAGTTAAAGCTTCTACTTACGAAGCCACTTACGAAGGGAAAATCTCGGCTGATTGGAAAGAGTATACTCAAGACAACACATTGATTCCTACCCAGTCAAGGTTTAAATATTCCGATCACAGAAGTGGACATTTCGGTTGATAGGGAAGAATAGCTGGTGGGGAAGGACTTCACACAGTTGAAAGGGCATATTGTGGCTGATTGGAGAAGATATTTTTTTAAAGACAACACCACGAGTCCCAGGCGGGGAAGAGATAGAGATCCCGACTTCCAAGAGTAACGCGACGGACGGAAGAACGCTTAACGGCTGGCGGTGCTAGACCTCCCGGGGTCCAAAAGCAACATTGTGTCGGATTGAAGAGAAATTTTAGCACAATATCCGAAAGAGACATCGCGGCTGACTGGTGAAGGAATTAGTGAGACGATACCACGAGGCCTGCCGGGTCAAGAGATACCGACTTCCCTCTGGACATCAAAGTAGTTGGCCTACGAAAAGGAACATATATCAGCTGTCTGAGAGGAAGTTCGCAGCAAAACTCACCTCCCAACGGGTTATCACATCAGCCGGCCAGCATTGATTGGGGAATAACAAATAAACCTTCGAAAGGCATCGGCACAATTTGACAGAAAATTGCACCTAAAACCTATCCTTCGGCAGATCGAGGAAAATCAGTCATCTACGTAAGAATAGTGTAGCGGTCCTCCTAGGGTTAAGATAAGCATCGCGGCATATTTGGCAGATATTCGCTCCTGTTGAACACGCATCCCACAGATCACCGGGGTATAACTCTTCTCAAGAAGGCTCAGCTGATAGGAAAACACCTTTCAGCCTCTAATAGGAAACCTTGCTACGAGTTGGGAAGAAGTTTTTGTTAGAAGAACAGCCGTTCCACAGCATAACCTAGAGCATCAAGAGTCCAACAGTCCAACAGGAATCCTAGGAAGCAATACAGACGCAACGCGGGTGTTTGTGAATTATTTTTTCAACAGGACCACTCGCCTTGAATAAGATCAACTAGGTAACTGTCAAGAGAAGGAGATACTACCGAAAAAAGAGTACCCCTAATCCGCCGTAATTTCGAAGAGGACGTCTTTCATCAGCGGTGTGAAGGCCAGCTTTCCAAGTGGGAGCTTTTAAGGATAGAGGTGCAGTAGTGATTGCAGTGAGTGACTCCTCAACGGTGCCCATACCTCTAGAAGATTGGACTCGTCGCATAGGAAGTCATCTCTTTTCATCGCCTTGTGACGGTGGAATTTCCGAGGATATCCCTTCCAGCCGTGCAGTGCGTGGACCTGCCCTCGTCCGGTGCACCAGAGAGCAAGCAGTCCGCCTTATCTGAAGGAGGAGAAGGAAGTGGAACATGAGACACAGGGTTCGTATTGTTATTTTAGCGATAAGAAATTGCAGCGTTCCCGCGGGAACATATCACTCGCTCTTCCCCGCTAAGAATTCAAATTGTTTTCTTATTGTCACAGGGTTGGTTTCATTTCAGCTTCTACTTGGTGCATAAGAAATTTCTAACTCAAAAGGAGGAATAATTTTCCACTAGTTTTTCTAACGGTGCCTTAAGCAAAACAAATTTCGTATTTTATCTCTAAGGCGTGAATGATATACTTATGTTTTAATGTGTTAATATCACGACCTTTCTGGGATATTTTATTTTTTTATGGGGGAGAATTAATTTTCGCATAAGTCTTTTAGAGCTTAGGAGATTACGATTCTAACTGTTGGCAACGCATGATAAAACTAAATGATTTTAGTCTCTAAAAATGTTTATCCCTTAAAGATGTCTAAAGTAGTCATTGTTCTGCACATATGCATTTCAGTATGATAGAAGTGATAAACATTGTTATAATTTAAAATCTCCTAACGAACACATAAATGTAATTTTTCAGCAAATAAAGTGTAGGCTTCGGATTTTATCTTTATTACCGCTTAAATTATTGTTGCAACTTTCTGAAATACATCAAATTTACATTGCAAGGTAACTTCATGAAGACAGCCCAGGTAGTCAATTAGCATTTAACTTTGTCACGAAGTCCATTTCTGATTACCATATTACTACACACCAAGAATTCTCAATCCACTAAAGTAACATAGCATCTGGTCAGCGATCAGTGGTGGCAAGAAAAGTCTCTAATTATAATGATATTTCAGTTGTATCCATTTCTTACGACAGTTTATTTCGAGTAAAATTGTAAAATGAGTGCATTCAATCTTTAGATACATTCTTCACCAAGAAGAGTAGAAAAGCAAATAATCTAATTATTACGAAAATACAGCAAAAAATAAAAGAAATGGTAGACCCTAAAACAAACCGTAGCGTTAGTTTCACTGGACCTATGCTATTTTTGAGGTTCGGAACAAGAAGTTTTGCTCTTAATGTGATGAAGATATTAACTTACAAACACATTTCCCCAGCTATATAGCGTGTTTTTAGAGTCATTCAATAATAAAACGATCTCTCGTAAATTTAAAGCATAGTATATCTCAATTAGCTTTTGCTATGATGTAATTTTAAAGGTAAAATCGTTAAATATGACATTTATAGAAGTTTTTGAGATCATAAAAGATACATAAATGAGAAAGAGAGGATATTTCCATGGTATTACCGATTATTTCTTTCGGTTCTGAAATGCTTCCGCTACATTCAGCCTAATTTCGTTCATCAATTAAATTTTGAATTAAATAATAGTAAGTGAGCTTTATTGGAGCAAGAGAGAGATTAAAGTCCTTTCTGCCACCTAACCTATCGTTTATGTACAATTTAACAACGAGTTTTCTCTTAATATGAGAACGATGGAATTTGCACAACCTAATCTAGAAGCTGCTATATTATTGCCCTGGTTTCCTCTGAGGAATCGAGAGAAATGTGAGACTTGGGGTACAATGATCAATCAATCTTTCTCCAAAATTTCAACAGTGGCGATATTTGCTCTGTGAATGAAACAGTAAAATATTACACACGTTACACAGGAAAATTTCTCTTTCAGGATTGGTACAGCCTAAAGAAGGCATTTATTGTAGGTTGTAGACGACAAAAAAGTCTGCTTTTGCAATTTCTTCAATACCGCACACCTTAATCACTTCTGCCACTTCACCTATTGCATACAAATATTTTTGTAAAAAGACTCCATAATATGCTATTTTATTTCCAATCCGAAAAATATTTCGCCCCTGATCTGATCGCCCCTGATGCCAAATTAAAATCTGTTCAACAATTTCTAGTTCTAGTGACATGCAATATTGGTTTTCCTTCTGTAATGGTAAAATTCTTTTTCATTTATAAATGTGAGAGACGAACAATTCCATGTTTGCTGGATGAACGGTATCCATCAACAAAGGTTGATAGTTTATAAATGTTCATCGCCGAATGGCTGCCTTCAACAATTATAGATATACGCATATTCAAATAAACTTCTTCATGCAAGTTGATCGCCTCAGAGGCGCGAGACTAGTTTTTTCTTGTAGGAGGGGCATGATTTTCAAACAGATCATTGCATCAGTTTTTAAGTGAGTAAATATGAATAGTATATTTTACCTGAAATGCAGGTCTCTCAATAAATCTCGCTTTTAATTCCTGAAAAAAGAATAAAATTATCATATTATGCATCAGCATTGCAGGTCTCACATAATTTTTTCATTAATATTATATAAACATTTTATAATAAATACCAACAATAGATGAATACGCGCTGTAAGTTAAATCTAATAAGCTAATGAAATCACAGCAAAACATTTAGTGAGTCTGGAAGGTAGGAGTCTCACGACAATCTTACACCGACATGAATCAGAAGAAAGGGAACGGTGGCGAATGGCGAATTAAGATAGACAGTCATAGAAAGGGGAGTGAAGCAAAGCCGTCCACTATCACCATTGTTGTTTTATATGAACCTTAAGGGAAATATTTTATAAGCACAAGAGGAGTTGTAAGCATTTATGAAATTAGGAGGGAGAAAAACAAGGCAGTAAAATTTACGGGAGATCAGTTATTATCTATCTAGTCAGTAAAGGTATAGCAGTCGATGATGAGCTCGTCCAGGAAACAGCTTACAAGGTTCAGTACATGATAATCATATCAAAGCTTCAGGGTAGGAAGAGGAATTTTATTTCGTTCTGCCTTGTTTATCTGACGCCTCTATCTCACATATACATTTGCGGCTTGATATACATATATCAACTTAGAGTACCAGAATTACTCAGGGGGAAAATCGTCCGCCTTGACCAAAAGTAGAGCCCGGATCCATAGATATCGTGCCGAGAGCTCAAGTAAGCTAATCTACCGCACTAAAACTCCCAGGGTAGGGGAGCGTCTTGGTAGCAGAACTGGCGAAAGTAGTCGGCGCCATATCGAGGGATCCGGGTTCCAGTTCCGGTAATAGGGGATGATTTTTCCCTGTGAAATTTTCACACTACTGTGAAATCGCTCTTGACGCCGTAGAGGTAGTATTGCGTCTACTTCGTGGTAAAATTAAAACCGATTTTGAGGGCGCTTTTTTATTGTTTTGAAAAGCGCTTTGAAATGGGGGTTATTTATCCCGCAGTGTTATTTCACGATATAGTGAGAAGATAAATAGTGAGACTCTCCAGGAATAAGAAAGCGAGGCTGTTCAAAAAAGTAAGAGGGCATAAGCTGGAGCAAGTTGAGCAATTCAACTACTTGGGTTGTATGTACGTAAGAAAAAATGGGTATTGTAGCAAAGAAATAAGGAGGAGAATAGAGATAATTTATGATATTGTTGTCAGGATAATGAGTAACAAAATACACTTTGAACCTGCCCAGGAGGAATCGTTAACGCTTCAGCTTAGTATTACATGGTGCTACATACTCCCGTGCCCAACACTGCACCATAATTTGCGCGTTGATGGTAATGAGATTTTTAACGTTTTCCTTTAATTTCAATACACTTGGAAGACACTCATGCCCTCACTTTTTATGTATTTTTTTACGAATGAACGCGTAATTCTCCTTTTCAACTCATAATTCTTATCCAGTTGCTTCTTTCCTCGAGACCATGTATATTATTTGTTTTTTTTTCCTTTTTAAAACCATTCCCAATTTCACGTGTTAAAACTTCAACAATATCCAAATTCCCCAGGGTCTTAGTTTCATATCAGCTGTACATTATCGTAGACCTAGAAAAATAATTATAAAAAGGTATATCGGATTGCAAACGTCGAAGTCGATAGAGATGGCATTTACCGACACTCACTTCCTCTTCTACCACAGTTATCAATTCACCAAGTGGCTCGATGCGTCCACATTCACGTTCTCTGCTCGCCCTCAATTATTTAATCCAACTACTCCATGCTTCGTGTGGAATGCGGACGAATTATAGAGGATAGAGCCTGAAAACAAGGGATAGGTATTCTACCCTATTCACCATACAATATAATGACAGTGTATAGCGTCTATTTCCAATCATTGCGGTTGCGCAAATGATGTGGTACCTAGTCACGCGCACGGGTGCGAAGTTGTACACCTTGGCTTGGTGGTGTAACTGGCTAACACACCTGACTGGCAATTGGGAGATCAGGGTTCGAATCCCTGTCAAGTCAAACGAATTTTTCATGGCGAATTTAACCGTCTTGGTGTATAATGCGTCTATGTTAAAAGGTTAATTGGCAAATTATTTAGATATATTATAATCAAGGCTCTAAATAGCGGATATCGGATTTGTACCGGTTTGTCTCGGACATAAAGGGTACTGGATATCGGGTGATAAATTCCCACAGGCGGCGACAGGTGTGGAGAAGAGTAATAGGCATTAACGGCGTCATGACTTATGAAAAGAGGGAAGAAATCCCCCCTTATTACTTCAGTCCGATGATTTTCTTGCTATTATGCTTAATGGCCCATTCAGTGACAAAAAATTAAGATAAACTCTCTACTAGAATAACTCGGGCTTGTCCGACCAATACATGATGTGATAACCAATATATCGGGCGATACATTCTACACCAATAAATAAAAACGCAGCGCATTGTAGGGTTTCAGTTGTCAAGCAATATCGGTATATCGGCCGCGACAGCCGATATTTAACAGCATGATTCTAATATGTATTAATCTACAAATACGTCGCCGCAACACCCTAACCCACAATACTTATATATCCCGGCATCAAGTCTCCGTAAGTTCCTCATACCATCTGCCTATTGATATATCATCCAAATTCCAATCCTCTTCCTTCTCCTTTCTATCACCCTCTTCAACATGCCCTCTCATCCCCCAACACGTGCAATATCCACCTTAGCCACCTCCTAAGGAAATACAGGGGTGAGCAAAATTTTCAATTATAAAATAATTTGCATTTACTGAAAGTCGAACCTGGATCGCTCAAATCCGAACCAATATATTAAACTAGTTCTCGAACCTGTCCAAGTGATTTAACTAGTTAAGCACTAGGTGCGAATGTGAACATTTTGGGTTCGTGTCGCAGTCAACACGGCGATAATTTTATGCGTGAACTAGCGGAGGGTACCTGTTGAAATGCAACGGGGAAAGAAAATATTAAATGTGATGCGTAGGATACAAAACAAATCCGTCTAATTTGCTGTTAAAAGTTTATTCGGCAAAAATAAAACCACTCAGAAGAATCGGAACGATTGCTTGATACTCCGAAACATAGCTGGCAGAAACATTTTCAAGTTCGTTATTTTAGGGGAATATAAACAATTCTATTCTCAAGCAAACGAAAATTTGCGACGCTCAGCAATAGTATGAACCGCATAATGAGTGTTGTATGAGTGCATGATGCAATGCTGTTTTGGCGTTTTTCTTACCCTTCATATTCCTCTCCATATGTGCGTCAATAAATGAGAGTAAGCATATTATTCTTCTTTAATTGGAATTGACCTCGATTAGACACCTAGAACTTACAAGACAATGGCCACAGCTCATTTAGGTAAGTTTTATTATTTGAACAGGAGTTTTACTGAACAAAGATTATGTTTCGTTATTCTTGTTAATGGGCAAAAATAAAAGGGCGTTCTCAAACTGGAATACATTTAATTAACTAGTAATTTACTGCGGATAAAAATGATTGTAAACGCTAGCAATTATTATTAATCAGTGTACTTAGGCATTTGAATGAATAATAATTTTTAGTACCTACATCTAATAGAAGTAAAAGCATTTCTAAATGTAGAATCAATGTCACGCCACCCCAGAATAAGTTTTTGCTAACGAAAACCAGAATTAGAGTATTGTCTGCTATTTACTTGAATTTGGGGCCGCATCCGTCGTACTTCGTTCAAAACTCTTTTGGGCCGCCAAATCAATTCTTTAGTTTAATTAACTAGAAATTATAGTCTATTAGAATTGTTTTCTTGAATTTTCACTAACAGCATTTTATAAGAAGACCCTATGAATATCATTTACCTAACTAGTATTATGGACTAAAAAATATATTTTCAATCTGCGCTGGAAAAGTATTGAATACTTAACGACTCGATAAGCAGATTGTATTGTCCACCAGTACTGCCTTATTTCCTTTTCTTGTCGATCACTCATTCGGTAAGATAATTACAGCCCCTACTGCACGCTTAAGACCGTGTATAATACTACTGCTATCATTCAAAGCATAGGAAATTTCCAAGAGCAAATCAAGATCCAATGCAACCGAAGGTTAAAAATGTTACTCTAAGGTTCTGTTCACCTATGCAGCAATCCCCTTTTGTCCAAAAATCAAAATAAATGAACGCAAGCTGGAAAATGCGAGTCCTTTGTCTTCGACGAGTGTGCCAAAAGACAGAAGGTCGCGAAGTAGGAAGTCTCTGTAGTAGGAGGGAGGGTAGCGGTTAAAATTGTAATCGCAACTGGGACATAGGACGCGAGCAACGCTGAAATTCGCGTCCCTGTGAAACGGGCCTAAGCATTTTAAGGGAGCGTGGTGGCCTAGTGGGTAGAGTGCTTGGCTACTGATCGAAGGGTCCCGGGTTTAAATCCGGGTGAAGTCTTTGGACGCCCCCGAACAAAAAATCCCCGGAGTGCGAGTTGGCCCAGGGAAAGGAACTGGCCCCCCTACCCTGGATGTGTGAAGTTCACACGCCTGTGGCTTAGTCCGGGGTGAGCTCTACCCTCAACTATCCAAGCCAACCTCCGGGTTGAATCACTGAGTGAGTGAGAAGCATTTTAACCGGATCGAAACCGGAGAATTGTAGTGAGAGACTAATAACACCAAAATAATGACAAGGTGGAGAAAAAGATTTGATGAATTAAATGTGTTACCCATCGAAAAGCCCATCTACCTCTAGATATTACACCAAAAAATCATGAAATTATCTATACGCAGCGTATTTAAATGCAAGTGTAACGGGAGTTTCCATTTTTTAAATACTTTTCTTGTATTCATATTCCTGTTCCGAGATGATTACAGCAATATTTATTAGATTTCCTTAATCCCATTCGTGAAAATATTAGACGATATTGCATCTGATATCTTAACTTCTGAATGCAGCAAAGAATGTCAGCAGTAATTGTGTACTAAATGTGACAGGCTGATGAGGTAAAAACCCATTAGCCTCCCTCCAGTAAGAAAAGAAGCTGACTAAGCAAGCTAGACAAAGTTCGAAACGAAAAACAGATATCCCACGGCCTTTCACATCGTCTTTCGTAAATATTTCGGAAATAACCCTTAGATTCATATGTGAATAAAAGCATCTAAATTCAGCTTTGGCGACGAAGGAAAAAAAAACCTTTTCAAATTTCCAGAATAAATTGTTTTTAATCAAACTTTCTTGTCCATGTAGATGGCATAAATTAAGATGAGTTGTTTATCCTTGATAACCACTAATTCTCTATTTGGATCCTCCTGTAAATAAGAAATGGGATCTAAATTTTGTATTCATCTCCAGAATACATCGTACTGTGTTTTCATGCCTATGACATAAACCAAAACCTGCTATGCCTATGATGTCCAACCATACAGTTGAGGGAACCTATGAAGAGTTTCAAAAGAAATCGCAGTATTTTGAATTGGAAAATAACCATTTGGATCCCGCGGGGGAAAATATCTTGATTAGAATCGCAATTTATCACAGCGTAGCCCTGTACTCAAGAGCTAGAGACTAAAAGAATTTTCACACAATTATGTGACCATAAGCGGGTGACTCCGTTAAAGTTACTGCTCGGCCAGTTCCGCAGTTTTAAAAAAGAATGTTATTGATGGATTGGGTTGCAGAATACATCGGAGTGATGAAGTCACATCCTCGAAGAATCCTAATTTTTTCATGCCACATTAAGGAATTATTGAGACAATGACATTATTCCGTCCTTATTCGTGACTTTAAGAGGCCACTTATTTCTAAGCAATGCCCTAGGACTAACGTACGTTACCCAGGTCTCAGGAATTACTCAAACTTCTTGTACCTGACCTCGTCCGCACCGATTGTGTGCTGCCAAAGCTGATATACCCTACTATAGATTACCACAATGAGGATTTGTCCAGGTTATGACGTCAATATTTCGTAAAGATGGAGGTTTAAGACTGTAAACCTGTGGTTATTACAAGAGGTGATTAAGAGGAGAGGTCATTTGCGCCGCTGAAGGTAGTTTGGCCACGACTGATAAGGCAAGGATTATCTACTTAGGGAATCAAAAAAGGCCTAATCTTTTCTTCACGAAGGACAAATAAAGGCCCACAGTTTTACGTCTCATCTGAAGAACAAGTGCTGCACTCGAAGTACTTTCTATACAGCCCCCAAGTAGGGATGGTATGCATCTTTCCATGGGGATTAAAATAAAAAAAGTTTCATTCGATTACAAGAAGGTTTCCCTTGGCATGTATGACCAATGAGATCTTTTTTATTATTGGTGTCCCAAATTTGTCCCCTCTTCCTTGAACTACGAACTTGACGTGGTGGAAGGGCTTGTGCGTTCCAATGACCGCTAGAGCTGGACTGGCAGGAGCAAGTACTATTGCTCCTGGTAGGGTCACCCATGCCAGAAAGGTCGAAGGGTAGGAGCCAGACGAAAGGTATTTCCATGATGGTGTCACGTTAAAAATACCGTTGAGTGGCGTGGGAATACCTCTCAACTATCACTGCCTAGAATATGAAAGTCATTCACAGAGAATTAATTCCTGGCAACTACGGGAAGCCGCCCACTAGGGTGGGTGTCGTGCCCGGAAGCGGGGGAGGCAAGGCCTCCGCGGTCGTCATCACACGAAATCCTTGCACAGCATCATTATCGACGGAAACAAGGGATAGGAGGGAGAAGAAGAAGAAAAAGAGAAAGAGGAGGAAAACAGCGGTAAAAATAGGAACTTGGAACGTAAGGACCATAGTGAGGGCCGGGAAGCTTGAAAATATTAAGCAGGACATGGAAATAGGAAAAATGGATACTTTGGGATTGTGCGAGGTGAGATGGAAGGTTAGCGGGGACTATTGGAGTGATAGCTATAGGGTAATCTATAGTGGTGGAGATGAGAGTCAACGTAGGGTAGGTATGGTACTGAACACAAAATTTTGGCTGAGGGTGGTAAACATTGAACAGGTGAGCGATAAGATACTAGTGGTAGAAATAAAAACACGCCCGACGAATTTCATACTGGTCCAGGTATACATGCCTACGAGCAACCATAGGGAGGAAGAGGTGTACAAGCAAGTAGAAGAAATAATTAGAGAAGTGCCGGGAAAGAAAAACCTGATAGCGATGGGTGACTGGAATGCAAATGGTGGGGGAAGGGAGGGACGGATTAGAAGAGGGAGGGTTTGGGGTTGGAAGAAGAAATGATCGCAGTGAAAAGGCAGTTGAATTTTGTAGAAGAAATAAATTAGTAGTGGCAAACACTTGGTTTAAACATCATCCCAGGCATAGGTCCACATGGAAAATGCCGGGAGATACTGGGAGATAGCAAATTGATCATATAATGGTAAGGCACAGATCTAGGAGCAGTGTAAAAAAACTCGCGTAGCTATCCATGGGCGGATGCGGACTCAGATCATAACTTGGTGATGATGAAGTGTGAAGTTAGATTCAAAAGGCTTTGTGACGGTAGGAAGATAAGGAGGTGGAACCTTGAAGTATTGAAAGGGTTGAAATGGAGGAAATGTCAATGGGAATAATAGAGAGAAGATGAGATTATAAAAACTGCCATCGCAGGAGCGGCAGAGAAAGCAATAGGAACGGTGGAAAAGAAGAAGGTTAAGAAGCAGTGGGTTACTGAAGAAATGACAAAGAAAATGGAGGAGAGAAGGATATGAAAAAACGTGAACACCGACGTAGGCAAGAGGAAGTACAAGGAATTGAATAATAAACTCCGGCGAGTGACCAATCGGACAAAAGAAAAGTGGTGGAAGGGACAATGCGAGGAAATGGAAAAGATGCAGGAGGAGGGGGAAGTGGGTGCTTTGTACGCCAAAGTGAATATGTTATCGAGTGGTAAGAGATATCAAACGATACCAAAGGTTAAGGACAAAACAGGGAAGATATTAATCGAACAGGAAGATATCCATGAAAGATGGAGAGAATACGTAGACGAGATATATGACAGCGAGAATAGACCCTTTAGCCTAGATCTAGAGGATGAAGGATCAATAGATAAGGACAACCTCGAACCAGAGTTACTTGACAGCGAAATAGAAAGAGCATTAAGAGAGATGAATGGTAGAAAAGCCGTGGGAACCGATAACCTACCTTCGGAGCTACTGAAGAATCTAGGTAGTAATGGGAGAAAATCGTTTTTCGAACTTTTTCGCAGGATCTACGAGGAAGGAGTATGGCCAGAGGATTTCGTTAATACAGTATTAATACCATTCCCGAAGAAGAAGAAAGTGTCAGAATGCGAGGAGTATAGAGCAATAAGTTTAATTTCGTACGCGGCAAAAGTTGTACTGAGAATTATAAATAGAAGGTTGGAGAGCAGAGCAAACTACTATTATTTAGGCGATGACCAATTTGGGTTCAGGAAGGGGAGGGCCACCAGAGAAGCGATTGCGGTAATGAGGACACTTACAGAAATAAACATAGAGTATAATCAGGATGTTTTCGCTTGCTTTGTGGATTTCGAAAAGACGTTTGACAGAGTAAACTGGGAGAAAATAATGCAGATATTGGGGAAAATAGGAATAGATTGGCGGGACAAGAGACTCATCCGAAACTTATATGTGGGTCAGAGGTCTCAGGTGAGGGTAGCTGAGGGTGAATCAGGGTGGGCAGTTATAGGTCGCTGGGGCGGCAAGGGTGGCCGTTGTCGCCTTTGGTTTTTAGCATCTATGCTGAGGAAATGGTAAGAGAGGCATTGGATGAGCTAGATGTGAGAATGAAAGTAGGAGGCCAGCGGATAAAGTCGGTTAGATTCGCAGACGACCAGACGTTGGTCAGTCGGTCATCGAAAGGATTGAACACCCTAGTAGATGCGTTGGAAATGCAGTGCAACAAATCCGGGATGAAGATTAATAATAAGAGAACAAGAATAATGAGATTCTCCAGAACAAAGAAAGCGAGGCTGGTGATAAGAGTAGGGAGTCACAAACTGGACGGGAGCCATTTTAATAATAGAAGGGAGCTGATGACGGGGACCTTAAGTAAAGACGTAAAAAAGTGTTTGAAGAGCTTGATATTGAGTGTGACGTTGTATGGGGCAGAAACATGGACCTTGAGAAAGGAAGACGAACATAGGCTGAAGACTTTCGAGGTGTGGGTGTGGAGCAGGATGGAGGAGGTGCGTTGGACGGAAAGGAAGACAAATGAGGAAGTGCTTGACATGGTGGGCGAGGAGAGGAAACTTATAGATGAGATTAGGGGAAGACAGGGTAGGTGGCTGGAAGCGGTAGTGAGGTAACTGGAATGCAATGGTGGGGGAAGGGAGGGACGGATTAGAAGAGGGAGGGTTTGGGGTTGGAAGAAGAAATGATCGCAGTGAAAAGGCAGTTGAATCTTGTAGAAGAAATAAATTAGTAGTGATTAGTAGTTGGAAGGTTCAGTAGATAATATAATAAATAAGAAGTGATTATTAGTTGGTGGTTTGCTGAAGGCCGTGATCGAGGGAAGGATTTTGGGTAAGCGTGGAAGGGGAAGAAAGAGATTAGGTTTTATGGACGGGATGAAGAAAGGTAAAACTTATGCTGAGATGAAGATAAAAATACTAGAGGTAGAAAGGGCACGGCACGTGTAAGAGTTCGTTGAATACTTGTGGAAATTGCTCCTTTTTCATTGAGTAATAAACTCCGGCGAGTGACCAATCGGGCAGAAGAAAACGGGTGGAAGGGACAATGCGAGGAAATGGAAAACATGCAGGAGGAGGGGGAAGTGGGCGCTTTGTACGCCAAGGTGAAAATTTTATCGGGTGGTAAGAGAGGTCAAACGATACCAAAGGTTAAGGACAAAATAGGGAAGATATTAATCGAACAGGAAGATATCCAAGAAAGATAGACAGAATACGTAGAGGAGCTATATGACAGCGAGAATATACCCTTTATCCTTGATCTAGAGGATGGAGGATCAATAGATAAGGATAACCTCGGATCAGAGTTACTTGACAGCGAAATTGAGAGGGCATTAAGAGAGATGAAGGGTAGAAAAGCTGTGGGAACCGATAACCTACCTTCAGGGCAACTGAAGAATCTAGGAAGAGCTCCTTTTTCATTAGTTGCAGTTAGTTCGTTGAATATTTTCTGACTTTCATCATAACCTACCTCTAAGCGGTAGATTACTCTAATGAATGAATGAATGAAAGGTGTCCCAAAAGTCTCGAATCATAGCGTCATTAACATTGCGTCCGAATGAAAATTCAGCGGAAAACAGCAAAAAAAAGAAACCGCAATCATAAACAATCAATACCAAATGAAAGTATTCTATACTCTATAGTATACCCATAGCTTTTAGAAATAAGCCATTATTCTTGCTATGATAATATTTAGCGGAATTGAATTATTACCGTGGAATCTTTTTAATTCACAATAATATCATAACAACGAGTAAATTTGTCGTCAAAGACTGATATCGTGTGTCAGATTTACCTTCAAAATTTCCACTTATGGATAAATAACATTTTAATCAGTGTTTGGATCGGAAATTGTTATATACAGAAATTTAAATGCATTATTTATCTCATGAATCGTTTCATTTTGAGATTGAGAGAGGTTGTTTGAGCGAGATAGTTCCCTAGTCATAATGGAGACCATATTCAAATTTAATTTTTTGATTTCAGCGTCAGTAAGAAGTATGAAATAAATATTGTAATATTAATGGCGCAAAGATAAAGTTATGTATAACAAAAATTCGCAGTAATTAAATAAATAAAACTACATAAGTCTCTAACTTGACTCATTTTTTCCGCCGTACGGCTGAAAAACCTTCAAAACAGCAGGTTTATTTGCGATTCTGTCAAAATTACTGTGGTGAGTAATATTTTATTTTTTATAAATAGTTGAATACACATGCAATCTACACACCATCAGTTTTATTGACGAAATCTAGGTGCTAGAAGTTCCTAATTTGTTAAATATTCTCTCTCTGGAGCGCACAGCCATAATCTATCCCATGTAAAACAGCTTATATTTTCAGGCAAATAGCTCGAAAAGTAGTTCGGAAACGGGTTGATATTTTGATATCATTGGTAAGATGAGAGTTTTTTCTTTAAAATGAGGCCAAATTCATCAAATTCTAGGCGAAGTGATTTTTCGCTCAAACCACCTTAATGATAAAAACCTAAACTCAATTATTCGATTTACTTTCGATTATCTATCTTGCCTACTACAAACGGGTGATGCCTTCAGGGAATCACGAGCAAGAAGACTCGACGCTTAAGCGATTACAACACCCGAATTCGAAAAATTCGAAAATGATGGATGGACTCCTTCGAGGTGCGGACATGACGTCTTCGACGGTGGGTCGCGAGAGTTGGAATGAAAGAGGAGAAGATGCGATCATTCCTCATAGAGCGTGCGATGCACCGCAGGCAATGCAAGGTATAAATGGAAAAGGAAAATTGGGTCGAGAATTTTCACGGAGCACCATGCCCGGGGAGAGAGAGCTATGTGAACCCACAAGTGCATCACGAGAGGTGGGCGACTATGCCACTGTCGCTTCCCTTGTCAGTGCCAACAGTGGATGCACGGTGAAGCCACAGTCTAAAGCCTGAAACACACGATCATTTTTCAGGGATAGCTCCAATGATAGCTCAAGGGATAGCTTAAATGACAGCTCAAGGGATAGCTCAAATGATAGCTGTCATTTTTCCGGTCACACGATCATTTTGTCTGTAGGTGCTCGCATCATTGCCGGGAAATTTGTCCTACCACTTTTACGTTTACCGAGCTCGTTCGACCAGAAGTCACTTGCGGCGACACAATCGCGTTTTGCTTCCCTTCGCTCTGATTCGCTGAACTTCAGATTCATGTACGTGTTCAGGGACGGAAAAAGGGACAGGACCAAATGATGGAAAAAGGGATGGCAATCCCTATCATTGCCGCTATCCCTGAAAAAATGATGACGTCAGAGCTGTAGGGAAAGCTATCCCTTGAGCTATCACTGGAGCTATCCCTTAAAAATGATGGAAAAAATGATCGTGTGATTCAGGCTTAAAGAAAGTGTGTTGAAACTCTCGCAGAATATGGTGGTAGACGGATGCGCAAAATGCCAGTCTAACTTGGAGCCGTTCCACTTTGCCTTTCCCAAATTTCCATCGATCGTTGCTCAAAAGTAGTACAAAGGGAATTGAACATTAATATTGTTTCTTGCATGTTAAAAGGTTTCAAATGAGTCCTGAGGACATCAATGGCTATTGTTTTACATTTACGCATCAATTTTGAAGTAAAAACAACGCGTATTCCATCAAAGCATTACAACTATTTGTTCAAATATATAGATTCGTATTTTGAATACTTAGGTACAAACGATGATAATCTTTTATAAAAAACCTTTTATAAAAACTATGGTCTACTTTGAAGGAAAAACTACGTGTCTGCCATCAAAGTGTTATAGCTATGCGTAAGTATGTATATTTTCGTATTTTGAATACGTATAAACGATTATCACCGTTTATAAAAAAATATTAAAAAAGCTATCGAACGAACGAATCAGAAATAATGGATAGTCAAATTTGAAATGGGGTCAAAATGACCCCTCCGGTCCTTCTAGTGCTAATGGAAGAATAGCATTGAATGACGCTGATTGTGCTTAAAGTTTCCTCATACGAGCAGTACACTTTAGATAAAAAGATTACTGCCAAAGTTAATCAGACAAACATTTACGTATAAAAACCGATTTGACAAACAATTTACAATAAATGAATGAGTGGCAGGAACAAATAAAATAGGTCACACACTACCAAAAATATTCATTAATTCATTACGTTTCGTCAATCAACAACACGGCAGGGAATTATGCCCTGATGGTGATTCACGACACGTACATCGAAACGTCGGCAGAAATGCAGAGTGTGACCCGGTGGAGAACCCGAATGGTCTTTATTAACTAGGGTAGATGTTTTTAGTCCAGGGAATTCGCTATTTAACGCAGTCGTTATTTAACGCCCATAGTTCCGTAATAACCCACAATTCATAGGTAAGCGCTGATGCTGTTTTTTACATCCGTGAGTCCAAATACTACCCGAAGCAGTCGCGAGAAATAGCGCTGCATCACAAATGCACCTCGTCATATGGGAGATGTGCATATTTTTAGATAATCTACCGGTTAAGGTAGGTTTAAATGGAAGTGAGCAGAAGTCTTATAGATTTTTATAAGTGCAAGGACCTATTTACCAATATTTACCCTATTCTCTTCATCTCAGCGTACGTCTTACCTTTCTTCATCCTGTCCATCAAACCTATTCTAACTCTTCCCCGCTTACCCAACATCCTCTCCTCTAACACGGTCTTAGGCAACCTCGCGCCCCTCATTACCTCTTCTAATCACCTACTTTGCCCCATCCTAATCTCATCCAGAAGTTTCTTTACCAATTAATTCCTCGTTTACCTTATTTTCCGTCCACTTCACCTTCTACAATCTCCTCCACACCCACATCTCAAACGCCTGCAGCCTATTCTCGTACCCCTCTCTCAGGGTCCTCGTTTTTGCCCCATACAACGCTACCACAATTGACTTGACTTGACCAGGCAGTGGCAGGGCCCTCGGCCCAGACTTGGTGGCACTCACCAGTGGAGGATTAGATGACACAGACCGTAAACCAAGCGTTGATGAGCGGGCCAAGTTATCGAAAGACTCCCGCAGGGTCCTCTGGAAAAAGGCTCGGCCACTCCAACACACATCTCATGTATGCTTTCCTCTCCTTTGCGTCATGATCTTCACAAGCGAGTGCCACCAAGTTTCGCTACACCTACAGATTGAACGAGATATTTCCCTAGTCATAATGGGGACCATATTCGAATTTTTCGAATTCATCGTCTATAAGAAGTAAACACTGTAATATTTATGGTGCAAAAATATAGTTATATATGACAAACATTCTCAGTAATTAAATAAATAGAACCACGTAAGTCTCTTACTTGACTCATTTTTTAACGCCGTACGGTGAAATCACCTTCACAAAAGAAAGTTTTTTTTGCGATTCTGTTAATAGCACTGCGGTGATTAATTGATTAATTATTACAAATAGTTGATAAAACATAATCTACACACCTAGTTTTTTTGACGAAATCTAGGTGTTAGAAGATCCTAATATTTTCAACATTTTCCCTTTGGAGCGCACAGCCGTAATCTATCCCATGTAAAACCGTATATATTTTTAGGCAATTTGCTCGAAAAGTAGTTCGACAAGGGCTTGATATTTTGATATCATTGGAAATATGAGAGTTTTTTCTTAAAAATGACGTAAAATTCTAGTTGAAGTGATATTTCGCTCAAACTACCGTAAGACGGTGAAAAAACGCATCTGCGCTTACCGAATTGAAGACGTCGACTGCAACAACAGCGAAACGTCGTTCCAGAAAATAGACTTTCGCGGAAGAAATTCCGAGAAAGAACAAAGGAATTGCCACGGCTTATTCCCCCTTTGGTTTTGTTGTCTCACGGAAGTGCGAGAGTGGTGTCCTCTCTTGGCCACGGCGGCGAGAAAGGGGAACTGCTCGCCATTCGATGCATGGGGTCAGTGGGTCATCGTCGGTGGAATACTTTACTCCGCCTGGGACAAGTGCCCATCGGGCGACGCATGAAATACGTCCCACCGACGGACGCCAAGGAAAAGCGACTCGAAGAACATTATTTGGCCTCGAGCGACCTACCCCAACGACCGCCATTTTGTAGGAAACGAGAGAAAAAAAAGCGAAACGGGTGAGAAAACGCGGGAACGACGGGCGCTTCGGAAGGTGGGTGGTTTTCGCGTGGGAGAAGAGTGCGATACGATCTGGGGCGTCTTGAGGTGGTTTCAACAATCGAATGACACATAATGCAATGAAATACACAGCATTATTGAGGAAAAGCTCAGCATTTACTAATTAATAATCGAAATATCAGCCACTTATATTACCTACTTTTCGAAATATTGGTGAAAAAATAGAAATAATTTTCCACAGTATAGAGGAAACTTATAGATGAGATTAGGGGAAGACAGGGTAAGTGGCTGGGAGGGGTAATGAGAGGCGAGGCTGAAGGCCGTGATAGAGGGTAGGATGTTGGGTAAGCGGGGAAGGGGAAGGAAGGGAATCGGTTTTATGGACGGGATGAAGAAAGGTAGTACTTACGCTGATTGTGAGATGAAGAAAGAAATCCTAGAGGTAGATAGGGCACGGTGCGTGTAAGAGTTCGTTGGATATTCTCTGACTTTCATCACAACCTACCTCTAACCGGTATATTACTGTAATGAATGAATGGTACAGCATTCCACTCCAGGGAGATAAAATAAAATAATGACAGAAGTTTTGTCGCAAAGATCACGCTAGAAATATAATAGTGTAGTTCGTGAGATTTCACAACTGCGTTAAAGAAATTAATTTATTACTCGACATAATATTTTTATAAAACTGTTACGAAACTTTCGTTTCGTTCGCACAGTGTGAAACAAATTAACCAAGTTAAAGCCGCAAATATGTGTGTTTAGCTAATTTTTGAGAGGCTAAGTCACGTAAAACTAAGTTTTCATGTCATTGACATAACTAAGTTTACTTCATGATTCTTGAAACAGCTTTAATGTTAAAATTAAATTATTTCATGGTCTCTGAAATTACTCGGGGAAAATGTCGCTCAAACAACATTAAGACCCATTCGCACATTTGTGCCAGAATCGAATCTTGCGGTACTAATTTCTAGCTTTTCTATTTATGAAATTTAAATGTTTTTACATGGTACTATGGCTAACCTAGGTCATATTTTTCGTATTATCATCCTTTTGAAGATTCATATGGCCTATAGTGGACTCGCCGCATCAACCTGTGGGACGACTGAAGGTGTCTCCTTGCTACCTCACCTCACTCTCCGTCTGGTCGTACTGCACGATACGCATAAGTCGATGGGCGTCATTTTTTTATAATTTTCCTTCTTCCGCTGGATCTGCATGGACCAAAGGAAAATGATCCATATAAAAAAAATGTCTACTGCCATAAGTCTCGTCCCTCTTCGGGCAGATATTGTAGGTCCATTTTATTGGAACATGATAAAGAAACATTAGAAGTACTGGAAATGCAGTGCGAGAAATACGGAATGAAGATTAATAATAAGAAAACAAAAGCAATGAGATTCTCTGGGACAAAGAAAGCGAAGCTGGTGATATGAGTAGGAAGTCACAAACTGGAGCAAGTAGAACAATTTAAGTACTTGGGTAGTACGCTAGAAGAAAGAGGACATAGTAGCAAAGACGTTAGGAGGAGAATAGCGCTAGCGAAGGAAGCGTTCAATAATATAAGGGAGCTGATGACAGGGACCTTAAGTTAGGATGTAAAAAAGAGGCTGGTGAAGAGCTTGATATGGAGTGTGGCGTTGTATGGGGCAGAAACGTGGACCTTGAGAAAGGAAGACGAAAATAGGCTACTGGCGTTCGAGATGTGGGTGTGGAGGAGGATGGAGAAGGTGCGTTGGACGGAAAGGAAGACAAATGAGGAAGTGCTTGGCATGGTTGGCGAAGAGAGGAAACTTATGGATGAGATTAGGGGAATACAGGGTAGGTTGCTGGAAGGGGTAATGAGGGACGGTGGTTTGCTGAAGGCCGTGATAGAGGGAAGGATGTTAGGTAGGCGGGGAAGGGGAGTTTTATGGACGGGATGAAGAAAGGTGGGACTTATGCTGATAATGAAGAAAGAAATACTAGAGGTAGAAAGGGCACGGCACGTGTAAGAGTTCGTTGGATATTCTCTGACTTACATCACAACCTACCTCTAACCGGTAGATTAATGTAATGAATGAAAGAATAAATGAAGTCTTCTTTGCACGATAAAAAGTTTTGATGGATCAGCAAATCGAGAATCTGCAGACCTTTATCCCAAAAGCTCCTCAAGGCATCTCTATTAGATATCGTCTACAGCTTCTTACGATATGTGGAATTACCAATGATGATTCCCACCTAAATTTTCAATGCCATAGTGGAATATCATGCCTAATAAATCGTTTGCCTTAGCGTTACCAAGGCCTAGGACCGAGGAAATATTAACTAACGTGCAGTTAATATACTTCCCACACCCTAATTAGGATTTTTGTGTGCCATATTTTCACCGTATACCGTTTGGACTTTGAAAAGTGACCGAAATTGAGAAGCGATGTGGAGAGAATAGAAAGAAATGTATTCAAATTAAGATTTCGGGTGAAGATTTGCCTGTTAGTCGACACACCCAAGGAACAATATACGATAAGAATACCTGATCAATTTTTGAGGAACCCAAACCTATCTTGCTCAGTTACGGATATTGGTGAAAATCTTATAGGTAGATGTTCAGAAATACTGGGATAATTTTCAAATGAATGGCCGATAAACGTCTCCAGTAAATTGCCACCACCAAAAAAAGCCCAGTTTGTGAAGTTCCGCGGACGCAGTGCTGAGTTGGCTCCCAATTGAATAAAAAGAAAGTACAATACAGCATAAAGCAGAAATATTTTCCTAGTAGTCGAGTAAAAATCATCGTAGTTTTTCCACTAGAATTAGTGAGTTCTTGAACAGTTCCTAACTCACCGCTAAAATTACCGGTACATTTTAATCCTGTTCTGTCACAATGGCCTCATATTTCCTGGACTGTTTCTTCTTAAAATTCCCAAGTCTCCTAAAAGAGGAGGGAGAGGAGATTTTACTACATGGATGATTGATTTCGCATTTAAAAATAAGTATATAAACATATATAAAACAATTAAATGACGTTTCAACCTGCAAGACGTAGCAGAATCAATACAAAATTCTGTCAATATGGATTTTCACAAAGTTACCCCGGAGAATATCGAGTTCATACAAGACGTAACCTCAATAATTTCCACAATCGATTCTACTGAGGTTGTATGCACCTACGTTTCCCCTGTTGAGGTTATTCACTCTTTGGTAAGGTTTTGATCACATCCATTATACACGAAAAAAAACGTTTAGAGAGAAAATGTAAAAAAATTAAGGAACTCATTTCAAAGAATAAACTTGCTAGACGAGGAGATACTCCATGCGTCGAGGATCGAGTGATATCTCAATCTTGCGTTCACCGACGATTTATTCGCAAATGAAGTGCACATACAAATGAAGTCCATGAATGACATTAATTCCCCAAAAGGAGAGGGAAATTCCTCTAACCCGAGAGGTTTTGCATAAGAGATGCCCACCGGGGAAAGGACGTCTGTCTTCCGCGAGTACTATTGGCCCGGCGAGCGAGTAATCCCAGCGCTTGGGGACGTCTGACTTGCGTTCGTGAGCGGCATTTGCGTGTCTCTGTCTAGGTGAGAACGAAATCAATCAACTGCGACGATCGACGGGAAAGCAATGATGCCTTCTCGGAGAAGATAAATGAATTAAGCAAGTAAGGACTCTCCACAAGAAAGGGATACACCAGGCATGGAAAACTTGAAACACGATTGAACAAGGATGACAGACCACAAGATGGGTGACATAGCAGCTCTGTCCGACACAATTACGAAAACTTTTTTTTTTCCTCGAGAAGCATAGCAGATCCTGCCTGATTCTGTTGAGTTTTCCCACTATTTTTCTCTGAGGTATATTAAGACTTTCAGAGTTATTCAAGTTTCAGTGTTATTTGATTAAGGCATAATCAAATATTCAAAGTCACCGATACAAGTTATCTTTCACAGCAGGAGGTACTACGTTGTTTTTATCAATGTCTATATTCACTGGAAAATAAAAATAAAACTACATTAAACTTATAAAAAAAGCGATTTTAATTTTAATTACCTGGGCAAATATTTTTTTATTCAAAGGCCAAAATATTACGTAGACATTATCGGAAAAAAGCGTAGGAGCTTTTCGATTCTTACTAAACTAAATAGATCCTTAAATAGGAGTTATCATTTGACTATGATCATTTCACAGTATTGTAGTATTACCATAAGAACACAGTTGTCTGCAGTTAATTCATTGCGAATAATTAGTAATACACTATATATTTCTCAGGACATACTTTACGATTTAAGTGACATGACAGCTAACACTAACTACATAATTTAAGCATAGTTATTCTCTGCTTGACGATGCCGTAAATCGCAAAACGTGGCGTCCAATAGAATATTGTAGAAAAGAACAAATTATTTTACTTTATCATGAATACGACATTGAAAACATTTACGAAGTGAAGCCTGCCACAGTAAAGTTTATGTATGGTTAGTTCAGCTAATTGCTTGCTTTGTATGTACTGTACAAGCTTTGGAGTTCAGTTTTCTGCTGTCGATTGATGGCGAATTACTATTGATACATTCTTGATTATTACCAATGCGTTACAAACCATGTCCTGTGGGCCGCGTCGAATTCAGGCAGTTAGAACAGACTGCTAGTTGATGAGGTCTGTGGGACTTTGGTTTAGAAAACATACCTCACCACCCACCCAAAATCAAAGCCGAGTAAATAAGCCTCAAGGGAAAACGACTCGACCGAGTTGATCAGATAAAACAGCTGACGATGAAGCTTCACCGTGGCTCAGGAGGTAGAAGATGCCTCTGACAGTGGTGGAACCTCATATTCGTGGTGAGAAACACGAGCGCGATAAGGGATCTTGGATCGTTACTCAACAGCTCTGTTCTCGCCGATGAAGCGTACAAGTCACTCAAAGATTCCTTCACAGGTGGAGCGCAGTTTTCTTTGAGATTTTTTTTAACAGCAAAGCATTTTCTCCTGCACAACATAAGACGTCAGCCATTTTGAGGCATGGTGCACAGCACTTCGGCGTCATCGGGTGTGAAACCGCAAGATGTCACGATGAATAAGCGTTTAAATGGGTCATACGCCGTTTGATTCTTTTTAGAGGTTTCAAGTCTTTTTAAAGAGATTCTACGGCAACTGTGTGAGTCAAAATAAAAGAGAATAACCTACATTTGCATCTTTTCCATTCAGACTATAATTCTTCCAATGGTCACAATCTCAATCACTGAAAATCTCCAAGGGCTGATAAGTTGACGGGTATAGTTTCTAGTGAATCCTTTTTTCAGCCCTAGGAGCCCATTTCTGGCAGTTCTTCTATTAAAATAACGAGTTTTTGCTCTAAAAATTGCAAAAGTTTACTAATTAGTGAAATGTGTGATGGCATGATGCATACATTTTATTTCAATTTGGTGTTTGATAAACTCGCTTCTTATATCAGTTTTACTCACAAAGTTCACAGTAATATACATAGGAGAAAAATATATTTCCTGTGTTTTATTAAGCTTATTTAAATTCAAGCTTAATTTTTGGGAAAATTATAAGAAAAAGGTAGAAGTCCGTAGGCTCTATAAGATAGAGTTATCTCTATGCAGTTGAGGTATCTCTATATAAGTGTCCCGAAAATTAAAAATGAGTTTTATGCGAATGTAAAGGATAAATTTTACGTTGAAAACTCCTTCATGGATATTGTCACGATTCTGTATCCTCTATGTCCTTAGAAAAAGAGTTCCGGCCTGGTAAATTTCCACCCTACATGTAGTCATAAAAAACTTATGAATTACATTTGGAAATGGTATGTGCGATAAAACAAATAACGTATAGTGCATAGTACCTGCAAACATCCTGCGAAAAACCTTACAAGTAACGTCCCTCTGCCGAACGTTTGCGTATTACTCGGGTCAGCGTTTAAAACACTCTTATAGCAAAAACACCATGAAGTAAAACTTTTATTGGAGAGATTGCAGAGAGTTATAGAAAGAGATGAAAGACTCGTAAACACACACTGCCACACACCCATGGGGTGGATTACAGGGTATTTTGTAGATATAGACGTACATTAACTATGAGATGAGTAAAAAATTGCGTATTCCTCAAGGCATCATAATAACGTGAGGATGAAAGGTGAAGAACGCTTGTGCAGTTTGCAATTTTTTGCATATCTTAGTGTCATCAATCTTTATTTAACATTTACTCAAAATAACTGCTAGGGTTCTAATCTGGGCGCACCGCCCAGGGCGGAGTGCCTCTAGTCTAGCTCAAGACCATCAATAACCGCTAAGATCACTGGGGAACCAAGAACGAAGAAGTATGGAATCAAAGAAGTCCCTAAGGAAAGAACTACTGCAGGTACTCACATTTTGAGAGCAATGGTGAAAATTCCAGTCGGTGGTAAAGCTACGTATCTATCGTAGCATGATCTGCAAAAGACCTAATGTTTGCTATGCTTTTATTATTTACTGAGGTCTTCTGTAAAATGTATTCCTCTAATATGCATTTCTTCAAATAATAAGGCAAAGCTTCCACAAAATATATTCCTATAATACGCAGTATTTTTTTTAATAATTCAGTATTTTCACCGCCACTGCAAAATTTGGCCAGTTGTAGTTTTTCGTAGCCACAACTCCGTATCTAAGGATTTTTGACCACATGTCTCAATGGAAAAAGTGCTTAAAATTGATACATATTTCTGACATCTCATAAAATATTTACCGATAATTTGGAACATTCTGTATTTCCTTTTGCAAAAGCATTTATATTTGGATCGTTCGGAGAGACAACGAGTTACTGCAGTTTCGTTAAAAATCTAACGCAAGACTGTCCTATTTACCTAACGTTTGCGTGAGAAAATTCTGTATTCGACAGAAAACATACTCGTAATCGCTAGCCTTGGCCTTCTAATCCACTCCTTGAGCATGCATCATTGATATATCCTTGCCCAGGCGGAAATCCTCCATGCCAGCAGTTCCTCCCGTTGGAAAATCACGTCACCCCATGAATTATTAAAAAACGTTCCTCTTGAATTTAAGCCGAATGTAGAAGGAAACAAGGCTTGCTATGGTGTTCATTTTAGGGTAAGTATATGTAAAGTAACTGTCAGTAAAAGATAGGGAAACTTCTTTGCCATAACTAGCATCAATAACTGATGATTACTGCTATAATGCTTAAAGTAAAAAAAACTGAGCACTAATGCCTCAAAATCTAGGGCCTATTTAAAAAAATAGTTCCTTAAGCGTAAAAGGCTTAATTTCGTAGTGACAAATCTTCAAAAAAAGTCAAATGTTCTACTTCATAACTGGAAAGCTCATGGAAATCTTCTCACACCAAATTGAGGTACACCGTGAACACTGATGAAGCCCGAATACCGAATATGAACACTACGTTTTGCGGTTTTAAAAATCAGGCAATGAAAATACTTTGTGAATTTTATTTGAAGGCAGTGGTAATTCACAAAAGTAATTCTCTCGAAGGCAATAGCTGCTAATAACCTGCTGCCGTCAACATTAATAGAGATTAAGCTTGGCGGTTATTTACATCTACGAGGTACCGTGTGAGCCACCACCAGGGTGTGTGGCACGGGGTGATACCAGGCATGCAGCACTCGTCCCAGTACAAATATGTACGTCGCACGTCGGCCGCTAAGCGCAGACAAAAAGCCTAATGTCAAGTTTAATCTGACAATGAAACTTATTCAGCGTAATTCACTCTTGAATACACGTTTTAAAATAACGGAAGTGAATCACATTCAGGCAATGATACTATGTCTACATATTCCAAAAAAGAACATGGCGTTACATTTAAATGTGGATCAGATCTTATCGCTCGCGTGTTTACAGATATTGATAAAATGATTCAAAATTTTTCTTCGCGCAGACGTGAGCAAAATTCAAGTAGGAAAATCTATTGTTATTCGAGATAAAGGAGGGCTTTGACCTTCGCGAGACCAAATGGAAACTATCTGCGAGAAGGGGCGTCATTCTGAGGTCAATACTTTAGTCGCTAGGGGCGCTATCTCGACAGCAATCCGTAGCATTACTCCCGCCACTACTGGGACACAAATGGCTGCGGCCTCGAAGCATTTCATGCGACCAGTGTCCGATCTCCACACGTTTATCCTCATGGCCACATTAACCACTGTGGAAACGTCCGTATTTTAATTCATTCGCGCGAATGAATACGAAGCGATAAATCTGATGAAGAACAGTCGTCTTCAGTTTGTAAATCTCCAGAACTTCAATCATCTCAAAACTTGATCACTTCCACCGAAGGTTTCTGTGATGTCGTGACCTTTTTAGAATAATTTATTCACATTCCAAAGTTCAAAACCCTTCTTAATTTAAGAACAATACATCATCGATCCTCTCTCTGCAGTCTCTCGCACAACAATTCCTTCCTTCTTTCTTTAAAACAACATCTTAACAACCCTTTCCAAAAAAGTAACCATTCAACAATTGAAGGATTTGGTTCTTTCTCGGCGAATGTTATTAATAAATAATTCTCGGGTTTCCAGCCGAGTAAGATTTTGGTCTCCAAAGCAAATGGGTATTGGCATCGTCTCCTTAAAGAGGCCGTTGAAATCAGGCTGGAAGATAACACATTAAATCGAGACTCTGGGTACATCCTCAGCAGAGAATGGAAGCCGTTAATTCGAAAAATAACGGAAAATGGGAGACAACAATGCCCCCCGGATGAGACGGCTATATAAGCGCAGGCGGAATGCCCTGCAAGCTTTATTGCTCTGAGGACGATGGAGGAGGAGTATTCCATCGAAACGTCGGCAACCAAAAATCTTACTCGGCTGGAAAGCCAAGAATTATTTATTAATTCAACAATTAAAAACACAGCCTTCCTTTAAAAACATCAATAAAATTTGTGCCAAAATTCCCCCCCCCCCTCGAAACCTCGAGACTTGAAAATCCTCGGAGACTCTGCGACTTGAGTGAAGAGCTAAGTGCGTTGATCTGCCCCGGTCAGCGCGATCGCTCCGGTCATCGCGGTTTCACCAGCAACACTCTTTTTATACTGTCCGCGCTGGTGCTGACATCTTTTTCCACGTTCGAGTTGACCTGCGGATATTCCCACCAATCCAACGTGTGATAACATTTCCCCTCTTCTCCCCACTCCCCCACTGGCCAGCTGTTTCCCCTCCTGCGCTGACAAAGTGTACCGCCATCATAGCAGCTCTCTTTGCAACTGACCGCGCCGATGAAAGGACGTGTCGGCTGGGTTCCACTTGTGATCGTCTTGCAAAGACAAGGCTAACGGTATTTAGCCTACGGGCTTGTGTTATACTGTAATAATTGTAAATATATAAATACTGTCATTGAAGTTATTTCAAACTAGCTAAGGTTGTTTTCATTGTTTTTTCTCTCGTTACGCCCACCAAATTCAGTCAATTCGTTCGCGACGTCAAGTTTCACGGGCTTGCGTTGCAAATTATAATGAATGATAAAATAAACGAGACATCCATCAACATAATGAAGAACAACTAAGAATAGCGAAACGTCGTATTTAAACAAATTAACGCGATCATTTTTTAGTTGGGTATGGCACGACGCGACGTTACATTCCGTACGAGCATCAATAAGGACTGTTGTCTCGTGATATATTATAATTTAAATTTTTCTTTTAATAACATGTAAATTATCTTTAGAATCGAACATTAATGCAACACCAGTCGCATCAGTTCTACTCATCGGCAAGACTCAAATGCAGACCCTAGGGCTAGAATAAACTCAATATTAAAGAATGTCTAACTGGAATTAACTCAAGACGATTTAATTTCAAATGCCATTGGAGGAAGTGAAGGAAGAATGATAGAGAGGACCCTGACGCCAACATTAGTCTCCTTTTAACTGAATACGCTAAAGTACTCAATGTTTTATTTCCCATCCGATGGAGGGATTACTTCACCTGAAGCGCTCTCCACATGACGCCCTAGTTGAGATCGGAATTCATATAGCACCGTGTTGAAATCGGTATGTCAATGAAAATTTTCCACCATTGCCAAAGCCACATAATAATCTCATAAATATTCCTTTTTCCTCATTAACCTGAAAAAAAATTAACACAAAACTTGAACATTAATTTAAGACAAAAAAATTGATTCGATTAATTTTAATCCAAAATTTCACAGCATTTTTTAAAATAATTTATCCATGGAATAAAGTTAATAATTGAACGAAAAGTTGATGCAAAATTGTTTAAAACTAAAAACAATAAAATAAAGCTTACTGAAAAAAAATACTGAAAAGTAGAAATTAATTCTTGAGCAGTCGCAACTGGCGTACAACTGACAGAATGTGATTATTTGTGACTAAAAATAAAACCATAGTGGCGCAACCAACATTTGTTTAATGCAAAAGACTTTTCACAGAAAACACCAAGAAAGGACCCTTTTCATGAAAGTTACTTCACAGCTCTGACTGTATATGCAAAGATGGACGGACACGTGTTGGCTGAATAAATCAGCAACCGCCTGCAACAGATTCAAACCCAACTAATTGTAGCTTGTAACCGCTACGTAGCTACACGTGCAGTGCAACTGGAAAAGAATAGAAGACGAAAGAGTCAGCTTCAACTATCAGTTGCCGCTGCACCGCACAGAGCGTAACGGCGCGGCTGCGGCACGATCATGAAACTAACCTGTGGTTTGCGACAATTTTTGAAACAGTTGTTTGACCGAAACAGTTGCGGCTGCAGCCATTTAGCTCCGACAATACTTTACGCCACCACTAAAACTCCAGTCATTTGGTGCTCAAAAAGGGGGTTACCTGGAAAATTTTCCGGGAGTTTTGAAAATTGGTATTTTTATAGATTTCGACGTGCTCTTTACGAATTTTTACTTTGCCACCTCGTATCATTGCCGCTCGTGCCACCATTTTGAAAAAATGGCGCCCAAAAACAGTTTTTATCAATATCTCCTTTCCGACTCATTTTTCGATGAAAATAGTTAAGTGATTTTTTAAACTGGAGAGAATGTCCTAAAATATATGTTCTGATATGTTTTTTGTAAAATGAATAGTTTCAGCGTACAAGCGCCGCAAAGTCTAGTCCAACACGCGTATTGGCGAAAAAACTCCTTTCCACACCACCACGAGGCAGAGTAAGTGGTGCGTTTTTTTGTGGTATCCCCAGTCGGTAAAATCCACGTGTAATGCACTAGTTGCAAAATTTATTGCATTCTCCTTCGCTTCACTACCCCTGATGGACCAGGTTATGCGAGTTCATCGCCTTCAGAACCGTGCGAAACGTCGCAGACAGAAATTTCTTCTACGTTGTCCGCGATAGGGTTATCAGCTTCGACGTAATCACCTTCTTCCTCGATTTCATCATAGGTTTGCCGAAGAACAGTCTCCCTTTCTTCCTCTTCATTGGTATCTTCTTCTGGAACTTGCAAATTATCACAGGTGCCATTGCAATTCGTGCAAATAACGGAGAACTTTAATCCAGCCTCCCCCGACATCTCTTTTTGCATTTGCAAGAAATAAGTTTCAGCAAGGTTTTCGGAGCTGGGTGCTCGAGTGTGGTGACAAGAATTATCCCATTCTTGCTTTTTTCCATCCCCATACTCTTTCTTTCATTTCTCAAGAGAATATCGTTTGCTCTTCAGTATCACATCATCCAGAAAAACGCGTAAAGTCTCAGGTATATCGGAGTCAATTTATTGAAAAATATTATCGGGTGGAGGATAATGTGTTGTCTCGTAGGCCTTGGAGTGAATAACCTCTACAACTATTGCTGCAGCTGTCTTTACAATATGCCAACGTTCTTCTGTCTTTTTGCGGTTTTTTCGTTGTACCAGACTTTGTGTACCAGGTTGTGGGTGGTAATCGCCTTCAATTTTGGCCATCAGTTCATCTCGAGATAAGAGTAAGTACGCTGCATTTTTGTATCGATCTCGTTTGCATACGGGCCTCATTTTTTTTAATTTCTCCAGTCGGTGGTGCTTGGTACAATTTTTTCATGCACGATTTGTTATGCTGTGCATCGACTGCGACCAAATCGTTGACCTGCTTGAGACACTCAACAATCGCTCGACCCCAATTATTACGTACGAGCTCTATCAATTTCTGAAATGCTGTTTTTCATCGATAATTTACGATCGCTATACGCAATATTACGATCGCACAAGCGCGCCTGTTTTTGTTTCGCTATAAAATCGACTGTTATCCTAGCAGCGCACAAAAAACAATGATCTCTGATTAAGAATGTTGAGGTAGTAGTGGATCGCAGTTGTGGATGAGAAGGTGCAACATCGCTTCCTCTACCTAAAGTTGCAGAGATTAATTTCTCATTATTATAGCGTTTTCGACACACATCGCGAACCACTATTGATTTAGGCCCCTCCGAGAGTTTGGCCTTGTTGTCCTTTCTTTCAACACTTGACTGTCTCCAATCCTTTTTCCTTCACTTCAGTCCCTTCATTTCCTTGCAATGGATTTTCACAAATAAAACAGTTCACTTCCTTAGAAGCCGTGGCTCTGAAAATGCGAACGATAATGTAGAACGATACACTCGCACTGATGATTCAGGCAGAATATTTTAGCTCTGTCGGCAGATGTTCCGTAGATGGGGCCCCAAGGCCAAGGGGGAACGTATAGGGAGATTACATATTATTCTTGCACGCATTTGAAGTGGCTGTGATACAAAATCAGCACTCTCCCTCCAGAGGGCGCTTGTGCACAATGTGCAACATTTTGCCGTTTCGTTGTAACGTTATCGATAGTGGAAGGCCAGTGACCCAAACGAACCAATTATTCCCTCTTTGTATCTCTATAAAACATTTGCTAGTAATTTCAGCACAAGACTACCCGTATTTCGTAATAAAACGAATTAGTAGTTGAACTTGTCGTCTTTGTTGCACTCTGTACAACACATGCCTGATAATGGGTTAATCAAGGAAAAATAAAATGTGCCAATGTAATCCAAAAAAACCCAGATTTAAACGAGCTTGTCTAGGTATTTAAAAACCAAAATGCTGACCCAGAGATAATTACTGAAGCTGGAGAACTCCTCCTCCTTGCATTACACGGATACAGTGGCGTGAAAAGAATGTCGTTAAACAACTGTAGATATACATGCTTCACAAAACCACCATATAAAAATAAATTTAATATTGCATCGCTGCCACCGACAGAAGCAGCAGCACGTCAACATTCGTTCCGAATCTATCACCAGGTCCAGGGGGGTTATTTTGTGATCTCACTTTAGTAAGAATACGTCATAAAATCTCACTTTTTCGTAGTTCAACTCCCTCACCCAGGCGGCGTGACCATCTTCGGATCTCAAGCGGTGAACTGCCGGTCATGTGCTGGTCTTTTAGACGATTCATCCGCTCTGATCCGTATCTTTCGACTCTTGATCCGTTTCATTATCTCCGCCTGCCATTAGTTCCATCTCACCTGTCATAAAGAACGTGACATGGAGCCACCATCGTTTCCACTTGAAGCTTGAGTTGGAAAATAAACAAGGGCGCGAAAGATACAAACGATTTTAAATCGTATTGTTGTAATTTTCTAAACGTGAAGAACTGCAGCATTTTGAACTCCAATATATTGGGCAATTGAAGGTATGCTTTGTTTGAAAAGGTAATTGAAGCTTCGACAATTCACGAACCGTTCGAGAGCCGATCATTAAGAGAGGGAAACGGATCTTCCGCCTTTCCACTAAGAGTCACTAAAAAGGTGAGATTACAAATTAACCCCCCTGCATAGTGGTATGGAGATGAAAAAAATACAAAGTGTAGGGGATGGAAAAAAGCAAGAATGGGGTCATTCCTGTCACCACACTCGAGCCCCCAGCTCCGAAAACCTTGCTGAAACTTATTTCTTGCGAATGCAAAAAGAGATGTCGGGGAGTCTGCAGATGCAGAAAGGCTGGATTTAAAGTGCTCCGTTGTTTGCACGAATTGCAATGGCACCTGTGATAATTTGCAAGTTCCAGCAGAAGATAGCAATGAAGAGGAAGAAACGGAGACTGTTCTTCAGCAAACCTATGATGAAATCGAGGAAGAAGGTGATTACGTCGAAGCTGATAACCCTATCGCGGACAACGTAGAAGAAAGTTCTGTCTGCGACGTTTCGCACAGTTCTGAAGGCGATGAACTCGCATAACCTGGTCCATCAGGGATAGTGAAGCGAAGGAGAATGCAATAAATTTTATAACTAGTGCATTACACGTGGATTGTACCGACTGGGGATACCACAAAAAAACGCACCACTTACTCTGCCTCGTGGTGATGTGGAAATGAGTTTTTTCGCCAATACGCGTGTTGGACTAGACTTTGCGGCACTCGTACGCTGAAACTATTCCTTTCACAAAAAAGATATTGGAACATAAATTTTAGGAAATTTTCTCTAGTTTAATTCAGCACATAACTATTTTCATCGAAAAATGAGTCGGAAAGGAGATATTGTCAAAAAACTGTTTTTGGCCGCCATTTTTTCAAAATGGCGGCGTGAGCGGCAATGATACGAGGTGGCAAAGTAAAAATTCGAAAAGAGCACGTCGAGATCTATAAAAATACCAATTTTCAAAACTCCCGGAAAACTTTCCAGGTAAAACCCCCAGATGACTGGACTACTACCGCATCAAGCTGCCGCAGAATCCATCGCTAATAATCTTTATTTTACCATTTTTCTGCATTTAAGCGTTCGTCATAATTCACCTGTTTCCCACCCTTTGGCTTCGTCGATAATTTACACAATTCATATCTCCTGCCATTATAGTTTCCAGGGAGCTTTTTTGCCTCAGAATGTGCTCAATAAATCATTCTCATAATTTTCTCTACATCTACAAAATACCCTGCAAGCCACCACAGGGGTGTGTGGCAGGGGGTGAGTATTCATCTACATGCATTACACTATACCCTAAAGTTAGTGTAACTACGACTAATTATGCATTAGCATAAATCGCTAATGCTTGTCACGAGGCGAAGCCTCACAACCATGCACTACTACACTACAGATATTATAACAATGGAGAGGGACCGTTAATATATATGTATTTTGCAACTACACAATTGGACAGAGGCTCAAGACTTATGTAGAAAACATGCACGGTGTGCTGTTAGTATTAGGTAACAGATAAGGATTCAAGTATTAGGAGTACTACTACTACTACTACGAGCTACACTACCGAACGACAAAACCTAGATAAAAGTCTCATTGGCAGCTGTTATGGTCCCTTATCGTTCGTGGGAAAAATGACATTTTTAATCTATCCGTTCTGCAGTCTAGTTCCCTAATTTTACTCTCATGATCTGATCTACCGTAGTATGTCGGATTTCGCAAAATATTATCAACGTCGTCAGAAAATAGACCGGTTTGGTACTAACATAATAGATTGTGTCTAAATTTGAATCGACGGTCTGAAAGCTTTTCCCATCCTAGTTGCTACAAAAGGTCAGTAACACTAACGAGATTATCATAACGGCCTTTTCCGTATCTTGCCTATCTTCGCTGCACGCGTTCTAACTCAGTTTCTAAGCCTATCACATAAGGATCCCAAATACTGGCGGCATATTCCAAGTGGGGTCTAACGAGGGAGAAGTAACTGATTTCCCCAACTTTATAGTCGCACTTGCCAAGTACTCTTTTTAACAAATTCCAATTTACGATTAGCTTGACCGGTAATTTCTCGAATATGTTTTTTTGTTTGTTTATATGTTTTTATAAAAGTTTATATTATATAAATTATGTTTATATTTCTCGATTATGAATTTTCTATGAGACTTCATCAAAAGCGTTTCTTTCCAAGCAATCAGCTCTTCGTTGGACGTCTTCATTGGCGCTTCTTTCAATCATTTTTATATTCATCATTCGTTGATTGCACAAAATTCCATTGCTTTCAACCTATTTTGCACAGCAGATGTCATTTCCGAAAACTTAACCGCCGTATAATCGAATTCTCCAAATTTGATGAATTGCTTCAGTACAAGCTTGTGTCACTGTCAGTAGACGTTTCATTGCCTTGTTTCCGATTATAATAACGAGGTTTGAAAATGAGGTTTGAATCGAATGACGTGAGAAATAGAGGGAAATGACTTCCATGATGTGAACTCAAGCGAGAATTGTAAAAGCGTGAAAACGTGCAGGTAGCGCGATATTGACAAATGACAAACGCCCGGCGCTTTGCGCACTCGAGTATGGTACGAGACGAATTGTCGTCAGTTGACTGGACTTGGCGGAGAAAGTGAAGAGAGAAAATCACCGATCGGTGGAATGAAATAATTTGAGCAATCGTTTCCTTGATGTCTGGCATGGACCAAAG
Organism: Pyrrhosoma nymphula; assembly: GCA_963573305.1. Taxonomy (NCBI): domain Eukaryota; kingdom Metazoa; phylum Arthropoda; class Insecta; order Odonata; family Coenagrionidae; genus Pyrrhosoma; species Pyrrhosoma nymphula. Next base: position 129,554,530 of record OY754335.1, on the reverse strand, counting down.
CGAAGTGTAACCATTGATACGAGGCAGGCATCTCTGCTGGTTTGACTGCCAGTTCTGAGAGTGCAATGTACGTCTACGGAGAACTTTGCAAGGAGGGGTACGGGAAGATTCCACACCAGTCATGCAATATTCGATCCAGTTCGAGGTTCATCCTCGAATGATCCCCTGGCCAATAAGCGCGGAGCGAAAAGCATTTCATCTACATCAACGAAGTACCGTACAAGCCACCACTAGGGTGTGTGGCACGGTGTGATTCCACACCAGGCACGCAGCACTCGTCCCATCACAATTCAGAACCTCGCACGCTCCCCCTGGCGCTAGGCGCAGGCCAAAAGCAGTCACGAGAACAGTGCGCAGTCCAACTGGAAACTGGGAGAGTGATACGTGAATAAACATGTAAATATGCAGAGCAATGCTATACACACATCTAGTGGTTAATATTACTCATACTGTTAATTTATGAATACTACGAGACGCTTCTTCATGCAAAGAACAAAATAAAATTATGCCGGACAAATCGACCGGTGTGAAGAGTAAGTAATGATGTGGTGTTATTAATCACAAGTGAAGATTCTACTCTACCTATTGAGGGTGGGAGTTTCATATGAGTGATCTATCGCAACTATTATGATCCCTTATTGTACGTGGGAAAAATGACTTTTTAAATCTATCGGTTCGGCAGTCAATTTCCTTTATTTTATTCCTGTGATCGCTTCTACCGTAGTACGTTGGCTCTAGCAGTATATGTTGAACGTCCGGCAAAAAACTGTCTGCTCCGAACTTGCGCAAACGATTTAACCTGTTTATAGGATATAAAGATTTAACCATTTATAAGGGCGTTGCAAAACTATGCCATAAATTAGGAGAGTGCTACGTTTTGCAGCATGTTTACTTGAAATACACGGGGTACGATACCAAAACTGATTAATGGGGGTACTAATTTGATGTGGAAAACCAAATCACGTGGGGCACTATTGCATGTAGGGCAATGCGTTAGTGACGATTATTCGAAAATATTAATCACAACCACCTTGCCTTGTCCACCTAGCAAGAGTAGTAATTTCGTTGACAACGTATGCCGCAATGATTATGGTTCCTTATGGTCCACGTAAAAAAATTCAATATAAATTTCCTGCCCTGCGATCTATTTCCTTCATCTTGTTCTTTTGATTGCATTTGCCGTACAAAGATGGTAGTAAAGAACGCTGAACACCTTCCGAGGTATTACCTGCTTCGAGGTAATTGAAAAGTTTCAATCTATAGGTATTTTATTCTTAAATCTGGAAGAGGTTCCCGTCTTAATTCATCCAACAATTAAAACAACCTCTACCAGTGAGGATCATAATTTGATACAGCTTTCAATTCATGTCCATAAGAGAAAATACCATAGTTCAAACTTTCTGCAAGTTTTACTCTTTCAGATTATTTATTTTTAATTTGACAAACACAAGAATTTAATCATTGTATCGATTAATCACTGATTATATTGAACCGTTCACTACCAGGAAAGGTTTAACTATATATACTTGACTGGACAATCATTCGTAATCAATGAAAGTAATTATGCCAGTGATACAATTAATTTTGCATCAATACCGGCCTATGTCCTCCGTTATTTTCAATAATTTAACTATATGTAAGTGTTAAATTCAGAGCGAGACAATAATTCACCTGCAGTGGGATTCAAACCTAGGTCCCCCTGATACGTTCCGAGTGCTCTGATCAGTTAAGCCTCTCAGACGTCCTCTTCCACAAATGTAAAAACTTCTGAGAGGCTTAAAAGGAATTATGAGACATCCATTTTTGAACAATAACTTTGTACTTATCCACACTTAATTTAAAACGGCGATCGGTTTCACCTTAATAAGGCAGACATCTTCTTGACTTTATTTTAATATTGAACAATTTGATAACTTTGCACGATTTGTATTTTTCGATTATTAAATTTCGATCATCAGTGGATAAATCTTTACGCAGTTTTTTCATCTTGGCGTGGCATACTCTCTGTCATCTTGACAATTTTCTCACTTTGCACCATCTTTGTTCGCTGCCCTCTTTGCTCACATTGCTTGGGATATGTTTTCTGATCCCCTAATGCATGATCGAGGGAAAAGCTTTCCAACTACCCTCCGTGTCTGATTTTGCGCTTCATTCTTGGAAGTCGGAAGGAGAATTTTTTAGATGACTCTTAAACACATTGAGATCGGCTTTTTTGGAAATGTATACCTTTCTTCTTTGTTAGAAGCTTTTGGTGACATTCATGGAGAACTTTACGGTAGCTACACTATGGTCACTAATGTCCTCAACAGTGTTAGCCTTGATTACTTGATGTGGTATATTTGTTGTCCATAAGTCTAGAATATTGTTCCCTCATTTAGGGGTCGTAACTGTAAGCTGTCTGATGTAGAGTATTTGATGAGACCGTGGATCATCATATGAAACATTGATAGATCAATCGTATGAAACTCCCACCCTCACTGGGTAGAGTAGAATTTTCACTTGTGTTTTATAACATAACATTCTCCGGACCGATTTTTGGTCTGCGCCTAGCGGCCGGGGGAACGTGCGACGTACAGATTTGTACTGAGACGAGTGCTGCATACCTTGTGTGGAATCACCCCGTGCCACACACCCTAGTGGTGGCTTGCACGGTACTTCGCAGATGTAGATGAAGACTGTGATAAAACAATCGTCAGTAGTGAAAGGGGAAGTACATCTACTTCTACATATTACCCTGCGAGCCACCTCTAGGGTGTTTGGCAGGGGGTTACAAGTCACCAAAATGCAGCATGCAAGCGGACCGCCACATGCACACCGCACGGTCATGACAGTATAGTGACAGTTGCTGCAAGTTGCAATGCAAGTGGACACTACATACCACCTTTCGTAATTTTTAAGCGAAAAATATTCCATAAGGATTGAGAGAATGGATTTCCGTTAGGATCTAAAGTTTCCATGTCCGATTCAGATTGGATTAATGAAGATCTTTTCTTTGAGTGCTTAAAGCACTTCCAAACAAACCGAACGTCTGGCAGATGCATTATAATCCTAGATGGCCATGCATCACGTAAGACTCTTCCTTTTTTATTGTTTTGTGAAAGGAATTATATCTAGCCCTCAACCATCTACACTCTCTTATTTTTTCCCAGCCACACTACCCAGAGATTGTAGCCTCCTGAAAGGTCTTTTTTTAAACCATAGAAGATATACTACGATATGGACACCAATGCGTACATACATGACTGCTTGCAAGTGGGATAGAAAAAGAACCAAATTTAATTTTGGTAGGCTTTTTCTCAATGCATGGAGCCAAGCTGCAACAATCACTAATTCTAAAAACGAATTCCGATCAACAGAAAAATTTCCTCTGAATCGAGGTATTTGACAGAGTTAAATCTTCATCCCTCTTATGTTCAGGAAGCGAAGCGATCACAACAATAAAATAAAGGAAATTGACTATCGAACCGATATATTTAAATTGTCTATTTTCCCGCGTACAATAAGGGATCATAATAGTTGCGACAGATCAATAATATGAAACTCCCACCCTCAATAGGTGGAGTAGAATCTTCACTTGTGCTTAATAACACAACATTATTACTAACACTTCACACCGGTCGATTTGTTCCGCATTATTTTATTTGGTTCTCTGCATGAAGTAGCATCTCGTAGCATTCATAAATTAACAGTATCAGTAACTAACCACTAGATGTGTGTATAGCGTTGCTCTGCATGTTTGCATGTTCGTTTACGTATAACTCTCCCAGTTTCCGGTTGGACTGCGCACTGTTCTCCTGACTGCTTTTATCCTGCGCCGAGCTATCGGGGGAGCGTGCGAGGTTCTGATTTGTTCTGGGACGAGTGCTGCATGCCTGGTGTGGAATCACACCGCGCCACACACCATAGTGGTGGCTTGCACGGTACATCGTAGATGTAGATGAAGCTCTCACGCCCCGGAAGAAGTAAATTGTAGCTTACCATTGGCCAAAATATAGACCCTGCCCCAAAATATAGACCGATTTGGACCAAAATTCGGAATATCGACCAATATATGTGTTAAGAAAAAATAGTGACGTTCTATATTCTCCATATACCATATGGGATGCCTGCCAATCCAGTCATATGATCAACCTGGGCGCATGCTTGATCCACGAGCAATAGTGTGTACGCTATTTACACAAGGGCTATTGAGCGGAGAGGGGGAAAAAATACTTGCGCGACAATGGAAGGGAGAGATAAGCAACCCAAGCGAGCGAGCGACCAGTTGAATGAAGGCCAAGGTCGAGCTCACAATAGTAAGCACTCCCCCCCCCCCTCCTCCCCCTCCGTGGCGTACAGTGGGCAGCGGGCGGCTACCAAGGTCGGGAGAAAGGAACAGCTGTCGTCCGCATGCGTGTTTATGCCTTTAAAGGTGGTTGGAGCGATTTTTGTTTACGTACAGATTTGCGTGAAACTTTGCATACGTTATCTCATCCCTTTAGCGCCTGGAAATTTTTTTTTCTTGGAATTCGTTGATACTCTAACATTTTAATATGGTTTGTTTTCTGAGTTATTACGTCCAACCGTTTTAATTTTAACATTTGTAGTATTAACATTGGAGGTATAGCCTGGTACCAAACGGTACCGCTAGGCGCTTAGGGGTATAGAATTGAAGTTTTCAGGAATTTTCTGTAATTTACGTGTAGCTGTTCAAAATATGTAGTATTTCATATTTTTTTCACTTTATTATACATTTTGAACAGTAAAGGGCATTAAAATGCCAAAAACATGTAAACAAATTATTTTACTGATAATAAAAATAATTTGCGGGTAGTAATAAAAAATAATAAATAAATTATAATAATAATAAATAATTAGTAGCTGAGCGTGGCCACATTTCAGGTTGTCGGTCTTTGGGTCTGAAGTAGCCGGTCTGTGGGTCGACCCACGCTCGCGAGAGCATAATCCTCGCTCGTGGTGGGACCTCGCTCGGCCTAGGGTCTCCTCACTGCCCCGACCCCCGTAGCGGGAGGGGAGCCGCATAAAACTGACCGTGTGCAGTACATTTAAATGTTTAAAAACTTTAACAGTTTCCTTAAATATATCTTTTTCATCGTGTCAATCGTCCGAAGACGTTAGCGAGCGTCTTTTGATCGACTTTCTACAGTGAAATTTAAGGTTTTCCATGCTGCCTTGGGAATTATGGCGATGAGACGTTGCAACGCTCCTTGCATGTGGCAGGGTTTTGCGGGATTTCAAACAGTCATTGAGAGTTATTGCAAGCGGTTAAGGGAGGGAAACGCAAGAAAATGGTGCAGAAGAGTCTTGATTCCCAGCATAGAGGTGAATATAAACGCGCATGGTCACGTAAAATTGAAAAATATCGAAATGCATGTAATAAAATACGGTTTACAATATTTTACATTTTATATTGAGCATTAGAGAAGAAATTTAGCTTTAGTATCTATTTCCACGTGTAAGAGAAGGTATCTTATGCGGGAAGGGTGGTTTTCAGGTTCATTTATGAAAGTATTACATCTCATACTTTATTTTTGGACTGATTTGAGTGGTACTAATGCAATCACACGCCGAGGATACTGCCTTCTAGAAATGTCTTCAAAATACCATCACCTGTTTATACTTCTTCCATCCTCCTTCTCTATTCCCTCCCAATATCATTCAGCAACTTCCTTTCCTCACTCACCATCTCGTATTTCTCTGTCCATTGCATTTTCTCCACTCATCCTTCCTCCCCAGGGTCCAAGTCTCTGCACCACGCTGTGTGATTGTATTAGTTATAACTTATTTATTTACTCGCTGCATAGGGATGATTTGGACGGGATGAAACTGGAGTTCAGAATTTCATTTAGTAAATTTTAAGATTAATAAAATATCTATCATACGTAAGACAATATAAAAAAACTGATTTGTACACACTCAAAATACTTCCTCGATATGACACTTGTATATTCTGTCTCACTCTTTGATACGAAGATCTCAGTCTGCTCGTTGCTTCCGAAGATGAAATTTATAACATAAATCAATCAAAAATGTATCATTCATTATGTATATATTCATAAGAAATCCCACCTTTCCATTCAAAACAAATTACCTCCCCGCCATATTTACTGCAATTCCACTGATTCCACTAGTTTTCACGCTTTTACCACTCGGAACTATGGGAATTTCAATATGGTGGTAGATTTAGGAAGGACTTGTTGTATCCTAAATCTGGCGAGCGATTTGGCTGCCCAAATCTGCTCCATTATGATGACTAACGAGTTTGGACACACTTAAATTTGGCGTCCTCCCTAAATTTCCGGATTTAGGTACCTAACTGGCGAGTTTGGACACGGCTTTAGTAGTATTAGAACTCCCTAATACTTGAATATTTGTCTGTTACCTAGTACTAACTGCACGCCGTGCATGATTTCTATATAAGTCTTGAGTCTCTGTCCATTTGTGTAGTTGCAAAATACATATATATTAATGGTCCCTCTCCATTGTGATAATATCTGAAGTGTAGTTGTGCATGATTTTGAGGCTTCACCTCGTGACAAGCATTAGCGATTTATGCTAAAGCATAATTAGTCGTAGTTACACTAACTTTAGGGTTTAATGTAATGCATGTTGGTGAATACTCACCACCTTCCACACACCCCTGAAGTGGCTTGCAGGGTATTTTGTAGATGTAGATGTAAAGGAAATAGTGCTCGATAAATAAGGTATTCATCGAATAATTGGCATGTTTTGTACCTTATTTTTGTTTTCTAATGGCTGAGGCATGAAATCAGAGAATATTGTAGATTTTTCTTTTATTTTTAAAAGATACTAACGAACAGGTGGTAGATATTTATTAATTATTTTGACTCACATAGTTGCGGTGGATTCTCTCAATAAGGGTCCTAATTCAAGCGATGTGTTAGTAATAACATAAAAAAATTTTGAACACAAGAACCAAGTCTAGTTTAGCATAGATAGATAGATGGATAAACGTATTTATTGGGGCGAGATTGATACTTTAAAAGTCCCTTCTTCCATCTAGAAGTAGTTTCTTCATCATAGAAGTAGTTTCATAGGGTATATTTTTATCGCAACTCATATGGTCCCTCATTGTTTAGGGAAAAATGATATGCTAAATCTTTCCGCTCTGAAATTTATTTTCTGCATCTTGGTCATGCGATCGTTGCCGCCCTATTACGTTGGCGACAGTAAAATCTGTTAAACTCTCACAAAAAATAATTCACTTCAAACATTCGTAATTAGTTCAATCTATATTTTGCCGTTCGATCTGTTAGGTTCCCTAACTATTTTGTCAAAAATTCGGATATGGAAACAACATAAGGGTCACACATCTGAGTTTATCGTGACAACTTTTTATTTAAATCTACCTACACTTCGCGGTATTCGATCTAATCCATATTGAACTGATATTAACGGCTATGTTTTTATAATTGTACTCGGTTTTATTTTGTCCATGTTAACGTCCCAGAATCATCGTTTGGCGCGGGCTGTACCTGAGAATAAAGACCTGATGATGACTTTAATATGCTGAAACGTATTGTTCATATTTGTATTGTTATGTATTATTTTTTTAGAGTATTTTTTTCCTCTATCACTTAAGTTCAACAAAAAATCAAATACACGATTTCTGACGCCGATTATTTTTCATTCCTTTTTCAGAATGGCGAGGGCAGTGACGTCATGCCGGCTGATGACGTCATGGACGACCATCGACGTCACCGGCAGAGAAGCGGTAGCATTCGGTCAGCGGATCCTGAAGGGTCCGTCTTCTCGAGGTGAGAGGCTATATACCACCGAAATCATGTAACTGATGTTCATCGTATCAGACCGTATAAGATGTATATATTCAGCGCGGGTGGTTGCATAGGCATTCGCGCCTTACAGCTACACAGTACCACTGAGTATACGCAATTACGCAGAGAGGACAAATTGGCTGCTTTGTGTTATTTTACGTAATGATTGTTGCGGGCATCCTCCATATTGTTAGCCAGTTCCTTCGGCGCAAAGCATGAAGTCATATCCGTGCACTCATTGATTTTGGACGAACTATACGTTTGGAAGAAGTACCAAAGAAAAGTTGCTTAAATTATTCGTTCAGACCCAACTAAAAGCATTCATCTTCGGGCAAGAAAAGGATGCAATTTGGATTTAAAGAAAGAACTAGAAAATCTGAAAATCCGACAATTTTTAAGAGCATCGCATAGGTTCCTTGTTAATGTCTTGTTGACTTGAGAGAAATATTATGGAAGTATTTCAATTTGGAAAACTATTTCATCGGTTTACACCAAAGTACTAATTCAAATATAATGTAGAATGTACCTAAGCTAATCAGTGTTTGAATAAATAGTTTGGTTTGAACCGAAGCAGATGTACGCTATAGCGTTTCGCCGCTTTTTCTTTCACTAAAACTGTGCTGTTCATTTTTTTGATTTACTCATACACGTCAAAATGAGATATGATTCTCACATGCTGGACATTAGTTCGGAGTAATCCATCCTCCTTTAAAATTTATTTTCTCTCACTAGTCTTAATTAGTTCTTAGCGAAATTAGCCAACAATTGAATGACCTATTTATGAAGTCACAGAGGTCTCCATAATTTCGCAGTAAGAATAACCCTAAGGATCCCAAATCCGGCCAGGCATGCTACAAGTTACACCAGCCAGGCTACCTACTCCCCTTGCTGCCAATCGACTAGGCTACACGACCTAAAACCCGTTTAATCAGTCTTAGAGTCAGCTTTTACGATAAAAAATTGTTTTGGGATTAATATTACTCTTGGACCCAGTCCGTCTAATTTCCTGAAATTTTAATCTCAGGCTTTATTTTATTTATGCTAAATTTAAGATCCATTTTCATAAGAATATTCGTATTTATCCGTCTTTCAGTTGCATATGTGGCCTTGAAAAAAAGTGGGAAATTACTTTTAAAGGCACTGTTTTCAATCATTGTCCTACTTTTGCGGTAAAATGTTTTGGGATATGATTGGTCGAGCGAATAGGTGTTAGGGATTTATTTAATGGTTACCGGGTGTGACATTTAAGCAAGGGAACTTGCTATATCTCCCTTTATAGGCGTCATCTTCAATACACCCCAACTATTTGGGGTCTTGAATTGAGTCTTGGTCAATTACTCGATCAGATCATGAACAGAGAAAAACGGAAAGGTATGTGAAACGTTGCTTGGATTATATTTTTTATACCTAAGTCCATGACAACAACCAAGGTGGGAATTACTCTCGGACCCTATCCACTAAGTCACTTTCAAAGATAAATAATCTGTGGTTGGTTATCGGAACAACGTCACGATTTCGGAAGGTGCGATCCGCTAAGGTTTTCGCGAAATGTTCGTCTCGGAAAGTCGATCGAATGTGGTCGTGGTATCATAGGGTCTCGGAGAATGACAAACCGTTTCACGGAATCGTTAAGTGACTCCACATCCTCTGTTACATTGCCAATATTAATGATATTTTGTCATTTGACGATTTTGTGATAGTGTCAGAGGTATGTGCCACAGCAAAATAAGGTCCGAAGCCTATCTTTCTGTAATAATTATGTTGTGGATAGTGATGAGCAATAAATCACAAACTGTTATTTAATCACAGATACTGGAAAATAGCAGTCGCAACCTGTGACTTAATGTATGAAACCACTGTGATTGCGATCGTACTGCTACATTGCCACCAACCGATACATTACAACTACTATTGCGAATTAACTGTGATGGATGTAAGCTTCATAGCACCAGGAAAAATTTGCACTTTATCAAGTTTCGTGCCTTGTGAAAAATTGTTTTATAAAGCCGGGCTAGTCCTGGACGATCGTCAAACGCACTTAGGTAGCGATTGGCTGAAGGAATTCTTTTCTTAAATAAAATTTTGTGCATAAAAACAAGTAAAAGCTGAGAAGAAAACACGAGCGCATCAAATAGAGTATTTTGTTTATTGCGTAGTCTATCATTTATTCATACAACACTGCAGCATTAGTCGTACGAATTTATTTTGTCAATGAGAAAATATTACTTTCATGATGAATGAGAGTTATTCCATAATGTTAGCAAAAAACAAAGAGTTTGAATGAATATTTCAAAATAACCTCTTAATATATATATGATTCCAGCACTATTGCTATAAGAAACGTTAAACTTATTCTCGTAATCCACTCCGAAAGAAAGTTTTGCGAATTCTTCGGAGGATAAGTTGTCATCGAACTGAAAAAGTGATGAGACAGTAACAAAGATTATATGCTAATTAATGAACCTGTTATTTTTAGAATTTAACAGAGAATGCGAGAGAGATTTATTTGTCGAAGGTACCAAAAGTGACAGTACGCAGACAGACATTTCGAGAACATAATTGGGATCAGCAAAGTTTCGCTCATATTTAATAACTCCCTTCAATAACTTTAATGGAAATCTCCCGATCTCTCTATAAAATATAACGTTTCTGACAAAGGTTTGCGCGGCGTTCAGTTTTGCAGTCAGGCAGGTTTCCAATATTCGTCCGGGTCGTCATTATGGTGGACAAATTAGCCAATACATACGAAAATCGGAAACCTGCCGGGATGTGTATTAGATATTATTTCTCTTGAATAAATGTCTAATTACATTATAAATGTTATGTCTTCAGTGGTGACTGTCAGAAAGTCCACCCATGCGCGTTGCGATGTCACATGGATGGCGTGCTTTAATCACCAGAGTGATCATACCGCACATTCATCACTCGTCAATGTGGTCAGGATTGACCCCACTGAAGACAATTACACAAGCGGTAAAGAGAAACCGAACCAAAATTAGCCTTATGCAAAGTTGCGAATAGTAAAATTACACACAATTTAACGTAAATTATTATTCAAAATTGTTATTTTTTGTGGTTTTAACAACAAACTTAATATAAAATCTTTCATATAGTAGTCATAAATATGAGGTTAAGAGGATCGTTATGACAATAATAATGAATATATGCCACTATACTCGCGCCAACGGCATCTGGCCCTCTGTTGGCCATTTTTAGAACCACTTCGTCAGCACGTCTCCGTCTTCCGCCGCTTTCTCTGCTTCCTTCTCTCTCGCTCCCCCTCCGCTTCTCCTTCCCCTCTCCTCCCATCCGCCTCTCCCTCCCTCCCTCACTCTCTCTCCTTTCCCCTCTCTCCCCTCCTGCTCATTCCATTTGCTCGTCCTCGACAAACTCAGCTCGGCTCATCTCCACGTGCTTAGCTACTGCTACAGTGGCAGTGCCACTTGCCCGTATATACATCCGTGTATATATATCGTCCGCTTTTGGAGACGAGATGTTTACTAAGGTTTAAATTTAAAGCATTTTAGGTTTTATTTTGTAACTTTTTGAGGTGATTATAGCGATTTTTGTTTATGTACTGACTTGCGTGATACTTTGCATGCGTGTTTTTACTAGTAATATCCTTGGATTAACGTGCAAAAAATTGCATTTTTATCGATTTGTTTTTTTATAGAAAGCCAATGCTATTTTTTTACACGTAGCCTTATGGAATTTGAGATACATTTCGAAATAATTCGATGACATACGAACAGATTTTCTTTTAAACGCGAAAATTTTAAATTGCATATTATTATTATGGATGCTTACAAATATCAAGGTGCCAAGTCGTGTGAAATATTCGGAAAAACATATTTCGATATAATTTACGCCTAAATTCTGAGTATCGCACCGGCAACTCAAGTCATAATAATACTTAAATAAAGGAAAAAATTTTTAAATATAATTGCTCAATAATTTCCATTATTGCATGGATGGGGAGTTCCACCACATAAGTGTGTATTTAAATAAAATGTGGTCCTGGCTTACTTGAAACATAATTAAAATGTTCACTCAATTACCAACGATTACCACTCCAGCCAGCATTTGGCAACAGGTACTCCTTGCGGGTTCGTATCAGAAATCAATGCATGAAAGATTTTACACTATCCCGAGAAATTTTCATGGTTACCTCTCATTGGGCAACCCACCTGGTTACTTTCTTTATTCTGGCATAGGTTAAAAAAAAGTCTCCTATCTTCATTAAAGCTGTTTTTAGCAGACTTCTCCATCGGCATGACGGCACATCAATGGCCGATGTTGTTTGTAAAGCATTTTCCAAAATTTCAGGAGTATATAAGTGAGCTAGAATGAACACTATAACCCAGAGGGAAGCCCGTGAAGAGCTATCACGATTTTTTTATTTATACTGCTTAGATATTTTCTACTACATTTAAATACCCTAACCTTTTTACCTAATGTCATTATTATAACTGAAACGTGGATTCATGATTTTGAAGCTAACCTGTACACCATTCCAGGGTATAAATCTTTTGTTAAATGTAATAATATCGCTCGTTGGAAAGGTATAATTGTATTTATCGAAGAAGATAAAATATGCTCAGATTGCACTGTTGATTTAACTACTGCTGACTGTTTATTGTTAACTATCAAATTTAGCATTATAGAAATTACAGTTTTGAGTGTATATAGACATGTTAATTTCCCTGTATCGACATTTGTAAGTGGCATTGAACCAATTTTGAAAAGTGTAAAAGGTAACTTAGTAGTAGTTGGAGATGTGAACATAAATATTCTTGTCTCTAATCGATATTCGTACTCTTATACTAATCTTATGTGCATGTATGGGTTACAGGGCTTAATTGTTGAACCAACGCGCATAAATAAATCGTCACCCACCAGTATTGCCCATATTTATGTTAGACTTATAAACTCGCATAAATATACTTTCCTAAGTATCGTAATGCATATGTCCATAACTGACCACTCAATGACAGTGTTGAAAATATACCGCAAAAATCTGGTCATAAATTCTGATATCAGTAAACAAAAGTGTGGTCAAAACTTAAGTATTGATCAGAGTAAATTAAAAGGGTTAATTAATAATACAAACTGGGCACCCATATTAGCAGAAGAAATTACTTCTAAAGCTTGTTCCATGTTTATTGATGTAATTCAGAGTTACATTAACTTATCCAGGTACTCAGTAAAAACATCCTATGTCCCTATCCCTTTCCATTTCCTATGATTGTATGAATTTAGTTAAGTATGATAAGGTAATGCCAGGCATGTTCAGAAATGAACTAGGAATGAAAATTCAATAACTATGTTTAACTTACGAAAGAACGAAATTATGATGAGAGCTGGAATGTAGAAGACGGAAGGATGTTGTGAGGGGGGGGGTGGGGGTTTCATATAGTGAGGAGCAGTAATGCTGATAGGGGCCATTCAAGTATAACGTAAGACGTTTTTGGGGAGGGAGCATTTCTTACGTTGTCTTACATATCGGGTGTGAGAGGGTCCGAAACATTCTTGCATTAGATTTAGGTTACTTTCAAGATCGTATCTTTATCAACTTGTTAAATTATCATCAGACGAAAAATCTTACTTTGTAAGATTACCGCTGCGATAGTACGCCTGAATTTATGGTAAACTATAGAAAAAGGTAAGAATAATTCCTTGCGTTCATCAGTTTGGCGACATCGAATTTGTGAATATTTAGTGTTTTGCGAGTCACGTCTCCTGTGAAATATCGAAAATCGTTATCGATATCTGACTAAAATTCCTACTTCTACGTTTCTCAAAAGGACCAATGATTTTGTAAAAAAACACTTTAAAACCGGGGGTGGTAAGGTCAATTTTAGTACACATGGTAATGGCATCGCCCATGTATCATCTACGCGAATGGTTCGAAAAATTTATGACAACTTACGTAAGATTGGGAGGGGAGTGGTTAATGAAATCTTACGTTGTCTAACATGGGGGAGGCGAGGGGGGTCAAAAAGTTTTCAAAATCACCTTGCGTAATACTTGAATACATAGGTAATTTTTTTAAACAGCTAAAAAAAAGCATAATATTCAAAAGGCATAAAATAGAATATGCATTAGTAAATATCTAAAACCATAGATAACATATTTTCCACTTATGGACAATGGGACCCACTAGAATTCAAAGTCAAAGTCAAGTATTCAAATAGGGTGATGGTCTTTTGGGAAGTTAACCGATTCCACATGGAGGAACAAAGGCTAATTTAAGATTTCATCAAGATCAACGGTCAATGACAGTCTCACACTTAGGCTCACAGTTCACGCTGATATCAGCCTTAATTTGCTACGATAAAAAATCTTATCATTCTCTTTCTTTTTAAGATTTAAAAAAATGTTTTAAAATCCAACACCTTTGTGTTCAAAGTTTGGCTCTAACCTCGCAGACAGTGGTGCAGTGCACACGATTCGACTGCTTTCCGCCATTGTATATCCGGCAGTCGGGAAATATCGCACTCCTGTGATGCCCTCAAAAATCCACGAGGAAGAAAAACACCTCAGTAGGTTAACCATATAACGCACTCGGCAAGATATCGAGGATCCGGGCTCGAATGCCGTTCAAGGCGAATGATTTTTCCACAGCGAAATTTTCTCACACCCAAACATTCCATATTATGGTACCAGCGAATAAGAGTTTAAAGTATTCTTTTCATTTCATTCACTACAGTAATCTACCTGTTACAGATAGGTTATGATGAAAGTCGGAGAAAATCCTACAGATCCTTACACGTGCCGTGCCCTATCTACCTATAGTAATTCTTTCTTCTCCTCAGCGTATGTCCTACCTTTCTCCATCCCGTCCATAAAACCTATTCTTTTTCTTCCCCTTCCCCGCTTGCCGAACATCCTTCCCTCTACCACGGCCTTCAGCAAACCATTACCCCTCATTACCCATGCGAGCCACATATCCTGCATTCCCCTAATCTCATCCAAAAGTTTCATCTCCTCACCAACTCTAGGTCAAGCACTTCTTCATTTGTCTTCCTTTCCGTCCAACGCACCTTCTCCATCCTCCTCCACACCCACATCTCCAAAGCCTTCAGCCTATTTTCGTCTTCCTTTCCCCGAGTCCACGTTTCTGTCCCATACAACGCCACACTCCATATCAAGCTCCACACCAGACATCTTTATCTCTTTTATACATCCTTACTTAAAGTTCCCGTCATCAGCTCCCTTATATTATTGAACGCTTCCTTTGCTAGCGCTATTCTCCTCCTTATGTCTTTGCTACTATGCCATTTTCTTCTAGCGTACTACCCAAGTGATTAAATTGTTCCACTTTCTCCAGTTTGTGCCCTCCTACTTTTATGACCAGCCTCGCTTTCTTTGTCCTAGAAAATCTCTTTACTTTTTTTTCTTATGATTAATCTCCATTCCGTATTTCCGGCACTGCTTTGCTAATGCATCTACTAAAGTTTGCAATTCTTTTGATGATCGACTGACCGATGACTGGTCGTCCGGGAGTCTAGCAGACGTTAATGGCTGGCCTCCTACTTTGATTCCTACATCTATCTCTTCCCATGCCTCTATTACCATTTCCTTAGCATAGATGTTAAAAAGCAAAGGCGGTAACGGGCACCTTTGCCGTACCCCGCGACCTATAACTGTCCACCCTGATTCACCGTCAGCTACCCTCACCCTCTGCCCCATATATAAGTTTCGGATGAGTCTACTATCAAGCCAATCTATTCCTAATTTTCCGAGCATCTGCATTAGTTTCCCTAGTTTAATTTGCCCAATGCCTTTTCGAAATCCACAAATCAAGCAAAACATCCTGATAATAATATATGTTTCTATCTATAAGTGTATAATTATAGTGATATAATAAGTTATATAATTCTATTTCTATCTATCATTACCGCTATCGCATCCCGAGTAGCCTTTCCCTTCCTGAACCCAACAGTATTAAGGAAAAAAAATAAAATTAAGTGAAACCTCGGTAATACGTGAACACCAAACGAGCATATTTTAATACGTGAAACTGCAGAGATCGTATTTCCGACCACTTAGATACAGTAAAAAACCTAATAAATAGTCTTCAATTATTGCTGAGTTTATTTCAAAGAAAGTGCATGAAATATTTAGTTTAAATAGAGATAATATCTTTAGTAAAAACAAGAACACTTCTGGCAACTTATTACAAGCATGATTCACTCGACGGCGTTCACCAATGCATAATCCTCCGCAATATGTCTTCATTACATGAATTGTTAAGCAATTCAGCAGAGTTGCTGAAAGTTACTGAACGTGTTAGTGACCATGGAATATCAGTTGGGATTGCAGAACCAGTAAATTGATATAAAATCATTGAATATTTCTTTCAAGGCATTGTAATTAATGCTGGTCAGGTCACAAATTTATCTTACTAACGGAAGTAACGTGTAACTTGATAAGGTAAGGTAATATAAATAAAGAAATCGATGTCTCACTGTTGTAGAATAAGGCTCTAATTTTTTGAAAAAGGGAAGAAGACAGAACGTTCGGTGATGAAGCAGTAAATTAAAGTCAGTAAAACGAAGAAGGCTAAGGATTTTGGAATTTTTAATTCATTTTAATTGAGAAAAAGCTATGTCCTGATACCTTTTACTCTTCACAAGAATGTGGGAAAATTGCAAATAATTCTTACGTTTAAATAAAAAATACAATGGGATAGATTAGTGACTGATAAATGCTGACACTCTTCCAAGCATAACTCATCAATACGTATTGCTGTGAGCTTTTGATTTACTGTATTTAGACTCTCTCACGCGCGCTCATAAACTTAAATACACATTCACATAAGGTTTATTTAGTTTCCGTTAATTTCCAAGAATTGTTCAGGGGGTGCTCAAGTTCAATTTACACGTCTTTCTGTTATAAGGTTTTTCTACCGACTTCAAACCCACAATTTTTCTGTAAGAAAGTATTTAATCACATAAAAATTTAACAGAAATTTAAATGCCAAAACATCAAAATTATATTCTTTGCATAGAACGGCTGGTTTCCTAACACCCCCCGCCACACGCCTATTGAGGCGGCTTGCGGGGTAGTATGTAGATGTTGATGAACTTTAAGTTTTTTACACAGTAAATACACAAGAAAAATGTGTCAAAAATTCTTTGTCAATAATTTTTCAATTTTAACTGAGTAATTGAACTCATGATTAACACAGCTTAGTACTTTTCTAAAATATTGTAGAAAAGTACTAAGCTGTGTTAATAAGCCTATGGCGTTAAAGCTTATGGCGTTCGGATGCGCGTCGTTTGTGTTGTCCGCGTCATACAAATTCCATTTTTTTAAATGAACTCATGCATGGCACGAATTCCATGACTTCGCTTTCCCCCTACGTCCCTTTTCCCTACCCCTTCCACCAAGCTTAACCCCTCCACAACGTCTTCGTCTGCGCATCCGAACGCCATAAGCTTTCGCGAGAGCTTGTACCATCATAAGTTACTTCTACAAAGTGAATCCTGCAACGGTCAAGCATATGAGTCATTGAAATTTATAAAAGTGAACGGATTCAGATGGAAAGGCAAATGTTGTCGATGTTTTCTCATAAATTATAAGTCATTACCTAAATTATCAAGAATGATTTCAACTTTTTCCTCGTTCTCTCCCTGTTCTTCTTTTCGTCAGGCAGCCCGTGAAGTCGCCTCTGGAAGTGAGACTGATTTTCTTAGCAGTGCTGCTGACTCTCGTTCTCCTGGCCCTTGTTGGCGTCATTGGATTCCTAATGTTCCTGAGTAAGTACTGAATAATGGAAAGGCTAACTTATCCTTAAAAACACATGCTAGCTTTTGTGCAATGGAAGATAGTTCAAAAAATAAATGTGCTTCACTTCGTAATAAAATTTCTGCTGATCGAACTGAGTTTCTAAAGAAGTGAATCAATTACTTGGATCAAAGTATGCATATTCAAATGATGCATTTATTTGTGTTGCATTTCATAAATATGAATTTGATTTTTAATAATACCTACGCATTCGCTTTGATTTCATGGCCGAAAGTCTAAAAAAATGACTTTTGGCTAGCTTTTATCGATTTGGGACCACTGTGCAACCCCGGGTTTCCCACTGTGCAACGCCGGGTTTCCCTGCACCCCTACCTCCATGTGCAAAATTATCTTTTCCCTAAATATTTATTCACCTGTCGGTAATGACGTACGTTACAGTAGTTGTCGGTCTCCTCCGAAAATGACCAACCAACCAACTGTACCGAGGGTGGAAGAAAATTCATCATCTTCCCGGAATGGACTGTCAAATGTGCAATAGTATAACAACTGGGAAGATCTGGTCTTTAGGGTTCTCTACCGCGAGCGTCCATTATTTTTGACCTGAAGAAGCCGACTGCAACGCCGGCGAAACTGTTGTCCCAAAAAATGTACGCTTGCGATAGAGAACTCATAATACCAGATCTTTCCAAAGAAATACACCGCGGAAGTCTTAAAAAGTATAACAACTGCTTAAGGCAGGTGGAAGATAGTCATGGCACGTGAAATGCCTTCGTGGCATCATATAGAGAGCATATGCTTACTCAATGGTAGGTATTATTCCACAAAAATATTGTCTTTATTATACAAAATGCCATTAAAAACTATTAAAAAACAATAAAAAATAAGGACAAAATCTTTTTTTCGTTTGAGTATTATGCCTGAAACAACAATGGTTGTAATATACGAAAAAACGAATGGAAAAACACGAAATAAATTAATCAGTTAAAAAAAAGAAACGCTAATAAGTAGTACTCACGAAGAGAATGAGGTGTTGTCTTCGGAAAAGAAGCTCCCGGAACCAAAACTGACCACACTATCTCATAGTAGTGTTCAAACAGATGACTGCAATGCGACGACAGAGCCCTTACACATGACTGAGGGCACCAGGAACCATTAGAAAGACACATATACCAACGACAGGAATTCCCGGCAAGAGTCACCGGATAGAACCTACAATACGGGAATTCCCGTCACGCCGCATTGAATGTGTTAAATAATTTGTGTGGGATAATACTAAGTTATTTCTTTTGGCACTATCGAATATACATGTCTTTCTTCTTATCCTTCGTTTCAGACAGAGGTGTCTCTCTTCGGATGTCGATAGCTGAGCGGAGGATGGCAGCGGGGAACTGCGTCACGCCAGAATGCGTGCGATCAGGTGCGTATATCTCCACGCACGCAGTCCCGAATCTAATTGGCCGCTGCAAAACAACTCGTGTGATCAGCAATCTAACCTAAAAACTAAATAAATGCTAAAAAAATAAAAGTCGATTAAATTTCAAATCAATGCTAAAGGGGTTATATGGAAGAACGGATTTTAAAAGTCTCAATCTCACCCCAATAAAGACGTTTATCTATCTATATAATATCTCCTCCATCATCTGAACTCATCAGTCCGAAGAATTATTTGCTGCACATCTCCAATTCACTCTCTTGTCAGTGCTAACCGTCTCCTTCGCCTTTTATTACCCTCCTCTAATAGTTCCATCCCTACATGAGTCTTCCCTTTGACGTATTTTTTATTCCACTAAAAAATTGGTCTTTGGTCTTCCCCTTAAAATCTCACGATTAAATTTTATGGTTTTTTGGAGGGTGTTATGCCGTTGAATTTGTTCATCAATTTTGTCCGTATTTTTCGTAGAGGTTTCATAAAAATATTTTCTATCCAACTTCAGAATTTTCTTTAGTGATTCTCTTAGGGAATTTGATCTTAATTGATAGATAAACTTCTTTTATTTTTTCTGGAGAGATTGATACATTCGAGTCTCCTTTTCCACTTGAGCCCTTAAATTAATCCCCTTCATCGATCTTTGATAGCACCACATTTCCTTGGCTTCTAACCCTCTTTGATTTGCAGCTGTTACTGACCAATGCTCCAAACATGGGTCATTCCATGTCAGATCAACAAACTTTAGATAAAAAGTTTACCTCACCATCTCAGATTTTGATTAAATTTGGCGCGTAGGTATAATCTGCATAGGTGGACTATGCCAAATTTCGTTAAATTATATCTGCTCGTTTTGAAAATATGGCTATGTAAATATAGCAAAAATCCTCCAAAAACTCAATGATCGTCAATATTTAAAATATTAATTTCTCATATCCTAATTAAGGTAGAGAGATGGAAGAGGTGTCAATTTGTAGCTATTTTTATCCCCTTTCTTATTACATGCAACACACTATGGGTTATAATGAATGTTTTTAATTTATGCTATTTTGGACGATTTTTGCTATATTTCCAAAACAATATTTAAAAAATGGGCTGATATAGTTTAATGAAATTTGGCATTTTTCTTAATATATGTAAATGCTACGTACGCGCCTAGTTTCGTTAAAATCTGAGACGGTGAGGTTAAGCTGCTGTGTTGATCTGATATGGAATGACCCACATATGTTTAAATGAAGGGCATTCATATTTCCAAACTTGCACTGCTTGCGATTAGTACCTAGGTTTTCCCTATGATAGAATGCCTTAATTATTTGTACCACTTAGCTCATTTAATTATTTTTCTTCTTCCACCTCTGGTGATCTTACTCCCCATACTGCAAAACTATTCCACTTGCAGTAGATTTTCCTGATATCTTTATAGGAGTGATTGATTAGTGACGTGCCTTGCCCTCACTCAAAATATTCCTCAAAATGCGTCGGTACAAAAACATTTAAAACGCCTCAAGTTTCTCTCAGAAACCTTCCGTCTGAGTCCAATGATGACTCCTGATAGTAATTCCAATAGTATTTCAACAGCCTTATTTTCGTTAGGTTGTATCGTGACTTTATTATACTCTCTAGATCTTCTAAAATGCAGCATCAGCTATATTTATTCTACTTTTCAAAACTGTTTTGGCATGCTTTGAATCCATAACGTTTTTCGGTGATGGATTTTATCATCCTTCAAAAGTGGAATTTCTTCCTTTTTTTTATGACCCATCTTCATCTATGAAGTACCGTGCAAGCCACCTACAGGATGTTTAGCACGGGGTGATTCCATACCAGGCATGCAATATTCGTTTCATCTCAAGATCGAACCTTGAACGCTCCCCTGACAGTGACGGATCCAGGACCATATCTCGGGCGGGGAGGACCATATCTGTTAATATGCCATATAACCGAAGGGGAGGGTGGGGGGGGGGTTGGGAGTATGGAATATCCACCAATTGATAAACTATGTGTTTTTAAGTCTCTGTAAATTTCGGCAGAAAAAGAAAGATACTAACTTTTAGTAAAACTTAACAAGTTTTTATTCGTAAATATTGCTGTATGCCACTGCTGTAGGAGGTGTTCATGGTAACTGCAGAATGCTTGTGACAAAATGTTTGCGTTGTCATAGCTCGGCAACTAAGGAGTTGCGACCCCATAGTATGGGGTCGCAACTCCTTAGTTGCCGCTTATATTGCATGCTTAGTTATCCGCTTATTATATCCTTAGTTGCCGCTTATATTGCATGCCTGGTATGGAATCACCCCGTAAACATCCTGTAGGTGGCTTGCACGGTACTTCATAGATGAAGATGGGTCATAAAAAAAGAAGAAGGAAGAAATTCCACTTTTGAAGAATGATAAAATCCCTCACCGAAAAACGTTATGGATTCAAAGCGTGCCAAAACATTTATGAAAAGTAGAATAAATATAGCTGACGCTGCGTTTCAGAAGATCTAGAGAGTATAATAAAGTCACGATGCAACCTAACGGAAATAAGACTGATGAAATACTATTGGAATAGTATTTCATCAGTCAATCATAGTATGGGGTCGCAACTCCTTAGGTGGGGCCCATACTCATAGGGCTAAAATGCTTAAAATAACTTCCCCAACCTCCTCCAGAAGTACTTTGCACTTTCCTCCTGAATCGCCCTGCATATGTAAGTAATTTTCATTAAAGAGATACACGTGAAGCTAAATCTTCATTTGGCTGCAGACTTTTTTTTATTGGCAAAATGAATTTAGAAATAGTGGTTTTCTGTTATTGAGAAAGGTACCAATAGAAAGAAAATAAAATAAATATTGTTTTTACTTCAATTGAATTATATATTCCAGCCGAAATTCCAAAATTTTTGCTAAAACGTAACAATTTTTTGCAATATTTTAGCGTTTTTGTTTCATCGTCCCATAACGAACATAATTATTGTTTAAGTCCAGATTTCGTGTATATCCATTAAATGTAGGCTCACAGTCACTTACTGTTCCTAGTTTAATGACATTAAAATTACATTTAAAGTGCCATCAAACCATCACTGTCGTCTGTCAGCAATACCGTACTTTAATTATATTATCTGAATTCACATTCCGTCACGATATTGTGCAATCGAAGAAGAGTTGCTATTAAGTATGACTAGCCTCAGCCGTTAAGAAAGTGAGTGGTTCTGCGACTTTCAATTGTTTTCAAACTTGCCCTTTTGTCGTGGGAATCGATTTCGGTTCTTGACTCTCGAAGTAGCTGCGCTTCGGTGATTCCAGCAGTTTCTCAATCGTGAATTTCATCATCACAGCGCCCGCGCGACATCAGTCTCGTAACACAATTTAGAGAAGCGCTTTCAGATGGTAGGGGAAGCGATCTCTGAATTCAATGCTGGCAATGGAGGGTAAAAAGGTGCACATTATCAGACGAGTCGAGGCGACGTTGATGTCCTAGAAATGGCGAGATTGGGGCTAAGGCTGCCCAAAAACTTACCGATGAGTTGGCAGAATACTTTATGGTGGAGTTGATGGCTCATTATCTCATAACTGACGGTTCCAATCAAAGACAGCAAGGAAGCACTTCATAAATCGTGTGTATGGAGCATGTACCAAGAGTGAAGGTTGGACGTTAGCTGCTGTAGAACAAAGAAGCTAGTAATAATGATCGAACAACGGGAATATATTTGTGCCTACACTCTTGAAAACTATAAATAATATACCTTAAAACACTTTTTTTAAACTGGTCTTAATTCAAAATGCACTGTTTTCTAATTTTTAGTCTACACATTTTTATTAATTTAACAATCATTGAAATTATCTTTAGCTTTTTTAAATTCCGTTACTACTCCTGTCTTAGTTAGTGATCGTAATCTTTGTTTCTCAATGTTTTTCAATACTACCTTAGTTTTACAATTCAATGCGTAATGCTTTATTTATGCTTTCTCTATGTAATTAAATAAAAAATATTTAATTAAATTAAATCTGACAACGTGAAAAATTCGAAAAAATTTACCAAGATTTTGTCATCAAAATTAAACATGCATGCAACATTTGGGAAAGATTGAAGAACGGGAAGGGGATCAAAAATTGGGTAATAGATATGCTATTAAACTCACGAAGCAAGTTAAGGAGGTTCGGTGGTTTAACTCAACTTTAGGGAATTCAACGAAACTTGCTGGAAGCATTACTTATGTTGTCTTAAATCTACCTGATTTTTTCGGAATTAATTACCGCAGATTACTTAAGATGAATTTTTACACAAATTATAATTACAAATAAAGTTATTGATCGAGAAGTGGACAAAAAATTACATGGGTTCTTATGGGAACACAAGGTGCGAGCAGCTTAATTCATCAAAAAAACCTTTGTCTAGAAAAGAATAAGAAAAACAAAAATAATAAAAATAAAGTACATCAAATGATTTTCATACATTAATCAATTGATGATTTAAATAAATTTTTGTTTTTCTTATTCTCAACTAGAAAACGTTGTTTTCGATGAATAAAGCTAGTCGCACCTCGCGTTCCCATAAGAACCCATGTAATTTCATGCCCACTTCCACATCAAATATCCTAAGAAATCTGCGGTAAATATTTAAAAAAAAAATTCAGGTAGCTTTAGGAAAACATGATTAATGCTTAAGAGTAAGTTTCGTTGAATTCCCTTAAGTTGAGTGAAACCACCGAACGTCCTTAAAATAAGACCAGTGATAAAAATAATGAACGAGACCATGGATGAAGGCTGTAGGCATACGGTAAACTGCGGTGAAAAATGTGAATTGAAGAGTGCGCGGGTCAGGCATGCATGACCTTTTCTCAAAACCACCCCAGATTGACCAAGGCCTTTGGGGAGAGTGACCTTACTCCAGTTTCTCTCGTTACAGCCGCAAGGGTCCTGGACTCGCTCGACACAAAGAAGAAGCCGTGCGACGACTTCTTCGAGTTCGCTTGCGGCTCTTGGATCGAGAGGAATCCCATTCCGGACACGCTGTCGTCTTGGGACCAGTTCAGGGTCTTGAGGGATCAACTGCTGAGGAGCTTAAGGGGTAAGGCAGAGGAATAGAATAGAAAATTAAATTTATTATTCCGGGACAAGTGTGTCCCTTAGGAATACACATGATTATACATATTTTAGAGTCAACAAATAGTAGGTACATACAATAGGAAGATTTACATGATGCATCAATACCACAGAATCTGACAAAATTTAACAAAATATTTAACAAAAAGGCAAATGTATGAATACACATAAAAACATCAGATTTTGTTCAGTGTAGCACAATATTTAGTTCACTTGCAATATTTAGTTCACTTGTAGTAATATTTCATGGTACTTCTTTTTGAATTGACTTGATTTTTGAGATTTTTTTACGCCGTCTGACAATTGATTCCATACTTCGCAAGAGGTGACATGGAAAGACCTAGCGTAGACAGATGTTCGATAGTGTGGTAAATATATAAAGTTCTTCCATGCGGCGTGTTGGACGTTTATTTGTTCTAGCATTATATAATGTACATTTCGGTGTAAATATGTGGGAAGTTCTGTCGTTATTAACTTGTACATGAATGTTGCCTTATAAAGTATGCGCCTATTTTGTATTTTTAGCCATTTTAGTTTGTAAAAATATGGTGTCACGTGTTCATAATATGTGATGTCAAAGATGTACCTCACACAGGAGTTCTAAATCCTCTGGAGTTTTAGATTTAGTTCGTTTGTAAGGTCAGAATATACCACACAGCAATAATCAATGTGTGGTAAAACAAGAGCCTCAACTAATTTTTGGCGAAGGGGGACAGGGATAAGGTGTCTAAATTGTTTTAACTGATATAGAGTCTTAAACACCCTATGCGAAATGGATTTTGTGTGTTCATTCCATGATAAGGTTATATTTAGTGTAACTCCTAAGTTAGTTACACTATCAGAATAATCAATTTGGACACCTTTTACATTTATCTTTGGCAGGAAATCAAGTTTAATTCAATTAACATAAATATTACTACCATTGATGATACTTTTGGTCTTGTTGGGATTTAGTTGCAGTCAGTTTTTCCAGTGACCACTTAAATATATTTCGAATATCGTCATTCACCTTAGTAATGGCTTCAGTCAGGCATTGGCTCAGCGTACCCAGGGGCAATGTTCAAATTTTACCTTTAAGAGATTTCACACAGACTGTTCGAAACATAACAAATACTGAAATCCACCATTTCGTTTGTATTATTTAAGAAAATGCTGCTTTCACTGATGATGATGCCTGAGCTATCAGAAAACAAAATTAAGGCACAAAATATGCAGATTATTCGACGTTTACAGAAATTTCAATGGACACTTTTTATTGCCATAGGAGCCGACTGCAGCGCCATTTTCATTGAATTGACGCATTTTGACTTCATTTATTTCAGTCATTGACTAGACAAAGTAACTCAAAAGTTATGATGGACAGGTGTTTACATTTTTTACTACTCAATTTTAAAATAAATTGCTTCTTAAATAGCTTTATAAGTCAGAAAAATACTATCTTTTTAGCATCTTCAAACACAAGTACTTACAATGTCAGTTCCACTTCGCAAATACGGCCTCGGCTCATACTAACTTACATATGTGGTACACTATACTACGTATACTGAAGTGTACCTTAATTGGCTCACGGCCAGAGAGGCCCACAGCGGCAATACTTGTAGTTATTTATTTTGTGAAATTCACCACGTTTCATGAAAAATCAACTGCCATCTAGTAGCGAAAATGGAGAACGATGAGGGAAACGGGCTTTATAATTGAAAACGTAAGAATATGACGTATAAATATAAAATCAAAAATCACTCTGCGTAGGGAACGGATTTAAAAATTGTGCTGAAGGAGCTTTCCAAGTACCAATCATGACATAATATAGCGAACGGAACTAAGAATTGACCTCTCCTACATACTCTTGTGGTACATACATACTCTGTGGCATTAGGGTTTCAGGACGGGGTATGCTTCGCTCCCTTTCCTGGGATTTTCGTTTTACTAAACGGAAAAATATATGGCCTGGAAATCGGAAAATGACTCCTTTTACCCAATAAATATAATATTGTTTACATTTTTCACAAGCCAAAACTATTAAAGAAACCAGTCAAAATAATACTGGATGATAAATGAAAATACTCATGATTAATGAAAATACTTAGTACTTTTCTACAAAATTATCCTTCAAAATACTACATAACTTTTAATTTTAAGGTTTTTTTTAATTTTTTTTATTCATTACCCATTTTGAATAAAAAACTTTGTACTTTTCCACACTTTATTTAAAAACTGCGACAGGTTTCACCTTAATAAGGCATCTTCTGGCACATTCTGAAGATTAGGACATTCTATAAAATTCTATATAATTCATTCTAGGGGTAAGTACAAAGTTTTTTATTCAAAATGTATACCCCTCACTACCACGAAGTCATGCCTGAAGCAATCCAATTTATTTTTATTCTATAATTTTACTTCAACATTTTACTCCAACTTCTACGAAGTGAAGTCTGCCACTGTCAACTTTAATATTGGGGTGAATTTTTCTCGGCTGGGGCACATGCTTTCTACAGCCGATTATCCACTCTCTCATCATCCTCAGGGCGAAACTAAAACCCGTTCCACACGATGCTTGATCCCTTGACAAGACCAATAAATGCAAGCTGGTACTTGATATTGAGGACGGAACCCAGTATGATAGAAACCGTGATAGAAGGTTTCACACGATCATTGAACTTGTGCTTGCGATGAAGCGGTACTGTCATCCACAGGAGCAAACACTTAAAAGAAAATGGAAGGTTTCCATGAAAGAAGGCGACTTTCGGCTGCTGCAGTAATAGCAGGGATTGCCGAGACATTCACGGCACACTGATTGCACCACCAAAGAGTGTGTAACTCCCGCGAATAAGCGAGGCGCTGATTCAAAAAAGTGAAGATCGCACTGCGACTGTAAAAGCTAACGTGATTGGTCGACGGCTACTAGGTCTTATTGGGAGCTAGCAGCAAACTAGTACCGCGTCAATTATGAAATCAAGTAGCTCAGCCAGTATGATAGTGATTATACTGGATAGCCAGCATGCTGATTCTATATCACACGATAATGGAAAGCTATTATACTAACGAGTATCCTCGAACTTGTGCTGGATCAAGTATCGCGTGAAACGGGCTTTAGGAAGGTATGCCATTGGCTTGTCGAAACGTCCGCTTGAGTACCAGACCCAAGAATACTTTAGCCTCGTCATCCATCGGGGAAGAAGACTACGGCCCTTCAAAATAATACTGGTGAGAGAGAGAGACGAAACGATCAGGGGA
This sequence comes from Pyrrhosoma nymphula, assembly GCA_963573305.1. Lineage (NCBI taxonomy): Eukaryota > Metazoa > Arthropoda > Insecta > Odonata > Coenagrionidae > Pyrrhosoma > Pyrrhosoma nymphula. Next base: position 129,527,235 of record OY754335.1, on the reverse strand, counting down.
CGCAGGGGGACAGGGGATCAGACGCGCTGTCGTCATCGTTATCCTAAACGCAAACTACTCTAGAAGGGAAAGGCTCACAGTTGCTATTCTAAGAACGCACTCCATTAATTGAAACTAGTGATTTAGGGTAATTGACAATAATTTGTAAAATGTCTATCACGTTTTTTTTCGCTCTCGTAATCTCAATTGATAATTAACGGTAACGTGGGCACGCGTCACTGATTTACCATGATAGAGCCACTGTTCAGCGTCCTGGTAGCTTCCATTGCACATCGCCTCGTGCAGTTTGAAATAAGCAGATCACAAATGACGTCTAGGTAAACGCTCCAATCCTCATTTCAATTAAACCAGAATATATTTATCTCTAGTTTTGTTTCAGTGAGTGGTACCGCAGAAATTAATGCAACGTTGCGATGTGAACGTCACCTCAACTATCTTCTTCGGGCGAGTCAGACAAATCAACCCATTGCTCCCTGGGAGGAATTCCTTCTCACCAGTTCATGATCTAACGTTCGCAAATCCAGAAAACAGTTCGTCTGAGAGCCTGGAAAACTCTTTTTAAACCCAAAAATAATGGTGCCATTAAAATTCTAAGAAAATTTCGAATATAATGTTCGTTACAATAGTAATCGACCGGTTAAGGTAAGTTTAAATGGAACATAGTAAAAATCTACCACACAGGCCTTATGCTATTTCACCCTAAAATGCAATATCACCCTACGCTATCACTTTCTTCATATCAGCACTCGTTTTATCTATCTACATCCCATCCGTCAGGCTCTTTCTTCCCTATCCTCACCTACCCAGCATCCTTCATTCTATCACGGCCTTCAAGCATCTCTTTGCCTCCCATTATGGTAGTTTGAGCGAAATACCGTTTCACATAGAATTTGAAGAATTTTATCTCATTTATATATAAAACTCTCATCTTTCCAATTATATAAAAAAATAAACCCTTTGCCGAACTACTTTTCGAGCAATTTGCCTAAAAATATACGCTGTTTTACATGGGATAGATTATGGCTGTCCCATATGGTAGATCCAGAGGGAGAATATTAATCAAATTAGGAACTTCTAGCACCTAGATATCGTCAAAAAATTAATGGTGTGTAGATTGCATGTTTTCTCAAATGTTTATAAACGTTAATCTATTACTCACTGAAGTAATTTTTACAGAAACGCAAAAATAAAAGCTGCAGTTTTGAAGGGTTTTCAGCCGAACGGCGTGAAAAAATGAGTCAAGTTAGAGCCTTATTTATTTAATTACAGAGAATTGTGGTCATATATAACTATATCTTTGCGCCATGAATAATACAATATTTATTTCATACTTCTTACAGACGCTGAAACCAAAAAATAAAATTCCAATATGGTCTCCATTATGACTAGGGAAATATCTCGCTCAAACTACCTTAACTGTTCCAACTCCCTACTCCGCCTTCTCTAGATTTATTTAACTAATTTCTTCTCCTCACCCACCATACTAAGAACTTTCTCGAAGTATAACAATCACCCGGCAAAAATAATGCCTACTTTATTGAGAGAGCTGAATTGGAACTATTTAGCGTCATGTACAAGAGATACAAATGTTTTGAAATTTAGGTCGATCTCTATTTAGGAACGACTGAGTCGTCGCACATCACTTTGCGTCAACCTTAAGTATATTAGCGTCTTCGTCCCTCACCGCAAGACCCACGCCCTGTCCACGTGCCTCGGTGGTTCCGTCCCCAAGGTATAGCTTTGCAGTGAGTTTATAGCTATTTTTACTGTCAGTGACGGTCTATTAAAATTAAGTTTAAAAAATCATTTCGGGAATTCTCAAGAACTCTCGGTATATGCGATCTTCCATTATAAATTTCCGAAGGTTACAAATCGTCAGAAACTTAGAAGTCCTTTAGATAAAAATAAAAAATGCCTTCCTAAAAAAACCTTCTGCCTGAAAAAATGGGAGATTCAAAGACCTGGAGAGACTCTGCATCACGACCCAAGAAGACCATTGATCACAGTGGTAACAAAAAGGACAAGAGGAAGAAGAGGGAGAAGAAATGAATTAAGAGATAAAAGAAGACCTCGGCGAAAGGAGGATAGAAGGGCCGAAGAAAGAAGAAGCAGTCCCAAAACAAGAATGAAGACCTCGGAAAAAGGAGAAGAGCAGGGTCGGAGAAAGAAAGTAGAAGAAGTCGACAAATAAAAGAAGGGAACGCGATGGCCTCATCTGGCATCTATCCGCGTAAAATCAGATGTATGCACAATTTAAATCTAAATTGCGATTGAATAAATTCTCATCAATAAAAAGTTAATTTAAAATATGCATTAAAATGTAAAATCAAATGTATTGATAATAATGCAGATTAAAGAGGGATAAACGAGTGTACATACCCTCAGAAATAATGTATGAATAGATGACATGCAACATTTTGAAAGTTTCTTGCTGCAACCATTAATTCAGTTCATTATAGATGACATTTTAAGCTTGTGAATGTACATTTCTTATGCAATAAAGCATGTTTCTGTTTTTAAACAAAAGATAGGAATGAGTAATGAATGTGAAATGTTTTTAAACCTACGAAAGCCTTATTTGCCGCGATGTAGCTGGAGTGTTTGGAGTGAACACACATGGGAAGGATAAAAGTCGACAAAGGGACACAGGTGCATACTACCAGATAATACTGTCAGAAAAAACCAGCTCCAGCGTGTTTACTTTAAGGGCCGTGTTGCTTGGGGCAGACAGTTGGGTCCCAAATTCTGATCAGGGTTCTAATCAGTCACGATGATGCAAAAGAGGCACTGTTTACAATTTCCTACGTATGTGATTGGCCAGTCAACTTCGACGTCCATAGCATCATTTTTACGGTGCAGCGGTAGAATGACGCTATAGATGCACAAAGATGCTCAGAAATGCAAATAAATAGTTGCTGTATATTGCCATTAGTACTGATAATCCATGAAAATGAAATAGAATAGATTATTTCGGGAATTATCGAGGATTCTCGTGGAATGTGATTCCGCGGTTTCAATACATGGAGTTCCAAATAGTCGGGAACTTGAAAACCCTTGGAGAGATCTTTTCTTGATGCATTTTTAAGCGCTATTACAGCAAGAGGATATAACGGTCGAAGGAGCACGATTGCGCCAAAGAGAAGAAACAGTTGGCTGATTGAATCGCGAAGCAGGTCGTCATAAACGATCAACAGAGTGAAAAAAACGCAATTCTGTGCCAATCACTGCATAGACTCCGGATTTTAGACTGCTTGAATTACCAGTGTCATGATGCTCTTGCAAAATTAAATTACCAAAGATGGTTGCGAAAATTGACCAAATTTGAAAGCACTTTTAAGGCAGCGGGTTGACATCGCCTACTTTGACTCAAAACTAAATATATAAGACTCACCTTCTATCTATAAGACTCAACACTTCTCCGGATAGGCGACTCTCATTACCATTTCGCAAAAATATTCCCGTATCTGAGAGTTTCAAGTTCCAGAAAACGCATCATTTCATTTGATGGCAAGCTTCTATCAAGACAAAAAACGGAATGGAATGAAATGTGTTGTCTCGACTGATACTTCAAAGGCGACCATTTTTTATGGATTTAGCAAGGAAACGGAATTCGTCCAAAATGATCCAAAGAAGTCTAAAACTTTCATAAAAAGATATGGTACAGCATGTTAACTATACCGGGGTTAGTTACTAAGCAAAGTGAAAATTATAATAACTACCTTCACAGTATGAACACATTAAAATACCAATCGGCATTATTTGGAGGGTAACCAAATCAGCTTTTTATGTAGGTTGATATTTTACCTAGATCACTAAAAACTCACCAATAGGATGACATTATTTTTAATTTTAAAATCACCCCATTTATTTGTGCTGTGAAATATACGGCATTCAGCAGGAGACACAATCATTAAGTAGTTAAAAAACACTGCATGCATTGGATTCAGCAGCTTATCGTTAAGGGCTATCACCACTATTAAGTCAAATTTAGATTACGTTATTCGCAGATGGGAACCGCGATGCCGCTAATTTCTTCCGTGCACACACTTATGAAAAAATGTTGATGTAGGTGAAGTTAAACGTTGATTTTTTCTTGAATGTGTTTTTTTCTCTGGAGCTTTGGTCTAAAATTAAAATGGAAACCACCACTTCACCAACGCTTCACCTTTTATTAAAACTTCACCAGGGCTAAAATTCAACATGTTAGTCATACATCAAACATACACATATAAGTTGATTTTTCTGCTTAAATAAAAAAGATAGGAATCATGCGAGTTAAATCCATGATTGAAATCTGGTGCAGGCAATTTATGTCCTGCCAGTACATGCATAGTACTTATAAGTGTCCTTCGAAGGAATTTTACGTTTAGATGGAAGATTGAGAAAAAAAAATATCTAACGTCACGGAAGGTTGAACGCTCATTTCTACACAAAGAACAGCGAAATTATGTTGCATTAGGGATTACCGTGTTTTCCGGTTTAATTTCATTTCGGTTTACCGTCAATTCCAATAAACATTTCGTAATCACCACTGCTCGGAAACAGCACTACATCTGATTGAGATTTCAAAAATGATTGCATCGATGAGATATTAATATTGCTGAAACTCTCAACTCCAAACATCTACATCTACAAAATACCCTGCAAGCCACCTCAAGGGGGTGTGGCAGAGGGTGAGTAGTCACCAACTTGCATGACTAAAGGCCGCACTATGCCCTAAAGTTAATGTAACTACGACTAATCATGCATTGGCATAAATCGCTAATGCTTGTCACGAGACTAAGCCTCACAAGCATGCACTACTTCACTACTGATATTATCAAATACAAATTCATTATGTAGGTGATACTTTTGCTTTTGCGTTTGACCGATCACCGTAAAAGTTAAACGTGTGTTCCTTTTAAGTAAACAAGACGGACAGGGATGGTGGTTAATCACATTTTCTTTTAAGAGTTTTAGAATGTAAATGGAATATGCTCACACTCCTAACTTTCTAATTATCTTAGAGGGAAGTAATAATTGAGGGTTGCGAATGACAGTGGATTCCACCGGATACCTTTCTTTAGGTCTTAATCTCACTTGCTCTCCTCATAACAAGCGCATTGTCGTTATCGACGTACTTAGATAACGCGAAGGGTAATCGACGATCTCAAATGTGTCTTGGGACTACAATTTGCTATTCCTACTTATTGTTATAAGAGCGCTCGTGACCGTGAATAACGCGTTGTAGGAGATATTGGCTTCGTGGATAAGGATAGCAAGGACTAAATAGTAGAAAAGATGCAAGATCACGTCCCAGGAACACAAACAATCATGTTAGAAAAACACAAAAGCTCTACAGGAGACAGGAAAGATCAATGTGAAACGATAAGCATAATACAAAGAAGGAATGAGGTGTGTATGTAAACCCGTATGGTGGCTAGGCACCCCATTGCGAGGGCCAGCATTCGAATTTCAGCAGTGGCGGAGATTTATCCAGCGTAAACCTGAGCCTTAATTTAGCTCTACTTGGCGAGTAATCTAGGGGCAGTTCTCCAGGGGGGAGTATAGGTGTAGCGAATCTTGGTGGCACACGCTTATTAACACCATGACTCAGGGGAGAGAAAATCATAAAAGTGATGTGGGATAAAGTGGCCGAGTCTTCCTCCAGATGTCACTCCGGGAGTCCTTTGGTACCTTTGCCCGCTCATCAACGCTTGATTTACCCTCAGTGATCTGTGATTCTCCGCTGGTGACTGCAACCAAGTTTCGCTATACCTACACTGCCCTCGGATGGGGCGATAATCAATGAACTCCTGCGCTCTCCAAATTTCATCCTACCTTCACTTCAGCTTCCTTCGCGGAATCGTTCAGCTCATCAAACGTATATTTCTGCTTCTTCCTTGGGCGCTACAACCATCCACGGGTTTTCATCATTTAACGCTTATCTTCATATAGCTTTGTGATTACACGAAACAGACAATGGTTTCTTCTTTTATCAGCTCATTTAATTCTGCTCTTCTCTCAATTTTTCATTCAAATCCGTCCTGTGTTGGTACAAAAAGTCTTCTAAGTATTTTCCTTCAAAACACTTCATAATTTTCTCTGTTTTTCTGTGTTAGCATTCATGTCTTTCCCACGAACAATTAGTGATCATAACAGCTGCCAGTGTGACTTTTAACTAGGTTGGTCGATAGGTCGTGTAGCTAGCTAGTTTATTTACTCCCTAATATGTACTTTTATTCTTATCTGCTACCAAGTACTAACAGCACGCCGTGCATGTTTGCGGTAAAACTCTTGTATCTCTGCCCATTTATGTAATTGAAAATTCATTAATATAAACGACCCCTCAAAAACATTGATAGCATACCTATAGTGTAGTGCATCCTTGTGCGGTTTTACCTTCTGAAAAGCATTAGCGATTTATGCTAACGCATCAATAGTCGTGGTTACATTAACTTAAATAGGTTATTGTGTACTGCATGAAGGTAACAACTCACCCCCTACCACACACCCTTGAAGTGGCTTTCAGGGTATAATGTAAATGTAGATATATATGTCTCGTAGCCGTATGTCAAAACCTGTCTCATTGCTGTTTTGTAGATTTTAAGTTTGGATTGCTTGTGCTGCATATAAAAGCTTCGTAGTTTCTTAAAGGGCATACAGGCATCTGTCACCTTCATAAATTCTCTGTCATTTCACCTGACACTGCATTATTTACGCTTAACGTTGAATCATGTGTGCATACACAGTTAAGTTAATTAAATCTTTGAAAATTATTCCTAAGCTCTAACATACTAGTAGAAAATTCTGGAGTAATTCTAAGTAAGAGGGATAAATTTTACTGATCGACCCAAACGATCCGTATCCCGGCAAGATATCACCACATTATGCGACAACCAATGGGATGTAGCTGAATCAAGCCACGATTAACCCAGTTCCCATTATATAAATAATTATTCCCAATTTTGAATCAATAAAGTCTTAAGTATTAAAATATTTCCACTTTAGCACCCGGAACACGCTTATAGACAGTCTCAGTTGTCTGCAGCTTTACGAGTTTCATCAAAAAGCAACAAGCCATAGGCTTTTTAGGTTAAAAATATCGTTGCGAAAACAAATCTTATTAAATAGTTTGTATGGATAAACATAGAATAGAGATTGAATCAATCCTACATCCATGGAAACTCAATTGTTTGGGTGAGCTTCTCTTCCGGGTTTCGAACAGTATCAGCTTCTTTTGATGCTGCTTTATTTGGATCGTAAACATGGTTGTGTATCACACTACTGACAATCTTCCGCTCACTAAGGTTAACTGCAATTGTGTTGGTAGCATTGTCTGCAATTTGCTCAACACTCTCCCCTATTACCCTTTACCATCCCCTACCACGTACTTCTTTCCCTCCTAGACTGCGCTTTTCGCGTAGGGGACTGTCACCAAGTATCGCTACCTCTGTATACCTACTGTCCTCTTCACCTTCCCAGAAGTCTTAATCGTACTTGCTCGCTTACATCTACATCTACAAAATACCCTGAAAGCCACCTCAGTGGTGTGTGGCAGGGGGTGAGTATTCACCAACATGCATTACACTATACCCTAAAGTTAGTGTAACTACGACTAATTATGCATTAGCATAAATCGCTAATGCTTGTCATGAGGCAAAGCCTCACAAGCATGCTTTACTACACTACAGATATTATCACAATGGAGAGGGACCATTAATATGTATGTATTTTGCAACTATACAAATGGACAGAGACTCAAGACTTATGTAGAAAACATGCACGGCGAGCTTTTAGTACCAGGTAACAGATAAGGATTCAAGTATTTGGGAGTACTACTACTACTAAGAGCTACACTACCTAACGAAAAATCTAGATAAAACTCTCATTGGCAGCTGTTATAGTCCCTTATCGTTCGTGGGAAAAATGACATTTCAAATCTGTCCGTTCTGCAGACTAGTTCCCTAATTTTATTCTCATGATCAGATCTACCGTAGTATGTCGGATTTCGTAAAATATTATCAACAAAGGCTCAGAGGTTGAAGCGATCCCCATCGTCGTATTTATTTTTGGAGCAACTACTGGGTGTTTTCCGGGGATTTTTGCTCGACGTCACTTGCAAGAGAAGTCGGGCGCCAATTCGCCGCTTACGTGACGGCAAACATCGCCGAGAATTGATGAAAATGGGGTCGATCGACTTGGAGTCACGTTGAAAGACAATGCAGATGCGGTGTGACGTCGTTCGCGATAAAAGAGAATGATCGTATGAGAGATAAAGCTATATTTAAGAGGATAAGGTCGTTCAGTTCTGAGAATAGTTTGGGGGAAAAAAAACAATTAACGCAAGGTCGTCCTTGCCATTTCTGATACACGACCCAGACATCATTACGATATATTCCTCAAGGCATGTATCTTTAAGCCAAATGAACAAAAATGGAACGCTATTTTGGAATACACAATGGGGAAAAAGCACACCTCTCGCAATAACTAGTGGCATACGGATGTGCAAAGTGCTTCTTCGTGGAGGAAGAGTAGTGAGAAGAGACGGAGGGGAAGGTGAAGAGCAAAAGTGAAAGTCTAATTTCTCATAGAGTTAGAATGGTGGGTACATTGAAAGATCTACAAAGAGATACAAAGAAAGGCTACTCTAGAGTTAATAATACGGAACAGCTACTAGTCACCCGCATCAACCGATGTTTTGAAAATAGACCCTTCCAATAAAAAATCGTCCACCTCTCATCTGCCACGAGCTTTAGCCAGTTTCGGTCAAGTTTCGCATTTAGTGATCAATCACATAAAAAATGGCTCAACCTACATCCTTTGCGAAAGATATTCGCCTACTTCGTTCTTTTTCAATATAGTACAATGTGAGAGGCTGAAAGGACTGCTTTCGGGGTAGTCGATAAAAAAGCCAAGAAAGAATTTTCTAGTGAAAGTGAGTTGAGAAATTTTGAGTTGAAAAGTGGTCCCTGCTGACTAAAAGTTTGGCTTTATAATACTGCCTTTAAAATTTAAACATCTCATTGTCTCTCATTTCATTTATTGTTAATATTCAATGCCATCTTCGACCTTCCTCCAATAAACCTATTTCTTCCTCTACAGCATCCAGAGCCTCCCGGTTATAACCAAGACGTGTTTAATGTAAGACCGAAATTCAATTTCAATTAAATGAAAGCGCTAGTCATCAAAGAAATACAAAGAACACATTATAAGCATTTTAGGGCTTTCAGAGGGATTGGAGGGTATAGATCAGCGGTTCCAAACCTGTTTCCAATTGCCTTCCCCTTGGTAGCCCATTTCTCCTTGGCGCACATCAATCAGTAAGACACAGATCAGAAGAGTTTTGTGACTTAGTGCATTTTTACTTATATTTTACTAATATGGAAAGAAAATTTCGTAATTGTTGTAGCTTAATTTTTTCATTAATGTAATACCTAGAGGGACGGCTATGGGCCAATTACTTCTCTCTGTATTGGAGTCAAGTTTTCTCATCATTTTCTTCTCCTACAGATCACTGATATTTATTTATCTCAACTAAAATATATCAGCGCACATTTGGATCAGTACTTGAAGCGCTAATATTTCATTTGAATGCCATTCGTTTATAGCGGAGCTCTCCTGGTTGCGGCTAAACAAAATTACTGAAAATATTTACTTTCAAATCGTCTTTGAATTTGACTTACAATTGATATCGTCAGAGGAATAGTATTAAAAATATGTCACTTTCATTCTGCCGTTGTATACACTATTGTCCTATGAATTATTAAAATATATTGTGTAAAATATGACAGCTAGATGATAGGAATATGAGCAGCATTGCTTCCATTCCCAGAATGAGAGGTTACCGCGGCCATTTGTGCGAAAATGGAAAAGGTTAGTCCTGACCATCGCTCGCTAAATTGTTTTGAACTCTCACTAGAAATACGCACGTTCGTCCAGACCATTTTTGTCACCGATGTTTCGGCACACTACTTCTCATAGCCGTCCAGAGGATGCGTCGTGCTCATGTTGCAAAATCATTACCGATTATCCTGGACAGTATGTGTAGAAAATACGTCATTCGCTCAGCGACAATAATATGGCCAGTCCATCTTTTTTCAAAATTATTGGGACCTGGCTTGCATTAACAGTTGGGTGTTGTACAAATAAGTGGCAATTAGTACAATAAGTAGAAAGAAGTGTATTCAAAGACTGGTGGAAGAAGTGGTGGGGATGCCAATTGAAACGAAACCCTCAACTTCCCAGGAAATGCACGCTACCCCAATGCGTCAGAAAAGAAAATATAGTCAAATTTTGAAAAAATGCACACAATAAACTGGCAATGTATGCTCTCAATACAATGGAAGTGTTTGTGGAAAATGTGCTGAAAAAATAACTATATGTGTAAGTTATGCAAAAAAGTGATCTTAAATTTTTACAAATATGTGTAGGTTCATGTATATGTCTCTGTGTATGGATGTGATTTTATAAATATATTTTATTGGAAAAAGGTTTCTTAAAATTAATATTTATCAAACAAGAGGAAATTTATCTATTTTTGCACAATTTTCAGCCAGGTGTCTTTTATTTTCAAACTGTTATGCATGAGAATAGCCTAATATGAGCACAGCTGAAGAGGATCAACTGAAATAACTTTAATTATTAACAATTAATTAGTAAAAATAATTTTTATTGTTAATAATGTGTAGATACTGCCTTCTTAATTTGATTTGTGGAAAAATAATAAAGTACCGGGAGAAAAAAGTAGGTATTCGATGCTAAAAACCTTCATGGGTCAAAATGACCCCTGCCAGTCCTTCGAGGAAGTGCGAAACTCCCTTCCTCCTAGTGTTAAAGGTCGACAGTTCAAAGTCCCATCCGACGAAGGAAATGTTGCTGCGGAAGTTGCCTCTATTGCTACCAATACACAATTGCAATACATAAATAATCTACACATCGTTCGGGATCTGAACCCAGGCCATCGAGATGCGAATCCAGTGCTCTGGCCACCACACAAACCATATCCGCGTCTGTTACCTTCTTCTTCTTCTTGTACAATACCTGAGTCGTATTACATTGCGCCGAAGTTATTTCCATCCACTTCACAGCCTCCATCCTTCTCCAAACCCATTAACCTGAAAGATCCTCCGTTACCAAACAGCGATACAAATTTTTTTATCCACGTTCGCTTTCTTTACCGCTCCGACGAGTCCTCAAAGACATAGGCTCACAGCCCGTTTCCCAATTCCGCTTTCTCAACGAGACACTGTAAAATATTTATTTTCTCTTTCTTCTCTCTCTCTCTTTGCTTGCCTCTCCTCCTGGACCTCCCGCCGCCTCCGTCGCTTCAACACTCGGACGGAAGGACTGCTCGAGCGGAACTCAACGGCTAAGGAGCCGCTGCCGGTGGCCCAGGCGAAAGCCCTCTACAGGACGTGTCTGGACACGGGTGAGTCACTCTCCGCCTCCGTCCGCCTCTATTGCTCCTCCTCCGCCACGCCAACTTATGGTAGTTTGAGCGAGAAGGTTTCCTAGTCATAATGGAGACCATATCCAAATTTTAGTTTTTGATTTCAGCGTCTGTGAGAAGTATGAAATAAATATTGTAGTATTAATGACGCAAAGATATATTTATATATGAACAAAATACTCAGTAATTAAATAAATAAAGCTGTATAAGTCTCTAACTTGATTCATTTTTTCTCGCCGCACGGCTGAAAACCCTTCAAAACAGCAGGTTTTTTACGATTCTGTAAAACTTGCTGTGGGGAGTATCTAATAGATATTTTTTTATAAATATTTGAGAAAACATGCAGTCTACACATCGTTAGTTTTTTGACGAAATCTAGGTGCTAGAAGTTCCTAACTTTTTAATTATTCTCCCTCTGGAGCGCATAGCCGTAATCTATCCCATGTAAAACAGCTTACCTTTTCAGAGAAATTGCTCTAAAAGTAGTTTGGCAAGAGGTTAATATTTTGATATCATTGGAAAGATGAGAGTTTTTTCTTTAAAATGAGGCCAAATTCATCAAATTCTAGGTGAAGCGATTTTTCGCTCAAACTACCTTAAGGTAGTTAGCGCGAGATAGTTCCCTAGTCATAATGGAGACCATATTCGAATTTTATTTTTTTTTTAACTTCAGCGTACATAAGAAGTATGAAATAAATATTGTAATATTAATAGTGCAAAAATATAGTTATATATGAACAAAATTCTCAGTACTTAAAAAAATATACCTACATAAGTCTCTAACTTGACTCATTTATTCACGCCGTACGGTTAAAAATCCTTCAAAACAGCAGGTTTTTTTGCGATTCTGTAAAAATTACTGCGGTGTGTCATAAATTATTTTTTTATAAATAGTTGAGAAAGCATACAAACTACACACAGTTAGTTTTTGACTAAATCTAGGTGCTTGAAATATTCTCCCTCTGGAGCGCACAGTAATAATATATCCCATGTAAAACAGCTTATATTTTTTGGCTAATTGCTCGAAAACTAGTTTGGCAAGGGGTTAATATTTTGTTATTAATTGGAAAGATGGGAGTTTTTACTTTGAAATGAGGTCAAATTCATCAAATTCTAGGTGAAGTGATTTTTTATTCAAACTACCTTAACTCTATAACACTGACCTCGCTGACGGAGCAACAGATCTCTCTCGCTCGTCTCGAGGTCTCCCGCTTGCTACAAGCGGCGGGCTGCGCGGCGTGTCCCTCCGTCGGATGCCTCGATACTCTTTGGAGTGCGTAACTGGGATCGGCGGAAGGGATGGAATGTTTCCCTCTCGAGTTGAGTAAGAGGATGGACGGGATATGCGCATGCATAGGCCAGTGGCGTTCATTTTTTTGCAGCTTCTGAAAGCAAAACTTTGTAACCTTTCGTAACTCTTGTTTATTTTGATCGCACCGAATTGAAAATGTTAGCCATATACGCACATTGAAGGTAGTTTGAGCGAAAAATCACTTCACCTAGAATTTGATGAATTTGGCCTCATTTTAAAGAAAAAACTCCCATCTTCCAATGATATCGAAATATCAACCCCTTGCCGAACTACTTTTCGAGCTATTTGCCTACAAATATAAGCATTTCTGCATGTTTGCATGTTCATTTACGTATCGCTCTCCCAGTTTCCGGTTAGACTGCGCACTGTTCTCCTGACTGCTTTTGGCCTGCGCCTAGCGCCAGGGGGATCGTGCGAGGTTCTGACTTGTGCTGGGAGGAGTGGTGCGTGCCTGGTATGGAATCACCCCGTGCCACACACCCTAGTGGTGGCTTGCACGGTACTTCGTAGATGTAGATGTAGAAGCTTTTTTACATGGGATATATTAGGGCTGTGCGCTCCAGAGGGAGAATATTGGAAAAATTAGGAACTTCTGGCACTTTTCTGGCAGATTTCGTCAAAAAACTAACTGTGTGTAGATCGCATGTTCTGTAAACTATTTACAAAAAATAATATATTAGTCACCACAGTAATTTTTACAGAATCGCAAAAAAAACCTCCTGTTTTGGAGGGTTTTCAGTCGTATGGCGTGAAAAAATGAGTCAAGTTAGAGACTTATGTAGCTTTATTTATTTAATTACTGAGAATTTAAGTAATATATAAATTTGTCTTTGCGCCATTAATATTACGATATTTATTTCATACTTCTTACAGACGCTGAAATAAAAAAATAAAATTTTGATATGGTCTCCATTATGACTAGGGAACTATCTCGCTCAAACCACCTAAACTGACAAAAGAGCATATTCCTCACTTCCATGGAACATCGCCACGCTCTATTAGGAAGGCAAAGTTCCAGATGGATAGGACAACTTTTGGATGGTAAGGAGACACAGCGAGTTTGTAAGGAATTTAATCGAAAGTAAATCCCAACGAGGAAGACTTAGAAGAAGGGACAAATGCATTGGGCAGCTAAATCAGGATATAAACGAGAAGAACAATAAGGATATAAAGGAGTTAGTACGAGGCAGAGTGGACAGGAGGTCTACAGTCAACCATTTTTAGTACAGAATGGCTAACGATGATGATAGTTTGAAGAGCTAGGAGTATATTAGTTATTATATTTCAATTGTGCAGTTGATAATTTATCTTCAGATTAATTAGGCCTCATTGACTTGAGTCTTCGTACCCTCTCCTGCTACGTTTACAAATCGATGTGAGTTCTTATGAGCATGACGCCTAACTCCATCAATCTTATGAGCTCCACTAATTCATACTCAATAGTTTTCCATGAATGACTATGGTGGTCTACAGATGACTTATATGAATAAAGAATCGCTGACAAACAGATTTCGGCAATCAGGTTAAACCGACGACGGAGCTGAATTCACAAAGGAAAGAGTTTATATTGCGAGTTCCGCATATTTTTGCGTGCCTCAATGTGGGTGACACAGCCAAAGTAACTATTCCCGCTGTACTCTAAGCAAATCATACTTGGCTCGAAAAAACTCATCGGAATACACCTGATTCTCTGGGGAAATTTCTCTGTAATCTTCTGACTTATTTTTTGAAACACCTTATCACCGAGTCTGGAGTTCTTTGGCCAATCCTAACGGACTTATCGATATAATTTCGTTACTTTCAAAGTCCCTCTTTTTCTCTACGTGAGCAATCGCTCCAAAAACACGGGAAATCCAAAAACTCAAAAAAATTCCCATCAACTGCTGCAAGATATAAACCCAGGTATTCGGTTAAAATATAACTATTCTTCCGAGCTCTTCATTCGGTACTGTTTATGGGAGGTCATTGTTTTAATTCTAGTTCAAAACGTTTTTAAGGCTATCACTTCAAGACACCCTGGATACTTCTTTATTTGGAATGATATAATGGACAAAAATTATCTAGTTTGTAGCTGTCGGTCACTTCCCACAAATAGCCAACCAACGAGCAGGCCGTGGGCAACGTGGGCAAAAGCCACAGGCAGGTCACAGGGGCGGCCAGTATGCAACTCAATGATGGATATAAATAGGAGACAGAAAGTATGAAAATCGAAAAAGTTTACCAACACAGGGAATGACGCACGTATTTACAAACAAAATGGCCTTTTTTAATTCATCGATAAGTGAGTTATACTCATTGGGTCATTATTCCATGCCAAAGCACCGACAAATATGCAAAAATTGCCATCAATATCTCAGATTTGCACGAATTTTTTTGTTTTACTTATTAGGCACTCAGTTTGTACATACAATTTTTATGAAAAATTTTAATTTTTTGCGGAGATACGGGAATATGAAAAATTCGGCATTTGTACAAACAAGTCCCAGAATTTTCCTATTTTTTCAGATCTAAGAAAACTAGAAAGATCCGCTAAGAATCATTTTGTACAAACAACATTAGTGCATTATATTCAACAGTAGTATATTCTTGCCTCTTAAAATAAAAATAAATTTAGAGTAGTTTTTAATTAATTAATGATGAGATAAGTCAATAAGTTTCGATAATTGTTTTTTTTCATTATCTGATTTTAGTAAACTAGTAAAGGGAGTTACCTTTGGTTTTGTTTATTTATCAATTATTTTTAGATTCATTTGTTGGGTTTGAAAGCTTAGTATTCGCGTTTCTGTAATAGTTAGCATTATATTTGGGTGGATAATGGAAGTTGAACGCAAAAGAATGCCTCACCTGACTGCTCTTGAAAAAGAAGCTCTTCTAGAGCTAACCAGAGTCCTCTGGATGGCAATTCTCTACACTACTCCCTCAACTATATAGTGTATTATCGGCAATCCAGAGGACTCTGCAGCTAACAGCCAAATAACGCCATTTGGTAGAAAAAATACCGCCATTTGGTGGAACTAGATCTGTGAAGTATCTTTCATGAATCCAAATGAAAATGTTACTTTTTTAAGCGAAAGATTTCTTATTACATAAAATACAAGACTACCAGCAATGTTCTAACAGCGCCGATCGATCGCCTGTTGTTTGGTGTGCTTCTAGTTGTTGTACGCAACAGGGTGTTTCACGGAACTGTTTCGTTTTGAAACTGTTTCGGTTGCGTAACAGCTGCGATGAAACTGGTGATTTATTTTTGTGCCACCATTATTCTACATGTATCAGATGATGGCCTTCATTGGTCGAAAAGGGACATAACTTCATAAACCTTGGGTGATCCAGTGCTTAAATTTGGTCGTGCTCTTTAACTCCTCTACATTTATCTAAAATCATGCTTGTGTGTTTCTTTTCTGGTATTTTTGACCAAAAGTAAGCCTAAATATGCGAATAAAATAGTTTTTCATATTAACCCCTGCTGCGCACAATGCGAGTCATTTACAGTAGCGTCTTCTTACTCCTATTAATATTTTCTTGAACTGTTGCTCCGGAATAGAGGAGAGACGATGCACTGATGAGTGCCAATTATAGCATTATAAAACCCGGAAAGGTTACTTCAAATTTTTGGTCTACTGAATCTAGCAATTCAATGTTTCTTAATTGAAATATGCCGACTTTAGTTTCGCCAGGTCCCTTCCTATGCGAATTTCACCGGAAGATGGAAGTGACGTCCCCAGCAGCATCCATGTGACACGCGCCGGTTTAACGAATAAAAATCGAAGAAATTATTCGCTTCAGACTGTAAAAAATAAGGATTTCTTCCGTTACACTAAACCTTTTCTATTCCGTTCCACTGGGAAAAGTAACATCCACTATTCCCTGCAGTTCCATCACACAAGTTGCCGCGGGCGGCCGCGGAAGGCGAAACAAATGACTGCGGAGAGGCGAAACTTGAGCAGAGGTCGTCATACCTCGTTTGAACCACCAAGTCGCCGACTGTCGTTTGCGGAAATTACCGTGTAAATTCACCGTCTCACCATCGAAGCTTGCAAAATCTATCGCTGCCAAGCCACCAGGATAATTCTTGATTCACACGACCCTCGCACGGCGGGTACCCAAACGACATGCATCTGCGCCACTTGATGAGTTACCATGGAAAATCTGTGCTTCCATCTCCAAGATTAGGACCGATCGAGTGAATAATGGTACTTCTACGTGATTTACTAATTATTCATACTTGAGGATTTTACATATTTCACACCATACGACGAAGACGCCTAAAGAAGTGCAGTATTTTTCAATTTTATGAAAATTATAAACGGAAAGTTATGCATTATCTAAAAATATATTCGACAAAACATAAGACCTAAACACCGTACCATTTCTGACCCGATCTACTCGTCAAAACTTACTTATTTTGAAATAACATCTCTCTGAAGCCAGTGACCCAACCCTACCTATTTTTGAGGTGGGTAAAATTTTACTTGGTAGATCCTAATAAAGAATTCATTTGGCACTTGCGATTTCTTGAACCATACGTCAATGTTAGGGATAATATGGGGTTGTAAAACTACGTTTTAAACATTGCAGTTTTTTTTCCCGCTGGGAACTCAGCTGTTTTTGTGTTAATTGCCTCCAAGATTCGATTTTGACGAGGAAAAGTGTTCAAAGGTATTATTTTTATTATGCTTACTTCTTGTGGGAAGGTGATTAACCAAAAACTGTAGTACAATTTTTGCAATGGTTCCTTTCAATGACAATGGTTGACAAGAATGTTATCGAAAGAAATCGTTTGTCCAAAGGTTTTTGTGTGATTTTTTATTGAAGTTAGATATGAGTGTCAGTCACTTTTACGATAGCTATTCTAAATAAGGTCAATTTGGATGGCCGTTCATGCTAGGAGTTCGTAGCACTTCTCAATTTCCATACTTTCTGTCCCCTTTACACACAGTCGCAGTCTGACAGCCCCTACGACCGGCCACCTGTGGTTTTTGCCCACGTTGCACATGCCTCGGGCCGGCACTGTATGGGGCACACAGCCGCACCAATTCTCATTTAAAATGGTTTCAATATTTTGGCAAATATCTTGGAAAGGAGTATGATTAGTGGCTGATACTTTGATGTCAGAACAAAGATGAGATCGTTTTCATGACATTGCAGACAAATCCATTTCATTTGATGCATATTGTTATCGTTATGCATCTGACCTAAAGACGCCAGCAGAATGGCTGTAGAAACTGTCGTCATAAAAAGACAACATGCGGAGGAACGCTGGAAAGACACTACATATATTGTTATTGTACTCCAACTACTGTATCAGTGCGGTCGTGGGAAAATTTACCCAGCATTCATTAAGGTACTTTGAGCGAGATATCATTTCACCAGGAATTTGATGAATTATACCTAATTCTAAAGATAAGGCTGCCATCTTTCCATTGACATAAAAATATTAACCCCTTGCAGAACTACTATCCGAGCAATTGGCATGAAATTATAAGCAGTTTCATATGGGATTGATTACGGCTGTGCGCTACAGAGGGAGAATATTGAAAAAAAATAAGAGTTTATAACTCCTAGATTTCGCCAAAACGCTAACGGTGTGAAATTTGTATTTTTTTCGACTATTTATTAAAATTAATGAAATCCTCACCTCTGTCAATTTTATAGAATCGCATAATAACCTGTTCTGAAGGCGTTTTCCCCGTACGGCGTGAAAAAATGAGTCAAGTTAGAATAGAATAGAATAATGTATTTATTAGAACCTAGTCCAAAGGACTCTAGGTTCAACAAAAAGATACAATGAATGGCACACTCTCCCACAATACAGATCAGGTCTGGTATACCCTTGGGGTGGTGGATAGGCCGGGGAACATAAACCTACACCCTTCTTCACCTGCCACCATCATACCCACCACCACCCACCCGGGCATTTCCTTACCATCAACCTGGTTCACATTCCAGTTTTTATATAGTCACACAATTTAATTATTTTTCTCATTAACAATTATCCCGTTACACAATTTGTCTCTTGCAGATCTTTAGTTCATGTACAATATTTCTTTTAACAAAAAAAGTCATAGTTTAATATGATTTTCTTTTCTTCCAAAAGTTAGAGACTTATGTAGATATAATTATTTAAATACTGAGAATTGCTGTCATATATTACTATATTTTTGCACTATTAATATTACAATATTTACTTTATGCATCCTACAGATGCTGAAATTAAAAAATGAATATGGTCTCCATAATGGCTAGGGAAATATCTCGCTCAAACTACTGTAACAGGAGAGTATTTGTTGGAGGTGGAATCATTCGGTTCCCCTCCCACGCTTTACCATTTCTACCCATTTTCCAATTCGTAGGTGTATTCCGTCACAGGCGCATTCGACTGTGAAACGGGTCAGCCACCCCCCTTCCCTCCCCCCGCCACTCCTCCTCCCCTCCCCAATCTGCCATAGCGACCCAGCAAGGAGCAGTGAAGCATTCAATCGTGGCTTTTCGGAAGGGATCCGCAGGCGTTAACCCCTTACGAGACATCAATCACATCCACCTCTTTGCTAACGGTGGTCGGGAACTTTAGTATGCAAAACACGTAGGAAAACGAAAAAAATAGCTGGCCGAAATTTCATAAAGGTTTACTCCGGTGCGATAGTTTTAAATTCTAAGGGTCGTATTTATAGTCGTTACCTAGTAGTCCCCTTATCCATCCCCTACCCAGCAGGCCCCTTGATTTGTGCGTCCTAGAGTCAAAATTAAGGGAGCTGCTAGGTAGGGGATGGTTGGGGGTTATATCTGGTAACTAAGGACTACAAACGGCGGGAAATGGAATTCGCAGCTCAAATGTTTCAGTGGTGACGCTCGTGATCAACATGGATACGGATAAATTAAGAGCCAGATGCCGCATGAAAACTATTGAGATGGCCACTCGACGTGCAAATAGCTTCAACAGTGTGGAGAAGAAGACTTTATGTGGCATGGTGGAGAAGCATTAAGATATAGAGGAAATTAAGAAAACGGACTCAGTTTCCTGCCACAAGAAGAAGAAATAGTGGGAAATAATATGCTGCGAGTGTATATGAACATCCTTGGAATGAGTCTGGCATCACATGAGATATTTATCGATTAAGAGCAAATCTTACCGTTGTTTTATTAACACCAAATCTTCGAAATTATTAATTTAAGACTATGCACGTTCATTAGAGTCAGTTTAGTTATATCTGTTGTGTTATTTTTTCGATAAGGGGGGCCCCTGGTGGAGAATGCATCTCCTTCCAGAATTAGGAGAGGCTAAGGGGGTTGCTGGGGGTGGAAATTTGACTATAAATACCGTTTTTGACGAAGGGGCATGCTAGGGGCTGTGGAACTGCTGAGTAACGACTATAAATTCGGCCCTAATGGTCACTTTACATCGCTTTTGGGGAGCAGGCATGTTATTTTTGTCAAAAATGTCATTTGTCTCTTTGGAGGTCTAAATTAATATTTGATAGCCTATAAAACCTAATTTTTTTCAACTTTCGACAATTTTAGTGATTTCGAAAACTTAGCGTCCTAGACCTAAGGGTCTTTTATAGACACGCCACGACAATCATCCTATACGAAAATGCAAATATCATCGGATAGTTTCGTCAATTTACTATTCTCGAGTCGTCATATCCAGCCCGCGTGCGATAGTTATTGATTGGAAATTATCGAGTGAATAGTTTTGTAGCATCCAATAATTCAACGAAATCATACGACAAGCTTTCTATTTTCACGAGCGTTAATCATCACGCAGTTTCGGGAATTGGCACTCCAGGGTAGACGATTGTACGCTAAATAATCGTCGAAAGTCGCTTATTAAATTGTTGACATCGCCAAAAATGTCGAACATCGAGAAAAATGCAGCTTATGGATTCGCCGACGGTGATGAAGGCCGCAGGAATGAATATACGTATGTATACTTGTATGTATGTTCACGGCCGCAGGGTAGACACGTGTTGTATATCGACGGGCGATAAAAGTTACAGACTTGACCCCCTGGATTTTAATGCTCATGTCTTTCTCAATAACCCTCCCCCATCAAACATATATAAAGACCCTTTTATCTTCGTAGTGAATTTAGAACACTTTTTAGAGCCTCGTGATATGAGTAGGTTTTTATAAATGTTTGATTTTAAGTTATTACATATAATGCACTGTAATTACAGCTATATAATCTTACGACCTATTGGACAAAATACCTTAAAACAACCTCCACCGATTATTACGAAACTTGCACACTGTAATTTTTTAAAGACATGAGACTACATTGATTTGGAAACAAATGACAACAATGGAAGTGTTTTATTATAGGAACAACCAGTTTTGTAGATCCTACAACACTGATTGTTCTGGCATAAATATATTCCAAGAAGTTAAGCAATATATTGAATACGGAGATTTCCGGTGAAAGAATAAGGCGGAAGTTTCTTACAGATTTTGTTAACTTTGGCCCGCTGCATTTTTTTTGCGAACAAATACAAAAAATGGCAAGGCGAAGAGCACGCAGCAACCGAGGGAGAGTGAACAAGCGAAATTTCAGTTTCAGGCTTAAAAAAAGTTATTTTTTTTCAGTCAGCCTTTTTTATTTTTTAAAATTAAGTCCTTCTCCGATATTCTGTTTTTCTCAGCCCATTTTACGATGCACGCTATCTCCAAGAGAGAAACATTTGGGTGAACATTACGCACAATACGCATCCGTATCAATCGTTTTTTTATGCTACTTGCTTTTATGCTTATTTGCCCATTATTCCGAACGCGGAGCCTCTTATGTTGAGAGCCGTCCCTGAAACATAATTACGGCCATAAAATTTGAACATGCGTGATACATTGGCACAAGTTTACAGTTAAAGCGCGCCATGCGTGAGCTTATGTTAACATGATAATTTATTTTAAACCCGCTTCTACCAGCGGAAGACAAGAAGATATAACAGCATGGTTTGATAAAAAATTAACAGTACATATATGATAACAAGCATGTTGGTGCTGTATTGAATCACATTGCTACTCTAGTATGTTGTGCATTACTGCTATGTGATAGAATATTTTGCGTAAATAACATGGGGGACCTTAAGAAGCACATTAGTTGTGTTTGCCCCTGAAGATGTGACAAGATGAGCTTCGAGAAAAGATGGATGCTTCTGTGAATGTTGTAACCGCACTTTTAGTTCCAAAGCATCTCGTATTTCCAAGCATTGAGCTTGTTTGGAAGTAGATTATTTGTGCCATAAAAATGCGTATGCACGTCTTTCTTTAACTCAGTTATTATATTTTACAAAAATCAATAGTTCACAGGATTAGGATATAGTTAGATCCTGTAAAACATAGCAACTAATCAGATTTGATTATACCAGCGTAGAAATATGTACGTAGAAATAGTCATAAGAGTAACTCTCAGCTTGCATACTCATATTTTATTTTTTTAACCATAGAAGTACCTAAAGGGCCGATTTCATGCTTAGCAGCCGACGCTGAAGGCGACAGCATGGTCATATCTACGGAAAATGATTTCCCCTCCGTTCGCGAGCTTCATTTGGCATTTTCAGTCAAATGTATAGATAATCACGGGGAAAATAAAGTATTTCAAATGCTTTTTCGTTTCCATTGCGTCTTAATGAAAATTACATTTCATAAAGGCCGCTATATTGGATCAAAGTTAACTGCTCCTCCAAAAATGTGGAATAAATCATAAAGCCTCAATAAAATATATTGCCATGGCAAACAAATAATAGCAGAAAAATTAGATTATCTATATATATATATAACTAAGAAAAGTATATAGTCTATCATGAAAATTTCGACTTTGGTATTGTCCTGCATACTTCGTAAATATGAATATGTCATGAACTCGAAATATTTTGAGTAAGACCTGGCAAGCAATTTGTTCCAGAAACCCTCTTCTACTGAACGGCTAGACTCACTCATAGCCCATTCTGAACAACATTAAGATTTTTTTTACTTCAAAGCACGTAGAGGAAAATTCAGCCATAAAAGTGAACGAATACACATCAAACACAAAGGGTAATCACTCGAAGAAAATGTCCAATATCACCTTCGGAAATGGTAATGACTCGTTGGGACGAAGGCAACAGAGTAGTAAATATTGTGAATAAGCAATGAAATTTTACTTAAAATTTGATGAAAACGATAATAAGTAACGCATATGAACAAGTAACTGGTAGTTGAGGCCCCCTCATGCGAAAATGCGAATATAAATATTTATAAGGTGCATGATTCATCACATACTTCACTTCGCACTTCAAATAAATCAAGACGAAAATAATGCAGTCTTGGAAAAAAGTGATGAAGTAAGATTTGACGGTTAAAAGAAATAATCACCAGTATGCATTTTAAAACTATTGTACTTTTATGAAGGTGAGCATGTGATACGGTTGGTACTTTTATGAAGGCGAACATATGATACGCTAATTCATCGCTTTGGGTATTTTCCAATCTCCATGTAAAAAGAATCAAAGCTTAGAATATACAACTTTTATCTAAAGCGTCACATCTGGACGAGTATCGTGCTCGCAGTGCAGTCCCGGAAAATGGAATTTCCATTTACCTACATGCACTTTTCTTAGAAAGAACGCGCCTTGTGCAAAATAAATTCTTATATCACAGACTTCGGGTCCGTAGTCGAAAGAGATTTGCTGGTAAAGCTAACATGTCAAATGTTACGCCCGTCTAAAGATAAGGACGTACTCTCCTCAGAGTCATTGGCTGATTTTTTTCAAAACATTTCCAGTGGAGTGGAGAGGATTGCTCAGAATAGACATTGTTCGAAGAGACGATTTATATCCTTCTTACATTCCCAATACCAAAATGCTGATTGATCAATTGTAAGTTACATATTTAAAAAAAAATAAATATAACTGTTTCAGGCTGGATGTGGTGGAAGTTCTCGATATTCATAATGAATAAAAACACTTGGTAATCTTCTACAGATTTATTTCTTTGGCACGACGCGTTTCACCACACTGTGGCATAAGCACATGATTATGCCACGGTGTGGTGAAACGCGTCGTGCCAAAGAAATAAATCTGTGGAAGTTTATCAAGTGTTTTTATTCATTATGCCATATTTTATTGCAAAAAAGACTAAATGTATTAGGAGAAGGGTGTGCTAAGGTAAAACTGTAGTTTGAAATCAGGACTGCGAGGAATTTGAACCGTGACCTCCGTTGATGCTTGTTTGGCAGGTTGACAACCAGGCTTCTGCGGCCGACATACTTGATTCATTAGCGTGGTTTGCGAAGTTATAGCTTAATGAATGAGGAGGCTGGTTAGTTTACAAATGATGGATGCATTGGAATCTAAAGACTTCGAAATAATTCAGAATGCTCACGTCCTGTGTTTTTCCCCAATATAAAATTAGCCTGGAAACTAGAGGCGGGAATTTCGGTTTATTTTGAAGATTCGATTTATGCAATTGGTTCAAGTCAATTACTTCTTCTTCCAAATCATTCATAATGAACGAAATGAGCCACGAAGAACCAAATAACTGCGATGGTTTAAATTCTATGAACGAATTTACTACGATTAATTATTTGACTACGATGAGGGATTTAACTGTGAAGAATCAAATAACTACGGGGAACTGTATAAAGGTAATTAACCAAATGCAAACAATTCGCACCATTGAGAATTCGGCGCTGCCTACTCGGATTTTGTGTGATATGTTATTCTGATTCTCAGATTAATTCAGTTCGCGATTCCTCAAAATATGCGATGACTCTTCTTAAAACTGAAAATGCCTATTCTTGAAACAGCTTTAATAATATTCCCCGGTATTGTGTTCCAAAAATAATTAATTTTTCCCCTATACTTCCTCAAAAACTGCAGACATTCAATTGTGAAACCATGGATGTACTTAAAATGTTTGGAGACTAAATAATTACAATGCAAATATGTAAAATTCCTGCCCAGGATGGTAAAATTGTCATCCCGCTTGCTTGACTGGCATATTTTATAATATCATCCCTATATGATACAATTGCATATTTATATACATTTCCATCGTTGCCAATCTCATTAAACGGTGTTTGGAGCTATTTTAATGCAGCTAAAATGATACCCACGAATATTAAATTATTCATTAAGTTTTTAGCGAAAAATTCATAATACGGCCACAAAGGCTTATTTAGGCAAAAACCCTTTTCCTTACCTAAAATATGCCACGATTGAATATTTAGGAGGAAATTAATCCGGTGTGGTCTATAGTGAAAGGGATGATGTTAAATCAATCCTTGTAAACCTAATGACGAGGAGTATGCCTTTTAACGATAAAATAACCTTCGAATACATAGCATAACTTCAATCCAACGATAAAATGCTATACTCTTTGAAATTATATTACTGCCTGATCTCCAAGTTGAGTAGGGTTTATTTCGTCCTGCAAAGTACTTACAACACAATACACGCAATAACAAGTTAATTTCACTTCAAAAAGGTTGAAAAGCGTGGTCATTTAACACTTCGGTACATATTTGCTTTCCTAGTCTAACTGAAGTCTATTGGCTACCATTATTGTTTCTTAATGTTTAGATATTTATCCAGCATGCATAAGTATCCGCGAGCAGTTTTTAACTGTGTGACTCTTCACCATCTCGATCATTCTGCACTTATCAGTTATTACAAGTATGAGTGGTTGGTTCCAATCAAGATGTTCTCCATTCAAATGGTTCATAATGAACCAAATCAAGCTGTCCTCGATCGCCCATGAATCTTGTGACTCTTCACACATACCACTCTACCGAAGAACCACACGATTCATGTGTGATCGAGAACAGCTTGATTGGGTTCATTATGAGCCATTTGAACAGCAAACGTGATTCAGTTCATTTGGTTCATGCTACTGAATCGTTCAAAATAAACGAATCACTCATGAACGACACAGCTCTACTGGAAACCGCCGATAACCTACTCAATATATGTATATTAGTTTCCCAACTGTGGGCATTACAATTCGTTTCGCATGCCAGTTTTTCACGCGAAAAATCGGCCTTCGTGTTGATGTCGCTTACATATTATTCTTTGCCTGCCGCATGCAAAAATAAATGAGAGTCAATGCATAGACCAATACATTTAGTGGGTAGAAATAACTCACGGAAGGTATTTTAGTCAACAGAAAACCATCCCATAACGGTGGCCACCTGTTAATTATATCTGGCCTTCTGTCTCACGAGTGTCACAGGTAAAGAAAAATCGCAATTGAGTCACCGAATCTAAAACGCTGATATGAGAAACTAATGGCGGACTTCGATAAGTAAAATGTCATACGTCTTCCTTAAACCTTATTTTTTTCATTGTGAGGAAATTCACGAACTAGAAAAAGTAAAATAAAGTAGAGAAGTAAAATAAATTAAAGAAGTAAAAAATTCGATAATTAAAATGACATACGTCTTCCTTAAACCTTATTTTCTTAATTGTGAGGAAAGTCACGACCTAGAAATAGACTATCCTTTGTTCATCGTATCGATTGTATCGATTTACATTTTAGCCTTCATCACAGATATAATAATATGTTAGGTGAGCCCATAAATAACCACCCGGATACCCGCCAGGATACTTAGCATTACAATTTAAAATGACATTTTAAATTTCATTCTGATTTCATTTTTTTGTACTTAGTTTCGGCTCTTGTACGGTTTTTTTAAAGTTCTAAATTTAGAAATAAGGGTGAATAAATTGGAAGTTAATATTTCACCCGGAAGTGATACTATTCAATTTAAGACTACAACATTAAGGAATTAAAAAATTTCCACAGCGCAATTTAGGCAGCATATGTTATAATGTGTAGGATTGAACTTATACTCAGCTCTAGAAACTCTGTGAGCTTAAGGTAGTTTGAGCGAGATATTTCCCTTGTCAAAATGGATACCATATTCAAATTTTATTTTTTTATTTCAGCGTCTGTAAAAAGTATGAAGTAAATATTGTGATATTCATGGTGCAAAAATATATGATATGTATGACAAAAATTCTCAGTCGTTCAATAAATATATCCTCATAAATCTCTAACTTGACTAATTTTTTCTCGCCATACGGTGAAATAACCTCGCAATAGAAGGTTTTTTTGCAATATTGTAGACATAACTGCGGTGAGGAATTGATTAATTTTTAAAAATAGTTGAGAAAACACACAAGCTACACATCGTTAGTTTTTTGACGATGTATAGGTTTTGGACACTGCTAATGTTTTCAATATTCTCCCTCTGGAGCGCACAGTCGTAATCTATCCCATGTAAAACAGCTTGAATTTTCAGGCAAATTGCTCGAAAAGTAGTTCGGCAAGAGGCTAATATTTTGATACCATTAAAATGATGGGAGTTTTTACTTTTAAATGACGTCAAATTCATCAAATTCTAGGTGAAATTGACATATCACTCAAGCTACTTTGATAGGATTAAGCTTTCAATTGGCGCTTCCACTAACCCAGTCTAATTCGACTAAAACGAACGCATTGTGCTCTTACAAGAGCAGAGATGTAGTTCCCAGGAAGATAGCTACTTTGTTCCTCCACAATCCCCAGCAATCTACTCAGATCTTTCAGGTGGCTGATCTTATCGACGCTATCAGTCGATTAGCAACAACCTCAAGCCTCGAATTCGCCAGACGACCGGTCGCAAAGAGCGGTTATCAAACCCGTCTTATCTTGACCGCTCGTGCCTCAAGCGGAACAGGTGTCGCTCTACGTCATTCCGTCTCCTCGTAAATTTTGTCTGGGTAACAGGCTGAAGCATACGGCCCAATAGAATAAAGGAATATTAAAGTCATTATAAGGGCTCGATAGAATATATTGAGAGGTCTTTAACGCAATTTATACTCAAACAAGAACTACGAAACATACCACGATTGTCTATCAAAGTTATATGGACAGCTGTTACAATAAGGAAAAACACAGTATTTCTTATATTGTTGCTGTGGAGTTTTTCGCGTTAGGTTAATAGGATAAATTTACGGTTTTATTGCTTGTTAGTATTATGATGGTGATCTACCATTCACGATAAGTTTAACTGAAAGAAATCTGTGGAACTTGAGATCTACTGCCTCTTAATGTGGCAAGTTAAAAATATCTCCAATGGCCGTAATAAATTGGCAACAATCATCAAAAGTACACAGCAAAACAAACAAATTGCATTGTCGGTTTGCGGGACAAAGAAAAATTCCACGTCAGTGACCAAACACAGCCTCTCACCCAGAAAACCCTTTTGTGGTGGTTTACGGGAATGTTACTTCCTCGCCTGTGACAACCACAGACACACACACTCAACCCAAATAGGGATCCTTTGCTAGGGCTGATGGGACCCCGCTAAGGATGCCTGGGTTATGAACACAAACACACTCACAAGCACTCAGAAAAATCACTCACTCATACACTCAAACCTCACTCATACACTTAAACTCAAACTTCTGGGAGAATCTAGCTCAAAATGAGCGCAATCAAAGAACGACACAAAGACGGGAAAAGACGAGGGTGTGCGTCGGATACGCGTAAATTCGGCCACAAGATGGCCCTCTTCAGCGAACTGAAGGGAGTAGGCACTTGCAACACAAGGTTGTAGGTGGCTAACTGAAAGAGAAAAAAATCTTTTTGGCTTTTACGGTCACAAGCCTACCTCACTACGTGATTTTTTTTTCTTGATTTGAGCATACGTTTTACCTCTCTTTCGCCCGTCCATACAACCTATTCTCTTTCTGCCTCTTTCCCACTCCACATCCTCCCCTCTATCACGGCCTTCAGCAACCCTTTGCCTCTCATTACATATTCCACCCCCTACTCTGTCCCCTCCTAAAGTTTCCCCTCCTCACCTACTACATCAAGTTTATAACCTCGGTACTTTCTCCAATCTACTCCTCACCTCTTTCTCAAATGTATGTATCCTATTATTGCCATCTTTTCTTAGAACCTACGCTTCTGCATCATAAAACACTACATTCCATATTAAACTCTCCGCTAAACTTTTTTTTTACATTTTACACAAGCTTACTATTATCAGCTCCCTCCTAATACTGAACGCCACCATCGCTAGCGCTGTTTCCCTTCTAATGTGCACGCTGCATTGCCCTTTTTCCTCCATCGTGCCTCCCAAATACATAAATTGTTCTAGCTCCTCCAGTTGGTGCACTTTTACCTTATGTCTAGCATAGATTTTTTTTTCAAAGAAAATTTCTTTGCTTTACATTCCTCATGGTTCATATTTATAATGGTAAGTATATTACCAAAATAATGCCTCCACTTAGTCACCCTAAGATGCATTTTTTTCTTCTTAAATCTATTAAATAACTAAAAACCACTAAACTCATTAAAGAAATATTATCAATATACTTCAAGCACTTTCTCTTATTTCAGTTTACTTAACTAGAGGAATAGCGTTGAAGAAGATGTCGTTATGATGTAGAATATTTGACCAGAAGATTTTAACGAAAAAATAAATATAGCATATATTATTCAAACGTAATATAATTCGAAACATATTGACATTCCATTTGATGGGTTGTTTTATGGACACATAAGACTTACACAGAACTTAACCATGCGCTGCCTCCTCCTCCTCCAAACATGCGCTGAGAAAACATACCATCCTCATGGGTTCTTACAATAATACGTCATGAATTCTCAAATAAAACGCCATTAATCATAAAGATCAAGAGATACCAAAGTAACAACTTCTTTTTCTGCAAATTTCCCATAAAATACATTTAATTAAAGCTCAAGAATGGAATATTAACCATGACGTAAAATAATTGAAAAGTGTCATAAATAGCTTGAAAGAACTTATTCGCTAAACTAAAATTATTCAAAATTCTTTCCACCACTACCTCAAAATCAACCTCACGTTATCCAACTTCATCGCACCTAAAATAAGCCATAAAGAAAATAAGTAAAAAATGAAATAAATAGAAGGACAATAAGCTTGGAAGTTTCGACTTTTATGCAGCAAAATTATGATGTTTTTCTCGTGAAACAGAAATGCATCGGGAGTCAATGCCTAAATTAATTCAACTGTTCTCTTTCAGCCTTTTGAGGAGAATCTTCTTCTTTAGGAACTAAAATAATATTATACTTATATGTATTAATTATATTCCACTGCTAAGATAAAAATGAGAATACTTTTTCGGGCATTTTTTTATATAAACTTAAGGGAGATGAAAAGAAATGGTATTATCTCTCAAAATAAGACACTCCGATTAGCCAGAGCGCTGAGCTGTATTTTTTTTAAATTCCCGAATGTTTTCATATCTTCCCAATTTCCCAATTCAACATGTTCAGCACCAAACCAATGCACAGCTTAAATAGCGATAAATCCATGGAAACAGACTGCCATAAATTTACCTGTGGTTTTTATATTTTAGCTTAAAGATATTTTCCGAATCATTGAAATGCGTCAATTTAGAATCCGTAAATGATACTTCGATGTGATGGATTCTACATTTGAGGACGAGATTTACACGTGATGGAGTATCAGTTCATGCTCACACCTTTAGTTAAATATCAAGTAAAAAATTTTATATGCATAACATATAACAATAAAACATGGTAGATGAGCTCTACGGCCTCTATAGATTTAGCAGATAAAATATTTCTCCAATGGCCGTAAATTTACGGCCATTGGAGAAATATTTTATCTGTTTAATATAACAATAACATAATTTTCTCCTTGGGAGTTGAGTGTAGTGAGGAGCATATTTATGGACAAAGAGGAGAATCATTCTTAGGGATTTGAAAGTTGGCTACGGCGAAGACCAGATGGAATAGAAGCAGAAAAAATGAAGAAGTGCTGGAGAGCAAATATATAAGAGGAA
This sequence comes from Pyrrhosoma nymphula, assembly GCA_963573305.1. NCBI lineage: Eukaryota > Metazoa > Arthropoda > Insecta > Odonata > Coenagrionidae > Pyrrhosoma > Pyrrhosoma nymphula. The sequence continues at coordinate 129,496,676 of OY754335.1, read as the reverse complement.
AAATCATGAGAGAGTCAAAAAAGGAAAGCGAGATGGGTTGAATAGGTGATTTTTTTTAAATTAGTTGAAGGAAAAATTGTGAGAAGCATGGGAAATAAATTTGAAGACAGACCTAGATACAGGAAGGAATTATAAATTGAGGTAAAGTAATGAATTAACATTTTAAAATATTTAATCTTCAAAATTAAAAACTTCATATGGAATAAAATTGTTTAATGCAAATGCATTAAACATGTGTGGAGGCCCGGATTCTAGATATTTAAATGTTAAGATATGGGTCACGGTCTTGGTTTTATGGGGTGACTGATGTTTTTCCCTACCAAAGGTCATTGAGGTTGCTCTGCACCTGATTCTTATTTCTTCAATCATGAACAGCCAAAAACTCCAAGAAGAAACCAATGGGGTCCACCGGCAGAAGCTATATTGCACAATAAACCTCTCCGATTAATCAATGAAACCTCGTGATAATAACTGTTACTGGAGCCGATAGAAGCTTTTACGCGATATATCATAGAGACGCGTGGCACAACTCCAACATGCAAAATATACATGCATGTACGTTCGTTGTGCATTGCATAAAATGCACCACCATGTGAATGCAAGCAACACCAACCACTAGAAGTCCTTTGAGGTGATTGTTAAATGATTCAATAAAATGCTCAAAAGTCGTTAATGTAATTATCCTTTTATGAATATGGAGATTGAGGCGCATCGTAATTAGAACTGCCGGAAAGGAGTGGTAAAATGAAGTGTGCCATTTTATTGTCCCGGAACCCGATATTTGAGAAAAGGATAGGCGTAGATTGAAGGAATTTGAAGGAGATGAGGGTATGGAAGAGCAAGAAGAGAAGAAGTTTGATATAGAGGGAGATAAACGAAGTGGTGTTAACATAATGGAGGATGAAAGGAGTTTAGTCAGCGTGATTTGAAGGTGGCTGAAGGTGAGGTTGAAAAAAAGGTAAAAGAAGTAGATGACGAACTGATAAGGGGCTGATGAAGTCTGTAGTCGAAGGGAAACGTTTAAGGGAGAGGATTAGGTTAGTTTGGTAGCTAGAATACGATCATCTTAAACGAGACAAGCTACAACTTTCGATGAATTCTCCTGACATATAAAACCTTAATGACGAACAGAAATAGCAGAAATTTATTATTTGGGGCAGAAATGAAAAAAACGTGATGAGACTGTGATTTGAACCCGAAATCACTAAAGTTGTTGAAATCATGCTTGACTTGATAGAAGAAATGTAGGTTTATATAATAAACAAACAAACTTAGCTGTTTATGGTTCCAAAAGCAGGAATCGCGTTTCGCGACGCTGTGATTATGCCAAAGAACGACCATGCCACACCAAAAGTACGTCATGAATGTCAATGTATTGTGCGATGTTTTTCCTACTGATATTACCTTGAAAAAAAAGTTCAAATCAAAGCCTTGAAGGAACAGTATTCCAATACAAGTTAGTGGAAAACAAAAATTCCTAGAGGATAATAGATCTATGGTGGCATAACAATATAGGCATTACGTTAACTATATGATTCTAATTCCCGCGAAAATCTGCGCAACCCAAATAAGAACGAATTTCCGACGCAAAAATAGCCACCCATCACCTCACTTTCACGTTAGCAGCGTGAGGCTTAGTCGCATATCCTTAACGAAAAAATGGATGGGGTGATAAAGTTATCTCTCAGCAGGTGTGCATTTGAAGTTGATAGTATCGAGTAAATCTAACACACGCGCAAGACATCCGTTTATAGATAATATCAAATAAATCCTTAATTGACCCATAAAATTTCTTAGAATAGGGAGTTTGAGGGTGAAGTTCAAGGACATTTTTGTTAAGGGAGATTAACCGACGATTTTCCGCTGAGAAGATTATTAGTCACGACCTAGTGTCAGTACTTCATCATTCATTCGATACCTAAGAATGATGTATCAATCAATATTTCAAACCTTTCTGTTAACTGCTATAGATTGACTCATCACACATGCATGGAGGTCACTTACTGTTTTAAGGAACTCGATACTAACTAATGAACATTTCGGAATGCATAAATAATTGTATATTATTTATTTATGTATGTATTTGGTACAAAAGTTGCACGCTCTGGTATAGAGACATACTCAAAAACAATGAAATTTTCCATTAAAATAATTTTAACTGACCGGGATTACAACCCGGTTCTCAAAAACTCACTTTTTGAATTAAATAACCAGCGCTAGCACATTAGAGTCGTGAGATGAGATGTGCGGAAGTGTTTAGCATGTTGACAGCGTTGCCTACCATTACTGTTCTTTCGTCTCCACTCCTTTCCCCACGCCTTCCACTCGAGCCTTACCACCAACTTTAACGTCACCCTTGGCGCAGAAGACTGCCAACAAGTGAAGATATTTCACTTCTGCCAAAACCGGTGATGAAAATAAATTTCCACCTGGGCCGGAAATCGAACCGCAACCTTTTGGCTTGCCGGGCCAACGAGCAGACCACCACGCTATGCAGACTTCCTGACTCCCAAGGCAATATTAGAAATAATTAAGAAAACTCGATGTTCAGCCTCGACGGTCGATCAAGGATCGCACTCGCGAGGTAATATGGACATCCAAGAATCTACTTCCCGCGAAGATTCCCTCTCTCTTCCTTTTCAACCCTTGAGCAGGTTGGCAGCAGACCTCCATCTCTCTTCTAAGTTTTCCGTTTCAGGTCGTAATATGCTCTGCATTGCATATCTTTCATAATTTGGCTCATGTAGTCTACTCGGGGTCTTCCTTTGCGATTTGTACCCTCAATTTTTCCTTCAATTATTCTTTTAACTTGAGTATCGTGCCGTAATAAATGTCCGATAGGTTTTGCTCTTCTTTCTCTAATGATTCGTATCGTACTTCTTTTTTCCTTTTGAGCTCTTTCCGCGAAGATTAATCCTGTAAAATAATATATGCTCTGATTGGCAATGAAATAAACGATTTCACTTCTGCCGAAAACGGTCATGAAAATATGTAAAAATTGATGCATATACCAGGTTGATTTTGGAAGGTAAAATGCAAATTTGGCAATTTTCCACAAGTAAAAGGTTAATTTTACAATTAGTTTCGACGTACTACGTCATAAGGCTACTTTATAATGACCTAGTGCGTCGAACCTAGTATACTAGTCTAGGAAAGCTGCAAAATCCATGTTTTACCTCCGCCATGGAACAGTTCCACAGTTTCAGTCCTGAATCGTTACTTGATATAAGTGGATTTTTTCCTAAGGCAATTTCTACGACTGTCACCAGGTTTCTTCTCTACCACACCACTGCACACGTCCGGACAAGACCACGATTACTCTTTCGGCCAGCGGATGCAGATGTATCCTCCTACCACTCTCTGTGGCCTCCGGAGACTGTTCTTTCGCAGCTTTCCCTCTCGACGCTGCGTGCCGTCACGGCAAACCGAGCGGCACAACGGAAACTTCGACTTCACACTCACACTCTCCCGGACTTGAGCAAACCGCAAACGAGACTCTTAGAAAGGGTTTCGCATCCACACCGCGCGGCGTTCATCTCGATGGAACCGTTTCAGTTTTTTCTCTCCCCCTTTCCGTTTTCTAAAGACTGGAAACACTTCCGCCATTAGAACCAATCAAACGGAAGAAAGAGTTCGAAAACGAGAAAATGAATAACAACCGCCGTTCACGTCGAGTGGCAGTGATTGGCGGAAGAAAGTGGATGGAAGGATGCTGCCGACGATTTGCAACTGATCATATATTTTTCCCCCACGTACCTGAAACTCAAACCTCACCCAATGAATTTTTTCGGCTTATTTTTTATAGCACCTTAAATTAAAATCCCAAAATTTATTGTTCCCGACCACAGATTGAAATAGAGAGTAGCTGACATCTTGATTCAATGAAGTGAAGCCTGTTTTTTCGAAAAACGATGCACCTAATTCGGCTATCGCACGAAATTTGCTTATAAATTTTATGAACAACGCTGTGCTTTTATGAAAATATTTCCATTTTGTATTTTTCTTGACAGATCATGCGAAGACATTTTCGCGACTAATAATAAAGGGTTCTGCGTATTAACTGTCTAGTACACCTAATTCATTCTTTTCCATCAGTCCACGGTTCAAAGATAAAACCTCAGTGAATTATCGCGCGTTTTCTACCAACATTGCTAGATTCTTGGGCCGTCGCTTTCCTTTCATCTCCGATAATTAGCACTAAATCCCCAGCCATTTCATCTCTATTGCTACCAACATTTTGTCTTTCTAAAATGTGTAATAATATAGAGTGGACACCAATCACTAATATGATGCTAGATTTCTTTATTCCTTATGCTCCTCGATCTCAACATTTTTCCTTCTTTGGGAGCCTTTAAAGTATTCACTTCACAGTTCGTAATACTTAAATCTACTATTTCCTGCCTCCTTCTCATATCCCCCCAAAAATTAAAGCCACACCGCACTCGTCTACATCTCAGGCCTCCCGGAAACAAAATGAAAAAGTGATAGCTGTGCAATTGCACATACCATTATAAAACATTTTTCTCATCATTCTGGATTCACTCCCTGAGTTTCATATTAATTCATTCTTTCATTTCGTGCAGCTCGCATGGAGGCCCTTGGTGTGGAACCGATGCTCAAAGTGTTGAGGAGGCTCGGCCTCTCGGCTGGGCCGCCAGGGGACGCGGGACACGCCGTGGCCGCTGACTTCGACCCCTTGGCTACCGTTGCCAAGTCCCAGAGAATCCTCGGACTGAGCATCTTTGTCGGTTTCTACGTATCCGAAGATCTGAGGAACACTTCACGGAACGTCATGGTGGTAAGTTACCCTCTTCGTTGTGCGGCGTATTAGGATTTCAGTCTTGTACGATAAAGCTTCCAAGTAGGTTTGAATTTTTGTATTTTAAAATATCCATATCCGTAAGATTTAAGGATTTCCCGGTGAATGCTTGTGATGTAGATTTCTCGGGTTTCCATCCTGGTGATGTTGGTGTGTTGCACCGACGTATCAACGACGTATTCTGCCATCGTCCTCAGGGTGAATCAGGGCGATGGATCACCTTCAAGACGATGGCAAACTACGGCGTCGAATTGTGGGAGCAACACACCAGCATCACCGGATGGAATGCCGAGAAATCTACATCACATATCAATAGCCTTGTCATCCGCGCCACCTACAGCACAACTGCTTTCAAAACACAAATTTAAAAAATTGTAGTTTTGTTAAAACAAAAGGACCAAACAAATGCATCGTTTTGAAATACAATGCATTCGTAGGAATAGTAAAATATTATAAAATCTTAACTGTTTGGTAATTCTTTGTTTAAATATCGTCATAAATTTTATAAAGACATTTTTAAAGTGATTAAGAGTTAAACCCTGAAGCGGGTAACTTTACGTCGGATTTCATTCTTTGTGATATTGTATCGAGAAGGTCAAGTAATAACCTATGAAGCCTCCATAATTTCATTCTATGGGAAAGAAAAACTAGTCAAGCATCGTAAACGGGGATAATGATATAATAAAAATTAGAGTATTGCTTTGCTTGCCAACTAACCAAGAGAAAAGACTGCATTAAGAACACTCAAATGAAACGACTGGTAATAAAAATAAATCAGACTAGAGCGATAGCTTGATGCTTTTTATTTCAATTTCTTTGGGGTTGAAATCGCTGGGAGAAAAAATTTGTTTGCTTTGCCTTGTTTTTAAATTTGTTCCAAACACATGAAACTGATACTTGACAGCAATTTATTATGTTATTCTTAAATTAAAAAGCTGAAAATATTGCGGGTGATACGCGTTAACAAAGCGACTTTTCCTGCTACATATTTCCTGCGCAACCACTCAAAACATAATGTATGTGGTTTCTTATACTTTCGCAGCATATTGTGCAGGGAAAGTTTAGTTGAAAATTCAACCCCCGAGTTGCACTCCTGAGGCAGCTTGCTGGGCATTATGTCGATATAGTGTTTCAACGTTCACCCGCGCAGAACAGTGCGTACCTTAAGGCATTACCTTGAGGCCATACTTTGCAGCAAATGTAAAATAAATTCTTTTTTTATCTTATAGGGAATGTTATGTAAAAAATGAACTCGTTTTCAATAAATGGGGCAGAAGATTACATGGAATGAAAATCGTGCTTTCTTCTGGAAAAATTTTCTTCTCCAAGTCCCATAGAATGAAATTATGGAGGCTCCATAGGTTATTACTTCACCTTCTCGATACAATATCACAAATAATGAAATCCGACGTAAAGTTCGAAATCTGACTTCGAAATTCTATCATCAGATTTAAACAACGTTCATGTGTGGAGCCAAAAGTGGGGACTCGAACTTAATCTGAGCAAATGCACGGCGGTACATTTCTTGCGGAGGTCGTCCAACTATCCCCATGTATATGCTGTCGATGGTGTTAACATAAAGGAGACAGATGAAGTGAAGTATCTGGGAGTTACGATAATCTCGAACCTATCGTAGGGAACACATATAAGAAATATTTGTGGCAGAGCTCTGAAGAAGCTAGGATTCGTCAAGCGTATTGTGGGAAGATTTTCGGATGAAAAAGTAAAAGGGAGGTGCTATTTCGCGCTCGCCCGGCCACACCTTGAATATTCAGCGAGCATATGGGATCCGGTGCAGAAAGACTTAATCCGGGAACTTAATAAAATACAAAGGAAAGCTGCGCGATTCGTCAAAATCTTCTACGGGCGTACAGACAGCGTTACACAGATGTTAAACGAATTAGGCTGGGAGCCGCTAGAGACTCAGAGGCTGCGCGCTAGGCATAGATTGCTTGAGCAATTGAGAATAGATATCTTTAAGAGCGACACGGAGAATATCATATTAGAACCCTACTATATTTCCAGGTCCGACAGAAACGATAAATTAAGAGAGATATTTTGCCGAACGGATAGGTATGGGAATTAGTTTTTCCCCCGAACAATAAGGAACTTTAATAAATGCTAGGCATAATTTCATTAAAGCGCTTCCTTTTTATGTGTAAACGGCTGGTGTCCTAACACCCCCCGCCCCACGCCTATTGAGGCGGCTTGCGGGGTAGTATGTCGATGTAGATGTAGATGAAGTTACCCGTTACAGGGTTTAACTCTTAATCACTTGAAAAATGACTTTATAAAATTTATGATGATATTTCAACAAATAATTACCCAACAGTTAAGATTTTATAATATTGTACTATTCCTACGAATACATTGTATTTCAAAACGATGCATTTGTTTGTTCATTTTGTTTTAACAAAACTCCAAAACGAGTTGCAAAGTATCCCATTCTACGGTACGAAAATAATCATTGCCGTGAGTAAACTTCTAAAGAGAGGATTCATTGCGTCAATTCATTCTCCAATTGATTACAGCTGGACCAGGTGTCGCCCGGATTCAACGAGCGCTACCTTCTGGACCCGGTGAGGTTCTCGACGGAGGTGCGGGAGTACCGGATCTACGTGGAGGACATGGTGAGGGTGCAGATGGTGCGGCTTCCCCAGACATCCGGGGTGCAGGCCTCGTTCAACTCGCCCGAGGTCAAGAAGGCCGCCTCGGAGTTCGCCGACGAGATATTCGCCTTCAGCACGAACCTCGCGAAGGTAACTGCAAATAAACTGAAGGTATAGAGGTAGAGAAACATGGTGGCAGTCGCCTGCATGAAGCGTAACGAGAAAAAAATTGGCATGGTAGGGTTTGGCTAAGGAGTGCAGGGGAGAGGTAAGCACATGGTAGGCAATGCTGCCAACATAACTGAATTTAATTTAAGACACATGCATCGCGTTTCGCGACAGTGTTTACGATCCAAAACAAAGCTAAATTAAAAAAAAACTGACATTGTTTGAAATCCATCTGCATGTATAACATGGGAAACATTTGGATTAAGAGTGAGGAAGAAAGTTGATGTTAATAGCAGATTGAGCATATTAACGCTGGAAACGAAGGTTTGCTACCTTGGGAACCCTCAGCAGTTGAATGTGAGGACAACCTTACTCCCCCGTGAGGAGGTTGTTCGTAAGGAATGGACTCTCCCACAAAAAAGATCATTCTGCGCAACTCCCACTATGTTTCGCTGACACTATAATGGAATGGAATATTTTTTAATGTGAACAGCAGAGACGCCCTAGCCGGAGAAAGATGTCTCCTCAGAAAAAATAATGAAGGCGGAATACATTTATGAGCCAGTCACGTACACGGGTGCAAAGACATTCGTCAAGGTGATGCAATTAGCCGAGAAAAATTTACTGGACTTGACCGAGGGAGGGGGTCCAAATGCAAACTAGATCTTCTGTTTTTCAGTCTATACTGCAGCACAGGAGGCGTTTTCATGTTTACTAAGCCACTGTCACCAAGGATTAACCCAAAATTTTCGTTATAAAACGACTATTATTTTAGACTAATAGTCATTGCGGAATAAACAAGTTATTTGGCTCGCAGTCACACGCATTGGTGCAAATCTCCGCGATAGTGGCTTAGTGAGCACGACAGCGTCTCCTGTGCTACAGTGACGAGAAAATATAGTTTGCACCGACTTATTCTCCTATTAATTGTACTTAGAACTTCTAGATGATTTGTTGATGTAACTGCCTTAAACAACTGATCGGTAATCGGGAGTTCCAGGCTCAGATCTCGGCAAGTGAAATGACTTTTATGGCAAATCACTCTGGTGGATATCTATAGAAACACTTAGCGTATGACTTGCGACGCAGTAAGACAGCAACTATAGCACGGGAAACCTTAGTTTATGTCTCATTTATTAATAAAATAATAAATTTATGTTTGTTTCAGGGAATGGGAATCGGAAAGAAGATAACATTTCGCAACCAATTTGATGATGTGCGCCTAATTATCACGTACCAGTAAAATAATAAACCGCCTTTCTTACCCGTCTGTAAGCTATAGAGTATTTTCGTAAGTGAGGTATTTTGTTGAAATTTATTATAGCGAGTAGTGTTTGGTTTCGAAATGCCACGTACGAAATACCAAGGTATAATTCCAACTAATTAATTTAATAAACAGCTTATAATATGCATTGTTTTAGCATCGAAATTGCCTAAGTCTAAACGCCCAACAATTGATTCTTCGTAGTGTGACGTCATCTCCCATACAAGCAGAAGCGAAATAGGCTAGCTGTGCGTTGAGAGTGAAATAGTATTTGCCTTTTCGAAGTTATTTCGATATTTGCTAATTAATAGCTATAGTTTCGTCCGCATGCTAAGACTACACAGTCACACAATCTCCAAATCAACAAATGGTCGACTATGGGAGATGACGTCAGAGCCTACAAAACATGGCGGACCAGTGTTTCGGCGCAATAATAATTTATTAGATTTTATTAGCTAATAAAAAATTAACGAAAAGCCTCTCGAGCGTCAGAATGAAAATTTAGCGTCTGAAGTATCGATAGATTTTTTAGATGTCACTTCCCAAAAGTGTGCAAATACTCTATTAAAAGCCGTACCTACATAAAACGGCATTTCAAATTAGCATCACCTCTCAGATTAATAAACTCGGAGAGTGGTTTATTCTGGCATATATTCCACGAGGTTATCAGATTTCGCCACAAATACGCAGCAAATCTGACCGTGTCCCACGAAATAACAATACCTTGCTCTCACCCCGCTAGCAATGCATGGCGCGGGTACAGTTAGCCATCTCTAGAGCTTACGTACTCGAAGATTATCGTGCCAAGAACTATATCTCAACAAGATCAACACATCGTTGATATGAGAAAATGCTAAACAGAAAGGCTTAAAAAAAACAGTGCAGGGGAAAACTATATTGCTTGGAGCAATCATAAATATTTCACCTCCTCAAATTACCATTTTGAGGAAACAATATCTTTCTCAGGAAATTAATTACTGATTATGTGAATTCAATTACTCGTGCAGATAAAAATAATGAGAGCACATAAGTAGCCAGCCGAATTTCTTGATTGTTATCAACCTGAGTAAACGAGTTACATCAACTTACTCCATCGTTTGGAAAAAGGTGACAATTTTTAATAGTTAATTTTCTGCATACCCTCAGTTATAGGATCTGTTGTTTTTTTTAGGCAGGTCGTGACATTTATTTATTTATTTAAGATAAAATGCATAAGTCTTCTTTGCAAGCAATCAGATTTTCACGTGCATATGGCATTGCTGTCTACCAGAAAAACGTTTTCATGAGGTTAAATTCATATGATAATAATCTAAATCTTTAAGGCGAAGAATAAATCATAATATTTGAGAAGGGTCTTCTGCGTGAGTCATTGCAGACGACTTGTATCGCAAGTGCATCAGTGTGCTTTCACGGTGGTCACCGGAAGACCAAACTTGTCGAAGCCACTCCGCAGAAGCCTTCTTTCCTATATCATTACATCGCTCTTTTAAAGTATTAGTTATCGAATAACTGCAGATTTAGTACACACAAATAAAGAGATGAACACAGATTCAGACTTTAAGATTTCATGTAACCTTGATTCCCGTTGAGTAGCATGGAAAGTCTGGCCTTTTAAACTGCAATTAGGAAACATTTTATCCACGAAGGTGACAGTTTTTCCTTTGCTCTCTTCCTTGTGTGCCAATTTTATAAGATTTAATCTCGACTCACTTCTTGGTCGACATGGATAAATAGTGTACACACTTCATATCTTCTTTGGTTGGCGAAATAGTTTATCTAAAGTTCAGTGAATTTCGATGAAAGCTCAAATCAAGGAAAAAAGAAAATGCAATAAAATCTTGGATAAAGTAAGGGAGGGGAGTACTTACATTGACGGTATTAGCGAGAATTTTCGGCTTCATTGCCGCGATGGGAAAAGAAAGTAGGAAAGATGAGTGCGTCGATGTACATTTGACGGTCAGGTGCACGCCATTTTTCCCGAGGGCAATAGTTACAATTTAAAAATAACGGCCTTTCGTAAATTCTTACCAGCGTAAAAAACAGAGGAAAGGACGTTCCAGAGGACGCAGTAATAAACCGTTAGTTTACAAACCACGGATATTCAAACGAATTTCAATTTCAAAAGTCTTTCGCAAACCATGGAAACTAGGTTGATTAGGAAAGCGAAAGATCATGGATTCGAATGAAGGCTTTCTCATAGATGACGAATTAGCCTATGAGTGAAGTTTTAATTTAGACCGTGCGATATAAGCTCAGCAATTGAAGCACCTTAAAGCCTATTTTTAATACTTGGAAATCTCCAGTACTACTTCCAGTCGAATATAACTGCCAACTCTCCACATTATCTCTCTTTTATGATATTATCATTTATATTTAATTTTTTAAATCGTGGTGCAAGTTGGCTCTCTGTTAATTAATAAACTATTATATCAGATGAATACTTCCCCAGAAATGCATATATATAAGTTTAAACTAACAAGCAATAATGAATTTTCTAGCGGCTAAAGTTTTTATGCTTCGACAAGACATTTATCGAAAGGAATAGCTCAGGAACACGTGACTTAATAACAATATTTTTTATTTGCTGTACAGATAATCACGACCTCGGAGCAGCGGAGAGACGTCAACTCCTTATTCCACGAACTCAGGGCAGTCGAGCTGCAGAATTTGACCGACGCACAAGTCGAAGAGTCGGCCACCGGCGAAGGAATGCGGGTAAGGTGAAATATTGGAAGAGATTTTGACACTGGAAAACGTTCTGCGGAAAATTCGAGGACAAAAAAAACAGAGCAGACTTATTTCACGACCTTAAGATGTATTTTCAATTTATGGTAAAATGTCATAGAGCTTTGGCCATGGAAAATTTAAATAAGCAATGCCTGCCAGATAATTACGGTGCCAACACAGTCCCTAAAGTATCCACAAGGTTCTTTCTATGTAATAGTTAGAAAGGTTTTATTTCAATCATTACAATAATACCTTGAATTAATATCATCTCCAAATTTCTTTTTTTTCCTCCAATTTTTAAATTTCTTTATATGAGTTACTCGCGTACAAAGTTCTTCATCTAATTTTTCAGTTTCCTTCGACATTTTCGTAAAAATTGTCTTTCATTCTTTTATCTAGCCATGCCTAAAGCTTTGCTAATACCTCTCCCATATGGGCTGAACTTATTCATCACTATCCAAAAACAAGTCTCGCATTACATTCAACAAGACTTTGCATATTCCTGTCTTTGAATAGTCTTTGAAACGCCATGGCACATTGGCACATGGTTTAAAGATTTTCTTTTTCGCACACACAAGAAACACATTCTTCTTAAAGATTTTGCTTCAATCCCCAGGGTATGATTCCCAATGTCAGTATGGCAGTCCAGGTGAGAAATTATATGATGTCAATGATACCCTCACAGAGATGAGAAATATATTTTTCAATAAGTCCAAAATCAATTCCTGTGAATCAACTTTACATCATGAGTAGTTTAAAAAAAACTAGCTTCCAATATATGGGAAGGAGTAGTTATCCATTGAATTAAATACATGCAGATTTAAATACTAGTGTGTTTTCAAATTTTTTGATAACTCAAATGTATTTCTTCATCAACAGATTGACTGGGTCAAGTATTTGACAAAGGTTATGGAGAACACGGACGTTAAACTAGATTTCAACAAGGACTTCCTAGTGGTGCTTGACGCAACATACCTCCAAAAGTTGGCGAATCTTCTCTCAAGGACGAAGAGGAGCACGATAAGTGAGTCGAAAACAAAATACAAAATGTTATCTGCTAGAATGTTATCAGTTCCTTTCCACTACTGCGAACGGCAAAACAATCTCGGCAAAAACGAAAAAGGAAGTTTTGATGTCTGAATTATTATCACTGAATTCTAGATCCTAGTAGTAGAGCCTTCCTCTTCAATACTGCGTTTCGTTTTAGTTATTGTATTCAGCGCTGGAGGAGAGACATAATCTTTTTTTTTACTAATTGAAGGTCTTATTTTTATGATTATTTCCCTCTCATCATTTTATTTTCTTCCATTTAGTTCGGTACTTGTGGTGGAGTATATTTTCCACGCTGGCACCGTTAACAGTCCAAGACTTCAGGGACCTTGGTTTTCGCTTCAGCCAAAGAGTATTAGGCCTCAGTCAGAGGTCACCAAGGTATGACATTCACCGAGGAAAATAGCACTCGGTAAAACATTTAATAAAAATTTTTGTTTATCATATATGAGTATTGAATGTAATACAAAAATTTTCAAATGTTTGCAATAACACGTGATCGCGATTTTAGTGAAAACCTTAGAATGGTTCGAAAATGCTTTAATGGCCGAGAAAATATTTTAAAAGTAACTAAAAATTCTCAGAATCACTCCATATTTAAAAAGTAACTCTTATATATTCACATACTCACATGCTCAATATAAAAATGCGTGCTCATAAAAACGTGCGACCAGTCAAAATACAGCATTCAAAATACACCATTCAAATATTACCAATTGACATTTGATTAACATTAACGAGAAACTGTTCAGGTTTTCCTGGTTTAGTTTCCCCGTTTTCTCACTTTTTCTTTTATTTCCACAGGTGGAAGGGATGCACGGGTAACGTTAATTCTAACTTTGGAATGGCTGTGAGTTACCTCTACGTCCAGGAATATTTCCAGGAAAAGAAAAGAGAAAAGGTACAAAATGATGCATTTATTAAACCCATTAATTACATTTGGATATCTAGTCAAAGAACAATAAATATCTACTTGAGAGTACGATTGCAACAGTGTTGCTTAAAGATGAATACGTTAGGGGCAATGCTTCAAAAGTGTTGAAACTTTTTTTTTGGGGTCTTGCATCGAGCGATATTAGGACTTAATAATCCTCTCTTCCATGCAACTCGTTGGACGAACACACACAACCATGCCCTGGGAGGTGTAAGTTTCCTACCCAGGCGGGATTCGAACCTTATAACGAATTCGACCTTTGTTTTGGCAGGCGAGGACTTAACCCCGCCGCCACCAACGGATCCATAGTGGGCATTGGATTTAAAAATAACGCACTTCGTGAGCGAAGGACGAGCTGTCCTCTTCGTTTACTCCATCGCTTTAAGCATTCTTTAAAAACATCTCTACATCTCAGAATTGCAGTTTATTCATTAACCAAGAATGTTTTTGGACCAGATTCCAATTAAAATACCTTGAAAAACAAGCAGTAGAAGTAGTCACGAGGCGAACTTTTCTAAAAGGACAAACAATAATGTTCAGGTGATTTTGATGTGCCTACCTGTTCCTGTTTTCATAGCACTTATCATTGAATAAAATAAACGATGATGGAAGATTGCGAGAAAATTATCCAGATTTATTGAAATAATCTATCTCCGTTATCTCTAGCAAAAAATGCTGTTCTGTACATCACACATAACGGCCATAGTCAGTAAACTAGTCGGTAAGACGTGACAGCTTTCCATAGACGGTCTCTTGGACATGTAAAACAATGACTCGCTTTTTTCCACTTTGCTTCAAATAAATCTGATTAAGTAGAAAATCGTAGCTCCATACGCAGTGTGTTCAAAAAATTATGCTTTATAGCTAAGAACTAAAACTTCGCTTCAACAAATTTAACGGTTATAACGGATAAATTGCCACAGGAAAAAAATCCGTTATCTCATCGCCGTATTTGCGGCAGGCATGCATATCCTAAAATTTAACAGTTTCCTGCCGCTGAGGCGAGGTACAAAATGGCGTTATGGGTAGGTTTAATTCGTGGCATGCAATGGCTTCATTTACCTATGTGCTAACGACGAGTTGGAAAGTAATCAGAGAATAGCACTACAAGTTTCTTCCAGCCGGCTGAGCAATGAAATATGGCCCTCAATCAGGAAAACTTTACTCCTCGTATCCAGTTTTTTTCATTCGCTCTCTTTTCATCTCCAGGCCCTGGAAATGGTTAACGATGTGCGACGCGCTTTCGAGGAGATCGTGAAGGAGCTCCAGTGGATGGACTCCGGGACGAAGGCGAGGACGCTGGAGAAACTGGAGGCGATGAGGCCCTTCATCGGATTCCCCGGGTGGCTGCTGAGCCCAGGGGAGCTGGAAGCCTACTACGGCGGGGTGAGTGACTTTACTACGAAGAAAACAACATTATTAACTTTGTATTATTGATTAAAGAGGCTATTGCTTAAAATCTGGGTAATTTGAGCTCTACGGCCTCTTGCAACAATTTTAAATGCAACAAGTTTTAAAAAATCTCCAATGGCGTTAATAAATTGGCACCACTCCCACACTCGACTTGTGTTGCAAGTGCCTACTCTTTTCAGTTAGCTATATGTTCTTCCAGCTTCAGTTAGCTATACTACGTATACGTAGACAATAAGTGAGAAATTTAGTCGTGAAAACAAAGTTTTTTCGTCATTTATGAAACTACATTTACTCGGCAGCACGTGAGCATCGCGTACTTTCATCCTCACTTCATGCCGTGCATAAGTCTTATAATGCATTCAAAAAAGATATGGTACTTTTACCTGTAGTACTCTCATGGCCGTAGTGCTCAAGGTATCTGATGATGTCGCCTATGCGACGAAACCGGTCGACTTGAAATAAAAATCTGTGAAAAAAGTACCATATCTTTTTTGAATTCATTAGAATGGATTTTCACAAAGTGAAGCCTGAAACCATCGAGTTTTGATAAGTCTTATACTTATTCTTCCGCTTCCATACTTATCCAGCATTCTCTTCTCTGACAACTCACTCCAGAATTCCTTTCCCTCTTCCCAACAAGTCTATTCTTAATCCTTGTCTTCAGTACCCTTATAAAATCCCATCTTGTAAATTCTGCGCTGGCCAATGCAGTCATTTACCTTACTTCCTTATTACCAAAACCATTTTCCCCAACGACACTCTCTTGATGCCCTAGCAGTGCCACCTGCTAATATGCATGCATTCCTTTCTTCTGCAAAATTTAACCAGGTTCGTTTCCTCATGGTTTTTTTTCATCCCATGACTTTCGCACTGTACCTCCGACACGCTGACAGTAGTCCCGAAACTAACTGGCTAACCAACGCCTGGTCATCCGCAGATTTTACTCACTTTATCAGCTCCCCTTCTACTTCGTTTTCACTTCAATTTCTACCCATTTTTCTCTCAAGGCTTCCTCCGAGGACACGTGAAAAAGAAGATGCAATAGCGGAGACGCTTCCGTTACTTACCTCCATATCGTGGCCCATTACGATCAACAATCCGCTACCCTGATCTAGGTCATATGCTTCATGATTATGAGAAGATTTTGAACATAAAAAAATTGTTATTTTCACTGAATTGTTGTTCCAATTAAAGTAATAAATAGTCTGGATAAAACAGAGTTTTTAAAAAACTATACTTATAATTAAAAATTCCTATAAAAACTTTTGTATAAACTTAATTAAAAATTTTGTTGGCTTTTAAGCTCACAATTTGAGTTACAATGATGAAAATGTCCACCGTTTCTTTTGTCGACTCAGGCCGAGGTGATCGAGGGGGAGCTCTTTGAAACGTACATCCGACTCTCCGAGGCTTCCCTAAGGAGGGCACTGGAGGACATCCGGAGGACTTCGGACAAGGACAGGTGGATCACGGCGGCGACCACTGTCAACGCCTTCTACTCGCCCATTCTCAATTCAGTCAGTAAGTACTCAAAAGATGGTCCATGGAAGATCACAGGGTAATTTAATAATTCCACAATTCAGAATGTGTTTTTAGCAAAATGAAGTCTCTGTCGGTGTAACCATTATAGACACAGTTAGAAACGAGCACATACGAGGAACATTTAAGGTGGCTAACATAACTGAAAAACTTAGAGAAAATCGTCTGCGTTGGTACGGACATGTCATGAGGCGTAACGAGGAACTTATGACAAAGAGTGTTATAAACATAGAACAACTCAAAAGAGGTCCAGGCCGCCCGCTGACGTCCTGGATCGGGACCATTACTAAAGGTATGAAGACAATGGACCTACAACCTGAAATGACGCAGCAATGCATTGAGTGGCGAAGAAGGACCAGGAGGGCCGACCCCTAGAAACATGGGAAATAAGTATGGAAGAAGAAGAAGTCTCTGTCGGTAGAATACGACCACTTTTTTCATAAAGGTCCAATATATTTGAAGCAAAGGCTTCCGCAGTGACTTGAAGAACTGGATCCCATTTTTCAGGTTGAACAGCGTGCGTCAGCTTTATGTTGACAAAAGTTTTCCCCTCCGTTACAGGAGGCGTTTTCAGGTCGGACTGGAGGTGTCGTTCTTTGGTTTCGAACCGGATCACAGTGACAAGTTAGTGTGACTCCAAAATGCCTACTCAATTCGGTTCTGCGTTTCTATTGGTTATGGTATTGAATAGCCTTTTCTTTGTTGTTGCCAGTGAATATCCATCCTCTCTGTTGAAGTTTTCTGGTGTCTACATAATTTCAATGACCTCACGAATCACCCTTGGGAAGTATCTTCTTTCCTCCACGATCACCCTTGTGTTTTGTAAGCCAATGTTGTGGCCAGGTTCCGACCAGACATGTAGTCCGTTGGTACAGTAAATTGTGGCTGTCACTAAATACGAAAAAGACTCGGGCTATAAAATTTACGGGGCCAAATGTAGAGACGCCAAGGTGATGCTGTATTAGAATCAAGGAAGAACCGATTGACTGATAAGAGATAGTAACCTACTTGGGTAATAACATTGGACAGTAAACTTAACTTTAAATATCACGTAGATAAGATAATAGGACAAGAATTTGGGGCAAGATCGGGAATAACTCCGATACTAGTAAATGAAGCAACACCCCTAAGTGCAATAAAAATAATATCTGACACTTATATAAGAACAAAATTACTATATGCCATACCTGTCTGGGCTGGTCTATTAAACAAAAGTCTAATACTAAGATTAGAAGTGATAGAAAGAAAAATAATAAAGTCCATATTTCAAATCCCCTACTAAGTCGACAATGAAAAACTGTACCAAAAAACAGGCATCGCAACATTAAAATCAATAATTAAAGATCAGGTCAAAAACTACTTCCAAAAATAAAAAAAGTAAATTAGATAAGATGAAAGAGCTCGGTGATTGTATTGTAAAAGAAACTGATAAGTATAAGAGGCCTAAAAGGGCACTTACCGTGTAAAAGGCAATGGGAGCCTTATGAATTAGGGAAAAAAAGAAGCAGGGCACAGAGCAAAAGCACAACAAAGAGCAATCTCTGAATAAAGATCTGCATGGCGGCATCATGGACCACTTCAAGACCAGACATGTTCGGCGATTGGCTTTTTCCGTACTCTCTCGTTTTCCTTGATTCTAACTTGTACTGCTCGAATTGATCAGATTTTTTGGTGCACCACTAACTTGTCATTATAATCCGGCTGCGATCCAACGAACAGCATCTCAAGTTCGACCTGAAGACGCCTCCTGTAACCGAGGGGAAAACTTTTTGTCATCATAACGCTGACGCACACAGCTGAGCCCGAAACATGGGATCAAGGTTCAATATGCATGCAATCATTTTGACTAATCTTCAAAAGAGTGGTTGATTTCGACTTCAAGAGGTCGATTGCTGGGAGTCAATGCAGACGCGACCGTCGACTGATGTTGATGGAAAAATTACTGATATCATGGGCACAAAAGGGCATGCATGTGTCAGCAAGTCATTTTTTAAACCTTTATGCATGTGTCTCATAAAGCATTACACGCATGCTACAACCATATTAAGTATTTAAAATGGAAAAATGCAAATTAGGAGTCTTGCTGTTTAGTTTTGAGTGAACAGAAATTAGGGGATTGATTTTCAAAAGAATCCCGCCCAACGATTGCTATCGGATATAATACATTAGTAAACCATACCGGGCACAAGAATTATAAACAGAAACTTTAATTTATTAGGCACTGAATAAACAAAACTTCTTCAATAGCCTTTGGTGATTTTTTACTTTCGCAAATCATTCCAGCTATCAGTATCTCTTAAACGTAATCCATATTTGTTCTGAAGACATAACACCATAAAAAAGAACAGAAAAAATTAATACCAGTTCAAAGAATCCTGTTTTCTCCCCAGTTATAACACTACGGAATAGATAGGGTGAGATATGGAAATGGTGCAATAGTTAATTAAACTCTCATCTTCCTTTGGATAGTAGCTTAATATTTTCATGGGATAAAAATATGAAAATTGACCCAAACATTGCAAAAGTACCGTTTGATTTGAACAAAAAAGTCATTTACCTGTATCTAAAATGTATGTGACAACAAAATAATAATTTTTTCTACAACTTCCTCAGCTTTCCCTGCTGGTATTCTACAGCCACCCTTCTATGGACTAGGCCTGGAGTAAGTATGGCATTATATTCCATTAATTTAAAAATAATGAGAACAAAAATACTGAAAATTCAAACGAAAAAATGCTTGCGTCGACAATATATGCTGTTTCTCTGGTTATTTAATCTAACGATTGGTTATATAAATGGTTTTAATCGAAAAATTTTGCTGATTTAAGTATTGCTAATAGTTAATGAAGAATTTCCCCAGCAGAAATTGGAAGAACGAATACCATTCTCATAAGACAACCAAAAGCATTTTTTCAAGTTTATAATTTATTAATAATCTTAACTTCAAAACTAGATCCAAATTATAATAATCACAGACTTTAATCAACTCTTTTCAGTGATTTTAGCATTTATCACAGAGGCCCAAAGATTTCTTTGGTGAAAGATTAGAATAATAATTGCTACTCTCAAAATATTAACAGAAGCATTTGATAAAATTAGAACAAGAAATCATTTCAAGGAATTAATAAGAGATGTTTGCTTTGAAAATACCCCAGTTTATACACGAGAAACATTTATCAATTGTAGTACAACTCCCATGACGGTCAAAGACCGTATTTATTACAGGAGAAAGCATGGATGAAGATGACTCTCTAAGTAACATTATTTTTTTCCACCCACAGGTCTTTAAACTACGGGGCCATAGGCGCCATCATGGGACACGAGTTGACACATGGTTTCGATGATCAAGGTACGGAGGTATTTTTGACTCGGGAGGAAAAACTGCTGAAATGGGTGGATGCTCAACTGAGATAACGAAGCTCGCAAGACTCATGAAACCTGTTTTGCGCTGCGCACTTATCAGTGATATATATCTCTTCCAGTTTTACTTCCTGTTGACGTTTCTTTGGAGGCGTCACACCTTTTTGGACAGGAAATCGCTTATATCAACAGTGTACGCTAAACTTGAAGACCACCTAAGATGCGTGTTATCTCCTATTATTTCAAATATTGCGTAAATCCAGGGAAGACTGAGTTATCGTATCTGTACTTCCCCGGAATCTGGAAAATTCAATACCACCCTACAAATTAAATGTCCGTTATGCTCGACGGTTTTGAATATGCTAAAAAATAAATGCCAAACATCTGATTTATCCAGATATCGATGAACGAATTAGGTACAATTATCAAAGCATGGATGATCAGAGCAAATAGTTAGCAACTGGAAAAGATATCCATGACTCCATTAGCACATACAAAGGCAATCATCACTGAGCACATATTTATGTATTAAGTCAAGAAGTTGACTGGAAATACAACTCTTCGGTGTGATTGAGGAAACACATTCGCAAATCAGGAACATAAGCGGTAACTACTTCAAATTTGTGCGATCGCAATGATTGGAAAATCACTTCAAAGTTTACCACGAATAGCCGATTTTCATTTTCTTCATACGATCTTTCCCATAAGAGGAAAAATTTTGAATTTGTCATTATGTACTCGAATTGTGTAGGTTTCTGATAAGATTCGACTAGGAATAAACTCAGTTGCAATAAAATTCGGCCACTATGAAATGCACCGCAGGAATTGTAGCCAATCACTCGGAGGGCCTGGGTGCGGATAACAATGGGGAAATATTAATATAAAATTAGAACTCTGCTTGGTTGCAATAAGGTGAATCTTCAGCCACAGTAACATGTCCGTCGGGTAGGCATTACCGGAACCTTGTCCCCGTGCCGTCTTTTGTGAAGCGGGAAACATGATAGCGGCGAACTTCTCCAGTTTTACTCCCTCCCACTGCTTTCCTATCTATATATATTAATTTTGTAGCGTGTCCATCAGTCATTCTGAATCCATTTTGTTTATATCTCTCTCAAGTTTTCAGCTAGAGAAATGAGGTTTGGTGAATTAAGTGTGGATTGTCTGTCTGTATGATTTGGTAGTATATTTGGTTTGGTTAGTGGCAAATTTTGGGGTTGTTTTTACCCCAATATTGTTAACATTGACACCCATAAGAAAAGCATTGAATTCGGTGCAGGCGTTTCTTCATTTGCTTTTTTAAATTACTTGAACTCAAGATATTGGATGGAGATTTGCATCATAGAACGCATAAAAGAATGTAGTATTTAATTCCTTCATTCAATTTTCTTATACGCTTCGTTTTTGTCCAGGTACTGCGTTTTTATCTCGAAATTCATCAATTTTCTTCCTTCTCAACAATAGATATTTCCTTGGCATTTAATAGCGATTTTATGAATGGCTATTCACTCCTGCATCCTTTAAAGGCCAGGTTCAATGACTAATTTGATAGTGGTAGCCAAACGCCTACAGTTCCCCGTTCGCCTTGCCTTCTCAATGACATGAACAAGGGTCGATCGCTTCAAGTGCGTGGATTAAATCTGGAAAATCCATGCTTTTCGCGTGGTCAATTATATGTTGCATGCTCACGAGTGGGACAGATCAGTAATGCTAAATTCAACACCACCTGATGAACACAACGCTTGCCTCAAGGCGTCGCATCTTTGGAAATATGTACCGAAACTCACGTTAACGACCAATATACGCGTAAATTAGCGTAATGTGTTAACCATATTTTCAACACAGCTGTTGGACAGCGGTAATGAAAAAGTACCAGTTGATGCCGAGACAAAAAATATTTCAATTCCATTGAACTTTTATACCAATGTTCCATCGATCGAACAATCATTTCAGAAAGTTTTTCCACAAGTTGTCACCAATTACAAAAATCACCGATGGCTTTGAGAACGCGCTATTTTGGTAGCAATAAACACCGACGTCAATGCAATCAACTACGCCATCCACGAACGAATTTCGGGCGATTATGTTACCTACAAATCGATTGACAGTGTCATGAATGCGGACGAGATTTTGAGGTATTCAATTGAGTTTTTAAATTCGTGGGATATTTCTGGTGTACCAACGCACAAATTGTCACTCAAACTCGGCGAACCAATCATTCTTTTGCGCAACATTAATGCACCACGAATGTGCAATGGAACCAGGCTGACTGTCAAACCACTGATACCAAACGTCATCGAAGTGACAATTCTGAATGGCAATTCAAAAGGAGAAGATGTGCTTATTCCACGTATTCCCATCATTCCCACCGACATGCCATTTGATTTCAAACGACTACAGTTCCCCGTTCGCCTTGCTTTCTCAATGGCAATCAACAATGCACAAGAAAAATCGCTTCAATTGGGCCCCGCCGGCGAACGCGCCTCAAGTTCGCGCCACCTTATTTCTCTCTCAAGTTTGCATGGGATGGGAAGGCTTAAAACAATGGAATTGCTGTTTTGGGGAAGAAAAATTATTCTGAATGTTTTTTCATTTTCAGGAAACATATACACTCATTTAGCCACATTTCCTACTGCTTCCACTTGAGTAGTGCCAAAAAAAAACACCAAGTTCACTTCAAGAGCACACCAGACAGAGACTGCCTGAAAAGCAGGCAGCAGGTCTGCTAGTTATAATTAAATACTTCTATAATAATACCTTTCCTTCCGGTCATACTTTCCGATATGTGCGCGAATTAGTTGAAATAGATGATAGCAGCTGCGGAACCAATACTGAGAGATATTTGAAGGTGGGAAGTTCTAGGACTTTGTAAGGCAGATGCGCTGTAATATTAAAACATGTAGATTGAAATTAAGAGCAATGCAAATTTCGCCAATCTCAGGTTCAAACCTGAATTATGAGCGATGCCATAACTCGATCATTACCGAGCTATTCCGTGTAAAGTTGAAGCGTTTCTATATTGATGCCGAGATAATACGTCAGACTCTCAATTTGTTAAATTTAATGCAATCCATGGAGAGCTATTCAATTTCCATGACCATCCGATCAGGTGACCTTACGCCAATGCAGTAAATAAATATTTTCAGCAACTTGAATTTTCCAATTTATTTAATCTAGTTTAAAAATAGACAAATCAAAATGTTTCCCTTTTTTGTAAAAACATACAAGTTATTTACACAACAAGTGTAGTACTCATGCTCGTAAAAAATTAGTTGGTTGCTATAAATATTTTTTTGTGTGCCATTAGTTTCAGTGTTATTTGTATTTTCAGGATTGTTTAGTTTGAGTCAAATTAGTTATAATTATTGTGTTGTTGTCAGTACTGCCATTTGACATGGAAATTCTACCAAATTCCAGAACTAATTTTTAAAATTATTTATCGGAAAATCTTTCGGGGAATAGAACCCGGAATATCTTATTAAAGTTTAAAATAGTTTTCTCTCCACGTAACAAGCGAGATGAAAACGACTATTATTAATAGAGAAAGTATTTTTTTCTTAAAGGAAAACTGGTTTGTGAAATTTCCTCGCACACATTTTTTTATTTTGTGAACGACCACAAATCTATCTTGTTTTCTAAATTTCCAGATTTATATTTCACAATTCAAATATTTTTGAATGCATATTATTACAAATATATTCACTTTTGGAAACGTAGACTCAAGATTAGTTTTCCACATTGCACCCTTTTGATAGCTTGCAACGTGTCGCTTAAGCCCGTTTCACACACGATGCTTGATCCAGCACAAGACCAAGTATATGCTAGCTGGTACTTGATATTGAGGACGGAACCCAGTACGATACAAACCGTGATAGAAGGTTCTACACGATCATTGAACTTGTGCTTGCGATGAAGCTGTTCTGTCGCTTACTGTTAAAAGAAAATGGAGATTTTCCATGAAAGAAGGAGATTTTTGGCTGCTGCAGTAATAGCAGGGATTGTCGCGACATTTTCACCGCCAAAGAGTGCGTAACACCCGCGATAAAAGTGAGGCGCCGATTTAAAAAAAAGTGAAGATCGCACTGCGACTGTAAAAGCTAACGTGATCGGTCGACGGCTACTAGGTCATACTGGGAGCTAGTAGCAAACTAGTGCCGCATCAATTACGAATCAAGTAGCCCAGCGAGTATAATAGCTATGATTCTCGTTAGCCAGCATGCTGGTTCTATATCACACGGTACTGGAAAGCTATCTCGCTAGCGAGTATTCTCGACCTTGTGCTGGATCAAGTATCGT
Organism: Pyrrhosoma nymphula; assembly: GCA_963573305.1. Lineage (NCBI taxonomy): Eukaryota > Metazoa > Arthropoda > Insecta > Odonata > Coenagrionidae > Pyrrhosoma > Pyrrhosoma nymphula. The sequence continues at coordinate 129,472,500 of OY754335.1, read as the reverse complement.
GTGAAACGGGCTTTAGATGAATATGGAGAAACATTTTGCATGAAATGGTATTCACAACATGGGGCATTGGAAAAAATTCAAGCATGACGTGACTTTATATACGAAAGCAGTGGATGTAGTTGGATTCTCCAAGTCCATAAAAATCAATCATTCATTTGATAACATAACGGCATACCTGTATACAAGGTTAACAAAAGTATTTTTGTTTTATTTTCAGGACGCAGATACGACAAAGATGGCAACCTGAGGATGTGGTGGAGTCGAGAAACTTTACAGGAATACGAGAAGAGGGTCAAGTGCATTGTTGACCAGTACGGCGCTTTCCCAGTCAAGCAGCTGGGAGGAAATTTCACGGTAAAAAGAGATGAAAACCAAACCATCACCTCAAAAACTACAATATAATTAATGGCATTTCACTGGCTTATTCTATAATATTAATGGCTTCACAATTTTCTATTTTGTCTCTCTTGCATTTGAAAAATAGAAAACTTGAACTACCGGAGACGCTACATTATTCGAAGACATTCCCAATTTCCACGAAACTCATTCACGATGGGAAGAATTATTTACTTTACATTCAAGTCTTTGAGAAAGAAAATTTCGTCTGGGTCCATAATTTTAAATTCACCCCATCCATTAAATAATAGGGACTACGGCCTATCAGTGGACAAGGTATGCCACAAAATAATGAGCACTATTGAATGAAATATTTAAGTGGGACAGAGCATATCAATGTATTAGATGCAGGGTACAAATAATTTTAAAAATTACCTAAGTCTGTTGCCAATGACCAAGTTTTACGTCATATATAAACAAAACTATTTATAATCTTCTAATTCGTTAAAAAACTACTCGCTCACTATTAAAATTTTCCAATTAACTCTATTTTACGAAGATTATCATTCGATAAAACTGGTTCCATTGCCGCAGAATCATTAGCAACCGTATCGACAGAACATTTGTATAATAATGATGGAAAATGTTAGCAAAATCAAAGGATATTAATAAATGGAGAAGAGATCAGATGAACTTCCATCATTGCCAGTTTTTCGTAATTTCAGTACCATGAGGTTTGCAGAAACATGGAATCAAACAATCGATTTCTAAATTAACCAACTTAACAGAGTTTTTCCCACCTCTCTTCCATTGGTTAGGTGAACGGTGTTAACACGCAAGGTGAGAACATTGCGGACAATGGCGGTCTGCGAGAGGCTTTGCGGGCTTACCGGAAATTCCGTGAGCGTAACCCTCAGGAACCACTGCTTCCGGGACTGGCGGAATACTCTCACGATCAGCTCTTCTTCCTCGGATTTGCTCACGTAAGTATTCACCACAGGGATAGATATTCTCACCAACACGGGCTGAACCTATGAATGAACAATAAACCAAAACTAACATGCAGGTAAATTCTCGACTAATTCTTTGGTGACTAATATTCAATTGAGTTAAATTTATTTATTTAATTAAGTCCATCACAAGAACAGCCACCAGGCCTTTTACATTGGGCATATTAAAATAAATACATTAATACAGGTAAATTATGCATAACAAAAAATGGAGGTAACAAAAGCAACTATGCATAGCCAAATGACATTCATTTGCCAATTCATGGGATGAATCTAGTTGTAAGTGGTAGGGTTTTTGTGCTTTTAGTGAGGAGGTAAAGATGCTGTTGGGAGAGAAGAGGTCAAGGGAAGGATACTTGCTGGAGAGGGATTTAAAAAGGGATGGGATTCGGTGGAAAAGGGATCTTTTGGAAACGGATAGGCAGAACTAGGGTGTGCGAATAAGACTAGTGTTTTGAGTGGAACGAGATGGGACACGTAGTGAGAAGAATATAAGGAGTTCAGGGGATCGGAAGGAACCATTTAAGATATGGTGAAGGAACTTCATAATAAGAACTCAGATATTACAATTTTCCGCAGATAAAAAAGGAAGGAACTTCATGTCGGAAATCCGTCTGCGGAGGTTGGGCTTATTTTTGATCGCGTTAGAATGAAAATATTTCAAACGTTTCATCCACAAAATTTTACTACAATTAATAGAAAAAAAATTATAACATTTACAGTATTTCCATACTGCCTTACATTCCAAGATGTGGTTTCATCAGAGCAAAGTAACATCCCTCTTTCACTTTTTCACCTGAGGATCTTGCTTCAATACGCTTGAAAGGACGTAGTATTTTCAAAGAAGTACTCCAAATGTGTTTTCCCCATGATAAATCTCAATTCATTAGCAGTTTACAATCCAAAATGATTCCTTGGTACCTATTTGACTACATCTGATACATTTATATTTAGGTAAAGGTGAGATTCCCCACAATATAAATTTGGCGTTGTTGTGATTTCTTCCGTGATAAATGTATTACAGATAATTTAATACTTTTAAGTTTGAACGCCCTATAAACACTACTGAATATTCAAATTATACGGCTTACCAAGAGCTAAATCGATAATATTAATGAGGAACAAGAGAGGGGCGATCACACTTCCCTGTGGGACGCTGAATGTCCCCCTGACCACGCCGGAACTGATTCCATCAATTACTATATTTTGTTTGGGTTTAGTTAGGAAGTTTCGGATGGAGTCCACTATTTTGTCGTTTGATTCTCACGGATGCTGTATTAACATCACGTTTATAGAGATAAACTATGCCAAATGCTTTCTTGAGTTCCAAAAATAACAAACTTGCTTTTTATCCATCAGCTTTATCCATGGGTACGGAGTAATAGCCCAATTCTGGGGTTTATGTTCCAAGTATGAACTGACTGGTACTCTCTTCCCTTTTCCAGATGTGGTGCGGGCACGCGACCAACGGTGCCTTGAGGTCCAGGGTGGTGAACGGGGTGCACGCTCCGAACCGCTTCCGCGTCATCGGCACGCTGTCCAACATGAAAGAGTTCTCGGAGGCTTGGGGTTGCCCGGCGGGCAGTCCCATGAACCCAACCAACAAGTGCATCCTCTGGTGATACGACCACGGTGCGCGACACGCTTTGATTGTTCTAAGTCATTGATTTCGAACATCCTTGAGATTATATCGGAGTGGGAGGGTGCATCTCATGGAGAGCTGAACGCTGTAGAAAATGGAAGTCCACCATGAAAGAAGATCTTCAGAAAATGTGATAAGTGAATAACAGGCCACGCAAAAAAACTTGAAAGCCCAGTGGACGATACTAACAAAAGATGAATATAATTTTCTATATGAGGTTTAAAAACAAGTACAGGTGTCGTACAGCACGGTGGCGATCACCGGCAGTGAGCATGAGATCAGGGAGGCAGACGATCATCTCAGGCTGAATGTACCAACATCGGTCACTTTTTCCCACCTCTATCATATGATCTCCTTTTCATGGCGTCAAGTTAAAGTAAGGCCAGAGCCACCAAACACTGCGTTGTATATGTTGATTTTGTGTCACTATTTGACGAAAACCCTTAACAAGTGCCTTCTTCGCTAGGTTTTGAATGTGCCTCATTTTACCGGCGGATACGAACCGATGAAGCGGAAGAAAAATCTTGGACCAAATCATTATGGCCGCTTTAGGTGATAAGTAGTGTCCTTCATCCCATCTCTGATTCCTATCCAAACTCTTAACTACATCCGTGACGTCAAATCCAGCACATCCGAATTTGGATAACTATCGCGAGACCCAACGAAACTCCTAAAGGGCTAAAATGCGAAGTTTGGGTTTGTGGCCCATATATAAACCGAGAGTGGACGACTGAGCATCATACAGCAATGCACTAATCGACGTTTTCTACCTGATGAGAGGAATACTAATTCAGCCATTGTGATATGCGTTCTGAAATGAAGACAGTGCAGCGCTAAGCATCTTCAACATCACTCCATTTATTAGTGAAACTAAATTATTTGGTCCCCTAAATGACTGAAGGTATTTTATGATTATTCTCAAGTTTACATTTTACAATCTGCGCTACGAACGAGTGCAAACGGAACAGCATAAAATGAAACGAATGTTTTAAGCAAACAAGCCAACCGCAGGAAGTTGAATTTTCCAAATTACGAAAAGATACATGATAATTATTTCATCCCAAATCTTCCAAAAGAATATTAATTTCGGAATTTGAACAAAACTGTCATTATAACAAACATAAATCGTTTGAGAAATAAAAAAAACATTGCACAAAATATGTTGGACATCGACTTCGATCGTAAAATATCATTTGACATTTTTTTCCTTAAACCTCAGTGACTCTCCTCCAGTTCAATGCACCAATCTACATATCGGTCTATTTGTTTTACTTCCCTTAACATTTCCCAGTGGTTTTGGGGGTGACCCGGGTGTATCATTAAGAACATTGGTAATTCAGTCGCAAATGCCCTTAAGGAATCACAACACAAACCAAGATTCAATCCGTATCTTAAAACAATTCCTCTTATCCGGCTCTAAAGTTGGACACATATTTACTAACAATGTTTTTTTGACTTTGGAGTACTTGCTTCCATTCCATATATCCCATACTTCCTATTAGGAGTTTGCTTTTTAAGAAGTCACTAGGAAATACAGCATAATGTCTAAGCATATCTATTCGTGCAATTATAAAAAATGGGACCAGACGTAAATGTCTCTGGAAGACTATTCCAATCTCTCTATCAAAGGTAGTTTAATATATTTTGTTACGAATTCTTAACATTAAATGTTATTCCAATTGACAAGTTCACAAACATTTACCTCAATCGATAGGAAATGAATCTCTGATTCTCTGATGTATCTTTAAAGATTCTATGAATTGCAAAACCACTGTTAATGATAGCTTCAAATACCTATAAAATAATAAGGAAAAGGGAGGACAATCAGCCTTTTTACTGATTGTTTATATTCAATTAATGCTTCCATCTCTACATAACCATGAAACATCATGGTCACCACAGATATCCCAAGCAGATTTTTGCGAAGGCACACCCAGGGAAACGACGTATCTATACTTATTGTGCTCTGAGGACCACTTGATTTTAGCCGTAGGAATGCGAAAGCTATAATCATTGAAGTGAATACTTTTTTTACAATTAATTAGTTGCGCATTTATGAGTAACTTTTACGGTCATAATTTGTTGATATTAATAAATATACAAGATGTATATTTTTGTTATGTTGATTTTTGGATTGTTTTTTTGTTATATGTGTTTTTGTGATGTAATTAGTTACCATCTCGTTTCTTTGAACGAGACAAGTGCTTCCAAACAGAAGACGAGCCGCTAGTACTAGTGATAATGAAACTAAAGCTTCTTTAATGTTAAAAGACGCAGTAGCATTGTAGACTAAATGGCATTTTTTAATGAGAAAAACATAGGGCCAAGAAAAAACTTGAGGCATAAAATTCTGTTAGTAGCAAAAATGAGAATGCAATAAAAGTTTCTGAGCTCAATGTTGTTGTGTGTTCATTAGAAGTACCTAGTACTCCTACATTATTTTGCAGTCGTCCGTTAAAAAAAAGTATCTATCACTCGTACCTAAGATAGTTTGAACGAGAAAACATTTCACATAAAGTTCATTGTATTTGGCCACTTTATGAAGAAAATTATTTAATCTTTCAAATTATTCCAAAATATAAGCCACTTTCCGCATTAATTTTGGAGAGGTACATTTTACAAAAACAGAAGCAACGGGAACTGGTACGGATGTGAACTCCAGAGTGACATTATTAAAAATAAAATGACCAAGTTTTGGCGCAAATATCGTGTCAGAAATGTAAATGTGTCTTGCTCAAACAAATAATTAAAATTGAAGCCTCAAATGTGTATATTAAGGGAATCAATGAGAAGTTGTAAAACAAAGTTTTTGAATCACTTATATTATTTAATCCACACCAAGCTTCCTTGAGCTACTTAAAAACAAAAAAAAATTAAAATGAAACAATATTAATCTCGCTCCAACTACCTTGAGATCTTCGTATCTATTAAATAATCCATCAAAAACAATCTGATGTTTGAAAAAACGTGTGGGAATCCACCCTGACAAAATTATCTGTCTTGCGCGGTGCACTACACAATGTTGGTGAAACTGAATGACATACCTGCCCGATAATTGGTAGGTCCAGGTCGTGAAAAGCACTATTTTGAGTTAACTCGGGATGGTAAATGTAGTGCTGTTATTGACCAATATTGACCAATATTCCTTCACAAACCACTCCTCAACTATCGAGCCTTGCTGCTTGTTTTACCTGGGAAAATTTAATTTTTTAATCTTAAGGTAAGTTAAGCATTTTATGACTTACAAAATAGTTTTTAAAAACTAAACATGCATTGTATTGCTGTCTAAATACTTTAAAACGAGTTTTCTCCGACATTGTAAAATGATTAAGGACCAAGTTACTGCGCCAATAAATTTTTATAATGTGTTGCTGCCCTACATTTCAAAGTATATTAAATAAGCACGTTATCCTCAAAATTCTCTTCGATGGACTTGGTCCACTTTAACACTGAGCCCTCTTTGCTATCTTTTTTATGACGAAATGGCTTACGGTGCACTGTTTTTTGGAATTAGCTCCAATAGTAGAGTGAATTTGATGAAAATAGTTTGCGATGACATTTAATTGCCAACCCCACATGGAAGTGGGATAAAGGCAAAGTGAAGGAAGAAGAAATTTACGTTGACATTTAATTCTGTAGCGAGTTGAGTTTAAACCCATTAATGATTGATGTTATTTCTGGAGCTTTGGTCTATTATTTTTTCAATTAAAAAACCTCCAATTCGCCAACGTTTCGCTCCTTTATGTAGGCTTCATCAGGGCTAAAAATACAATATATAAGTCATACATGAACAAATGTGCTTGAATATACATAAATATTGTTAACAGATTTTCAGTATATACCTTTAGGTGACATTTCACGAGGAGAGTCAAAGGTTTATCATAGTTAGTTTCCAATACTTATCCCTGATGAAGCCTAAATAAAGGGGCGTAACGTTGGCGAATTGGTGGTTTTTTAATTGAAAAAATAATAGACCAAAGCTCCAGAAATAACATCAATCATAATCAAGTGGTCAAGATTATATACATATACAAGTTAAGCCCATTAATGCCCGATGAAAAATATTTTTTACATACCTTCAGATGTAAATGCGTCTCTACTGAGATACCTTTCCCAGGAAAATATAAAAAATAACAGATAATACAAGCAGAACAATATTTTTTGCTGAAACCCAACCGTAAATTAATCTGTCACTTGCATTATTTATTTTTTAAATGCCATCTCTTACGAATCAGGGTGAATTAAATACAATAATGGTCTCAAAATACAAGACTTCAAACCGTCAGATACTATTACTGCGTTGTATCTCATACTACACTACATGATAATGGAAATGGCATAGGCCCTAAAAATTAAAAAGTGAAATAATTACCAACGGCGGAATAAGAATGAATTCTTAAACAATCGAAGTATATGGCGACGTATGTTACCAATGAGCTTAATCAGTTTATTCAACTCGCAAAAAGGGACAGGAAGCATGCACGCCAATAAAATATAAACTACTTTATTCTACGTAAGACGTTCAACATACGAACATTTCCATCTAAAAATTCGTATTTTTCCAAAAGGGTCTTCTGTTTATCAAATAAGTTGCTTATATTGAACATTCACACTTGCAAAGAGAAATTCTTACTCTTCCGTATATTTTGGGGGAAAACTTTACCATGAATTTAAAGAATATTCAAAATTATTTGCCTTGTGAACTATTCCCGCATTCTCTAAAATACACTGGAGATGGAAGAGTAAATTTGAGACAAGTTTCCCTCAGAAGCAGTTATTACAAATAACTCAAATTGATCCCGGGAACTTTGTTTAATGACCGGTCATACACCAGACGTAGCGGGGTTGATCCTGAGAGGACATGCATGCCAGTACTTTAACGCCAGGGACGAGTGTCACCACTATGGAAAAGTAACGTAATGAGGAATTACTTCTTCTATAGATAGATTGCATGTTACATGATATGTTCCAAGATAGGAAGTAATTAGTGTACGGCCAGTGCACATGGATTTTGGTGCCAAGTCAAGTTCCACAAATTTATTATAATTTACACAACTTTTTTTAACAACTAAATTTTAATTGTTTTAAGGGCTAAGGTATGCAAATTACTTTAGAAAAAGAGCACTCTTGCAAGATTTCGGGATTATTTTCGGATAAATATATCAAATTGTGTTAATAATAGGGCCAAGGGACTGAGTCCAAATCTTGCATTCGTAACTTAAGATATAGCCTTGCGATACACATCCATGTAATGCATATTAGTCGTCATTGGCCTCGCACTTACTGTACCACCAAACATTCGTAATTTTTTGTATGCTGATTGACGGCCAGTCGTCATGTGGTAAACTAAAAATGTTTAAATAATTCGCAAACAAATATTTATAAAACTCCGTGCACTCGTCAGTAATTTATTGTGAGCCTCGTAACTTAAGAAGATTATCTAATTAACCATTATGAAATTAGTACAAAGTAAGAACAAAGTAAGAACAAAACTTAGTAACTGGAAAAGTATAAGATGAAATTGCAGATAACATTTAATTTACGAAGCCCCGCTGAATCCGTAACTTTTATATGATCTAATAACAAACTATTATTAAATGATTATTATCGGAATTTTGTATTACGATTGGAAGATTTTTTACGTGAGAGCTTGCAAAGCGCTGTTCACAATGTAAAGTAGAGCATCTACGCAAAATCTCATTGACGCATTATTCATATTATCGTATGTTTAGGGCAGTATACGCTGTAATCCCCGAGATAGTAGGTATAGCTTCTAAAAGTAGACTGAGACTTGAAGCTCGGAGTTGCCAAGGGCAAAGCAACAGATAAGATAGAAATAATCTATCCTATAACTGATTCGCTAGAAGAGCCTCAATCCTCGAGAAGAACGATTACATCGGGGACTGACGGCGGAAATACATTGATATCATCATCATTCGCGGTGCGATGCTGGCCTCCATTCGAGGTTTTATTTATAAGTATATCAATTACGAGTTCGCATTTGTTCATTTACATCACTACCTGTTTCTTTTGACGTACTCCAGACTTGAACTCCTTCCTTCAATGCTTCCGACTCGAGCTCTCTTACCTCCAAGTTCACTTAATACTTGGATGTTGACTTAATCGAGAAGTAATGAGATCTGAATATGCATCGCTACCAGTAGGGAAACCCTTCTTATAGGATACTAATTCCAAATATTTTTATTCCGTATTCCCAAATTCCGTAATTTCCAAAAAAAATTGAAATAATAAATGTACTAAAAATTTTGACAGTTAACTAAAAAAATATGTCTGCCTGTCAAATTTGGAAGCAAGGAAGACTCTGATGAAATTATGGGCTAAATTAGGAGAAATATATGTACCAATTTTTCCAAGCACCTTTTGGGAATAAATGAAAAGTCGTCTAGTTGAATAACAAACTAAGCGTGAGAATTATTTATCGTGGATGACCTGCCCTTTAAATAGCAATCTATACAGTGTCCCATTGATCGTGTGTCATTTATAACCCTTAATTTCAGACACTTTCTTTCGTGCCACATCGATGAAATTTGGTACCTAGGTAGAGAAAGGTCGTAAGTTTTGTTAGGTACAAGCAAAATTTTATAAATATGACCTTCTGACACCATAAATAGTGTCCAACAAAAAATCCCAAATTTGCCTTATGGGCTTCCAATGTTAAATTTTTCGAAATACAAAAAAGACAGAATTTCTTTGCGAAACTTTCAATTTTGAGGTTTTTGGGCACAAGAAACACGATGGAATAACTTCCGAGTTCGAAATTGTAACCGTGACCTCTGAAAGGGCACAGTCAAGGTCATAGGGGTGACGAAAAGCGAATCGCCGCTACAAACCAGTCGAATCATAAGTTTAAAAATGTGCTAAGATCGATGGTAAGGTCTTCAGATCCCTCTTGTCATCCCCTGACCTTCAAGGGTCACTCAGAGGTCACCGGGGGAAAATGAATCGGTGCTACAAACGTATCGAATCATATGATTAAAAACACAAACTCACTGACTCAGGAACGCTGTAAGATGGAGCTACAGTCACTTAAACCTTAAAATGCCGTTATTAAACTTCTTACAAGATATATCATACAAGAGAGAATCATATCTGATTTGGCTCCGACTCAGACAACGCTCCCTTTCATCTTGTGACGACGACATTGTCCAGTGATTCCGGCATATACTATTACACCCTCAGCAAGGACCACTGCTCAACGATAATCGTCAAGTCACACGCAATGTGAGACATAAACGGAGAGAATGTAATTATTTGAGTGTCCCTGGGAATAAACTCATGATATCAATTGTCATTTAATTTCAATATCTTCCTTGAATAAGTGGGCGGCACGGGCGCCTTTTAAAACCTAGCATGATAATAGTTACATATTCCACGAATGGGGAAATCCATACGCGAAGCAAAAGAATGTTCAAAATTGTCTGCGGTTTAAAATGTATTTAATATGATTGCAATCATCAGAGACAAGGCTGCGCAATAAAGTGAATGAGCGTAAAATAATTTACAAAATCCGGATGGAATCCGACAGATCGTCCAACGAAAGATGGAAATCGAGCACGTTAGTATTCTAGAGAGATTGCGAAATGGGTCAACGATATCGTAGTCCCAATAAATCGGTTCGAAAAATAAGAGAAAGCAGTCGGAAAAATGAAGGTATCAAGAGTCGATTCAATAATGAAGATGGTAGATGAAGATGGAAGGAGAATGGTAGGGCTTTATGGATTTGTAAACAAAATGTTAACGGAGACTCAAACCTGAAGAAATTGTAATACCTACTTAAGTTCCAAATAATTGAGTAGTATTATTCTGTATTTTTGACTTAGGAGATTTTCAAGTAACTCATAAGAATTGCGTTGGGTATTTCGGTTGCCGGTTTGCAACCATTTTCACAGGAAGAAGAAAGGACACTTAAGACACTAAAAAGCTTTTATAGAAGCTGCACGATGAGTTCGGAAAAAAATATTTCCTACTCTATGTCTTCGTCGTTGTCATTCAAATTGCATCTAATACGTACCCAAAATGGTAAAAATAAATTCCACCGTCTGAATCCTATATTTATTTTGTGCACAATTAAAATAAGAAACATTGTGATATTTTAATTCTTTACTGTACATGTCGATGAAAAGTTGCGTAGATACATGATAAGATGGATTATTATTATTCATTAAATTACTCCTTGAAGTAAAAATATACATTTTGTTATACGATGTTTAACGTTAAAACATAAAAGTTAGTATTTTGACAAACACATCTGCAAGCCTGAACTGGTGTGAATATATGTTATTAATCTTACACTTGAAGAAAAATATCAGAAATGATCTTTCAATGATGTCAATTGTTTTACCAGCGTCATTAATAATCAGTATTTTTTCTCTTCTTTCGCTTTCATAACGCCCTTTAATATTCCACCTGCTAGACTACTTTGTCACTGAGTGTTGACGTAGGGTCGTTTGGGGACAACTCAATAATTAAGAGAAATGGGTATTTACGATTAAGAGGAAGTAATTTATGCTCTTATCGGCAACTAAGAAAATATCATGACCCCGACATTCGTAGTTGCTTATCTCCACGGAAACGTAAAAGCTGGAATATATCAATGGGAGGCCAAGATGAGGGTCTCCCATTGTAAAATTTCCTAAACTAAAGAGGGTCGTAAACTTCTTGGAATTTTTTAAAAATTCTGAAGATATTAAAAAAATGACATAGTTCATGAATAAAACGCCTCAATATCTAGAAGAAACTCTAGGATTTGTCATTTCGCCATCATTATTACTCATATCTACGAAGGTTTTGAGCGGAAGAATTTTGCAATTTTTTAAATGGTTGGGATTTGACTCGGGGTAATATCGCTAAAACCTAGCGTTACGTGACATCCGGCACTCGGAGCTTGGTTGCGTGGTTACGTATATAGGTACAAGCACTTTGAACTAATTATTAATACTATCACTAGAGGGATAAAATTTAATTTAACATGAATATTTTAAGTCTATGTGTATTTCATGTAATTATCATTTATGTTTGAATATAATTGACATATTCATATTTTCATAAACATTAACAATTTAATTATTTATATTTATATTGCATAATACTGTGTACTCCCCACTGCCGGTCATATCACTACTCAGTATTCCACATCTATTGGCCGTCCCGCGATGGCCACACCTTTTTCTTTAATATCAAGACATTAAAATACCAGAATATTCAAAGACGAAATTTATATTTTCAATTCTGTTATTACTATGTAACGTCACCGTCCGGCAAGCATCGAGTTTCTAAGCCGTTAATGACCGACATTTCGACAGGGGTTGTGCGGAGGGGTAACTACGTCAGTCACCGCCGGATAGTTGGTAACTCTGCATTTGGGTCATGCGCTCGGAGAAGACGGAGGGACAGCAGAATTGCCGCTTTCCGCAGACCCCCTGGACGCCTACAGCACGTCCGATATGCGATATTATTACAGGTTAATTATTTAAAATTATTTGGGTGATTGTTCGATAAAAATAAGACGATAAGTTTCCAGAAATGGATTTCAAGAAGAGAAATATTAGGAGTTTTAGCCCAAGAGATGGAATATGAAACAGTAAGAGTTATGCAAAAATAGATAGCCATGTAAGAAAGTTTGAAAAACAGAGCCAGTTACCTAGGCCAAATACAAATAATAAAACTTTTAACCTTGCCTACCCCGAAGGGGTGCGGCGTAATTGGTAAGCATATACCTATATATAACATGGTGAACAGACAATTTGTCGATTCATACGCAATATGTTTGATGGCTTAATTACAGGAAGTGAATAGAGTGTTGTCGGTTCACCCAAAAAATACATACATTACACAATTATATCCAGAATTAAAGGAACTCAAAGGGTATGATATTTGCTATGCGTTAAATTAGTACTAAGAGGAAGAAAGGTATAGAAAACGCGTAAAATGACGAAAAAATGTAAATTTAGAAGAAGGAACGATGCCATTACCAATTGAAAACAGTAAAAATTGACTGAGAATAGAATTCAGATCTTCCAAATAACCATGTCGAATGCTCTGAACCATGAACAGCGCTGCAGACGTGGGGAAGCCGATAGGGGATCGGTAGTTAAAAATCTGACATTCAATTTAAAAACCTTGGCATTGGCATAGATTTTTCAGTGGAATCCCGATCCGTTCTTGAGTTCAATGTGGAGGATGCTGAAGGTGAAGAAGACCTTTGTCCGTTGGATGAAAGTAAAACTGTGGACTCATGGGCACATTTCGTTAAGAGTGGATTATTGCAGACGCGAGGTTTTCCTATTTTTTTATAACTCCTCCATTTTCCTAATTCCCCTTCCCTAATAAACCAACCTACCAATTTTAAATGTTGTAAACAGAGCCGGCCCTAGGCGTGGGCAACGTGGAAAAAGGCTACAGGCGGTTGTAGGGGTGGCCAGTCTGCGACTTATAAATTTATTTAAGAAGCGTGAAAAGTATAGAAATCCGAAAATGCTACGATATACTGCTTCTTGCAAGTATTTATATTAAAAAAATGACCATCTTTAGTACATCGTAAACGTGACTGAGACTCATAACTAACTTAAACAAAGGGTGTAACTATGGATTAACTTTTTCCTTCATTAGCTCCCTTATCGCCAGCCCATTGAAAGGGACCGTGGCTGAAATTGCACAGTTAATTACTGTTAAAATTTACTCCCACCCACAAGAAAAAGTTATCAGATATAAGCGCTTAACATATATATTCCCCATAAGCGCTATATAATCCCCATAAGCGCTTTACCTCATAAAACTCGAAGTTTGGAGAAAACTTCTAGATAAAAAATTGGGTGTGCTTAAGACCACACGGGAGAAGTGTAAACTTCTATGGCGATACTCTGATATATATAATATATAAAAATATTTCATCAATTGTAATATTGTACATTTTATACAAAGGTGTTTGTATTAAATAATTCAGCCACGCTTTAATCACTCTTTTGTTCACTACGCCGTGCAGAAAGCTAGACTTATGTATTTTTCTCTCTTTATGTGAACGTATATACATTGATCATCATCGAAATTTTGCGGTAATTTACTCACCAATGTATTAACTTCAACTGAAACATTAACTACTTGACCATAAATCCTAACCTGAAACGTGGATATGTCGCAGTCGCCTTATTTGCATGAAAGGAATTCGGGGTGATATTAATCTTTCAGTCACCAAATCTAATGGGAAATTTTTCAAACTATCTAGAAATGGGGTATATATGAAACCATTATATATTGATAGTTGTGGGATATTAATTTTGTGAATGCCTGTGATACAGGTTGCACATATCTGAAATTCCGATTTCTGAACCGGAAAAATTTTCCTGATTAATATTATGCTTTTTTACTGTCAATATTGGTAAATGATTTTCAATCATTTTGAAACCAAAGTCTATTACAAGCATCGCAAGTATGTCCAAATTCATTATAAATAAATTGCTTTATAAACTCTTTATGTGCCGACAAATGTGTTGAGAATGAGCTGTACATTTTTTGCTGTAGTGGTTGTGCTTGTATTAGAGGTTCGTTAATATTATTTTCGTTTGACATGTCTTTTTCATTCCGCCGTTGAACGAAATCGTGCACAACATTATCAACACTTGAATTTGACTCGCCCCGATCCTCTCCTCCATCAATCAACATAGCCGGATAATGAAGATCTGGAGATGGTCCACCACTTTCAGAATTAGGATAGGTAATGTCTTTCCACGGTATAAATTGTACGTCTCTCTTAGAGGGATCTGCTATTTGCGATCAATGAATTATACGATCTCTCTTGGGAATGAATGATAGTTTTTTGGAGGGCCCCGCTATTTGGTAATCATTCATTTCCATAGTTTGTAGTAAATCATCGGTCCCTTGTCTCTCCCTGTAATTTTTAGAACGAATTTTATCCAGGCTCTTTCTATGAGCAGCATCTTCATTTCCTACACAATCTTTATTCTCGACATCAGCTTTTTTCTTAGCGCGAAAATTTCTGGCATATTTGGCTTTTTTCCTCTTGTTTTCCGCTTCCTGTGCACTGTGCACATTCTTTCTTTGTTGCGCTGTAATTTCTGGCATATTCAGCTTTTTTTCTCTTCCGATCCATGTTAGTTTTTTTCCAATTCGGGATCAGCGTCAATTCTCCCCAATTCTTTCTTTTTAGTGCGATAATATCGGTCATATTCGGCTTTCTTCCTCTTTCTTTCATCTCCCTGTCCTTCCGCTAAATTATTCAACATGTAAAATCTCACCCATTTCGTCTAGTGTTTCATTACCCTTTTGATCTTCTTGCCGCTCACATCCACTTTCTGCATTTTCTAACATTGCGGATTCAACACAAGTTGCGTTGCCTTCATGACATTTGTCCATGTTTCCGTGCCTACAAAAGAATTCCAAATCAATAACATTTCTCGATATAGCAGATCAGGCGCGTAGGTCAAACTTCCGAACGAATTTCTCATAAACACCCATTTTTTTATGAAAAACCATTTTCCCACCACAAATTTGTCGGAAAAAAAACTTTTTGACAAGATCAGAACAAAATCTGAAAGAAATTGTCAAGAACTGTTCCCAAAAAAAATTCTCAAACCTCCGCCACTAGGAATAGATCTTGGGACCTTCGGTAAGTGGGACGACGACTCTGATCACTACACAATCTTACTCTGTTAAAGAGCGAGCGTTGTCATGAGTTTACATTCGGCATGCTAAGCGGGGCCCCGGAAAGAAGAATCTGACGGTACGTGACGCGAGTTTGCTCTTTTTCCCACATGCCAAAAGTGCCCAACGGGCCAAAAGAAGTTTACACTTCAAAAATTGATTTCCTGGCAGGAAAGGGAGCTACAATGTTAAGAGGATCGTTCGTTAAGAGGCCGGCGTTAGATGTAAATGATGTCATTTGTCGGTAGCCTCCACTAATAGCCAAACAATTAACTCAGTTACAATATCGATAATACTTTTCGGTGAAAACATACCGGCCTCTGGATTGAAACAAACCGCTTGGTCTGTGAAACATGCATTAATTAAAATTTAGGAGATTATTCAGTTGAATCCAGATCCCTAGTTGGGGGTCGTGTGGAGGGCACTTAAAAAATGCTCCCTCTTGACGGATGAAACGTTAAACTGTGGACTCCTTGGCGCCTCTCTTTAATAGTAGGCTGATAATGACGTCGGGTTTCTGTCTACTATTGGTCAATTTACCAAATTCTCCTTACCTAACCAACTAACACGTAATGACGCAAATGGTCAGTCAAACGTTACAGGAAAAATATTTTGTTTTTTTTTGCACTTGTGATAATCACATGTTTTTATATAAATTGAAAACAATGCATCGTGTTTTGCCTCGAGCCAGTCAGGATACGGGTTTCCAGCGAAGCGGAAATTCTTCGAAATAATAAAAGCGCGAGGCTTACGCTGAACGTTATCAGTTAAAAACCCACCGCGAATCAATCGAGCCGGCTGATTGGCCGAAGATATACACACATCCGTCACCGCGTCCTCCACCCGACAAACTCGGCTAACCTTCTTCCGCCCGTTTCGGCGCATCGCGTCCCGTAACTCTAGCGAATACAAAGTCTTCGCAGGTGGCACAAGTCGCAACGCAGCTGATAAGGCCGTACGTGAAAGGCCCTCCCCAACAGATTAGGGGGGGATTGAGAACTCAGGGGAAGAAAGAGGATTTATGTCTCGCGAAAGACGCCGATCGCGTCCAATTTGAATCTTGGAAGCGAAGAGGGATAGTGAGAGTCCGCAGGCCACTCACGAGCCGTGCTATCAGCGAGGAGGCAATTTTTCGCCAGAGATAAGGAAGGAATCAAGCGGTTGTTCGGTGTGTGTTTGTGCTTGATTGCGTCCGGGCTGCTCGCCAAGAACCACTGTGCCTGACCGCCGTCTGGCGATACACTCACCAGGCGGCAGAGATCCTCTACCTGTCGATATCCTGTTGTTTACGGAAGCTAAGAGGATTACAGCCGGTTAGTCAGTCGGTGAGTGAAAATCCAAACATACTTGTAGGAGATACTGTAACTTAAAAGGCATTGTAATTTCAAAACCTATATCTTTTCTGACAACATCGAAGATATTTTGCGAGCTCCGCAATTCTACACTGGATAAGATCATGAGCATAACATTTAAGGCTTACGACTGCCAAACGGACAAGTTTAGAAAAACATTTTTTCCGGAAAACTATTAGAGACCAAAGCGGCTGCAATCGAAACTTTATTTATATGATTTTCAATAAGCCGCCTATTTATTTATTTGCTGTATAGGACCATTTTTATCAATACGCTACCTTGTACTGATTTGTCTTACCTCCTTCCTTTGGACACTACCCTACCCCTTTACCCTTTTGGTAGTTTTCAGGGTTAAGTATAGATGTAAATTCATTCAATGAGGAAAGCACAATAGCTTGAATTTCACAGATCTATTTTTTCACCGGAATTTCCCGTTGCTGGTGACAGATAGGCTTTTATATCCTAAGGTACAAGATGTAGTTGGGATTCGAAAATACTAGCCAGTATCTAAGGGGTCTTGCATAAACTACGTTACCAACTTAGGGGGAGGGGGTCGCCTTAAAACCTACGGCGGTGTTCACTCAAAGTAACGCAGCTGTAACAATGCGTCTCTTTACGTGTCTTACTCGTCAACATCGCGTCGACTACACTACTGAGTTTAACATCAGGAATGGCGCGCGGGTTGTTTCTTACACCCCAAGCTTCTACTTTAACTCAATGTAAATGAACCATTGCCTCTACAATGTTGCAAGCCTTCACACCATCAAATTGCTTAAATTTTAACCTTCTCGCGGGTTCAATAGCGACCTCGTGACAACACTTTTCAAGGCAGCAGTCAGAAATGTGGGAAGTGGAGAGAACAAAGTAGACGAGGGGCCTTTCAAGTATAACGTAAGACATTTGGGGGGGGGGGAAGGGGAGTTGAGCTTTTCTTACGTTGTCTTACGTAGGGGGGTGAGGGGGTCCGAGACAATCTTACATAAGATTTAATTTTCTTCCGAGATTTTATTTTTATCAACTTATTAAATTAACGTCGGACGAAAAATCTCACTTTTTAAGATTGCCGCTGCGGTAGTACGCCTGAATTAATGCTAAACCATAGGAAAAGGTAAGATCAATTCCTTGCGTTCACTAGTTTGGAGACATCGCATTTGTGAAGATTTAGTGTTTTGCGAGTCGCACCAACTGTGAATCGCGAAATATCGAAAATCGTTATCGATATCCGACTAAAAATTCATATTTCTACGTTTCTCAAAAGGACCTATGATTTTATAAAAAAAATTAAAAAACCTGAGGGGATGAGTTGAATTTTTGCACACTTTGACATGGAATCGGTCATGTATTATTATCTATGTGAATGTTTCCAAAATGTTAGCACAAATTAGGTAAGATTGGGAGGGGAGGGGTTCATGAAATCTTACGTTGTCTTACTTGGGGGAGGTGGGGGTACAAAATGTGCCAAAATCTCCTTACGTATTACTTAAATGGCCCAAAAGAGAAGAGCTACCACGACTACCACCTACCGTATCGCGTGATTGCGTTCGTACTCTGTGTGATCCGTTAGTGTGGTAAGAGTGATGTAAACAAAGTCTTCGTTGATTCATTCATCTCTTTCTGCATACTTTTTGTTTCGAGTGAATGTTTATTACCTTCGTAAATGGTTTTATATGAGAGATAATTTTGGTAAATATGAATTTTCGTCAGGCTTTTGCCTATCTAATTTACCTTATGCGATATATTTCATGCCTTTAAATGTTAACTTGGTGAAATATACTCTGCCCACATTAATGCTGTATCATGTAATCTCAATTAGCATTTCGGGGATTAATTGATATAAGTTTTTATTATCTGCAGCCCAGTGTGTGGAATGCTTTAAAAAAAGTCTAAAAAGAAAAACCATCATGTGAAATACAATTGTCTGACTTCTGGAAATTAATATACTTGTTCGATGAGTATTTACTATTTCAATTTATTCACTAGGTACTCTGACACGGAAAGCCCAAATAAATACATTATTCAGACAGGTACGCTTTCATATTTACAAATGTTTTTCACACGCGCTGCATGATCTTCAGTTGTTCGCATCAGCGAATTTCATACTGATATAAATATCTGGTGGCAATAACATTTCCATTTCTATTTATCTCTGAAGGCAAGAAAATAGGAGGGCTCAAACTTCGCGTCGTCTCCCGCGAGGAAAACTCATATCAGTACGCGAAGTTTGAGCCCTCCTATTTTCTTGCCTTCAGAGATAAATAGAAATGGAAATGTTATTGCCACCAGATATTTATATCAGTATGACATTCGCTGATGCTAACAACTGAATGTCTGAAATCTTACCAATGAGAGAACATTTTCAAAATCAGGACACTGAACATTGAAAAATCAGCTTTACACAATCCACACAATTTCAACGTCATTCAGTGGCAAAGTTTCATCTCCAGGTTGAAGATGGCGCTTAAAAGCTTAAAGATCAGTTGCAAATAAGTTAAGTATATCTACTTTTAGAAAACTGTTTTTCACAATTGGAAAAAAATACTGTCCCGCCATGTAGCGCCAGATACTGCTGACGATATCAGGAGACTGCTCCAGCGAAGGCGCAAAGTCCATAACCCCGTGAATGGGTTCCGAATGGGTGAAATGGCAATAGTATCTACCTATCTAGTCTCAAAACTATGCGGTAGCTCCCTTTACGCATCGTACATCTAGCATAACGGGATTTAAATACCTATGAGAAACATAAATAAATGGGTAAATTCCACAAGTAAAATATTTATTACGACCTTGGTTTCGCTTATTTCAGCATTATCAGGCGAGTGAACCTGATGATGCTGAAATAAAAGATACCTAGCTCGTAGTCAACAATTTACAGGTTGAATTTGACCATTTTTTGTGGTTTCTCATTGATGTTTCGTTTCAAAACAATACCGCCTACACATTGCGATTTATATACATAAAGATATTATCATAATACATAAAGGTTTACAGCAATGTAAGAAAGAAAACACCAAGATGTACGCAAGGGTAGGGCACGATTGGCCAGTAAACAGTCAATTGCAATTGATCAACAAAAAGGTCTCAGTACGGAAGGCGAGATTGAGAGTTTTGAGTCCTTTCTTCCAACGAACACCTTGCCACGTGGTAAATCAAGATTCATCATCATTTCTCGTTTAATCCTAGGATTGGCTGACCAATCCATCTTTCCCTGTATAAGGTTAGTTCCCTCACTCTCTGTCAATTCCTCTAATGCAATTCTCTATTTATTTGGTCTATTTATTGCCTGGGTCCCTTGGCCTTCCTCTTGGGTCTCATTCTTCTATTTTTCCTTCAATTATATTCTTCACAAACCTATTGTATGTGTGCCCAATTCATCTGGTTCTTCTTTTCTATGTAGTGTTCCATATGGCCCTTCCCCCTTATTCTCTCCTGCAAACTTTTTCATTTCTTATTCTAACCATCCAATTGATCTTAAGCTTCCTCCTCCAACACTAGGTTTCGAATGCCTCAAATATGTTCTGGGCTGTTTCTCCAACGGTCCATGTTTCCGATCAATAGAGTTCCACGCTCCACACTAATATTTTTACGTACTATTTCCTTGTACTTAGTCCTATCTTCTTTGAACACCATAGCTTCCTTGATGAGATCGATAGTTTGAGAGAAGAGAGATTGATAATTAATTGAGCCACAAAATACAGGCATGACGTATTAACGCAAAAGAAAAGAAGAGTATAAAGTTTAAATAAAAGAGATCAAGCAGCAGCTTAAGTTTCAAAGTCTAGATGGATAGATAATTTGATTAAAATAATGTAGCATCATTACAAAACATGATACTTTAATATAAATTTTGAAAACCCTAAAAAAGGCTGACTTATGCTAAGGTTCCCTTTAAAAATTACATGCTTAGCTTTTGTAATATCAATAATTACAATTATATCACAGTCGTGGCCCCCAAACAATGACATTAATTGGTATATCTAGCGTAGGAATTCCTTGGAAGAGACGAATAAATGCTAGATTTAGAATTTATAATGCTAAATTTAGGAAATTATAATAGCACTTCCCCCTAATGTACTGCGAGAAAAATCCAATTCGTCATAGTCATCTTTTGCGAGAGAGCAACAATTCCTTCGAGCATATGCTAATTAAATGGTAAAGCTTATCAGGAGGGAGGCTATCATTGTAATTTAAACTAAAAAGTTTCAATATAACTTTTAAAGTAAATCGAAGAAATTGAGGAGTTTTATTGCCGATCAAAATGAAAATAGGGGATCTATCGGGTAATGAAGATATACCGGATTGATAATGATATCTGATCGAGCAATAGGTAATTATTGCAGAAAAAAATAAATATGCATTTTACAAGTGAAATAAGATCATACGGCAAGCAATTTTACATCATAGAATACTTTATAATATTTAAGTCAGTTTTAGTAAATTATCGACATTGTATTTTGGGCATACCCTCTGACCAGTTAAAATAGCAGAAAATACAGAAATGCCTCCACTATGCAGAGTGAGAATGCTATGGTTGAATTTCCTAACGCTATCCCGCAGGAATATCTTCAGGTCACAATAAACGAATACCTAAATAGAGTAAATTTTACTTTCTGTTTCTCTCATTTTTTAGTAGAGTTTTGACACCAACCTCTGCATACTACCCAGCAGACTGTCGCAGGGGAGTGTGGCAGGGGGTGTTAGGACACAAACCATGAAGAAGAGACGGGATAGGGAAAAGGAATTGCGAGAGGAAAAAGGGTGAAAAGTGTAATGTGTGGTAACAGAGTGTATAGTATCTACCTCTCTTTTTGTTTCACTCGCTAATGGTGCTTTGGGAGACTAAATTGATGCTCCCATCGGTTTGACAGCGTGTCTTCCTTTTTCATAAACATAATTGCAAAAATTGTATTTTTAGATTAATGATCCTAATATTGAATTCAATTTTTTCAGACATAATTTTGTGGAAGTCCATTATGAAGTTGTTATTGTCATTATTCGAGTCAAACGTTTCATTTTAATTATTCAAATTGATAAAAGTCTAACTTTCCGCTCCATTAAAACCAGGAATGACACTTAAGGTAGTTTGAGCGAAAAATCACTTCACCTAGAATTTGATGAATTTGGCCTCATTTTATAGAAAAAACTCTCATCTTTCCAATGATATCAAAATATCAACCCCTTGCCGAACTACTTTTCGAGCAATTTGCCTCTAAATATGAGCTGTTTTACTTGGGAGAGTTTATGGATGTGCACTCCAGAGGTACAATATTGAACAAATTAGGAACTTCTAGCACCTAGATTTCGTAAAAAAACTAACAGTGTGTAGATTGCATGTTTTGTCAACTATTTATAAAATATGAGCTATTACTCACCACAGTAATTTTGACAGAATCGCAAAAAACCTGCTGTTTTGAAGGGTTTTCAGCAGTACGGCGGGAAAAAATTAGTCAAGTTAGAGACTTAAATAGCTTTATGTATTTCATTACTGTGAATTTCGGTCATATATAACTATGTCTTTGCGCTATTAATATTACAATATTTATTTCATACTTCTTACAGATGCTGAAATTAAAAAATAAAATTTGAATATAGTCTTCATTATGACTAGGGAACTATCTCGCTAAAACCACCTTAAGATCACAGACAAACAAGATGAAAACTATTTTTGTATCTCATCAATGATATTCATGAATCACACGAAAAGCTAATATTTTAATGAATTGAAATAGCGACGGCAAAGAACGTGAATCCATTATACATTTGCAGCAATCGCCGATTAACTAGAACTGTTTTGCAGACCACCCATTTAAGATTGTTAAAGCCAAGGTTATTATTGGATTTTTTTATCTTATGCATTCAAGTTTGAACTTTTCCATAAAACTCTTGGACCAATTTTAATACTTTTTGGTTCAGCATACAGCTTGATATTTTCCCCATTTAATGATTTTAAAGAAATTTTGCCGTTTGAGTAAAATTAGTGCCCGTTTTTTTATCTCTTAGCGGTAGTGAAAATTTGGCCATAGTAAAAGCTCACGCAGTAATTTAATTCACACGAAATTTGGAATGTAAATAAATGTAAGGGATCTTAATGAAAAAACTTGATTTCAAACATTTTAATACGCAAACATCTCAATGTCTAACATTAATGCCAAGCGTTTGAGGTTCAAGTTAAAGCTTAGTGTAAACAATTTAGGTTATAATTTACGATGTATATATAGCAGTTCAAGCACCTGCAATCGTGATTTTCCTCCTGCAATTTATTCTGGTATAATATACAAGCGTCGTTGAAATCGTATAGGTACAAAAAAGTTAAAAAAAATCGTAAATATGAATAATTAGCAGCGATGTCTTAATATTCTTTAGCTTTTGATGATTTTCAAGGAAAGCAGTAATTTTCCAACATCATAAGATAAACCGAGGTTTCCCTCATTTCCCCTTAAGACGGCAATGGCGCCGTCGTCGGTTAATCGAGATGAGGAAAGTAATCGAAAAAGCAAATCCTCATATACGCTGTAAAAATTGTGACTTTACTGATTGGTTCCAACTTACTTTTTAAAGAACGCAATAAAATTGTTAAGGTGCCTCCTTTCTCAACCACATTTCTTTTGACGGACACTACGCCTTCAAGGAGTTAAGCTCGCCACAATTTGAGTGTAAAGGAAAATAAAATCCCACCTTCAGTTTGTCTAAGGTTTATAAAATAAATGCTTTCACTGATAGCATCTCAAAGCTTTTGGTATAAAAAAGCAGAATTACTTATCAAAAGCTGTTGATAAGAAAAAATCTTATTCTGGTACCACTTATCTCATATCACAAAACTCTTTCTAACCCAATAATATATTCTTGACTTACTCTGGATGCAATTAATGCTTAACTACGCTATATCTCGAGAGATATAGCGTAGCGTAGTTATGAGTAGATCTTTATTTAGCTGTTGTTTTTTTATTGAAAACGTACACGTCACGTTTCCGGTTTTGCAAAAAATTACTCATACGCATATCATTAATAATTACTTTTCTCAAACTACACCCTGTTTGAATTGAAGGTTGATTTGAAAATAGCAAAGGCGAATGATGGAAGTATGATGATAACTTGCACAATTTGAGTGTCCAGTGAATTTGAGAGAATTTATCTTCTGATCTTCTACAAGTACATATTACAAATTTGAAAAATGTGACATTTTTCTCAATTTCCCTCTCCCTACCCAAAGTGAATTCCCACCTGCGAGTAAGAAAGTAATAGCAGTTACTTTTTTATTCCCTTTATATTAGCTCGCACTGTCTGTCTGCTTGTCTGTGAGGACGTACAAACCCATTGGAGCGATAGGTGTGGTGTTCGATTCCCTGCTGGGGAAATTATTTTTCTTCTTTTTTTCATAGCCGTTTTCACTTACATCTTTAGAAATTTGTTTTCATCTTCGCATTACCCACTTAATTTTTTTTGCAATA
The DNA here is from genome assembly GCA_963573305.1 of Pyrrhosoma nymphula. Lineage (NCBI taxonomy): Eukaryota > Metazoa > Arthropoda > Insecta > Odonata > Coenagrionidae > Pyrrhosoma > Pyrrhosoma nymphula. The sequence continues at coordinate 129,448,037 of OY754335.1, read as the reverse complement.
TTTTACTCACTAATTAATCATTAATGACGGCGATCAAAGCTAGCACTTAGCCCTTGGACGTAGTGGGAGATGGACCGTGGTGAGTCAAAAATTGTGATAGTCGCTATTGAATGTTCAAAAATGAATAAAAATGTCATATCGAATTACTAATGTCCCTAATGGTTGTCGAATTTCTGAATAATTTGACACATCAGTGAAGATAGAATGATTTCCTTACACAAATTAAATTTATTAGCAATGTGATAATACAATATTTAAAATGGCAAAGATACCATAAAACAATGACAAAATTTAATAAAATGCACTGAGAATATGAGACATTAAAACGTGACGTAATGCATATGAAAATAAAGGGAGCATAATAAAAACTTTGTTTTTATAAGGTTATATTATTTAAGTACAGAATACGACCCCAATAAGACGAATGGTGAGGCACCTGTCCACTCTGGTCTGATGCCACGAACGACGCGTCCAGCTGCGCGACCTCTTAATGTTTGAGTTCGCTATCGCGTATCGAGTTCGAGTGTCTCTTATCGGTTGAGCCACGGTGCTCCTGGATTTCGCAGAAATTCTTAGTCTCGCTCCGGGACGTCAAAATTACGATATTCCCCGAGCCACAGCAAGATCCAAGCGATTCGATTTTTCGATAATGTTACCTTAATGCAGTATCGGATGGCGTAAGAAAATAATAATACCCGGATTATATTTGCTCTTTATTCTGTAGCCCAATATCAGTAACAGAATAATATCCAAGTACTCAACGCTTTCCTTAAAATTCACTCCTTCATGATTCACTATTTCCTCATCCAATTTTGGTGGTTCTGCAGTTTAAGCGATAAATCAATTCACCTAGAATTTGATGAATTCGACGACATTTTAAGGAAAAAAACTCTCATATTTCAAATGATATCAAAATGTAAACCCCTTGTTGCACTAATTTTCGAGCAATTTGCCTAAGCATGTAAACTGTTTTACATGGGATAGATTACAGCTTTGCGCTCCAGAGGGAGAATATTGAAAAAATTAGGAGCTTCCAACACCTAGATTCCGTCATAAAAACTAATGGTGTGTAGTTTGTATGTTTTCAACTGGTTATAAAAAATATCAATTACTAATTGCAGAACTTTTACATAATCGCAAAAAAACCTTCTATTTTGATGGCGATATCACAGTACGGCTTAAAAAAATGTGTCAAGTTAGAGACTTATGTGGTCATATTTCCTAAATTACTTACTGAGAATATTTGTCATATACATCTGTATTTTTGCACCATTATAATTACGATATTTACTTTATAATTCTTACAGACGCTTAAATTAAAAAATAAAATTCGAATATTGTCTCCATTATGACTAGGGAAATATCTCGCTCAAACTACCTTAAGGGGGTCTGACTCAACCGCTGATGCCTCTCCTGCCAGAAAACAAGGCCACTTATGACGAAAGGGCGAACGCAGGGTATTTTTGTTTTAATCCAATACAAGGAGAGTAAAATATAATGTTATTTTTTTCCATTTTAATGAGGATATAACTCTGCGAATCAGCACCGTAGGGTGATTGTCAAATATATTGGTTCCATATCAATATTTTTAAATATTGGGATTCCAAAATCACAATTTTTGAACGACCAATACCTATATCCTGTATTGGATATTGGCGGTCGGAAAAACCAATATTTGTAATTGGAATAATGTATATGGAAGAACCAATATTTCCAATTGGAATATTGAGTATTGGATTACCAATGTTAAAAGTTCAAGTATTGAATATTGGAACCCGGAGAGGAGGGTGGTCTTAGAGCACACTAATCTTAGCTATGCCCTATTCATCAGTTCACAACCTGTCCTTTATTCTTGAATATTGGAACCCGGCTCCAAAGCTCTCCATTCCACTCTCCAACCCGCCAACTGCTTCCTTCCTACATAGTAATTCACTTCATCATGATTTCCCTGATGACATCTTTCATGATTTCCCTGATGTATTCCATTTTTGGTCTTCCTTTGCGATTCTTCTAATTCATATCTCCATCCAGTGTTGCCGTCATTACGTCACTGTGTCGCCAAATTTCGTGTCCAATAATGTCCAAGTTTATTGCATAACATTTATCAATTCATAAACTCAACAGTGATGCATTAAAATTCAAATTCTCATGCACGTGTCACAAATATTAAGCAAGAAAATAAAGCTAAAACATATCCAAAAGGCGTAATATTTATACAGCGGGCAATCTATTTCATCTTCCTAGATAAGTTGAAAACTATCTATATCGAGACACTTGGAAACACCGACTGCAGAATTACAATCATTTTAGTTTTATCCATGCAATATTATTTTTCAATTACGTTTTATAAAACGAAAAATATGGTAGGGCCGAAGTAGGTATTCATTAAACAGTGCTAGGATACGTGCTACGTAACTCTGAAGATGAATAACTTGAATTGATAGCCAACCATAAAGGCTCATAAATTATCCAGGGTACTTTAAATTTAAAAGGTATGCTAGGAGGTCATTTACAGAGATGCTAGTAAACACGCTGACTTCAGAACACCAATCAAAAGCAAATGCCAGCCATACCGATCCCAAATTGCGCGTTTAATAAAAGACGATTTTCAACTTGTACTTTTTCTCGTGTCTATTTCCAAAAAAAATATATTTATTATGATATCTACCGTAGTATGCCACCGTTTTCAAAATTTGTAGAGGCCATCAGATAAGAGGGAATATCCTTAAAAGATCCTCTTAAAAGATTGAGTAATTTTGAAAATTATAAAACTCAAAGCAAAAATTGTGCGATACAAAATAAATTACAGAACCAACAAAGTCATACAAACAAAAACAAAGTCACCAAATACACCAATGAAATTATATTCGTAAATTTTAACTCGCGTGAAAGTGATTCAAGTTCTTGAAATAATAAAGAAAGGGTGAGTGCGTTTCGGGGCGCAACTTGTTACTGGTTGGTATATCATTAGGGAAGCATCTCCTTAAACCATTTTCTGCATTCTCAATAGACAGTGATCGCCACCAGCAAATGTTATAAAAATAATCGGCTCTTTCAACAGAAGGTTTTTTAGTCAAGAGGAGAAAATATACCTAGGTGGGTAATTCCACCTCCATTCAACTTGTCTCTCAGGGTCTCCGATTTTGATCGTAATTGGTTTTAATCATCTCTTTCTCTTAGAGATATCCACTTTTTGCTAATATGAATTTGTGCTTTATCAGGAGCATTGGTACTAGCAGCATTAGAAGTAGAGATAAAAGTGAAAATGCTATTCAAGGCACGGAATTTTGGTAAAACTGTGAACATTTCAATTATGCATATTTCATGAAAATTATTTTTTCTCTTAAAGGCTCAAGAATATTCTATCTGTGAAAAATAATTGCATAGTCACCTTACACATATACATATTATGGTACATATTACAATTATGTACAGGCATTTGGATGTCCAAAAGAATTAAGTCTCTCAAAAATATGTAAACTTGTGGGAAAAAAGTAAGGTTGATATGGCTGCCAGCCTTCATGAAAAAATCCGCAGCAGGAAAAAAACCGCACGACAATAGGGGGTATGAAAAACCTACGAAGTCTACTAAGTCATAATTTTTGTACGCATTTTTACGCAATGAACATAAACAAATTCCCTAGAAAAAAGATGAGAATATATGAAAATAATAATACAGTGAAATATAATGAATATGGTAGAGGAATGAATAAATATGAAAAATGAGCACAAAATCACAATTTCCCGAAATTGGGTTTGTTGAATGTATTTATGACATACAGGTCACAGCAGTGCTTTTCAAAAATTATAATTAAGGTATGAAACCAGAGAAAGCTCTAATGGCTCCTAATGCCTGCATAAGCGCCACAAGTAAAACTATAACCCAGCAAATTTTGGAAGTAAAACACTAAAAAATATTCGAGAATTAAAAGTTAACCTAACAGACTTCATTGAAGAGATAACAACCACAAATATTGCTAAAAAAAACTTCCGCCTACCAAATCAATCATGAATGATAAGATGATAGAGAAAACTTCCGATTTAAATATTTTACTTTCCTGAAGAAGAAGAGTCTCTACATTTTATACAAAAAACGACGATGGATAAATTACTTACTGAATAAAAAATACAATAAGCTAATTAAGAAATATATCACAAATTCCAATCACAAGTTACACCGTCAATAAATACTTAGCATATAAAACATAAAACAATCGACCACAGCAAAATCCTAGATACATCCAAAATGAAGCTAAAGATTTTGAATAGCTAGCATTGAAATATTGATAGCCACGAATAGCTAATTCGAGATAAAACTTCCACCTAGACATAATTAACATATTTTCCTGCATTAATGACTGAATTTGGTATCATATTTTACTGGTTGAAAGATGAAAAAATCAAAAATGCTAAATTTTTATGAAAAATACAAAATATTACTTCCCTACAAGTTATTAGCAAAAATATTCTTTAAAAAATAGCAATTAAAGTCTAATCTAGGAGGTTTACATTATAAGTAACACCCAAAAGAGATAAAACGAGGTTAGAAATGGAATTAAAAAAAATAAGTGTCCCACATCAACCGCACTTGATTACATCATTATCAGTGGATGAAGAAACATTGAATGACTTGGAGGGTGAAACTATGTTTCCAAAATAAGATTTGAGATAGTTAATTATTTTAAGAAATATGTTCTAATTAAAACTGTTCGCATTGTTATAGCTTTTTACCATTGTACAAAACATTGGTAAGTTCTACCAGCATCCACCATGTCTTCAATCGCTATGGTAATCACAATATATTGTAATCTCGCCATGATAACCACAAATACACTAACTTTAGGGTATAGTGTAATGCATGTTGGTGACTACTCACCCCCTGCCACACACCCTTGAGGTGACTTGTAGGATATTCTGTAGATGTATTGTATAACGTGTATTGACATAAGTATTTACTACCTTTAACGTGCACCATCTGTATTAGTCATCACCTTCCGGTCACTTGAAGATGATGACGATTGATCAATTCAACATTTGTAACTAGCGTGTATTCGGATGGCAGAAAACAACTATTGTAAAAGGGTAACTGTGGAAAGTTTACGCGTGTAGACAGTTACCATGGTAGTTGCCAACCGGGCGTTCGCTTCAAAAATTGTAACGGATTACCATGATAAATAGCTAGTCATGCGAACGGGGCATGACTAACTTATAAGTAAAGTTTACCGTGACTCTTTTTACAGAACCTAATTACGGTACGTTCAAGAAAATGAGCTAGAACTTAAAACATAGAGACCTGGCTTTATTATTTTGGTTTTCATTCCAAGAAAATATTTAACAAGAGATTGTAAACTTGGGCCATAAATACACAGATTAGGTAAGGTTTTTGGGACTACTTATCGATAATTTTCTTAAGCTACGGTAGCTATTTTTATGATACAATGCCCTGATTATCTTATGTGGTAAAATATTCACTTTTGTTATTTCCAGGCTAACCGCAAATTTATTTGAATCGCCCTCTCAAAGAATAAACTCCAGACAACATGATGCAGCCGCACGAGGAGAAAGTTCACACTTCCCGCCACCAGTTGGCGCCACCGTCCGCAACGAGGTTTCCTCGGTTTCCGCGGAAGGGCCAAAGGACGTCTAACTTGAGCACTATATCAATCCCTTGCAGTGTTGACAGCGCAAACTCGGTTCCTCACAGCGACACCTCATGCACGTTAGTATTTAGAGTGAATCTTCAATCTTATAATTGTTAACTTAATGATTTGCACAAATATTTCAAGAGGTGAGACGAATAGGTAGTAATACCTAAATGAAATAACAATTCTTTTCTTTCAATAATTCTTACTCGAATCTAAAATGGCTCTCGTATAGTCCGCAATACAGATATAGCAAGGCAAATTATTTCACAAATTTAAATCATTAAAATTATTATGGAGTGGCAGCAAATTTAACGTGATTATAGTACCAAGATTGATATCACTTGATTCTGTTCTGGCTCACTTATTAAAAAAAGGGAGATAATTTGTTTCAAATCTCATGCAAATATGGTGCCAAATTTTCTCCAAGAATATCTCTAAAAGTGGTACTCCCGTTTATTTCGCGGGGAGAAAACCATGCGTTTATTTAATAAATTTTAAACTATGAAGTATGAATAAGCACATGATTCATCTGTAATTTTCATTATATAATACTGCAATCGAGATGCAGCGTCTCCGACTCATGTCTCAAGACATTTGCATGGACAGAAGTTATTAAAACCGGTCTCTCCTCAAATATTAATTCTGGCTTCAAAATTTAAACAGCAACAGTTTTAATTGAACACGTATCTCACTTTGATTCCCAGGGTTCATCGCGAGCAGTACTGGATGTGTTCGAAGAGGACGAGGCTTGAGAAGACCCTCATGCTCTCTTGTCTTGCCCTGTGCTTCATAATCGTCGGACTAGTCATCGGTCTGGCAGTCCTGGCGTCGGACGACAGAAGCTCTAGCGCCTACTACTTCTTCAAGAAACTGTTCCATCCACTAGCTACGCTGCATCACGTCCCTCACCCGAAAACGAACGTCGTTCAGTGACCAAAGCCTTTTCCGCAATTCCTGAGCAAAACCTCAGCTACTCAACAGTGCCTTGGAACATCGGCGGAGAGCCTCTGAAGCCGATGTCAGTGGTCATTGAAGCACCTCCAAATATTTCCGACGCTTGTGATCGACGAAGGTTTACTCGTGCCACAATAAAGCCATCAAGTTCTGAGCACACAAGTGTTGTCACTGTTGGATATAAAAAACGAAGTGGTCGGGATATTGAGCATATTTGAGAATTGCCTCTGAATCGATTCGAGATTCTAAAAGGGATTTGGTATTTGCTTTTTGAGAAAGCGCCAAAGCTGACATTCGCCCGCTTCACCATGAGATTTTAACCGAGATGATAGATGGTGCTGCGACTGATTCAGTGGTCAAGCATAACGCTCAACTGATACTTCTGCAAGTTTCACATCTTCGGGTCCAATCAGAACTAGTGAAAACAAAATTGTGTTACCTGTGTTGGGGAACAATAATGCCGTGATATTTTCTCATCCCGGGAGATAATTACCTCAGTTATTAGCGGTTGCATTTTGGCTTCCCTCCTTCACCAGTTCTACAATTTGTTCTTATTGTAAAATCCGGTGACGACTGAACTTTAACAATAATTTTTCTCTAAGGCCTAGACGAATCATGACGAATCGCCATTCGTGAACTTGTTGCATCCGTTAGTGGAAATGGAAATAAAACTTAAGAAGCACTCCTCGGTGATATTTATTGAGTTTGTTGCATTTAAATGTTTTCGTTCATCATCATATTTTTTACTCATTTATAAATAAGACGATGATTCAATCTCGGGATGGATGTTCGCGAGCATTTTGTTTTAAAAGTGCTTCCTCTACCACTACAGAGTAATTTATGTTCGTGCAAAACCGTATACATTCATAGAATAACGAAAATTAAGCATTTTCAAGAGTTCAAGCATAAATGTTAATGCAGATTCATTTTTCATAAGTGGCCAGGCGTGAAAGAAAATAAGACATTTTATGTTTATGATTAATTTAAGAGCAAAGTTAAAATATTAATTTTTAGAAATGATGTAGTATTAAAATTATTTTGTATTGAAAATAACACATGAATGAAAACTTTTCAATTTTATTTCACTCCCAATGCCAAAACACTCCACTGCTATATCGGTTTAGTGGCCACAAAAAAAATACTACACACCCCAGAAATATCCTCTGTTCTGTCACTCATTATCCAATATTTAAAGGAGAAACGAGAAAATTTAGATCCAAAAAGATAAATGACATGAGGAAAAAGAGCAATCTTTGGTATGAAAAAGACAATGTCGGAGTAAACCGAATGAGGTGACATCATGCTTACATTTTTACTTAAACAGAATTAAAATTATTATCATCGATTATTGTCGACTGCCCATAATTAAAATTCCTCCAACACATCATTAACCCCATAAATATCAGTTCCACCTTTTATTCCTGTAACAAATAAGCTTAAATTCTCGTAAAAGAAATTTCGATGAGAGGAAGATACTCTTGTAATTCCCCTGCTAATTAAAGATTTTTCCCTCTCTAAATATATCAGATTTTAAGTAGCCACTTATTAAAATTAAGGCAAACGGTTATTTACCTAATATCAGAAAAATAAAATATGCCACAATTCATAAGCTGCTTTGAAACAGTCATTCTAGAAAAGACGCAGCTCTGAAACTCAAGAGCACGATTCCATCAATAGTATATATCACTGGGACAAATAAATGGCTTCAAATGTGCATTGCGAAATTCATATTCGGAGATTAGGAAAACTAATAGTGCTTTTCAACTTGTTCTGGAATAGCCCAGCAATGCGGAAAACATATGAATGACTTAACCTTATGAAAAAAGGGGGTCCCATATTAGCAAATAGAACAACATAGATACTTCTTATCCAAAGCCCCAATACCTATATTTTTTTGGGTAGAACTTATAATTTTAATATCACCGTCAAAGAATAAGACATTTGAACTGCTGTTCGTCTGAGGCTTTCATTTTAAAACATATTACTTGAAATAAATGAAAATGACTGGCAATTTTCCACAAGAATATATTTTAAAAACGACCGGTTTCGGTGTACAACACCATCATCAGGTGAAATCATATCTCATACATCCGTATATATACCAAATTGCTATGAGGGGAGGAAAAGGATGAGAGGGGGTGCATAGCAATTTTTCATAGCATAGCCTTTTCCTCCCCTCATAGCAATTTGGTATATATACGGATGTATGAGATATGATTTCACCTGATGATGGTGTTGTACACCGAAACCGGTCGTTTTTTAAATATATTCTTGTGGAAAATTGCCAGTCATTTTCATTTATGATGTTATTCCATAAAATTAAGCCTGAAACTACAACTTTTATATTACTTGAACTAGCTGAAGAAAATATTGGCTTGCTGTGGTGGGCTTGAATTAGCCGTAAGAAAAGTAGACGGCAATTAATATTCTCTTGCCCTCGACATTGTCCCTCCCCCCAGTAAACACGCTGATAGGACGACCCTGGCCGAGTACAAAGAATATTTCTAAAATGTAAGTGGGACCCCACATATTATACTGAAACATAATTGCCAGAAGTCCGAAAAAAATGTTCCCGGCGAAAGTTTCAAGTCACCAACATGAAAATTTACTTATGAAAGGAGTAATACAAGGTATATGGAGAAGATGGACACCAAATGGAAAATGGACGGTGTATTAAAAGAAAAGGTTACTCAGTGAAACGCCAAGTAATAAAAAGCTGGGTATAGATACAAGATTTTTTTAGTCGTTTACATGCACAAATCCTACATTAAGCTGTTGGTAACGATGACGATGTCACAACTTTTATCACAGTGATTATCTTAAACACGTTTACATAATTGAAAAACAATATTCCAAAGGAAAGCCCGAGAAGATTTTACTAATATTATTCGCCGTGAAGGCCTAAGATCTTTAATATTCCAAACGCATAACTACAAACAGTGGATGACATTTATACCACTAACTTTGATAGTCCTTTAGACGTTCATTTTCTAGGCAGGCGTTGTCAAAGAAGCCTAAATATTGGTTGAACTGGCTCCATTGAAATAATTTCTTCCTCACCGCTCTACCCATGTATTCCTCTATCGCTTATGTTACATCCACGTATTGGTTTACATTGACGTATTTCTTCTGACTCTTCAAACCATTACAGCTTCGCCAGGCATAATTCAGAACCCAAATTTTCACATATTTAGGTTCAAAAATCATAGATTAAAATAGAAAGGAGATGGCGCCGTAACGCATGAAAATGAAGCTGGTTTTATTTAGCAAAAACTGGTAACTTAACATGGCTATCGCGCGAAATCTGTTCATAACTGATTTGAATAATGCCGTAATTTTTTAAATATTATTTTCAATTTGGTTCTCTTTAGATACGGATAGATCACAGCACCACGAAATTTCCGTTACTACCCCCTATGTTTTCGCCATTCTGACTGAACGTGATCTATTCAATATGGCCGTTTGCGCATTTTATTGACTTCGCTTTTTGATTTTTTTTACTCTTAGACCCATTGAGGGCCAGTTGAAAATACTCCTTTTCTCAGTTTTTAATAATAAGTGCCACACTACAGCGTAGGTAACATCTTAAGGCAGCCGTTTAGTTGGGAATTCCGCCAATGGTACTCCAAAGTCTCTATGCTTCCCGTTGCTGTGGGAGAATCATCATATTATCAGTCTCATTCTTTCCATTGGTACTCCGCCATAGGTTGCCATTCACCACGTTGATATGGGGATTTATCAATCGAACCACGTTCTTTTCAAGAGTTAGATAACGGATGGCCTGGCAACATCATCGGCTCTGATAGCTGTTGATATGACCAAGGCTCTTGAGTCAAACCAACGAATCCGTCACGAGATTGGATATTTCTCGGAAAGATGGCAGGACAACATGCTTTTGAATAGTATATGAACGTGCGTCCTAAATCTGGCAGTTTTTTTAACAAGGTAAAAGCTTCCTCAGCCTTCATTTCTCTCTGCAATATGGGCTCTTTAACGGATTTTAACTTTAACGAATCTAATGTTTTCATCTACATCTATGAAGTGTCTTGTTGGGTATTACCATCCGTGGCCGTGGGTGGTTCCACCACAGGCATGCTATAATAGACATCAGTTTAAGTTCGAACCCAGAACTCTCCCCTAGCCTTTAAGCGTGGACCAAAAAGCAGTCAGCAGAATTCTCGTGTGAAGTCTTCAAGGGATTGCCGCTTAAGCGAAGTATCATTTCATCTAGAATTTGATGGATTTGACATCATTTTAAAGATAAAGCTCCAACCTTTCCATCAGTATCAAAATATTAACTCTTTGCCGTACTACTTTTCGAGCACTTCACCTATACATTTAAGCTTTTTGAATGGGATAGATTACGGCTCTGCGCACCAGAAGGAGAATATAGAAAAAAATAGGAATTTTTGACACCTAGATTTCGTAAAAAAAGCTAACGTAGGTGCGTAGGTAGTATGTTTTCCCAACTATTTATGAAAATTAATCAATTTTTAACTGCAGTAATATATACAGAATCGCAAAAAAAACTTCTGTTGTGAAGGCTTTTTAGTCGTACGGCGTGAAAAAATGAGTCAAGTTAGAGACTTATTTACATATATATTTATAATATTAAACTGAGAATTTTTATCATATATAACAATATTTTTGTGCCATTAATATTTAAAAAATTACCTCACACTACTTGAAGACGCTGAGATCAAAAAATAAAATTCGAATATGGTCTCCATTATGACTACGGAAATATCTCGCTCAGATTACCTTAAGGGAGCGCAATACGGAAAATCCGTGAAGACTTCACTTTCATCATACGCCAGGGAAAAAAGAAGTCCTTCGCCAAAACAATGTACGGATAAACTAGAAACTAGAAGATACCTACAATGGAAAATATTTTATATATAATTATCAGCTTAAAGTACTAACAATAATGAAAATTACATAAACTACAAACTTATGGATACTATGAGATATTAAACAATACATGTGGAACATTTCATGCATGGTAAGCTGTTAGCACTAATTATTAAATACAATTATGAAGTGTAAATACCAAAGGAGGTCTGGAATTTCTTAGAAATATCTATCGCAACCATAATGGCCCCTCACTGTCCGCGGAAAAAATGACGTAGTAAATCTATCCGTTCTGAAATTGTTTACTTAATCTTATAGTTCAGGATAGATAGGTTTTAACCCTGAATTTAATAATTACTGAACTTTTTCTTGAACAGTATGTTCATACACCTCTGAAGGTGTCGTGAAAAAAAGTCCCACTCCTTCCCAAGAGATATAAACGAAATATCCTGGAATTCCTGGAATGTCCCTGGAACTTGGATTTTTACGGCTAAAAATGTATCTACTTTCGTGGCAATTTTTTTGTTTGACTTCTAATCTAAATCCGATAATGTCCAAAATAGATATTTTAGTCCCCAGTCAAATTTAAGATCCCTGGAATTTTAGCCCCCTGTCAAAAACCCTGAAATTACCAGAAAAAACCCTGAAATCGGCGTAGATTCGTGAAAAAATATGTGTAGTAGGCTAATCTTTTTCCTTTCTGGTGCTAGCGGTACGCTAAACCATGTTGCAAATTGTGATACATTTACAGTTAACCCTGAAAAACACCTCAAGGGTGTGTGGCAGGGGGGGAGCAGTCACCAACAAGCATTCCACTATACCCTAAAGTCTATATCTACGACTAATGATGCACCAGCATAAATCGCCTATGCCTGTCACGAGGCGAAGCCTCACAAGCATGCACTACACCAAAGGCACAAGCAGCTGCTTGGTACAATTATTATTTGGACCTTTTTGCCCGATTTAGCCTGAAGCACCCATTGATTTGACCGTGTGGGCTCAAATTTTAGGGGGGGGGGGGAGGCGGGAGGGGGAGAGATTTAAAAAAAAGCTTTGAAAATTGTGTCAACGAGCTGGAGATGGGTTTTCTGTGTCGATTTCATATAATTCGGACCCAATATATTCAATTTCAGCCTTAATGTACCCATCTGACGGCCGGAAGTCGAAGTACCACCGCCATATTGGAAAATGCGGCCTGAATACGTGAGTCCCCCGCGGTAGTCAACATGCCCATGCCGGGGGTCTTCTCCGGGGTTTTTCGGGGTCGCTGAATGCGTCTGTGGCACAAAAATAAACATTTTGATCAATCCAACTGTTTTTGGGGAAACACTAGATCATAATATTTGCACTTAGTTTTGAAATTTTCAGGAAATCGCGAGTATTTTCGAGGAAAACCATAGGCCTACTTTGCCAGCCGATATTTTCTTCTTTCGTTCTGGCCAAAACCAGACGGCAGGAGGAATAATTTACCAGGGACAATTAGTTGCAGTACCATGTAGTAGTACCATGTATATTACAACAGGCGCCAGTTTCCTTCTATTTACAAAATTAAATCAGCAAACGCAGTTCTCTCACATAATTTTTCAGCCTCTTTGGTGGCACTATCTTTGGACAGTTTTCTCTATCTATTGTACAGTCGAGCTAAACAATTTCTATGGTACATGACTTCTAGTGCCACTTAATCTCCTCCGGTTTCTATCATACCGGTGATCCTTGTCTCGTCCAGTGCAGTGGCACATACTTTCACTCTCTCAGTGATATCTTTGGTTTCGCACTGTCGAAGCGGATGTTTTCTAGTCTCGGGTCCAGTACGAATGAAACAGGTGAAGTCCTTCATGCCAATAGAGGTCGTGCAGGACCGTGTCGCGGGGCGAACACTGCTGTTATTACCCCCATCTTTTCCTGAATAATTACTCTGAAAAAAAAAGTATTTTCTGTATTTTTCACCAGATAAAGTCTCAAATTATTTACCGAAAAATGTCACGATGCAGGCTTTGTGCCACCTTGCGTTGTTCTTGAGAAAGATAGCTTCGATACTATTACCTTCATACAAAAACTGCGACGGTTTTGTCGCATGGTAGCTTACATTGAAGAAACTTTAATTTCTCCTGGTTATAGGCTAATCTTGCATATCCTAAATTCTGTCTTGATTGAAATGGGTTAGCTGCAGGATTAGTTAATTTTCCCTCACCACTTTGACAAAGGCAGCAAAGTTGCCAATCAAACGGGAGATCAGTTACATTTCCCAAAGACGTAGGCACTGCCAACACCAGGACCTTATTTTTAGGCATGTTATTTCTACCCAAGACCGGACAGGGAAAAGAATAAGGTATGCCCCGTCAAGTCTCTATGTGTTAAAGACAAATCACCGGAAGCAGGGAGCGAAATGAGAAAATACCGCAAAGGTCTTTCCTAAAGATGACAATATGTAACTGCTGAACCATCCACACCACCTGAAGCAAATGAGGCGAACGAGATAATAATGCCCGGGAATAACGCAAGATAAAAAGAGATATAACTGCCGAACCATCCAGATAGGGCAAAGGCACATTCAAATATCACACAATGATATCACTTTACTTGCAGTGTGAACATGAAGCGCGCGCGAGAATCTGCTGATAGTGTTCGTCGTCATCAATATACGATAATTTAATTTCACATATTCTGTAATTAGTTAATAAAATATTCTGCTTTAGATAAAGCCCATAACTAGAGTTTCCTATTTCTTTATTTTCACTACGGCCCGCTGAAAAGTGTTCAGGTACCCATTTTGGCCCCCGTAACGGTAAGTTTGGGGACCCATGGTTTATACCGTAGTACGTCGGCTTTACATTCACATTTCCGAAACATAGTCTACTTCGAACTAATGCGATCTTTATTCTCATACATTCGGGCAACATTATTATTCGGATTACAAAAACACTAGCATTGTTACAATCGATTTGCCTGCAATCACTTACTAGTAGTTTCCCAATTTTTGTTGCATATATCCTTATAAATTCCAAATATTCCCATCAGTAGTCATCAATCGGAAGAACATTTTACTGAAGACGTCTATTCTTAATTTTTAAATAATTTAACTTTTACAAAACCATTGCTTCATTTAATAGCATACACGATCCGGGTTTCGATGAGTAATCATCATCATCAGGGTTTGTATTTATGCTCATTTGTGTAACAAAAAATACAAACGTTTATGCTATTAAATGAAGAAGTGTTTTTTTAAAAGTTGAATTATTTAAAATTTACCATGATATACCGCAAAGTTACCCTAGAAACTAGTGAATTTCCATCCTTATCTCCTCTCAAGAAACCGTTTCATTCCCACATCAATCTTCACTATGACCTTCCTTATAATTTTCACAATAGTCACATCTGGTAATTCTTCCGATTTATTTTCCCTCACATTGTAGGTACTCTAAATATGAAACATTCACAAAACTAGCAAAAATCCCAATGAATAGTCAGAAATTGTCAATGAGAGAAAATCAGAAAGACAAACTTCATGATTCTTTCCCCTACCCAGGAAGATTTATTTCATTACAATGTCTACGTAATCTCGTAGCGCGTAGCGTAGCGAGTTGGGCAAAGGACAAAGGATCTTCACCTTTGTAGATCATTGAATAGACTTATAATCAAATATCTTATAATCATTTTACTCTTACTTCAAGGTAATAATCAGGCATCCTATTCTGCAATAAAATAAAAGGAAAACTAAAAAAAAGTTAGAAAATCGAGGGTCAAACAAAGAAAGGGTCAGCTAACAGTATTTGAGTAGCTAGTCGTAGAATCAAGATTTCTGCAGTCCGATGAATTGCATAGACAACGATTAAAACAAAGTTTTATTTTTAAGAATACTAAGATATAATGTAATTATCATTTTTGTTCTCCAGCTGATGAGTGGATCAGACAAAACGGTCGAGAAAAGCTTAGTACGGATAAAGTGAATTACTTCTATTTTCGTAACGAAATGGTCCACATCTTTCAGAGGTGCACCTCCACTTAAGATTCTCTCTTCCACAAAATCGTAGTTTGAATATAATTTAAAAACTGAAATTTCACAATAGTATTGTACATATATTTATTATACACATTTAGGACAATAATTTATAATTTTAAAGAAGAATGGGCTGAATCTTCATCCCACCAAGTAAGACGTAAATATGCAAACAGAATTTTATTTCGAATCGATAATAGCATCAAAATTATTTTTTTCATGGTGAGAAATGGACTTGAACAGCTATTAAAAACTTAAACTTAATTTTCATCTCAGCATCGCTCATTCCATCGTGTCACGAACTTAAAAAACATCGTGTCACAAACATTTATAGAAGTTTTATTTCGATTAAAACTTCTTTAAATGTTAAGAAACTATCTTAACTGTCTTAACTGGGAATGTATCGAAAAGCCCAGGTCTAATTATCAAAAGCAATTTAAAAATCTCACCAATGAGTAAGGATTTCACCAGTTAGAAACGTGTTAATTACATTAGGAGTGTGTTCATTGCAACTCATGGGTGGTGAGTATAAACCATTTCTATTAATAAATTATTTGGTGAAAACGCATCGGCTTACGTCTATTATAAATATTCCTTATCGAACTTTAGAAACTATGGATAACGATAACTGAAGGAACTGGATCAGGTTAGCTCGCGAAATTTCACGGCGACTTTTTCTCATTAGCATAAACGTGCAGGAGGAAAAAAATGTGGAGGTGACATTTTACGGCGCTCTTCATTCAAGCCACCCAAGGCGTAGATGGCCGTTTTTATAACGGCCGGATTCCAGGGAGGGCGTTCATCTTTTAAGCAACTTGTTTGCACGAGCAGTGGGGTGGGTGGGTTGAACCAACTGGTTAAGAGATTAACGCGGGATGCCTTGGATAATGTGTTTACATTCTTTCCGAGTGACTGTGCCGCTTTGCTCTCACAGAAAAAAAAGACTGCGTAAATGACCAAGGAACCTCCTGAGAGCATTAAAAACGTAATGACGGGTTTGGATGCATAGCCAAGCTTCTTACGGTTGTTGCCAGAGTTACCTGAGAGGATTAGATGCCCTAATAACCCAAGTCTACAATTTTATAAAATGATAGATCTATCAATATTTGAAACGAGTTACAATGCCATTTCCGTCTTTATTCATACAATTGAAGAAAAATGTGATCACACACAGGTCCATGGGACCACTAACATTGATAAATATAAGAAGACTTAACTAAAAACAAAGCTATATGCACGAAAATTATAGGTACTACATTGCCAGCATTCGAGGAGTTAAATCACATCAAAGTGTAGGTGAACAGAGAAATCAGAAAACGGGAATTATTTTCTGGTAATATTTTTCTCTTAAGAGACAGATCAATTCCGTGCTAACAAGATTTCGAGTTGAGGCAGTGAAAAAGGAATTTTTTAAATTTCAAAATGAAACAAAACCTATAGAAGGATTTCCACAAGAATTACACATGGTGAGCGTTAATAATTAATAGTATAAGCGTGTCCCAAATGCGGAAGGTAATTCCACCAATGCAAAAAAACAGAACAGTCCTCTACGCATTGAATATTTATTCGTTCTTGAGAGAGAGCATGACTCACAGCTCATCGACCTAAGCAAACATAACGACGACAGGACCATCTGAGGGTGTGAAACTCCTAGAAGAAATGACGAGGCCGTATATGGATGAAGAGTATTTCAGTAATCAGTTATATATGCCACTTCGAGGTATTTTATCTATAGTTACTTTGTTGCCGGTTATCTATGACATTAATCGCCTATTCATCATTGTCAAGGACATAAAAATGACCCCAACTCATTTTCAAGAGCAGAGCCAAACGTGAAGTGAACCCGAGGCATTCTAACGAAAACATTATAAAACATGCTTTAAAAAAATGCATACATAAATATTTCTCACAGGAATGAACATCAAATTATTACAATATCGTATACAGGTGCACCGAGAAGCAATGTCGCACAAAATTAATTTCGCTCCAATAGGAGATAACTGGTAAGGAATGATTAATGCAAGTTATGACACCCACGAGTTATGCCCCCATGACATGATGAGTAACATCCATGACTTGATGAGTGGATGTAGGTGAATTCAAAAGATCTATTCAAGTGACGTAGGTATATTACTTAGGCAGCCCTTACTGAATATAGAAATCCTTTTCGCTCATAGCCTACCACTTTGATCCCGTGAGTATTCCACAGGAGGACAAGAGAAGAGGGACGAGGGGAAATTTTTTCAAGTTGGCAGCAACCATATTCATTGACCTAGGACGGAAATGGTTACTTAAGAAATGAAAGAACGATTAGCTTTGAACATGCGAAGTAAGATTTTACGGAGGTTAACACTTAAGGACGAGTTGTGAATCAGTGCCAAGCGTAAAAAAATCGTGACACGGAGACCATAGACTTCCGTTTGACAGGCAGTTCGTGTCGCAATTCACCATTCACGCCGCAACTAGTTGCGTGATTTTTACATATCCCGTTTCCTAATAATTCAGTAGCCATAAATCCAAATGTAAACAAAAATCAAGCCAAAGCGTAACTACGTTTGATTCAAAGGATATCTACCGTGATCCTGACGAAAAAGTATTAAAAACTTGGGCAGAGAGATTTGTTTTCTCAATGAGGCTGGATAATTTGGTTTCCAGGGCCTTCTCTGTCCATTCATTGATTAAAGATTGGGCTGGACCTAATTTAAACCCTGTGAAATTTAAAGGATCAATTTCTTGTGTCTAAATATCAAAAGCCAACCTTCACGGGAAATTCAAACGTAACTCAGAGAAAGATATATAAAATTGAGAGAAACAGGACTCGCAAGACTGGAGGAATAGTTCATTTCCTCTGATGGTAGCTGAAGTTCTTATTGCAGTATTTTTTAATTGAACGTGCTTCGGACACTGAGACAATTTCTCACACACTGTCCGCCACTTGAAGACAGGGGCAACAGCACTCGGACTAATTAGAGGATCCCCAATATGACCCAACTATGAAAAATGGTGTTTCCATCGTGGCATTCTGTTGTAGCCAAGGTTTCATAAATTTATGTACGGCAAGAAAATATGTAGATGGACGGTTAGTGGCCTTCAACCTTCGCCTGCAAGCAAAGTATAAACCAGATATGGGAGGTCTGTAATGACACCAAGGCACTACAGGACAACGTGTTTGGCAAAGGGAAGGTACACAATAAAATATTCCTCACGGCTGAGAAAACGGATCTGCGGAAGACAAAGATGACGTTTCCGCGAGTTGCAAGATTTCGATCCCAACTCACGTTTGAGATTCCCAATGGCAGGTGATTCATTCGCGACAAACAATGCCACCACCCTCTCGGATGTTTTCAGGTGGCCTTCAAATGACCATTCGGTGTCACGGCACCTTTGCCAGTGCCGTAGCTTTCCGTGTGTCCTTGATCAAATCGTGGAGAGGAGATATCATAAGAGAAGACTAGTCTACGTCACAGTAGTATTCGTACGTAAGGATATCAAGGTGCGGTTATTCAAGGCCGGGGTTACAAAGCGTCTCTAGCATTTCTTATCCGAGTAGAATTGAAATGGCTCCATGAAGAGATATTTCGAATAGACCACGCGGTATGAATTCAGCAAGCAGAAACAAGCCAAAATACACATTCATCATGTTGTGATGCACATCGAGATATGCACACTTCTTACTGGAATAGAATGACGACAGCGTGCATCATTTAAGGTAGTTTGAGCGAAAAATCACTTCACCTAGATTTTGATGAATTTGGCCTCATTTAAAATAAAAAAATTCTCCTCTTTCCAAATGATATTAAAATATCCATCCCTTGCCAAACTACTTTTCGAGCAACTTGCCTAAAAATATAAGCTGTTTTACATGGGATAGATTATGCCCGTGCGCTCCAGAGGGAGAATATTTAAAAAATTAGGAACTTCTAGCACCTATATTTCGTCAAAAAACTAACGGTGTGCAGTTTGTTTGTTTTCTCAACTATTTATAAAAATTAATCCATTACCGCAGTAATGTTTTCAGAATCGCAAGAAAACCTGCTGTTTTGAAGGGTTTTCAGCCATACAGGGGGAAAAAATGAGTCAAGTTAGAGACTTATGTAGCTTTATGTATTTAATTACTGAGAACTTTGCTCATACATAACTCTGTCTTTGCGCCATTAATATTACAATATTTATTTCATACTTCTTACAGACACTGAAATAAAAAATAAAATTTGAATATAGTCTTGTAACATATGATATGAATTGTGTTGTTGATGATGGGTTGCTGGGGAGTTGTTGATAAAAGGAAAAGGGGGATTGTTGGGGAGAATTGGATTTGGAGAGGATGCTGGATGCATCAAGAAAGATTGTATTGGAAAGAATAAAGAGTTTTGAAACGAAAATGAACGTCTGACGTTACAGACGGAGGTGGGAACCCACTTTTCTGGCGACGAGGATGGGATATTCGTCACGGGTTTTTAAAAAAATAGCCCGTGGAACGTGGAAAAATGCAGCGGCCGGATTGAACGTGTGTATCAGAATCGGAGGGCATCGGAATTGGAGGAATCGGAATTTGGGAACGGATTAATTGGATCTACGGTTGCCGGTTCGAGGAAGCTGACTGGAGGCGGTATTTGCTTCAAGGAAGGACGCAACATTTGGCAAATTTTGTCCAGTGATGTAAGTATTTAAACATCCCTGGACAAAATTCTTTAAACGGTGGAGGAAGACTGTAACGTATGATATGAATTGTGTTGTTGATGATGGGTTGCTGGGGAGTTGTTGATAAAAGGAAAATGGTGATTGTAGGGGAGAATTGGATTTGGAGAGGATGCTGGATGCATCAAGAAAGATTGTATTGGAAAGAGTAAAGAGTTTTGAAACGAAAATGATCGTCTGACGTTACAGTCTCCATTATGACTAGGGAACTATCTCGCTCAAACCACCTTAAATATAAAGGGCAATATCTGGTTTTACTACAAAATAGGCACGTTTCTTAAAATAGTTGGAAGGAAATGCGGGGATGGTAGTTGATGATTCTAAATCATTCCTTTATTTTTTTACTTTTTCAGGACATTTGGAGCATAGTATTGTACCTCAGTTAAAATCATTATGATTAGCAAATATTTGTAGCAGAAAATAGTACGTATATGGCAAATATTTACTCCAAAAATTTCAAGTAAATATAACAACAGCTTGGCAACTCTAAGTGGTATTTTGGTATCGCACGGCTTCATCTGTATGGAATCTGTAATTAAAAAAATTTACGAAACAAGCAGCTGAGACGCTTTGATGTGAGCCCAAGGAAAACATGAAATCTGGGTATAATGACCAAATTTCGGCTAAAGAGACGGTTTCATGAGTTGAAGCAAAATTGAAGAATTTCCTTAAAACAGCAGTACTTAATTGAGGTCGATGTTTTGCAAGATTTTTCCGGCATTAGTCAGAATTATAAATTAATCCGGGATACCTGTGGAGAGTTTTTCAAATTATATCAAAGGTTTTCAAGAAGGCAGTAATTCTGAGTAACTTTCCGTTTTTCGAGGATATCAAGATAGGATTGCCACCATGAATATAGAAACGATCTGGTGCGTATTTCACTGCAATGGTAAGGCAACTTAAAATGAGAAGGGCGGAAAACCTGGTTCATCCGGATAAAAGAGTGGACGCTGCAAGTTTTTCTCGAAAAGATTCTTTCATTTTTTCTCGAAAAGTGGAAAGAAAAAAAATCGATTTGTCCAAAAGAATTTTCAGCTTGAATGGAAAAGTCTAGTAAGGCTTCTCCTCTTTATCGCAGTTAAGTGCAGGGCATTAGAAATCCTATCAGATTCGATTTGAGGATATAACATAGAATCCACTCCATAATAACTTAATACTTAAGTGGTTTCCTGGTAGTCTTGGAAAGTGCCATTTTTCTGTGGTATTTAGCAAAAAAATCCCTATCAAAATTCATTTACGAAGTGCGAATTTCAAATGAAGAGGGTTCTCCCGAAGGCAACTACCGCTGTTCCAGCGAGCTAATGGGCAAAAAAATATTCTGCAATGTGTTCAATGAAATGCACATTATTTGATCACCGACAGAAATTTAGCTCAAAATCGTATCTAAATGATGATTTAATCATATGCATAATTGAACTTAGTGGCAGTAACCACGAGCAGAAGAAAAGGTATGAGTACATGTTTTGCAGGGGCCTAGCCACGTTGAAACACCGGTTCCAATTAGAACACCAAAGTAAGCAACGCTGGGCCCGGTCGGTGGTTGGATGGGTGACCCTCCTCCATACCTCGACCAGGCATGGATGGAGAGATGATACTCTATCCATACCTATACCGGGAGGCCGGAGGGAGACCCAGACCGGGCCGGTTGGAGGGAGGACATCCTCTTTACCTGGTACTGGGGTGAGGCAGGGGGAGGCCAATCCTCCATACCTCTACCGAGGTGCTCTTGTCCCCTGTCTGCAAGTGGCATACAGGCATGGGGTTGGCACAATGGACCAAGAAAGGTCTAAGTGCCCGGGCTCCTGACGAAGACCCCCCCAATAACAATCTAATCTAATATGTTTTGCAACTCATAAGTACGCGCGATGATTGTCTGTTGTAAGAAGTTTGATAAAAGCATGTGTTGCCCTCGCGAGCTATTAGAACGACCAAATTACAAGAATATTTCTTTGAAAACTCATAAACGATTAAAAGTGAAATATATATCCCTGGACATAAAAATTGTTCAATGCATATGAGTACTCAACACAAACGAAGGAGAAATACAATCTGCCAATTATCAATAAAAATCATTAAAAGTGGGAGCTATTAAAATATCTTAAGGCAGAACTGTAGATCAAATATAAAGGGCTGAGTATGCTAAAAATAATTACAACGTTTTATAAAAATATTACATGGCAATGTATACTCATTGCGACAAAAAGCACTTGAGGGAGATTAATAAATAGAGATGAAGAGAATGTCCAAAATGACATGGCTGTTATCCAACTGGAAAGCACATTATTCTACTAAAATTTGTTTAATTGTATTATTTTTAACTGCTTTGCTGAACAATTCCATTCTTTCAGACGCAAATTTCCTGATTCACTGACAGGACTACAGGTAAAATGAAATTATCTTGCCGGGATGTGCATATTTAAGCAGATAAATGGCCAGTAAAAACTCACGATATTTCAAAAATTGAATTTGAATTCCGAAAAAATCATAACCTTTACAGGGATATTTAAAGTAATGCTATAATTAAATGCTCATAAACCACTGCGCAAACTTAGGTGAATAAAGAACGCATAAACCGAGTTGCATTAGGACTAAGGGGACTAATATTCAGTGTAACACTTCAGCGGGAAACACAGTTATATAACGTTAACCTTTGCTGTAAGATAAGATCTCCAAATCTATTGATAACAAAGTGAGAAGAATTGAGGAGTATCTATTTAACGTTTTAACAGTAGCAAAACGGATTCAGAACTTTCCTGGTTGCACTATAAAACTAATGACTGAATACAGTTTATCATGTATTTTACCCTATCATTAATCAATCATTCGTTCGTGAAAACCTAATTGTTATCAGTGAAGACAATATCAGCCAGTATCTAAAGACCAGTATCTAGTGGCTCGAAAGATAAAAGAACCTTCTCGACGGTCATTTGGAACGAGCGAAGACAAATGAATCAAAAATACGGGCATCGGTGCGTGAAGAGGTTTAACGATAAATCTAGCACATGATTTCATGAAAAAATTTCAATATCGTTAGCGCCTCGATTCCTCGCCATTAATACTTAATGAGTACCAAAATGGGTTTACAATTTGTGACATGATGGAGGAATTCTAAGAGGAAAATATATACATATTACATATACACTGTTTACACTTATAATTACTGGCAAATGCCGCCGCGTTCATAAAAAACTCACGGCCGAGACCCCCAATATAACTACAACGAGAAAACCCAACTTTTTTCTATCTGTTTTTCGTAAAGTCCACATCACAACAATGAATTTTTTAATTCCCATTTGTGAAACATTCTCGCTTTTAACCAATGAGATGTTATATTCAATTTGTGGTAAAAGACAGTGAAAGGAAAGATGATTCTACTGGCGGAAACTCTCAGAGGGAAATTTCATGAACAAGCACATCATAAAGGGAATTATTCTACCGTTAAATGGTAGGTTTAATAATTATTATGTCAAAACAAACGTAAGGTAGTTCAGTCTACGATGTTTAATCTTACGCCTCCTTCATAAAACTATCAAATTTCCTAATTTTCCTAGTATTAATCCATTCAAAAATCACCGTATCTTTGCCTCCCTTCGCGTTATGATACGTTGCGACTTGAAGTAGTTTAACCTCCATTCTAGCCAAATAGCCCAAATGCCATCCATCCAATTTACTTCAGGGATTACTCAGGAATATGTTCCTTCAATTACTTCATGCCATGACACAAAAGTTTAATCTTTTGTCGATATAAGTTTACATTTCAATCATTCAGGGGCCAGTCACACTAGATATCATACCAGTGAAGATCGTGAATGGAGCGTTGATATATGCGACAGTTATCGCCACGAATGGAAATAATGTGTCCTCAAGACAATATAATCTTGACATTTGGAAAATAAAATCTTTGAGGGACAAATTTGAATGGCTGCAATGACCCGTAATCTAGACAGATTGCCAAACAACAATCCAGCTGACCTTGATTTTCAATACTGAGTGATAAGTCACTCATAAGAACAATGCTCAGTATCTTCACTGGCACAATAGCTATGGTAACTGGTCCATAAATTGTTAAAAATGCCTACGTGGACAAAATAAGTAAACAATGACCCTATTTTAGAAATTTTCACAGCGACCAATTCTAGGCAAGAATGAAATGAATTATAAATCTTGTGTCTGGATTAAAATTTGCGATCGACGGTACACAATGTTCGCATTTACGATGTTTCAAGACCTAAAGTCCATCGCATTAAGGACATTACGACTACTGATCTTAAGGAGCTTGCGACCGCTATACAATTCCACTATGCCTCATTGTATTTACTTCTTCCAAGTGATAAAAACGATATGATATCTGCTGAGATTCATATCATACTTGAAAACAAACCTTTTTGATATTCATACAATCTCATTCGAAAATAATATCTTAATCTGAAGCAACGAGACAATCCCAAGCCTCGTCCTTTGAGCTGAAGTGCGAACATGATTAAAAGTTAGCAAATACTGATTCGCCGAGGAAATTATCGCATACAACTCACCTTAATCCGTCTTGAGATCCAGATCACGAAGTGCAAAATTCTGCGGAATAATAGAGCTCTTTCTGCTGCTCGTATCATACTGTTCCCAAAAATTGTGAATAGATGATGTCAGTAGATGAATGATTGTTACTTATTATAATGAAGGAAAAAATAATGCCCAGGTAGGACAGAGAAATTGGAATGATATAAGAGTTAACATTCAAGGAAAAATCTGGTAGAGAGAATCATTGACTTCTGGATACAAGGTTTACAAAATGAGAGAAGTTCCTCAAATATTTTTCAGCTGTGTACTGGCAGTCAATAAGTTGGGGTGAGGAAAATGCAAGCCATCAAATTGTCTAAGAAGCTTTAAACGATGTCATAGGCCAACGACTAACTCAATGATTACTTCATGTCTTACTCCTATGTTTGGACTAAAAGAACATCAGAAAAATAATAAGATAAATTGGAGAAATATTTAAATACTTAATAGCCAAATCATTTTCTTTACAAAATTCATATAGTTTTTCTCCTCTTTCGTTAGTTTTACCAAATCCAAATTTTCCTTCACATCGTTGATCTAGGCAGGCACCAACTGTCACATTTAAATCTCCCATAACGATTATATTCCCACTATCTTTTACGGTTTTTAATGTATAATCTATTTGTTTACACATTGACTCCACCTTCTCTTCTGCACTGAATGAGGACGGGAAATATACTTGCATTGTATATAAATCCATGGGTTAGGCAGATACTTTGATCATTAGTATTCTGTCATTGACATGAAAATTTTTTGCTACTTGGTTTCCTAGTCTCCTCTTAATATCAGGGCTACTCCACTTAAGCTGGCTTTTGTGCTTGTAACAAGTTTTGGATGAATGGCGATATGAGAGGTCTTGTTGCTTATTCCTCTCCTGTTGGATCTTGGTTTCCGATTCCCATAATCAGCAACTTTTAATAGACCTGTAATTCATGGCTACAAGACTAGTTGAAATATCGTTAGCGATAAAATTTGATGATACCAGAACTATCCACGGCATAACCTTTTACGAAGTCACCCGCAAGTGCATATAAGTGCGAAATTCCACCGAGGACAAATCATTCGCCTTCAACGGGACTCGAACCCGGATCCCGCGCTTTCGCGCCAAGTGCTTCAGCCAGTTTAGCTACCGAGGCGTCCTTTTCACCTGTAGATTTTTTTAGGGCTTTATAGGAACAAGGTCTAAAATAGTATTCAGGTTTCTGGATCTGCGATTAAAATATTTAATATTATGCGACAGTTTCGCCGTGCTAAAAAGCCCGACGAAGCCGGCAGCATAGCACGGCGAAACTGTCGCATAATATTAAATATTTTAATCGCAGATCCTGAAACCTGAATACCATAAACATGAGCTGCGAAAATCTACATAAAAAGGTGTAAAATAATCCACAGTGGAGAAGCACACATCGGTAGCTCAACAGTTTAAAGCACTCGGCGCAAAAGCGTGGGATCTGGGTTCGAGTCCCGGTCAAGGCGAATGATTTTTCCCCTGAGGAATATCGCTATCGTATGTGATATTTAATGCATAGGTATCTGTTTCCTTCCTCCTCCTTATGAGTGTTATCCTCCTTAGGGGTTACTTCTCACCCCAAGGGCAATAGAGTAGGTACCCTCCCCTTTTTCCCAACTGGGGAGAAAGGTGGATCATTTATTCCGATGATTATTCGGTTCCCGCTTAACTTAGCCGCGCAAAGTGTTCACCCCTCACCGCGTTGATGTATAAGTCGGGATTATTCCATCATATATATTTGTAGAGATATAAATAGAGTATGAAAAGTGGCCTTTGCGGCAGCAGTGCCGTGCAGCATTATCTATTATTACGGTAACGGCTCACGACCGGTCAGTTTTAGTACATTTACGCCATTTTGCTACGAGAGAAATCTAAGTCTAGTGATACCCTGGGCCCGCTTTCGCTATTCCACACCAGCTAGAATCCCTAATAAAGGACTGCCTTGAAAGCCGCCAGGTTATCGTGGTTCACGACCCAGTGCTGAGAGTTATGAGCCGTGTACTGGTACACTGGGAAGCATTTTGATTTTTTATATATTTTACGGGGGTGAAGTCAGTACCCTCTGCTACAAATTCCTGCGACTGCTTCCAAGGTGAGATGGACAAGATAATGTATCCTAAACGATACATTATCATAGATTATACAGTGCTATACATGCAATAAAGTTACTCGCATTAAATTAGCTCAGCAAGTGTAAGTGTTATAGCTATCAGTGTTCCTTACGGTTGCATGAAAATGGTGTGAACATGACACCAAACACAAAGAGACACCTCCCCTCTTTCGCAGTTGTCAATCCAAGTCCATCTCCGCTCCGATTTCACTATCTCGTGCTTTATCTTATCATGCCCCACCTCGTACCTAAAAATCACCAGATTGCATGCATCGCACTTTCCTCTCCACCCCGCCCGCCACCCTATCCCTACTTATACGCCCCGGACCCTCGGCTCCCCGGTCGTTGTTGGGACAACATCAGATCGCCGAGTTAACAAGTGCTGCTCGTCGCTTAACCACCCGTGTGTGAATCATCCTAGGAGAGGGTAAGTCTCTGAAATAAAGTTTTCCTACCCATGTTGGCATATTCAAATCACCTAATAAATTCATCTGAAAACTGTTGTAAGGTTGAGCAACCAACACAGCGAAACTCTAAAGTCACATCAGTATCTATCATCAGCTGCGTAAGCCTACATTTTCGAATTTAACAAAACACCGACCTAATAGATTTTCAAGTTTTAGGAGCTCTGTTCTGCAGTACATACATAGTATCATTTCAATTAGGTTTTTTTTGCAAGAACCAGCGTCAGGGAGATTTAAACTGGCCACATAATCTTCGAAATGCAAAACGTGCTCGGAAAGAAACTTAAGAAAAGAACTACAATTGATTTTGCTTACTGTATAGGATGCCCAATGCATTTGTCATCACCTCTAAACTTTTTTTATAGATATTTTTGTGCCAGAGATTTCATTTAAAAACGCTTAAAGCATTCACCAAGACTAGATAAGATTGGTACTTGCAGGGAGAGGATATATAACTTTATCAGGCTAATCATAAGTATTTTTTAATCTAAAAATAGTAGCAACAAATACCCTAAAAGCTCATTGTTCCCTATAACTGTTTCTCATTCTCCTAATAACAATAATTATACTACTATAATACCGTTAACATTATGATTCGTAAAATTGAGTGGAGCAGAAAAATGTAATCTGTCATCATCAGCTGTCATCAATCCGAAGATTGGTTTGCAGCAGGTCTCCATTGCACTCTCCTCTCTGTCATTCGCTTCATTCCAACATAATTATTTAATTTGACGTCCTTAATGTTTTTCCATTCTTGGTCTTCCACCATAATTCTTCCCATTTATTTTTCCTTCCAAAATTATTTTCATTAGGCTGCTGTGTCGCAAAATGTATCCAATAACTTTGTCTCTCCTTCTTCGCTGACAACTTCGTTGTGAGTATTCATTATGCTTCTTTTCTCACCAGCTCTTCGTAGGACCGTAACAGTTCGGTACGCATTTTTAAACTGAACGGAAATCCTCTCCCTCAACTTCCCCATTCGCCTCCACTCCTTTCCTCGGCAATATATATTCTCACTCAACCTACCGCTAAATACACATACCACCTATGCCACTGCGTCGTGAAACGCGTGTCGTGCCAGCGGAATAAAGTTTGTGGAAACTACAAATTTGGTTTTTCTCAACGTGGATAACCAATATTTCCACGATGTCAGACCTGATATAATCAGTTTCAATGTATGTGGACACTGAGTTCCGAAAATATAAAATTAATATAATGTTAATAGTGGATACCTAGAGGCAGAAATGAAACTATGAACTGGTAGATTTGAAATTAATTCATCAGATAATTAAAAATTAAGCATTGATGCAACGCTTTGTGGATACCAAATGATACTTTGAAGATAAACAGCCCACTCACACACAAGAGAGCCACGTAAACAGCCACAGCCAGGGAAAAAATCTAATCTCTTCAAATGAGTTTACTATTACTCAATGCAATGTGAGAAAATAATAGCATTCAAAATAAATATTAACAAAAACATGTGTGAAGTAAGAATAATTACAGCTAAGTTCTTTAAACGTCGCCAAAGCATATTGATAAGGATTATATTCAACCATTTGGCGAAAAATAAAACTTATTGCGCAGTACTATGTTATCAGAGCTTGCTATTAAATTTTCCATCCAAAGCAAAAACATATTAAGCATGACAGCTGAAATTCACAGATTTAGGTTAATGGAAGTAGCAATCGGATAATAACGATATATTATCTCCTGGTGTCAGATGACAAAATAAAGGATTTCATCGTAGGACAAGAACAAAAATAAAAAATGTCAGTTACCGGCATATGAATCAAAACTAAAAAAAAACAGTATCTCACAGCAATGTACGAAGTAGATATGATACTTACACAGAGAAGCCGATTAATTGCAAATATGTACAAAAAGTTAAGTGAGAAGTAAAGAGTCTAAGTAATCAGCTAATGTTGCCATGCATTTGCTTAACACCACACAATGAAATTTTTATCGAGCCAACATTTATAACGAAGCCGGAACAACTTATAATAATACAAAATAAAGATATAGATCTTTCGCCATGGAATCCTATGCAAACCGAGGCTGATAGGCGAAACGAATGAATGAGCTTTGTAGCAAGCATATGCAAGGATATACAATTTTCCGTATGGAAATTTGCTCTTCTTACCCGTCACTATCAAAAACACATATGTCATATGGATTCTATGTAAGTTTTTACTGCATAAAAATATTCAAGTTCTTCATGCGTGTTCAACATTATCTCTTCTCTTTCTTAGGTTCAAAACCTTGCCAGGATGGAGAGGGCCGGCATGTTTCTGGCGTTCTGCGCTATTTTTGCGCTTACATTTTCTAGTGGTGAGTATTAAAATATCTGTAGGTGAAAGTTTTTGGATGCGGAGGAAATAATTCGACAAATCTAATACGACAAAAAATTAACTGCAGCTCTTTAAATGAAAATAATACAAGTCTTCATTTGTAAAACAAAAACTACGCATCAAGGCCTCTGCTAAAAACTCTGCCTGCATCAAGCGAGTTACACGTTTCGATGAAATTCCTGGTCGTATCAGGGAAGAGACATTTTTGAAAAAGCACACACTACAACCCCTAAGCAAACGAAATGATAATAAGTTCGTTTGATTTGTAGTTTTATTAATATAAAGGGTGTAACATAATGAATATCGGGGTTTAAGGCTTTGTAGTATTTATACCATTTGACTTACAACTATAAATGATACATCAAATGAAAGAGCAACTCAAACTGTTTTTGTTTTATCTACAAGTGTTCAATGTGAGCACCATTCGTCACACGGCTCACATCCAGTCGATAGGCGAGTTCTTCCCATACAGTGTGTCTGGAGTAATTGGGTTAGGTCAGCTGGTAGCGGAGGCACATACAAATGATCCTTTATGAACCCCCAAAGATAAAATTTGCGTCGCGTCATATCGGCTGAACGTGGAGGCCATGCGAAACAAGCCCCCTGTAATCTGGCCCCTGGCGGCCAATCCAACGCTTGGGTACAACGTCGTTTAACCCAAGGAGGTTAGAAAAGAAATGGAGGCGACATACCACTTGATTCTTGAAGCCAATTCCGCCATTGCAGTCGGCACAGTTTAGTCCTTCCTCTGGCTAACGTGTCCGGCGGTCGCTTTTGATTTTGGTCAAATCTAAGTTAAAAACCAAGCGATGTTTTGTGACTGGTTTGGCAACACCTACTCGGCACAAAACCCTTCGCAAGCACCCCTATTCTTGCTTCACTTTCGCCCATGAGCGTTCACGGTCATGCCTCCTCCATTTCATTTTAACCTCCTTGGTTTAAGCAATCTTTACTACCACCGCTTTCTAACGGAAGATAGAGGAAACACTGTATACGCATGCACACAAGTGTACAACGAAACTGTTTGAGTTGCTCTTTCATTTGATGCATAATTTATAATTATAAGTCAAATGGTATAAATACTACATAGCCTTGAAACCCCGATATTCATTTAGAAACTCCCTGTATTACTGCTATATACTGCTCCAAAATACTGTAGTCCCAGAGCAATAAGCATAATTGCTATTTGACTATAACTCATAGTTTCCATTCATCCGTAAGTTCAATGATTCCAGGTCACATCCACAGGACAACAAATTACCATTATATTAGGACACACCATAACAGTATGCACTGTCTAATATTTTGTGAAAACGAAAGAGTTCAACTTATTCAATTCCAACAACTTAAGCAATATATCATCAGCAGTCATCAATCCATAAATTGGTTTGCTACAGCACTTCACTTCTCCATTATCTCCTTTCAGCTTACCCTTAAATTCCAGCGTAAATCCATACTTTTGCATCGCTCATAATCAGCTGGATGCTTTCCATCCATGTCCAGCCTCTCTCCCCTCATCCCAATCATTTCTCCTTCCTTCAGGCTGTTATGCCTCAGAATGTGTCCAAAATGTTTCTCTTTTACCTCGTAGACTTCACACGCATCATCTTTTCTGCCCAGGACTTTTTCGCTAAAGATTCTGTCCTTTTCATCTTCATAACTTATCCACAACATCTTTGTTCTATTACATCAAATCTTTTCTCCGAAGCGGCCGCTATTGACCTAGCTTCATCACCGTTTAAGGCCATTATCACTTGATAGTTTTAATAAAGTAATGAAAGGCCCCCTTCTAAGCTCAAAACTCTTAGCGGAGTCCTGGAGCAAACTCTGGCTTCTAGGCCTCCCTACTCTTACCCACCATTCATGTTAGTCCCACTTCCTTCCGTCATTACATCTGCTACTTACTTCTGAGGTGATAGAGACTTGTAGATTTGATAAGATCAGTAGATATACACCATTACATTTAGCAAATCCAATGATCATAGCGTGGAATGTGACCTGGCGCATCTTATTTTTGACTTATAAAAGAGACAATACATAATCAGTGATTATCGAGATTGGAAGCTGTGCAACATCACACCAATTCGCCGATTACCAAATCCGATATCGATGCAGAGAGAAAAAACAGATATAAACCGTTATCAGAAAGTGGAGTGACTCTCTACGGGGAGTTATTTGAGGGTTGGCGTGTTCAATAGATATTGTTTGATTGAAGCACCACAATCAATCGACA
The DNA here is from genome assembly GCA_963573305.1 of Pyrrhosoma nymphula. Taxonomy (NCBI): domain Eukaryota; kingdom Metazoa; phylum Arthropoda; class Insecta; order Odonata; family Coenagrionidae; genus Pyrrhosoma; species Pyrrhosoma nymphula. Next base: position 129,416,170 of record OY754335.1, on the reverse strand, counting down.
CCAAACTTGAAATGCGAACGGGGATTTCTTTAAGCAATGAGGTGTTGATTAGATTACAGCACCACAACCAATCAATGATAAACTTGAAATGCATTAAATAGGCTATTCATTTACGTCTTCGGAAATAGCTGGGTGTTTATAAAAAATAGTTTTAGAAAAATTATGGAACTTCTTGATACAATGTGTAAGAGTCACCTACACAATTGACCACGTGCAAATCATTAGGGATGTTGGACTGTGAAATGGATGCAAAATAATTTAGGAAAGTGTCCCTTATTAATAGGAACTTACGGCATTATACGGGTATTTCCCGCTTTTTAATAAATAAGTTATGAGTTTAGTTAGGTTTCAGGAATAGGCGCACCGCATAATTAAGGAAAACCTACTATTAAATCACAACAACAGATCATTGTTGTGGAGTACTTCAGTGAGATGCGCATATTTCAAGGAAATAAGGCTGAAAAAACAGAACAACCACTCCTGCTTTAGTAACAGCTATAAAAATAAGAATATCATACATATATAATGAGAAGGCTCTCGGGAATATAGAGCAAAGCTAAAAATGTATGCTCAATGAAAAACTCGCAACCCTGGTACCTAACTCAAACTTCAGCATTGCCAAAGAATATTGCTTTAAAGCATAAAGGTTAAATTTGATGTACCTTGAGAAGAAGGATTTTTCATGTTTTTGCATCCACAAATGCTGGTTAACTTCAAAAGCTCTTATGTATGAACCTAACAAAAATCTGCGGATGAACCAATTTTTGGAAGCAAAAACTTTTCTTTTCCGAAGCATGTTAACAAAATGCTCCCAGGACCAACCGCCATCCTATCTAAGCTAAATGTACTGACAAACGATGTCGGGTAAATAATGTGTATGGCTACTGGCATTTCTAGTCACCTGGGAGCCATAAATCCCAATAAATAATCCAGCGCTGATCTACTCTCGCCCAGATTCATAAAAATGTAACTTCAGAAATAGCCTGTACATCAAAATAATATTATTTAAATATTTAACAGAACATTGTGCCTCAAACAAGTAGAAAATCGCGAACGTCAAGTCTATATTTCAGATCGGTAATAAGGACGAGCCAAGTAACCATTATAGTCTACTAACCGAGTCTATTTCCCTCATATCTACCTCAAGAAATATCTTGAAATAGTAAATACTTAATGGCCAGGTCATGGGATATCTCGGTATAGCGAAGAGTTGTTAGAAAAAAACCATCGTCGATTCCAGAAAAGAAGATCTTAAGAAATACAGCTGACTCTCTTTATTTAAACTATCCTTGTCCCAAATGAACGTCACGCTCAAATAAATACGATATTTTTAGATGCTATGGAAAGTCCTTACTCTCATTTAAAATCGAGCAAAACGTGTTACTTCTACTTATACCATACTTTTCTTAACGGTTACCTTCTGCCTCGTCACAGTGCATTTTGCGTCAGGCAAACGGTAGGGCTATCAGGCAGAATAGGAGGGTTTTCGCCCCTCCGCTAGAATGCCCCTTGAATAAATTCAAACTCAAATGAATCCAAGCACAAATAGCGTGTAGTTATAACTATTATAACAACTACTAGTTATTTATATAACGGCCGCATGTGTTTTAGTTATCTAAATGGAATGAAATTCTCTGGAATGCTCGTGGAATGAATAAGAAGTAAGATTTCATGTTCAGCACATTCTACTCAACTACCATTAAATGTGAAAAACGTCCACATTTGAGTAAGGAGACACACGGAAAGTTGAACTCCCTGGGTTAGTTGGCTGATTCCACCGCCCAAGTTGCCGAGGAACTCCGTAGTCCTCTCAAGGGCTCCCGAATAGCATGTGTGCATAGCATATATGTGCATAAAATATATTGTCTTGCATGAGCGTACCAAATCGCTTTAAGTGCTCGACTCCTTAACACTTGACCCAGTCAAGTGGTATTCTTCACGTCACTTAATTGCGCCTCAGGCTCATTCCATATCAGATCAACACACCTACGTAACCTCACAATCTCAAAAAGAATGATTTAAATGATGTTATCATTAATGGAATTTTGATGAAAACCACTTTTGTTTTAAATTACTGAAAACATGTACCGTTTTCCCTCCCATTTTTTAGCTTTGTGTATCATTTAATAATTATATAACCTAATTTGTAGATTAAAAAAATAATTGAGACGGGCTCTTTTCCAAATGTATATTTAAAATCTCATTTTGGAATTTGAAAATAAATATTCCTTAAAAACCTTAAGTTATATATAATAGTCTAATAAACTGATCCCTCTCCCATCACTCTACCATAATTAGGAGATATTTTAATTGTTGACGGTCATGCGATTTTGGACGTTTTTGTGAAATTTACAAAGCCATATTTTCAAATCGGGGTGACATATTTTAATAAAATTTGGTATTTTTCTTACACTATAAAGACACTACTTACTTGATAAATTTCATCAAAATCTGAGATGGAGAGGTTAACTTTTTATCTGCAGTGTGTTGATCTAACATGGAATTCAGTAAAATGCTAATGATTTGAGATAAGTCAATTTCAATCAGTTATTTTACCGTCACTAAAACTTATGATCCATGACAACTAAACAAAAGAGTTGATTTCAGTATCAATCAATAATCCTGCGGAAATACAATTTATACATACACCTATAACTTCGTCCTTTGAGGTGTCTGAATAGCTACCCAATTCTACCCTCACCAATCCAATCATCAGTTTTATTTATTTAGACTTCAAGCAGATAAAAAAAAGGTAAAATGAATGGTGGCTTCTTTCACAAAAGCGCAAAGTACTAATTCCGATTAACCTCCCGTTCTCAGGGTATGCCAGCAAGGACAACCCAGTGGCTCCCATCAACGAGGACAGGTCGCCCAGGGTAACATGCTACTTCAGCAACTGGGCAATCTACCGCCCGGGAATTGGAAGCTATAAGATCGATGACATTCCGGCTGACCTTTGCACACATCTCATCTACGCCTTCATCGGAGTATCGAACGTCACCTGGGAAGTTCTCGTCCTTGACGAAGAGGTGAGAAGCCATAGTTGAAATAATTCCACGTTCACTCAGTTGGCAGCTTGCTAGTTGCAAGTTTTCAGGTGTTTTAATGACAATGGTCATTTTGAAATATGCACGAGCATAATTTGTGATGATATTTTACAAGGTAATTCAGGATATATAAAATGTTTATTTTCGTATTAAAATTAAATTTGGTAACTCTTTCAAACCTCCAATAAGACACTTTTTTGATAAAATGTTTTGAATCTCCCCTTTACCCTTTTTTATAGATTTATAGTTGCGTACAGAAAACTTTCTCTTTGCGCTGTTTCTTTTCTTTGGACGATCATGTTTATATGCCACCATGGATTTTGAAGCGTTCTGATGCTTAATATTCTCAGCAGTACATAAAAACGCCTTAACTCACATGTGGGCCTAAATTGAATAAAAAAACCTTTTTAGCAATACTTACTTAATCTTGAAGAACAAAGCAATGCTTAGATACGCAATGGACTCCGAGAGAAGTTGGAACAAACAGTAGAACAACATACATAACGCTGTACAGGTTACCATTTGTTTTTATAAAGTTAGTAAAATTGTGCGAGCACCATTTAAATAAAAGATTCTCAGCAATGTATAGTCCAAAAACTTTCCCATATTAGTCCTTGACTTGATGCTGATACCCATGCATCCATAACAGAGATGTAAATGTCTCAGTGATGTTTCCTAAAGAGAAAGACATTTCTATGTGAAATGGTGCATCAAAGGAGGAAATATTGTATTTTTGGGAATGTACGAGGGTGAGGTGAAAAGTTCTCGGCCTTACACAGAGATGGTGAAAGTACCAATGAAATTTTGGTTTTGTTATATTTGTACACCTTTCCCAGCAATGTAATTCAAATTTCAAGTTGAGCTACCACATTGTATTGTTGTCGCGGCTTTTTGAGGTAGACGTGTTGTGTGTTTCACACACAACACGTTCACATGGATAAACTGGAGTGTCGTGCTGTCATAAAACTATCCATTTTGGACGGTTAATGGCCAACGGAAATTCATCCAAAGTTGGTGAAGGTTTATAAGGACTCTGCTCCTTCATTATCGACAGTTAAGAAATGGGTGGCAGATTTAAAACGTGGCCGAAATTCTCTTGAAGGTGAGCCATGTGAAGGACGTCCCAAAACTGTAACAACAAATGAAAACATCGAAAAAGTGCACAATATGGTTTTGGACGATCGGCGATTAAAGGTGTATGAAATAGCTGATGACATAGGCATATCAGAGGAAAGAGTACGAGAAATTTATCATGAAGAATTAAATATGAAAAAGCTTTGTGCATGTTAAGTGCCGCATTTGTTAAATGCTGACCGAAACCAAGTGTGTAAACAAATTTCTCAGCAATGTTTGGACCGTTTTCAAAATAATAGAACTGATTTTGTGCTCTGCATTGTTACTGTCAATGAGACGTAGATCCACCACTACACGCCAGAAACTAAATAGTCATCGAAGCAGTGGGTGGAAGCCGGCGGACCTGCCCCAAAAAAGGCGAGGTCGATTTTATCTGCCGGAAAGGTGATGGCCAGTGATTTCTGGGATGCAAAAGGGATTCTTCTAATTAATTACCTTCAAAATGGTAAAACTATAAATGGTGAATACTACGCAAGTCTTCTGGACCAACTGGATGAGAAAATACGTGAAAAGAGGCCTGGGTTGCAAAAAAAAATCATCTTTCACCAGGACAATGCCTCTGCCCACAAAGATGCTTTGGCACTGGGAAAACTGAGGGATTTGAACTAAAAATAATTGGAAAATTCATCCTATTCACCAGATTTGGTACCATCTGACTTCCACCTATTCCCACATTTAAAAATAATTGTAGATAGAAAACGTTTTGAGTCCAATGAAGATGTTATGGCAGCCGCAGATGGTTATTTTGCAGACCTACCAGAATCGCACTTCCGTCATGGAATCCACTCATTTGAAAAACGTTGGACAAAGTGAATAGACATAAAGGGGGACGATGTGGAGAAATAAATGCATTTTTGATATAAAAATTACAGTCTTTCATTGCCAGGCCGAGAACTTTTCACCTTGCCCTCGTATGTATGGGAAATATGTATGGGAATGTTATTGTAATTACTGAATTATATTTTTCTAAGTATACTCCAGCTAATTTCATATATTTCACCCAGAACGACGTCACCAACAGAGGGTTCTACAACTTCACCGACCTCAAAAAGAAGAATCCAGGTCTCAAGACAGCTGTGGCCATGGGAGGATGGGGTGAAGGTGGCAGAAAGTACTCTGAACTCGTCACAGTCAAGGCACGCAGAGACCAATTCATCAGAAGTGTCGTTGGTAAGTAGTTATAATTTCACATGCCGAAGACTACAAAGAATTAAATGAAGTGTTCTACCTAGTGTATATGGTGTTATTTTATTTCCCACGTATATATGCTCTAATATTTAATTCTTTCCCATAGATTGGCAGGATATAAAAAAACAAATTAGGTTTTCCATGCCCGGGACTTCTCTCAGTATCTCTTCTAGTTGTTCATATATCTCATCAATCTCTTCCTCCCTATGGTTAGGTACTTGTAGGCATATACACCTGGACGAATATGAAATTCGTCGGGCGTGCTTTTATTTCTACCACTAGTATATTTTCGCTCACCTGTTCAATGCTTATTACCCTTGTCCTCAATTTTGCATTCAGTACCATAGTTACCCCACGTTGACTCTAATCTCCCCGCTATAACACTGTAGCTATCACCCCAATAGTCCCCGCTATCCTTCCATCTCACCTCGCTCAGGCCCAAAGCATCTGTTTTCCCTTGCTCCATTACCTGTTTAATATTTTCTACCTTCCCAGCCCTTATCAATGTCCTTACGTTCCAAGTTCTTATTTTTAACGCTACTTTTCTCATCTTCTTCCTCTTTTTCTTCTTCTTCTCCTTCATATACCTTGTATCCTCTGATGAAATTGGTGTGCTAGGCTAAAACGAGTTACATTACTTTCACAGATTTCATGAATAAATACGGCTTTGATGGATTGGACATTGATTGGGAATATCCCGGTGCCACTGACAGAGGCGGAAAAATGTCCGATAAGAACAACTTGTTCTACTTCGTGCAAGAACTGAGGCGTGCATTTGATGCCGAAGGCAAAGGGTGGGACATCACGATGGCCGTGCCACTGGCTAAGTTCCGCCTCCAGGACGGATATCACGTCCCAGACCTCTGCGCGTAAGTATAACATTTCTGCCCAAGAGCGATTCCCACAGTTAATTCAGTGATTACATAAATTGTATCGTAGATTACATCCCTAAATGTGTATGAATATAGTAAAATATTTAAAACAATCTCTATAATCACGGCATAAATAAGCTGTAGAAGGGATTGTCGATTGCCTATGATGTAAGTATCACGTAAACTAATCAATTTTATCTGATTTTTAAAATTTCTATTATTTGAAGGGATTGCAATAAGATAGTGCCAATCATAATTTAAAATACTTTCATTTTTTAATATCACTGGAACAATTTATGCAATATATTACGAAATATTTCCAACTTAAAATAGTCCTATACTTGCGCTCAAATTATAACAATCTGTAGATTTACCTGAGTGAAAAAAGTGCCTTATAAAGAACTACCAAAATGCTGCTTAACAACATACTGCCGATAATCTTTCATTGCATAAGCCTGATATGAAAAGTGTATTGAAAAGTGCGTTGATAAGAGTATCATTATTTCCAATAGCATGGTTGATGCCATTCACGTGATGGCATACGATCTCCGAGGCAACTGGGCGGGCTTTGCCGATGTCCACAGTCCACTTTATAAGAGACCTTTTGACCAATGGGCGTATGAGAAGCTCAATGTCGTGAGTAAACATTTTAAATTAATAACGGTATTTATTTCGTCTATGATCATCGGAGGCAAAAGTAGATTACAAAGCCACATGCATCGTTGAATTTAAGCCTAAAATATATGTTATATTTAAGAGATAACCAAACACTTTTATAGAGTACAACTTAAGTAATAAATCTCCCATGAGTGATAATTAAGGGTAAAACTTTATTAAAATGTGTTATTCATAGTTTCAAAACTGCATTTAACGTATGAGTCAAAGTTTACGGATTGACTTCATGCATTAACATTACTTCCCAAGCCCTGAGAGTCTCATACAATAAATATTTCGCAAAAGTAATCCTGGTATTAGGCATTGTTGAAACACCTGAATTTTTATTTATTTATTTTATTTTTTAATATACTCATCCCCGAAAACAGCACTAGCAGCCTTTCACATCGGGTGTTTAACATGTAACAATGGACGAACACAAACACCCGATCTGATGTCCTGATGACCCGATGTCCTGAGTGGTGAAAAATCCACTCAGGCGGGACTCGAACCCGCGACCCACAGTTTAGCAGGCGAGGACTTAACCCCGCCGCCACCGGAGCTAACTAAGTTTTATCAAAATACGTTCATGGACATTTGTCACCATAATTAAGTCCTATTTCCTTCCAATACAAATAAAATACATTCATGGACATTTATCATCATGATTAAGTCCTATTTCCGTCCAATACAAAGGAAGAAAACTTTTAGCTTGCTATTAATATGCCAATAGCGTATTTCATTGAATGGAAAATCGTAGTTCGATATTTTGGCGCATTGTACATTTGAATCAGCGTCAACCTATTCGAAATTAGATATCTCATTCTAAATAAAATTTCATGTATAAGAGTACTTTATTTTTAACCAGTGGTTACTTCAGTACACAATACAGTATTCAAATATTGAATAGACATCTATAAACTCTTAATTTTACATAAAATATAAAAAATAGTGTCCTATCTTTCAGAAATCTTATCCCAATGCCATAAGATACTCGGAAGCTGATAAAACGAATGTTTCACTTTACAGAATGATGGTTTAGAGCTCTGGGTCCAGATGGGTTGCCCGGAGGATCGTCTTGTTGTGGGCATTCCTTTCTACGGCCGCACCTACACTCTGTCAGTCGGGAACACCAACTACGAGGAAGGCACGTACATCAACAAGGAGGCTGGAGGTGGTGATGCCGGAGAGTACACTGGGGCGAAGGGAACACTGGCGTACTATGAGGTAAGAGCAGATAAACCAATAAAAACCTATGATCATCATCGTTAGCCATCAATACGAAGGTTGGTTTGCGGCAGTTCTGCACTCCTACCCCTTTTCAGCTAAACACCTAACAAATATTTCATATTTCTTCATTTTCACATCACTCATAATTTACTTCTTGTCCTTCGCCCTTTGTCTTCCTCGGTTGACATGAAAATCTACGGGGTTGTTTACTTTTATTTAAATTTAACGAGGATAAAACCCAACAAGTAATGATTCTTTCAGTTGAAGAATAATATTTTACCGTTTCGAGGGCAATGAAGGTTCACTAATTAATTCATAATCACCTTATATCCTCAACTTGGTGAAAATCATTATAATTAGTTTTTTGCAGTTAAGCCTGAAAATATCTAGTATGTCTCTGAATATGTCCGAAATTCTTACCTTATCTAATTTTCAGAATTCTCATTTAATATCTTTTCTCCCCAGCTCTTTGTACGACTTTTTCATTTCTGATTCCCTCCATTCATTTGTCTTGTTTTGATAATACCACATTTTAATTGCTAGCTATCTCCTTCGTTTTGCTGCTTATTTCGTCATGATATTTGTAGCTAACTGAAAATTAATGAAACATTGAAACATTATTTTTACTATGGGGCTAATTATCACCAACGTATGAGATGTAGTTTCAAGTTTTAGTAGCTTAAACATTATTCTCCGTGAATTAGTAAACCCTTAAATGTTTCATGTTAAAACATCACTTATGAATGAGGACGATCTGGTATGGTAACAAGAGGTAAAAATATATTTTCAGCATCATTTACATCACATTGACTATTTCCTCATTAGAAAATTTCCTATATAAAAGCAAGTGCTTGAATATCTCAGTTATAATTAACGATTCACACACCAGATTTTCTTACATTATCATGCATAAATGATGTTTGCTGTGAGTGAAGCATGATTTTTGACTGAAGACCTGGAAAATTGGCTCACGTTGGCAAACTTATTCCACACCACTATGAGAGCGAAACACGTTATTTCTTTGATTGCTCAAGTGTTCAAACGTCAAATAGATTTTAATAGAATATAATGCAGCAATATTTCACAATAATCTCCGAGAAATCAATGGAATGGATTTTTACAGTTTTTCAAGTATAATGATATCATTACACTTTTTTTTCGAAACAAATTCACTTTAGAGCCATAAATAGTAACTCGTTTAAGAAGCCATAATTCTGCTTTTTGGTTATTTATTCACCAATTTTAATGGGAGTTAATTGGATTTTGCTTAGAGAATAATTGTTGAAACAAGTGCATTTAAGGGACAGGTTGACATTGCTCGACTGATTGGCATGGCATGACATGTAACAGTTTGCGGTGAATAAAAGTGTCTATTTAATGCAATGAACTGACATATTAAATTTTGCTTACAGATCTGTATGAGGGTTGACTCACAAAATTCCAACTGGACCAAGAGATGGGACGGCATAGGATTCTGTCCTTTCACATATCAAGGTAAGCATAAGGTCAAGCATGCCAGTACACATTTAAATAAAGAAGCCTTATATTTTCTTTCCTAAATTGTATAGTGATGAGTGCTATTTCACTAATTCAATAACTTCCATTTTTATCAATAATTTCAAAAATCATATAAAAAATATAATTATTATTACTTGACCATCAAGGCACTTTTTTGCACCTCTATAATGCATACAAATCATGTATCACTGCATGAAATTTTTTTATCATGTTTAGCTTTTTCTACCATGCATTAATTGAACGTTTGATGGGTGTACGGCAGCATATTTTTCAAGGTTTTTGTTTAACATGTCTTAAAATTATATTGTTTCAAATAGCATGAGTTTTGTCGCTCTTTTAAGGAAATATTTCAACTAAGCTTTTACGTGTTCTAGAGCCGATGCCGATAAAATCCGGATGATCGTGTATGAATGCCGGATAGAGAACTGGCTTTTCACCTAGAGATTCTGGGTTAAAATCCCTGCTATAGTGGACCATTTATCACTGGAATTGATCCTTATTTTAGTTCTATCCGGAGAGCACATCAAGGTTACCGATGAGCTGTTCTCGGGTTTCCCGCCGGGTTAGGTTTTCCATGATTGCCGACGTTTCGGCAGGAGACTTTCCTGCCATTTTCAAGGCTATGGATACATCGGCCTTCATGGAAAACCTAACCCAGTGGGATTACCGAGAACAACTCATCGGTAACCTTGATGTGCTCTCACCGGTATCATCGCCGGAAAAGCCTGAATTCATACAACATCAAGGGTAGTTAGAGCGATAAACCAATTCACCTAGAATTTGATGAATTTGACGTTATTTTCAAGAAAAAACTCCAATCTTTTCCAAAGATCTCTAAATACTAACCCCTTTCTGAACTACTTTCCGAGAAATTTGCCTAAAAATATAAGCTGTGTCACATGTCATAGATTACGGCTGTGCGCTCCAGAGGGAGAATATTGAAAAATTAGGAACTTTTAACACCTAGATTTCGTCAAAAAATTAACGGTGCGTAGTTAGCATGTTTTCTCAACTATTAGTATAAAAATTAATCACCGAAGTAATTTTTACAGAACCTCAAAAAAACTTCTATTGTGAAGGCGATTACACCGCACGGCGTGAGAAAATGAGTCAAGTTAGAGACTTATGTGGTTAAATTTATTTAATTACTTAGAATGTTTGTCATATATAACTATAATATTGCACCATTAATATTACAATATTTACTTCATACTTAATTCTTACAGACACTGAAATAAATAAATAATATTCGAATATGGTCTCCATTATGACTAGGGAAATATCTCGCTCAAACTACCTTAAACTGTGGAAGTCATGGTGTTTTCTGTCAAGATTACGTTTATCTCCATCCCTCCCCCATTCCCCAGATAATTGTTTTAGCCCGTAGCAGAAGTTACGTAACATGCGTATTTCCTACATAAATAGGGTACTTTTGGCAGCATTGCAGTTGAATTTTTTATGGGAACCGATTACAATTAAGACATGAAATTTTCTTCACTGCATGAGCGGTCCCTTGCTAGTAAAATTAGTTTGTTTAAGTTTGGTATTGCAGTTATTCACAGAGTAATAAATTATTAGATGCAACAAAAATGCAGGAAAAGTGACGTAATATCGTTCTCTTACCGACAAAAGCAGAGTTTTGGGCGAATAATGGCAATTTCCTGTCTTTATATAACATTAGCAGTTAAGGCATAAAACTTATTATCCAAAGACAAAATGTGTGTTGCATGGTATAATTCCTCCTTTGCCAAACAACCCGTCTTAATTCCTTAGTTGTGCACATGAACTTAAGTTGCCAGTCGTCCCCTTAAACTAATCATTTAAACATAGTTACCCTTTTATTTTCCTGAATTCAGGTACCCAATGGGTCGGCTATGAAAACAAGACCAGTGTCCAGAAGAAGATGGATTGGCTTAAGGAAAAGGGATACCTCGGTGCTATGACATGGGCCATCGACATGGACGACTTCCACGGAGTTTGTGGAGAAGTGAACCCTCTGATGAAAGTGATGGCTGAAGGCATGAAGGGATACAAAGTGCCCATTCCCTTGGGAACCACGACAGCCAGGGTAAGAAAACATCGTGGTATTGGACTCAGCTCCGTTAGAAGTGTTGCGTAGATCAACTGTCGCAAACAGAAACTAAAAATATTCACACAAGGTCAATTACCATGAGAATATTGAAAATGGAGCCGAATAATATTTAAGTTAATTGGGAATCAGGGACCATAAACTTTTGGGTCAATTTTTCATTCCTACTTCTCTTAGTAACCACAAACTTGTCATGAAAAATCGGCTCCCTTTTGCTGTCATTTTTACTTTCCTAGGTTTAAACATCACCCCAGGCGTAGGTACACATGGAAAATGCCGGGTGACACTGGGAGATACCAAATTGATTTTATAATGGTGAGGCAGAGATTTAGGAACAGTGTAAAAAACTCTCGTAGCTATCGAGGGGCGGATGCGGACTCGGATCATAACTTGGTGATGATGAAGTGTGAAGTTAGATTCAAAAGGCTTTGTAAAGGTAGGAAGATAAAGAGGTGGAACCTTGAAGCATTGAAAGGGTTGAAAAGGAGGGAATACCAAGAGCTAGTAGAAAAGAACATAGGTGAAGAGAAGCGGATGGGAACCATAGAGAAGAGATGGGAGGTTATAAAAACAGGCATCGCAAGAGCGGCAGAGAAAACAATAGGAACGGTGGAAAAGAAGAGGGTTAAGAAGCAGCGGGTTACAGAAGAAATGATAAAGAAAATGGAGGAGAGAAGGATATGGAAAAACGTGAACACCGACGTAGGCAAGAGGAAGTACAAGGAATTGAATAATAAACTCAGGCGAGTGACCAATCGGGCAAAAGAAAACTGGCGGAAGGGACAATGTGAGCAAATGGAAAAGATGCAGGAGGAGGGGGAAGTGGGCGCTTTGTACGCCATGGTGAAAATGTTATCGGGTGGTAAGAGAGGTCAAGCGATACCAAAGGTTAAGGACAAAACAGGAAAGATATTAATCGAACAGGAAGATATCCAAGAAAGGTGGACAGAATACGTAGAGGAGCTATATGCCAGCGAGAATAGGCCCCTTAGCCTAGATCTAGAGGACGAAGGAACAATAGATAAAGATAACCTCGGACCAGAGTTACTTGAGAGTGAAATAGAGAGGGCACTAAGAGAGATGAAGGGTAGAAAAGCCGTGGGAACCGATAACCTACCTTCGGAGCTACTGAAGAATCTAGGTAGTAGGGGGAGAAAATCGTTTTTCGAACTTATTCGCAAGAGCTACGAGGAAGGAGTATGGCCAGAGGATTTCGTGAAAACAGTATTAATACCTATCCCGAAGAAGAAGAAAGCGTCAGAATGCGAGGAGTATAGAACAATCAGATTAATTTCGCACGCAGCAAAAGTATTGCTTAGAATACTAAATAGAAGGTTGGAGAGCAGAGCAAAGTGCTATTTAGGCGATGACCAATTTGGGTTTAGGAAGGGGAGGGGAACCAGAGATGCGATTGCGGTAATGAGGACACTTATAGATAGAAACATAGAGCATAATCAGGATGTTTTCGCTTGTTTTGTAGATTTCGAAAAGGCGTTTGACAGAGTAAACTGGGAGAAACTAATGCAGATACTGGGGAAAATAGGAATAGATTGGCGCGATAGGAGACTCATCCGAAACTTATATATGGGGCAGAGGGCTCATGTAAGGGTAGCGGACGGTGAATCAGGGTGGGCAGTTATAGGTCGCGGGGTGCGGCAAGGGTGCCCGTTGTCGCCTTTACTTTTTAACATCTATGATGAGGAAATGGTAAGAGAGGCATGGGATGAGCTAGACGTGGGAATGAAAGTAGGAGGCCAGTGGATAAAGTCGGTTAGATTCGCAGACGACCAGGCGTTGGTGAGTCGGTCATCGAAAGGACTGCAAACTTTAGTAGATGCACTGGAAAAGCAGTGTGAGAAATACGGAATGAAGATAAATAATAGGAAAACAAAAGTAATGAGATTCTCTAGGACAAAGAAAGCGAAGCTGGTGATAAGAGTAGGAAGTCACAAACTGGAGCAAGTTGAACAATTTAATTACTTGGGTAGTACGCTAGAAGAAAGAGGACATAGTAGCAAAGACATTAGGAGGAGAATAGCGCTAGCGAAGGAAGCGTTCAATAATAGAAGGGAGCTGATGACGGGGACTTTAAGTAAGGATGTAAAAAAGAGGCTAGTAAAGAGCTTGATATGGAGTGTGGCGTTGTATGGTGCGGAAACGTGGACCTTGAGAAAGGAAGACGAAAATAGGCTGAAGGCTTTTGAGATGTGGGTGTGGAGGAGGATGGAGAAGGTGCGTTGGATGGAAAGGAAGACAAATGAGGAAGTGCTTGACATGGTGGGCGAGGAGAGGAAACTTTTAGATGAGATTAGGGGAAGGCAGGGTAGGTGGCTGGAAGGGGTAATGAGGGACGATGGTTTGTTGAAGGTCGTGATAGAGGGAAGGATGTTGGGTAAGCGGGGAAGGGGAAGGAAGAGAATCGGTTTTATGGACGGGATGAAGAAAGGTAGGACTTATGCTGAGATAAAGAAAGAAATACAAGAGGTAGAAAGGGCACAGCACGTGTAAGAGTTCGTTGGATATTCTCTGACTTTCATCACAACCTACCTCTAACCGGTAGATTACTGTAATGAATGAGGGCATTCCATATCCCTAGTGGTGTTATTTCAAGTGTTCGCAGTACTATTAGGCGTTATAAGTTAGCATCTTCATTGATTATCCAATATTTTTTTCAAAGTTTGCGAATGAAACAATTGATATGTTGTAAAATAGTAATTGGAACATGAAGGCAGTTCGTGGGTGTAACAGTGTAGAGCAATTCACTCAATCATATGAATGCTCAGAAAAAAATTGGGGCATAACTGCGTCGGTGTCACAGCCGTGAATTTTCTATGTTAACCCGATAAAGAGCTCTGCTTGTATTTCTGCTGGGTATTTCTACGAATAGCAGACAACTGAAATAAAATTTCAAACTCAATCACTACATATTTTTAACTGTCACCGAAAAATATTAAACGAAGTCAGTTTTATAGCTTAAATCGATAAGTATTATAGTGATTATCAATAGATCAATATTAAATGATAAGAGATAGTACTTACAGCTCGCCGAGCATGTTTTCAGCATAACTCTTGAGTCTCTGTCCATTTATGTAGTTGCAAAACATATAAATACTAACGGTTCCTCTAACATTATATACCTAACATATCTATAGTGTAGTGCATGCTTGTGAGGCTTCTCCTGACAAAGATTAGTAATTTATGTTAATGCATCAATAGTCGTAGTTACACTGACCTATACAGTTCAATGTATATTGGTGACTACTCACCCCCTGCCGACACACTCTGGAGGTGGCATGCAGGGTATTTTGTATATATAGATATAGTATATGGAAGAGATCTATCGGTGGACAAACAGCGTACTATCATACAGGAATTGCGGTATAAACAACGCGACGCCGCGGGCCACAAACCATGGTGAAGAAATTATGGGGTGGTCTCATTGTCAGTTGAATGTAGGGGAGGGAGTACGTGACGTCACCAGGTTCCTATAAGCGCTGCAGGCCCCTTGCATTCCAGTGTATTGTGACGGTGAGAAGTGGATTGCTGTGGTTCAGAAATCGATTGTATCGAATCGGTGTGACATGGTTTAGTGAATAAGTACATGAATGTGCCATGAAATACATGCACTGTCCCAGCGTGCACCAACAGTTTTTATAAATCGAGAAAACGATGCGGATATAATTATTTTGCGTATTTCAGTTTCCCAAATTACACTCGCGCCTCTCACATGAGTAGCGCTTATTCAGATTTAACCTCGTATTGTATTCGAACAACCGATCAAAAAGACCACATTTATTTCAGTCGTTTCACAAAGTCATAGACCATTTACAGGTATAACTCCTAAATATATATCATGTACTACGTTCATTACGAGTCTGTATCATACTTGCGAAGTGGAACGGACAACTAGCTCTTGTATGTATCTACAAGCAGTCGAAAAATGTATCAAAAAAATAAGTGATGGCAGCTGTCACCTTGGCATATCCGTAGAAAACACTGAGAAATTAAATTTGAATATCCAAAGGACAGTTTATCAAGTAATGCAGTATAGTAACTCTAGTAAATTGGTTCTAGTTCTAGTTAATCATAGTAGATCTTATGCTTAATAATGATAAAACAATAAATACAATATTCAAATTTGCCCTCACTATCTCTGACGAATTTCCGTGACCCTAGGCATAGCGGACGCCATAGTGAATTAGCACGACTGGTAAGGGTGGCTATACTATAATTCAAATATCTTTGTGACTGAGATTCGTGTGCATTCGAGAAGGTCCGAGCGTCTTCGCTTGCTAGGGGCGGGGAGGTATTGACTGTAGTGGGGGATTCAAGTAGAGGTTGCCAAATAAACTGCCCAGAGAGATCGTTCCAACTCCAATCCTTTAAAGAGCTAATATGGCTGGATAGCAAGGAAGTGAAATTTGGCATCACAGCACACAGGAGCACAAAGTGCGCGCGACTAAGGATTGAACGCAACTGCTATTTCTCTTCCCTTTTCCTCCGAGTCGCAAGGATATTTGAATTCTAGTATAGTAACCCATTTCTCATACTAACCCGTACCAGCCCTTCCGCATTAGTAAAAATGTTCTAAAGGCTGATATTGTGATGTCAGTTCCTGAATTTAGGGAAAATGAAGTACGGCTAGTACGCGTTATTGTGGATTGGAACAAGGCCAGAGTATCAGAGCGGATCACCTTGCCAGCACGATCACAGCCAGCAGGTGATAAAACGATCAACTCACGTGACCTGGGTCATCTCGGAGATTGATCGGTGAATGGGATCATTCAGATGACCCAAAGGTTCATTTTCGGACGCAGGTCGTTCGCGACCCTGGTCGTTCTCCATCAATAAATCACGACCCGTTGGTCATTTGTGATTATTTGTTCACCGAGAGGGTCACTTTCGGACGTAGGTAGGTCGTTCGCGGGCAAAAAGCCACATGCATGGGAATCAGTCCATCGGTGTGGATTTGTGGACTGGTGGTGGATCACAGAGGTACTTCTGTCTCCGGAATGCTTTGTGTTGTATCCCCCGGCCTGTCGGAATTGCAAGGGAGAATGTAACAACAAGCATTATAACTGACGACTATTTCTGTTATAATTGAGTTGTAGTTGAAATCAGATTTTTTAATTAAAAAGAAGAGACTGGCCAAGTAGGTCCGAAGTTTTCTTCGACAACTCTTGCCATTTCCTTAACATTTCAAATGTAAGTGTAAACATTATGGACCAGTGCATCTTCAAGAACCGCGGAATTGCTCCGAAAGTATATTTCGGCGCTACAGACGCATTCAGCGATTCCAAAAACCCCAAAAAAGTCACCCAGCAAGGCCATTTTTACCACAGGGGGTTTGTTGGCCGACGTTGAAGTGCCATTTAAGAGAGGCACGCGATCTGCAATCGTTCGCGCGGGTCGTGATTGGGAACAGGGTCGTGATCGCCATCCACTTTTTACAATCACGACCCGTACATTCATTCACCTGGCGTTCATGACAGATTCACTCAAATGGATGGTGATCGTGATTGGGATCGCGGGAATGACCAACTTGGCCCATCACTACATACACCGTCGTTTTCGTCCTTGAACCACATGAGGCGGTCCATTATTATACATATAATTACGCTCATCACTGACTGACTGACTGTTACGTTCGCCAAAGCCTCCGAAACAATGAAAAAATTGCCTGGCAACGAAAATTAAAATATTTCAAAATTTGTATTTATTTTGCGTTTAAACACCAAATAATTCACTTTCTCAATTGATAGAAAAAAAATCGGTTGCAAAATTTTAATGTTTTGATGCTTTGTCCTCATTTTGGTTGAAGAATGAAGCTCTATCTCAATTATTTCATATTTTGATGAATGAAAGGAAATTACTCTACAAGGAAATTATTCCTTTTTTTCTTTTAAATCCAACTAAAAAACAAAATCCTATCTGGACTGAAATGGAATGAAAAATATAAGGATTTTAAAATTTCAACCTTTTGGCTCAATTAAAAATGCCCAAGAACATGTATCACTGAGTGAGTGAGTCATTCAATCAGTTTACTAGCTTTATGTATTAAAAAGAAATTGAATGTTTAATAAATATTTCGAGTGTGATATTCCACAGAGGAAAAATCATTTTGCGCACTTGCGGCTGATCCGTAAAGGTAACTACCGTGGCTAGTCCCGGTATCCTCAAAATTAGTAAATATTTCGAGTGTATCAAATCAAAGTGTTTCTTGCATTCATCATCATTCTACGGGCGCCTTACTACAAAATAGTTTTGAAGGGGCACTCACTTTAAAAATTAAACTTATGTTCCTGGCTACAATCGTTTTTTCTCTTCCCCAGCCCGAGTGGGACCGTCCTCCCAGCACCACTGCCGATGGCCCGCCCATCCCGACGCAGCCCGCCACGCCGCCAAGCGGATATCCCGAGAAGACCACCAAAAACACGACGCCGCACCACGGTGGCTCCACAGGCAGCGGCGGCGGCGGCACCACCGGTGGAGGCGGTCCGCACACCGTGCCCCCAGTTGACTGCAGCACCGGGGGCGACTTCTTCCCGAGCCCTGAGTGCGAAAAGGTGAGATTGCCTTCGGCTGGTCGCCAATAATAATCGACTGAGTGCGTTAGATGTAGATGAACACTGCGTCGTTGGTGTAAGATAAAACTCGCACATTTTTATCTCCAACCATTACACTGACGTTGTCCCTTCACGCATCTCACACATTTTTCCACAAAAACATTGAACAGCCACGGTGACATTACGTATCCCTGCTGTACGCCCATTTTTTTTCACCAGTCACTCAAGCCCTTATTAACTCTCACACTTGCCTTAGTATTATCATACGTTGCCTTCATAACATTTCACTACTGCTCGTTCACTCCATAGTCCTTAAAAACATTCCACTGCTTATTTCTATTTACCCCAGTATATGCCTTCTCTTAATCCACAAACGCACAATATACTTTCTTTCGGACACCCATACATTTCTCTGGTACTTGCTGAAATGCGAACAGCTGATCATTTCATCCCCTAGGGCATAAAACCACACTGCAAACCCCTTATTCTTTCAACAGTAATCTTCTTTCAATTAAGATTTAAGTGAACGCTTTTACTGGAATACTTAATCAACTCATTTCTCTATGATTGTTACATTTCGTCATCCCACCCTTCCCTTTGTAAAAGGGAACTATTGTCACAATCCTCCCAATCGTCCCAATCCGTTGGAACAACAGAAGGTTCTGAGCGTAAAGCATTTAGGATTCTTATGAGGTAAGCTTAAAATCCGAGATAAAACGTGTTCAGCGAAGTTCAACAAGATACTTAAAAGGCCGCCATGATAATCGTTCTGCATTCTAGTTCCCTAAATTAATTCTCATGATCTGATCTGCCGTAGTGTGTCGGATTTCGTAAAACGTAATTTTAGTGGTTAGAAAATTAATCTGTTCCGATGAAAATAAAAAGCTATTCCCATTCCAGGTGTTGCAAAATGTCAGTAACACTAACTAAATTATCATAAAAGCCTTTGACGTATTTTTTCGATATTCACTGCACACGTTCTAACTCGGTTTTTAAGGTAGTTTGAGCGATATATCACTTCACCCATAATTTGATGAATTTGACTTCATTTTAAAGATAAAACTCCCTTCTTTCCAATGTATAAAAATAACAACCCTTGATTAACTGCTTTTCGAGCAATTTGCCTAAATATATAAGCTGTTATACATGGGATAGATTACGACTGTGCGTTCGAGGGGGAAAATGTTGAAATAAATTAGGAACTTCCAACACTTAGATTTAGTAAAAAACTAAAGGTGCGTAGTTTGTATGTTTTTCAACAATTTTTAAAATAGAATCAGTTACACGCTTCAGTAGTTACTACAGAATCGCAAAAAAACCATCTGTTGGGAAGGCGTGTTCACCGTACGGCGTGAAAAAATAAGTCAATTTAGAGACTTATGTGGCTATATTTATGTAATTACTTAGAACTTTTGTCATATAAAACTATATTTTTGCACCATAAATATTACAATATTTACTTCATACTTATGAATAAAATTCGCATATTCCATTATGACTAGGGAAAAATTTCGCTTAAAGTACAAACAATTTTGTTTTTTTTTTTAAACATTTATTTTTTCCTCTATAGTAATTCACTCTATGTAGTGCAAAATCCACTCTATGTAATTTTTTCAATCTCTGAAGATATTTCCCTGAAGTAGCGTTTTGTTCTATGGAAATTACTGACCAAAGTCTGTCATTTCTGAAGAAAAAGTTCTAGGCAAAAATTCCCAATTTTTTGAATTTTCAATTTTTCCCTTGCATATCCCTATGCCCTAGAAAATTATTTTTGGGAAATTTCCATCGGAGTGATTTCCACCGCGTGGTATTGGTCGCGTTAAAACTATTGGTTTCGCTGATGACATGTCTTAGCGATTAGAAAACAAAATTCAGTTAAATGTGCAGGTTATTTGACGAACAGATTTTTAATTTACGTTTTATCCAGCCATAGAAGCTGGCTGCAACTTTATATTGAACAATTGCATTTTAACTTAAATTATTGCAGTAATATCCTAAATTCTCAAAAAATAAAATAGAAAGATTCCTAAATTTTGTAAACGTATAAATATCTGGTATCATTCACTTCTTAAGAACAGATTTATTTGCAGAAATGTCATTGATAATAGATAATAAATACCATTTTTCCCCACGCCTCATCCGTTCTCATATTCAACGCAATGTATTTTCGTGTTCAATCCATGAACAAAATTGCGTGGAATGTTGAATTCCGTTTCTTTTATTAAAAAATGGGCATGCATTCCTATAAGTAGCTAAAGTATTTATAACATGGCATTTTCGGATATTCAAGTTTACTCAAGGTAAATTAGAATTTGTTTAGCAGCAAAATATCAAAATATTATTTATGTTTAACGAATATAAAATATGAAAATGCGCCTTCACAACAGCGCAAGATAACTTGATTTCATGCGAGAACATTTCCATGTTATTCTATTATTATGCTATTCATTCTTATCCACAGTTTTATCGCTGCGTGAATGGTAAACCTGTGCTCTTCAGCTGTGAAAACGGACTGATCTACAACCCAGATAGCCACATCTGTGACTGGCCTGCAGATGTCCATAGAGATGACTGCACAATGCCATAATTACATAAATCATATGATTGTACAATTACACCACTGCTTCCTTTGTATACTCATCAAAACTCAGCATATGTATTTTTTCTTTACGTTCCAACAATAAAAGACTGAACGATTAACAGTTCTGTGAACGAAACGAAGGCTTTCTATATTTTTGTAGAAATTCCATTAAATAACCATTAAATGTCAAAATCAATTGTAGAATTGTGAAACACAAATGTAGATTCCCTCCCCGACTTGGATAAATTGTAGATTCTCCCCCCCCCCCCCCCACAATGCATTATACTGTCAAGGAGATTCTGCAGTTGATCCGCCAATTCATAAAAAAGTGAAAATAGTCCGAAAGGACCACAAAAACGGTCCGCGGGGTCATAAAAATACCCTTTTTGCGAAGCCCGAAGCATTGAGGGTGGAGCGGCAATAAGAAACCAGCTGCTCGCCGGTACCGTTCAAAATACGTTTAATACGTATAGCCTTAGTAAATGAATAGTTACGCAAGTGAAGATGAATTGAAGGGACACTAAATCAGTTATATTTCTGAAGATTAATCTCAGTTCAACTCATGGTAAGATGACAATTAATACTCATGGAATATTGAAAGAGGATGACGATGAAACAATATGACGATCATTATAATAAAGTTTGCTAATTTTCTACACTTTTTATTTTTTTAAACACACACTACGCGTTCCACCAATTTTATGGCATCCTCAGGTGTAGTAGTTTGTTTACATATATTATATTGTTGTCGTTGTTAGATACAGAACATTAAATTTGATTATAAAGAAAAGTTTACATTAAAAAATTACAAAAAGGAAATGAAACAAAAATGAAAAGGAGGTTAAAAAAATATTAACATGAAAATAATAACAACAAACATTTACATACAATTCTTGGCAAAAACAATGGAATCAAGAATAAAAGTGCCCCATTTAGAAGAGCTGACGGCATGCAGTACCATTTTATTAGTTCTATGCGAGTATTTCGGCTCGATGTGGTAATTGCAGGGTACTAGACAAGATGTGGGGGAAAAAATTGGAGGGAGGAGGTTAAGGAAAATCCGTGGTCATATAAGAGTAGGGAAAGATATTTTCTGTTGAATGCATAGTAAAATCGGAGTTTTACTTAGTTTGGTGACTATGAGAGAATGGATAAAAGCTGAAAAGCATACAGTTCTATGGTACAGGAATGAAAATTAGGAGAGAGGAGTCTTTCAAGATAGTTCAGTCATGGTTCAACGTGGATGGCTTGCCTCAAAAAAACGGTATGCTTTGGAATATTTGAGCGAGTGTGAAGAATGAAAGACACATAGGAAATGCATGAGGAAGTCACAGGGCACTGCGCAGTAAATTACTTACGTGCCACGAGTTCTTTAGGCCAGCGGCTCCCAACCTCATTTGAATTAAGTACCCTTTGATCATCTATTTCCAAAACTGTGTACTCATCTCCTCTTACATATAAAAATGAATGTATTTTTGTTTATTCCTTATGCGTCCCAATACCATTAATCCGATTGCGATAAAACTTTGGTGAGTTTTTGTGCCCCCGCCCAGGAAGGATTCTGAATTATAAAAAATGCAATGTTTTGGGTTGTTTTTACCCCAATATTGTTAAAAGTTACTCGAATAAGAAAATCACTGCATTTGGTGCAGGTGTTTCTTTATTTACGTTTTTAAATTACTTACACTCAAGATATTGGATAGAAATTTTTATCATAGAACGCATAAAAGAATGTAGTATATAATTCTTTCATTTAATTTTCCTATACGCTTCGTTTTTGTCTAAGCGTTGCATTTTACCTCGAAATTCATCAAATTTTCTTACTTTTCAACAATAAAAATTTCCTTGGCAACTAGGCGTGAATATCCACTTATATAGTCATTTCTGGCCATCTCATGAATGGCTCTTCACGCCTGCAGCATTTAAAGGCCAGGTACAGTGACTAATTTGATAGGTTGTAATCAAACGAATACAGTTCCCCGTTCGCCTTGCCTTCTCATTTGACCATCAAGAAGGCACAAGGTCAATCGCTTCAAGTGTGTGGATTAAATCTTGAAAATCCATGCTTTTCACGTGGTCAATTATACGTTGCATGCTCACGAGTGGACAGCAGATAAATTAATTTGTTTTTGAAGAGGGCGGTAAGGATAAAAAATAATGTATATCCCATAGCACTTGAATAAATGTTTTCAACTTTAATTTAATACACGAAAAATAATTTTATTTCATTTATTTTGTGCATGCAAATGTGTCTGCTTAGCATATGTGAGCCTACATAGAAAGAAAAAGAGGCATTGCAACGCAAGCCAGGCAAAGCTAGTTAAATAATAAATATTCATTCTCAACAAATTCCCGCTCCTTCCCACTTCATTCCCCATTGTTGAAATCTTCATGCGAATACTCATTCCACCAAACTCGTAACCCTCTCGTTATGCGTACCACAGGTTGGAAACCGCTGCTCCTAATTTCCAGTCCATCATCATATCATTCTGTAAAAGTACCTAACAGCTAGGACACTGTATATCCATATGCTTGAGTGCAAGGATTTTTCGTCATACTCTTGCATACAAGGATAGTATTTTCCAACTAATTTTCAGGCGGTACATATGAATTTCCCTCACATAATGAATTTAAAATAATCATAGTTCCCAAATGGAAACCTTGATTTTTAAATAAAAATGCATCCCTGCCTAATATATTTTCTATCCTTCCCCACAGGTGATCCTGCCCCGAATTCAGATCTGAATTAATCAGGAGAGGAAACGCACTGCGCTGAAATCAAATTACGATGCTTTTGTCTGGTCTTCAATGGTCCACGAAGATGTTTGCACGATAAAATGATTCTCACATCCAATGCATCTCAGAAATAGAATTTGCCCTTATGTATGTTAATTAAGCATATTTTTCATTGCTCGTTCCAAGAGTCTGTCCATCGAAGTAGCAAGGTTTCTGACTAGAAATACGGAATATTAGAGAAAAAAACTTTTAATTTCACTTTTAAATAGGCTAAGGAAGGAAAGGACGGGCCAGATGAGGCCAAAATGGTGGTCTTTGTGAGCACCATATGGTTGTGACAACATTATTTACTTTTCACTTCTTTCTTTCCCAAATCAGTAAATTTCAACGGATCATAGCATTTATAAATTAAATGAAATATGTATAAATATAAAATAAATTATAAGAGCAGTAAAAATATCTGCGTATTTTTATCGTCATCAGAACACTGCTTCAACATTTGGATACACGGCACGTTTTGAATTCCTCAAAAATAAATTTCTTTTGGTTTCTTAAGCAATAGACACGTTTTTTTGCACCAATTTAAGCGGCACACTTTCTGATATCGGACCGGAAGAGAAGCACGTGTTTATCTTCATGCCTCAAAAGGCACGCCTTTTCGTCGCTGCCACGAAAAGCCACTCTTTTCGCGCACGAAGGAAAATTGCTTTCTTTTATCCAAATCAACTCCCGTCGTTATCACACGTTCAAAACAATTTCATGTTACTAAATGACACTTCTAAAAATGAGTATGCCAAATTATCCAGACAAGCCGATTATTTAATTTTCAAGGTTGTTTGAGTGAGACATCGACTATTATAAAATTCAATAAATTTGGCCCCTTTATAAAGAAAACGATTTCATCTTTTTAGTGATATCAAAATATCAGCCACTTCTACAGCCACTACACTATCTCACTACTATACATTTGCCAAAACGTTGAAGCTGTTTTCAATTGGATATGATACGGCTATGCACCTGACAGGAGTTATAAAAAAAACATTATTAAGTTCCGACGCAATCATGGCGTCAGAAATGTATCTGAGTGTAGTATATATTATTTTCTCAATTAATTTAAAAAATTAACTTATTACTCGACGCAATATTATTTATTAAATAGCGAAAAATAAACTTCTAGTTATGATTCAGCGTTCGGAGTGAAACAGATAAGTCAATCTAAAGCCTCAAATATGTATATTAGGCCAATTACTGAGATATTCGTCCATAAAAAATCAAATTCCTTATGGTAAAAGATCATTCGAGGTTTGGAAAAAGGGTGGAGAGAGACCTAGGGATGACATTAACTTGTTCTTAAAAAAATATCAGCAAGGTGTCCACTATTTTATGTCTCATCAAATGGATAGAACACCGTCTTCAAAGTGTTCTCCCCTCAGCCCTGCAATACGGACTGAGAGACATGGAAAATCTTCACCGCTGGCTAGTTTTGAAGCAGGGTCCTTGGGAAGTCCCAAGTCCATTTCCTAAGTCACCAAACGAACCCAAGCTTCATGTGAAAAGGATGCGGAAAACTTAGCAGATTTAATTTGTGGAGGATGAGTAAGGAATGCCACAGAAAGACTAACAATAAGTGAAAGCAGCATTTATTCCCATATTTAAGAAGATTTAAGTAAAAACATGCAAAGATGATGGGGCAGTAAAACTTGCATTGCTTGCTTGGATTTAAAATTTTGAATGATATTTCTATTACAACAATAAGTAAAGTCGCTCGAGCTACTTTAAGTTTAAAGGATGATAAACTCCATTTGAAAGATAAGTAACACTGTATAAGGAATGGTGATTGCTTGGAGCACTTAAAGTGTGACAGGACAACAAGAAATTCATCGTCAAAGTGAAAGTGAGAACCAAAACCGACACCATTAGGAATTTGACCGTTTCTTATTTAACCAAGAAGTTTTCCATAGAAATGTAAACCGTGTTTCCAACTAAGAAACAGGTTGTAAAATAGAAAATTACCTTACGCTGTCCACTTTAAATAGAGGACGGGGAAATAATTTGGAAATTATTTATTTTGCAATTTCATACGCAGCGATAAAAATTCCTTATAACTTCCGAGAATAACACAAACACCTCCAGGATTGACGCTAATGCCAATATATCATTACGGTATTCTTCAAATTGACCCATATATTTTCCTAAATGGTTAGATACAATCCTTAGAGCAAACATACATATAAAATATATTTTTTATACAAGTATTTTAAAATTATCCAACCTCTTCGCACTCTATAACATACGGTACAGCCTTTTGACACAGCCTAGAAATTTAGAAATAATTAGTATAATTGTGGTATGTTTTTTTTTTGGCTTTCTGCGATTAAACTATACTTTTTAGCAACAGTTTTGCGTTCCATTGTGCCGGCACCACACCCAAAGTTTATGATCATCTTTGAGGAGCTGAAGATCAATTATCTCCCACAATGTTCGAAGGCATATACGACATTTTCTGTAGTTGCGGAAAATCATATGTTGGCCAGGCAAAGAGAGCCATAGGATGCAGACTGAAGGAACACGAACGGGCTATTTGGAAGAAAGATCGGTATCACTCTGCCGTGGCTGAGCACACACTTTATGAAGGCCACAGTATTGACATCAAAAGAGCGAAAGTTTTACATAAATAAATTAGCTACTATCCACGGATCATCAGGGAAACCATTGATACAGAAAAAAGACCTGAAAACCTAAACAGAGATGATGGCTACAAACTTGTGGAAAAGACTTTGGAAAAACTCAAGTACTAATTAATCATGCTGTGCATAATAACCGCTTACGTTTGCTTATTTTTTCATTAATTGTTGATTTAGAAAACCTGACGAAGCCAGCAGAATAGCATGGCGAAACTGTTGCTTAAAAGTATAGTATAATCGCAGAAATCCAAAAGATACTTCCCAAAATTAAAATGAACTGCGAAAGTCTACGAAAAAAGTTAGTATAATTACTCGCTAGCAATCGCTGAAGGTTGATGTTTTCACCCTGGTAAATAATATCCTCTCTCATATCTCAAGTTCCGGCTCCATTACCCATTTCTTCTTGATAACCTAGAATGGCGTCTTTCTCCTCCTTCATATTGCAATGAGTGTATACATGTATAATGTATAAGATAACGTAAATGTTATTTTAATCATGATCACGCAACACTTAGCATCAGGTATAATTATGGAATTTCAAGGAAAAAAGAAAAAAAAAGAAACACAGTTGGGCCAACGGTAATGATATCCCGAGGACGTCACTTCATTCAAATTCTGGTGAATGTTATAACAGCTTCAATTAAAACAACCATTTGGTCCTTGCTTCTCCATTTAGTAATCTTCCTTTTAGGGTAGTCCTTAAACTTTAAATGTAAATTGCCAAAACCAACCCAAAACATGCTCCAACTGACTCATAACCGCAATTTTTACTAGTGTGAAGGAATAGCGACATTTTAAACGCATATTCTCTATGATTGGTTCTTTGATAAAATTTAGGAGAGCCTCAATTTTTAATTAATAGGGTAATCTACCACTTAAGATATGTTTAAATGGGAGTAAACATTCTCCAGCTTGGACAGGGACAAGTTCCTATCTCCTTACACAATTTCTTTCTTTACCTCAGAATATATTCTACCCCTCTTCATCCTGTCCACAAAGCATTGTCAAAACTTGATTACACTCCGCACTTTTTGTTCCCCCTCACGCTTATCCAACATTCCCCGTCCATCATGGCCTTAATCAACCCTTCGCCCCTCATCACCTCTCCCAACAGCCTACTCCGCCTTCTCCTCAAGTAATTTCCTATCATGCTTTCTCGTTCAACTTCCATTCCGTCCACCGCACTTTCTCCATTCTCCTCCACAGACACGTGTCAAACACATGCTGCTTCTTTTCGTTCTATTCTCTCTGACAGTGAGTCAACTCTTTTGAACAATTTTATATCAGCTCATGAACACTGTGGCTGTGACCATAAAAGTGATTTTAAAGTTAAAGTACTGCATTTTACCAATAACCGACGTGAGCTAAATGCATATGAACAGCTCGAAATTTTAAAACGAAATGTTGACGCTGATGTTAATCTTTTAAACGAATACTTGCTGCCCGCCAACTCCCCCATCCTTTCCGCTATTGCTGTCCATTCCCGTCCTCCTCCCCCCCCCTCAACACCACTACCCCACCCCCAACTGACTGAAGGTATATAAGGGATTGCTGTACACTTTTGTTCACCTGATGATGACGCTTAGCCGTTGAAACCCGGGTCGTGTTTGAGTTATTGTTATGTGGTTTGTAAAAGTTTCCTCGCTGTAATAAATTGTTGTGATGGAATAACACCAAGTTTCTGAAGACTACGTTTTATTCTTACTGTGGGGATTTTGATCAAATTTCAATCTTCCGATTTTGCCGGGCACCAAATAATTAAGTTAGTTTGAGCGAAATATCTATTCACCTAGATATTGATAGATTTGACCTAATTTCGAAGAAAAAATTCATCTTTGCAATGATATCAAAGTATTAACCCCATGCCGAAATACTTTTAGAGCAATTTGACTCAAAATATAAGCTGTTTTACGTGGTATAGATTACGGATGTGCGCACCAGAGCGAGAATGCTGAAAAATTTAAGGCTTTATAGTATTTTGATTTCGTACATAAACTAACGGTGCGTGGATTGTATGTTGTCTCAACTATTTATGCAAATAAATCTATTACTCACCGCAGTAATGTTTACAGAATTGGAAAAAAAACATTAGTTTTGAAGGCTTTTCAGTCGTACGGCGTGAAAAAATGAGACAAGTTAGAGATTTGTGTGGTTCTATTTATTTAATTACTGAGAATTTTTGACATGTATAACTATATTTTTGCACCATTAATACTACAATATTTACTTCACACTTCTTACAGATGCTAAAATGAAATTATAAAATTCGAATATGGCCTCCATTATGACTAGGGAACTATCTCGCTCAAACTACCTTAAACCTGTATGAAGGAATCGCATTCGTGAGGTGGTTGGATTCCCCTTCCTTTTTTTCTACCCCGCCCAATTCTGCCTCCTCAACCCCACCTCCAATTACCCCTCCCCCCCGCGCTGCACTTAATGGAGTGGAGTCGGTTTAAAAAGCAATAGGTTACCAGAAAGCGAAGCCACTTGACTGTTCCTCACGGATACCTGTGGAAGACACATTGCCAAGCAAAGAGGGTGAGTACTGGTAGGAGGCAGAGCCCATTTACCCCTAAAAGAAATAAGATCAGGTTTGACTTGATGGAACTCCATTTTAAAGCGAAAAATAAAACTTTTACAATCCACAATTTTTGATCAAAACATGTACGCACAATGCGGATTTCAATTCCTTTGCATCGTCATCAGGTGCTTCATTCACCATTGCCATCAATCATCTGACGATGATGCAAAAGCATTGAAATTCAGATTGTGCATACATTTTTTGACCAAATATTTTGGATTGTAAAAGGTCCATTTACTCGTTTACTTCGTATACATTACCACTCCGTAGTTAATCCCAGATAGAGATGGGCAAAAAAATACGGTATTCGGTTGAAGAATGTCCATAGGTAGAGCGAAACTTGGTGGCACTCGGCATCAGAAAGTCTGAGGTCATAGAGGATTAATCAAGCGTTGATGGTCGGACAGATGTACGGAAGGTCATTCGCAGAGACCTCTGAAGGGACCCTCGGGCCTTTGTCCCGCCTCTCTTGTATGCTTTACCCTACCATAGTAAAGTTTCGCTCACGTGACTGCCGTCACGTTTCGCTTCACCTATATTTTGTAATTTCCACAAACTTTATTTTGCGGGCACGACGCGCGTTTCACAACACTGTAACATAGTAATGTGCATGACACATGACTATGCCACAGTATGGTGACATTCGCGTCGTGCCAGCGAAATAAAATTTTTGGAAATTACAAAGTTGGTTTTTCTCAACATGGATATCCATCATTTCCACAATGGCAGGCCTGATATCATCAGTTTCACCGGTATTCAGTACTACCGGGCGATACTTTTTTGTTCATTTTGTACTACTTAAAAGCGCTCATGCCAAATGTACGAGTACGGTACTTCCCTTCATATTTTTATTTGCAGTGCAACCGCTGTTCTAAACATAAGATTTTACCAGAGTTGCAAAACCACTCGCAAAAATGAGCTAGTTAATTTATATATGAAGGAAATTAGTGATATTCGCGAATTTAAATCAAGAGTGCTGTTTTTCAGCGTAAAAGTGTCTCCACGGAGACGCATGTTATATTTGTTTCCAGTAAATGCCCATTATGAATTCCCGTTGATGTAACTTTGCCCAGACATCCTCAGGATGTGGCGTATCAGTCAACGTAAACACCGGATTAATTCGCTTAGATGTGCTCTAATTTGTATTCAACCATATTTTTATATTAAAATTTACGATAATACTAGTATCTCTTTGCCGAAACTGCCGCACCAAAGTAATTATTGCTTTAAAACTCCCGTTGGGAAAATGATGGTACTTTTTAAAACGCCGCCCTTTCACTATTCAAGTCCTTCAACGCGGCATCCTTCCTTCGTCATCATCGTCAGCAGTCCTCATTCCGAACACTGGCTTGCTACAGCTCTCAACCTCATTCGATTCCCTGAGAACCGCTTATTCACCTCACAAATCCGAATTTGGATATTCTTTATAATTTTCCTGGCGTTCGTCATCCTTGGTCTTCCTCGATAACTCATTCCGCTGTAACATCCACTATCGTTTACAGGAGGCTGTAACTTCTCCAATAGACTAAACAAATTTGTCACTTCTGCTTTGTACAGTTTTAAACAGCTATTTTACTTCTCAACTATCAGTAGAACTTCTCCAAAAGTGATTGACCGCGCCCCTTTAATCTCCACCATTCTTTTCCAAATTATATTTCCATTGTTTCCCATCTCTGTTTTGCTGTTGTACCCGTTTTCTTTTTTTCTTTGTTAAACGCTGTAAGTTCTGTAATTCCATTCAAAATACAAAAAAAATTATGTGTATGCTATTGTTACTCCATAAAAGAGTTGAAATTTTCTTGCCCACGAAGGCCTTGTGAGTATAACATTTTCTTCTTTGTTTCTTAGGCTGTCAAATCAAAACCCTTATCAAAATGAAAAATGTCAAGGAATTTCTGGCGTTGTACGCATTTTTGGTGATTACTTATTCTGCAGGTGAGTAAAACTATCACTTCATAAAATAAAGAGAGGAAATCTGAATGCTAGAGGTGTAATGAAAGGATTAACATCTGATGCTAACACTATGATCAGTATTCTATAGTGTTTATTCATACACTGAAATATGAATTTTATGTATTATAATACAATTTTCTGAGATCTTACCAGGCAACACTGCCGGATAAATAATTAATGCACTATATAATTGCTGGTAAATGTAGATAATGTTTTCATTCCGGTACATATGAGTAAACTATTACTTATCCCTACAGCCATCAGCCATACTATGAATCAAGGTAATGTCTTGACTCTTGGACTACTTTGATCTGGTGTTTTTAAAAATGTATATATAAAATACGACTATTCGAACTAATATTTATCCCGAAAACTGCGGTTTGACGCAGAAAACCTCCTTGAAAAAGCAACTGCCGCACAACTCAATGGTATTAAAAATATTCAAATAACCTATAAAATAAGGATAAGGGATTACATTTCTACTGCTGTTATGGGAACCTGGAATTGTTATAAATTTTTCCAATTAATGAGGACTATTGTAATTCAATGACATAGCAAAGCTCAGTTTTGAGCCATACTTAATAATGTCTGGTCTATGTTATTCGGAAAATAACGTAGCCTTCTCGTTGACTTGCTAACGGTGATTTGTTGTATTAACTGTTTCATCAGACTGCCAATTAGTTGACTTAAGCGCTGTCGATGGGAGACCATATAAACTCTGTTTTCCATGCCGAGAACAAATTTTACCAGATATTCTAAAACTGTTCTCTCGGGTAATTTTGCATACCATTGAGGTCCAGAATTGGAATATGTGAAATCTGGACCCTAATGGAGATGTATATAAAAATGGGGCAAAGGACACGGGTTTTGTCTCGGCACGAGCATTCGCATTCTCCTAAAGTTTTAGGTGGAACAGATGTTCATCTACGATAGTGATTCTAACCTTCTTGGTAGCTCTTGAAGTCTCAAGGGAATTTCCCAATAATTGCGATTGCACAAATAATATGGCATGCAGTCATGCCCATGGAGTGCGAAGATACACACCAAATGTGAACACGGTGTAATAAATATACACGGTGAAATTTGCCATGAAAAAGACATTTGACTTGACCGGGTTCGAACCCGGATCTCCCCATTGCCAGTCAGGTGTTTTAGCCAATTACACCACCAAGCCATCTTAATCCGAGGGGAATTTCAGCGGGGGGTTTATACGAACAAGTTGTTCTCGTCCCCTGTCAACATTGTAGCACAGGAAAAGTTGTCGTGCATGATATGCCACAGCCGCGGAGAATAAACCCAGCATTTTAATTTTATAAATTGTAATTTCTCTGTATTAGTACTACCAAACCATTTTACCCATCTGGCGCTGTTGCCACCTACTGATAGCATGTGGGGACGCCCGCTCTTTTAAAATATGGCATTTGAAACAATTGAGCACGTAAGGAAACTTGAGAAAAAAATCAGTCTCCTATATATATTCGTAGCAGCCGTAGTATCTCGCGAATTTTGATTTATTATTATTAGGCTAGTAATATTCTGCGTTATTAGAAAAATACTGGCACTGGAGCTAATTTTAAGTATCTTCATGACATCTAAGGGCTTCATGATGAATGAAACACTTCGGAATCTTCCACAGATTTAATGAATGGCACGGCTCATTTCACCACTCTGTGGCATAATCGTGTGCACATTTAAAAAATCTGTGGAAGATAACTTAAGTGTTTTATTCACCAAGAATATCGACAGCTTCCACCAGGTCCAGCCTGCAACTCTTTACAAGTACGTGAATTCATTAATATTCTTTTTTGACCAATTCCGATGAAACGTTGGTTTTCAGGTTATACCTGCGGGGACAAATATAGACGAACTAAGACCCCCAGGATAACATCTTACTTCGGCAGCTGGGCAGTCTACCGCCCAGGAAACGGAAGTTACGGGGTCGACGACCTTCCGTCTCACTGGTCAACACATCTCATCTACGCCTTCGTTGGACTGTCCAGTGAATGGAAAGTTAAAATCCTAGACGAATGGGTAAGTAAGACATCGTTAACTATCAAAACATTTCGTGAGTGATCTCAGTTCGTAGAGTTCAGACACGATTGAGAAAGAAAGCCGAGCAATTTGGCTTAAACTAACAATAAGCCGAAATGCGAATCGGGGCTTATCGGTTCACTTAAGAAGTTAATCTAGCCTAAGATAAATCCTAAAGAACTCAGACGCAACTGAGCAGAGAAAGATGATGAAGTTAATTATAATCGCCATGAAGAAAGCGCGTTACAAAGGCTAATACCTGTCGTTTTCATCAACGGGTCCAAAAGACGCCATTATATTCAACATTAAACACTATAACGGTTTTCATTATCATCACCTACTTCATGAAATAAGAACTCTTGAATGGTCCCTCATCGAGTCTATGAACTGGTTTAACAACTGTGCATAGCCTACTTCCTATTATTCTAGCTTACCTTGTTGAGTGCTATTTGTTTTTTCAACCTCATGGGAGATACAACTAAGCCAAATCACGTTCTAGCTAATACTGTACATCAATTTATGCTTTTTGCATTCATTGAGATCCCTGCGTACTATTGCTGGGTACAGCTTACTTTCTGGACGCAATCTAACTGCAAGATTCATGTAAAACCTGTGGGAATCTATTACGACTCATAATGTCACCTCAAGGGATAGAACCGGCATCTGTTTGACCAAAATAACCTCATGGATGGCATTTTGGCATGGATGGCCTGGCATTTTGACTATAATAAAAATATGTATATTGAGTTTGATTTTTTTTAAATTAGTAACCATAGTTTCACATTAAAGAAAAAATTATTTTTAGTTACCCACAAGTCCCTTAATTCTCTTAAAATTTGTTTCAACCGGAAACATCCTATTTTAACTACACAGGAGTCATTTATTGCCGTTTGATGTCTACGTCACATTGGGCTTTTAGTAGTACAATACCTACCCACATTAGTCCACAGCTGCTGAGCTAGTCTAGGTCAACCGAATCTCCGTTTTTAGACGTCCAATTGACATTTTGTAAGCAAGGTGCTGGCATTTTCTCGGTCCTTAGTCGTATAGTTCATATTTTGTATGCTAGGTGCTTCAGTATTCTCCTTCCCGAGTTTCCTCAAAAATGGATGAAATCTTTCAAAAATGACTTATTGTTCCATGATCAACGATCAATTTTCAGCGTGTATGCCAAAGTTTCAAGTTTGTACCTCAAAAAAAGCAATTTTGGACTTTAGTCCGGCTTTTCCCGATTTCAGACCACTGTGCGTCGGCAGAGATGGAGCTTTTAAAGAGGTTCAGACTGTGTGAGTCAAAACAAATACTAAATTCCACATTTTTTTATAATTTGTCCAAAAAATCCTGCTTTCGCTGATGAAATGCGTTACCTATAGAAACCCAAAAGTAAGGAACAAGATTTGCAGATTATTCCACGAATGTCTTTTTAATTAGCACTTATTTCCAGCCATAGGAGCCCACTGCAGCACCATTTCCTACGAATTACCGCATTTTGACTTCAATTACGGCAGTAATTCCCTAATAACTAAAAAAATAAGGTGGTATATTACATTTTTATTCCATTTCTCTGGATTATTTCCTTCTTATAAATAGTTTTCCGCAAAAATGGCATTTGTATTTTATGGAAAAATACTTGTTTTCCCCGTGTTTCTCTCATACTCCCATTGAACACCATGTAATTTTAAGTTCAATAAGAGAGTAATATAGCGTGGAAAGGTATTATTTTGTTGATTATATCAGATAGAGGACAGCTTTTTCTACAAGTAGACAGAATATGAATAAAATGACATTTAAGTCATTTTACGGTGGAACCACCTTAACCCAGTGGGAAGCCCGAACAGCCTTCAATAACACGGACCTTAACCTTCCAGGGCCAATGCGCAGACCAATATGCTTCCCAGGCTTCCTAATTCCCGTGACAATTTAGGAAGATACGAGGGAACTGGATGTTAAGTTTATTCTCGTTGCAGTTGCTACGAATTTTTCAATCGGTATTGGTCACCATTATTTGCCATTTGCATGGCAACTGAAAAACGTGCTGAATAAAATGTTTGTGCCGTCCAAGTTCCGAAAGGAAGGAGTTGCACCCCTATGCCCATTGCACAAAAACGCCTGAAATCAAAACCGCCATCGCTAATTAATCCCTTACCTTAAGTTTATTTGCGATGTAAAAATTGGTTTCATATCTTATATTTCTTTGAGATCGACGTTACCAAGGGTGGGTTCAAGAAGTTCACTGACCTCAAGAAGAAGAACCCAAGACTTCGAACTTTAGTGGCGATTGGAGGATGGAGTGAAGGTGGAAAATTGTACACGCAACTTGTCGCAGACAAGGCAAGGAGAGCAACCTTCATCAAGAGTATCATAGGCAAGTCATTGAAGTTGTTAACGAGAAAGAGTTTAGAATAAAAAATGAAATCATCTAAGTCATGGAATTGTAAATATGACAAAAGAAATAACTTCATAATATTCCTCACAATTTATTGGGTTCCCTGGAACCCCTTAGTTTTGCCAATGCTGCATGTTCGCCCGAAGTTATTTCTTTTTCCGCTTGTATACTCCACCAAGTTCAGCCTGAATAAGTCGACGTTACCATTATGAATACATACATTACATGCTTTACAGATAGCTACGGATATAAAACCCACAAAAGACACTAAATGATGGAAAATGCTAAATAATGCTGAACTACGTTTACTTGGCTCCGCAAAACGTTCGTTCTCTTGCATTGATACAGTCAGGAGGCAGAATCAGTGAAATGCCCTTGGATGTTCGTCAATATACAGTAGTATAAATTACAATTATGTATTACATACTTTAGCACGCAAGAGTTTATGTGCTGAACGGTGTGAAAAACGGCATAATACTACCATTCCAGTCACTGTCCCAAATATCATGTCATCAGCACTGCCATTTTACAACATATTACCTCGTTTCGAATGCTTTTCATGTTCAGGTCAATATAGTTGGAGGGGCTTTCCCGACGGTGTTTTTAACGTGACAACATCCCGTGAACTACCTTTTTCTTCCGGCTTTTACCCTTCAACTAAACAACAAACTGGTTATACCTCACCGCCGAACGGTCATCTACAAAAAATCGCTCACTGTAACTGCCTGCCGCGAATTACCTTAGTCTGGCCTTACGGAAAGCTCCTTCAATCTCATCATTTAAAAGGACGTTGCATAAAACACTTCTTAAAGCACTGCAAATCAGCACGTAAAAAACTTCAGCATATCACGGTTATATATTAGCACACCTATGAGTCTGAATTGCCCTAATCACAGCTTAATCTTATTCATAAAATTTCACTTTTTGCAATGGGTTATCTTTGCTATTTTTGTTATTTTCTCTGTCGTCCTCTATGGTATTGTATAATTGACGTGTTTTCTTCATTTTATTTTATAATTTTTTAACGCTAAATATACTTAATTATTAATATGATTATTATAAAATTTATAATTGAATCGTATTTTTTCATGATTCATATTTTTACTAATTATGACTTATTTTTTTAATAATAGATTTAAATTTTTAAAATATTTTATTTCATATTTATTTTTGCATGTCAGCTCCCCCTTTTTTTCTTTTTTATACTTCTTACTTTTCTTTCTTTTTTAGTATGTACATTAGCTTTATCTATTAGTAGGTTTTCGTAGGTTTTCACACTACCCTTCATGTGTGGGTGTTTTCCTGCAGTGGGTTTTTTTTTCGTGTAGGGTATCAGCCCATATTCCTTACATATTTCCCACAGTCGTGTAATAATAATAATAATAATAATATAGTTTTATTGTTCACAGATTTACATCCGATCTGAACAATTTGCATTAATCACATTCACATTTGAGCTCAAAATATATATAAATTTGATGCGCAAAGCACGAATTTAAGAAAAAAGTATTACCATGAAGTGAACAACAAAAAACCAACATGCCATATGAATAGAATGAAACTCAGAAACAAAACACAATAGAAATTATGGAATAAAAAGCAAGTTCACACAATGATTTAATTATCAACTGGATTAAATATTTTGATATAGTAATTTTGAAATAAATAACAATGGAAAATATACCACAATATACATTATTATAAAGCATTGAAATGAGTAAATACGGCTTATGGGGGGCAAGTTAGGTATAAATATAATTTCTTTTTAAATTGGGGCAGCGATGAGGAATCTTTGATTGATTTAGGTAGGTAGTTCCAAGTTTGAGAGGCGGCAACGGTAAATGATTTATGAAATGTGGAGGACCGATAATGTGAGACATGTAGGTAGTTAGGGTCGGCTCTATCCCAAGAGAACCATATTTGGCAATATGGTTCTCTTGGGATAAAAGTCAATTATGTACTGTGGGTCATCGTGTTTGAGTAGGGAATACGTGAAACATGCTAATTTGAATTTTCTTCTTGTTTTTATGTCCATCCAGGAAAGCTTGTTAAATATGGGGTTACATGCTCATCTTTCCGAAAGTCATAAATGAATCTTACAGAGGAATTCATTAGGCGCTGAAGCTTAGTATTAAGTTCTGCTGTGAGATCATAAAATACAAGACAGCAGTAA
Organism: Pyrrhosoma nymphula; assembly: GCA_963573305.1. Lineage (NCBI taxonomy): Eukaryota > Metazoa > Arthropoda > Insecta > Odonata > Coenagrionidae > Pyrrhosoma > Pyrrhosoma nymphula. The sequence continues at coordinate 129,378,744 of OY754335.1, read as the reverse complement.
TCAAAATTAGGATGAATTAAGGTGGAGACAAGTTGCTTTCTTACATGGATAGGCAGCATTTTTTTATGAATTTTCAGTTGATGTAAGGTACCATTAACTTTATTGGAAACATACAAAATATGTTCTTTCCAAGATAGAGTATTGCTGAAGATGACCCCTAAGTTTTTGGCCGTCTTGGAGTAAGATATATAATTTCCCTGGACCTCAACCATAGGCAGTTCAGCCATATTAAGTCTTGACATGACCCTGGAGTGACCAATTATCATGGATTTGGTTTTATCACTATTTATTTTTAGAAAGTTGTCTCGTGCCCATGAGACGATGGCAGATACGTCATCGTTTACTTCTCTAATGGTCTCAGGGAAATCGCACGGGTGACAGTGCATATAAATTTGGAGATCATTAGCGTACATCATATATTTACACCTGGTAATACATGCCGAAATGTCTCCCACATACAACGAAAATAGCAATGGCCCAAGGACTGAACCTTGAGGTACACCGCAAGAGATAGGAGCCCACTCAGACAAGTTGCCATTAGGGTCTTTTACAGATTGGAGTCGTCCATTTAGGTATGAATAAAACCAGTTTAATAATAATAATAGTAATAAGGGTACGAAAAGGTACGAAAACCGGACCACCAGCCTCCACGTGGCGTACCTGGTAACGGCTCTTGCCGGCTAATGGTGGACGTCTGCGTGTGGGGCTAACCACCCCACACACAGTAAATCTGGTTCCAAAAAGGAAAACAGAGAAAGCCACCCACAACCGGCCCCTCTCGGATGGGGGCCTTAGTGGGGTTCGGAGTGGCAATAACAATAACACCTTTACGGGAGCCCGGATGCAGTGGACAGAAGCCCTAAGGGGCGACCTCCTCGCATGCCCTGCTGCCAGCGAGCCCGAACGCAAGGAGTATATGGCAAGGATGCACTCTTTGTGGTGTCAGATGCATCCAGAACACGACCACCTATCGCAGCAGAATCTGCGCGATTATGCTAACCACCTAGGAATCTCTCCACCAACCGCCAGTTCAGAGGAACACACCACCGGCCAGACCACCCTCCCCAACACAAGCAGCCTCTCCACCGCCTGAAAGGCACTCATGCCGCAGTCTCTGCCAAATGGAGAGGAAGCTGGTCAGGCCGTCACTGAACTACGAACGCGGTTATTAAGCACAATATGTTATGATGATGGACAACCTAGGCAGAGAGATATCCACCGAAAAATCTCTCTGCGGGGTACTCACCTTTCCCGGTTGAATGGTCTCATCGAAGAAATCCTGACAGAGACGTCGGACCAATGGACGGTAAATTGCGTAGTCTACGCTGCTGCCAAAATCATGGCTCACTCCCAAAAGAACGCCTCTTGGGAGGAAAAAGCAGAAAAAAGGCTGGACCAGTTGGAGGCCAAGATCACGCAGGCGAGACGACAGGCGTCGAAAATTCAGTGTGTGATGGAATACATTGCATCTGGGAGAGCATTTACTACAGAAGTTCGGCGCATAGCGCGCAGCCTCAGATATAGTCATCACACACTCAATAAAAGCGTGATGCTCACTATTAAGCAGCACGCGGTCGACAGTGTACGCGCGCTCACCACGGCCCGGAAAAAACTCCTCAAGAGGAGCAAGGCCGTGAGGGAGAACTCTACCTTTCTCCTTCACCCGTTCCGTCTCTTTCGGCCACTTCCGCCTGCCGTTGAATCTCCGCCACCCGTCCAAGAGGTTGAACGTTTCTGGAAGGAAATCTATGAAACGTCGAAGCCATTCAACGGAGACACTCCGGCCCTAGGCCTCTTTAAAGAGTTCTGTGAACGCCACCTACAAGATGTGGATGGACCTCTTTCAGTCACCGAAAGTTACGTGAAGAAGGCCTTCTCTGGCAAGAAGAATTTCTCAGCTCCAGGAATGGATGCCGTGAATAACTTCTGGTGGAAGAAATTTACTTCCACCCACCAACACCTCGCCAGAATCTTCACGTCCTTTCTAAATGGTGGAAAACCAATTCCATCTTGGCTGACTGAGGGACGCACGGTTCTAATACCTAAGAAGGGAGACTTTTCCAATCCAAAGAACTAACGCCCTATAACCTGCCTCAACACTGTATATAAGGCATTCACCTCGATCTTGAGCGACCTTATCCTACACCACATCCAGCCGGTGTGGGAGGAGGTGAACGAGCAGAGGGGCTCAAAGCGGGGAATCGCGGGATGCAAGGACAACCTGTTCATTGATAGAGCATATGCCAGGATGCCATCCGGCATAAGCGAAACCTCTCAATGGCCTGGGTGGACTACAAGAAGGCTTTTGACACCACTTCGCATGAGCTTTTGATCCCCATGCTGAAGTTGATGAAAGTCCACCCTGAGGTTGTGTCCTGCATCCAACGCCTGTTACCACTGTGGAAAACGCGCTTCGTTCTGACCTCAGGCAAGCGGTCAGTTTCCACAGAGTTGGTAAAATACCACCGTGGCGTTTTTCAAGGCGACAGCTTGAGCCCCTTACTGTTCTGTATTTCCCTCCTACCCCTGTCCCTCAGGCTGCGACGAGGTAAAGGATACATGTGCGGTGTTCCAGGTGACAGGAAGCATTAGGTCACCCATTTATTTTATATGGAAGACCTGAAGCTGTACGCGTCTCATGCGAAAGACCTTTGCACTGCCCTGGACACCGTACTGGAATACAGTGAGGCTATAGGGATGGAGTTCGGGTTGGACAAGTGTGCATCCATCCACTTGGCCGAGAGGAAGATTTTCGGAGATCAAAGAAGACGTTCAACTTGTTGACGGGAGCGTCATTCGTCACCTTGAGGACGATGACACCTATGAATATCTCGGCGTCCCCCAGCGCCGTATGCAGGAGGTTGCAGCAATGAAGGAAAGTCTCACCGCCAAATACAGACAGACTATCAGGAACATCTGGAGTTCTGAGCTGTCAGGCAAGAACAAGGTTCTTGCCACGAACATGTTCGCGGTTCCTACACTGCTGTATACCTTCGGATGCATGAAGTGGAACGTCAACGAGTTGCAGAACCTCGATAGAGGAACGAGGAAGATGATGACCATCCATAGAAGTCTCCATCCGAAATCTTCCGTCGCCAGATTGTATCTCCCTCGCAATGTAGGTGGTAGAGGACTATTGAGTCTGGAGTGTCTCCACAACAGAGTTGTCCTGGGTACAGCTTGCCGAATTTTGAAAAGCAGGGACCCCCTGCTCAATCTCGTGAGAGATCACGAGAGTGCGGGAGCAGGGGCGTTTCTCTTCCAGGCGGTAAAGAGGGCAGCGGACGAAACCGGTCTCGACTTCGACCCGTCATCCGACGGACGCGAGAATGACACGACCATCTCGTCATATAAGGCAGATGTCCTCAAGCTCGAAATAAAAAAAGCCGAGCAGAAGGCCTTGCTCAAGGTGCATACCGATAAGCCCATGCATGAATGTTTCTACCGAAACATCGAAAAGCATGGGTTATCGAAGGAGCTGACGTTTGCCTTCTTACGCTCCGTCTTACGCTTACGCTTACTTCTTACTGCCTAATTCCGCTGGTCTGAAGTCCAGGACCGAAGGTTTTTATCCTCGCGTGCCAGGATGGTGTCATAAACACACTCGTGTACCGCCGCATTATATTCAAGGCGGAGGTTGCGGACACGAGATGTAGGGCGTGCCGTGCCCAGCCGGAGACGTTGAGTCACCTCCTCTCCGGCTGAAGCTATTTCGCTAAGTCAGCGTATTTAGCTCGGCACAACGCGGCCCTAAGGGTGTTATACTTTCATCTTTGGCACCATTATGGCATCGACGAAACACCTGTGCTGCCCTATGCCCCTGCAGATATTGAGTCCGTCGTGGAGAACGATAAATGCACAATCTGGTGGAATTACTCCTTCTCCACCACCAGGCAGTTGGAGGCGACCAAACCTGATATCGTTCTCCTAGACCACCTCACACGCTCCATGTTCGTCATTGAGTTTTCTGCTCCGGCTGAAACCAACATGGATGCGAAGGAGGCGGAAAAACGGACGAAATATCAAGACCTGCTTTTTGAACTTCGACAGATGTACCCCGGACACTCTGTGAACCTGATGGTCCTCATTATAGGTGTGCTCGGTGGAGTTAAGGGCTCGCTGATAAATAACATCAAGTGCATCCCGTCCTGCGTGGCACAGGCGGAATTACTAGTTGCACGCATGCAGAAGGCCGTCATCCTGGGGTCACTCCGTCTACTGCGGACGCATGACCCTACCGCAGCGTAGCCACAAATCCGATGGTCTTCGGACGTGGCTGCGATTACTGCAGAACCCCTCTCGAGTCTCCGGCCATTATGACGGCAATGAAACCCGATGCTTGCTGGGGACTCGGAGGGTCATGTTACAACTGTAACAATTATGAATTAGTGAATTCCAGTCACTGTCTCAAATATCATGTCATCAGCACTGCCATTTTACAACATATTACCTCGTTTCGAATGCCTTTCATGTTCAGGTCAATATAGTTGGAGGGACTTTCCCGACGGTGTTTTTAACGTGACAACATCCCGTGAACTACCTTTTTCTTCCGGCTTTTACCCTTCAACTAAACAACAAACTGGTTATACCTCACCGCCGAACGGTCATCTACAAAAAATCGCTCACTGTAACTGCCTGCCGCGAATTACCTTAGTCTGGCCTTACGGAAAGCTCCTTCAATCTCATCATTTAAAAGTACGTTGCATAAAACACTTCTTAAAGCACTGCAAATCAGCACGTAAAAAACTTCAGCATATCACGGTTATATATTAGCACACCTATGAGTCTGAATTGCCCTAATCACAGCTTAATCTTATTCATAAAATTTCACTTTTTGCAATGGGTTATCTTTGCTATTTTTGTTATTTTCTCTGTCGTCCTCTATGGTATTGTATAATTGACGTGTTTTCTTCATTTTATTTTATAATTTTTTAACGCTAAATATACTTAATTATTAATATGATTATTATAAAATTTATAATTGAATCGTATTTTTTCATGATTCATATTTTTACTAATTATGACTTATTTTTTTAATAATAGATTTAAATTTTTAAAATATTTTATTTCATATTTATTTTTGCATGTCAGCTCCCCCTTTTTTTCTTTTTTATACTTCTTACTTTTCTTTCTTTTTTAGTATGTACATTAGCTTTATCTATTAGTAGGTTTTCGTAGGTTTTCACACTACCCTTCATGTGTGGGTGTTTTCCTGCAGTGGGTTTTTTTTTCGTGTAGGGTATCAGCCCATATTCCTTACATATTTCCCACAGTCGTGTAATAATAATAATAATAATAATATAGTTTTATTGTTCACAGATTTACATCCGATCTGAACAATTTGCATTAATCACATTCACATTTGAGCTCAAAATATATATAAATTTGATGCTCAAAGCACGAATTTAAGAAAAAAGTATTACCATGAAGTGAACAACAAAAAACCAACATGCCATATGAATAGAATGAAACTCAGAAACAAAACACAATAGAAATTATGGAATAAAAAGCAAGTTCACACAATGATTTAATTATCAACTGGATTAAATATTTTGATATAGTAATTTTGAAATAAATAACAATGGAAAATATACCACAATATACATTATTATAAAGCATTGAAATGAGTAAATACGGCTTATGGGGGGCAAGTTAGGTATAAATATAATTTCTTTTTAAATTGGGGCAGCGATGAGGAATCTTTGATTGATTTAGGTAGGTAGTTCCAAGTTTGAGAGGCGGCAACGGTAAATGATTTATGAAATGTGGAGGACCGATAATGTGAGACATGTAGGTAGTTAGGGTCGGCTCTATCCCAAGAGAACCATATTTGGCAATATGGTTCTCTTGGGATAAAAGTCAACTATGTACTGTGGGTCATCGTGTTTGAGTAGGGAATACATGAAACAGGCTAGTTTGATTTTCCTTCTTGTTTTTATGTCCATCCAGGAGTGCTTGTTTATATATGGGGTTATGTGCTCATCTTTCCGCAAGTCATGAATGAATCTGACAGAGGAATTCATTAGGTGCTGAAGCTTAGTATTAAGTTCTGCTGTGAGATCATGAAATACAAGACAGCAGTAATCAAAATTAGGATGAATTAAGGTGGAGACAAGTTGCTTTCTTACATGAATAGGCAGCAATTTTTTATGAATTTTCAGTTGATGTAAGGTACCATTAACTTTATTGGAAACATACAAAATATGTTCTTTCCACGATAGAGTATTGCTGAAGATGACCCCTAAGTTTTTGGCCGTCTTGGAGTAAGGTATATAATTTCCCTGGAACAGGAGAAATTAAGGTTTCTCATTTTTTGTAAGAGCAATGAATGGTTTACACAGTCAAAGGCTTTGCTAAAATCAAACAATACCAGTATAGTCAACAACCTTTTGTCGATGGCATATCTTATATCATCGGAAACCTTAATTAAGGCTGATTGGGTAGAAAAGTTTTTGCGAAAGCCTGACTGAAAAGGGTCAAATAATTTATTTGCAGTGAGATAATCTAGAGTTTGCTGAAAAACTATCCTTTCTAGACATTTAGAAGTGGCACAAAGAATAGATATAGGATGGTTATCACCAGAAGAAGAAGGATTTCTAACTTTCTTAATAGGGCGAATTAGGGACGATTTCCAAAGTGTAGGGTAAATGCTGCACATCAGCGAAGAATTGAATATTTCAAGTAGAGCAGGAGTCACAGCATTTAATACAGCTTTCAAGAATATAACAGCGATTTCGTCTATTCCAACTGAATTTGATTTCACCCCAATGAGTACCTTTCGCAGAGCGTCTGGCGTGACGAAATGAAAGTAGAAATTTCTATCATTATACGGCACTATATCATCAACAGAAGTAATATTTATCTGGTGGTCATTGGTTGGACTGGAAGGAGGAATACCGCTCGTAGAAAAATAAGTATTTAATTCATTTAGTGAGAGCCCATTTACGATTGAATGGTCTGACTGTCTAATAAGCCCCAGATTTTTAAGCTTTTTCCAAAGGTCGTTAGTATTGGCAGGCTTAGAAAGAACATTTGTATAGTACAGTCGTTTAGAGTTCATAACTGAGCGTTTTACGAGGTTACTTTGTCTCACGAATAATTGGTGAAGGGCTTTACTCTTCGTCCGGACAAAGGCACGTTTCTCTTTCTTTGATTTGTTCCTTTATGACTGGGGTAAACCATGGAGCTGGGGGACGCCTAGGATGTATAAGTCGTTTAGGGGCGTAACGATCAAGGCAGTCAAGGAAAACAGAGTTGAAGCTATGCAGCATTGTATCAACATTCATGGAGTTGAACACATTATTCCAATCAAAGCTAAACAACTCACTCTGAAAGCCTTCAACATCAAAACACTTGTTATTTCTAACAACTATAGGAGGCTGAGATTTGGTTTTGGTTACATTAAATTTATAAGTGAATACAATTTTATCATGGGCTGAGAGAAATGTAGCAGGAGATTGATGAAAAGAAGACACTTTTTTTGCGAATCAACAATGCATAAATCAAGTAGCGTATGGCTATTCTCAGTGTGATGAGTTGCATTCAAAGGAAGAAGGTAAAGGTCATTGGAATATATAAAATTATGAAGGAAAGTGCTGTAACAGTGATCTCGCTACAAATCTGCGTTGAAATCTCCTACAATTACAATATTTTTAAACGTTGGGCTAAATTTCGTAAATACATTTTCAATATGAGACATATGCCCAACTTTTGGTGGCCGGAAGACAATGAATAGTAAAAGTTTTGTAAGATTTACCCCCGTTATTTCGATGACCAGGCATTCGGGCCGTTTCTCGTAGGTCAGAGGCGAAGTTGCTGGTACAGTTGGTTGCAGGCGATGGTGAACGAAGGCTCCGACTCCACCGCCGACTTTTACAACTCTATCGTGCCGGATCAGAAGATAGTCATCCAGTTGAACCATGGCATCGGAGATAGTCGGCCTTAGCCATGTTTCAGTCATACAGATAATGTCTATGGGGTTGGAGGAAAGGTGTATTCGGAATTCATCAACATGACACATAAGTGATTGACAATTTACGAGACAGATTTTAACTTCGCTCTCGGATACCTTAATTTTGGGAAGTAACGGGGGAGCCTCGTGTTAATTTAATTTACGTAAGTCTTCTTCCGAGTCGACGAGGATACGTTCACTGCCGTCTTTGACTCGGACAAATACACGACCATTACAAACCCACAGGTATTTAACTTTGCCGTCCTTCTTTAAGACTCTAGCTGCTGCATAGAGCTTTCGGTTTAATGGGGATAAGGACTCACTAACAAAAACTCTTTGATCATTCGGCTCCAGTTCAGCATTTAAGTCTCCAAGGGTTAATTCCGACTTAGAACGCATGGCTTGAATGAGACCAGTAGCAGTACTGGCCCTTACAAAGCGAGCCACAATGGGGGTAGGTTTTGAAGTATGAGACTGATCAGTTGATTGAATAGGTCTTACTCGAAAAGAATAGTCAATGTCTCTGACATCAACCTGCATCCCAAGGGCAGCACTAACTTTGCAAACAAGTTGCTCAACATTCTCCTCCGCTGAAATGGGAATGCCACGTACCTCGATGACATTACGTAGCTTTTCCTGTTCCACACGAGTCAGGCGAAGTTCTATTTCACCAAGTTTTATCTTCATGCACTCGTTTTCACTTGCAAGATGGTTTAAGGTGTCAGTTAATTTGGATATCGAGGAGGTAATTGCTTCCAAGGACTTAGCAAAACTACCAACCTTATTCTGCAAACCTGTTAGTGAGTTCTTAATCACATATTGCTCCTCTTTTATCTCCTTGACTGTTAAGGATAGTTCTTTCAGCATACCAGTATGATATTCACCAGAGCGCACCTCCTCACGCGTTTTAATTGGGGTGTCGTCGGCAAACACTTTAGTTTCTTCTTCCGTAATTCCAACACATATTATATGGTACACTTTGCGACACGTTCCACACGACAGTGAGGTTTGACCTCGCCTGACGGCTTGGGCACAAACGGCGCAGTAAGACATTGCGTAAGAGAGAGAGAGAGAGGAGCGAACGAACCGTACCTCACGAGAGCTGAGCTCAGACTGTATACCTTTCTACATTGTTTATATTCCAGTTTCTTCATTACAAGATTTTGATGGTATTTTTTTGTACTTTTTCTACAATTTTAATAGTAAATTTGTAATTGTTCCGTAGATGTATTTGGACTATTCTGCAACTACATAAACGGACAGAGATTCAAGAGTTAAAAGACTATGGGCAGTTCAAATGGTTGGTTCATGAGCATATTCGCCATAGCGTGGCGGATACCGAGTAATGCTTCATGATATGGACACCCAGGGCGGCGTAAGATCCAACCCCGGCGATGACCCTAGCGATCTAAGACGCGTAATTTCACTTTTTAAATACTGAACCTTAATCGGTTTAATGAGAACAATTTCATGACTATGTTGTTACTAAAATTTATATAGGCGACCTGTTTAATAAAACAGTATCTTTAAGTCTAAGTAGGCGGGACGAATTGAAAATGTTGTCGGCGCGCCCTAAGAGTATATTACCTAATAATAACAATTAATGACAAATGCTAAAGATATTATATTCCCCAGTAAAAAAAATATGTCGTTGCATCCACCAATCGCAAAGGTACTTATACGGAAACTCTTTCAGGAAAAGATCCTGCAATATGACCATCATGATATCACGTCAGCTTATCGAACACAATTTAAATTTTTGTAATCATGGTATTTGAGGTTTCGGCCAATTGACCAAAGCCTAGAAAAAATTTACGTACGGCCAACTGCACAGGTTATTGGACTAAATTTGTGCAATCGGATTTCAACAAATATATTTATAAGGATCTTGCTAAAACAGAAATGTACTATCAACTTCGCAAATTTTGTGAGTGAAAATAATTCTTACTTTATCGATTCATCAAAAAATATAGTTTTTCTGTAATGTGCACAAAAGTTGGAATTAAAACTGAATTCTCAGATTTTTATTGGAGCAATAAGATAATTTTTACCAGAACGTTTTAATTTCCATATAAAGACCGTTTTATTCTACATCTAGTGCTACTATAACTTTGTTTGCGTGTAAATACTGCCACATATTACGGAAAGATATTGTGGTAAATATATAAAAAAAATAAAAAAAACAACGGGACGACAAGGGAATAAATTCTGTTTTACGTTCAATACTGGCAAGATGAAAACGAAATGATTAAACTTTAACATTGTACACATAAGATAAATATTTAGCCTTCTCTGTTTCTTTAACTACAACCAACCGAAATTTCTAAAATGTTTTGTAAAATATTTAGAGGGAAACCATGGAATGGTAACAATGAGTTCGGTAACTTTTCACAGATTTCTTAGACTATTACAACTTTGATGGATTGGACCTTGATTGGGAGTATCCGGGTGCAACAGAAAGAGACGGAACAGCTGCAGACATGGACAACTTTTTACTGCTGGTGCAAGAACTGAGAAAAGCATTCGATGAAGTGGGAAAGAATTGGGAAATCACAATAGCCGCTCCGATTGCAAAACACCGTCTAGAGGATGGCTATCATGTTCCGCAATTGTGCGCGTAAGTAGAGCAATTACATAACTCGTGGTATATAATCAACTGTTGCTTTTTTGTTATTAAATTTCTAACAACACTCAAATTTACTGAAATAGTTTCCAAACAAGGTCCTTTATAGACGAGGTTGTAAAATTAAAAACATTTTTTTAAAGTCATTCCATTCCATAGGGGACTATGCCTCCTGTACCCCTATGACAGTCCAATTCCCTGCTTTCCCTCACTTTGTTCGCCGCCGCCGCCGTCATTATTATGTAAATGAAGAAAAATATATTAATAATCTCTCATTAATTAATATTATTATAATTAAATATATTAATACTTTACTTTCACCATTACATGTCCTTTTCCTTGTGACGAAAACCGGCGGATCATTCCTACACACTCCAAAATAGCCTTATCCCCGCAGTTAGATCCCACTGCGATCAAGGCGTCATTGTATTCTACATTCCCTATTATCTATCCCCTAGAACAGTACTTTTTGGTTTTGTTCTCCCAACTTTAGAATACTGCGCACCAATTTGGTCAACTGCTTGCCCATCCACTCTGAAACTTCTAAATCGTCCCGTCAATTTTTTCCTAGCCATTGCCCGTCATTGCATTCCCTCCTTCAAGAATTCAGCCCGTGAATCCATTTCGTCATTCCTAGGAATTCCTCTGCTCTCCCATCGCCGTGTGCTACCTGATATGAAATGCTTACACAGTACAGCTGGGTTCCTGCAACCTTCTATTTCCAATTCGTGTCCCTTCTCGCCCTACACGAAACTTCAACCTCCTACACATCCCGAAATTCCGTCTTTCCCTATCACAGCGTCCCCTGTTTTACCGAATTCCCTCCAAATTTAACATATTGACCTCAACGTATCCTTCCCTTGACCTATTCTCCTCACCCAACATATTCAAATCATTCATCAAACGGCACTTGGGTAATGGAACCCCAAATTTGATTTCATATTGTTTTGGTGTTAATTTCGTTTTTATTTCATTTTTTATTTCATTCTTTATTTCTGTTCTATGATTATCTATTTTAGCACATTAGCCAGTGTGCCGTTGTGCTGTTTTTGGTTGTGTGATAATAATAAATAAATATAAATAAATAAAAGAGATAAGGCATAATAGGAGTTACCTCAAAGAGATTTGATAGTAGTCTATTTCTGAAATCTAAAAGTAAGGCCATGTTTCGATATACTAAGTGTGCTGATGGGCTCAAACAAACTTATTTGAAACTAGATATATTCTTAATAGGCACGAATGATTGTCATTTTAACAGAGCAGCTGACGCCATTCACGTGATGACATACAATCTCCGGGGCAACTGGGGGGGATTCGCTGATGTACACACCCAGCTCTACAGAAGGCCCACTGACCCAACGGGATACGAGACGCTTAATGTGGTGAGGAAATGTAACAACTTTCATTAAAATTGGGTACAGCTCATTCTATGACTCTTCATTCCACTATTGACAAAATGGAATTTTAAGAACCTAAGCATAATGGGATGTAAGTCCAAAGAATGCACAGGATATTTTCCTCGGAGCAAATGAAAAAGCTACTTCTACGGTTTCTGAATGAGATACTGGCAATATACATATATTGCAACTAATATGTGTATCACCAGGGAACCGATTGAGTATTGCAAAAGGCCTCATTAACGGAGCTGCGGTTGTGCTTGATCCCAAAATCGTGCAAACAACATGATTCATATCTTAAAAATCGAGATTCCTAAAATAAATTTATGATGACATAAAAATAAAATCCCTTACCAGATTTCGAGTTCTATTTTAAATTTTACACCTCTTTATACGACCAATATGCACAGTTTCGTCCTTCATTAAACCTCCAAACTATAGTTCTTTATTTTTTTAGAACAAATGTCTTCTCCAATATATGTATATGCCGCACCTATCTTTTGCGCAAGTTGAAACTGAATACAGCCTGTGCTTGACTTTCCAGAACGACGGGATTAACCTTTGGATTGAACTGGGCTGCCCTGCACATAAACTAATACTCGGCATCGCTTTCTATGCTCACACATACACTCTCAGCCCAGGAACGACGAACTACAAGCCAGGAACAGCTATTGACATTGAAGCTGGTGGCGGTGATGCCGGGCCGTACACACAAGCAAAAGGAACACTAGCCTATTACGAGGTATTGTCCGTCTACATAAATGTTGTACTCTGAAAGCCATCTCATGGGTGTTTTTTAGGGGATGGCTCCATAACAGACACCCACTAACCGTCAAATACACTATTTAGCTATCATTAGCAATTTATTTATTTATTTAAAGAGGTCCTTACAATTAGGCAATTGGCCTGGTGGCAACGGTCAATAATATAACATAAAAAACGAACTTGAATAAAATCAAAACAATATACTCATTGTGCAACTCATGACTTATACGCACAAGCTCTTAGTATGCACCCTGGAGTAATGTAGCTCTTATTACCTTCATAAAATTGTGAACCGTGTTACGAAATGTCTTAAAAATATCTTTAGACAACTCATTCCATTCTTTAATTCCGCGGTTTAGGAAGGATTTCTTTAATACATCCGATTTCTGTGGCCTGTGTTTTATTTTGAAAATATGTTCCTTCCGACCTACATACATAGTTGGGTTTGTCTAATCTTTTAGTGAATTCCCCCAAGTCTTTCCTTTCTTTATCGATTTGTAAATCCCACACAATCTATTTACCTTCTTCCTCAATTGGAGTGATTCCCACCGCAGTAACCCTAACATTGCTGTAACGTTCTCTGTCATTTTTTGCTTCCCCAAGGCATACCCGACAGCTTTCCTCTACTCTTTCTACTTTTTAATGTGCACCTTTTCCTTTGGATCCCATGCCGTTGCAGCATATTCCATTGGAGGGCAGACAATGTGACTTAATACTCCGTTAAGTTACACCATAGAGTAAGCATACACTTAATTTATGCTTAATATATCCTTACTCGTATGTGTAAGAAGAATTCACGCGCAACACGGCTTTTATTATGCTACTCACGTGGATTTGACGCTATTCCTATGCATCACGAGGACTATCAGATAAAGTGCAGTCATGTTAACAAGTGAAACGAGCATAATGATCACAATATCAAAGACAAATGATGCGTACCAAAATCATTATTTTATCATTCCATGCAAAATAAAATTGTTTTAAAGCATTTAAAAAACAACGCTACCTAAAGTTACCATTTACACTATTGGCGACTTTGATCACAGCCATAGTGGTCCATAACCGTGTGACAAAAATATTACATGATGAGAAAACCACCTTTGTTAATTCCACAAACTTAAACAAAGTTTTTGGAATTAACAAAGGTGGTTTTCTCATCATGGATATCCATAATTTCCACGAGGTCAGGCCTGAGATCATCAGTTTTAAAAATATTACATTTAAAATATTTGTCTTGCTATCTACCTAATTTTATGCATGTGATCAAACCTACCATAAGCACGAAGTTTTTAATATGTTCCTAACATCTTTGGTGATGTAATTAGACCGAAACTAACCCAATAGATTAAGCCTATTTTTTAACTTATACTGTGATATCGATTCCATTCCAATTAATCTAATAGCAGTGTGCTAGCACCAGCATATAAAAAGTTTACAGCTATCTTGGGGGGTCCTGAATAAATGTGTAGTAACATTCATTAAAAGACACCCAACAATTTTCCTCCACAGAAACTGTGGTAAAAGTGATCAAAAGCTGAGTAGATATGATGAGCGTTATGACACAGGCAATTATGGCAATAACTTAGGAGAAGAATGGACCAACAGTCAGAAACACAAGCCTGGTAGTAAGGTAGCACTTTATAAAACATATCTCTCATGCTCGTGGAGAACACACCTATAAAACATATGCGGCACAGCCTTAAGGTGGCTCAATACCGGGACTAAGAAGCTCGTTTCAGACGTTTCCCTCTAACCCAGTAACGGCTTTGCCGTTACAGATGGAGACTTGCAATTTTTTTTTCTGTAGATGAAGAGTCATTTGTTGACTTAAGTGGAGTAACTTTGTCATGAAGAGGTTGTATTGGATATTAAAAAATAGCAAAACTTTGGTTTTTACGAAATATTTTGGTAATATTCCGGGGCACGTTACGAAGGCTAGATTCCGGAATGAGGATTTTCAACCCACTTAAATCAAAGAATCATCTTTCATACACGCAAGAACACAACAACCATTGATGCTGTTTTCGTTTCAAGGCTATAGCAATGGTAAGCGTTCAAGCCATCATTGACAACGGAGTAGACCTTTTCCATCCCCACCCAAGGATAATCGTTCCCGACTCCATTTTTTTCAGTTCCGCATTCACAATTTCCCGTCGGGCTTCTATCACCCCAGTAGGCAACCACAGGAGGCAACCGTTAACTTGTGCTTGCTTGGAAGCATAGACCCACCTTAAAGAAACTAGGATTTATCAAGCTTATAGTAGGAAGGTCCTCGGATGAAAAAGGGAAAGAGAGCCTGGACAGGAAGATCTGATTCGAAAAATAAATAAAATACAAAGGAAAGTTGTGCACTTCGCTTATGGTGGTTTGAGTGAGAAAGTTCCCTAGTCATAATGGAGACCATATTCAAATTTTATTTTTTGATTTCAGCGTCTGTAAGAAGTATGAAATAAATATTGTAGTATTAATGGCGCAAAAATATAGTTGTACATGACAAACTTCTCAGTAATTAAATATATAAAGATACATAAGTCTCTAACTTGAGACATTTTTTCACGCCGTACGACTAAAAGGCCTTCAAAACAGCAGGTTTTTTTTGCGATTCTGTAATGCAGTGAGTAATAGATTACTTTTTATAAATAGTTGACAAAACATACAACCTACACACCATTAGTTTTTGACGAAATCTAGGTGCAAGAAGTTCCTAATTTTTTTCAAAATTCTCCCTCTGGAGCGCACAGCTATAATCTATCCCATGTAAAACAGCGTATATTTTGAGGCAAATTGATCGAAAAGTAGTTCGGCAAGGGGTTGATATTTTGATATAATTGGAAAGATGAGAGTTTTTTCTTAAAAATGAGGCCAAATTCATCAAATTCTAGGTGAAGTGATTTTTCGCTCAAACTACCTTAAACTGCTACTAGCGGACACAACTTTCAGAGGGATTAGGTTGGGAACCAGTAGAGACTCGGTGACTACACGCTAGGCTTCAGAAATTCCGAACGGGTGTGTTTCAATGTGACACGGAAAATATTATTTTGACGCCACACTACATAACAAGGTCCGACAGGAAAGATAAAATGAGAGAGATACATTGCCGAACAGAGAGGTACAAAAATTCGTTCTCCCCACGCACAATAAGTGACCATTATAAAAACTGAGATCCCCTGAAAACAATGCCGAAATGCACTTCACCTTTTCACCCACCTATAGTATTCTCCTTCACACCTCTACGCGGCTGGTATCCTAACACCCCCTGCCACACGCCCATGCGGCGGCTCTCAGGGTAGTTTGTAGATGTAGATGCTCGGCAACGAAGCTTACATAACGGGAGCAGAGCAGAAGAAATAGAAAACAATGGAAATGTTGTTCTTTCAAAGAATCTTGAAGATTAAATGGGCGGAGAGAACCACCGATGAAGAAGTATTACGAGTTGAGAAGAAGATATACCTTCATCCACATCTGCAAAATACCGTAGAAGCCAACTCCAGGGAGTGCGGCGTGTGATGATTCCACAACAGGCATACAATGACCGTACCAGTTCTAGATGGAATATCGCACGCCTCCCTTGCCACTAGCGATTACCAAAAGCTGTAAGGAGAACAATGCACAGCCAAGTCAGAAACTAGGAGAGTGCTTCTCTGGCAAACATGCTAGCGTGCAGTATTCGTGAATAATTTTAACGGTTGATTCATGGTTTGTACGAAATACCGATTCAAGCAGAAAAAAAATCCAGCTGAACTTTTGAACCGGAACTAGGAAATCGTATTAATGATAAGTTGTTTGACATAAGTAAAAAGTCTAGTATACCAAAGGACATTCAGCTCCGTCTTCATACCTCGACAGTCGTGCTGACATGTAAAAAAGATACAACATGAATTTAGTTTCAATAAATTTCGGTGAAGTAGACGAGAGACACACATTAGACACGTTATGAAACCTAAAAGCTACTTAGACACACGCAAATATTGCATGAAAATATTTATGTGATGTGATACCGAGGAATGCCAAGAAGGAATATTTAGGTAAAATATGGTCGTAAAAATAAAGATGTAACGTAGGAATGAAACAAATGTTTGGGGAATGAAGAGACAGTAGGAAACCAATCTTCGGATTGATGACCGCTGATGATCCAAAACTTTTGGCACAACGCTTGTGCCGATTTTTATTCAGTTGTTAATATCCCGAATTTGAAACATTGATTGCTCAGAAACTCGGTCTTTGCGGAAGGTAGATGAGCTTTTGAGACGTGGGTGCGAAGGAGGATGGAAAAAGTAAGGTGGGTGGAGAGGAAGATATTTGGATTAACTGCAAGCGCTGTTGGGGGATGGAAGGAAGTCGGCAATTGAGATCCGAAGGAAGCAGTTGAAGTTACAGGATAACGTATCCTACACTGCATCTGAACGACGTAAATCAATATAAGCATTTCAAGCGAAACTCGCTTTACTTATGAGCATCCATGACAAAAATACGGCGCGGACCGTGTTAACATTGAAAATGAATTGACGAGGAATTCTAGGCTCACGTCCTTCGTGATGATATATAAACAGTGAAGGATGTCGTGTGTCTGTCAACTCAACGTTCTGATTCCCTTTCATTATGCTCTCCTCCTGGACATACATTAAATGAATGTACATCGTTGGTTTTGCCAAGTTGATAAAATGGACAAGAGCTGATAAGTAAAACGGATTTGTGATAGCATTATGAATGGTGTGAGAGGAAGGGGTAGATCAAGAAAGTCACAAGTGAATATGGTGGAAGAATTAAGGAATGTTAGGAGTCCAAAGAATGGAAGATCGTGTACGAAGCAATGCATGACTGTGATAAAATCAAAAGATATAGAAAAGTATAGGGCAGTATGGAGGAATTTATTAAAGAGAGCAAGTTTCCTAGGCCTATGCACCAATAACAAAGTTCTTCTAGGCTACTGTTTTACTCCGAAAGGGACTGGTGTATGTAAATGCATTAATATACTTATAGTTTAAATATTATTGATGCATGTTACTATCCGGCGTAAACTTTTCACTCTATGATTAAGCTTATACTTATAGTCACAAATTTTACAAGCTGGTCTCTCTTCAGACTAATAAATTCTACCCATTTGCACATAAGTAAATAATATGATAGCAAGCACCCACGACTGGTACCGTTATTAAACTCAGTAGACCTATGCGCAACAGCTGATCGAAGCATGGATTATGGCGGTGAAATGCAATTTACTTCATCCGGATAAAATCTTAAGAGCAGGCCGGGTGTTTGAGTTATTGATATTCCAATATAACTCCACTTCGCAACTCTGCTCAGAGTTATTTTAAGTTGTGTAATAATAAATGGAGATATTGCTTCCATTTTAACTCTTTTCACCTGGCAACGCAGAGGTTTAATATTACCCAACAGCCCCCATACAAATAAAACTGCAAGTACAGTGTTCGCCTGGACAACACTTCTTGTCACTCTACTCTCATTAGCGGCTCTTTTAACATATCTTTAAAAATTAAATAAAGTAGCTTGTAAGTTTTTTTTTCTTATAGGTCTGTCTTGAAGTTGACTCACCAATCAATGACTGGACAAAGGAATTTGAACCAATTGCATACTGCCCTTATGCTTATAAAGGTAAGTATTCGCCCAAATATTTCAGCACTGAATAACCAGAAAACGCTCCTTATTATTCCTACATTCAGAGTTGACTTACTCGCTGTTTCCGCCAAGTTTAAAGAACATAAAAGAGTTTCTCACAATATCGCCAGCGGCCATCAATCCAAAAATTGATTTGCTGTAGATCTCCAGTATAACTTCACCCTCTATATACACCCTCTTTTCTGATAATTGATTTATTTCGTAATAGAACTTTCATTTCCACTCCCTACGAGGTTTTATTGTTGTATTCCATCCTTTACCTACCTTGGCAATTGCTATCAATCATTACTTCCTCTATTATTTTTTGAGGAGGCTGTTTCGTCTCAGAATGGATCCCTTAACAAGTAATTTACTTGTTACTCCCTCCTACTTCTCTGAGTTTTCAATAAACACCTTTTCCTCCAAACTCTAAGTAGGATTTCTTCAATGGTGACTGTTTTAATTAATATAATCCTCATCACTCTTGAATAACACTTCATTTGCAAATCATCTTATCACCGCCTTTCGAGTGTCGTTATCGTTCGAGGTTCAATCTCTTGTGAGTGCAATCTCTATAAATACGTTTCAATTAAGGGATTGAAAACTGTCAAGCTTATATTTCTGGCTTTAACTACATTTTTTTCATGAAAAAATACTTTATTTGCTTAGGCTACCCTCCTCACTAAGTATTTCTCGCTTTTTCGATCTCGGTGATCCTGTTTCCTAGGTTGCAAAATTCATCCACTCGTTTCAGTTGTTGCTACCCAAGTCTGATTGTGACCTATTATACTTAATAATATTTGTCGATGAATATCTGTGAATAATACCACTTTTATTTAAATTAAGCGATCCGGGTTTTAGTGAATAATCACCATCACCAGGCATTACTTGAGATCTGTTTATCCTATTTTTTTCGTAGTTACGTAACGGAAGGGGAGAAGAAGTTTGAAACGGAGGCCAGAATAGGGAAAAAGGAAGGGTAAAGGTATTCGTTAATAAGGGTGTTGTCGTGGTTATTCAAAAATTTTTAAATTTCCAACTGCTCTCTTGAATCTAATTCTTTTTTAATCTAATTTAATTTTAGAATTTTAAGTGCTTACAAAAACCTCAAAGAGGATAAAAGTAATTTTGTTAAACACTTAATATTTAGCAGCCACAGGAGTGATTTTCCAATGAATATCCTAAAATTATGCAACGACGATTATGCATTAGATTCGAGAGAGCGGTTGGAAATTTAAACATTTTTAAATAACCACGACAAAACCTTCATTTAAGGAATACCTACCCTTCCTTTTTCCCTATTCTGGCCTCCGTTTCAAACTTCTTCTCCCCTTCCGTTACGTAACAACGGAAACAATAGGATAAACAGATCTCAATTAATGCCTGATGATGGTGATTATTCACTGAAACCCGGGTCGCTTAATTTAAATACAAATGGTATTAGTAACAGATATTCATCGACAAACATTATAATGGAATACTACCACATAGTTAATGATGAACTAGTGAACTTTCCTTTACTTAGTTTCTCCAATTGATAACTAATTACTTTTATTTAAAGTAACTCTCAAGATCTATACATTCATTGCTATATGTTTCATTAGATTCAGCATAATCAACATATCTTCTTCCTACTCTTCCAAAATTTAGATGTCATCAGCGAAGGTATTTGCTTATTTTTCCATTAAGTTGCACATATTCCAATCTTTAATGTTAACGCTGTTACTTTTATTTCTCTTCAAAGTATCAAGAACAAAAGCTATGAAATGTTCTATACTGAAATTTCATTTGAGATACATTCTGCGGAAAGTTAACTCTCATAATTAGCAACGAAACACTATCTTAATTAAGTACCATCCGCATTTCAGATGACCACCTATGAGATTTTCCAATTCACTTGCTTCATTTCAGGAAACCAATGGATCGGTTATGACGACAGGTTGAGTGTCCTGAAAAAGATGGAGTATATCAAAGAAAAGGGGTTGGGCGGTGGAATGAATTGGGCCATAGACGAGGACGACTCCAAAGGGCTATGTGGCCCTAAATACCCACTGTTGACAGCAATGCTCGAGGGACTGGAGGGATACCGAGTCCCCCTTCATAAGGGTAAGACCATGGAACCAAGTTAGCCAGTGTTTTGTCAGTATATCTACAAAATACCCTGCAAGCCACCTCTGGGGTGTGTGACAGGGGGTGAGTATTCACCAACATGCATTACACTATACCCTAAAGTTAGTGTAACTACGACTAATTATGCATCAGCATAAATCGCTAATGCTTGTCACGAGGCGAAGCCTCACAAGCATGCACTACTACACTACAGATATTATCATAATGGAGAGGGACCATTAATATATATGTATTTTGCAACTACACAATGGACAGAGACTCAAGACTTATGTAGAAAACATGCACGGCATAATGTTAGTACATATTATAAATGTAGTACATATTTATAAATCTCGCATAAGTTCCTCACCTTGGCTACAAGGAGAGGAGGTGAAAGTGGAGAGGATGAAGGGCAAGGATGGAATGTAAGAGAAGGAAGCTAGGGATAGAGAGTGAGACGGAGGAACAAAACTACAACGCGATAAATGGACGAGACACACACGCTCACGCAAGGCTAATAGGAAAGTAGTAAAAATAACTCATCGTAATGACTTTACCCAGGGACCCTATCTTGAGGTCTCATTGTGAGACGAGTCAAAACGGAACGACAGTTAGTGGTGCGTCATCCCAATTCTTGAAGCGCTTGTGTGGGCAGCAATTAGCAGTGACTGACTGACGATTTCTGACTTGTCCTGAAAGGAACTTTCGAAATCCTGTGAAACGGAGGAGCCCGTGTCCCAAAATCGTCCATTGCTCAGCGCCAAGAATTTATGCGAGGGCTTTAAAACACAACACACGCATGCAAAATGAATTTTTCAGAGTAGGGGCCTGATTCTGATGCTTTCCCGATGTTCAACTTTTCCACCAAAACGTCATTAGTTTCCACCAAAACGTCATGACTTTCCGACACTACGTCATCATGTTCCACCTTCCACAATAGAATCGTTCACGACATCGCTCATCGTTCAATGACTGTTGGAAAGTCAAGCTTCCCTTCCACCCGTCATCCACTTGGTGGAACAGCGCTAGTGTCGTGGTGGAAACTTTCCGACGGAAGCAAGCGTGCGGAAGGTAGACATTGTTTTGTTCGCGTTTTCGAGGTAAGTTGGAAATCGGTATAAGTTTGTGACGCTCGGCTCTCCAGAGGGGGTCATTGAGCCGTTCATTTAACGGATCAAGAATCGTTCAATGAACGAATGGTGGAACTTTCCACCAGTCAATGACTGGTGGAAGATCAGAACCGGGCCCTAGGTTAGTGATATTGGGAATTTTTTTTAAGGAAACAGCTCACATCGGTCATTTCCAATGCCAGCCCTGACAAAGCGGCATTTCCTGATCAAAAATCAACATTTTTTCACGTAATTTGAAACTGGAAAATCCAAATCACTAAAGAGAAAACAGTACCTACTGCGGTTCATCATCTATCTGTACTTCGACGGGTTAGGTCATTTCGCACTTATAAAGTCTGCCACTTGGAGACAGAGGCAACAGCACTCGTGCGAACTACAGTTTTTTTTTCTTTCCCCATCCCCGACCACCAAGATGATTAAAGCCGGTGTCCCACGGTCAAATTTGGATGCAATGTTTTGTTCATAAATATTTCATTAAAACCTATTTCTTAAAAATATTATGAAACGACAAGGTCTTTCCCGCGGTGAAGTAAAATTTGTTCCAAAAGAGGAAAAACAAAACTAAAAGCATTGAAATAGTAGAGTCCGTCCAAAATAATAGAGCAGTTCAGCAATAGGAATTCAGCCAACCAGTTAGTACGTCCAATGCCGTTTGGGGAAGGGAGTACCGTGACCGGAATCCATGATGGTGGCCCTTGTTTAAATCAGAATCCGAGTTCCTGACAATGTAAACAGTGGGAATAGGTGGGAATTTCCTATAGAATACTCTTGATAGTAAAATACTCACTATTACCATTTACGAAATTATGAGCTAATAGAAAATTTTCGATTACGATAAAAAAGCAGCAGGATCTTTGATCTTTTTTCTTAATGCTCACTTTTTCCAGCCAATGTAGTCTATGTAAGAGTTCTTGCTTCGAATAAGGGTTCGTCCTGCTGAAATAACTCATTTTGATTCCAATACTTGCAGCCATAGCTGATACATAATTTTCAAGACATTGTTTGACTTCAGATTTATTTCATGAACATCTTACTTCATGGGAAAAAAGGCGCTACCGAAGTCAGCATTTTGCAAACAACGGCATATAAATATGACAGAGAAACGATTAAAATGTAAGTTATTCCTTTTTCACTTAATCTCACTTTGTGTTCTTAGTGATTTAAAAAGCAACTTTTGGGGGAAAAATGCAGGATAGGTAGCCAGGATTATGTAAAATAAAATAGACAGAGCACATTGCATCTCAAGTGACACGAATCCAAAATGTAATGAACCTCTCTTGTTTAACAGTGCGGGATAGTGGTGGCACTAAAAGAACACAACTGTTTAATTCCTACCGTTTCGCATCCATAACAGTTTCAAAACGAAACAGTACCGCTGAACACTATGTTGCGGACAACAACTAGAGGCACACCAAACTACAGGCAATCGATCGGCGTTGTTACAACATGGTTGGTAGTTCTTTATTCTATGTAGTAAGAAATCTTTCTCTTAAATAAAGTAATAATTTAATTTGGATTCATGAAAGACAGATACTTCACAGTTCTTATTCTATCTGCAACATGTGTTAGCTGAACAAACCAGCAAACGCCTGCAACAGATTCAAATCCAACATATTGTAGCGAACAATTGCAACGCAGCCACACGTGCAGTCCAACTGGAACAGAATAGAAGACGAAACAATCAGCTTCAGTTATCAGTTGCCCCTGCACAGCACAGAGCGCACAGGCTGCGGCACGATCACGAAACTAACCTGATGTTCGCAACAGTTATTTGAAACAGTTGTCTGGCCGAAACAGTTGCGGCTGCAGCCATTCCACTCCGCCAACACTTTGTTCCATCACTAGTGTGGCCACAAGATCTTAACTCGCCAGTCAAGTTTTGAGCACGTTCCAATATATCTGTCGCGTTCTACCAGTCCTACTCATTTCCACTACAACGGAGAAGGATCAGTTTATATTGCAATAGCACCGATCTTGGAAAGTCAAGTTATTATTATCAATTTGTGCGACGTACGTACTGTGAATACGTGTAGGAAGACTTCATTGGCACGTAAGGTAGTTGCCTGAGCTAAGTATGAGAGTAAACTTCGCCACACTTACGGCTAATTCCTGTCGGCAGGCAGAGGAATCGCAAGAAAGGGATCCACGGCCGATTACTATGGTGACACAACACACAAGATCAGTTGTCATTTGAGTCTCATCAAATAGATCTGTTACATTAATAGGCATGTTACATTAATAGGCATGTTACATGAATAGACCTGTTAGATCAGTTCAACAGGGATCAAAATGATAGACTAAGATTTCCGCGGCGTTTAAAAAAGAACATCAAATAATTTATGAGCTCAAAATCTAAAATTTGATACAGAGTTATATTTGCAGGCTGTTAAACATACTTAATGCTGAAGCTCATATACGTATGTACACTAAATTTAAATTTATTTTTTTTATTCATTTCAGTGTGAAATGGATGCCAGCAATATCCACATGTGATAATCGACTGACAAAGAATTAATTTAAAAACATCTGTTGCTGGACTGCATATATCCACAACAAATATTTAAAAAAGCTACAATGTTATGCAACATAATATTTGTCATAAGCATACCATTAATTTCGATTAAATGTTTCTAAACTTATAAAATGAATTTTTTATTTAATAAAAGACAAGAATATAACCCGAAAATAATAAACTATCCAA
Source organism: Pyrrhosoma nymphula (assembly GCA_963573305.1). Taxonomy (NCBI): domain Eukaryota; kingdom Metazoa; phylum Arthropoda; class Insecta; order Odonata; family Coenagrionidae; genus Pyrrhosoma; species Pyrrhosoma nymphula. The sequence continues at coordinate 129,354,452 of OY754335.1, read as the reverse complement.
CCCTGAAAAATAACCTGCAATCCTTATCTTAACTGTAATCAAATTCGTTTCTTATTGAGAATATTGTAATGATCCCAATTAAATGACATTATACACTGTATTATGGACACACTTACTTAGAGCGTTGGAGTCAGCAAATCAATATTTATCCTGAAGTACGGAATGAACACTCGTCATGGGTAAAGATTCACACATTCATAGGTTTCATGGTTTTAATAAACATGAAATATTATGCTGCTATACTTCTATCAGTCTGCTATACTGCTATATATACTGCTATCAGTCTGGATTCATTATATTATTAAAAGATGATTTACGGTATTAACCAAAAGTTACCACACCTAACCCAGAGTAATTTTCTATTCGAGTTTATTCTCTTTGCATTGATAATTTTAGGTTTGCTTACCGGAATTCGGGAGTTCCAACTTTTACGTGTATCCTGCTCCGGAACAAAGTAGTCCAACCTTCTCCGGCTTGATTCCTTATGCGTTCGACGTGACTGTAATGCATAATGTATTAATTTTAGTTTGAAAATTTGAGGCGTCATGAAGAAATAAAGTACAGCAAACCAATATTCGGAATTAAGATCGGGTGGTTTCCTGGAGTAAAAACAACTGGTTCATGCATTGAAGTTACAAATAGCGACCAATTTTCCAACTGCTGCACTCAAAACCCCTGAGGATAATAATGCTTAAAACCCAAGCGATAATTAAAGAATAGTTCATTCTATCTTCGTATGATTAACGACTGCTGAAGATGGTGCAAGGTTATCAGGAGCCGCCAATGTCTCGTGCAGAATTTATTTTCAAAGGTTAAGGAATTCTAATGAATTATTTTGATCATTTTCACCAGGAGTGCAAAAGGGAAACTAATATTTGTCCTAATTAAAAAAATATACGTTGCTATACCCGATGTTGATTGCCCGAAGGGGGCAGGTCAAAAAACCACAGCTATAATTATTGTACACTGTACAAATACGGTGTTGACAAAAGAAGACAAGAAGAACATATTATATAGCAAACTAACCCTAGCAAAAGTTACCAGATATTTTGAGATTTATTTAGGGAAAAAATGAGAAAAAGAGGCAAAGGAGGATAACTGCATTAATTTTAAAGTTAATTGCACATTGCCTTTATCGTATGATCTACATTTCACTATCCTCATTAGTTCATGGGACTTTTTTCCTTTTTATGGTTTACTACCACCACTACTTTTGACCGAACTAAAGTGTAGTTTCATGGATTGAATTATTATTACTGCAGTAATGACATATTTTAGTGATTAAATGCACAAAAAATATACAGGGAAGCCAGGGATAAACAAATTTTCATATTTCGATACCAATCCACCCAAAAACATTACATGCAAAAAAATTCACGGAAGACGAAAACCACGACTAGCAACACGTGACACTCGTGGGTTATCGTGCTAACAGTTTAAACATGCTCGTCCTAAAGCCAAATGCCGAGGCGTGCCATCTAGCATCCCGATAGCAACGAGCGTGTCAGTTAATGCGGCGGAAATTAAGACGTGCTTCACTGCATCGGACACAATCAAGGACTCACAAATATGCGAAACGTGCCGTTTCACGTGCGGATAATGGATATATTTCTGAATTCGTGCCCGGACTGCATTTGAGAAGTGGAAGCCACGCATGTAATGAGAAGTGGTCCAAATTGGAGTCTCACGTCCAAGCAAGCAGTTTGTTTGACTAATTCCGAGGACCTACGGTAATGGGACTCAACATAAATTATATGATCGAATCTTATGCCCAGAGGGTCTCATAACCCTTTCGCAGTTGCAGCTGTACGTATTCTACCGATTGCAATATGTTCACCTTGGGAAATCTTCTGTAATCTACTAATGGCTCGGAAGATTTCGACAAAGCGGAGTATATTTCCTGAAACGCAGTGACTCTGACGCCCTATACATTGGCCAAGCTGAGAGGAATTTAGCCTCCTGATTGAAGGAGCACATGAACATATCACCCACAATGTCTCCAAACCACATTTCGCAAATCATTTGTATCCCTCACGCTCCCCCCTCCCACACATTTATACGGTCCTTCTTTGTAATATCCAGCCCAATAATTTTGTGTTTTCTTTTAAATCAGCTTGGTTTTTGTTTCTACATAGTGTTGTAGTGCTTGATGCGAGACCATGGAAACTTGACACTGCACGTATTTGCCAACAATAGATTCAACAACATCCTGTTCATTTGTTCGAAATTTCAATACTCAAGAAAAATCCGAAGATTTCTTGCAACAGAAAGAAAGATTGCATTTTGGAAGAGTTATTAAAAAGAAGACTGGAATGATACGTTAATATTTTACAAACGCGGCGTTTATCATTTGAGAATATTATATTGTTCATTTACTGTTGTTCGCCAAATTACACTAGGGTTAAATTTGAATTGTGGTTTAATGAATTTGTATTTTGAATTTAAATGGGGGCTTTCGATTTGCGGCTATAGCCGGCGATAGCGATCGCCACGCCGCCGTGCTTACGATTTAGCTGAATCGCCGTCTATCGCCGGCTGCCGGTAGCTCTCTGTTCCGAGGTGAGTCAGCGATCGACGGCACCTGCGTTCGATAATCGGCTATCGCCGCACTCAAATGAAAAGCACTGAATATATATATTTATAATTCGTGTTATAATTAAATAAATTATTGATTAAATTCCAAGTGCAAATTCTTATTGGCAAATAAATATTATGCTTAAATACGCCGATTCGCAAAAAAAAGGTAGTGTCCCAGTTTAACGTCCCATTCGTAGGACAGAATATTGTACTTCAAGTGCTCTCCACATGTCACCTTTTTAGGAAATGGGATTCAAGTGACAAAATCTACGTCAAAGCCTTGATTCGAATCTGGGCCGTCAAGATGAGAAGCCAGTGCTGTAGTCACTACATCCACTCCAATGAAAACACTAACACAATGATCATATTTCCTTTTCGTTTACCAGGCTGACATGGCTGAAGGCCAAAACCAGAAGGAAATACTTGCTTGGTTCGTTTATGTGTGGTCTTTTAAAAAACCAGCATCCTTGTTATTTAAAGCAATTTTTTCCTCCCAGAGAGAAAAAAAAGTCCAATGTTACCCCCCCAATGGCTCCAGATTATTTAATTGTTCCACTAAATAGGATTATTACATATCAAAAATCCTTCTGTGTTGCTGGGGCCAGGTTGTGGAATAGTATTTCGGTCGATATATGGGAATCTAATTCAATATTTGTTAAAATAAAGATATTTTCGGCATCTTTTTGACCAGGAAGGGTTATAATTTAAAATTTATAAAATGTGCTGTTTTAGTTCATCTGACAATTTGTAACCACCTTTCAAATGGATGCAACGTGTTATGTTTTGAGCTCAAACATTAATGTATTTCATTCGACTTGACCGGGATTCGAGCCCGGATCCCTCGATTTCGCGCCGAGTGCTTTTACCAGTTATGTTACCCACAGGGGAGAAGGACGCCTCGTCCTTCTCCCCTGTGGATTTTTGGTGGCTTTAAAGGAACAAGGTGTTCGGGACTGCTAGGCATATTATGTCAATAAGCAGCCCAAAGCGTGCGCTTAGAGCCACAGTCCGCGAGGATAAAGCCATACATGGAACACAATTGTGGTTTGCTCTTTTGGCCAATTTTGAGGATACCGGGACTATCCACGGTATTTATCTTTACGGAGTCAATAGCAAGTGTACATAAGTGCGATATTCCACAGAGGAAAAATCATGTGTTCTATGTATGGCTTTATCCTCACGGACTGTGGCGCTAAGATCACGCTTTGGACAGCTTATTGAAATAATATGTCTAGCAGTCCCGAACACCTTGTTCCTTTAAAACCACCAAAAATCCATTATTGACATCATACGTCTAGTAGTCCTGAACACCTTGTTCAAATAAAACCACCAAAACTCCACAGGGGAGAAGGTAGCTTATATAAATTCACCTGAAATCATAAAAATTATATTGGAGAATACTTTTGGAAAATAAATATTTTTCGACCATAGCTTAACTGGTTAAAGCACTCGACGCGAAATCGAGGGATCTGGGTTCGAATCCCGGTCATGGCGAATGATTTTTCCTCTGTGGAATATCGCACTTGTGTGCACCCCGTAAAGGTAAATACCGTCGCTAGTCCCGATATCCTCAAAATTGATTAATTAATTTTTTGTATTATCTTAGTGGAGAAAGAGACGCAGAAGTCCAAGAACAATAAAAAATTCCTATTCTTTTTAAACCCAATCCCCGAGTCACTCATATCATATTTGCGGCACTCTACTCCACAAAAATGACTCCACGTGCGAAAATGAGCGCCTCCACTTCCCCCTCAACCCCCTCCCCCTAACTCCTTCTCCCCCTCCGTCCTTTCCCATCTCTCGTCCTCCATGCTCGACTTCATTAGGGAAGATTGAGATGCCAGGAGCCGACCACTTGAGCCCACGCTTGTGAAACCATTCGGATTCGCTAACATAGCGGGTGAGTACTCCAGTGGCCACTGCCCAATGATTACGTATCAATCACACCCAAAAAAAGAGCCCCTTTTAGTAATAAATCTAGGCTTCACTATGTCGATCCTCTCCATATCGGAAATAAAAATTTCACTTCGTAATGGTCCACTAAATTGATATATTTCTTACGACCAGGGTTTCATCATACAGTGACATCTTCAGGTGGAACCTGAACCTCCTTCACCTGAAGATGTCACCATGTGATGACACCCGGGTCGTAAGAAAAAAAGTCAATTTATTAGACCATTACAAAGTGTAATTTCTATTTTCGAAGAGCTCCTTTCGTTGAATTCATGGGTTCAACTCACATGAATTACGTCTTACACTTCACGTACCCTAGGGTTTGCTCTGAAGCATCGTTTTAATTAAATCCCCAACTTCAGCAGATGATAAGCGGGTCTTCCGCGCAGGGTCCAACCCTCCTCCCGGCATGGGAGCTTCCGCTCAAGGCCGGGGAATGGAAGGCTGCGGGGAATAGGAAGGAGAAAAGAATGGGAGAAAAGGGTAAGGGAAAATGTCGACCCCAGAGCCATGAATAGGCCAAGGGGCCAAAACGAAACGCGAAACAAAACCTTTTTTCTCTGGCGTTGGCCGAGGTGAATTCTATAAGTAAGAAAACACCGGATCAGCAACCGGTCGTCCAGCCCGGTCCGCCAGTACCCCAACTTCAGCAGACATCAATTCAGATTTACGAGTGATGGATATTGGTGAATACATTTTTAGGTAGAGATCACCCGCATTGTTGTAAAAATAAAAATGGCGACACGCAAAGGCTCGCGCTACGCCTACTTCAAACTAGCCACGATTGAAGCAAGTAATAATCCAAAATGTAAAATTTAATTAAGTCAAGAACTCGGGGATTGACTATAAATATGAAGGCCTCATTTTCAATCATCGGCCAAGCATTCAATATGATATATCAAAATGATCCCTATTCTTAAACATTTAATGCAACACTTTTGGATGATCCCCGCATTAGAATTTAAGTTCATTCTTTTGTTTACACTTAATATCCTACGCTGGCTTTGGGAAGGAAAAGGTAAAGAACCACTGAAAGTCATTCTTTCAGATCACAGTCTCAGATTAAATCTCTAAGTAAGTCAGGTTAACGAACATTCTATTCAAAGAGGGAAGGTCACAGAGTCGTTCACTAATTTGGCCATCGACTTTACTTCATCCCTTGAGCATGATGTCTGTCGTAATGAGATATCAGGAGAGCAAGAGAACGCACATTATTTCACATTTCACAATTTCTATACGCGTTCTCCTTTTACCTCGTAGTTAATGAACATGAGTCACGCGATGTCTCCTTGTAAGAAGTCCTCGTACAATTCACGAGCATTCTTTCGCTACATGATGTTGAATTCATACCTTTGGTGGTAGTTACACAAGAGGGTTGGCCATTCCACCCTTAAATTTGCAAGTTCACCCTGTCTCATGTGTTTTCCTCTTATTCTCAGGTTACGTGGAACTGATGATATGGAAAGGGCCGGGATGCTTTTGATGCTCAGCGCTTCTTTCGCGCTTTTATTTTCTGCTGGTAAGTACAAGTTATATCAGAAGTGAAATCTAGACTTAGCACTACAATTTAATAAACACAGTCCAAGTACTGCAGCTATGAAATTCTCAGCAAAGCAGCCCTCATATCACAACTTCCAACGACTCATTACGATACCTAAACATGCTCAGAACGTCCAAAACGTGTGAATCACCTGACGCATTCAATAATCGCAGTCTTTATTGAGGATAAACCATTCTCAAAAACTCAAACACAAACTTCATGGTAGCTGTGGTTGGGTAATTAATGTTGATCAATTGATAATGCGAATATCAAAACATTCGCGGAGATTTTTCAATGGAAACCTGTTCCCTACTTGGGCGTCCTTCATGTGAAGAGTGCAGATCCATTGGGTGGAACGTTAAACTGTGGTCCTGTTGGGGCCTTTCACTATGAATATGCAAATTCCGACGCTACATTCCCTTAATAATCATACAATTACCAAATTACCCACCTATCTATAGGTATAGACGCAAATGATGTCAATGGTTAAATAACCAAGCAACCAGGGGCCTGTTTCTCAAAGGCACCAGTCCACAAGTTACAAGTCGGAATCTTACAAGTGTATCCCAATCTCAATGTATAACTAATGACTTGAAATGATGTTTATTGTTAAATAGTAATAATTAATACCAGTAAACTCGTGTAAAAATTTCGCATATTCAAACTTACCTCCTCCTCAAAATGATTTATTCTTTATCAAATGAGATCGTTTAACAATGGCACGATTAAAAGCAACATACATGTCTCCTGTCGGCAATAAATCTTTCTTCTTCGTTGTTTATTCACAAAGTATCCATGAGGGTGTTCTTGTTTGGTAACGCTTTAGTCTAAAATATTCTTCTGTTAACTTAAATTATAAACAAACACTGTGTTTTAACGTAAACGGAGCCTGGTATGTCAGAAGTCGGTAAAAAAATCCTATCTACTGATGCCTTTTTCGTCGCTAGAGCCTTTGTATAAGTTGAGAAAAGGAGATCGCAAGTCACTTTGCACTTGTTTTCCCAGTTATTCTTTCCGATTTACTCATCCCGGAGGACTAGTAGAAATTTCCTTGCTAGTTACAAGTACTTCTAACTAACAAGTCGGTTTGAGAAACAAAATGTGTCGTATCCATGAAAACATTAGTGAAAAAACTCTTGTAACTTGTGAAATGCACTTGTAAGTTGCCGACCTGTAATTAGTAGGCTTGTACGTTTGAGAAACAGAATTTCACAAGTTACAAGTGAATAGAATTGCAACTTGTGGACTTGTAGTTTTGAGAAACAGGACCTAGGAAGCGTTGGAGAAGACGCCTAGTAGTCGCGAACGTAACTGGCAGGGCTGCTCATGGACCAGCTCACCATTTGGTAGAATACCGGTTATGATAACGTCTATTATTTTCAGGGCATGCCGAGGAGAATTTCAACTCATTTCCCATCAAAATAGACAGGTCCCCAAGGATAGTATGTTACATCAACAGCACGGCTACCAACCGCCCAGGGACAGGCTATTACACAATTGAGAACATTCCGACTGATATTTGCACACACATCATCCCTTGCACATTTGGAGTATCCAATACTACCTGGGAGGTTACTGTCCCGGATCAAGAGGTAAGGCATTCACTATACTTGAACACCATCGAGCCCAAAGATCACATTTACATCAAGATTGGTACGACAAATTAACAGACAGTAATCTTGTGCACAGATATATACACCTTGTTGGAGAATCATTAGTAGCAAAATAAATGTATAATTGAACTCCGCTAAGGGATTAAATATCAAACGCAATAATACCAGATACTCGTCGGAAGGGCTCGAGTTAATTTATAGAACCTTTTCACAACCAGGGACAGAAATATAATTTAGTCTCATTATCCGTAATAACTGTAAGTAGAATGGAAAGAACTGAAGCCCTCTCATCAGGGGCAAATGCCATTCATTGACATTCGTTGCAAATACTGCTCACAGTCTACTTTCTGGGCCTACCCTTCAACTCCAAATGCTAATTAATTCACCCATTACTTCATTGTTGTTCAAATATCAATATCACATTGATATACAAAAGAGCGTGTCTCATGAGATGTGTATCACATGGATCGGATTTAATTACATTTGATCGCATGTCGCACTAAATCACAATACTATTCTTCTTGGAGCCGGTACAACCAATATTGAACTGCGATATCTACGATATCTCGCAAATTGCAGTCGATGCATCGCAAAGTTAGGCGGTCGTCGTCATCGACGGTCAGTTCAACGATTGCATGAGCACCTTCTCCCATCTCCACCAAAAACCTCACAGCTTTCCCAACCCCTGGACTGAGTCCACTAGGGCGGGTGGTATTTATTTTTCCGAATTGAGATAAGTCATGTAAACTATTAAATTGATCGATGAGAAGCATGTATTAAGGGGCCTTCAAATGTCGGCAGTGGAGACGGGCGGCGATGCCGATCACTGCAGACGGAACATTATACCTACCCCTTCACAGCTCGTCAGCCAGAAAACAAATGAAAGATGTTAGTCGTCACAATGACATTGGCACTGCAGTATTTGCATTTCAACGGAAAAAGCAAAATTATTTGATTTTTTAGTTCAATTTCCGTGATCGAATGACTGAATTGATAATAACAAAAGTTGTGATTAATTATTTAAGGTAATTTGATGGCAATAGTTTCGCTTTAACTACATATGTTAGGCAAACGTGCAACGTCTCCATCGTTTTCATAAAATAATTGAAATAAGTTGAAATGAATGTCTCGAGACTAGATTGCAGCATTATATAGTGCTGCAAGCGTAATTTTTTTCGCGTATGAAATAATTGGGTTTTTAATTAACTAGCCAGACAAGGTTATATTGGCATTAACACATTAGCAGTTTCACTTGAACATACAATAAACAAGAGCCACGACATGAAAATTTTCACACCGTAATTGTGGCATCAAGAATGGATAACTATGGTTAAAATAGATATTTGTTTGATGGCCGATTGAAGCCATTCTCAGATAAATGCTAGTAAAATAGCGTTAAGTGAAACGTCATGGCAAGGTGTTAAGATTTAGACAGTTTTTAAGCATATAGCTGCGTTATTGAGATCTCCGCCTATGCAATTCGTTCTGTCTCCCCCCGCCCAGCCCACGGCGCTTTCACATTACCACTGAATTTAAAACGTTCCGCTATATAAGTGGGCTTATATAGCGGCTTATATATTTTTTGGCTGTATACATAGATGTCACTTATTAAATTTTGTATGTCAATTGTTTTAAAAGATCATTGTGGTTATGGAATTGGTATCCATAATGATATATGGTCACAATATAGTAATGTACCATTCCATAAAATGGTTCTGATTGCACCTTATCCGGAAAAATATTATACAGTTTTATTTTGAGATGTGGATTGTTGAAAAATGATGTTCCTGGCTAAATCCAAGGCAATTCTTATTTGTATATTGTAATGACGTGTATTATACTAATTGATTTGTAAGGTGAAACTTGTGATATATTTTTTATGTTACTTCATTAATAATGTTGTTTTATCGGAAATTGTAGCCCTGAAGATGGTGTGGTCAATTATACACTGAAACGTTGGCAAGGAGTTATAGTTTAATAAAAAAATGTTGACCTATCCTCGAGATACAAATCTTACATTCCATGAAAAGATCGATAATACAATACTTCAATAATTACTAATTATCCACCGGTTAGCTACGTGTTAGCAGCAGAACATATGCGCCGAAAAGAGATTTTTCTGTATTATTGGGATTAAATTGATTGAATTTATTGATTGCTTTATTATTTATTTTTATTTAATTTATTATTATTTAATGAATTTATAATTTATGGATTGAACTTCAACAGTGTTATTTAGTAGTAAATGTTGTCCAAGTACTGTGCAGCATACACATTTAAAACTGGAGCGTAGTGCTTTTCCATTGATCAAGTAATTTTCGCAAATTGATGAAAACCTAGGATGAGACTTGTAAAAAAGGAAATAATATAAAATAATTTAATTATAAATTATTTATAATTAAATTATTATAAAATAATTTATAATTAAATTATTTTATATTATGCGAAACTGTCGCATAATATAAAATAAATTAATCGCAGAACCAGAAACCTGAAACACATAAACATGAGCTGCGAAAATCTTCAAAAAAAGAGATTTTTCTGTTAATGCTTAGCTAAAAGGAAGAAGCGACCGATATCTAAGAACGGTATTCATTTTGTAAGTCTTTCCTAATTTCCACAAGCGGCTTCCTCTTCACACGTATATAATACCTAGCAATTTCTCGATCGTCCTCCTTTCTGTCCATTGCACCTTCTCCATTCTCCTCCAGACCTACATTTCAGATGCCTCCAATATACTCTAACCCTCTTTTCTAAATATCAGGTTTCTGCTCCATAGTCCTTTAATGCTTCTTATCATCCCTCTATAAGCATATATGTATTCACAAGAATATTTATTCAATCATGATACATATATTTTTCTGTGGCTTACTATGAAATTTATTATAGCAATCGGCAATATATGAATATAATTCTAAATTTGGAATACACTGCCATAATTAGAACTTCAACAGTGTTATTTAGTAGTAAATCTTGTCCAAGTACTGTGCAGCATACACATTTAAAACTGGAGCGTAGTGCTTTTCCATTGATCAAGTAATTTTCGCAAATTGATGAAAACCTAGGATGAGACTTGTATAAAAGGAAAAATGTAAGGGAATTTAAGTATATTTCTATTCTAAATTCAATTTATTAATACTTTATTGTCTCTTTTTCCAATTCTTCACCAAGAATGGCAACACCTATGGATGTTTCCACAACTTCATTGGTCTCAAGGAGAAGAACCCAAACCTCAAAATTTTTGTGACCCTGGGAGGATGCACGGAAAGTGGAAAGACGTTTTCTGATCTCGTTTGCGAAGAGTCTCACAGAAAAATCTTAATCGAAAGTATTATCGGTAAGTAATTCTACTTCTAAATGCAAAATATCGAGAATAATAAAAAAGATTTTTAAAATTAATAATCTTCGATTGACATATTTTACAGTAATATCAGAATCCAAGATAGATAACTTGAAAATTCACCAGAGGAAATAGATAATCAAGGAAAAATTTGGTATTTCACGTTGAATGTTGAAAATGAAACATTTGACTATCTATTTCTCCCACCTTTGACAATTTCGTCTCCAAAATTTATACTTTCAAGAAGGCTATGATTAAACAAATACAGTTCTGGAAAATCAATGTCACAACTTCATTCTGTACGTAACGTAAAAGAGTATGATGCTCTCAAATGCCACACTGTGTTTAAAATGATGCAATATTACTCCACGAATATTCCGCACCATAACAAAATCCGGAGAATTCACAGAGAAACTCCCACTGAAATACACTTACATTACAGAGAAATGCCGGATTAATCAAAGATTTAGCAATTACAATAAGTTTTTTTTTCGTTTTTCAATGATTTTTAGGAGGGGTGGATTTTTTCGTACTAACTCCGTGTACTAAACTGCTATTTAGTACGGAACTATAATTACTGACGGCACTAGGGATAGAAGAAGTAACACTGCAATTCCACATGGTAATTGATTTATTAACGCGACCGGTAGTAGTAGTTATTTTATAGGGTGCGTCGGCGGCGAAGGCCATTTTGCACCACATACTGACTTACTGAAGGAACAAGAACAAGTCTGATCTTAAATATGGTTGGAATAATTTATAAAGGGTAGCAATTATATTTTATTGAAAAGGTCAGTTGAGCGTAAGAATTCGATGAGTCGAGAGACGTGTCCGGGATTGTCTCCTAGCACTTCAGCTAGGTTTACTCCGAGGTTGTGACTCACCCGTGCGACCCGATATCTTTCACAGTCCGTCAGGAGATGTCGCACTGTTAGTGGACAGTCGCAATCTACGCTGAATTATATTCATTTCGAAATAGTAAGGGCCTCGGGATCTGAATATGCTGCTCTGCGGTGAAACCGGTTGTGTCAATACATCAATTACAATGTGGAATTGCAGTGTTAGTCCTTCCATCCCTGATATCAAGGAATTCCACCAAGTAAGGTTCGAAACTATTATCGAGTGATGGTACGAAATACGCTAAAAATATCTAGCCGTACAATACTGTCCCCGAGTCTATTTCCAACTAATCCCGAGGCTCTTACTATTTCGAAATGAATATAATTATCAATTATAAAAATCAGGTGCTGTCAATGACTATAAAATAGATTTATGGATATATGTACTTACCAAGATTTATTGTGTATCGAAAATCGATCCGTATCTGGCATACCACGGCACCTTCATAGAGAGGAGTCTTGTGGTGAAATAATGCGAATCATGAAACGATTATCAATATTTTTGCAGGTAAAATGTATGCGCACAATCTTGATGGCATAGAATTGGCTTGGGAGTATCCCGGAGCTGTTGACAGAGGTGGAGAGGCAAGAGACAAGTCGAATTTTGTGTACTTTGTGCATGAACTAAAAGCTGCATTTAAAGGAGAAAATGCTAATTGGGAGATAGCTATCAGTGCGCCAATATCAGAAGAACAAGTGTTGGATGGTTACTACGTTCCACAATTGTGCGCGTAAGTAACACCTCAATGGAATGAAAATTAATTCAAATATTTTAGTGCTTGGTCATTATTTCCAGGCTGATGGTGAAAAGTTATAGGCATCGGAGAAATTATGGCACTAGCCGTAGTAGAGTGTGACTCCGGGGAAATGAATGCATGTGAAAGTCGTGACACAAAAACAACGATATTTTAGTGATAGTTATTTGGTTCATTTTGGCCCATCCTCTTAGTAATATACAAATTTCTTCTCACTCTATGACCTCAATCTCTTCGCTGGCGAGAGCCTACAAGTTCTGTTATGTCTGTACTTAATATATCATAACAGTGGCCAATAGTTTTTTATGAAAGTCATCCCCAGGGCTTGATTACTCCAGGGTGGAAACATATGCCCCTTTATATTGATATTAAAAATAATTTATTTTATTCATTATTGATCAAAGATAAAAAATTAAGCCATCGTCAATAAATTAAATTAACATAAACACAGCAAATTATAGCGTGACATTAACTACCATTGGAGCATAATAAATATATAATTTCATGCTTCGTAAAGTGCCTATTTTATTAATGAAATTACGCCACTACGCTGCCGGAAAACAACCATCCCACTTCCTTAACCTCTCCCCTGATTCAGATTGATGAAATGACGATATTTAACAAGTTTCTCTCCCAAAAAAAGGTTCATTCCGCTTTTTAAGAGCTTAAATTGTACTGAAAAAGTTGCAAATATTATCAGAACACAAAAAGCACAATTTTTTTATCTTTTAAAATGTTATATTCATAGTTTATACATCAAGTATACATTTATCAAACAGTTTTATTTTAAGGCATTTTATTCAAATAAAATTTGAAATACTTGAAAATGGGGAGGAAAATGACCACAAACAAGCATTGTTTTCAATTATTAAGCTTGAAATCAGAATTTACTATCCCCGCCACCTCTAAAACTTCATCAGTAACCTCTTCCCCTTCTCTATTCTGCCAAGTAACATTGCCTCCATTTGTGTCTCTCACCACCCCTTAAGCCGTATACAGCTTTATCCACACCCAAATATTCAGCGTCGGTTATATATCCTCATCCTCCCTCACTAGTTCGTGTATCATTTCAATACAATGTCACACTCCAAGTAAAACGTTTCATTAATTTTTTCTCGGCATTTTTTCCCACGGATCTTCATATAAGTAACTGTCTTTTGCAAACAAAATCATCTTCCTTGGATCGTACGTATCATAACAGTTTCCCCTGAAGACATTTCCGATGTAAGAAAAACGACTACAGCTCCTCGACTTTAAGCGCAGCGCATTTTTAATTATAATTTGCATAGTCAAAACAAGGAGAAAAAAAACTTATTCGTTAAAAAGTTTTATTTATTACCTACTTGTGACTGCTTTTGATACAGAGTATCATCTTGTGGCATTTGTTTGTATGTTTCATCAGATTATATAGGGGTTGCAAGAGAGGGGGGCAGTTTTGTGTAGTGCGGAGGAAGGTTGAGGGTTAGGTTAGGAGGCGGGGGAGATTAAAAGGTGTTCGTGCATTTGGGGACACGGAGGGGGGTAAATTGGAGAAGAGTAAACCCGTGAGGTGGGAGACTATTAGGGAGGTTGAGGATAACGAATAAAGGAGGAAAGAGTTCCAGGTATGCAATTGCTCATTCACTAGACTTATGTAGGGGGAGGTTTGACTTCGTAGAATTTCCAGATTGTACACACACTAGATTTATAGTGTGTACAAGTAATAGGTATAACTGTGGAGCAACCAAAGTTTTTCCATGATTTGATTAATCTACATCTACATACTACCCCGCAAGCCGCCTCAGTAGGCGTATGGCGGGGGTGTTAGGACATCAGCCGTTTACATATAAAAAGGAAACGCTCTAATGAAATTACGCGCCTAGCATTTATTATAGTCCCTTATTGTTCGGGGGAAAAACGAATTCCCAAATCTATCCGTTCGGCAAAATATCTCTCTTAATTTATCGTTTCTGTCGGACCTGGAAATATAGTGGGGTTCTAATATGATGTTCTCCGTGTCGCTCTTAAAGATATCTATTCTCAATTGCTCAAGCAATCTAAGCCTAGCGCGCAGCCTCCGAGTCTCTAGCGGCTCCCAGCCTAATTCGTTTAACATCTGCGTAACGCTGTCTGTACGCCCGTAGCAGTTTTTGACGAATCGCGCAGCTTTCCTTTGTATTTTATTAAGTTCCCGGACTAAGTCCTTCTGCACCGGATCCCATATGCTCGCTGCATATTCAAGGTGTGGCCGGACGAGTGCGAAATAGCATCTCTCTTTTACTTGTTCATCTGAAAATCTTCCCACAATACGCTTGACGAATCCTAGCTTCTTCAGAGCTCTGCCTCAAATATTTCTTATATGTGCTCCCCACGATAGGTCCGAAGTTATCGTAACTCCTAGATACTTCACTTCATCTGTCGCCTTTATGATAACACCATCCACAGCATATACATGGGGATAGTTGATTAGTCATGAAGGATTTCTACCAAGTAACGCCTCAAATTATTTCATATACACTAGGGTGTCACAAAAAGGTGCACTGGCAATACACTTTCGGATTCTACTGTTTTTGCCTCCCTAAATTTTTAAACTTAGGACGTGCTTTGTTAACATTACGTTTTGACAGGAAAAACAGTGTTATTCTGTCAAATCTCAAACGATCTTAAAAATTCTGATACCGTTAGAATCACAATTAAATTTGTAATTATTTTTTCCCAAGCAAATTTTTCGAAAAGTGTACAGGTTTTTAACAATTTGACACTAAACATTTGGAATGGCACCATTTTGAAACGTAAAAGCATAAAAATTTCAGTCAAATCTCAACCGATTTAAAAAATACAGGTACCGTTAGAATCACAACTAAATTTTCAACTTTTATTGTATCTAGCAAAGTTTTCGTTAAGTTAACAGGATTTTTACAATTTAACATTGAAAATTTGGAACGGCCGACATTTTGAAACGGGATATCATAACAGTTTTAATTATTTTCTCCAATGAGATGGTTATAAGATTAAAATATCCACCAAATTTCAAAGCAAAACATTTAGCCGTACTCTAGCTTTGTTTTTTTTTGTAAAAACACATACAGACAGACAGACGCTAAACAAAACAGAATTTCAGAAAAACTTATTTAACATTTTTTTCCATTTCAGGAGTAAAATCTGAAAATATATAGCCAGTGCACTTTTTTTGTGACACCCTGTATATATAGCGTAGATTTTTTCCTATGAAGAATTTTTCAGGTAACTTCGTGGGCCTTAGGAAAGTATCCAATTTTCATATTGTAGACTTTAGGAATACTATCGGAATATGTACTTTTAATATATTTGGTTTATAATCACATAAAAAACAGACGTTAAGTAAAATAGGATTATTTTTGTTTTTACACAGATTGACTGATGCCATTCATTTGAAAGTACATGATCTCCGTAGTAGCCGGGATGGATTTACTGATGTTCCCAGCCCTCTGTAGAGAAGACCCTTTGATGAGGGTTTATACACGGAGCTTAATGTGGTGAGTAACAGATATGATAAAATCATTGAACAAAGCATATTCTCATAAGGCTTCCTTACATCAAAACCTGAAGAAGTCTACAGCGTCTTCCATAATGTACATGCCATAAATGCAGGCTCTTTGGATTTCAAGCGAACCATAAAGCACATTTAAAGCAATTTTTGCATAAAACGTTGGGAGAAATCTACTTTCCATACAAGAAATGAATCTTTGCAAAATTGTTATCTACTCGTATGCAGGATTACATTCTACAGAATGGTGAACTCAAAAGCGCAATTAGATGCAGACTGAAGAGAATTTTTAAATGGAGATTTAACAATTAATGTCTGCGGTTTTATTATATTTTAGGCAAAGGAAAAGGCATAGTACCACTGCGTCATTTGTAAACAGAGTTTCATAGCAAAGTCAATTGATTTTCTCTAAGAACATGTGACCCCAAGAAAAATGCTAACATCATCCTCATGTGAATGCATAATTCATCATTAAATAGACTGCTGGATGATCATAATGTCCAATATGATTGTATGCTGCCAACGCAAAGTTCTAGATTAAAAACAAAACCAGGTTCAGTTAGAAGTTTCCTCACCCCACCAAGAATATTATGACACTGCATCTCACTGAAACATTACATAATCACAGAAAAAAATATTTACATAGAATGCCTTCAAGGTCAAATATAAATTAAATCCTTGCCCATAATTGATCTTATAAATATACTAGGACTCAAATATATTTCATTTCGTTAACTATTCTATGTGATTTCAAGTAGTTCAGATTCCTAAAAAATATCTTGTTCAAATATCTAGTAGATTTTGGAAAATCAGACAGTAAAATATCGTTCTTAGGCATAAGTAGTAGATGTTTATATTTTGTAAATATTTTGTGCTATCGTGGATGTATGCTTGACTTTTCAGAAAGATGGCTTAAGACTTTGGGAGCAGATGGGATGCACAGCCGACAACCTGGTCATGGTAATTTCTTTTCAAGGCAGCACCTACACACTACCCAGTGGTACCACCGGATGTGAGCTACATTCTACCGTCAACACAGAAGCCGGTGATCCAGGAGATACTTGCAGAAAAGGAGGCCATCTAGCATTTTCTGAGGTAACTTATCAGCATGTTCAAACGGTCAATTGTATTGAGAGCACACTTAGCAAACAAATCGGAATACTTTGCAAAGTTGGACAGACAAGTGACATATGTACGTGAATGTGTGTCTTCAATCTGTTGCTATTAGGCTTTCAAGAAATGAAGTACATTAAGAATGGCCACTGCTTTATATTTTCAAAATCAAGGACCACCACAGTATTTTCAGGATGAAAATCACATTTATCAAAGAACATGTTGCAATATCTTGCACTGTCAATTTTTAGTGCATTTAAACTATTTTATAATTTCTTCAACTGCAACCCTGAAAAATCCAAAGTGTAGTTTCCTATAACAATTCAATTTAAACATTTCCATGGAAAAGGTAGGGAGACAATGACAACTGAGTAATGATGAACTGCACCTATGTTTCCTTTAGAAAATATAGGGTAGTTTTCATATTACTGCTGACTTGAGAACTATGCACGTTGTTAAAAGACCTGCTTCTGATTGAAAAACTGTGATAAAATTTATACAATGAGTACCCAAGAAGCTCCGATACAAGTATAAGAAAAAAACCGAATGAAATTCGGGAGTCATAAGAATGAAATACTTTCAAGACAGGAATGATCAAAATCTGGCCAATGCTAGGAGTTTATATCTTTCCATGAAACAGTGTGATGCTTTCAAAAACTGTACATTATACAAGTTCATTCTTTTGCAAAAAATACCCCGGTGATATTCCCTGCCCTAATAAAAAGTGGGAAATGCGAGGAGAAATTTCTCAATTAAGTCAAAATCAAGGATAATCACCAGAGGAGGTAGCCATTTCAAGGAGTTCCCCTAACGTCCCAGGTATCATGGAGTCATTTAATTCTAATATTAAATTAAGCACGATATGCTAAGACTATTACCAAATTAGAGTCATAAAATGTAATTTATAGTTGTTTCATCAATTAAAATTATATTTAGAAGTGCATCATGAATGACTGAATATTGGAGATTTATTCTACGGTACTTTGCAACAAATTAAACAGATCACTTTTGGCTTAACTATTTTGCTGCCAATGAGCTGATCTATAGGCCTTTGATGCCTATGAGGAAACTTCCACTAGCCAATGCAGCGGATAACTTCCAACTTTTTAATTTACACAAACCCATGACAGGAAAAACTTGACTCCACGCAGAACACTCCACACTCCCTGAATAACCCAGCTCTCTCGTCTGAGAAACAGTTCATTAATCTTCGTGTCATATTTCAGCAGCTTTTTCTTTTATCTGCCTAATAAGATGCCTTTTGTCTAGTTACAGATATGACTATCTCTCCAAAATTATCGTACTATTTTCTTCAAAAGTTCCATTAATTTCATTCAATATACTCGATGAAACACCTCCTCAAAGTCTACAAATAAAGCAACAAAATCTAGGTCATATTCAAAGTTTCTTCATCACTCTTAAATCAACAAGTGTTCCCTTGCCTCTCCTAAACCCAAGCTGGTCAAAGTGTACTCAGTAAGTATTTTCCCTCGCTCTAAAGCCAATTTATACACATAAATGAACTACCTACTTTTCTCACATTCAATATTAAGTTTATTGTCCCCGTAATCTGTGCATGTTTCTAATATAATCTTATTTCACACGGGAATTTTTGTCTACATGAAATATTTTTGCCACATTCCTTTCTCATGTCCCTAAAATTAAATATTCTAAGTTTTCCTCTTCCTTGTTACTTGGAGCTTGGTTATGTTTCATAGCTGGTGCTGGTTTCCAACCCCGAGGCAATTGGTTCAAAATTAGCCAGTAGATTTTCCAGATCTTCCAGTCATCATAAAGTGCTGAGGGGAGAACACAGAGTGGGAAAAAACAGGACGGTGTTCTATCCATTAGATGAGAAATATAACAGTGGAACTCTTGGTTCTTTTTGTTATGAGCAGGTTGATGCCATATCTAAGTTTCTCTCCACCTTTCATCCAAACCTCAAATAATCTTTCCCTAAAGGGAGCATGAGTAAAACTTTTCCGTCATAACAAAGACCATGTTTTAATTTTATTTGAAAATTTCGAGTTTTTAGAAGCATGGATTAATGTTTGTAATATTTATAATGCAATAACTGAATTTAATATGACTTAATTTCTTTGTAATTGACTAAAATCATTTTAGGCTTTAAATTGACTGAGGCTGGAATTAGAAGCTGAAAAAACCCTCAAAAAATATAGTTTTTCTTGCTATTTTTTTAAATAATTATTAATAAAAAATATAAAATAAATATTAAATCAGCAAATTATGATTGGTAATAAATTCTATCTTAAAATGAACTGAAAAAACATCCAAATTCCCCAACGCTCTATTTATAGACAACCATCTCAAAAAGCAGTGCGGTAATGATACCAAAAATTCTTAAACATACATGTTTAAGAATTTTTGGTATCATTACCGCACTGCTTTTTGTCCTCCAGTGGATAACCTCCAGTCATTAAATATCCTGCATCATTAGAAAGATGAGATCTCTTTCTTAAGAGTAAGGACAAATTCGTTGAATTTTATACGAAATGCCGGCCTCGGTGGTGGCTGGGTTAAGTCCTCGTCTGCCAAACCAAAGGTCGCGGGTTCGAATCCCACCTGGGTAGGAAATTTACACCTCCCAGGTCATGGAAGTGTGTGTTCGTCCAACGAGTTATATGGAAGAGAGAACTATAAAGTCCTAATATCGCTCGATGCAAGACCCAAAAAAAAAAATTATATCTCGTTCAAACAACCTTAACCACCTGCTCACCGATCCTCAATCCCATATATGACCTCTTGTTCTTGGCCATCTACCCTAATAAGCACAACTACCACCACCATTTCACCCCAAACTCATGCCACTGTGGAAAAATTGCCTTCAACCAGATTACTGCAATAGAAGGTAAAGACATAAGGGCATTAAAGGAAATGAATTGGCAGGGAAGTTAACAAAAAGGGGTACTCACTGTTGTCTCTTGAGCTAGGAGCTAATATTACCCATTGTGCCTAAAATCATGAAATCTGAGATCAAGGGCTAACAGCCCAAAACATTTATATCTAACACTCGGTACAAGGCAAGGAGGTTCATCGATTGACCAAATCCGGTTTTGTAAGGAAGTTCATAGATTGAAGATCAATAAATAAAAGCAAACGGAAAACAATGGTAGGGCTATTGACTTGCCACTACCAAGAGAAAAAACACCTTCACACCATGGGAATGTAAAACCCTGAGTTGTAGATGGTCCCAGTAGAACGACGACACCACATTCCATCTATTGCATGAATGCCCAGCAGTTGCTAGGACTTAAGGACATTAGGGATTTACCCATTTGAGATATCTGGGCCTATTTAGCCAAGGCCTGGGCCTAAAACTGACAAACTCAATAAGGTATGTGGTGGATGGTACAATAGACCAATTGGTCTAAGTACAGGACTCTGTCCTGTGAACTCTACTTCTACTCTAATGCCTAATTTTATTAGACACCGTAGAACAGTTGTGATTTCCCTTGCAGATTTGCAAGACGGTCGACTTCTCTGGTACTGAGTGGACAGTAAAATTGGATGATGTCGGACATTGCCCTTATGCATGTAAAGGTAAGCATTTTCTCAATGTTCGTTGATTTATATATAATAGAGGTTTAAAAAAATATTATTTCTCCCAAGATATTCCATTTCATCAGCTAATGCTGCCCAATAAGAACTCTATAATTACGTCATTTTTTCAATTAAACTAAAAAAACAATTTTACCTCGTTCATAAGTTCCTAGAAAACTAAAATAATAGCCATCAATAGATTTTAAGATCTACTCAAACAAAATGTGTGTACAATCAATTTCAAAAGAAAAGGCAGAAAGCAATCGGTGCCACTTTCGCTGCGATTTTAACTCTCACCTCCGTGGGTAGTCAGTCACCTGGTATTCCGATACAAGAGGCTCGTCTTATGAAAAATATAACACTGCATTATTTCCTTAACCTGCCTTCACAGGTCCTTTCAATCTCGAGAACTGAGAAAGTAGTGTTATAGTTCGTTCCACATTTGCTTGACATTATGTGCCTTATAGAGTACGCTGTTACCAAAGTTACATGCCCACCTCTACACCACGTAGGCAACCATTTCCAACACCACACTAAATTCAGGTGGGTTACTTTAATAAATTATGCATGCATATTGGAAGACTCAAAGATATACACTAATCACACGGAAATATGCCTACCTTAATTTTCCTGCTGCTATTGGCAACATGGCACCTCATGGAGATTAATGCAGCAAACGAATCTCCATAAGAGGTTATGCTTTCAACTAAATGTGGAACGGACCATAGGGTGAGACGAAGTACTTTTCGTACGAGATAACAGCACTATTGACGCAGCAGTTTCTTTAAAGGAAAAGCTTGCTGTTTTACCTCGACCATCAAACTCACCCGACCGAAACCACGTTGAAAATATGGAGGGCCTCATGGTGAGGGAATGGGAATTCGCAAGTGAGATGAATTCGGAAGCATTGAAATCCCACCTTAAGGACGTTTGGTGCTGCAATAAATATTGCTTAAAGAGGTTCCAGCCTCATAAAACTTTGTGCCATTCACAATGCACATGTTGTGGTATTCTGAGAACATCTAGGTAGTTCCTTTAAGCCAGGGCAGTTTCATTTTTTAAAGACTTTGGTATTTATGTGGGGGATCTGAGTTAAAATTCCAGCCCAGGTGAATATTTTTGGAAGTGAATTGTGCACATTTGAGGGTCTCCTCAGCAGGTAACTCCTATAAAAGTTACAAAGTATTGAATTAGTCTAAGGTATACTTATTAAAGGCTTTAAAAGAAGTGGAGTGAGGTACCATGCACTCGAATGTAAGTATTCTGTAGCATCATGTGGCTGGTACACATCTAATATTAAACAGAAATGAAATGAAAGTCACAGTGGAAGATGAAGCACGGGTAACTTAACTGGTTAAAGCATTTCTTGTAAATGAGGAGGATCTGAGTTTTTTCATGAACTTTACACATCTGTGTATCTCCTAGGAAGGTGACTCCTGATAAAGAAATCATTGCAGCTGATCCCACAGTTTTTTTTATTTTGGAAAATTTGATTATTATACATATATTGCATAGGGCAAGGGCGTAGCCACATTGACACACCGGTTCCCATCAGATCACTGAAGTTAAGCAACGTGGGGCCCAGATGGGGGTTGGATGGGTGGCCCTCCTCCATGCCTCAACCAGGGTGGATGGAGGGGTGACACTCCCTCCCGTCATATACTGTGAGGCCGGAGGGAGATATACCCAGACCGGGAAGGTAGGAGGGAGGACTCCCTCCAGACCTGTACCGGGAAGGTTGGGGGTGGCTCCTCCTCCATACCTCTACCGTGGAGCTCTTGTCCCCTGTCTGCAAGTGGCAGGCAGGTTAAACGTGGGATGGCACAATGGACCAAAAGATCTGAGTGCCAGGAGGGCTCCAGAAGGCCCTCGCCCACCAATAAAATCTACAATATCCACATACTGCATGCTGGATCGTGTGGTATAGCATTGCTGGATGGGCGTTTTACACTAAAAAATAGCACAATACATAGTTAGACTCGAAGCAGTGGCGGATACATATGGGGGGCACGGGGGGCACGCTCCCCCCACTTGCGGGGCCACCCGCATTCCCGCCCGCCCCGCCCCCGCCAGTCAGCCCGTACTCTATTCGTTCGTTTCTTTCGTCAGTCGACTCTGAGTCGAGTTATAGAGTAGTTGTACTTTCTTATGTAGCACCTGCGCGCGTCCACATCATCGTATTTTATACGTTTCTGTCCGGCACATAGATAGCTTTACCTACGAGAAAATTCACGGCCATTCTAGTGATCTCGATACGTTATTCTGTCTGGAATTTGTTAGAGAAAAGTCGCGAATATTCCACTGTTTGTATTTGTTCACACTCCATAAAAGTCTGGAAGCGAACATTCTGGCACCGAATGTTCTCGAAACAACCGAGCTACATATATAAGGGAAGCAGAGTCGCTGCCAGGCAGTAACCCTGAAGAGGAGAAATCCTAAATCGGGGGCTATTGTTGTAAAATATATATGAATATATGTGTATATCTGTAAAAACAATGAGACAATAGCAATAAACACCTTCTGAATTGAATTGCTGCCAGACAGTCAGTTTGAAAGCTACAATCGTCGCAATAACTTGCGCTCCCCCCTTGAGTTTTTTCTGTATCCGCCACTGACTCGAAGTGGTACTAGAGTCAAATTTAATTTCACTAGCGGATGCATTTTGGGATTTACATAAAAGTACATTTTGGAAAAGCCTTTCCAAAAATGAGTTTAAATCTAAATTATATATAGTAAATATTTACAGATATACATCACTTTACTTTTGCGACAGAAATAATGTGCCTTAAAATGTAGTTGTATCAATATGAATCCATGTACTATTTTACGAGCAAGCTGCTTCCATAATATGTGGCAGAGGGTGTTAGATCATCAGCCATAAAAATTGGAGAGTAAGGGAACCTATCCTTTTGTCTGACATGCAGATGTAAGGCTGGGTAAGAGTAATGCCCTTCCTTTGATCCTCAAATTCATGTGATTAAAATTAACATAGAAACTAAAATATCTATTTGAAATTAATGGCCACAATGTGGACATTAATACTGATCACAATAAGGCCATAAAAAAATGTTGATATGAGTTTAAAACTTTAAATCAAGGAAAAATCACTCGCTGATGGAAAGGTTGAAGAAAACAAAATACAGTTTGGCCTAAAACCAAACTCTATAGAAAGCTGAGGAGGATGCTATTGATACAGAATCAATCAATGAGAGATGGCATGTCATCAATAAAAGATATAATATAGCAGTAGAAGAGAATGTAGGAAAAAGAAAAACTGAGAAGCAAAAGCCGTGGGTTATATATGAAGTACTGAACCTGTTGAATGAAGACAAAAACACAAAATTTGAATACAGAAAAATGACATCAACTGCATGAAATGATTAGAAACATGATAAGCCATAAAGCAAGAAAAGCCAGAGAAGTATGGATGAAAAACATTTATAAAGAGGCTAATGAAAATCTCTCTCCCAAAGAAAAATTGAAGCTGCTTAGAGAACAATGAGATGTTGTCTTACAATCAGAAAAAATAATCAATATTTTATATAGTTATCGGAATAGCACTAGATGGTGTGTAATTGCACTATATTTTTTTCCTTGTAGGTCTCTTTACAATGATGAAGCTCAGGAAGGATCAAACTAGGTCAATTATGAAAATGTTTAGAATAATTCTATAGGTTTTGCTAATTATGCAAGCCTATTTTGCCAAATACACTATCACACAATGTTAATGAGACAAAAATTGTTTTGTGGAAGAAATCAAGAAGACACGTCTTCATGAGGCTTGGGCAGCAAAAACTGGGGCAAGCCGTAGAAAGGTATAGTGAGCAGAATAGCACAAGCAAATGGCATTCTACCAGGAATAGTGTCTACCTAAAAACACAAGTTTAAAAGCAAGGAAGTACTTTGTATAGTACGGTTCTTTTTGGGTAACCCACATCAAAATTTTAAATTGCCAAAATTTCTTCTCCTTTGCCGGAGACCTCATCAGGGCTAATCTGGAAGTGCTTTCTTTTAACTTGTTCATGGAACATGCTACTGCTTTTATGTTATTGAAGCTTGGATGACAACAGCAATGGAAGAAAGAATATAGGAAGCAATGGAAATATTATGATGAGGTAGAATGCTGAAGACCAAGTGGACAGAGAGAAGCACTAATGAAGAAGTGCTACAAAGAGTTGGAGAGTAAAGAAGTTTGATGAAAACATTGAGAAGAAGAGGAGATAAACTTATTAGACAAATTTTCAACCCAAAAAAACTCTTGAATACAACAAAAGAAGGAGATATGAATGGGAAGAATTGCCAAGGAGGACCAAGCACAATACACATATGAAGGATGTATATGTGAATACATATACATACACATGTAGGAATGAAATGGCTTGCTAATTGGAGAGTGGAGTGAGGAGCTGCACCCAACCAACCTTTGGACTGCTGACGATGACAAACTTGTAATGTGTTCAGCCTTTGATTCTCCAATGCCTCCCATCTCAATCCTTCAAATAATTTTAGCAAATCACATTGTATTCATTTCTAGGAGCTTGTAATGAAACACAAGGCTCTCCATATGTATATATTTTGTCCAATTCACTTACAAAAATCTTTCTGTGACGTTTCATAAACACATAGAGCATACAGAAAATTAATTTTTAATGCAGTGCTCCAAATTTTTCAAATGTATCTGACAATCTGATGTTTAAGAACTGCCAAGGTATTTGACTTTTCTCCCTATGTCCATCAATAGCAATGTAGGTATTACCCTAAATTCATAAATCTTGTACTCACTTGATTTCTTTTGCGGTAAATGTTTTACTATACATTTCTTTCTTTTAGCATAAGCCTACTCAATTCTGACCACGAGTTATCATCCATTTTTTCCCTCGGATGATTCTGGTGGTCCGTATGCCCCCTGAGATCACGATAAGCCATTGGCTTGTCATCAGGTTTCGCAGGGGCCGAACCACCAGAACTTGACAGAAACACCCATGCCCTGGGCAGGCAAAAAACCGACCCAGGCAGGACTCGAACCCACGACCCTCGGATTAGCAGGCAAGGACTTTACCCCACCACCACCGGGGCCGACTACTTCAAATGAAAAAAAAGAATTCCTGATTTCCTTATCTACCCATTTTCATCAGTGTGACTTATGCATTGTATCGATAAACTTAATAACATAGTCTGTTGCTTACTTTAGAACACCATAAACTATGCTGCAAAAATTTCAGTTAGTGCCTTTGACCACCTGCTGGGAGGGTATGGCTCTTCAAGAGGCTTGAGGTTCAGAGTCTGAGCTCATGTCATGAATGGTCGAACATTTTGAGGTTTATTCCCTCAGCGGGATTTCCTGTTGAATTCAGAGTGATTCAATATTTTCTACAGCCCCAGCAATTGGTCACGAGCTCAATGCCAATCTTGTGATGACAACCACTTCCTTCCAATACTCCTGATCGAAGTAAGCCATGCTGATATTAACCCTTCAGCTGTGATGGTATTTGCTCCCAAACAATGAGATTTCAGAAATAACTTCCATTACAGTAAAAATCAATAATCCATCCATCCAACGAAAATAAAATATCTCCAGAAAATGAAATACAAATGAATATCCATATATGCTACACTGATACACACAATGATATTCAAATTACTCAGAGAGATAACAGCACAACTTTAAACCACTAAGAAACACCCTTCATGTGTATTCTACGACAAGCATCCCATCATAACACTTAGTAATCTTTCACTTAGCAAAGGGGCAAAGTTTTACTGCATATGGTTATTGGTTACATGTAGTTTGCCTATATGGTGCCTTCCACTTTCTAATAGTAATTTTTCTCAACTAGTACTCATATCATCAGTGGGTATCAGTGGAAAGTCTCATTTGGATATCTAAGTGTTTCTTTGGCAGCTGAGATGGTCTTTTTAATAAAAATTATTCCTATGGGCTAATTGCTTAATCCACATGAAAGACATTTTTCTTCTATGACTGAAGGGTTTCCGATGAATTGTAATCAATGTAACTCCATTCCAAAATGCCACTCTGAAAGTAAGCACTGTGGACTGCTTCCATATTTTTTAGTTTCTTGATTTTTAATATACATACTTCCATCTTAAATTTTGTCTGCCACAAGTGCACTAGGTATATATCGCTAGTATTGATAGAGCAGACTACTTTTCAAATAAATGAATACATAATCTTTTTTCTTTACTCTCCCTGAATACAACAGGTACTCAATGGATTGGCTATGAAAACAAGGCAAGTATCCAGAAAAAGATGGAACTAATTACATCAAGAGGCTACCTGGGCACAGCAGTGTATATTGATGGGGATGACTTTAATGGGCTTTGCGGAGAAGTTTATCCCCTGACAAAAACAATAGCTCCCATATTTTTTAGTTTCTTGATTTTTAATATACATACTTCCATCTTAAATTTTGTCTGCCACAAGTGCACTAGGTATATATCGCTAGTATTGATAGAGCAGACTACTTTTCAAATAAATGAATACATAATCTTTTTTCTTTACTCTCCCTGAATACAACAGGTACTCAATGGATTGGCTATGAAAACAAGGCAAGTATCCAGAAAAAGATGGAACTAATTACATCAAGAGGCTACCTGGGCACAGCAGTGTATATTGATGGGGATTACTTTAATGGGCTTTGCGGAGAAGTTTATCCCCTGACAAAAACAATAGCTGAAAGCTTGAAGGATTATAAAGTGCCCTTTTCCTTGGAAGTTGAATCATTATGGGTAAGATAATATGACCTAATTAAAGAAAAACTAATTTTTAAACTATCAATAAAAATTAGGTGATAAACCTGCCAGCAAATAATCTACCAATGCAATATCTTATAAGAGATAGCACTACTATAGTAAAGCACTATCAATTTTCAGCATAACTTATCAGAAATGCTGGTGCAATTGCCTAATAAATATAATCACTCAGAAAATAACAGCATTAGGTACCTAGCTATCTTCCAAAATACCAAACTGAAGTTTACTCTTACAGCTAAATATTTGAGTAATTGTGAATAAGATACCCATTTTTAGCACAGGAATATTAAGAAACGGGGAATAATTAGTTCAGAAGTAGCATTAATCTCACAGGGCCCATCAGGGCCATAACCATGGGGGGAGGGCAGGGGGGGTGCCGCCCCTCCTGGAATATTTTTACCTGATATAGCTTTAAGAGTCTTTTTTGTTAGAGTTTAACACCTCCTTTTGGGCAAGGGCCTAGCCACGTTGAAACACCGGTTCCCATCAGAACACCGAAGTTAAGCAACGTTGGGCCCGGACGGTGGTTGGATGGGTGACCCTCCTCCATACCTTAACCAGGCATGGACGGAGAGATGATACTCCCTCCATACCTATACCGGCAGGCCTGAGAGGCCAGGCCAGGCCAAACCGGGCCGGTTGGAGGGAGGAATCCTCTATACCTGGTACTGGGGTGAGGCAGGGGGAGGCCAATCCTCCATACCTCTACCGAGGTGCTCTTGTCCCCTGTCTGCAAGTGGCAGACAGGCATGGGGTTGGCACAATGGACCAAGAAAGGTCTAAGTGCCCGGGCTCCTGACGAAGGCCCCCCCAACAGCAATCTAATCTAATCTAACACCTCCTTTTAGTACTCTGCTATACAGAGGCAAGCGAATCAAACAATAACCTAAAATAATCCATCTAAAATTAAGACTAAAAATAGTAACCTCGAAAATATCAAATACATTTACAATGTTAACCTTCCCAAGCATTAATTATCGAGCGTCATAGATTAACGGCACGTTTGCCCCTCCTAAGAAATTGGTTGTCCCTCTTAAAAACATGACCTGGCTATGGGCCTGGGGCCCATATATTAGCCTTCAGCACTTTTTGCCTGGGAAGTCAAACTAATTCATTGGCTCATGGCACATAGAGGGTGATTAAATAATAACTAACCATTGGCAATAGCCAAGAAGTAGTTTAAGTGCATTAATAAGGACTTCTGCATGTATTGTAATGTAAGAATTTATCTTAGAGGTCACAACTGAGAGCTTCTGAATTTAGCACATAATTACACAGTGAGAACTTCTGTCAGTGCTTAACCTGTAATCACTACTCCTGATAGTGGCGTCATTAGGGTAGGTGTCACCCAGTGCAGTAACTCATGGTGCCACCCCCTCATGACTCACCCCATGCCCCTCTTCCGAATCCCCCAGTGCCAAATAACGGGACCATACAGAATCCTTAACACATTCAGCACGGAGCACATCTATTGACGTGGTCCCATCTATGCTGAATGGTGGGACCACATCAATAGACGTGGTCCTTTAACTTGAGGCCATTTAAAAAATGGGTTCCGTTTCTAGCGTCTCCCTTTGCGACCCGCATTGAATGTGTTGATAAGGTTTGTAAATATAGGTCCTATATTTACAAAAGCCATAGAAGAAAAATTGAGTTCATGGTTGGAGATTAAAGATTGTAAGAAGTTAAGAACTACATGGAAAATAGTGAGTGACGTGTTAAGAAACGTCATTATCACTATTTGGACAATAATCTTTGCCCAGTTCCTGATTTATGTAGTGATTACAAAGCACAGCTGTCGATAGAGGAAGTTTGGCGAGCAGCCTATATCGTAACCAGATTATATAATAGCCCCATTTAATTTTTTATCTGTCACTGTAACTATGGACACAATGTTATCTTCTGGAGGAGTTATTTTTACGCAAAACTATAATGCATTTTTGTGTTTATAACTAACAGAACAGAGATATTTTTATGTTTCAAAAACAAATTCCTGTTGCTGGGCTGAGACAATGCATAACAATAATTTCATAGAGTGACATAGAATCATAGTTAGTCATATTTTGCATGCTGGTGTCACCTCATGTGATGGTGTCACCCAGTGCAGTCTGCACCCCCCGTACTCCCTTAGTGATGCCACTGACTCCTGATACCTGCTCAGTGAGAACTACTTCAAAAGACCTGTATTGCATTATTTAAGAAGGAAATTGCTGGTCATTCTATGCAATGCTTTGCAAAGAGTTGGATTGGCAAAGATAATGGTTACTACTTTTGTACATGCATACTGAGCATCATGGGTCAGATTAATCTTACTGTTTGTGAATATAAAATTTTATACCATTACTTACATATAAAATGAACGATTAAATGTTACTCTTAATGCAACAGTGGAAGACTTTAATTATAACTTTAAATTCTGGATTGGAAAGCAAATAACTACATATAATTATTTATCCTTATGGCCATTAATACACTTCCATCATTTTGACATTAAAAACAAGAAGATCTGTAGAAGAACAGTATGAATGTGGAAACAACTTCAAATTCGGATCTCTTAAGAAAATAAATGAATCACCAATTGTTAAAGCAAATGTTTTTCTAAAATTTAAAGTTATAGCCAAAATAAATGATAAGATATGAAGAGGTTTTGGGAGACAAATGCCCATGGATCAAATCACAACATGAGTTAAAACTAAAATTTCTTTGTACTCTGTATCAAATCTTTGGCAGGCTGATTGGTTTCGCCAACACAACATCACACAAGATGGCTCCACAACTCCACAGAGTGGACAAACAGGATAAGCTGCTGCTCCACTACAGAGCATCTCATTGCACAAAGAAGGGGAGAGGGGGGAGTCTATTAGATGAAGAGGACAGGGCTCATTGCACAGCTGTTGATTGAAGACAAAGACAGGACTATTTAGAAGATGTTAGACTGTGGAGTGGTGGTCACATTCAAAACTGGTTTGCCATTCCTCATATGCTAAAAACATAAAACATGAACTAGCAAGAGGTATGAGATCATAGGAAATAAATTGTGGGTTGAGATTTGTACGGCTATGAGATTGGCATTTATAACGAGCCCTTCACTTTCTTTCCTTCTCTAAGGTTCTTGTTGTCTCCAAATTATGCTGAATCTTAAATATTGTTCCAGGAGTTAAAATAAAGTTAATTCATCAGCTATGGTTAGTTTAGTCTTTTATTTAGCCATCTAAAGCAAACATTCATCACAAATATTAGTCAAACTCTATCCCTATGACCTATCTGGCACAAGCCAGAATGCAGCTGTGCATTGCCCAGTATACAACAACAGACCAATGCAGGCTCAAAATCAATCATATGCATGAGATATATCAAAACAAAGAAACAATAACAGCATTAGACCAAATCAAAAATAAATATTCAATTATAATTATTATCTGTATATGTACTCTGATATAATTATCAATATGGTAGCCATCCAAACAAATGCAATTACTATGTATGTATATCTAGGAGTTGACTAGCAGAAGACTTTTCATAGATTTCCTCAACATGTGAATCAAAAAAAATTTGTGCACCCTTGTTTTTTCCACTGCCAAACTTCTGGAAAGCAAGAATTGTTTGAGATGTATGGAAGGATGGAGACTACTCTGATCATATCCTGGCCGACTCAGGAGATAAACGAATAAGCCACAATTTCACACAATCAGCAAGGTCATGGATCAAGAAAAAATATTTACCACATTTTCTATGACTTTCATGGAAGTTTCACGGAGGAATTCCAGTGGACAGGGGGGGTTTTAGGGTTTAAACCCCCCCCAAATACATGTTTACCTGAATTCGTTTTTGTTTGTTTACCTGAACAAGCACTTAGAATTTTGGGTATTGGGCTGAAAAGTATAGTTGAATTGTCTTTACAAAAATAGAATGTTAATTTAATTACTTTTTTAGTGAATGATAATCTAAATATCATTTTATGATGATGCACATAAATATTAATGAAACCCCCCCCCCACCCAGAAGTCAATCCTGCATATGCCACTGAGGAATTCATGTCACTGGGCAGAAAATTCAGTTCAGAAAATTCAAATCTGAAGCATCTTATCAAACTCTGTGTTAGGCCATGCAATATTGAGGAAAAATATTGGCAGCTGAAGGGATATTAATCATAGGACAAGTTCTCAAGGCAAATGTATTTTTCAGAATAATTTTATTACCCACTTTTGTTAGATTTCCTTAGATTCCCCCAGTTCAATGGCACTACCATCGTTTTCCACCTCATCCTAATTCTCTTCCACGACCCTCTGGTCAACAACACTTGTCCTTTAAGGGCAAAGAGATAGGGTAAAAAGCGAATGAGGCTAACACCACTCTTATCCACCTGGATTCCCTTCAATATATGACTCTCTCAATGATTTTTAATAGGGGAGGCATATGAGGAAAATGCATTTTAGATGAAACTCAAATTAGGTTGAACTCAGACCAAAATAATTGGTTTGTAAAAATAGAATGCAGGTGGTATGTGGAAGTCTGGTTCCACGAGGTATCTGACCAGCTCACCTTGGGCCCTTCAGATCTGATGCGTTCTGTTTCTAAGTCGGAATGATCGTTCCGTCGGCATCCTGTTTAAGAGGAAGCTGGAAAGTTTGGTCCTTGGAAGGCTTTGTTTTCTGCCTCTCCCTCGTGAAGGCGGTTGATCCTCCCGGTTTCCCGTCCTGGCTCTTGGTCGACGGTTGATGTCCTATGGGATGACTTGGAATTCGCCGATGGTGAGAACTTCTTGGTGTGATGAATGAGTCACTTTGTCAAAGAAGGTTGACGTTTGACTCATTATGGAGTCCTTGATTGACGGCTGACGGGCGATGTCCTAGAGGTCCTCGTTGGGTGGGCGCCAGCCTAAGGCCATCCGGATATTTTTGCGGTCCTCGATGGCTATGGTGTTCTGTGCAGATTCGGAGGAGACGCCGTACCAAGCTGGTGGGGCGTAGGTGAGTGTTGATCTTAGTATCTGGTTGGTCAGCTGAAGTTTGCGGCGCAGCTAGACGTGTTTATTGAATAGCGGAAAGAGGGTCTTCCGTTTGAGTTTGCATGCGTCTTTGGTCTTCTTGGCGTGATACCTAATGCTCAGAGTCTTGTCGAGGGAGATCCCCATGTATTCCACCCACCGCTGCCAAAGAGCCACCCCCTTGCACCGACGATAATTTCGCCGGGCTCCTTTGGCCCCTTGGAGAAAACGATGGTCTCCGTCCTTCCCTCGTTGACACTTAGGCGCCAGGTACTGTACCACTCGACCAGGTCATCCACGGCTCGCTGGAGGTATGTTGCGGCCATAAATACTAGAATTATATAGTATCCATGGTTGCGGCCATCGATTGCCGCGCCGACCTGGCGAGTAATGCTGCATCATCGGCGTAGAGGGCCGCGAGAATGTTGCTCCCGAAGTCCGTTGGCATATCCGCTGCGTAAATGTTGTAAAGCAGCGGCGAGAGAAGGCTTCCTTGAGGGACTCTCGCTCGAATACGCCGTGGTGTTTGGTGCGTGGTGGCGCCTACTTGGAAGCGTCTTTCTTGAAGCCATGATGCGGTAATGTCGATTAACCATTGCGGGTAACCGAATGATGACAGCTTCCAGAGCAAGCCATCATGCCAGACACGGTCGAACGCCTAACTGATGTCGAAAAAGGCATCAACCGCGGAATGACCGCGATTGAAACCCTCCACGACGAAATTCAGCAGGCGCGCGACTTGGTGGGTGATTGAGTGCTCACTCCGGAAGCCCAATTGCTGTTCCGGGAGGACGTTGAGGTCGGTGGTGATGTCCACCAGGTGGTCGAGGATGCACCTTTCCAAAATTTTCCCCAAACCGTTCAGGAGGGATATCGGACGGAAGTTTTTAGCTTTGGTTGGAGGTTTTCCTGGTTTCGGGAGGCAGCTGATTCTCGCGTTTTTCCACGGGGCCGGGAAATGGCCTAGTGCGAGGCATGCAGAGAAGATGAACTGGAGCACGGTGGCCATAGACAACGGTATCTGCCGCAATGCTTCACTGGGGATGCCGTCAGGTCCCGGTGCCTTCCTATTTTTGAGTCCTTTTATGGTCCTTGAGAGGGCCTTCGGCGTTACGGTCGGAGCTTCCTCGTCGCGTTAGTGCTCATGGGATGGAGTTCTCGGGATCGGGTTGGGTGCAGGAGTGGGCAGGAGTGGGCATGGGTGGGAGAGTTGGGTCCGGGATGTCTGCTGCCACCGGCGTCGTTTGAAAGATGTTTTCTAGATGGTCAGCCATGTGAGAGGCTTTCTCCTCCTCCGTGTGGAGATTCCCGTCGGCCGTGCTTCCTCGGAGGTAGTGCCGCGAAGGGTTTTTGCCATCCACCAGAGAGATCCGTCTTCGAAGGAGAGAGAGGAGAGTTTCTTCTCCCACGATTCCCTGCGGAAGGTGGCGATGTTGTCTCGAACGCCATGCTTAGCGGCGTTCATCAGAGCCTTGTCGAGGAGTGAAAGAGCCTATGTTCTTTCAGCGGTGGCTTCATTCTTCACGAACATGCGTTAGTAGCGCATCAGCAGCGTGTTGCTGGCATGCATCACACATGCGCTGTTGATGCGCGGCAGCAGCACGTTTTGGCAGAGCTTCCTTCAATGCGAGTTGCTCGTGCAACCTTGACATCCTTGTGCAGCGCTGCTGCAGCTTTTTGTGTTTACAGGGGAGCTAAATTGATCTGGATTTTTACACGTGCAGATCTCTATCTACCAAAACAATTTATTTCTTCATCTCAGCATGCATCTTACGCTTCACCCAGTCCACAAAGCCTATTCTCTTTCTTTACAATACCCCGCTTAGGGGTCATTCAAGTATTACGTAAGACGTTTTGGGGGAAGAGGGGGGTTGAGTTTTCCTTGCGTTGTTTTAAGTATAGGAGTGAGGAGATTCGAGATAATCTTACGTAAGGTTATAGTCACTTCTGAGATCGATCATATTTTTCATTATTGCCGGATAAAAATTTACTTTGTTGGATTACCGCGGCGTGCGCGCTTGAATTGACGCTAAATTACAGGAAAAACGTATGATCATTTCTTTGCGATTGCATTGGCCGTGAATCGCTAAATCTCGAAAACCGACATCGATAGCCGGCTAAAATATCATATTGATAAATTTATCTATTATTATGTAATTAACACTCCGTTTTTGGGCAGTCGTGTAAAAATAAAAGCACCGGATGGGGTGTGATGAGTTTTTGCACACTTGGACACGACCATAAGTGCATCATTACATAAGTGCATGGATCTAAAAATATATGACAACTTACGTAAGATTAGGAGGGGAGGGGTTCATGAAATCTTACGTTGTATTACATGGGGGAAGGGAGGGGTGAAAAAGGGGCCATAATCGCCTTACGTAATACTTGAATGGTACCTTACCCAACACCCACCCCTCCATCACGGTCTTAGGCAACCATTCGTTCTTCCAACCACCTACTTTGTCTCCTCCTAATTTCATCCAGAAGTTTACTTTCCAGACCAGCCATCCCAAGTACTTCCTCGTTTGTCTTCTTTTCCGTCCACCGCATTTTCTCCTTCCTCCCCTCCACACCCACGTCCCGAATACGTGCAGCCTTATTCTCGTCTTCTTTCCCAGAGTCCACGTTTCTCCCTTTTACAACGCTGCACTCCATATTAGACTCTTCACCAGCCTCTCTTTTAAACCAAACTAGAGAAGGCACTACAAAAACACGACAGTTTCATTGCAACTGTTTCGTGACCGAAACAGTTTAAACAACGAAACTGTTCCGCGAAACACCCTGTTGCGGACAACAGCTAGAGGTACACAAAAAAACAGACGATCGATCGGCGTTGTTACAGCATGGTTGGTAGTTCTGTATTATATGCATTAACAAATCTTTCAATAAAATAAAGTAACTATTTCATTTGGATTCATGAAAGATAGGTTTTTCACAGTTTTAATTCTCTCTGCAAAGACGGGCGGACATGTGTTGACTGAATGAACCAGCAACCGCCTGCAACGGATTCAAATCCAACAAATTGTAGCTTATAACCGCAACGAAGTCACACAGGTAGTGCGACCGGAACAATATAGAAGGCGAAACATTCAGCTAACAGTTTCCGCTGCACAGCACAGAGCGCAACTGCGCGCCGTGGCTACGGCACGATCACGAAACTAACCTGTTGTTTGCAACAGTTATTTGAAACAGCTGTCTGACCGAAACAGTTGCGGCTGCAGCCGTTATTCTCCGGCAACACTTTATTCCGCCACTATTCCCAACCCAAGGTCCCCCCGTCCTGCCGTCATCAGCTCCCTCTTCCTCCTGAACGCTTCTTTCGCTAGCAAAATTCTCCACTTAACCAGAAAATAACATGAGCCCCCAAACATGAATAAAACATGAGCCCCCTAACTCTCGGTGACCCGCGTTTCCTCTGACTCAATTTCATGGGAATTCCTTCACTCAAGTTTGATTCCTCGATTTCAAGTTCGCTCCCCACCAAATACCGTCAAATAAGACGATAAGTGATACAAAAACACCACGTCGTCTAATGCAGCTCTTATCTTCCATTTTTTTCTGGGAATTCTACACGGAGGAGCTGAAATTTTCTCGTCTTTTACCAAGAAACCTAGCTTCCAGGGCTGGGAAAGAAATTGGTTCACCGGGCGTTGGGAGGAAAAGAAATGTAGAGGCTCTCAAGGAACCGGAATTTCCATGGCGCCACGCTCATTCCGCTAGCCGAATGGTGTGCTCCAATGGGCTTGAAATCCATCTCCAAAAACTCAAGCGTAATTAATAACTTTAGTCACTGCTACCTTTCCAAGGCAAAATTGGCATCATTGAATGAACTCTATGTTTTTCTAATTAAACATACAATAAAACCTACTCAATGGTTTCATTCTCAACTTTGTGGAAATTCATTTTAAAGAATGAAAAAGAAAACCTGTTTTTTTCCCACCAATTTAATAAATTAGTAGAATAAAACAAAGATTTATTTTTCATTATATAAAAGCTACTCCTCATGTTAGCGTAATATGCATGATAGACATTTTCGAACAAGCTCTAAAAATATGCAATCCATGAAAATATGCGTGTCAACATAGGACATTAATAATTGCCTTAAAGAGTGCATAAATGTGAAAAAGTACAATTTTAAAAGTCACGAGACCGAAAATGGAACAGGACTAATTGATTTGACGTCACCTTGTAATGAAACTTATCAGATATAAGTATATTTCAACTGGAATAGTCGATTAGATCACTGTTTTCCCCGAGTAGGTACATAAAAACGACTATTTTCGGAGAATTAGTAGGTATATAGAAATTGAACTGCACATGAAAACGCTTCATATGAAATATATTTTAATGCCAGCAATACCGCTACGTGACGCCATCCACCAGAATTTCGATGGCGTTACTTTTTGACGTCGCCAAGAGCGTCTAATTTTTAGCATGAGATATTATGATAGACAAACTTTGATTGCTAAAAATGTTTTGTCCTGCAAACGTAATCATATAAATTTCATATAATACATAGCTTTAAACAATTACATATGTTCCTAATTACATTGGCTCGAAGTAGAGAGTCAAAAACCTTTAAAAATAAACATTCATAACTTGTAATCTAGATCCATTCATTCGGTCGAGCGAAAGTCATTATGAAATAAATTCCATCAACTGGGGCTCGAACACAGATTCCACGACTGTGCGCTGAGTGAGGCTAACAGGCTACTGAGGCATACTTTTCCAGGTCGGTTTTCATTCGGGAGGTCAAGGATCGATTCCCAGTCCAGATAGTTGATTGTTTTCTCCCGAAAACTTCGTGCGCTCGAGGGTTGATCCTCAGCGGGTAACGCCACTAAAGATAAACTGCTATGTGTTCGGTATCGTTTAGAAATTAAAATAAAAACAAAAAATATTTGTGGCATTTTGGAGTGATGAATAATCTCTACAGGTCCGTGACTATTAAGTGCTGTAAATATCCTGCTTCAAATCGATTGAAAAGTCCAATACAATCGTAAGCTATTGGAAAATAATTCGTCTTATTTCCCTTTTGCGTAGAATTAATCTTTGCTTAGTAACCTTTACGATGGTTCAATCTTTAAAAAAGGTTTAAGTGCTAATCCTAAACGCCAAGTGCACCTAATTTCAATTTCCAAAATCATTCATAGTCAGGGATTAAGTATCACTCACTCACTCAGTGCTTCAACCCGAAGGTTGGTTTTGATAGGTGAGAGTGGAGCTCACCCCGTACTAAGCCATTGTTGCGTGAAATTCACACATTCAGGGTAGGGGGGCCAGTTCCATTCCCTGGGCCACCTGCGATTTTCCACGAAGTTCTAACGACTAGACGAAGCAGTTTGAAAAAATATGCATGGGATGAGTTGAGAATAAGGAATCAGAGACCTGGCCCATTGGAAAAATGAATGAAATGAGTAGGCACCTTCGAAACTTGAAGATGCTAAGTTAAAAAAAATAAACTCATAAAAACAAAGTTTTTATTGTACTCCCTTTATTTTCATACGCATTACGCCATGTTTTAATGTCTCATATTCTCTGTGCATTTTATTGTATTTTTTCATTGTTTTATGGTATCTTGGCCATTTTAAATATTGTATTATCACATTGCTAATAAATTTAATGTGTGAAAGGAAATAATTCTATCTTCACCGATATGGCAACTTATTCCGACATTCGACAACCATTAGAAACATTAGTAATTCGATATGACACTTATATTCATTGTTGAACATTCAATATAGATAATCACAGTTTTTGGCTCACCACGGTACAACTCCCACAACGTCCAAGGGCTAAGTGACCAAGGAAGTAAAGTAAGGGCTTTGATCGACGTCACTAATGAATAATTAGTGAGTAAAATATTGCAAAAAAGGTTTTAGAGGGTAATGTGATGAGGAAAACAAAATTTCTAAAGATGTAAGTGAAAACGGCTATGAAAAAAAGAAGTAAAATAATTTCCCGAGTAGGGAAAAAAACATCACACCTTTACTTGCGGTTGCTTGCGAGGCAAATAACGGGCTTTAAATGCTCTTTCGTTTTCATACAAATACATTTTAATATAATTAAGTCAGTGTGTATTTATGTGAGTGTGTGTGGGTTTGTTAAAATTAATCGTTGGTCACAAAAGGAGTCTATGGACCAAATTTCAGATCGATTATATGAGGGGAAATGGGTTTGTACGTACACATACAAGAAGACAGTCAGAGCTAATATAAAGGGAGTAAAGAGTGTAAGGTCAAACGGAAGGACGAAATCAGAAAAGAAGAGATACACAGAAAAATAGACGAGAAGGTAAACTCTAAAAGTGCACCCTACGAAATTAGATGGATTACCAACACCAAGAGACCAAAATCAACTCTATAGGGGTAATGAAGATACTTTGTGACTTCCACAGTTTATTTAATACAGAACGACCGGTTTTGGCTGTCAAGCCATCTTCAGGTACATTCTTTTAGCCATCGTCAGGTACATTCTTTTAGCCATCGTCAGGTACATTCTACAGGCCATCGTCAGGTACATTCTACAGGAAATCACAAAGATTCTTCATTGCTAATATGGAGCCCTTCCACCACGTCATAGCTTCTAATTTCGATTTAATTTCTATAGGAGTAAGATAAACGGAATAATAGTCTCGCGGGGAAAGCTGTTGGACAAAAAAGTTATCCAGATAGCTCGGGACGTGAAACAGAAGAACCCTCATGGTATACGGGAATTAGCAGGGAAGAGGGAAGATAGGAGGGTAGGAGTCAACCAATTTACGACTTTTGATGACATGGGAGGAAGCATTTCAACAAATCATACACGTGGAGAATGCTCTTACGTGGTTGTATCAGCATCGATGATAACAGTTTCAACCGTGATCGGAGGTAGTTGTCAAGGGGAATTTCATTACTTCGAGGATGGGGAAGAAGGTGTGAGGATAGAGCTGACATGGTGGGGATTTTCCGGCTGACGATCCGTTTCTCTTTCGTAAGAAATGACGCGGATGGAAACAAAATCATTTTCGGCCAAGTCAAGTCATGCGGGGAAGGGACCCGTAGAATCAATTGACCTGAAACACGTTTCCATTTGTGCCTGCTAGATTTTTGTGTCGGGCCAACTTCTACAGAAAATAAGCGATTAAATGACTCATCGTCTCAAATCGCTGCAGGGGAGAAATATTTTCCCGAAACTGAGATTGGAATTGGTCAGGATTAGTGTGACGTAATGATTTGACTTTTTGACGTCGAATCTATCACTCAGATGGAGAAGGAAACAAATTCGTAAAATAATATCCGTCGCGTAAACCTTAATCTTATGAGATATGAATTTCCTTATTAAACTGAATCTATTTCACAGCATTTGAGTGTCTAACGGTTTTCAAAACAGTACTTATGATATTTTTTCCAGTCTTTCTGCTCACTTGTGGCAGAATCAGTCTAGTGTGGAGGCTTGAAGAGGAGGCGGTAACTTCCCAAATTGAGGGATCGGGATCGAATTCTGACAGTAGAAGCTTTAAAGTGAAGTCCCGACCCCTACTAGGGTGCTGAGCGAAGATTGCCTATATAAGGCTGAATACAATCAACGATAAAAATAGATAAAAACTTGAGTAAAGGCTTCGCGTCGGTCTAATTCTTCGACTTCGTGTTCACGTGTACACTCTTGTAAATAAATAGGTGGAAATATTTCAGTCATAATAAAACTCCTCTAGCCACTAATTCCTTTAGTTATTAAATGCACCAGAATTTCTATAGGACTAAAAATTTAATCTTGGCGAATACTAGGATTGTTAACAACATTTAGCAAATAAATCCGCATATAGTGGTCCAATGTTGTTATCTTAATTACGTTTCCTACTTCCAACGTTTCATAGTACCATTTTAAGCATTTATATAATTTTTGTGATTTTTTTCTTATTTAAATGAGCAAGAAGAAAAATTCAAATTCAAGCCACAAATTCCGTGATGACGATGAATAGGGTCACTCCCCTTCTCCAACGGCAACAATAGATGACCAAGATTGGTGGCTCCATTGATGGCAACTGAATTGGGATACATTTCAATATGGTTTCCTCCCTTCGAAGTGAACATTTGGCCCAGTTTTATAATATCTAGCTCATGGGATGAAAACCGAAGTTATTACGTTCTACCATCAATAGCACTCACGTCAACTTCATTGAAGGTCTGGTGTTACATGCAAACTCTATTTCATGGTGAGTATCATTATTATTGTGTCATTTTTTTCCGTTGGATTTTTTTTAAGTCAAAGAGTATGTTCACAATTTTAATTGCTTGTTTGTTCAGGATTGCTAGCCACTTAACTCTTTTCCGTCTGCATGGTACTCAAACATACGAGTTTATAATGTATTCTTCGCCTTATTTTTTCTATAAATGTTATAAGAATAATTAATAAAAACTATTTTTAATTTTTAATTTCACGTTAGTTTTACAATATCAAAACAAATCCCAAAATTATACTGTATCCTCTTTGGTAACTAAATACAAGATATAAATTCTCCTGAATTAGTCTCAACATGAATTTCAATCAACAAACGACAATCTATAGCACAGGAATGGGAATCGTAATTGTATTGGAAGAAAAACTGGAATCGGGCCATTCTTAATTGGTATGTATTACCTAACTTGTACTCCGAAGTCTTGAAGACTAAAAAATAATTTGAGCACAGAATATTCCTTATTCGGGCATGTTTTGTTACCTCACCCAAGAAGAAACCATCGTGATTTATTCCACTT
This sequence comes from Pyrrhosoma nymphula, assembly GCA_963573305.1. Lineage (NCBI taxonomy): Eukaryota > Metazoa > Arthropoda > Insecta > Odonata > Coenagrionidae > Pyrrhosoma > Pyrrhosoma nymphula. The sequence goes on along the minus strand of OY754335.1, from coordinate 129,313,100 downwards.
CAAATTTATTAAAATGGAAGGAACCTACAGAACTCAATGAACACAACTGAAAAAGTGTTCCAAGTATACAACATGAAAGTCAATAAGAAGAAAACCAACATACTTGTGTGCGGAAGAGAGAAAGTAGTGGCCGACGTCCGTCTCAAAGGAGAAAGATAGGAGCAAGTGGAATCATTCACCTACCTCGGGAGCACCATTACCTGGGATGGAAGAAGCACCACAGACATCAAGCGTCGAATAGCCCAAGATAAGACGGCATTCATGGCCAAAAGGCCGCTACTCTGCTCGAAGAGCATAAGACTGGAGACAAGGAAACAGTACGTGAAAACATTCGTGTGGGCAGTGGCACTCTACGGATCAGAAGCATGGACCATTGGAAAAACTAACCAGAAAAGAATAGAAGCCTTCGAGACCTGGTGCTGGAGGAGGATGCTAAAGATCAAATGAACGGATAGGGTGAGAAACGAGGAGGGATACAGAAGAATTGGAGAAGAAAGGGCACTGTGGAGCACCATACGCCAAAGAAGAACACGGTGGGTTGGCCATGTTATGAGACACAACAACTACATAAGTAGCATAATGGAGGGAAAAATTGAAGGGAAAGTCCCCAGAGGAAGACCAAGAGACAAGAACTTGGGGAAAGTCAAGAGGGATACGGGAAAGAAGAACCACATGGAAGTGAAGGAACTGGCATGGGATAGGGCGAAATGGAGGGCTGAAGTATATCAATCCTAGGATTGTGATACTATGATAAAAATGGAAGGGAAAATATAACTGATTTACGAATTTTCTATCAAAGCTTACTTTCGATTTGCACAAGAATATTTTTGGCGCTAGCAGGCAACATGTACCTACACCAAGATTGTTTTTTTCTGTCCAAATACTTTGAAAGATACAGATTTTTAAAATCTCGTTTGCACTAACGTAACGACAAAATGGCCCCCATTCAATATACACGGTGAATACAGTGGCAGAGATGAGTACACCAGTGGGTTAAACGAAGATGCTATAGTGGGAGATAATTACGTGCAGTGAATGAGCAGCATTATGACGTCATGACATGTAAAATACTATAAAGCGAGAGAGGAAGAAACATCATATCATTAAATCAATTTTTCTTGCTTTTCTCATATAAGATAAAATGAAACCAACGATATATGTACGAAACAAAAGTACCAGAAACTAACAAGGAACGGGGAGTAAGGAAAACATTATAATAAACGTGCAAAGTTAACCGGTATTAATAGCTCGATTTTTTTGTGTCCACCCTGAAAGACATCAGTAAAAAAAGGGCGTTATAAAAAAATTCACTAATCAAATGAATAATATAAAGAAGAACGTATCGCGTTTGCCGTTGAACAAGTACTCACAAACTTTATTCACTGATTTCATTTTCACCCTCGCTTTATGAAATATCTGGGCTAAATGAAAATGAAAAAAAGAAGCCAGTCCAAGAATTATGGTACTATCTTTCAAAATTAAAATTGCTAAACATTTTGAACGCCATGATTCTGCAAGGCCAAGAAGGACTCTTCTTATTGGAGAAAGGTGTGCACTTATTTTTTCAAAATCCCATCGCCAAGAATTTGAATTAGTGCTCGGGGAACATTCTCAATATGAAATTTAAATAGAAAAAATAACTCTGAAAATATCCGAGCAGTTTCAAACAAAATGCATATGTTGGTACCAAACAGCTGAACTTCAGAGCAAAGCCGTGATATATAGCTGAACAGCGACATTTGAGGAGATCTCGCGGCCTAGCAGTCAAAATAATACGGGTTTGGATCCCATTTCAAGCATGGATACTGTGCTTATTCTCAGAGTAACTGTATTATGTTTGAAGATATAATTGTAGCAGTTTAAGTTACACAAAATATCAATTCTACAACAACCGCATAACAAAATTATTCATTTGATAATGGGTGCCTTCCATTCGCTCTAGTACGCTAATCACTTCGTAACACAACAGCGCACTTGCCTTCCATTCGTTACAAACCCTAGGCACTAGGCAGCGCACTTCAAAACAGACCGGTAGCGAAGTTTAGTATGAGCACTACACAAAAAAGAACGTCAGTAATGGCACCCGTGATTGTTGACAAGTTTGTTGATTTTCAATAAAGGCGTCAAACATGCGTATTGCGAGGTATTTACGTACTCTGTGATAAAAGTCTAACGTTCTTAAATACTTATTTTTAACTTATTCAATAAATGTACACAAAACATTCAACCATGACTGCAGTTCAACCACAGAATGCTACCTACCGGCAGGTTACAAAACATTTCGCCAGCCAGCGCACATCGTTCCACTCAACGTCATTTGTGTGTTCCGCTAAAGTGCGCTGATGTGTTCCGATGTGCGCTATCTTCAACACAATGACTGGAAAGCCCCCAATGTTGGAGAAGCACAAAAAACGACGTAGCGCCCGAAAGCCCACCACCCGCGTGCAGCCTCCTTCCCCCCGGGTCACTGTTGTTCCACGGACTCCCCAACCAAAGAGTTAACCCTCCTCTTCTCCCTCCTTATCATCCCTCACCTATAATCCCTCCCATCCCCACCCAGCTCTATACATAAGTACATGATGTCAAACCTCTACAAAGCACCTGAAGATTCAACTCAGTTAAGAAATCGGTCGAGTTTTTTATAATAGAACTGTGGATTTGCAAAGTACAATTTTCATTGTTACATACCTAAAACATTATCAAAAAGAAGGGAATTTATGAGGGGTGCCTGGGAAAAGACGTAAAAAAAAGGCTGGCGAAACCTCTAATATGAAGCATGGCGTTATATGGGTCGGAAACTTTGTAATTGCGAAGGGAGGATGTGCGTAGACTTGAGGCGTTAGAGATGTGGGTTTGGAGAAGGATGGAGAGGGTAAGCTGGGTGGCGAGGAAGACGAACGAGGAGGTATTGGATATGGTTGGTGAGGAGAGGAAGCTGGTGGCAGAAGTTCGGTGAAGGCAAAATGGATGGATGGAGGACGTCCTGAAAGGAGCGGGCATGTTGAAGAGGGTGATAGAGGGGAGAAGACTGGGGAAGCGTGGAAGAGGAAGGAAGAGGATAGGAGTTCTGAACGAAATAAGAGGAGATATAATATATGAGGAATTTAAGAGGGATGTAAAGGCGGGACATCCTTAAGAGAGAAAACGAGACAATGCTTATAAATTAGGATGCAGGATGGGAACAGTCCAAGAACCTACCAATCAGCTGACAGAATACTCAAATGATGGCATAAGAAAAACGGCTACAAGCACACATTTGTATTGCATAAAATACCTAAAATCTTCTATTATAAATAACTTAATTTCGCTAAAAATACATCCTAAAACTTTTATTAACGAGGTAATGTAGAAGTTTATTCTAGAAACACCCTGGTAGTTATCACATGCAAAAATAATAATCTCATCGCAACGTCTATTTAATATTCTCGATTTGTCGCATCGAATGCGATAATAATGTTTCGGTAAACACAAAGAGGGGATACAGTGTGCCATTCTTCAACGATTCCATACCAAAATCTGTCATTTTCGCAAGCTATCATTTCCACGGCGTTTCGAGAATTTAACTTCATCTGCAAAGCAAAGTAGTTCGGAAGAAGCCAAATCAAACGATTTCCGGAGAACTGAAGAACGAATTTTCTCGACCACGACATCAAAATTAACAGTCGGTAATTCCCCGCATAATTCACCCTTCCTTCCAAACAGGTGAACCCTGGAAGACTGCCATATCGGTAGCTGCGTACGCGATCACCCATCCGGACGGCAGTCGGGTGCCATCGACGGGACCGACCCTGGGCGCCAGCGAGGCTTCCACGGGAAATCTCACCTCAGGGCCCTCTCCTCGGGCCTCCATTACTTACGCACGCTTGTCCTCTTAATAATTCCTCTTCCTCCTCCACCTTCTTCCCCTTCCTCTTCTCTCTTTTCCCTCTTCCTCTCCAGGAGGGACAACTCCCCCCCTTCCTCCCCTAACGCCCCTCCCTCACCCCCCGGCCCCGCGATACCCCCTCTCCATTCGCCTCCCTCTTGCCCTGCTACATAAAGGGAGTTGCGCCGACTGGAGACGGCTAGTGACACTGTAGGTCGCCCGCCTGTTGGGATCAACGCGTCTGTTCCTCACGCGTCGAACACACCTTAAAGGAGAAGAGGAGGAAGATCCATCGCCAGCCAAGGGGGTGAGTACAGAGACAAGGGACACCGAGAACTTATTTATTATTTTCATGCACACACCCGTTGATTGACCGTGGGGCTCCGCTAAGTGAGATATACTAATGTACCATGTGAATTCTGCACCATTTATCAATAAGGTTTTCTCCTTTCTAACAAAAACGGTGAATTTTCAAGCACTCGGTTTCTAGCTCAATCCCATTGATTGCACGCCGAGCTCATGTTGGATTAAGAAAGTAATTAAGCACCGATGTGATTTGTCTTATATTATCGTTTTCCTTTTTCGTAGAATTAATCTTTGCTTAGTAACGTTGACGATGGTCCATTCTAAAACAAAGTGCCAATCATAATCGCCCAATGCGCCTAATGAAAATTCCCAAAAGCATGTATAGCCAGGGATAAAGTATCACTCACTCACTCAGTGTTTCATCACGAAGGTTGGTTTTGATGGTTGAGGGTAGATCTCACCTCGTATTAAGCCGTTGGCGTGTGAAGTTCACACATTCAGGGTAGGGGGGGCCGTACCACTCCCTGGGCCACCTGCGATTTTCCACGAAGTCCTGACCATCAGATAGTCGCACCGCGAGGATTCTCGGAGAGAGTGTCCAGAGGGGCTTAACCCGGATTGGAACCCAGGACCCTCCAGTCGGTAGCCCAGCTCTCTACCCACTAGGCCATCACAATCTCTATGTATTTATCTATACGATGTTTATTCCCCGTTTCAAATATCCTTCAGGGAGTTTCAGACCCTTCAATATTTAAAGATACAGTAAAACTCCAATTATCCGAACTCTAACTATCCAGATCGCCAATTATCCGGATCACTTTGAGGGGAAAAAATCCTCAAAAATCGGTTTTTTACAGTCACGGAAATAAGCTATTTGAAACGTCTATTGTATCTTTTATACCGTTGATTTCGTTTGACAGTTATTAGTTCCAGCACATACGTTTCTTTAGCGTTCTTATCCGAAGCGAATACGTTAAGAAGTTTCCAAAGAAGTTATCTTTTTTTTGTGAGTTATCCATTTACCCGGATAGGGTCCGGTCCCAATTGATCCGGATAATTGGAGTTCTATTGTACTTCCATTTGATGATAAGTACTCCATTGCCTTGCGCCGGAGTAAAGTAAAATGTAAATAACCATGTGATTGCTGCTAAGGAAAATTTCGCGTTCGGTTTCAACGAAGCGAATTAGCCGAAAATATATTTGCACAAAGAAATCGAAAAGTTCGCGGGGTTTTAAAGCCCCGTATTTATACTTTCAAGGTAGTAGCGGAATGCGTTTCAAGCCTTTTTTCAGAAATTACCTCGAGGTTCAGTTATCCTGATATTTTCATTCCGCCTTCTGAGCCGCGCGTGACATCGAGTAATCTGAAGGAAAAAGAGAATTTACGGCAGGGGAAGTGGCTTCGTTTTATTTTCTCCTCCAAATGTGCAAAGCACTTCATCTTTAAAATTGCATGAATTCTTCGAAGCATTTAGGCATAGGCAAACTCCGATTTAATGTCGCAGCTTTAGCTTATTCAATAAGAAAGGCTCAGTTTAAATATTTGTAGCAGTACTCTATTAGAAAGGGATGGTCGTTTTAGTTTTGCCAGCCTATGTATCAACAAACCGCTGAAAGAGTCGACGCATTTAAAACTAAACAAATCCTACGCTGATGCTTTATCAAATGGAATATGGCTTCTCTCAAATTTAATCTCATAATGCGGTGATTCGATAGGACTGTATAGGAATCGACGTTTTCAGCTCATTGCTTTCATTACACCGGGTAATATCTCACGGCAATTACCACTACCGCAGCAGAGACAGGGCTAACTTGAATTCATAACGAAAATGAGTTTAATAATTCACATTTTAGAAGTTTTAGCACAGCATGTGCTCATAAATACCCTTTTTCGTAACTGCGTTTATTATTTTTGAGATTCTCGGTGTAGAATATTTTGCTTTCCCGCGCCCTTCATATTAACCCAATCGAAGTCATATGTTTTCTGGAACCTTATTTTACTTCCTTCATCCTTTGAATTGAGACGGCACCGCTAGACAACCCGCAGGATTTTGGATATGGTAAACCAAATTCTACACGCAACTACCGAATCAAGCTGTTTTCATGATCATGTACCAAAATCCTGACCAAAAAGCAGAAATTATAAAATATAATCGCTATTCCCACATTCAAGAGTCATGAGCCTTAGAATTGGAGTAAGGCTCAGATTCCATAGGCCAATAACTAACTTCTGTACCGGAGCAAAGAACATGGGGTAAATTAGTAATGTTGTCGCTCCGACGGCATAAGGGTTCAATAGTCCCCCCTGAGCTGAACTATTGGACTACGGACCTTGGATTCGAATTGCCACGGAAGTATTAGATATACGCTTACCTCAAACTCTTGATGAAAACAAAGAACTGTCTTGAGTTGCTAGCCGCAGTAGGAAGCATACGGTGGCACAGGGAAATCGACGTACCCTGAATGTGTAAGTTATAAATACTTTTGGGCTAAACAAGTGGTTGTGGCCATCGACGACCTAATCACACTTCAAGTTTAACACTAAGTTGGCGCATATTCCATTTGACTGACATAAATATCTCGTCATTCACCGTCAGAACTTTTCTGGGTTCGTTCGCACTTTAGCCCAGTTATTTCAGGATTCAGCCTCGGGAACAAAAAATGTAAATCCGAAATTTAGTAAATTTGTAGCACTCGCCCAACACGATAACATACAAAAAGTCCCCAAAATCCGTAAGGTTGGCATTGATTACTTGTTTCAATACGCCCCACGTCTAAAGAACCATATTTATAATAATTAAATCGATTTAACTGATTTCATTATTTTAAAAAATTGTTACGGCAGGGAAATTCTTTTTTCTCAAATCAAAAAACTTTGTTACGTTTACAGATAAACATATTTTCCCAAATTAAATTTTCCCTAGTATGGCGTTTGTAAGAATAATTCAAGACCTAAATACGTAGACATCTCCCTAGGTAGGCCTAAATAGGTAGAACAGCCAAATCAAGCTTCCTGGATTCACGCTCGTTAAATTGATTTCATTAGCAACCCAATGCAGATTTTACACCAGTTCTTATTGAAATTGTGCACAAGTTCGAACGCCACATTAGTTTTATACACAGTTTATCAACTTACTTTCAATCGACTGGGTTGTGCAACTGAAGAAATATTGGCATTCACTAAGCTCCTTAATTGGTACGAACCATCAAGATAAAACCATATTTTTACTGCGAATTTCATGTCCAATTTAGAGTAAGCAAATCCGCGTTACACTTTCAGCACTGTCTTAATACAATGCTTTCAGTAAGGGATCGAATTTTCCAAAATTTGGAAGAGCTGGTCATCAAACTGTATTGCTGCTATAGCAATACTTTTATAGCAATAGAGAGTCCTCATTTCTGATCATTCACCGGAGGTTTATTCGGAAAGTTTACACAGAAGAAAAGTAGCATGCCCAGCCTCGAGATTTGGTTAATTTTACTATTCTTCCATTTAATCCTGTTAAGATCAATGCGAACGACTCTATATTTAAGCTATCTATAACTTAAATTATCAGTTAGGATATCAAGACAACATAACAGTTTTGCATAGAGGTCAGAATTTACGATCCGAAATAAATCTGACTAATCAACTTATATTTGCGATCCACATTTGCTATTTCTTACAATTATAATTCCAAATTTATTTGGGAAAATCATATTTCGAGAATATAAAGAAATAAAACATTTGTCGTGCAGTCGGAAAGTGGCTAACTTTTCATTCGCTTGTTTTAGATAAAGAACGCATCAATTGCCCCTAAAGACCCGATGACGGAATCAAAATGCAATTATCTTGAGATTCTGATGATGCCTTCGGCATATCTAAAGGCTATGAAGTATTCTACCACATCTTAGAACGAAAGAAGTGACTAAATGCGTTCCCCATCCAGCTAACTGTTTGTTTTACCCAGATACCAAAGCCAATTTATCAGCCGGTGAATTATTTACACGGTCCATCAGATTCTGTTTGCTCTTAATATGCCTTGTCCTTAAAGTAAATGTAGTTAAGTGGCGATGCAGATAGAGCTTCCGTACAGATTGATTTCGTCCGTTTAGAGAAAAAACCTACCTTTCGCTACCTACATAATCACCTTTTGAAAGAATAGATGATTGCATAGCTAATGGATATTTGATAATGTGCCGTGAAAAAGAATTCTCTATCGCCTCCATTAAGCATTATCTAGCATTTGAAGCGACAATTCTTTTCAACGAGATAACCATCACTGAAATGTACATAAGTCACTACTCCAGGTGCTTAAAGAAGTAGTCGTGGCTATTTTAGGGGTGCGTCGACGGCAAATGTTCATTACGCACCCCAAGTGCCTTCATTTAGAGCTCAAAAGATGGGGATGTAAATCCTAACGGCATGAGACCAAAGCTATCTATCAGAAAACCACACGACGTTATTTCAATTTTATAGCTTCACTAGCGGAAGGTGCCCGTTGAAATTCAACGGGTGAGAAAAACATTGAACTTAGACACGAACTTCTTCGCATGCGTCATTATACAGTTGCAACAATCCATTTGTTTTCTTGTAGATGCCTTACAATTTTCTAGATATTTTATGATTACATTAACTGTGAAAGATGTCGGCGCACATCTTCAGAGGTGATTATATATTAAATTTGCAGTGAATTTGAAATATATACACAATGATAGGTCTTAATACGCTGAGTTAAATAGGAGCTGATCTTAAGGATGAAGTATCACGGCTCACGACAGTCAACATTCATTCATAGGGAAAACACTAAATTGGAAGATAAATTAACATTATTCTGGCAAATAACTAAAGTTGTGCATATCCAGGTGCCATGAATTCGTTTCAAGAGTAAAGCATAGATTTCGTTGAAATGTTCCCCCGAGCGGGTGAGCCCTCTATCAAGACCAGGGAAAATGAAAAGGACACGAATTGTTTTCACTGGTATAGCGAAGTAGTGGGAGTTTTACCGCTACGACCACAGAGTCAAGAGCACATCCAGTTCTTTTTTCCTAGAATGCAGAGTAGCGACTCCACGACGTGCGCATTTTATTTGCCTATCCGTCCGGGGGTGGATGCTCCATTACCGCAGCTGGAACGTGCACGGTGGACTGCGATAACCTGCAAATCAAAAGTGCTTGCACCGATGAGATCTTTACGAATATCATTTGCACGGTGTCTATCGAATATATTCAGACCCGAAAGAAAATAATCGTTAAGAGGGATTGGCGATAAAAATCTATTTTTGTGTATTTCATACAGATTATCGTACATACATTTTCATTAAACGCCTTTAAATCAATTTTTTCAAACTTTTATCGACATATTTCTATTTTGTTACCATGGATACACATGTCAATTGTTTATTTATACCAGTCGTGAGTCAAAATGTCAAAGGCCAAGGACGCACAAGGAAAATCGCCCACAGATTTGCTTATTCTTTTTTGGTAAAACAAAAACGATGATCCCCATAAAGGGAGGACTGAAAAGACGTGTTCGAGAACACTTTGACTATTATGACGCAGACAATCGACTCCCCCTTGTTTTGTGCATTAATTGCTAAGAAGATCTGTATCGTGTTTAAAATATCGTATAAAATACTTTAAGGCTGCCAGAATTTTCCAAGCTGAAGCCAATCAACAAATAAACTAGATCAAATAGCAACTCATAGTGAAAATCTTTCTACGATGTCGCGCCGGACTCAGCAAAGGCGTTCTCGTTTCTCTCCCAAGTCCCGAAAATTATCGCTCATCCAGAACAGAGTAGTGGACGGCGAACTGCTGACGTAAAGTGGCTGAATATTTAAAAAATAGTTTCTAGTATTTATTAACAATTAAACAATTACTAACTATTCCTTAAAAAATTGATAATTTACCAAGAAATTACTTCAACATCAGCAATCATCACGTCAAAAATTAGTTTTCTCCAGATCCCCACTCTATTCTCCTATCAACTAGCCGTTTAATTCCTTCATAAGACTTCATTTTAACGTACCCAATAATTGGCCTGGGGTAGGATTACAGTTCCCTCATTTGCGTTGCTGTTACCGTTATCCAAAACGAAAACCGCTCTAGAAGGGCAATGCTCACAGTGAATGTCACAAGGGCGTATTCCATTAATTAAAAATAGTGATTTAAAGTGCCAGGCAAAATTTGAACAAAAATCTATTAGGTATTCTCTCTCATGAGCGAAATTAAAAAAATAACGATAACGCGAGCGAGCGCGTTGTGGAGAACCGTGATTGCACCCCTGATGCATTCCATCCTTGGTCATTCTCGGTGAATCTTCCCATTCATTTCTCTTTTCAGCATAGTTTTCAAGAGACCCATGTAGCAAATGCGCCCATTACGTTTATCTCTCTTTCTTCTCAGAATTTTCTTGGAATATCCTTTTTTCTTCATTCATTTTTAGGAATTTTTTTATAGTGGCCATCTCAATCTTTTTCATCTTCATAATGTTTCGATAACACCTGATTTCTATCACTTCCAATCTCCATCATTCATAATAATTTTGCCTTTTTACGAACAATTTATCAATACGATACGCTTAATGGAGTGCCACATCACCATACGTGATGTGTTACATATCGCATTGTGCATACACATAATAAATACGTGGACTCAATTAGTGATATTTGGACAGGCTAAAATAAATGAAAAACACTTGCAATATTCTACACTATAAATTTTGACCATTGACCAGTATCAATACGTTGACTTGACAGAGAAGAGCTATAATAAATAAGGACTACTAATATATTTATAAGCCTACAAACTTGCACAATGTCGTGTTTCTCAAACTATAATGATATAATTCCACCAGATTGATAGATTCAGCTTCTACTTTGTGAAAATTCAACTTGAATCAAGGTCAGCACCAATTTAAATTTAAAATTCCGCAAATAATAGTTAGATAACGTATTAACAATTCCTCGTTATAATCGAACACTAGCTGAGATAAAAATAGTATTATGACATGAAGAAAGAGAAGGGGGTATGCTGAAGAGGTTGGATCGTAAAAAAATAAAACGTGTCATTTTTCACATTAGCGGGACTTGCAAAAATAAAAGCCCTGCATGCATAAATTTGACTGGAAAACTGTGGTTCTGCATTTAAAGCAGAGGGCGAGGGTGGATGACTTCCGTCTACATCAATCGCCCCTTTAAGAACGTCAGAACTTTGTTCTAGGAAATAAAGAAACTTCAATCACCGATGTGGCCGTGGCTCTGTTGGCTCATCCCATTGTCATTAGCAATGCCCACTCCCCATTGACGCTTCAAAGCAGGTGTAAGTCATCGAGGCGTCAATACAAGACCCTCAGGCGAGATCACGCACAATTGCTGAGCGTCGTCCTCATTGCTCACGGAAGGAGGAAGGGAGAAAGTTCAATACCGTCATTAAAGGGTGAATGGCTCAGCGCTTGAATTCCATCAGGGAAGTTCTTTCCTGTCGGACATACGAATGTCAGGTTGTTCGACATCTGAGGGCCGTTTACCAAAGACACGGAAAACTTTACACGATATATGGCCGGTTGCACAAACTAATAAAATCGATAGTAATACGATTCGGGAAATCATGGACATCATTACTAAATTCGAGTTGCAGGAATTATTCGTTTCATACCTTCAACCACCTCCCAATAGCCATTGCTTTGAATGTTTGGTCTAATCTCTTACCACTAGATAGATTTTATGACCGTCTCAGATTATGACTGTTATAAATTACTGAAGCCTCCAAGCGGTTCATCGCGCTTCCACCATCTTGTTTTTTTATTTAAAGAATTGTATAACCCTTTATCAGGAACAATTTTTGTACAATATATCATTCTAAATCAGTTGTCATTTTTGAATTTCAAACAAAAGCTCATAAGACGGATAGAAAATACAATGTTATATTATGCACATTGCAGAAAATAAGTATATAAACTCCTGGTACTCCATATTCAAGGGCTTTTCTACAGGTGTCAAGGTATGGTATAAATTTAAAGTTGAAAATATTTACTTATGGATGTACCAAACTCCATTCCATCGGGCCAAGTAAGTTATGGGACCATTTGTGAAACCAACAAATTCATCGAATATTTCTGCTACGCATATTGAACGAGTGATTTGACTTACAGTTTCATAACTCATTTGGATACTTACTACCTTTAAGTAGCATTCACATATGCGTCGTTTTTGGAACTGGTCATTGCAAACGCAAACTCAAGAATAAAGCAGAAATACTTTCATGATGTGTAAAAAGAAGACTTCACCGCAGCTCAAAATAATCAACTGCCAAAGAATCGAATGCTCGGATGAGGATTATTCAAAATCTTAGGTAAATTAGAGCGAGCGTGATAAAGGATAAGATGAGACCCTTAGGATAAAGATTATTAGGGGCCCTGGGAACGGTACGCCTTATGTGAAGCCGGGTAGGAATACTACGCAGACGAAATAAGCATGCAAGTCAAGGCAATGAGGAAGAAATTAGTAAAAGAGTTACATAGAACTAAAACAAGTACGGCATGAGACAATACGAAACCCGGAACTCCGAGTAGGATGTTGAACGTATGCATGCGCATTTTAATGAGATGGCAAATTACTAAGACTGATCGTTGACAAGGAACTATATAATTTTTAAATGCACCATAGGCGCTTCTCCATCTACATCCTGCCATAAGTACATATATTTGTACCTTAAGCGAATCTAAGAAAATCACTTATACTCCTTAAGGAGTGACTCCACTTAAGAAACAATCTTGTCTGGTCTTTTGGTACCCCAGATATACCTACAGGCTCCAAGAGCCTCGTACCTATGGATTTTTTCAAAGGATCATTTTTATCAGAACTGTGAACTTGAGAAACCGAACTGCAACGCGCGGGAGGGCATTTCCTACATGCCCCCACGTATTCCCCCAGCCTTGGCTATTTTCTTCCTCTCACTCCTCGACGGACGAACCTCACAAATCGCTTCGTGACGAACACTTTCGCATTCACTGAGCACTCTCGGCTACATTGAGGCGCGGTCTGCATTCTGAACATGAGAGTCGCCGTGTCCTCAAGCAGGCGTGACTTTTCCTCCACCGTCGACGATTCCGTCGAAGGATACTAATGAATGAGAAACAACAACTATAAAAAGCCTCTAGAAATTACCTCTACAACACTATAAAACGGAGTACCCTTCGAGGATGTCCTAGTTACTGCGAGGAATTAAACGTTGTACAGTTTTATCAACAATTGAGTCTTAGGCTTTGCCAGGGTGGATTTCTGATATATATTCTTTGAGGGATCTCTTTCCTTGCAAGTTTATGTCCGGGAGGTATGGAAATAACGTTGGTATAATGTAATTGTACGTTGAACATTTTTATCAACAATGGAGTGTTAGCCTTTGCCAGGGTGGATGCCTGATAAATATTCTTCGAGGGGTTTCTTTACTTCCAAGGTTATGACCGGGACGTGTTTCTTTTGGATGGAAATAACTTTGGTGTAATGTATAAGTATGTATATTTGGAACTATGGGGATCAAATGAAAGAATGACGCAGTAGATCCAATTTGTGGATAAAATTCAAGGACTCGTTATGAGGAAGCGGAAGATATTATTCCAAGGTAATATTTGGTATCGAGGGTGTCCCAGTTTGAATATAATTTTTCAAGAATTGGAACTTAAAAAGTTATATTCAAATCGGACGAAGATCAATAGAATGATCATTTTGCACCTATACCATCTTCCACTTGCAGACGGAGTCAATAGCTCTCGAGACAAATAGGAGAATGACCCATCCGAATTCGACCCAATCTCGGCCATGCCAGCTAAGTAACTTCGGTAATCTCGGGTGGGAACTGGCATTTCCAATGATTGCCCAGGGTTTTTCGACCTGTCAAAGTTTAGATAAATTATTTGTTGTGTTATGAAATTAATATCACAGTTACTGTGATGAGAATCTTGCTGTTGATACTCTGTCTTATGTCCTCACAAGAGGCCTCCTCTTAACTCCGATCCACAGTCTACTAATTACGACGCGTCACAAGCGTTCCTGCGATGATGTTTAACTGACAACCCTTATAGCGTATTAATAGCTGACTTCGCCTCATTTAAAAGAGTGCACCGATGATTATTTTGGCTATTTTCCTTGTGTTAATTATATAGACTTAATATGAATAAACGAACAGCACAAGTTAATTAATTTACAATGACTAGCTTTCGGTTTCATTTCGGAATGAAATGGCCCTTTACGTCCATTCACGAAGTTATTCAAATTTCCACCGTTTCGAACAAAATAGCATCAGGCTATGTTTACACAAAAAATCAGTTTATGTTTACTATCAGTTTACACAAAAAATATTCCTTTAAAATACCATTTCAATGCGGAAACTGAAATATAAATGCTACGTCGACATTTTCATGGTGAAAATTTTTACTAAAATTATTTTAGGAGAAAATGAGTAGCACAATCATTCGATAAGTGAAAATGAAACGCACACTGACTTTCACCATTTGCACGGCAAAAACTGAATATTTAACTTTTTACATGAAATAGACACCACTGCATCTGGCAGTGTATTCTAAGGAACCAAATGCTCTTATCATTTCTACTCACATTAATAAAACTTAAAATCCACTTCAGCACTATGTAGTCAAATACAATACTCATTCACATGGTTACGACTGATCGTCCCCAGCGTTTTTCATTTACCGATGGAATGAACTTCGGCAAAACTAGAGTTGAAGAACTTCACCTACGAGTTAAATAATGCTCAGTTATCTTGTTGATCTGAATCTTTCATATCTTTTATCACGTGTGTCATTAGAAAGAATCGCGAAGGGAGGAAACTTGTGCTGTTTTACCTTTTTGCCCTTAATTATGAAACAATGGAGTCCTACATGAGTCACGTGCCAGTAGAAATCCCTTATCACGGTTTTGCTTGATTCATGCCATTAAAAACAGCAATGAATCTAAGAAGATTATTACAATTCCACAAGGAACGCATGGATAGCCCAAGCAAAGAAGACATTCGAACGAAATAGAAGTATGGAAGTAACACAGGCCTGGAAGTAAGGAATCACTTCATTAAATCATATATTCGTAAAATACTACTAAACGGCAGAGAAGCAAGGGCAATAACAGCGAGCATCAAAATAGATTTTTGAGGCAATGGAGATATGATGTTATCTAAGAATGATGAAAATCTAATTGCTGGAGAAATACTACGAATAGTGGAGAGGAAAAAAGTATAGTGAAAACTCAGAGAAAAAGAGACAAACCTTTTGGGAAAATAAAATCAGAAGGAAAAATAAGTGGTAAGAATTACAAAAGAAGAGACCAACAATAGAATACATCGCAATTAATGAAGAACGTCAAAGTGAAGAGTTACGTAGGAATGACGTGGATGGCTGGAAGAACAGTGGTGGTCAATATAATTCATTCAAAGCCACCTGAAAGCTTTAAGTCAACTAATGCGAATTTAGGCAACTTTTTCGTCTCACTACAGGTGCTGGAAGTCTGCAGGGAAATAGTACGTTTAAAAACTTCAGCCTGCGTAACATACGTAACACGTGACGTAATTCACGTTATTTCCTTTTCCAAATCATTGGCACTCATGCACCCTGAAAGATTTTACAGGCTCCTTGGCTCCTTTACGTAACAGTTTTATGGTTTTCGTCCGATCATATGCGTGCGGGTAGCAGAGCGCGTAGGGATAAATTGCTGCAACCTTCCGAGTTTAAACCTCACCTCCGCTAATGAAATGAGTAGCATAAAAAAACGAAATGGATGGCACCTTCGTCTTAAATGAAAAAGGCGTCTTCCACTCTTCCTGAAGTATTCTGCTGTCAGGAATTTCACAACGCTCATCAAGGAAGGATAACAAATAAAAATATACATTTTTTCTATTTTTCCAACCAAGTTAACGAACGTTACCCTTTGGATATGCAAATTACGAAAATATTACCGGAAAAAATCAACCAAACCAACCTGCGGATAATACTATGTTTTGCGTTTTGAAGAGCACCTTCACAATAGAGATTGAGTCCTAAAATAGAAATAATGCTACAACATCGTGTTACGGAACAAGAAATTAGAGAAAATGCAAAGGAGATTCAACATAACACCCCGTAATTTATCACCAGAAAATGAATTGATGTCTAAACCCTGCGATAGCGATTCAACTCACTTCACGCTGCCAGATTCAGGACATAATGAATGGGATACATACTCTGTAGTTAACTGCATTTATTTTATAAAAATTAGTAACTGTAAAACCGTAATTTCAAGTATGGAACCATTACAGTAGAAATACGACAATATTTCAAACCGAAGGTGGATTAAATGAGCACAACATAAAAAGCATAATCATGAATCAGAATCGACAATCCTTTTTGCTATGTAAAGGGTATATTTAAATTAGTCACGCAAAACATAAATTAATCAGGTATCAAAATCAGCCCAACATGGCAAAATGGTAAAATAGTAGTTTCCAATTTATTATTTCTAAAATAGCAAAAAATTAGAGATCGCATGCGTAGTGGGGAAGAAAAAAATAGAGTACGTAATGCCTTTCACCAGAGCAAATATTATTGCGGAATCAATCCGGTAATTCCTCATTTGAAGAGATTCTGAAAGGAATGTACCTCATATTTGATCGTCTCAACGTAGAAATCATAGCGACTTGGTCATCAATAAGGGAAATATCCTATTTTCACAATTGAAATTGATTATCAACAATTATTTTCTATAGTAAGTAACATCATGAACCGATGATATGATAAGAGTAAAGTATTTACAAATCAGGTGAAGTAAACTGAGAAAAATGAGGAAAGGAACAAAATAAATTTCCTCCAGGGCTGTTAAAAAATTCGTTTTGCTGCGGTGTAAGCAGTAATCGATCCTGGTTAAAGTTTTTGTACACATCTAGGCCTTTTGCTATTATTAAATATCAAAAATTAGTCTGTCACAAATGTTTTTTATTTTGTTAATGCTCAGAGATCAGAGCAAGGCCAGTCACAAGCAACACTACGTTTAAAGTTATACTGCTATTAATAAGAGAACTCCTAAGGCTGATTATCAAAATAAATACTTTAAAATAATCTAAATTTTTCATTGGCATTTTTTAAATATGCAGTAGAATGTTTGCCACCTTCAGCCATTAAGAGAATCAATACTTTCAAAACTAATTCTTCCACAGAACTCACTTGAAGTAACATTGAGGGCGGGATTGACGTCTCATAGGGAGAGAAGATGAAACTATCACATATTTCATAACAATGTGCTATATTAGTGAGAAACTGAAATTACTTGTTTCTTTCATAAGATAAAATTGCAAAAAACTCATCTATATCGTTTTATTTTACGAACCATAACTGAATCACAGAAATTCATTCGGTTGAAATGACTTAATTTCATGAAAAGGGCGATACAGTGGGTATTCACATATTCACAAATATGCACATTGCTAATTCTACACATTTAGCGTATTTCGTTGAATTTTCAATAGCATATGAATGCAAAGAGCGGCAGCATTATTTTAAATACTACATAAATGTAGAGAGGAGATTTCTCACGAGTTCAAACACCTTTCCATAAGTCCAACCCGTCAACGAAACAGTTTTTTTCAATCAAAAACAACTTGAATAATTCCTACGTCTGGTTGTCAACACTCCAGGCTGGGAAGACTCCAGGGAAAAAAATCGAAGCCAGAAAAACGTATCAAAATATTCCGAGGACACCGAAACACTTAGGTTGGTCACGCAAATTGCAATTCGAGTCGCGAATTTCGTGAGGGGAGAAGGAGAGGAGATGAGACAGAAAGAGGAAATATGAGGACAAGAAAAAGAAGAAGAGTAAAAAAGAAAAACAAGAGAGGAATCCTCGTGGCGGTTGGCGATCTCGGAGGTCGATAACCCAATCGGGAGTGTGAGGGTGGAGTGGGGGAGAGGGGAGCAAGTAGGAGAGGACAGATCCAGAAAGGGAGAAATGTGGAGTGTGGGAAGGAGAAGCAAAGGGAATGGGAAGGAAGAGGTGGACGTCCTGAGTGCGAGAGCAAGGACGAACGGCGGCCGCGGGAGGGCGCGCCGGTCGAAGGACGAGGGTGGTGGGAAAGGGGTGAGATGAGGACAGCCACCGTTGCCAAATAAAATGTAAAAAATTATTTTAAAAAAACCTGAGTAAGACATGAGGGCACGTGCGGATGGGTACCTACGGGACGAACCAAGTCTCCGAGTGGGCGACGGTATTTTCACCGCCACTGTTTAATAAGCTAGTACGCTGAATAAAGTGGTATGCGGAGGTGTTTGCATTACCATCCTTGGGGGAGGGTAGATAAAGAAAAAAAGGAATGCGTGAAGAAAACGAAAAGACGGTGACGCGTTTTGTCTGATCCTCCTGCTATTCATAACAGTTCATTTCTGCTAGACAGTATATCGCGGGAGGCAGCGAAAACAGAAGTCGGTTATCTCTCATCGTACACTGTGTTTAATACTCACAGCACGCCATGTATGCCTTCAGTATAATTCTTGCATCTCTGTCCATTTATGAAGTAGCAAAATACATAAATACTAACGGTCCCTCTAACATTGGTAGCATATCCATAGTGTAGTGCACGCTTGTGAGACTTCGCCTCGTGGCAAGCATTAGCGATTTATGCTGATGCACCAATAGTCGTAGTTACACTAACTTTAGGGTCTAGTGTAATGCATGTTGGTGACCACTCACCCCCTGCCACACACCATTGAGGTGGATTGCAGGGTATTTTGTAGATTTATAGATGTACGCCAACCCCAAGACGATTAATTCACGCACACTACTGGTTCTCAGCCAGTCCCCCCCCTTGAATTTTGGGGGGAACCGGGACCACTATTCATAAAAAATGATGTTCTGTAGAATAATTAACATCTGTACAGTTGTATTGTGCTTCAACTTATTCCGTGGTGCTCAACTAATCTTATTGAATGCCACAGAGTGTGATCGGTTTTGTAACGTGCGCAACCTAAAGCAGGCATCTTTTGAGTTAGACTTGATTGGGATGGGGGATAACATTCTATACTATACTAAAACGGAGGAATTTAGCAAAAGAGTATTATAATCACTGGCGTACACGCATGGCGTACATTCGACGGAATACAAGACTTGCGTCCAAGAGAACACCACAACCTTATCTTCGTCAAAGTATTCTACCAAATGACTAATAGATCCATGGAAATTCCTGCTTATCATTTTTCCCGACCGTGGGTAATCTTTTAAAAAGTTTTTTTACCACAGCCAGAAGTGGCCCGGGAAAGGGCCCGTCCCTCCGGCTCTGAAGAAGGAGTCAAATTAAGGGTATAACGGTAGAAAATTTGGGTTTAAATACATTCGCGACGTTATAATATGTTTTTTAGTGACAATTACGTGTTTTATACGGAATATATAATTATTAAGTTTTTTTTTAAATTAAAGCCTCATGCGTGTTGGCTGGGAAGACGTAGAGGAGTGTCTCCGAAAAGATACCTTGCCCGGTTGAAAAAAATATTAGAGCCTCCATTGCGAACATTAATCTATTTTTTTCAACAGAAAATTAATTTTAAATTCCTCGTCTATTTTAATTCTATTCAAACCGTCAAAACTTACAACACTCCACCATCGTCTTTCGTACTTAATCAACATTTTACCGTCTATCATCCCCGTCAATATGCAGTTACCTCTCAATCCGCCCTCCATAAACTTCTGCTGCCTACTTCAAAGTTCTCCCATCGGGCACTTTTAATCCCATACCATAACTAGTTTTTCTTCATTTGTTTTCCTTTTCCCTCAGCTCACCTTCTCCATCCTCCTTCGTACCCAAATCTTAAAAGTCCAACCATTTACGCTCAAACTCTGTCATAAAAAGTAAACTTTTAACCCACGAGCTCCAATTGATAACTTTACTGTTATACTAAGAGTAAACCGGATATTTAGATGGGTATCTACACATATTTTACAGCGAGTCACCGCAAGGGCGCGTTGTAGATTTAGTTAGGAGGAAGGCATTTTTATACTCATCGGTTCTAAGGGTCTCTTTTTTGTCCTACGCACAAATTGTGAGGGTAAAATAGTATTGTTCCATATTCTGAAATTTGATTTGTAGGGAACAAAATAACTGGAAGGTGCAATGCGTAGGTATGTAGACGGTTGGAGGAGATGAAATGATGAAGAAATAGTAAGCTAAGGCATACCAGAGGAGGAAAGCATGTCACATGGAAAAAATCCGAAGGAGAAAAAACAGATGAATAAGATACTGACCGAGGGGTAGTGAAATATCGAAGGCACATGTGGTAGAGATGGAGGGTAAGAGGAAAGAGGGAGGAAAACTATATAATTTTATATTTATGCTGAATGAATCGTGGTAGTAGTTATGCCGAGCTGAAGAACGAAACGGAGAAATATTCACCAGTGAACCTTTGCGTGCATAGATAGATTCATTATATACTTTTTATACCCCGTAGCGGATATCCTTGAGTGGTAAAGATTAAGCATAGAAATAATAGTAATTATACAGTCATTTTCCTACACTCAATTTGAAAAATTCTGAGAATGTAAACATTTTTTTATGAGTTTCACGAAAAATTATGTTTCTGACACGCCTATCTTCTTCTCATTTTCAAATAATTTTACAATTACTAACGATGGGAGTAACTTTATCGACAAAACTATGCGTGAATTTGTAACTTATTCAGATGTGCGAAATCATTAAATGGTAACTTGACGCAGATGAGGCCACTGACTCATCATGTCCGCGATGACACAACATGAAAACATGACGCAGAACTTGATGCAAACTCATCAGCTAAATGAAAATGGCATTCAATTAAGTGGGAAGGAGATAATCATAAAAGTCAATGCATAACAACTCCACGCTTCGCACTTAAAACAACAAATGAAATAAAAGTTTGGTGCAGCTCATCATCGTATTTCACGACACTTCGCAGGTGCCATTAGAGTACCCTACTGTGCTGCAGTGATACGTTTGAATCCACGGCCTTAATATCTTTCCGTAAGAACACTTTGATTTATAGTTCATAATGAAGAGGAAGAACAATCATTCTGACACCTTAACTAAAAGAAAATGCTAGAGGTTACATAAATCATATTTACAACTGAAGTTTTAAAGGGTGAAAAACGATATTCAAACAGGATTGGTTAGGAAAAAAATGACCATAATTCAGCCCCTATCCACGACTTTGGTGATGGATCGAAGTACATGCGGTAGTCTTCCATGCATGATGTGATAACATTCCTTTCATATTCTTAGGCATTTGAATTAACAAATAGTATATTGGTCAATTGGAGCTGAGGTATTTTTAAATCATCCTATCACTCAGGATTTATTAGGCACAGGCTCTCTGCAATTGGTCGAGAATCACGATCCTCCTTATCTCGAGAAATTAACAGTCAACCACGATAAGGCCGAATTCTCCAAATATTCCCGCCAAAATTCAAGTGAAGTCGTATCACGTCAAGGATTCATTTACCCTGAAGGTATTCGCCAGCCAACTTCTCAACATGAATTTGCTTTCGTCTCGACCGATGAAATGTCATCCTCATACTAAGTCGACGATCTTAATTTTATTGTATGACATGAAGTCTGATAGTGGATTCATGGTATTTTTATCTTGATTTCTCCGAAAATGTATCCTTCATATATGGGACTTTCCTTCTGCCTTGATCATGGTTCCATCGTAACTGCCTTTGTCTAGATGGGAAAGCCAGTAAAAAAATTCTACTTGGTAACTGCTGGTAAACTTTTCATTGAATAAATTCTCCTCTATCTTCTAGCTAAAGAAAACCCCGACGTAGATGCAGAATATGCTTAGGTACATGATTTCTGTTCGTTTTTTCGCATTTTTCTATGAACCTGGCTTGTGCACTCTCCCTAATATTGGAATTCAGTGTTGTTCAAAGGGCGAGGAAGTTTATCTCATGAAAATTTAATTTTTTGTAACTATTTTTGTGCTTCATTTTGACAAATTTTTTGTCCTAAATCTACATTACAACTTTGATAGTTATGTAACGAATGGAATTCTGCAAAATTATCTATTTTTTTTTAATTATGAATTTGGTTGAAAACTACTACATGAAAACTACTACTGTAACAAAACATAACAATTGAATTTTTCAGGCAGTCTGAATTTGCAGTGATATTGCTTATTACCTGGTAATTGAGTTTATATAATTTATTTATATAATTTTAAATTACAATATAATAAAAAGGTTATTTCTACGAATACAGCTGAAAAATTAAAGAAATATTAAATCGTTGTTGAACAAATCTACCAGTAATTTATTTATTAAAAAGGATTTGATTAATAATTTCTGAAAACTTCTATTGCACAGCTGTTTTCATGGCTAGAGCAAAAACTTGAGCAAAAAAAAGTATTCCTATCAAGTTTCATCTCGGTGCATTTCGAGTTAGAATTCTTGAATTCTCCTCCGTCGGCATTTAACAGTTATGCGCATGCGTCTTCGAATTAATGAAGTCGTTGAGCGTCGTAAGGGTTTAACCTCTTGAAAATGCTTTGCGGCTTAGTAAACACATAAGCGTTCCAAGCGAGTGCGTGTCTTATCTTCTTCCGTCGACGCCATTGAATTAACGCCGCGGTCCTTCCCGGATGTTCACGTCACGTGCCACAGGCACACCACCAGAAACACTGCTTCCCCTCCTCATTGAGTACCTAGGGGCTATATTCAAGTATTACGCAAGGTGATTTTTACCACTTTTTAACCCCCCCCCATGTAAGGCACCGCAAGATTTCACGAACCCTCCCCTCCCCAATCTTACGTAAGTTATCAGACATTTTTAAAACCATCGACATAGATAGTAAACTATGGGGGATTCTATGTCAAAAGGTGCAAATACTGACCTCATCACATATATCGATAACGGTTTTTGACATTTCGCGATTCGTTGAACGCACAACTCGCAAAACGTGTAATCTTTGAAGATGCGGTATCTCCAAACTAATGGATGCGACGAATCGGCGGTACGTTTTTCTAGTTTAGCATACATTCAGGCGTGCCGTCGCGGGGGTGATCCTAAAAAGCGAGATTTGTCCTGTGAAAATAATTTTTAATACGCGATAAGTGATAAAAATAATAATTTATATTTAATAGAGATAATAAGTGATAAAAATACGAATTCAGCAATGACATAAATCTTACGTAAGACTGTCTCAGACCCCTTCACCCCCCTACGTAAGACAACGTAAGAAAAGCCCAACCACCCTCCCTCCCTAACACATCTTACGTGATACTTGAATGGCCCCTTATCAGTCCACGATGACGATTGATGTAACTGAACGTCCGAACTTAACAGATGGAGGTATGACACTTTGTTGTCATTGTAAAGCCATGGAAACGGATCGGCGCCACACAAGAGTACATACACAGAGGCCCAATGCGATGCTCCGTATGTTATTCTATGTAATGATAGTAACGCATACCCACCATATTGTCAGCCAGTACCCTAGACGCAAAGTTTAAAATCATTGCCGCGCGCTATGTGACTTTTAACGGATTGAATGTTAGGAGTACATGCAGAAGATAATTTAAGTTAATTTTTCATTCAGACCTAACTAAAAGCAATGACCTAAGGGCATAAAAAGGAAATTTTTCCGACCTAAATAGGACAGAGAAAAATCTGAAAAAAAAACGGACTAGTTTTAAATGAGACGCATGATTTTCTTGTTAACGTCACATACACTCGAGAAAAACATGAAGAAAGTATTGCAAAAATATGTCATCAGATCATGCCACAGCAAGTACTTTACAATACACTCTTAAGCGCCTTTTACCTTCGCTGAACTAGTACTTGACGCCATAAATATTTGGATTAGAGTCAGAAACATCAAAATGTAACATGAAGCTCACGTTATGCATTACTTCCTTATAAATTTTCTCTTTTAATAGCCGCTTCATCTCATTGTTCGCCACAATAAATATCGGATGGCCGGGATGGAGCTTGTTAAGAAAATTGCGGATTGCGCACAATCCTTTCTGGATACATGCATCATTAGAAACTTGGATGGTACTTTATCTGTAGATTGGTGGAGAAAACCACAGAAAACAGACTGATATTTAAATTTTCGATCACATCACCCAATCAAGCAAAAGATTAATGCAGCTGTAGCCTTGAAGCAAAGAGCTATTAGGCTTAGTGACTCTAGGTTCCATATAAAGAATATGGCTGTTGTAGAGAATATTCTCAAGAATAATGGGTTTCCACATAGTCTCGTAAGACATAGTATTCACAATATATCACTTGATTTCAAACTGTGTACCAATCAACAAACTAACTGTAAACCAAACATTACTGATTTAAATGGTCCAAATAATAATAAAAGATGTAAATACAGAAGTATGATATATAAAGGCAATGTATCTGAGCCAATTGGCAAACTATTTAAAAATACAGAGTTCAGATTTGGTTACAATAACAATAGAACTCTAAACTCACTACTTTTCTAAAAAAACCAAAAGCGTGATCAACCCTAAAATGAGAAGTGGTATAGTCTATTCCATTCCTTGCAATGTTTGTGATAAGGTCTACATTGGAGAAACTGGGCAGTATCTGAATAATAGGATAGCTAAACAGAAGTCAGATGTTAACAATAACCAAATATTATTTTAGCCATTGTTAATTTTTTTCTCTCTGTATGTATTCTGTATTGGCGCGGTAGCTTGAGTTCTGGCATCCCTCAAGCAGTGCCTGGGTTTGGATGGCGGCGATTCATGACATCATCATCATCATCATAATCAGCAGTAGCCATCAATCCGAAAAGAGGTTTTCTGCAGCTCTCCGTTCCACCCTCTTCTCATCTACCTTCTCCGTTACATTCCCTCATGAGTTTTCATTTTAACGTCCCTCGTCTTTTTTAATCCTTCATTCAACCCTTGTCTTTCCTCTTCTTCCCATTCATTTCTCCGCCCCGAAAGTATTGTTTTGAAGAAGCTGTAGTGCATCATATTGTGTCCAATAAGTTTGTGACTTCTACTTCGGAAGGTTTACAGTGAACGAGAAACTTTTGTCTGCCAATCAAAGAATAATACTACGGTAAATTTGAGTGATCGACAAAAACGAAGGAATTTTGATAAATCGGATGAGGAAAGCGGGAATTTTTTAAGTAATCAGACTTCGCAGTTTTTTTTCTTTTATTCTTCCCATAGTATTCTCTACAACGATTTATTTGTATTCCATATTAAAATTACAAATGCGTTGATAATTCTCTGATGATATATATTGATGATAATTATTGATTATCATTGGAAATTTGACAGAAAAAGTATTTTTCGGCTAAAAAAATACATGGTACAATTACACAGAGTGGCGCAAATTGCCCTGCTGCTTATAGTAATCAAACCATGGAAACAGAACCTCTATTTTCGATAGGAATAATGTTTTCACAGGAGGACCTTTACCAAATTAAAGCAGACGTTAAATATAAATGATATGTTGACAGTGAAAAATATTTCAAGTAGCACATATAGCCTTTGCGATCGGTTATCTCTTAAATTTAAAATTAAATTGTTTGAACAACTGTGCACACGAAGAGGCGAGTTTCGTAAGACTCAATTTTTTACGTGGTCATATTTAAAACCGTTGCCTGTTTATCTTGATGGCTTTTTTCCGGAATGTTTGTTTTTCATTGACGCGCGATGCGTTCTAAGAGGTTTACGTTCTCATTTTGTAACGGAGTCATTTGTTTGTTTATACTGCTCTGAAAGGCCCTCTATCCCACGGCAGACCATCTACGCTTCGCTTGTATAAGGTAGTTCAATGCCTTGTTTGCTTAGTAGGCAAACGGTTACGGGATTCTGAGGAAATTCGAAGCGCGCGCATCGAGTGACACAAAGAGTAAAAAAAAAGAAATTGCTCTCGAAACAGAGCGGTCCATCAGGAAGTGGTTGGGTTGCTTTTTCTCTTGGTAATTGACTTTCCAGTGCCTTTTACGTGGAGACAGTTATACTTCCCTCTGCCCTGATAGTGATATAAATAGATGGCTGAACTTGGCAGTGAGCTAAGAAAAGAGTTCTTGTATGCGCCTTGACGAGCTGAAAAGGCATGCGACTTGGATGCCCACGAGAAAAGTTCCGAGCGGTGATTTCAAAGATTTCGTTACGTGAAACGTGACTTTTTTTCCAACTATTTCCAATAAGTACCAGGCTGGTACTCATTGCAAATAGTTGGAAACCAGCGCATAGTAATTGTAGCAATATTTTTTTCAATTTTAAAAGTGACGATCTAATAAAAAAATGCTCATTGTTCAGCGTTTGTTTCTTGAAATTAGCTTAACATAATTCATCTGATAGGCATTCGACCGCTGAATTTGGAATATTGTCTCATCAGCACACCCACTTAGATTCATGACTCAGTTGCTATATTTATTTCATTTGAAGTATTTTTAAACCCCTCCCAGACATTACTTGTACAAGGGAGAGAGCTAAGTTAACGTATTTTAGCGATGAAATAAAATATTGATGGTGATTCTCATTCAATTAGTGCTCTTAGCAGTCTACATCAGTTGAATTTGTGAAGGTTTAAAAATTATTTGTGTGGTTTTGTGGCTTCTATTAATTTTAATACGAGGATAATTGTTAGAACGATGAGCAGTTGGTTGAAAACTTACTTAAATACGGAGTTTCTTCCTGTGGATATCCAATTATGTAAGTACAGTGCTATTCAAGTGTTCAATTCAATTTGTTAAATCACAAAGTGTTTTCTGCCATTTCCAGTGCAATTTTATTATAAATTCAATGCAAAAGGTATTGCCTTGCTAGTATATATCTGGGAAGCGTTATTTTTTTTAGCAGAAAATGAGTTCGGTTTAATGCACAACACCGGCTTTGGAATAATGGGGGTCCATCAGAGGAGAGGTTGTGTGGGTTTGAGAGTTTATAAATCCTTTATCCATTTACGACTTCCATCGTTTCCGTCTTTATCGAGCCCTATCCCATTGGCTTCATTCCGAAAAACGCAAAAAGTCTAGAATGAAGAACTAGAGGAGAAGGATGGAGAGGTGCCGAGCAAGTAAAAGAATAAAAAGTCCCGTTTGGCAGTTTTTGGTCTCATGTCCCTTAAAACCGGTTCAAAATTCAGCGCGGCGTTTCCTTGTTTTATTTAATATCGGGCGCTGTCGAGGTGCTGCTCTCGGGAGGCGGCAAGAGGTTTTGCGCGGGCGGGGAAGAGGAAGGATGAAGACAAGAGGGCGTGGTGGGAAGAGGAGAGGAAGGCAGGGCAGTCCAGGGAGGGAAGGAAGGTGCAGGGGGCGAGCACCAAAAGGTTAGGAAGAGAGGACGAAGCGAAAACCAAGTCGATCGGGTCACCAAGAACTCGCACGCAGAAAGCACACTCCCGAGTTACATATACATATCCATCACGCCATGCCCTTTTGGAGTAGGCACACTTGAATATAAGTTCAACTCTCGGAGATGGACTCGTAAAACTGACTTCGTATTAACAATTTCCTCTCTGCATACCTATTTTGCTTCACTTACACTCATGCATTGCTTCATGCACACCCTCATGTTCTTAAAACTTCTAATATTCCCCCTCTTATAGAGTATCTTCCATCACTTTTTTAGAAAATATGTATTTGGCTCAACTTCTGCGAATGGACGATGTATTTTTGAAGAAACTTCCGCGTTGTTTTCGCACTCGACGAAGTAAAAGGGCTGTTAGTGCTTCCCCACGTTAGTTGCCCTTGGAGGACGACATTTTGGTGGCCATTCCAGGTAATGCCTTCAAACCGAAGAAATCGTTTGGTGTCCTCTGGAACGGGTACGAAACTGTCATCGTCCACGGACAACTTACGCAGGGAAGCAACGGAATCCTCACGACATCAAGAAACCGCACGCACAGCTGAAATATTGACATACACTTAAAATGCATTTTCCAACACAAGCGTTATCAGAGAACAGATTAGGAAGATATATTTGCTCGTGGCATCTCAGCTATGGCAGGAAAAACAGATTCTTGAAAAAGCATTTATTCGCCCCAGCTTCTGTGAACTGAAACTGTTTCCGTTACAACGATGGCACATTTAAAAATATTAATATTACTTATCCCACTGTGAAATTCCCATGAAATGAAACAAAAAATAAAACAGAACACTTCAGCCCAGCCAAAGCATTAATGCGCACGTTGCAATATGTTTTCCAACAACGGCGAAGGCAGGAAACTAATTAGGGAGGGGAGTATTTCCTTAAAGAAATATTTTCCTAACCACCAGCGTGCTGACACTATTTGTAGGAACGAAGGTCATTAATAAATCGATTATCATTTAGTCTTTGGAGTAGCTAAATCACAAAAAGGAAAAGAAAACTACACCATTAGAACTACTTCGGTCCAACTGAAACCTTAGAACACATATTCTAATAAAGTTTTCCAACACTGGCGCAACGAAGGCACATGACTCGATCATCTTCGGCATAATTTATATTGCTAAAAATGAGACAAGTTTAAGCCGATTCCAGGTTTTTCGGAGCTTCGAAGTGTTATTCAGCCTCCTCGCTCAAGAATCGTCAGGCAGTCGTTACATATAAAGGACACTTTCAGCTAGTTTTTTTTCGAATAGCATACAAGGAAATGCATAAAGGTGGCTGTAAATATAGCATTATATATCCCAAAAAGCAAGAAAAATAAGGATACCTCCAAGTCTAAGTTCATATCGAAGATTAAATGATGAAGTATTCCGGAACTTAGACCTAACATACGTACAGCGAAAATAGTCAACTGAGCCACGTCCTGTTGTCAACCCGAGAGGACTTTTGCGTCCGTGACCTTGACTGGGCCGGGTCCCACTGGAAGAGGTAACAGGGGCGTGGTCATCAGCTCCAACTCCCACTTTTGACCTCCCCGAGGGACACAGGTTGCTGAGTCCCAAACGACGAGGTCCTATCATTGTAGTTACTAGGGCGATAAATATCAGAGTAATGACTGAGCACTGTTTCATCACTACTTGAAAAAAAATTGATAGGTAACTTCTTACCAATGCCACTGGATATCACTTACGTCCGAGTATGAAGGATAATATGTACACGTAATATGTAAGCTTATGCATTATTTGAAACGGGTAGATACTATAATGACTTTAGATTTAATCCCATTTCGTAGAAATAGTTATAGAGGTCGGTATATACATGTGAATACATGATAAAATACATTATAATAAAATATATATAAGAAAGAATATAAGGATATCTTGATGATTCGTTTTCATGACCTCTTTTTTTACTATGTATTTTTTCTCCTTCTTTCAGGAGATATAGGTCAACGAAAAAGAAAAAAATACATAATATGAGAATATATTTAAGATATATAATAAGCATTATATAACATGAACTAAGGACTAGTAACATAATGGGAAAGCAGCCAAATTATTTATTTTTTAAAGCGATTTATTAGGTACCCAATATGGTAAGCTACTACTTTCAATAAACTCGGCTACCTGCAATCGACACAAATCCCAACTGTATAATATCCAGAAATACTATCGCATAGCAATTTGGAAGAAGGCATTGATAATGTTATCTCAAAAAATATTTCATTACTCCATTCACTTGAACAATATTTGACATTGTTTTATATTACTTTCGGGATCCATCGCGTCCAATTCGATGGATACCGTAAGCAATATAAAGCAGATTATTAAAAATCGTAGAAACCTGAAAATGAGATGACTCTCTTTTAAGAAATCAGGGGAAGTATTACTTAACACAACAATGATCCATTGGTGGAAAAGGCATTAAACAACGTCAAACTATAAAAAAACTCATATATCATTACTGATTAATTAACAGATAAATTTACAGAGCAAATTTTTCTCGTCGGTTCTATCTCAACTTATTATAAAAAAAAGTGAGAAGAAACATTAGCAAACATGATTTATAATTTCTGTATGAGGCTTTCGCAGCGCTGTTGTGCTGGTTTCTCCATGTTTTTCGGGCAAAGCTGCGTCGGGTCCGACGCAGCAGTTCCGACGCAGCTTTGCCCATGATTTATAATGCTTATGTAGCTAACACCTTTCCGCGAGGTGCTTCCATGGATTACCAAGTTCAAACAACCATTGGTGGCATTCTCAGGAGTAGGGACACGATGCCAATAACCCGGTAATTATAACCACTTGTCGATTAATTGCCTGGCACTTTAGTTGAAATATCTTATCCTCCTATCCAACCTACTCATCCCTCATTCAACAACCAGACCGCTGCCAATTATCATTGTACCCTCTCCTAATCAGATACGAAAATGTCTATCGGATGATAAAATATATCAGATAATTTACAGCAGGTACAATACTCAGGTCATGTGATTTCTGTATTCGCCTTCCATCTCAGTCTACGTCTTCCGAGTGGGTACGTACGAAAGGGAAGAAGACACTGGATCGCAAAACGTGGGAAGGGACGGAGGAAGGTTAACCCTTCATTCAATATTCAAAACGCGGATCGTTCTCCCTCCTGCCTCCTCTTCCCATCCTCACCACTTAGGTCAGTTACCCCGGCCGAAAAAACCGGAAAAAAATAATATAAAGGCAAATGTCAAACTCGACCCGCCCACTCCAGATTCCCTTAAATCTCCCCGCAACCAGAACACGTTAACTTTTTTTGCATTACGCCCATCTTCCTTTTTCTTCCCCTTTTCCTCCAGAGCCAAGGCGACAAAAAAAGAAAAAGACAAACGGAGCTGGTCCCAAGATCAAGGTCGTTATGAAAAAGTATCGACGAGTTCCCCAGCGCGGCGCGGCTGCAGTTGGCGCCGCGAAAGACATTTAACCGGCCATAAATAGAACTGGAAACGAATAATTGATATATTTGCGAGAATGGAGACTTCAACGGGAGAGTTCATCCTCTGGCCGAGGTCAACGAAGCGTCGTCGTCGGGACCGTCTCAGAAGAAGAGGGAATAATATATCCCTTCCCTTCGCATTCGGAACACCTAAAGATTTCATTTCGTACAATTGTTCGTGATCGAAGAAGATGAAGAAAAATTGTGCGAAACCTTAATGACATATTCCATGGAAAATAAACGAAAAAACCTTCAATGACATATTCCATGGAAAATAAACGAAAAAACCTTCAATGACATACCTATTCCATGGAATCTACAGCACAAACAAGTAAAACAAAACAGAGAATATAGACTGCAGAAATGACTGTACTGAGAAAAACAGTGGATAACACAAGATTAGATAGGATTTCTAACGAAAATATCAGAGGCCTATGTAAGATACCTCCAAAAACAGAATGGACACGCAAAAGGAAATAAGAATGGAATGAACATATATCAAGAAAGGACCACATAAGAATCGTCAAGATAGCATGGGACCAAATACCATTAGGAAAGAGGGGTATAGGTCGACCACGCAAGAGATGGTCCGACAACCTCAATTAATAAAGGCATAATCATAAAGAACAGGCAAAAATGCCTTCTACGAAGAAGAAGACTTTTCGTGAGATACTACCATTTATTGTTGTCGTAACTATGTTTCTTCTAAAGAGAACAAGTCCTATTGAGTTAGCAAGCTCCTCATATACATCTGCATACTACCCAGCGAGCCACCGCAGAAGCTTGTGGCAGGGGGTGTCAGGACAGCAGCCATTAAAGGGGAGGGAAGAGGGAAAAGAGGGGGGGAGAGGATAGAGGTTAATTGTGTGTTAACGATGATTCGTAAAGAGAGTAACACGCTGTTTTTGTTATAATCACTAATAGTGCATGGAAACAACAAATTTTTGTACCTGTCAGTTCGGCAGTGTATCCTTCTTATTTTGTCCCTCCTTTAAGGTTTAGCTGACAGAAAAAATTACAAAAATATCGTGATTTTCGCAATATTTCGTAAACTTAAAGTACGATGTGCGAACGGAAGATGATAACTAATTTTAATTTTTTGCATGCCGTTTTTCTTGTTTTTACAATGGGCAACTTTTCTGCACTAAAGCGTTCCGAAAAAAGAATATATTTTTTTCGACCCACCCTACTACACATACGCCTCTCAAAAGCCTCCAATCTAAATGCATCCACTGTCCGCAATGACCAAGACAGCAAAACATGCTACGACACGCTTCATATCAATGTTTTAACTAATCAGGGATCTGATTACCGGTAGTAATGATCCGACACCTCCAAAAATCGAACCCGGGCCGGGCGCATAAGAATTCGGTAATCTATTCACCGCAAAAATTCGACCCCCTATAACACAGGCCCGGTTTTATAACGCCTGGTTAACTTTAACAGTTAGTTAATGTGGCCTTTACGTTGATGTAATGAAAACTACGAGTTTGCGTAATCAAGATTACATCATACTGAGGGTTAATCAACGTAAACGCTATAGATTGGAGAGCGCATCTATATCGTTTATTGTGTAGAGAATATGTTCATTCAAAGATGACAAAACCGGGCCTTTCTCTCTTAACTTTCTAACGGGGAGGTCGTTCACAGCGGCGCATCTAGCATAATTTTAAGCGAAGGAAAGCCTCCTCCTCATTCATGATCATGCTTCATGCCCCGGATACCGAGACATCCATATGTGCAAACGGTGCACTAAATATTACACCCTTTCTGCAAGTGTCGCACCAACTTCGGCCCAACACACAAGCCCACTGCAACGTTACCTCTCCGCCAAATGAATCACCGGGGAAAATTGTATTCTCCTACGCCTTTTAAATCATCCGATCGTATTACCATATTTACGAGTGTATGGCGCGCACGTCTTTTCAGCATGCAAAGCAACATGAAACAATCAGGTGCGCGTCATACAGGAGAATATATGTGAAAGACCGTGCCTGAACGGCCAGATACCCGGCTTCATGCACAATACTGTATTATTATTAGGGTAATCTACCGGTCCAAGTAGGTTTAAATGGAAGTGAGTAATAACCATCTAGATTTTTACAGACGCGGGTCCCAATCTCCTTACACAATTTCGTTCTTCACCTCAGAATGCGTCCTACCTCTCTTCATTCATACCCATACCCTGGCGAAAATATTGTAGATGGAAGCGGATACGAACCGTCGACGAAGCGGAGATTTATGCGTACACGAAGCGAATCGGAATGTGAACGAACCGTAAATAAACCGTCTCCGAAGCGAAATGAAACGTAAAATGAGACAAGGGAGCGTACAAAAGAAGCGTTCACGATCCAGAATCCTAGCGTATGGAAGCGTTCCTGAGCCGGAAACCTAGCGGACGAAAACGTTCACGAGCCGGAATCCTAGCGTATGGAAGCGTTCCCTAGAAGGGAACCTAGCGGACGAAAACGTTCACGAGGCGGAATCCTAGCGTATGGAAGCGTTCCAGAGCCGGAAACCTAGCGAACGAAACCTTTCCCCTTCCTAACCCTACCCTAAACCCTTTTATAAAACCTTTTCTCTTCCTACCCCTTCCCCGCTTACCCAACATCCTACCAATCCTCCTCTCTATCGCGGGCTCCAGCATCCCTTCGCCTTTCCTACCACCTACTCTGCCTCTTCCGAATCGCATCTACAAGTTTCCTCTCCTCTCCCCTAATAACCTTCCCTTGGACTACAACCTTGACGCAGTGGAGGGGCTTGTGTGTTCCAATGACCCCTAGACCTGAACTGGCGGGAGCAATAATAAATACTCCTCATAGAACCACCCATGCCAGATACGTCAAAGGGCAGGAGCCAGTTGAAAGGTAGTTCACGTGATGGTCTCACATTAAAAATATGGTTAGGAAAGGCAAAGGGAATCACCTCTCCTCCTACCCCAACTATCTATTTCCCAGAAAAACCAATCAATCAACAGAAAACCAATCACAATAATGATTAATGCATACAATATACTCAATAATTTTATGAAAGAAACAGACTTTCCCCGCCTAAGTTACTGACATTGAGGTATTTTCCTTACTTTTATACTACCTATAATTTTTATATCTAATCTAATACCTAGTCTCTGCACATGGGAAAAATATTTTGCCTATCTTCTTCCTAATAATTACAGTGCAAGTCTTACATGAGGGCTCGCAGTACACATGCAAATATGTACAGTAATTTTAATTTAGCAACTATTTGTTCAACCAACAGTTTCACAGTAGTATTAATGTAAATAACAGTAATACGACACTGTTAACAAATGGATAATAATACATTAAATATCAGGAATAAAACTAGTTCTTTAACTCATAGGTTGCCGGGCACTGCCAAAATGGAGAGAACCAGACTGATATGGACGGTTGCTGCCCTGTTTGTGATATCTTTGCAACTGGGTAAGTATATAGCACTTATTTTCATAAATAATAAATTTAGAATAAACCAAATGTAATTCCATCAATGCTTATATATTAGAACCTATTTCATGTTGTTAATGAATCAAATCAAATTATATAATGGTATTCAAAAAAATGTTTGGCAAGTAATTCAAATGTGAATCCTTGGACCCTTAAGGTACTACATGTACTAATGAAAATACATCATATGGAGAGAGCAAATAAAAGGTTAAATGGGATGTCACAAATCTCCAATTTCAACTCATAATTTGTGAAAACTTCTGCCAGGCAACCCAGGAATGAAGCAAGCTCTGTCAGAATGATTCACATTTCTTTGAAATCTTTCCCAATAATAATTCAGGGATTTTGACAACCCTGTCGCAAATGGATCAGCTAATTAACGTTAAGTAATGATCACAATAGCAGGAAATACATTTTAACACCAATCAACCATCAACCACATAATTCTCACAAAAAACTTAAATCTGCAAACAGTTTTTTTGATCAGCTGACGTAAAATGATGTCTAGACCAATGCCTTTCATGAGCAAAGGCCAGTGAGAATTGAAGTCTACTGGCTATTCAGTGAAGTCAGTCAAGCCACTGACATTTGGAGCTGAATCTAATCTGGCTGATATGAATTGA
The DNA here is from genome assembly GCA_963573305.1 of Pyrrhosoma nymphula. Lineage (NCBI taxonomy): Eukaryota > Metazoa > Arthropoda > Insecta > Odonata > Coenagrionidae > Pyrrhosoma > Pyrrhosoma nymphula. The sequence goes on along the minus strand of OY754335.1, from coordinate 129,278,059 downwards.
TGTCAAAATTCAACAAGCAGATGCCAGTACAACTAAATGTTTTTTGTGAATATGATTCCGACAAAATTTGCAAACCGAAAAGCTCTGTAAAGCCAAATGGAGAATACATTATCAATAAATCCCCTGTAGTAGTAAGAACAAGTGAACAAGAACACGTCTTTTGGAATGAATGCCTACTTTATAAATAATGTGATTAATGGCCGAGTGTAACTAAAATATGCCCTCTGTATGATGCACATGGTCGTATACAATTTCAATCAGGAAGACTTGGAAATGAAAGCAAAAAATATAATTCAGAATTCCTACACTGGTTTCAAATCCTTTCTCATAATTTATGTAAAACAGTGGGAAGTGTCGATATTTCTATTTTTTGTCTTTTTTCAGGTGAAGCAGTAGTAGATAGCAGAACAAATGATGATAGATCTGCTCGTATTGTGTGCTACTTCAGCAACTGGGCCATATACCGACCTGGAATTGGAAAATATGGCATAGACGACATGCCTTCTGAGATGTGTACTCATGTCATCTACTCTTTCATCGGAGTCTCCAATGTCACCTGGGAAATCCTCATTCTGGACCCAGAGGTATGCACGTTGAATCTCACAAATATATTTAAAATGTGATATAAAATACAAAGGAAAACCACAAGCTATCTAAAAAACATTGCTACCAAAAACAGAGTGTGTATCACAGCTGATGGAGCTGCTTAAGATTTGGAAGGCTATATGCTAGGCTAAGATTACTTGAAAATTCCAGATTATTCAAGTTTCAGAGTGACATAGGGTGCTTTTTTTTAACCCCACAATACATCTTTAGATCAGACAGAAGAAACAAAATAAAAGAAGAACCTATGCTGACAAACAGATAGATAAAAAAGTTTCTTCTTCTCACTCATGGTTAGTGACTACTAAAAAGATAGTGTGAGACACTCAAACACTCCATCAACATGCATTTCATTTCTTGTACTTTCCCTCATCCAACTCCTATTACTTATATTCCACCCTATTTATGGATAATGTTCTAATACCCTCTGCCACACACCCCTGCAGTAGCTGTCGGGGTAATGCAAAGCTGAATGTCAGAAGCATAAGTTGCCGGAAGGATATAAGATATGGATAACAACAGGTCTTCCTAGCTCAAGATTTTAACCAACAACATCAAGACATCTTCAACCACTTCTTGCTTATGCTCACATCATCCATTTGAAGACATGTCAAATAGCGGTGAATTTTGTTTTTGAAAGATGTTTTACCTTCTATGTAGTAGCATGATGAATGAAGAAACATTTTCTGTAATGCTACACTTCTCACAATAATGTCTGCTACGTTTCTCCTGATATTGTTCAATGTTCTTCAATAATTTCCACAAAATGCCTGATATGATAAATGAAGAGAGGATTTGTTAGCCTTGGTGTTATGAGTATTTTACTCCAGCTAGTGGTAATGTGTGGCATGAGCGGCCCAAGAAATGGAATGCGTCAGATAAATTTGAATATTACTTTGAAAAAATTGCTAGATTGATTTTTTCTTGAAACAAACATGTTAATCAAAGCAATCACAACAAAAAATTGATTTTCAGATTTTAAGGAAAATGAAAACCTTCGATGAGAACCATTCAAATTAACATTGAAGAAACCCAAAAGAAGATTTAATTTGAACAATTCACAAGAGAAAGTTCCCAAATGACTACACAGTCTGTGAAACCATTTGGCTCAATGTTCTTGGTACTTCCTCTCAGGTTGAGAGAAAAAGTTTGTTGCACCAGCATTTCCGGATGAAAATCCACTAAAATGAAAAGCTGAGTCTCTAAAAACTAACATTATGACTGACTTTAAGTCATGGGCTCATACATTATCCCGGAATGATATAAATATGTGTGACAGCATACGCCATTCTAAATGTAATTGCAACTAATCTAACACCTATTTCCTGCTTTTCTAATAAGAGTTTTATCGGGGCTTATAGTTTTTCATTTTAGAAACCGGAGCTTCGAAGCACCAGCCTGGGGGTATCAAATAACCCCAGTTTTATTGAACAAAATGAGCTTCACTCTGGTATTGCTAGAAGTATCGAAGGAGTGCTCTGGACTGCTCTGGCTAAAATTTTGCCCCGATATTGCTTAGTCATACCATACCCTGATATTACTTAGTGACACAAAGTCAGCTTCTTTTAACTTTTTTGTTAATTAACTTACAGAGTAGTATTCAATGGATGTGAACTCATGCATAAAGAAATCAAGTTGAAGAGGGACGCTACAAGAATGTGTACATGCCTTTGACAAGCTAACATTTAGCCTATCCCAACAATATTTTTATATACATTGTTTTCATTTAATTTTTTATGATGTCAACACATTTTCTCAAAAAAACTGTTCACAGCATAATAATCCAACTTTATAACAAGTCTCGAGAAGAAATAACTAAAAATAATTCAATGATAAATAAAATTTTAAGAATTAAAAAGAATATTTGATAGCATTCCTATAATATTTTACAGATTGATGTTGAACAAGGAGGCTTTCAGAACTTTACCAACCTCAGGAAGAAATATCCAGGTCTCAAGACTGAAGTTGCCGTCGGAGGTTGGGGAGAGGGAGGCAGGAAGTACTCAGCCATGGTGTCGCAGAAGGCAAAAAGGGATTCCTTCATTCGCAGTGTAGTCGGTGAGTGGAAGCAATTTCATGCAGATAGAAATGACGTTGAAGAGGGACGCTAGAAGATGGCACATGGCTTAGACAAACTAACATTTATCCCCTACCATGCATAATTTTTATTTGCATTACTTTCATTTTATTCCCAATATAAATTCTCTCCAATAAACTGTTGACATTATAAAATATCTAATTTTATAAAAATTCTTCAGAAGAGAACACTAAAAATATTCAATGGTAAAATCAAATTGGAATTACTGCCAATATTGCATAACCTTAAGGATACTAACTTAATGTAGCAGACACTTCAATTTACCTAATTAGCATTTTTCTCCAATTATGAGATCACCGAGTCTTATTTACGTCTGACTAAAAAGAGTAATTATCAACGTACAAGTGACATTGCAACATCTTCTTTTCAGAATTCATGCACAAATATGAATTTGATGGATTTGACCTTGACTGGGAGTATCCAGGAGCAACAGACAGAGGCGGAAAGCTATCAGACAAGAACAATTTCTTCTACTTTGTTGAAGAACTTAGAACAGCTTTCCTTGCAGCTGGTAAAGGATGGGAGATTACAATGGCTGTACCTCTAGCTAAGTTCCGCTTACAGGAGGGATATCATGTTCCTGATCTATGCGAGTAAGTTTCAATATTTACTCACAGCTTTCGTTTCCAGATCTCTTGCCAAAGACGGAGCAACATTTCACCATAGACAACAAGGTTTAAAAATATAACATTTTTTCATTCCCAGAAATGAATTGCCAACTATGTAATAGGGGCCTATCTAGAAGAAAACTTCTACTAAATGGAAACAGTATAAAGAAAACTATTCCTTCCAACTAGACACTAGCAATAATCCAATATCTATAAACATATGCATTTTAATTAATTTCAGACTTCATTGACACCAATTAATGAAATAATTGCCAGCATGACAAAATTGTTTCTTTCAGACTTGTTGATGCAATTCATGTGATGTCTTATGATCTGCGAGGAAACTGGGCAGGCTTTGCTGATGTCCACAGTCCACTTTATAAGAGACCACATGACCAATGGGCATATCAGAAACTCAATGTGGTGAGTATTAACTGCCAACTTATTGAGTATGTACATATTAACTGAGCAATTTCTATGCTGGATAGAGAGAATTAAAATTAATAAGAGCAGTCACAATACAAGCTACGATACAGCGTGGATACCTTCAATGGCACAAGCTGTAGGTAGTCACAAATTCTCTGAGATCAGTCATTTCTGTCAGAGGAATTTTCTGATTTCTAATTCATACAGCAAAACAGGTTTTTTCTGAACAGAAAGGTATTTTTGTAAAAAAAGATCCAGTCAAGGTTTATGCTAGCACTAGATGCATTATTTCAGTTCTTGTTTGGGGAAGGGTAAGATTTTACTAAAGTTTCATACATGTTTTACATGGCTCATGAAACCCATTCAGATCTTTTGTGTTAATAATTTAGAATAAAGAAAAATGGAACTACTCAATGTCATAAATATAGAACATACTCACATTTTAAAGATCACTCATTGCTTAATTTTACAGTGCAGTCTCAAATAGGTATCAGAAACAGAAATGTGGGTACTTATGTTGTGTCTGTACCAAGTAAGTTCAGCTCATGCAAATGAACACAAGAATTTGGCAATAAGTTTAATCTCTATATTTAGAGAGGAATTTACAGAAATATTTTATTTCAAACAAGTCACAAAATGAGGTATAGGAAAGCGTAGAAATATATTATTTTTGTCATAATTTATTTTCGTGCATAAGCCTTCCATATTATCTGAGTTATTGATTACCTAAGGTGGCCTCATTACACATTACCTTCACTAATAATATGATCAAGACTTCACTGTACATGAAAACCTTATCAACCATCCCACTCTTCCAAACCAAGTGATGCCTCTCATCACTGTTTTTTCCAAGAAAAACACCAACTACATACATCCTTCAACTCAAATATCACATTGATTGGCATGGATTGAGTTGACTGGCCTATTATCAAGCCAAGCTAGCATTTACCTATTGCATTCGAAACGCAATCTTAATGCATTATTTTTTTCTCTTTTATTCCCAAATGTATAGCTAATATTTTCAAAAATCAACCCTGTAGAATAATTAAATCCCTTTCTTGATTTTAAATTCTAAAAACTAAAATAGGTATAAAAAATCAAAAATATGGCCTCGCCAGTCTCAACACAATATATCTGAACTCTACTGACAGTAAAAGGGTTCATATGTGAGCCTTAAAGGGATTAAATCCATGTAATAAGATGACTTCTTTGTAAATGGACTGTTTAAGCTGAGAACTGAATTGCAATGCATTCAAATCGAATATGCATGTGCATGTGGAAATGATTTTAAGATAAGTAAGTAGGCAATATCAGAGATAAAACTTAATCCTCCATTCGCATTCCAGAATGATGGTTTGGAGCTCTGGGTCCAAATGGGTTGCCCTCCTGACCGCCTTGTCGTTGGAGTTCCATTCTATGGTCGCTCGTTCACCCTTTCAACAAGTAACAATGACTACAGCCTTGGGACATACATCAACAAGGAAGCAGGTGGTGGAGCTAAAGGACCATACACAGCAGCCAAGGGATTTCTTGCATACTATGAGGTAACTTTTACATGATCTGTACAATTAAATTTATATATATAAACAAGAATGCTTGTCTGTTTGTTGTTTTTCTGTTTGGTTTTTATACAAATCCACAGTTTACTCTGATCGTGCTGAAATTTTGCAAGCTAAGAGTTCAAGACATGAGGAAAATTATAAGCTACATATTTTTAAAAGATCTCAGGGCCCCAAAAGGTCCCAAAAAGGGGCCCTTTGATGGTCTAAGCTGCGTGTTGAATTTTGTGCAGTGGTTTCATTTTTTGCTTTTTTAAATTACTCCCGCTCAAGATAGAGGGTTGGGATTTTTTTAATCTAATGGCTGAAAGACTGAAGTTTATATTTAATTCTTTCAATCAATTATTTTTCCAATCTGTATTTGTCTAACAATTGCATTTTTAGCTGCAACAACGCACTTTTTTCCCTGAAATCAACAATAGCATACTTCCTTGGCAACCAGATTTTGGTCTTTAACGAATTTAAATTTCATTTTGCTTAGTTAAGCTGATTAGGAATGCTAAGAATTGGGTTTTTTTTTAAGTGGTTTAGTTTTTTGCTTTTTAAAACTACTTTCACTCAAGATAGAGAGTTAAAATTTATTTTATCAGATACCGAATGATGTTTCTCATGTTTTGAATCTATTCTACTCTTGTATGAGTTGTGAATAAAGTGTGATCCCGAGCAACGCCGGCTAATTCAGCTAGTAATAAAATATTTCAGTGAAATGGAATTTTCAATAAAATAAATGATGCTTTCAAAAGATATTGCTGTGTTGAGAATAATCAATTCTCTGTAAATTTAAAACTCATTAACACTCAGTTTTCTATACTTCAACAACATAGATTTGTGAAAGCGTGGATAAAAAGGACAGCAACTGGACTAAGAAGTGGGACGACGTGGGCTTTTGTCCATATGCCTATTCTGGTGAGTGCTAACATAAACGGCAAAACACAGCTGAAATTTATTACATGTGTACACGCATTCACCTTTCAATAAAACCATTATACCCATCGCTCAGTTAGCTCGTTGTGATATTTCATGAAGCAGAGAAACCATATATTTAGGTTATTCAGAGGATCAAGAATAAATTTTTTTTTAACTGAAGCTGATTAAAAATCTAAGTTTAGAATCTTTTTCTAAATTTGCATCTGATTTATAAATAAATTGCCCTAGGGTTTCAATCCAAGTAAGGATTTTCGCTTCTGCTGAGCATTGCAAAATTGCTCGGAAGACACTAAGTAACAATTATACATTAAATTCGCGGAGAAAGAACAAAATCTTATATATACCTGATTATTTTTTAAAATTTTAATTAAATTGAATTACATAGACCTGAATTTCATAAAGATCAAAGAGTGACAGATGCACTGATGAATGTCTAGTAGGGAAGCCTACTCTACCAAGGAGCTGTATTTTTTAATTGCTATTATTTTTGCACAGGCACTCAATGGGTTGGTTATGAAGACAAGAAGAGTTTGCAGATAAAGATGGATTGGATTAAACAAAAGGGATATGCTGGAGCAATGACATGGGCCATCGACATGGATGACTTCCACGGTATCTGCGGAGAGGTGAACCCTCTCATCAAAGTCCTCCACCAAAACATGAAAGATTACAAAGTCCCCATCCCAACAGTCACAACCACACCAAGGGTAAGTGTGCATATCATGGAACCATTGTATCAACCAAACAATCTCACTGGAATTTTCAAGTAAAGTAATTTTGTTTAACCCTTTCATTGCGGTCAACCTGCAGAGGCTTCTCAGCCCCTGTGCAGTGAAAAAGTGAACAGTGGGTAAGAATGACCTTGCCAACGGAACATAGGAACTACGTTCACAGTAGTCCACCCGGGGAATGTAGCTCTTACGTTCACAGCAGCGAAAGGGCTAATGTGCTTTGATGGCTAAGGTCATTTCACACTTACTCTCTGCCACGTGCAGACAGGGGCAACAGCACTGGGACAAATCGGAGAATCACCCCTCCAAACTCAGGCGAGCCCAATGATGATTAACTTCAGAGACTGATCGGGAACCAGTGTTCCCATCATAGCAGGCCGTTGCCTGGAATTTTCAAAGTACATACATATGCTTGTTCCACTGTTTTTTTTCCTCAGCATACATTTTTAATGTTCAACTGATTCTTGAGCAAGTCATTTTTCACTAAGCCTCCCAAAGCTTCTATCCCAACTCCAATTGAAGATATTTTGCAGTAGTAAAGACTTTTTACCCTTAAAAAATTATTTTTATCCATTTAAGTAAAATGAAGACCCTGACTTTCGTTCTGACGTTCATTTGTGTACATATTTAATTTTCCCAGACTTTTTCTTAATGCACCCATGCATTTCTGCACAATTGCATTCAACCATTGGGATATGAGGATCCATGAAATACAGATACTAACAATACTTAATTTAAGAGCGATATCTTAAAGTTTTTGCCTGTTCAGCTGCCATCATCATTCATGTTATCAATTATTGGTAGACTCCGTAGACAGTGTCTAAGTCAACAATCTAATTTTGGAGTTTTCTTTCAACTTCCATACAGATAACTTTCTATTTTGCAATATATTTCTTCTTTAAATTGTTAGTATTGGATATCCTGGTCCTGTCATTTATAATTTTTCTTCAAATCAAGGAAAAATTTGGTCTGCATGAAATTTTCTTATCTGCTTAGCCAGCTTACCCTCCCTAATATTCTTTGTACTTGAATCTCAAAAGCCTCCAGTATATGCACATCCTCTTTGCCAAATGAAGTCAGATTAATTAATGAGGTTTATTTCACTGATGAATATAGCCCGAGTGGGATCGACCTCCAAGCACTACTCCAAGTGGCCCAACACCACCGCCCAAGCCAACAAGGCCACCTCCACCAACCACTCAGATGCCAACAACCACCACTTCCGCACCGACAACCGTCAAGATAACAACTACCACCATGTCAGCAGAAAAGCCTGAGCCAGCAGCTCCTGAAAAGCCAGATATTCCACAAAAACCAGAAGTTCCACAAAAACCAGATGTACCCGAGTCCAAACCACCAACAGGTGAAGAACCTAACTGCACTGGCACAAAGGAGTACTATCCACACCCTCAATGCAACAAGGTGAGGGTTTATATAATGCTGAGTCTGCATTTATGTATTTCTAAGACAGCCCTAAGTTTAACAAACAAGACGATCTGTGATGGCTGCAGATTATAGGATTTATGTAGCTACATAGTGTTCTGAAAGAGAATAGGGCCAGCTAATAAATGGGTGGGGAAAGAGATTATATTTTGAGATGTCAGGGAAAGTTCATCATTAACGTCCTTTAGAGTCAACCAATACCTATCTCCAGCTCGAAAAAAATAGATAAAGAAACAGTTCAAAAAGCTCCTAAAATAATTGATTTTAAACTTGTAGAATTAATGATACATAATTTTAAACAAACTAAAGTTTCCAAAGATATATCACATAACAACAACAAAAATAAGAAACTAGTATGAGTAATAGTATTTTTTAAATGTGAATTTTTCCCATTGCAACTAATTTTATCCACACATTTCAATTATGTTTTAGAGTTTTCAATTGTTATCTGCTATAAGCCAATGTCTATTTGTAAGTGGGAATTAAGAACTCAACTTGGAATTTATCCATTTATAAGTTTCACCATGTGATAAATTCATGGCTTCATTACTGCAGAAGCTACTATAACAAAAAAAATTACCAAGAAATAGTATACTGTGCTAATGTTTATGTTATACCAAAGATTATTTATTACCTACTCTTTTCACTTGCAGTTTTACCGATGTAACCATGATAAACCAGTCTTGTTCACCTGTGAAAATGGAACCATTTGGAATCCCACATCTAAGGGTTGCGACTGGCCAGGAAATGTACAGAGAGATGACTGCACAATGCCGTGAAACTTTATTAAAAATGATGTGATGTTTAACTGTAAATCTCAAAATTTGAGAGTATCAACTGTGCTTTGAAATTTGAAGCTTAATGTACAGAAATATGACTCAAGTGTTCCTGTTCAGCTAAGAAATAAATAATAAGGCAATCTTTGACCTATAATTTTCGTTTCTTTTGGATTAATTCTAATGCCATCAGAGTTAATATGCGCATTTAAATCTAACAACCCAAAGTGTTACCCTTAAGAATTAAGATTTAGGTGGAAAAGTCGTAAATGAGAGAGAATTTGTGCAGACACCTATGATCACTGAACGATGCATGGATATCAAATTAAGTAGATGGTTACAAAGATGAGTCCACCAGCATCATCATCAATTTCATTTCCACCAAAATAAAAAATGTTCGGATTTAAGTCTTTCCCGGCGAATGCTTAGGATGAATAGTTCTCGGGTTTCTAGACAGGTAATTGAACTCCTCAAGACATTGCTCGACCAGAAGACAGTGGAAATGTTTCAGCACATCTTGAAATCCACCTACTTTCTTTACAACAGCAAATATTTTGAGCAAAAGGAAGGAATTCCCATGGGGTCTCCACTATCGCCGGCCATAGCCAATCTTTTCATGGAAGACTTTGAAAAACGTGCCTTGGAAACAGCACCCCTCCATCCAAAGCACTTACTTAGATGTGTGGACGACACATTCATTGTGTGGCCTCATGGACGGGAATCGCTAACAGCATTCCAAGCTCACATGAATGGCATCTGTCCCAAGATCCAGTTCACCATCGAAATCGAGGAGAACAACCGCTTGCCCTTCCTGGACATCCTCATCGAAAGGAGGAACAACAGAAGCTTGGGCCACAGCATGTATAGGAAGCTGACGCACACAGACCTGTATCTGAAAGGGAAAAGTAACCACCATCCCACACAAAAAATAGGAGTGATGACTACGCTGTTCCACCGTGCGAAGGCAGTGTCGGATGAGGGGAACAAAAACTCTGAAATTGAGCACCTGAAGAAGACCTTTCGTACCAATGGATACACAGGGAGATCCAATTGGCCCTAAAAAGGACCATCACTCAGAAGACGAGAGTGACACAGACCAAACCAAGAAGCAGAGCCTGTCTCCCCTTCATCCCAAAAGTATCCAACCAGATCTCGAGGATACTAGCCAAGCACGAGATCGAGACGACCCACAGACCAACGGCAAAACTTAAAAACATCCTAAGAACTGCTAAAGACAACCTGCCGTTGAAGTCACCTGGAGTATAGAGCATCCCTTGTGAATGCGGAAAGGTGTACATCGGTGAGACTGGACGCACCGTAAAAACACGCCTGAAGGTTCACGAAAGGTGCATCAGCCTCTTCCATCTGGAAAAATCGGTGGTGGTGGAACACAGCCTGGAAAAAGGCCATAGGATTGACTTTGCCAACACCAAACTGCTTTGTAAAACAAAGGTCTATTGGGATCGCATTGTGAAAGAAGCTGTGGAGATTAGGCTGGAAAGTAAACACTTGAACTGAGACAAAGGTTTCCAACTCAGCAGTTCTTGGAAACCTAGTCTGAGAATGCTAAAAGAAAGATGGGAAAAAACTGACGAATCAGGGAAAGCCTAATCAAAATGTGACACTATAAATATATGACAATTCTGGCAAAAATCATTAACCCTGAAGACGATGGCAGACTACGCCATTGAAACGTTGGTGCAGTTTAACACCATTACCCGGCTGGAAACCCGAGAACTATTCTACCTAAAAATGTTTGATCGGCACAGCTGATTACTGCAGTGCCTTAACCACGGCTTAACCTACGTTCCAAGGATGGCATAATTCAAACTGGTAGGTTAAGCCATGGCTTAACCTACATGTTTGAATCCTGGCATCCTCGGGAATTTATATGGCTTCAATTTCTGCATCTATTTCGTCTATTGGCGGCCCCAAGGGGGGCCGCATCAGACTCGGCAATCCCCCCCCCCCAACCCCGGCATATTTCTTTGTCATAGACCATAAATTATAAGCCTAAATTATTTTGTTGCTTTCTTTGTTTTTGAAATTTTGGTTATTTTACTTTAAAATCCAGTTAAATTTTATGTAAACTAAAACTGTTTTTTAAAACCACAAGCTAAATGCGAATGTAAATAAAAGTAATTTTGGAATCAGTAAAAATTGGTGGCAGTCTAGAAGGGAAATATGCATTTAGTAAAAACTTGCTTTTCTTAAAAGGCAAACGTTTGCTTCTAAACCACTTATAACGTGCCATTTTGCACTTAGTTTGTTATGAATTTCCAGGACGGGACCTACGAACCCTACTTTTCCTGGGGGAGTATTCCATACCCAAAGAGCTGCTGGCGCCCCCCCCCCCTCTGAACCTCTGGTCTGGAGTCGCCCTTGATTTCATCGTCATCATTTAAATGCAACACCACACTGTGATCATTTCTTCCAAACATTTTTTAGTCTGCTACCATTTTCGTCTAATAATCACACTGACATACAAAAGCATGCCAATTACATTTGTTTTGATGAAGTACTTCCTCACAAGCTTGTGTTGCTAGCTGTTAGAAGACTCCTCTTCTGATTGAAAATACATATGTATTATTAGCGTGGCATACTACACACACAAACTCTTTCTTGCTTGTCCCATCACTGGTTATTTTATTTCCCAGATAGCCAAACTCTTCCTGTTGCTCCAGTTTTTGCTAGGTATCCAATCCTCATAGGTCTTCCCCATTTTTCCACGAACATTCATTTTGGTTTAATTGACATCTTTAACCTATTCAGCTACATAGTTTGCCCATGGATTCCCGTACTTTCATCACATCTTCTCTGCCAGAATTAAGAAATAACAAATGCACTTTTCCACAAAAATAAAATTTACTTCCGACCCAGGTTTCAATGTTGATAAATCATCTTCAGGTAGCAAGTGGTGCTAAGAGCTCTCAACATATATGTACATTATTGGGGAGAGGTAGGGGAAGGAAGCTCTCCCCAATCATATATATATATTGAGACCAGTTCCCCCACCTCTCCCTAATAATATACATTGAAACCCGGGTCAGAAGTAAATTTTATTTTTGTGAAAAATTGCACGTGTTATTTCTTCATTATGTACAAATTCTACTCAATTTCGTGAGAATCTTCGGTGTCTCCACTAGAATTGCTGTCAACACAAAAGTATAGCTTGATTCATATATAGCCAGAGTATAGAATAGCATGTAAAAGTATAGTGCGATAGTAGCAGGCAAAAGTATGTGTAGCATGAAAAAAGTATAGCATAAGGAAATTAAAACCTCTCTATCACTTCCACCCCTCATACATATATTTTGTTTACATTTGCACCCATATCACACATTAAAAGGGAAACCCAAGATTGGGGTAGCTATTAAAGGGAAAATTTCAAAATGCTTTGAGAAATCAAAAGTGAAGATGGTGCTCAAGAAAAATGACTTACAAAGTTTATGCTACAAATTAAAACAGCACGAAAATATGATATTCCACAAAAGAAAAATCATTCCCCTTGACAGGGATTCGAACACGGATCCCTCGATTTTTCACCGATTGCTTTTACCAGTTAAGCCACTGAGGCGTCCTTCTCTCCTGTGAATTATTTGGTGGCTTTATTGGAGCATGGTGGGTGACTCTGTAAAGGTTATTACCGTGACTAGTCCCGGTCTCCTAAAATTAGCACGAAAATAGACTTTTTTTATTTTTATCAAAATGGATCTTGTGTAAACATTGAGGGAAGCTTTTTTCACTACAATAAATTACTCATTACTTACCAATCCTAAAGCCTGGCTTTTTGGGTGATAAATAGCCGTGAATTTGGGTGATAAATGGCAGTGAAAAAAGTGCTTTTGGATGGTAAATAGCAGTGAGCATTGCCCTTCTAGAAAGGTTTAAGCTATGGATAGCGACAATGAAAACGTGGGAGATGGAACCGTGATCCCACACCAGGAAACCTATCTCCTGAGGCAATTTCTAATTTTTCCTTTGCTGGCTATCATGGAAGATAAAATATTTTGTATAAGCAGCAGTCAGAATAATTTTTCCCATAGCATCGCAAAATGCTCGATAAAGACTACTGTATAATATGGAGCCCCAGTGGGCAAAATCTAGTTGCACAAATTTTATAATCAGATGAATAAAGAATATCTAACATAATGCCTCCCATACTAGCAAGTTTACGAGAGTAAATTATATTCAAGCTTCACTCTAATGAGAAAGGATGATGCGTCAACTGAATAAAAGCATGTCACATGAGGAAAATTTTATTGAAAAGGTACTTTAGCAGTCATGAATGAAAATTGCTCACGATTTCATGCCATAATTTTAACTAAACAGAAGAAATTGAAGGTACACAATGCTATAGCATATTTAGAGAACCTCTCCTACTCACATCATACTCTCCTGCTCCAAAAACTCTCAAATATTCCTTCTCCTTCATATTAGAAATCACCAATGACCTTATGGGTCAATCTTTTCCAAAATTAAGTTTTTCTTCCTTTTGGTGATTTGAGCTTCACATGAATTGGGTTGGTGAAGAGACTTTCAGTGAAAGAGTACTAGCTTCTCTTCCAAATAATACCAATTGGGATATTGGCGAACTTGGGAGATTTTTCAGGGGATTAACAATCCCAATAAATCCCATGTGAAGATATGACTGCCAACCATCTTCATTTTACCAGAAATTTCTTTATTATGTTGAAGAAGTTCTTGGCTGTCCCAAAGGAAAATAATAAATACCCATAATTTTGGCCCTTCTCATTTGAAACATAATCCTTATCACTGGGTAAAGTGGAAAGCCTGGCTGACCATGGCGGATAAATGGTAGGTAAGATGTTCAAGGCCATGTTAGATAGACAGCAATGTGCCCCCTTAAAATCCAAAATGTTGTGTGTTTGAAAATTGTGGTAGCAAGGTAAATTCCTCGCTTGCAACTCCGAGGGTCCTGGGTTCGAGTCCCCCTGGGTGGATTTTTCTCCACCAAGGGCATGGGTGTTTGTCTTATGAGTAAATTGTAAGAGAGGCCTTCTGCTCAGCCTTTTTAAATTCTAATTTGAAGACCTACGCCTTCAATGACAAGATGGATGTGTCATCATTGCTTCTGTCAGAGGACAGATCTAAGTCCAGACTGGTCTTCCTTGTTTTCTGAAAATCTTCCTCTTGCTAGGTGAATTGATGTACACTTGGCCAACCCGAATCCCATCCCTACACTACATTGTAATTTTTTATGGTGTCCAGGGCAACATAAAGGTCTTTCGCATTTGAAGAGTTCAGCTTCAAGTCATTCATATAAAATAAATGGTTGAACTTGAGCTTTCTGTCACCTTGAACACCGCACACATATCCTCTACCTAGTCACAGCCTAAGGGACAGAGGCAGGAAGGAAATACAAAACAGTAAGGGGCTCAAGCTATCGTCTTGAAAAATGCCACGGTGGTATGTTACCAACTCCGTCGAAACTGACCACTTGCCTGAAGCCAGGACTAAGCTCATTTTTCAGAGATTTTTTCATTGGATGCAGGACACAACTTCTGGGTGGACTTTCATCGACTACAGAACAGCGATTAAAAGCTCATGCAAAGTGGTGTCAAAGGCCTTCTTGTAGTCCACCCAAGTCATTGATAGGTTTCACTTATACTGAAAGGCATCCTGGAATATGCACCAATCAATGAGCAGGTTGTCCTTGCATCCTGACATTCTCCGCTTTGAGCCCCTCTGTTTGCACACCTCCTCCTACACAGGTTGAACATGGTGGAGGATAAGGTCACTCAAGTTTGAGAAGAACTTCTTGTATACAGTGTTGAGGCAGGTTATTGGGTGGTAGCAGAGCAGCCTTCCTTCTTAGGCATGAGAACCGTGCATTCCTCAGTCAGCAAAGGTGCAATTGATTCTCTGCCTGACAGAAAGGGTGTGAAGATTCTGGCGAGATTTTGGTGGGTGGAAGTAAACTTATTCCACCAAAATGGCATCCATTCCTGGAGCCAAGAAGTTCTCCTTGTCAGAGGTCTTTTTCACGTCACTTTCTGTGACTGAAAGAGGACCATTCACATCTTGTAGCTGGCGGTCACAGAATTATTTAAAGAGAGCCAGAGTGTCTTTCTTGAATGGCTTTGGCATTATGTAGATATCCTTCCAGAAATGTTCAACCTCTTAGATGGGTGGTGGAGATTTGACGACAAGTAGAGGCGGTCGAAAGTGATGGGACAGGTGATGGAGAAAGGTAGAGTTCTCCCTCATGGCTCTCCTCCTTGAGGGGTTTTTTTGGGCCATGGTGAGTGCCCATACTCTACTGACTGTGTGTTGCTAAATAATAAGCAACACATTTTTATTCAGAGTGTGATGGTGAAATCAAAGGCTGCACAATGTGCAGTGCACATGCTGCGCCAAACTTTGGGTGAAAAAGTTCACCCAGCTGTGGTGTATGCATCACACACTGAATCCCTGATGTCTGCCATAACATCAGCGTGATCTTGGCCTCTTAAGTGTTCCAGCCTTTCCACTCATTTTTCCTCCTGAGAAGCGTTCATTTGGGAGTGAGCTATAATTTTGGCAGCTCAGACCATGCAATTAACAATCCAGAGATCGAATGTTTCCATCAGAACTTCATCGAACAGTCCATTCAACCGTGGCAAATGGTTACCCCAGAGAGATCTTGGTGTGGATTTTTCTCCGCCTAGTCTGTCCTACATCATAAGTAAGTGTGCTTAAGTAATAGGTTAGGGTTGGCCTGACCAGCTTCTTCCGTATTTGGCGGAGATACTGACATGGATGTGGTTCTCGGCTCAGCCAACTTCTCGGCTGTCTGTGTCGGGGAGGGTGGTTGGGCCGGTGGTGCATTCCTCTGATCTTGCAGATTGCAGTTTCCTTTTTTTCCAGGTGGTTGGCATAATTGTGCTGATTCTGCTGCGATTGGTGGTCCTGTTCTGGATGCATCTCACACCACAAAGAGTGCATCCTTGCCATACACCCCCAGTGATCGGGCTCGCTGGCAGCAAAAAGGTCCCCCATAGGGCTTCCGTCTACATGCTCCCTTCTGAGATAGTAAATTCCTATTGCCAAACCCATCCCCATTAGCACCCCTATCCGAGATGGGCCTGTTGTGGTTTTTTGGATTACCTCTTAGGAACCAGTATTACTACCTGTGAGGTGGTTAGCCGCACACACAGACCTCCACCATTAGCTGGTAAAAGCCATTATTGGGTACGCCCTGAAGAGGCTGGTGGTCCAGCTTTCATACCCTTATTAATATTGGCCTCAAGTGTAAATGTTGCTTTGTTTGGAGTTAAACCATTCGATAGATGGTGCGATACAACCATAGGAGTTGGAGTACCCAAAAAACCAAACTGCAACTACCTGGAAAGTCATACTAAAAAAGTGAAAAATCATAAAGAAGAATAGCCACGTATGGTTTAGCTATACATCGTTCTATGGAGAATTTCATTCCTCATTTTTTTACCCTAATGTCCACAGTTTCAGATAAATAGAGTTGGCAACCAAATGTGGTGAGCACATCAAGAACATAACTCATGTCTGTTGGATGAGATGAAAAATTGTAAACTCCTTTCAGCATATGTCCCAGAGAGGGCTGATTCTGGATTTATTTAGCATCTCTTATTCCCTAAATATATAATCCTATCTTTACTGACATATTGACCTCCGATGTCAGTCACCCTTCCAAATAGCATCACACCTACTACTTCACTAATGCTTTCTCCAAGCACAATTATGCACACAGAGTACACTCCTCAAAAATTGGGTAACTTACAGATTGTATAATCTATGTATTCTCCACCTCATTCACCACCTTTTGTCTCCCACCATTTAAATAATTAGCAAATATTTATCATTACCATCACATTCATCAGGGATGAATATTTATGCATTTTCCAGCATATCCAAGTTTCACTTCTAATGCATATTAAAGGGAGGACTGTACTTTTATTAAAAGGAGTTACATATTACTTCTTTAATCTACATACTACCCTGAGAGTCACCACAGAGGCATGTGGCAGGGGGTGTTAGGACACCAGCCACAGATACACAAATAGAGAAGGAAGAGGACAGAGGGGTATTGTATTTTAACGATGTGTCTAATGCTACCGTCACGCTGTTTTTGTTAGGATCACAATTGGTGTGTGGAAAGAATAAATTTTTGTATCTGTAGCCTTGGCAGTGTATCTATCATATTTTATCACTCCTATTGTTCTAGTGATATAATGCCGGGTCATGATAATTTTCTCTGTGTTGTACTGACACTTGTCTGAACTGAGTTTTTCCAGTAATCTAATTGTAAGCTTAGCATGCAGCCTTTGAGTATCCCGCAATTCCCACCAAAATCCTTCCATCAGCTGTGTGACACTTTCTGTACATTGTTAGCTGTTATAAACAATGGGTGCAGCTTTCCTTTGTATTTTATTTAATTAGCGGATCAAATCTTTCTGTGCTGGATTCCAAATACGCCTGGCATATTTGAGATACAGTCTATCTAGAGCAAAGTAACATCTCTCTTTCACCTTTTCATCAGAGAAACTTCCTACTATTCACTTGATAAATCCTTCTTTGAAGCAGCTCTGGAAATGTTTCATATGTGTTTCTCCCATGTTAAGTCTAAATTCAAGGCGATTCCAAGGTCTTTGAGTTCATCTGACTTTTATATTAACCCCTCCCACTTAAACAATATTGTGCTAGTGTGTTTTCTTTCATAAGAAGTGTACTGCAGTGCAGTTAAGCTCAATCCTCCACTAAAGTTTCGGCGAGTTAATGCTGTTCAGGTTCGATAAGCATTCATTCTCTTATATGCTCCACATGCTATCTGCTATGATCTTTGTTCCAAATTGATGATACCTATTGTTTCACTCTTCCTCAGTTATAGCCATCTTTAGCACACACTCAGCCATTGTAAACAAAATCTGCCATTAATATAAATAATTGCGCATACATTTTATCCTCTACACTTATAAATAAATACTGAAACCAGCACATGCAAACATTATAAGAGTATGATATTACTGGGTTAATCTGTGTCACATTACTTCAACTTTCAAAAGCTCCAGTTTGAATCAATATAAGAGTTACATATTTGACTGAAATAATTTACCAAGAAGCAAAAGAAATTCCCATTCAAAAGAAAGGTTTTTAGGTTTTGGTCACAAATATGAACTGGAGACCCAGTAAATAAGAAAAGAGTATATGTATAAATAAAAGTTTGAGAAAAGTTTTTATAAAAGAAGGCTCAAAAACGTAATTCACTCTTACCTAAATAATTAATAGACTAAATCAATAACAAATTAGCAAAAACATAAAAATAACAAGCATGGTGAGAGGTACCCACTTGAGGGGGGGCCAAGGTATGTGCCCTTTATTCTGGCTTTAGGGGCACCGCAATTGGAAAGTCACAAACCATTTCGTAGGAAAAAGAATATTTCAGCTTTGGAGCTATAGATACATACTATTTCAGAATCTAAGAGTGATGTTTGCATTCCACACTCATAAGTGGTTAACCCTTCAACATCGAGCGACGTAGTCAATACGTTGGGTACAAACTTTGCATGCCATCAAGTGACGTAGTGACTACGTCGCAGCGACTCCATTTAAATCAGCGGAAAACCAGTGATTCCATTTAAATCAGTGGAAAACCAGCGATTCCATTTCAATCTCCTCCGCGCTTGAAGGGTTTAAGGTCAGTTTAGCACTCAGAAAACAATTCCACCAAATGATACACTAAATTGTTTATTTGGCTGAGGAACCATCAGGGGAACCTGCTGGAGAGATGAATATAGCACTAGCATCACCTCCAGTGGACCGGGGTTTGCATCACTGCAGAGGCTACCCTACTGGGCTCCTCTGCAGAGAGCATTTGAAGCACAATACATACTCCAGCTAGGACATATAAACTGTGGACTTCTTGTCCTTAAGGGTTTTATGACTTATTCCACGTTTCTCTCCTACCTTTCTCCATTTTCCTTCCTTAGCAACTTACCCACGTATTGCAAATGGCCTCAGTTGATGGTTAATTCCTCAAATAGTCTAACTAACACAATTCATAAATTCTGCTTGAGACCAGTGACTGGTCAGAATGACCATGAAAGTCAATTATCGAAACAGAACAGAAAAAGAGAAAATTTTCATTAAAAATTCATCTATTTATCAAATAAACTTGAAACATAGAAATAGGCCAGACCAAATTAATAATAATAGAATAATGCTACGTATTGCAATAGCTATGGTTACCAGATGTCTCTGTTTCCTTGGATAGGTCCTGGTTTTTGCACCGCAGTCCAGGATTGGCAGTATAGAGTACCTCAATTCTTGTGATCAGGAGTTATCATCCGCTGCGTGGTTCTTCCTTTTCATATATGCCAGCACTGCTCTCCATAGTTCTCAGAAAATCCTAAGGAAGATGTACGGAGGAAGGTTGCGTCGTTGGCTGTGAATAATTTTATTGCCATGAATCCCGAGGAATTCACAAAATATTTTTTTCATTGTTTCATCTCAGAAAATAAGCAGCTCTTGGAATTTATTTTGGCATTTACCTATAGAATATATTTATGGATAATGGATGAACGAGATCCAATTCCATTGAAGTTATTAACCACAGTATATGCAATCCTCCTCCACCCATTTACCAAAAAGCATTTACAACATGCTACTACAATTTATGTAACCAATATGGCAGTAAATATGACCCTAACATGCTAACGTCCCGAGTTAACCAATTTATATATGTCCTAGTTCCCAACATCTACTTCCTAGTATATTTGCAATCAGTTATCGTCTTTTTCTAAACCATCATGGGGAAGCCCTAGAAGTAGATTATGATGATAATAGAGCATGAGATACAATACCCGTTCTAAAAAGAGCCAGTTGCTATCATGGCAATGATTAAAATATTTTTTTTTGCTGATCTGCTAACGAGAGTCTCCCATTCTCCGATAACCACTCTGTGAGGACACTTCGTATTTGCGAAGATGCAAAAAAAACATATATCTACCTGAACATTATTTTCTGTGGAGTCGGAGAAGTAGGAAAGACAATGATTCACATAGATACCAGCTCATTGTTTGGACTAACCATTATCAAATCTTCATCAAAGATCCTTCATCACACATGGAACAAAAAATGGTAAACAAAATAGGTGAAAGGTTGGTTCCCTTGGCTTGTTTAGCTTCTGCTTACAAATGGCGCCGCCTACGTTCAAAAGAAAGGCGAAATTCGCGGGACGCGGATTCAAGAGCCTTAAATTATATTCACAGATACTTTTAGAGAGCTGCTTACGCCAAAAATGTGCATGGGTTATTTAATGCGTGAACAAGTTGAACTTAATAATTCTACAGTTTAAAAGTACGAAAAAATGTCCAGAAAGTACCCCTTTTTAAATTCTGAGCTGTCGTTCATCCATCTGTTCTCACATTAACTGGCGCGAGTTCAAACCTCTATTTCTAGCCACTTGAGGATTAGACCGTATTTTACCGAGATGAATTCGGAGATAAAACATATGATGGTAGACAATGGCCTTTTTACCAGTATCCTCAGTAACCAAGGATTAATGGAGTCCCTTCAAGATAATTAAGGCTTAATTGGAGCTATTTTTATACGGCATTTTGAAGAAAAAATACGCAGCATAAACTGTTCCATTTTCTTTCGGGTACTATAAATAAGTATTAATAAATTATAGCACTCTTAATAAATATTTATTTTCTAACTTTCCTCAGGTTTTCATAATCGATTGATGTATATTAATATCTATGTACAACAACACAACAGTTCACAAAGAGTAACTCAGTTCGAGGATCCCTACTGAAACGCATCGGTATTAGATTACCTTCTAATGTTCACTCATAAACAACGCTTTTTCTCCTTCATACTGATGAGAACAGGAATCAAATTAATACAGGTTTGACATGAGCCATCCACATTCATGTTCATTGTCTTTTCGAACGCCAACTATGGTTCTAAATTAAATAATGTCACGTTTACAAGCAAATCTGTCTAGATATACTTCATAATAACAATCATATTCAACCATTATAATGATATAAAACATTTCTAATTACATACAGTTGTTTTAACTCTCGGAAACATTCCGTAGTAACTGCTACAGTAAATCCAATTTTGAGGGAGCAATTAGGTTCAACGGTAAGTCAAAATATAGAGTAAAGAATATTTTCTTTTCTCTAAAAAGAATGACAGATGCTTTGATCATAGAACAAACAATACTGTCTTCACTTTATAATCAAAGTATGCACAGTATTTCAACCGAAATCAAACTTTCATCTGGGTGATAGACCCTGGTTTAGTGAAATGATCATGGTTTTTTACAATCTATTTTTCGTGAAGTGGAAACAGGAAATTAGGCAAGTTTTGAAAAGGCAATTAGAAAGGTGTAAACAGAAATGTGAATAGGGAGTCTGAAAAATTAAATACAAATATACAATTTTTACTCATAACATCAATTATAAAGCTAAATCGTCATTGCACTGCCGACCAACTTTTAAATAAAGCAAAAAAACAATTATGATGTTGTTTAAATGGCTAAATAAATGCTGTCCGGATAGTTTGTGACAGCCACGGAAAAAAATGTTTACCTTGGAAAATACTCTGATAAAATGTTAATTGACGAAATCATTAAAAGGTTTACCAAAGTTCACCTCTCATTAGGATGATTAATGAATGAAAATTACCCTTGGACTGCTCAAATAATAACCCATGTCTGCCAATTGACCGAAAAATATTTGTAACCACCACTCAATTGCATCTTTTTCAATTTCTCATTCATGTTTCCATTTTAATCTCATCAATTTTCACGATTAAATGTGCGATCGTCACAGCGACGTCTTGATATTGATAAAAATAGTCATCATTGCAATTTAAAGCAATAAAATTATTTAATTTCAGTTGCGAATGAATATTAGGACCTGTCCAAAAACTATTTTTTTGTCCAACTTAGCTTATAATGCATATTCATCCCTATATTACCAATCCTACATTCAAATGTGCCTTTGCACAGTTTAAATTTTGCATTTTATCCGTTCATGTAAGGGCAGGCTGCGGGCCTTGACATAAAGACAGAAAGTAAGAGACAAAGCAAGAGAAACGTCTGCCGGAGTTGAATAAATATTTGACTTTGAAAATCATCACAGTTGCTTCACCTCGATGCTTAAAGAATTAATTTCAAACAGTATAAGTAAATTGTGGTGACTACCCTTTTTTACGTGAACCAATGTTGCTGAAACTTAATCAAGTCAATATGAACAATGTTCAAAACCAAATATAATTTCCTATTTCACTCAAGGTCAAAGCTTGAGCGCTCAAGAGTTCATTTATTTTGACACACACACACCAACCAGTTTTGAAATGCAGCAGAAAGTTTTACATTAAAGGATGGATGAGTCAAATGGGAAAATTTTATATTTTTAAAAGTGAAAAGGATGTGAAACCAAGACTAAACGGTCATTCGTCCTCCCTTAGATAAACTAATTACAATAGAAATGAGTAGGGAGGAACTACAATTTTGTAACCGGTAAATAATTCGGTTTTGAATAATTGAAATTGTTGCCATAACCGACATGTTACCACATCTTCCGAGTGCCCTATCTTTTTATGCTAAGTTCTGTTAAAATAACGACTGTTGGTTTATGTCTCTCCACACACATTTTCCTTGAACAACACCGTTTACTTCTTAGTTTTGCAGGTTCACAACGATGTCTCCCTGAAAGAGAATTGAAGCCTCGTCTTCACAACACATTGGCCAGCTTTCGAATTCCGGCAGTGGCGGAGAGTTATTCAATGGAATCCATATTCCTTCTTGGGTGCTATTTGAAGGACACTTCAAATGTAGTACTTCGTCCAAAGGTAAGGCGTAAAACAGAGAACCCTTCCGTAAAGAGTTGTATATTACCGACGCCAGGTTTCTCTCCAACCTTCCTCCAATTCCCCCAAATAATCCATCTCTCATCAACCAACCCACCTGTCCTTAATGATGCAAATTACCTCATTTTTCGGTCGCCTCTCGGAAATTAACAACCAAAACACAATACATGGCTCCACGGACATCCACAAGATTTCGTGAGAGCTCTGAGGGTTACGGGTCAATGTTGTTTTTTGCATTGGAGGAGCTAAGTATTTGGGCCGAAGTCACACGGTGAAACACGAAGAGGTGCCCATTTCGGCTGCGTGATTACAAGACCGCCGGAAGATCTTGCTCAAATTTTACTTTCCCACGGAGAGATTCTCGGAGGAGCGTCCTTTAGCTGCTGGGCGGTGGTGACCTCCTCATCTGACCCTCCGATGACCTCTCCTCTTCCTCATCCTCTTCGTCCTCCTCGTCCTCGACCGCGTCCTCGCGGTGCGGGGGCCTCAAGGGCCCGCCGACCCCGTGCCTAAGGTCAGTGGGGCCCTCGTGGTCGTCGTCCTGCAGGCTGGGCCTCCGCACGATGGCGCCCATACAGGGGCAGGAGGTGGCACCGGGCGGGGAGGACGGGGGACGTGACTGCGGGGACGGCACCGCCCCCCGGCCTGGGTGGTGGGCCGTGGGGGGTGGGGAGTGCGCCGGAGGCGGCGACGGGGGCGAGGGCGCGTTGGCCGAGAGGTTGGTGGGGGCGGAGGCCGACGAGGAGGTCTGGAGGCGGGGGTTGAGCTTCTCGCACAGCTGGAGGCCGGCCGGATTCAAGCTGTTGGAAGAAAAATAACACGTAAGTATTTAAATAATGTAGCATTGTTGTCCAACCCATACAGCAATCCTTACTAGCAATTGGCAATGAAGTAATGTGCTCCAATGAGGAAAAGTTGGTTGGTATCAACCAACCCACTTTTCTTTATTGGAGCAAATTACTTCATTGCTAACTTCAGATTTCTGAAATACTCCAGAGTATTCTTTCATGCGTTTTTGGTAATGGTGGAATAAAGTGTAGTCGGAGCGGAACAGTTGCAGCCACAACTGTTTCGGTCAGATAACTGTTTCAAATAACTATTGCAAACAACATGTTAGTTTCGCGACCGTGCCGCAGCTGCGACATTGCGCTCTTGTTCCGTTCAGCGGCAACTTACAGCTGAAGCTGACTGTTTCGTCTTCTATTCTCTTCCAGTTGCACTGCCACGTGTGGCTGCGTTACGGTTACAAGCGACAATTTGTTGGATTTGAATCTGTTACAGACGGTTGCTGGTTTATTCAGCCAACACATGTCCGTCCATCATTGCAGATAGAATTAGAACTGTGAAGTATCTTTCATGAATCCCAATGATAGTGTTACTTAATTTGAGTGAAAGATTTCTTATTGCATAGAATACAGAGCTACCAGCCATGTTGTAATTGGGCCGATCGATCGCCTTTTGTTTAGGTAGCCTCTAGCTGTTGTCCGCAATAGGATTTTTCGCGTAACTATTCCGTTTTGAAACTGTTTCGGTTGCGAAACAGTTGCAATGAAAAATTTGTGCTCGTTTAGTGCCACCACTTGTTTTTGGCGATGGCATATTCTCCATTTTGAAGAACCTTGTGAAGAGTGATTATGACAGTTTAAATATACGTGAATGTCATACTCTAATTTTTTTACCTATTTTAATTTGCCACCTCGGGCAGATCAAAATAAGAAAATTAATTTGGAATCTTGACTATGCCAAGCTAGTAATTCATCAGAAAATAATACAGTCTGGTCTAATAAAGTGTCCTTCCTGAGCGGTTACAACAGCAATAGTAGGTATATGATTTTTGAGTGTTGGTCAAATAAAATTCAATTTTTCATCTCGAAGGTTTTGTCAAATGCATTAGCCCTGAGGATGCCAATATATTTGTTGAAACGTTGGCGATGAAAATTTCAATTTTATTTGACCAAAACTGAAAAATCATAAACTATTACTTTTAAAAGTGACAAAGAAAAGTCCCTAATTAGTTACAAAAAATGTCATATGGACTTTAACATTAATATTTGTAAAATAATGATTGCTATTTTAGCAAAAGCAGTGATTTTATAGCACATCCTTTATCACGCAATCACATAAATTGAAATAATGCCCTCAGTATCCAACTTAGCTTTGTACAAACTTTGTAACTTACACGATGAATTTTATTAAATACGACCGGTCTCATGGCATAGACGATATCTTCAGGTGAAATCCTTAGGCAACACCTGAAGATGTCGCCTGTGTGATGAAACCGGTCGTATTAAGTAAAATTAATTGTGATAGTTACAAAGTTGTAATGATTTTGTCAACATGGATTTTCACAAAGTTACGCCTGAGAATAGCGAGTTCATCCTAATTAATCCTAATTAATACATAAATCACGAAAGTTTATTTCAATAAAATTATGTATGAATCATGAGAAAAAGACTTAAAAGAATATTTTACATGAGTTCTTATAAGGTTGCCAATCAGATATGTTTATCCCATCGCATCTCAGCCGACGCGACGTGCGATACTGGATCCCGGAGGACGATGAATGGTACGAAAATCGTTTTTATGCATCAAATTTCATACGTATGCATCGTAAATACGCTCAAAATTAAAGTTGTATGTTGGAAGTAATTTATGAAATCTGAAATTGAGGCATACGTGATGGAAGAACGAGTAGTCTGAAAAATCAAGTATCAACGATAACACGTAACAAAATAGCCGAAGAAAGAAGGCATGTAAGGAGTAGTTTCGGTAGGTTCATGGAGGAATGTAAAAATGTGAATATAGAGGCATTTTTATAAACAAGAACGGATAAACGCGTAAGAAAATGCAATAAAATAAATTTTGAACTGAGAGCAATTTTTTCTTCAAATCCCATTGCTGAACGGGGTTTGTGTGAAGGTTATCTACGCTTGAATCATGAAATCTCTGTTTACAGCAAATATCTATTAGATTGAACTGTGTATATGAAATAATTGCTCCAACATTCTTGGTAATAAGTTGATTAATCAAATCAATTTTTAAATTCAAAGATGTAAAATCACGCACTTAGGTATGTCAAATTATTTGAAATGGCATTCTCCTTTCTCACTCGAAGGTATGCAGTGCAATAAGTGCACTTTCCTATTATATCAATGCACCAAAAAGCATCAAGCTCATTTACTCAAATTTAATTAAAATACTTCAAATGGCCATCGGAGAACCAATACCTCTTTGAAATATAGCGAATTAAATATTTTATTGCGTTCATTGGCACAATATCTCAGGGACTGATCACTTTAATATCAAACCACTAAGAAGATACCTGGACACATTTTTTCAATTAAGTGATTCCAAAAAGTATGCTTTTCAAAAATACATCGGTCTTAAAACAGCCTCATGTCATTAATTAAAAGACTAGCCACTAGTAGGTTAGATCGCATTAATAAATTAGAAAATAGATTGCAATACGGAAAAGTTAAAAATGTCACTTTTCCCCGTAGGATTAATAACCACAATAGCTGTGATCCGTGAAAAATGTAAATTTAAACGTTTTTAATACTTCTTATTCTTTTTTTCGTTGCTTTAGGGTATGAAAAATCAATCATTACTATGTTATGCCTTAGAGATGTGTGTTGTTAATGGTTGTGAGCAATGGTTGTGAGATATTTGCCGTTGGTGGTCATCATGTGTCAGAGATGTGTTTGTTTTCAGCTGCTATGTATGATGTGTTGTTGCACTAGGTTGTCTAAAGAGATAGGAAAAAGAGATTAATTGCTAATTTAATTTGCAAAGTCTGCAAAGCTTAACATTGTGCCCGTAATTTTAAATTAATGGCCTGCATGTCAAATAAGAATTAGACCCCATTATCTTTTGTGAAATCTCCTTATACATACGTTCGGTACTTAACAGTGCCTATATTAATTTAATAAAAATAACGAATAGCATCATGATAATATTTAACACTTAGAGCATATCTGGTGAGGAATCTTCTTTGAAACACAACATATTAGTTCACATGCATCTGCATGCAAGACGGACTGAGCATACGTTAACATCCCCTACGGGCTGCGTTTATCTCGTAGACGATAAATATAAATTTATGGAATCATTCAGCCGAAAACACAAGGAAATATGGAAACCATTAAAATACGTCGCATTGAACTGGTCTATTATACAGATTTTACGCCGCAAACAAAGATACTAGTCAAGTGATTGTAGCAGTACTGTGATACATCATTTAAAACATGTCAACAAAATATAATTTACCGAAAAAATAGAAGTTTTTATAAACGTAAAGAAACTCAGTTTTCTGGGTTAGGAGAAGAAATAACATGAGGAAGTTATGCCGAGACTGAGTATGTGGTTGGAACAATTAATGAGAGGCGAACTGATGCTGAAGGCCGGGGTAGATGAGAATATTTTTCGTAGGAGATTGGGGCCCACGCCTGTAAAATCTAGAGGATTTTTGCTATCTTCCATTTTAAACTTCCTTAATCGGTAGAATAATCTAATAACTATAAACATCGTGTCTGGAATATTTTTCCAGATAGCCATACTGGATGACGACAAAACCGGCTTCACTTTCATATCCATGCCAAGGTTTTAGCATTCTTTCATTTTATTCAACGGCGAACTTTTGCCTAGGCAAAGTTGGCAGCAGCCTAGGAGCTAGAACCTCAGAATGGACTAAATAGTACACATTGAGGAAACAGGACACGGATAATTATGCCAATTTATCAAACGAAATAGAAAATAATTGACCTATGCCAATTTTTACATCTCAAGAGGGAAAACTGTGTTTGAGTTCCTTTTTTTGTTGGCACTCTGCGTTTGCTGTTAAAAAAATCAGTTTTCACTTGTCTCTTTAATCTCAAAATCTTCCTTTCTAATGTCAAAGTACATTAAATAAATACAGAAATTTTAAAAGTTTCAACTTTATTAAATTATCAAAAAGGGGGTCCACACTCGGTTAAGTGACTAGGGACCCCGGAGTCTCTAACAAGTCCGGGTCTGCTGTTTTCCATGGTTTTTATCCCTTTGGCTGCCAGGAATTGGACTTTCCGTCAACAGCCGACTGTGGCAATGCTTAAATGGAAACCCATTATACTCTTCCCCCTCCAGGATCGACTTTGAGGCGCCATTAGACTCGTTTAATTCTAGTGGTGAAATTAAGTGTTGTCGGAGCGAAACGGCTGCAGTTGCAACTGTTTCAAATAACTGTTCCCAACAACAGGTAAGTTTCGTGATCGAGCCGCAACCGCGTCGTTGCGCTCTGTACTGTGCAGCAGCAACTAATAGCTGAAGCTGACTGTTTCGTCTTCTATATCGTTCCGGTCGCACTGAACGTGTGGCTGCGTTGCGGTTATAAGGTACAATTTGTTGGATTTGAATCTGTTGCAGGTAGTGGTGGCAGTAAAAGAACACAACAATTTCATTCAACAGTAATTTGAAACATTTGTCTCACAGAAACAGTTGCGACAGCAGCTGTTTCACTCCGACAACACTTTATTCCACCACTAGTTACGGGCGGTCGCTGGTTCTTTCAGCTAACATATGTCGGCCCATTGGTGCAATTATAATTTGGGCTGTGAAGTACCTACCTATCTTTCACGAATCCGAACGAAATTGTTACTTTATTTACGTGAAAGATTTCTTACTACATAGAATACAGAACTATTGTTAATGTTGCTGCTAATGACCAAACAACGCCGATCGATCGTCTGTTGTTTGGTGTGCCTCTAGCTGTTGTCCACAATTGGGTGTTTCGCGGAACTAGCGGTGGAATAGTGTTGTCGGAGCGAAATGGTTGCAGTCGCAACTGTTTCGGTCAGACAGCAGTTTCAAATGACTGCTGCAAATAACAGGATAGTTTCATGAATGTGCTGTTGCCGCGACGTTTCGCTTTGTACTGTGCATCATCAACTGATAGCTGAAGCTGACTGTTTCGTCTTCTATTCTGTTCCAGTTGCACATCACGTGTGGCTGCGTTACGGTTATAAGCTATAGTTAGTTGGATTTGAATCTGTTTCAGGCGATTACTGGTTTATTCGGCCAACACATGTCCACCCATCGTTGCAGATAAAATTTGAACTGTAAAATACCTATACTTAGTTCATGAATTCAAATGAAATTGTAACTTTATTTAAGTCTAAAATTTCTCATTACAAAGAATAAAGAACTACCAGGCATGTAGTAACAGCACCGATCGATCTCCTGTTGTTTGGTGTGCATCTAGTAGTTGCCCGCAATAGAGTGTTTCGCTGAATTGTTTCGTTTTTGAAACTGCTTCGGTTGCGAAACAGTTGTAGTGAAAGTGTTGTGTTCTTTTAGTGCCACCGCTATAATTCGTTCCCCCGCGGGCACCGCCCTTCAGACTGACTGACCTCTGCACCATGCGGTTGTAGCTCTCCCGGCAGAGGGCGGCGGCTGCGGCAGCGGCGGCGGCGGCTGCGGCGGCCGCGGGGTCCCCCTGCTCCTGCGGTCCGCCTTGCCCCCCGTGGCTCCCCGGGGGCGGAGGCATCTTGTGGGGACCGTGCGACGCGGGTGGCGAGGAGGAATCCCCGCCCGGCGAGTGGTGGTGGTCCTGGGGGTGCGAGGGAGGCGAGGGCGGGCCCGCCCCGGGCTGCGGGGGCGACAGCCCCGGGTGCGACGGGGGCCGACCTGCGAACGGGTAGAAGGCGTCGTCGCTTGGCATTGGCACGTGGGCGTGCGCCGAGCCTGACGGCGGGGACCGCCGCGTCATTAAAATATTCACTCCCAGGACAGCAATGACATCTTTAAATGCAATACATGCACACCAATCAAACAAAAAATTAAATTCTCAAATGCCCACAATGTAGTAAATACGAAGTATTGACAAAGCAGAACTTGGTGGTTCCGCCTACCAAGAGCTTGATATCTAAGAGGGTGAATCAAGCTTGGATAAGTGTCTAGGGGTATAGGTTTCCACAGGAACCTCTGGAGGGACCCTCTGCCACTGTATCCCACCTCTCTCGATGTCAATCTCTGCGCATCCGAGTGCCACGATGCATTGCAATGGCTGAACAAAGTAAATGCTCACGTATTAAAGGCCACTTATGTACACTCTTTTCTTGAGGAACCTTGGCTGGTGGGCCAGAAATTTTTTTTAGACTGCAACTATACACATGAATGGTTTCCCATACTAATTCTTTTATCTCCAACCAAAAATGCCTGTTTTATTTGAATACAAAATATTTTCCTCTCCATAATGAACGTCAAGTTAGGTTGAGCTATTATGCTTTTCATGCTTGTCAAGTTTTTTTATTCTAATTTCTTGTTTCTCAGATAAGTGAGTGATTCCAATTGTGTTAATTCATTTTCTTCTGAGATTAGTGAACGATTCTAATTTAACTATTGCACCTTCATGTTGATTAATGTCTGCCATCAGTTTCTCTCTCTCGCATGCAACGATATTTATTTTTCAATGTTGACTTACATAATGTATATTTTAAGCACCTCGGTACTTGCTCGACTCTATTCTAGGGTATCTAAAGAAAAGATCTCTCTGTAGATCACATGGACCACGAAATTCCCACTGGCGTTCAAAGATTTACATGCAGAATGCTATTGTTTCATCTGTACGTTTGACGTTCAACGTCTACGTGCAAGTTAATGAATCGAAGGTTTGCATTCTTCCATGGTCAGCTTTTCCAATGGTTCATGTCACCCATCCATGTAACGCACATCTCATGAAGGTTTTATCGGTGGTTGTTAATGTCGGCCTTTTGAGAGATATTAATTAGTGCATACCTAATTAATTCGTCGATGAAACATCATTCATTCGTTCTGCAGAGGTAATAATTTTTCCGAGATAAGTGCCGCCTTTCCGATTTCGAAGGGCCGGATACTGAGTGACTGATTCCAAAAAAACTGCATCCAAATATTTATTGTTTTAGGCTTGACTTTGTGGAAGTAATATATATCCATTTTGAATAAATAAATATTTTTAATAAAAAACTAAAAAATTTTTTATTGAAAATGGAAAACTACACGAGTTGATTGAAAGTACCTTTCACGAAGCTCTTCGGAAGCGGTGTCACATATTTACAGTGACGTTCAGATAAACTATGACAGATAAAATCCACGAATATCACAACGAAGGAGTAAAGGTGTTGTCGGCATTAATTCTGCTGATATCGTATTTTCGAAAGTTGGATCCGGTCTATCCCATCGAAAGGTTCGGAATGTGAATAAAATCTAAATGGACCTTTTCAAACCTTGATTTGTTTCTAACGCTAAACTCTCGGCGCCAGTTTCCGACTCCCTATCCACAACATCTATTCTAGTCCCTTGGAACTAGTCCCCCGAAACTAGAACCTGATATCCAAGTATTACTATGAATTACGCGCATTATTCTGCAGCCACGCTCCTTGTAATTTCTGTAGTATCACCAAATAAACTGCCTCGATGGCAAAATTTTATTGACTTAAATTATGAACGAATATTGATTCTTTTAATCCATGTTGCCTCCTCCGTACTACACTAATTGGGTTCTTCGGCCCGAGGCGGAATATTGATTCAATTCTCAAGTTCAGTCTATGGGCCAAATATCCATTTCTAGGCAAAATATCTCTTCTAAATCTATCCATTTTTTCGTTAAATGGTGCATAAAACACCAAACAAGTGTCACCCACTCGTGACTAATGATTACGTCATCAAGAAGCGCTCGGCTAAGGCAACCTTTTGATCCAAAATGACAGTTTAATGCTGCGAGGTTTGTTCAATATTTAGATTCATTTAGCCCCGTAATTATACAGATAATTGAGAAGAAACAAATGAATTTTCTTTTTCCGCATTGCTTACGGGTTGCATCTGCACGTCATCAAGAAGCGCTCGGCTAAGGCAACCTTTTGATCCAAAATGACAGTTCAATGTTGCGAGGTTTGTTCAATATTTAGATTCATTTAGCCCCGTAATTATACAGATAATTGAGAAGAGACAAATGAATTTTCTTTTTCCGCATTGCTTACGGGTTGCATCTTACACAGTGGTTGTAATAGACGGTGGTAAGATCTAGAAATCTAATAAGCATATTCTTTGCGTAGGGTGCTGACAGCAACTTTAGGGTCGATTTCACAAGCCCTAATTAAAATTTTGTCTACAAACCTGGAAGAAAATGCCCACTGTCGGGAACTGAACCAACATAAAAAATAAAATAAAAAGAGCTAAAGGCCAGCAGCAACAATTTTATTAATCTGTCCCTGAAAACTGCTATCCATGGCCAAGTTTTGTGAAGATTGGATAACTATCAAATAATCTATAAATAAGAAAGTAATGTAGGTATTTCAATCTCTTTGGAAATATGTGTTTTAATGACCAAATCAATAACTAAGATTTTCATATGTAATGTAAATTAAATATGACGTGGATTAATGATTCTCTGGTTCATCTAACTACCATTCCTGCTCATTATATCAGCAGGTGTGTGCAATGTCTAAATCTGGTGAGTACGGAACTATGGTGCTCCAACTAAACGCAGTCGCAGTATTTGGGATTACATTTTCACGGCAAGTGATGAATCCTCACCTAGTAACAGGGGTGGTGCACCGAGCCCAAGGCAGCGCATCCTCCAGGCGTCTTGAAGAAGCTGCAGCCTCGCTTGTTTCCTCCACTTGGCCCTCCTATTCTGGAACCAAACCTATGAACCCAACGAAGAAAAAGTCAAGACATGCCATAAACTTAATTTATTCAAGATTCATAAAATTCTTTTTTACATTAGTGTAAATGCATTTCGAAGCCTCGGGTAAATGTTGAAATAATTAAAAAACTAATATTCAGCTGCAAACGTACGGGTGTCCTCAAGAACAAACACGTAAAACTTTTGAAGGCATAATGTGGTAGCCACAAATCAATTGATTACGGGGAGAAATCTCAAGCCAAGCAGAACTTGCTCTATGCATCTCCTTTTGAAAGTTAATTTTAAAAGAGTAGAGGAGACTTCTTTTAGTGATTGCTAAAAAGGTTATACCAAAGTGGTTCCCTCGTTCTTATTAACTCAAATAGGGTTATCGAGCCCTGAAAAAGTAACACCACCTCTTCCTTGTCCAAGTCCAGCATTATGATTCCAACAAACTGTTAACTTGACAATTTAGCCCTATCATTTTTCAAATCTATGGTTAATAAATTTTTTCATACTTCTTCTTATTATTTTTATTAGTTTATGAAAGACTCGTGAGGAATAAGAATACGAGGCAATAAGAAAACACTCGTGAATGCAATACATTGATTCTAAACGTCTACCATTTTATCGAGAAACTAATTAACTTAAATCCAATCGTAAGCGTAACAAGTTATCATGAAGATATGCTAGCCAAATCCGTCTCCTGGAATGCCAAGGTGAAGTGACTTCAACGCATGTCGATGCTGATACCACGGTGTTTCCGTTTAAATGAGTTTTGGATAATATTTACTATATGGTTTAACTCTATGGTTTCTACAAGGAGAAATGCCTTAAAATTATTGATGGGAATTGTTGCAGATATATTCAAGAATTTAACAGGTTTAACAGGCAATTAAGTCGTTAGCAGCTTAAAAGTTCCATAAAAGGATTTTATGGGTACTCTGTTTTCTGCTTTTGGCCCAGGTGCAAAAGTACGCATCACAGTTACCAACGTGATATTTCAACCGTTGCTGGTCTTCAGTAACAAATTATCTTACCAATCTTTCTCTTTCTTTTCCCCATCATACATGCAATAAAAGGAATCCAGCTTCTTTGGCAATTAAAGAAAGATTTTCATTTGCTTTGCAAATAATGTACTGACTGTAGATATAGAAAAAATGCTTTCATGTAAAAGACTTAACATTTTGGAAAAATTACTTTTGAATTTGATCAGAATAAGTTTTGCCATTTACAAAACTTGATGATGTTTACCTTTATTTGACTGATCTGAAGGAAAAGTTGAGTCTGATAAATATCAAAACAGCCAATCAATATACAAATTTTCAAATTACACACAGTATTCGCAAAAATGCATACGATATTTGAGTAACAAGAATTTTGTTTTTAATAGAGCAGTAACTTAACTTAACGTTTTGTTAAGAGGATGCTTAAGATTGGCATGGCATTGCAGCGTAATTATGCTGGCATAGCAACTCTCGCGTTAGATTAAATTCTTTAACACCTCAATGCTCCCTAAAAAGTTGACTGATAGAAATGCTATCATTTAAGCTACGAGAAGGAAGTAGACTTGGCATTTTTATCTTTTTAAAGGATAACTTTTGCATTAAAAAGGGCTCAATTTTATAGATAATGAATTTTTCCTGGGCAACAAATATCTGACTGCCTCATTGGCAGTTGAATGTTTTCGCTCACATATTCAATATTATAAAAAAAATCTGTCTGAATAAAAATTTTAGACCTATGGCGAATTTTTTAAAATTTAATTTTAATTAAATTACAAAACGTTACAAGTAGGCAATTGCCTGGTGGTAACATTAGCATAAAAATAATAAAATACCCATGAAATTTTCAAAACACTTCCAAATAAACCATTATAGAATCGAGGAACTCTTATTTTTTAAATTTTAACGTTAGTGGGAAAGATCTCAAAAATTACCTCAGGTAACTCATTTCACCCCTTTATCTATTAAACTTCTATTTAAGAAAGTTTGCTTCAAGATATCCGTTTTCTGCTTTCTACATTTAATTTTTTACTTGTGGTCATTTCTTCCTATGCAGCAGGGTGAGTCTAGCCTTTGATTTATTTCCTCCCAAGCCCGTTCTTTTGTAATTGCTTTGTATATCCCGCATAACCTGTTTATGGTTCTTTTTAATTTCAATGGTTTCCAACCCTGATACCCCAGCATGGCTGTGACACTGTCACACCTTTTGTGCCTGCCTAAAACATACCTGGCTGCCTTCCTTTGTACTTTCTCCAGCTTGAAAAAAATCTGTTTTTTTCCGTCATTGAAAAGGAAATACACGAGACACATACTCTAATATCGTTTCAAAAGAAATTCTTAACTAGATGATCTATTCAAACTAAACAACATTCATCATGCTTCATTTTGGAAATTTCACAATTTATTAAAATATCACGATTAAAAAATTACAAAATTTTATTTCATTTGTTAAAATTAAACATTCATCAATCCAGAATGAATGGACTCAGTGATGTAACAAGATTGCGCGAAGAGGCAAAAAAATTCTCTCAAGTAAGACCTAGTCATTTCTGGGGTGCTTGGCACATTTTGTTCGTAAAATATTAATCCGATACTAAAGGATGAAAATCACCCCATAGAGCATTTCTTCCCATTCTCCGCTTGCCCAACATGCACCCCTCTATCACGACCTTAAGCAAACCTTTGCTCCTCGTTCCAATTTCCAACCACCTCGTAATCCCCTCCAGAAGTTCCCTCTCTTCACCCCACCATACCAAGCACTTCCTCGTTTGTCTTCCTTTCCGTCCACTGCACATTGACTATTCTACTCCACACCCACATCAAAAACGCCTGCAGTCTATTCTCGTTCTCTTTCCTCGTGGTCCACGGTTCTGTACCCGTACTGTACTGTACTGACTCCATATTAAATTCTTTCCCAACCATTGCTTTATATTCTTACAGAGGATCCCCGTCATTGCTGAACTATCCCAGAATTTGTTGACATAAGTTAATATTTTCTTTCTTGAGAAATTACTCTACAGTGAATAAACATATTTCCTAATAGATTTTAGTCCAGTGCAATTTTGGATACACTTTTTATTAAAAAATATATTTTTTTATTTTTAGTTAAAAAACCGCAAAAATGAGTATCGTTTCAGGCCCTCGTAAACTTGCCACAAAATTGGAGTATAGTCCACTTGAGGTACAGGCCACTTGCTGCCGAAAACCTCCTTTTCAAATACGTTCGTATCCTTGCAATATGCAGTAGTAGGATAATATGTAATATACCCCAAGGAAGATCATTATCTCTGTAGATATTCTGACAGGAATTCTTATTAAATGAAATACGCAGATTTTTATGGTGTAACTGTTACTTGAGAGAAATAATTAGTAGTTAAATTAGTGTTAATCAGTCGAAGGCAGTACATGATTGTCTCAATAACGAGAGTTAAGGAAACACGAGCAAACAAGGTCAAAGAATTGGGATATGATGGGTCTAAATTGGAAAATATATTGGAATATAGGGAAAAGTTACTTCACAATATGCAGTGTTGTATATTGGACTTGAATTATACATGAACTTCTTTTCTAACTTTTCCCTGTGAACAGAGAAGTATTGATTTCTCAGCGTAAATTGTACATGGAAATTTAATTAATACCAGATCCATTTGCGTACGGAAAAATGCTGTTAGTTGAAGTACTGACTGAAGAAAAGCAAATTCCCATTAGAAGTAAGGCCTAAGGTAATGGTAAAACGCATATTTATGGTTGAAAGGAAACGAGCATGGTATAGACAGTAAATTCTAGAAAATAAATCAATACTATATCCCTAATAATGCCGGTTCGGTTTGCATCCATCCTTTCATCTAGTTTTAACGAAATTTGCCTTATTTTGAGTAAAAACGTTTACTTTGATTTACCTACCAAACTTTCAACAATTTGAAGTATT
Source organism: Pyrrhosoma nymphula (assembly GCA_963573305.1). Lineage (NCBI taxonomy): Eukaryota > Metazoa > Arthropoda > Insecta > Odonata > Coenagrionidae > Pyrrhosoma > Pyrrhosoma nymphula. The sequence goes on along the minus strand of OY754335.1, from coordinate 129,241,455 downwards.
TTAACTCTGCACCAAGTTTAAACATTGTTGGCATAGGATTACAGCGAAAGATTATATTTGAATGAACTCATAATTGGAGCAAAAATACCACAAGCATGAAATAGCATTATAAAATTGAATTTTTAACTCAATTCATAGGCAACACATCAGCAAAACATGGCATGTTGGCTCTGAAAGCAATAAATTTTACAACAGATATTCTTGATTACACTATTTTTCGCATGCCCTCCATTTATCTCTACTTGACGATGATTACCCTGGGTTCGTGCAGCGACCTTTCGGTCCCTCTGCTTTTAAAATGAATTGGAAGATGAATAGCATGTTCTTAATTTGTCTTCTATAAAAAAGCTTCGCTGATATATCCCCAACGCCACAGAAGTTTAGCAAATAAATGATTAATAATTCACATATGCTGTATAGAGTTTTAACTCCATAGGGAACTAGGGAACCACATGCATATGATGTTTTTTTACTTTGTGAGGGTATTACATGGCACTGCTCACCTGGACTCTCGCCTCAGAGAGGTTGATCCTCAGCGCCACCTCTTCTCTGAGAAAGACATCTGGGTAGTGTGTCTTCTGGAACAAAGACTCAAGTTCTTGCAGTTGCTGCGGGGTGAATGTCGTGCGATTCCTCCTCTACAGGTTATCAAAGAGATAAAAATATACTTCACACGCCTATTTTTCGGTGGCCACAATTAAATACGATGCATCATGAACTTATCCATTCTTTGAGAGTCTATACAGATTTTAATGTCATCGTGACTATTAAAATAATGAATGCTCTACCAGGTAACTGAAAAATCACAAAAATAATGTGAATACCATAGAACCTACATAAGGAATCAGGAAGGTACTACAAGAAACAGAGAATGGCTTATTAGTTATGTAATCTGAAAAAACGGCAGCAATTCCCTCCGTAAATAGTATTAATGTCGTCATGACAAATCTTCTCCTGCTAATGTATCACGTTCTCTTTTGAGAATATAACTTTTTTGCAAACCTTCTGCTCACATTTCAAGTTAATTAAATGGAATTAATAGCAGGTGTATTCCAATGGTAGTTACGGAAGGTGCCTCTTAATTCAACAGCTTTATCGCACCTTATTTTCATAGGCATGTTACAAAGCACTAGAAGTTGAAGTTAAGGTAAATAAAAATGATATATGAAAATAACTCAATAAATCGAAGAAAAAGTTACCGAAATGCGAATTATAATTCGTTTAATTGGTTTCATTTTAATTTAAAAATTATCAAGTAATAAGTAAAGCAAGGTAGTTGAGCTCTACGGCCTCTATAGATTAACCAGATAAGAAATTTCTCCAATGGCCGTAAAATATATGCACCACTCGTCAAAAATCAAACACTTACTGTCTTGGTTTGCGGGAATGAAGACTCCGCAACAGGGACCAACCCAATAAAATATATGGAACATATGCAAATGGTGCATATAATTTACGGCCATTGGAGAAATTTCTTATCTGGTTAATAAGTAAAGCCCTTAAAAGGGTAAAATAGGTGGACCACAAAAGAGAAATAGAGAAATGATCAGAAGAGAAAATCTTGCTATTTCACTGTAAACTATGGTCAAGCGACCAAGGTTTCTGACGGATAATTCTGATTGTATTCACTCTATACATATCATAAGTACGATACATAATGAGCAAGATAATTGTCAATTTTACTGCAATTTTAAGCAATGATATTGCAGCTGGTGGTGCCCCTGAGAACTATGAAATTCATTCAAAAGGGAAGAAATATGAAAGCTGCGATAGAGGAGATGGTATTTAAATTACTCCTCCAACTCATGCTCACAGTGAACAAATGAATTGAAAAGCCTTGTCTAAAAGTGGCCTAAACCGATATGTCCCACTGATTTAAGACAAAAGCGTAACAATTGAAAGAATTGAACTTACTAAGTCATGAAGTTCTATGAACCAATTTTGGGTAACATTGAAATACTGTTCCTTTATGAATGATTCACTCCTTAATATACAAATTGGAGTTGTACTACTTCTATGCCAAAAACTATATGCAGCAAAGAAGGCCGACCACTCAACCAGAGGAGTATTGTATCAAAGGACACGGCATATAAAAACCATTCCAGCAGCTCCATCGCTTGGAAAACCGTAAATATGAGAGATACTGTTAGTATTAGCTGATAATCGAGGCGTCTGTATAAAAAACACAGACTATGCCAAACATTTAGCGGTAGAAATTCCTATAGTACAAATTTCCTAGTGGAATTAATTGATGAAAAAGTGCAGCAAATGTAAAATCTATCACGCGCTTTGCTGGTATTGGCAAATTCAACACTAATCTTGCTTGATCATCTAAATAGAGATAATTAGGTGTCATTCCTGAGTATATTGTTAAGAAAATATATGAATAGCCATAGCGTGGGAATTCCTTTGCGTTTTTATGTAACACCGGGTTTATTATTCTATATCGTTTCACGATGCAATTTTGAGCAAAGAAAAACAACAAAAGGTTTTCTTAGATATCCGATCAAAAATTGTTTCCCCGAACCACGAGTGGATGATTGGATCAAAACTTTTTTAAATTTCCTGCAAAACAATTTAATGAGGTTAGGGAGAAGAACATAAAATAAATTGGTGGAAGAAACTGATGGATCACCTGGGAGCAAAATGTAAAGCGGTTAATCCACTACCAAACGGTCATTTTGTAAAAAGATTGGCGATTGCAATATAATTTAATAATGCCATTTCTGTATCACTTTACCTGTACAATTACAATACTGTATATCAATGAATTTTGTAATCTATTCTAATAATAACCTCTACTTCAGGATCGATCATTGATATACTTTCGGATACCCAATCCCTTCCTTAATCAGACTATTTTCTGGCCTAAGAGTCAAGAGCAAGGAAAAATTTACATTTATGCCACTAATTCCAAATTTGATCGACTATACGATTCATCTTGCATGCTAGTTTTTCGTGATAGCTGACCATGGAATCCGTTTAAACCCGACTAAAAACAATCTTTCATATGAAATACCTTACATCAAGCAAAAACATGAAAGCCTTGCAAATCACTAAGGTATTCTGAATCGGCAATAATTCGTGTTTAAAAAAGCTAACACTGAGGCATGTGCATCATTTCAGTGCAAATATTTTTGGACAGAAGGCCAACCATATTCGACCGTGCAAACAGAATCCCCTGGAGAGAAATTCACTTGCTTAACTAGAAACATCTGTCACAGAGAATTTCTTCCGAGCCTTTGTCATATATTTATTGCTCTATATTAAACTCAGTCCCTAAAAGGTTTCTTGACTGTTCATGATAGGTAAAGCGAAACTTGGTGGCACTCACCAGCGGCAATCAGAAATCACCGAGGGTAAATCAAGCATTGACGAACGGACAAAAGTACCGAAGGACTCCGGGAGTGACATCTGGAGGAAGAGTCAGCAACTTAAACCCAAATATCTTGTATGCTTTACTCGCCTTTACGTCATATTCTTCACTAGCGAGTGCCACCAAATTTCACTATAACCATACCTCTCATTATGTGAAACTATAAAAAAATGCCAAACAGTATTTTAATGAGACAGATAATTTTCTCAGCTCTGCACGCGGCTTTAACTCACACGAATATCTATGGCTATCTATGGAAAAATTTGGGCAAGACTACGCGAAAATAGCTGCCTGCTCTCGTTAACTTACAAATGTGAAAAAATTTTATCTAAATCTCATTTGCTATTAGGAATAGTGCAATATGAACCACGGGTTTATAAAATATGTTAGCGGCCCTTGAAAAATTATAATAAGGTCCCACACCGCATTGACTTCGCTGTTTTATTTGAAAACGCTCCGCTACTTTATAAACAGACTAACTGTTTCCATGAATAAAAATCAAGCAAGATCTTGGGATAATTAAAGAACCACAGAAGACCCATGCACCAACATGATGATTAGACGAGTGATATCGATCTCTTGTGCGGTAAAAGTCTCACAATGAGAGCAGAAGGGATAAAAACTTTCGATACCACTATTTATCTAACTATAAATATGCTTATAAAACTATATAATTAAACCACTCAACAATTTAATTATTTGCAGAATTTGTTCTATGCTTTTATTGCTATTGGCATCACTTAGTTTAAGTTTTGACAGTTAGTATTTATAATCACAATTAAATACTACATGAATGTGCCTTTATTCAGTTTAAAAACTGTTGATAAGTACAAGGTACTGAAATTATGAATACTATTTGTTCAATTCCCTACCCTACGGAACTGATTTCTTTTCCCTAGACACCGTTTCAATATTTTAATGAATGATTTAACCACTACCACAGTCTCAGGGATACATTAGGTCTTGGGTGCAATTTAAATGGTATAATATTGCTACTACCATAGTCGGTGAGTGAGATTAGAATTAAATTTTAGCAGCACAAACCTTTTTCAACTTACGTGGGACAAATATATTTCAAAGGCGAACATTTGACATTGTACAACGGAATTGGATAGACAGTGGAGCGCAAAGAATGGGAAGAGATGATACAAATTACGGGAGGAAATTAGGCGTCTGAATGGGTACCTGTACCCATCAGTAGAGAGATGGGAGAGAACAGAGAAAGGACAATAGTATATTGAAGGCCGAGATAGAAGGAGAGATGCTGGATTTGTAGTGAGAAAAGAGGCTGAGAACAAGACTTCGAAGAGATGAATAGAGGTGCAAGTATGCCGAGCTGAATATGGAGAAACAGGGAAGTTATTACTCTTAAAGAGTTGTGGTAATCACATTCGTGTCCGTATCTGCCCTCCATTTACAATGCATTTATGACAATGCTAAACGATACCTGAGACTGTACCAATAATTAGTGATAATTAAACATGATAAGATAATTTGATAATTTCATATATCACCAGAGTTGGAGCGCGAATCTCCCAAATGCTATTCCAATCAATTGCGCAAAGCCGAGATGAAGAAGGAAATAATAATGAGGAAAGAAGCGTTTTCGAGTTTAGTGCATTGAGAAGTACTTTCGCAGCCTATAAAACCCATAAGTATAAGGTCTATAATGCATTTGAAAAGTACAAAAGAAGTTCTACAGCAAATGACATTCAGTAGCAGATCCGTAAACACCCACTACAATCAATTGGAAGAATATTGATGATACCGTGATTGATTAAATACGATAGCCTTTTTTGAAAAAAGAACATATTGTATGGAAATTCAAAATGAAATGAACATTTTACCTGGCCTACATTAGAAACAATTTCTCCTCATGGCCGATCGGCAAGCAACATAAACATGACAACAAAAACTTAGAAGACGAAGAAGAAGTTTCTGCGAGAAAAACGCTCTTCAGGTTGTTGATTGACACAGCTGATATTTAATTCGGACATCCGGATTCAGTTGCGGATCAAGTAAAATGAAGTATTTAATGGGAAACAAAATTGTGTGTTCGACATGGTGTGGGGATAAAGGAGGTTCACAGGAGAGATTGGAATTGGGCAGCGAAATTGTCTGAAGGACGTAACCAAGGGGTAACGACACATGTTGAAGAGGGCGATAGAGGGGAGAATGCTGGCAAGTGTGGAATCGGAAGTTAAAAGGACAGGAAAGTTTGAACGGCGTGAAGGGAGACAAAGTATACAAGGAGTTTAAAGGGATTAAAGTCTGTAAAGTGGAGTGTTTTACGCAGACAATGTTGGAAAGACTCCAAAAGGAAGAGTAAATCATTAAAATTTCTGTCTATGGACCTATCGTTCACTTGTTAGAATATCTATGATTATGATGACATATGGGGAATGTTCGCACATGGACGTTTTAGCTAACTGCGTGCAATGGTCTATACCTTATTCCGCTACAATGTATAGTAGCTAATTTTATAACTAATTCACTCACCTGTCTCCTCCGCCCGAACATGTACTCCGAGAGGAGATCCCCGGGGAGCGGAGACAGGAAAGGCCCGGCCATTTCGTCGGCGTAGTCGTCTCTCTTCCTTCTCCTTCCGACCCTTAAGGCGGCTCCTCGCTAGGGGAAAACAACCACCAACTACGAAACACGCCACGAGACTACGGAGGCGCTACGGAGCGGCGGGGTGTATTTATAACGTGGGAGGGGGAGAAGTGGGAGGGGTTGGAAGTTGGACCACGCCCCTTCTCAGTCCCCCCACCCCGTCTAACCCCTCCCAAAGACCCTGTGGATCTTCTCACCCCTGCCTCCTGCGCTCCCTTTCAAGGGTTCTCGCGCATTTCCCCCCGCACTCGTCTCCGAAAAGCCACCACAGATTCGCTCGACCCTCTTCTGCGCCCGTGACCACATAATCCGATTCGCTTCCACACAGGAATGCCGGGAAAGAAAGAGAGACGGAAGCAGGGAAATGGTTGGGAAGGGAAAAAGAAAGCGGCGTAATGTTCCTCCTCTCTTAAACGGCCGGAATTCTCGTGCCTCCTCTTTCGCTTGGAACGAAGATGTGAATGGGGTGTTGATCCCTGGTTCTGCGGTTTCTCCCGGACGCGAAAAGTTAACTCCGGCCGCGTGGAACGCATTATGGTGTCAAATTATGACACAGCGCTAACTCTGAGCGTTTGTTCAGGCTGCTGCATCTAAATTGGTCCCAGGGGCGTCTTCACATTGATTTGCCAAAAATGCTTTGCATTTATTTTTATTATTAGTTTTTCTCTCAGTTTTAAGACCTGGTTTTCAGCATAAAAATAAGCAGTATAAGTTAAAAAAAAACGGAAAGCGTTTAATTTCTGACGTAGGTTTTCGCGGCGTTCAGGTTTGCAGTTAGGCAGGTTTTCGGGTTTCGTCCGCGTTGGCATTATTCTTCCTGAAAACGTTTCCACCTACTGTGCCGTAGGCGTCCTCAGGGCAGGTTGAAGTGGAGAATGCATCAAAATCGCCGGAAATTTATCTGGTTAAGTTGGATATATGTCGCCTCGCCGCTTGTTGATTCGATCGACTAGTGTTGTCTGTAATGGCTGTCAAATCAAATGAGGAACCCTTCCCTAACCAAGATGAGTACTGTATTCATCACGTTTTAAAAGTTGTCGCAGCGAAGAAAAGCGATACTTCCCAAGACTCATTAGAAAAGCTGCGGAAATAATCAAAAGGCCAAATAACGTGAATAGGGAAGATGGCTACACCTTTTCCAAAACTTGGAAACGCGTCTTCCATGGTGGCAAAAAGGAACTTCCCCACTTCTCGCGTTTTGCGGATGTGATCCATGAACCAATCAGTGAAGAAACAGTGGCACGAAGACACCCCCAACTGAACCAGATAAATGCCGGCGCTTTCGATGCATTCTCCACTTCAGCCTGGCCTGAGAACACCTACTGGGAAGCTGGGGAAACGTCGCTATCAAGAACAATGCCAACGCGGACAAAAACCCGAAAACCTGCCTATCTGCAATGGTAAGCGTTTGGTAATCAAAAGTAAATTGTGAATACAAATTAATAATAGTTTTATGTGTCCCAACTGTTCATGTTATGAGTACCGTCAAAGCTAAAAACTCAAAGACAACAACGTGTTCGTGACCGAGACGGGAAATGCAATCTTTGAGCTGCCAGACAGGCGTAAAATCTTCCTGGCTGCCATTATCTATGTGAAACACAACTACAAAAACCATGAAAGATTTATTTTGCCACAGGAAGTAGCTGTTATAGATTTAATTTTTACATCTGATATGATAAATGGAGGAGCGTGGTAGCCTAGTGAGTAGAGCGCTTAGATACTGATCGAAGGGTCCCGGGTTTAAATCCAGGTGAAGCCTTTGGACGCCCTCGAACAAAACATCCTCGAAGTGCGAGGTGGCCCCCTACTATGAAAGGAATTGGCCCCCTACCCTGAATGTGTGATGTTCACACGCCTGTGGCTTAGTCCGGCTTGAGCTCCACCCTCAACTATCCAAACCAACCTTCGGGTTGAATCACTGAGTAAGTGATAGCACATGGACGATAGATCAATCGCTACATTTGATATCCCGTTTGAACACAGAAGTACTTTGAAAAAATAAGGAAGTTATCACGATTCAAATGTGAATGTATGGTTTAAAGATTGAATTGGGTTAATTATTCTGATATCCTTTGCAATGCTTAATTACTTGATTAAATTTTAACTTATTCTCAGAGCATCAAAGCGCAAACGCTGTCAGTCACTTATACTGTTGGTTTCTGTGATACCTTTTGAAAGGGAATATGAATTACGTTTGCTTCTATGTGAATACCAGCTCATTAAAATCCCAAATATCCAAATCAAATATTTCAATAGAAAAATAACAATTATTGTAAGCAGATTTGTAAAGACTGGCTAGGTCAAACGTGGACATGTTTTCAAATAGAGTGAGTTTAAACATTTACTTAGAAAGTTAGCCACGCAATATCTGCAAAAATCATGCTATTACCTACTAAAAAAGCTATGAAATTACATTAGTATTCCTGCTTCTGGGGCTTTCTAAAGATGAAAGTGCCCTCCCAAAAGTGAGACTGTTTCCAAATTGACGCATACGTCTCAAATATTTGTTTAAGGCAATAGCTTTAGAATAAAGCACCTAAAGCTATGCGAAAGTACAATTTTATAGAATAAAAAAATTTAACAAAAATATGAAACCTCATGAAAGGTAGCCTTCTAATAATAAAAAAACGTCTACTAAACGTAACCAATTAGATGCATTTTACAAAGGACTGAAGAGATTTGAGGCTGCTCCTAAACACTTTCGATAAGCAGCTAGAGTGAAAATTAGAAATTGCCTAACTTAATCGTTATCGCTATAAAATAAAGCTTAAGAAACGTAAGAGACAAGCAAAATTCAATTTAGAGATTCACTCGGCAGAATTTCCTCGACTCATGGATTGATATAATAACAAAACACACATTCTCCTGAATCCATCTTAAAACTAAACTTTACTCAGCTTTAATTACTGCACACACAGTAGCAGTATGTTTAAACTGATTATTTGGAATATTCAATTTATAAACTTTTTTATTTTTTTATTTTTTATTTATTCCACATCTCCGAAAACAGCACGAACGGCCTTTTACATCGGGTGTATAAACATGCAACAATGGACGAACACAAACACCCATGTCCTGAGTGGTGAAAAATCCACTCAGGCGGGACTCGAACCCGTGACCCGCAGTTTAGCAGGCGAGGACTCTACCCCGTCGCCACTGGAGCCGACTTCATTACAGTTGTTGCTCACAAATTATTACACATTTTCCGAGAACGTGCCCACAATTATAGTCACAAATTAGTACTGACTCAAACATTATTTTTTTTATAATTAGGAAAACAATATCATTATATACATTACGCTTTATTTTTTAGCAACTACTCGACCTTCCATATCCCTCTGGAAAGAAAAACTAGAAAGTTAGCACCTGCCATTTGGGAGACTGAAAGAATAGTGGTCTTCATTTGGAACCTTGTTGTACTCCTTTTTTAAAAAAACTCAGTCCAGCAATCCCACACAGTGATTAGCACGTGGATCATGCGAATGAGGGAGATGAGAGAAAGGAAAAATGGAGGGTGGATGGAGGGAGGGAAGGAGATATGAGGATGATGGGAAACGGGATAAGGCTTAGCGGCGTGGATATATGTATGTGTGAACACCCTCGCCCCTTCCTCCTCTCCCCCATCCCCTTCCCTCTTTCAACCCCTGTAAAACCCTCACATCATCTCCTTACCCCCTTCATTCATTGGTCGGTGCCCCCGGGTGGGGGCGAGGACCGGCTAAGGGAGGGGCGGTAAGCGTGAAGGGGTAGGGTTCATCATGGGGAGGAGGGGGATCGGGTGGGCGTGGCTTAGCAGATCAATGCGCTGGGGGGGGGGGAGGGCCGCACCGCGGAACATTGCGCTCAAGTCGGGCGGGGGAGGTGGGGGAGGGGGTGGTCGGGAATGGGTTGACAAAGGGGAGAGAGGGAGGGGGGATAGTGGCATGGGTTGCGGGATTCGGGAGCGAGAGAAAGAGAAGAAAGGATCGATGGGAAGGGCGCGGGAGGGGAAGAATGGACGGAGTGGAAGAGGTTTGAGCGACAATGACGAACTAGCGGCGGATTCACATATCAGAGGAAGAGGGCCGAAATTTATGAAGCTAAAAGATCCGTTCAAAACTCACGAAGAACAATTGAGTGGATTTGATGTCACTATACTTTTTTGTCCTTTTTCAGAACATATTGGTTGAATTTGAAAACGCTAAAGTTGATTTCCACCACATTCCCGAGTCTATTAATTATGCTTCTAACCAAATGTCATAATCGACGGTCATAATCAGGACATTGGTTAGCGACATTCACCACCCTATTCTACTTATATATATATTCACTTCAATTTTCTCTCAAGTTACAGTCCTCATTCTTTGTTAGATTCCTGAGTTTCTAAATTATGTTTATAACCAAATATCATGATCAGAGGTCATGATCCGGATATTGGTTAGCGATATTCTCCAACCTATTCCACTTATATATATATATCCACTTCAATTTTCCCTCAAGTTACAGTCCTCATTATTTGCTAGATGAATTTCATCCTCGGTCTTCTTACGTGATTCTTTCCGTTCATTTCTTCTTCTATTTTTTGACTAAGGGGCACTAATGTCGCAGAATGTGTCCCATAAGGCTATATCTTATGCCTCTCAGAGTATTCATTATGTATCTTTTCACTCCAACTCTTTTTCGGACTTCAACTTTGGTAATTTTTTCTGCCCGTGCTGTCGTAATCGTTCTTAATTAAAACCGAATTTGCATTGATTCCACTCTTATCTGTCCTATTACTGTTATCCTGCAAGATTCACTGCCAAAGAAAAGCACAATACATACATATTTTTTAATCAGGGCTTCAAGCTTGCTTTTTTTGCTTCTAAGCCTTCGTTGTTAGTGTTTTTAGGCTCTTCTTCTGATAGAATTCCATCTTTACTGATGCTACTCCGCTATTTATAGTTTTATTGCTCCCTCTATCAAGGGTGATTCTAATTTCCGGATACCACAATTCTTATGTTCCTTTCCAGTTTTTGGTGTAAAATTACAAATCACGACTTATAAAGAGCAAGCATTTAGTTCATGTAAAAGGTTTCAACCTTTTTATGGAGGTTAAAAAGGTAAAAACTAGTCAAAGATGCTGTTGTTAGCACGGTTTTTGTGAATAGATTGAACGTAGTTTAAAGTCAAAGCATTTTCATACAAAGCACATAAGAGTACTCAAGCAATTATTTTCATGTGCTGGACACGGTTTCTTAGTCGTTTGAAAAGCAGGAAGATTTGTAGCTGAAGAGAAAAAGAAAGTATCATTTGGCACACAACCAAGATTTCCATGATTTCCCAATCCATGCCTTCATTTGACCTCAGGTATTTTTTAAAGGTAACAATTAGTAAGATGGACTATGATATATTATTCAAATGATAATGGAAGCGCACCGCGACGGAATTTCTTATCCACCGAGAGTCAAAATTTAATAAAGCTTCTTTCGCTCTTGGACTTAAATTGGATTTTCCTCACCAAAGGAAACTTTATTGATTTATGGTGTGTTCGTTAATAATGGAGAACCAGAAGAAATATATCCCACACATCTGGGTAGCATATGCTGTTCGAAGAGTGCATTTACTGATCTGGGAATAAAAAATTTGGATCTGACCTGCTTAAAATTTCCCCAAGAATGAGAAATTTTCTGTGTTGCTCAGAATATAAACTACGCTAAAAACCATAATTATTTTTAAGAAAGACTAAATGGAAATCATATTGGCTGGACATTCGGAAAGGTGACCAACAGTTGAGAGTATTTCTGCCATTAAGAGTACGTTGGAAGGATTATATGTGTAAAAAGAGGAAGGATGGAGAGAAAGTCGGCGTCGGCATTAGTTTACTGAAAACGAAGGACGAAAAGGGAACCACAGATTATTGTATCATTCGGACGGAATACTGCGGACATCCGAGGGACGAAGAACTGCCATTGAAATTCTATCGACTTAGTACCAAAGTAAGTAAGGGAGGTATCTGGCGTGATGTTGTGGAATTTAAACACGATATAGAATTTAGAAGATGCAATTTTCCATGCATAAAAATTTATTCTTGGAAAATTGCATCTTCTAAATTCTATATTACCAAAGTAAGTTTCTCTCTGAAAAACATCTGTCACTTTCGGGATTCAAATCAGGCCTTCCGGATGGGGAGCCAGTCTTCAACAATTTCGGCAGAGTTCTCTGATTCGGGTACTAAGGCACTTACTTAGAGGTGTTGGTCCATTGTGCCATATACCTTATTGAGAGACCTGAAGATCAGTAGCCCTGCCAAAGGCCAGGATGTCTCCAGTGAGTAAATCCCTAATGCTCTCAGGGGTCTACAGAAGCACCGGTGTAACGTCCGCTCCCTTTCGAGGGCGAATCTCTGATTGACGCCTCTTTTTATGGTAAACTCTGAGGACTCTGTTCCATCACCATCTATTTCCTCTCAAGGGATTCGTGGGATGGCATGGTACATAAGATACTCCTTCGGGGGCATCCAGGGATTGGGTAAGGGTGTTGAGACGGTGAGCCCTCCCGGGAGCCTCAGAGGGGAGCACTTTATCGACAAGCCGGGTTTAGAACCATTTTCTTCGGAGGTACCAGGGGCCCCTCGCGGAAATTGTGGCTCTTCACCACGCATGACGATCATGGCGGGCAATGGGCATGTTCCTCCTGTTTTCCCACTCTGAGATCAAAGATCCATCGCCTCCGGAAAGAATAGTACCTCTAACTTCGTTTCTGTAGTGGTGCCACTCGATTTCGACGTGTTGAATAATCTTCCTGGACCTGGGTTGAAAAGATGAAGATGTAAAACGATGTAGAGTGAGAAGTCTGACATTGAACTGAGTTCAGTTTCCATTGGTGATGGAAATGATATCACACTAGAATGCCAAGAAAAAGTTTAGCTTTGAGGGTCTTTTTGACTTAATTTTAATTAGCTTCATAATAATTTGAAGCTCTATACGTAGGTAAGCCCCGTTCAGCAGAAATATATATCAGCCATGCAGCTACATCTCAGGCTTTTTTGAATAAATTAAATCTCTCTTTTGAGAACACAGTAACCTAAAATTTTATAAATGGTCTGTATTTTCTGCATCAGAACTTATAACGGCTGGCAAAAGGCCGATCCTCAAACCAAAATATCTTCAGTCACGGTGCAATTACATGAAACAGACTAAGCATGTACCGCAGAGTTTCAAGGATTGCAATTTTATAATGCATTTATGAGTATTTCTAGACCAAATGCAGACTTATTGGCGAGGTAAATTTGGCAATATTTGTTGCAAAGCATGTTTCTAGCAAATACCAGCATCATAGTTTGCTCTTGGAATTTATAAGGACAATATGCAATGCAGGCATGCATTACCATAAAATATGTTAAAATATAACTTTGCCAAATAAACAGTAAATGAATAATCAATAAGGCTTTAATATCAGCAAAGATTAACTCCTGGTGATCCTTCAATGACAAATCATTGGCAATGCATCAACTATAATTCGGTAATTGTAAGAAGGAAATGGAGTGATTCTTTCTGAAATCGAAATACTGTATTTTCCATGCATTACTCAGTATGTGAATACTCTGCAAAATCTTACGTTCTTTATTCATATAAAATGTATTCAAATTAAAATGTAGCCGCTGCATTTGTTATTCATCTCTTCGAAGCATATGATTATGGCCTTCAAGAAACAAGAAAATATTACCTGGATAATGTTCAATTTCCATTGAATTCGTCTTGTATCTTAACCCAGCAGTCTTTGCCGACGGTGTAACGGATTTGGTCTTCATTATTAATTAAGTTATTATTCTAAACTAAAAAGCGAGCCAGCAAAACTGGCAAAACTTTCTCAATGCAAGATATTTGCGCCGTGATGTAAATTGTTTACTGTTATGTGAGTAACGCTGCGTCTTTGTTTACGCAACTGAGTGGATCATCGATGTGAAATCACAACTATAAAAATGGTTCATGGTTGGTTTCACACGACTTAACTGTCTACATCTCACGAACGATCAAGTAACTTACGCATCTCACGTTTGACAAATCAATTAAGATTTATTTGGCCGGTCTCACATCTCGTGATCGATACTTGATGTCATACAATCATTCCTAACGTGATCGGTAAAGATGAACTCCTCGGTCATGGGAAAGATCCAGTTCATCGATCAATCTTTTAAGAGAACTTGATCTCGGGATTCGATCACTCACGACCGACCCATCACTAATACATAGATAATCATCAGAAATGACCATGCCTTGCTAAACGGTAACGTTAAGAGTAAAACCGAGTACTTACATTAGCCTTAAACAAGCTGTCTGTTCTTCACACACAACATTTTTTTTTCTTTCTCACGGTTATCGAATACCCTTTGGAGCATCCAGGAACAAAGTAAGATCTCTTACCCATTTTTAGTCGAGCAATAAATCTTTTTCTATGACAACAATATTGAAAATCCCCACAAACCGTCATCCCGCCATGCGTAAACAAAGTGACAGTGAAAAAGCGTAGAAAACCAACCTCAGAAGCCACACTAATGCCACCTAACGAATAGCTTCGAAATATTTAAGCAAAAAACAATTAAAGCGCACTGAACTTAGCGGTGTTGGGAAAAATAATGCACACCATACAACTTGGAGCGAACAATATATTCACTACGCCTGTCGCTCATCTTTCGTAAAATTAACAAAAGGCAGTCCCGCAATAGCGGGGAGGAGTGGATTCTACATTTACTTTCAGGAAACATCCTGGAATCGCTAAACGGCCGAACTTGATCGAAAAACCAAATGATAACATTCATTTCAGAATCGGACGACACGCACGATAATTACAAGGACGCTGAGTCAGAGGCATCCCAAACGGAGATTCACACATTCGCGCACGGGAATTTTTTCAAACACCACAACCGCCCTCCTCAACGGCTCGTTGAGCGTCGACGAAGCAAACAAACAAAGCCATCCCCCGCGGCGTCACTCGATTAAGAGGACACAAACCCAAATTGCGAATCCCCGCATCGGATGCCATACTCTTCCCGCCGGAAACGACGAGTGAAAATAAAAATAATAACAAAACAAAACAAGAGCGGAGAGGCGCGGCGTTGATAATAATAATAATAAAAAAATGACACACACACACACGCTCAGCGGAAATCGATGCTTTGCCATGACGGGGAAAAATAATTAAAAACAATTGAAGAACGGAAAGAGATGAGCGAGAAGTATTAAAAGAAAATAACGAACTAGGCACGAGGAGACAAGGGAGAGTTTTTTTTCCTGCAGTGAGGGGTGACGGAAGATACAAGAACGTAACGGAAAGGGAGTGAAATGATGATGATGATGATAAAAAAGAAACACGAAACGAAAAAAACAGGATGCCAAAACACTTCAGTCGATACACGGATATATAAAAACCCCCGAAGGGTATTTCCCTCAGAGGGTATATTCGCTGTGTTTTTTTTTTGTTTGCCTTTCTCGTTGGGTGTTGGCAAACAGGAAAGCGGATAATATATATCTAGGCCGATACAAAACGGGAGGAGATGATTATGATGAAGATGATGAAGGAGAAGAAGAAAAAAAAATAACGAAGAGCGATATGCACCGTGAGCTCTCGCGGTCTATTACGGAGTAATTAATTTGCGGTTGCCTCCGCCACGCTCCCCTCCCCCCTTACCCTTACTCTTCTCGTCAGGGTACCAGCCGTCAAGCCTACCCCTTACAGAGACGGCTTCGACGCCCTAACCCCTTCCCAAAGCTGGTGAAAAAATAATAATAAACACACAGCAACCCCGTTGCCCTGTCATTTCCCCAACTGATCCTTGCCCCTCCAATATCTAAAGACAAACCCCTAAAACCATTTCGGGGTCTCCTTCCCATAATACAGCGGAGATGACTGGGATGGGCTCGACGAGTTTGGAATTATAGAAGGGTGAAGATGGCGAACGGGTTTTCAGGGGAGGGATATGTCCTCATCTTCCTCGCTCTGCTCCCGTGCCACTCCTTCTGCTTTTGGCTCTACCCACTGAACCCTTAAAAAGAAATTCTTACTCCCATCCGGAATCACTCGAAAGGAAATTCATTGTCTCAGGCGTAGCTTGGTGGATTTGCAATTGCATTTCCATATTATCCTGTATATGAGAGTCCTTAATCAACCGCGAACAGAGAGTAGTTCTAATATGGCGTTAGTTCAGACGTAGTGAAAGTAACATGAGGAGTACCCACAGGGAAGTTTCATCGGTCCCTTATTGTTCCATTTTTATATAAATGACATCAAAACCGTGGTTACGAGCAAAATATGCCTCTTCGCAGATTACACAGTGATGTACATAGTTGTAAGCAATGAGTCTGACAGGATTGCGTTACAAAATACTAGATGCTAAAAATGAAGGCGCAATATTTGGCAGTTAGAATCTAATTTTAAGAAGTGCATTGTTATGAATTTTTGGAAAAGTAATAACTCGGTCAACGAAACGTACACAACTAATCAAACTAAATTATCAAATGTAGAGTCAGTAAGATACTTAGGTTTGAGCCTTACTCTGGACCTGTCTTCGAGAAAACACGTTCGGGAAATCTGCGGACAGGCTAGTCGCAAATTAGGACTTATTTGAAGAATACAAGGAAAAAACGTGACGAGAAGGTGATAGAGTGATGTTATTTCTCTCTCGTGAGAGCTCACTTGGAGTATGACGCTAACATATGAGACCCTTACGAAGTAGGAATAGTCTCACAAATAGAACGAATACAGCGGAGAGCAGTAATATTTGTAAAAATAATTGTTACGATAAATTTAACAGTGTCACCCAAATCTTTTACAAAAATTAGGATGGGAATATCTAACTGATTAAAGGGAAAAATATAGGTTTTGTCTTTTGCGCAAGTTCAGAGGAGACAATTTTTAGCTGGACTTTCAACATATTTTATTAGAGCCATCATATTACTGTAGAAATTATCAGAGGAATAAGATAAAGTAAATAGATTGCAGAACCAAAATATTTAAAATTTAATTTTTAGCGTACATCATAATGCAATAGAGAGTATTTCGAGAGCCAAGTACTCCGTATTATAGTTTCAAAACAGTTTATAAAAAAGAATAAATTCACGCTTCTAGTTTCGATTCAACATACTGAAGGACTAAACTATATAAAAATATCGAACAAAATATGTATAGACAATATATAGATTACTAAAAATAAAAAGTTCACTCTCCCAGTTTCAAATCAGCATACCGGAGTACAGAAAAATACAAAAATAACGCACAATGTATATCTGGAAAATACACAAGGCACTTACTTACTTCAGAGCACTTATTTGAGGTGGACGGTTGGCTGGGATGCAAAAAATTACTGTCCTCGTGACCTACCATCATCGCACCAACCTCCACTCAAATAAGAATTACTTATTTGATTTATATTAACAGTCACTCTTTCCCTTAATATGCAACCACTATTTAGAAATAATTTGTTGTGCACCTAGCATATTACAGTTCTCTCCACTTATCAAGAACTAGTAAAAAATTTCTTTGAATATGGCTTTGGGTGTCAGTCTAATTTTAGATGGTAATGCGTTCCAAGTAAGCATAAACCAGGAATGAATTACTGAAAAAAGTAGTCCGCTATTGTGGCAAGTATAATTGGTCAAGCGGGACGCGTGCAACTCGTTGTTTAATTTCTCCTGAGTATGTGAAACGTGAGTATATGTATAGGGGTGCTTTCGCAATTAATAGTACCTGGTTACCGAGCGTTGCTCGATGTTTATTTGGTGTACTAAGAACTTGTATGCTATTCTGCTACTTATTGTCTATTTTAATTATAATGGGCATTCACATAGTGCGATTAAAGGTTTTAATATGACAAATTTTATAAAGCATAACGGGTATTTATTTTTTTAAATATAGTAGTTATGTGACTTGACCAGGATTCAAACCCGGATCTCTCAATGGCCGGTCAGGACCTGACCGGCAATCTGAAACTTTCAAGTAAACTTAGCTAAGTGTGCAGCCTCCAAGTCTCAAGTAGTTCCCAACCAGTCCTTCCATCTGCGGTGGTACAGTATTTGTTCGCTCGTAGCAGTTTTTTGACGAAACGGGCGGCCTTCCTATTAATTTTAGTGTTTATAATGAATTAAATCATTTTGTGCAGTGTACCGAATTCTCGCGTTGTATTCGATATGTGGCATAACGAGAGCAAAGTAACATCTCTCTATCACCTTTTCACCCGTCGGCATTATTATTCAATTGATAAATCTTTGAATCGTTGATGCGGCGTCGAATATAAAATTTTATGAAAACCATTTTGTTATTCCAGATTGAATTTATTAAGTAACTGACGTAATAAAAATGTCATTTCCTGCTACAAAATAGAGTTCGTGTGAATGATACATTTTATGTGGAATCATAAAATAATTTCTTTCTCGAAAGAGCACCGAGTGAATTGGCTCTTTAGCTTTTTCGTGGTATTGAAAATTGAACATGAATTTATGGCAGCCAACATTTACAAACCAGAATGTAAAGCAAAAGCACGCCCAGTTAGAAATGTAAATGGTCATTACCCTGAGATCTTCATGAAACTGGCATGGACTCCTGATAACGATGATTTCACATGGAAACCCTTTAGTGTGTGGAGGTTGGTGTGTTTTATACTGTGGTTTATGAAAGTTTATAACAATAAATTCATTAAAATCCACATATTTAGTCTCTACCTTGTAGAAACTTTTAATATTCATTATAATAAAGTTTTGTACTTCTCTACACTTTTTATTTTTTAAACACACTGCGCGTTTCACCAATTTTATGACCTGGTGTAGTACTACACCTGACGATGCCATAAAATTGGTGAAACGCGTAGTGTGTTAAAAAAATAAAAAATGTATAAATATACAAAACTTTATTACAATGAATAGTAAATTCATTGTTGAAAGTGTACTTCGTGGGAATGTTTCATAGGTGGTTTTCTCCAAATAGTTGTTTTTTACCATTCTATTTTATAATTTCAAAACGTGCGATCAGCCCCAGTGATTTGAAAGGGTATGCAATGGCCACGGCCCTCCTTTCGGTTGAAGTAACCCTGCTCCTTTACGGTGCTCTTCTAATTCATTTATCTTTAATTTCCAAGGCAGGATTCGAACGGACGACACCTAAGCTTCAAAAACCGGAGAATATACGGTATGGCTGCCGTTGCCGGAGCTTGTGTTGTAACCGTTAACGGCGACTATGGTGATGAGAATTCCAACGTATAATTGTGGTAGAGAAACTTGGTGGCAGTCATCTGCGAGCGTGAAATTGGTTGGCAAACGAACGGAGGTGAGAGGAGAGTACATATCTGGTAATTTCATGTGAATGATTTTTTAAGATGGTGTGAAACTATTTTGCCGATAGGATAATTAAATATCTATCGAAGTACACTTCAGTATTAAAAGAAGCAACCAAAGGATGACTCCAGGGTTCAGTTCTAGGACCCTTCCTGTGGAACTTAATAATGAACCCGCTTCGACGAGCAGAGTTTCTTCAGTATTTCGGCATAATTGCTTACACAGATGATACAGCTCATATCATCAAAGCCTCCTCAAGGAGAGATTCGGTGAGTTTAGCTTGCATGAGCATCAAAGTCATCCAAGACTGGGCAAGCGGGAATAAATTAACCCTTCCAGGAAAAAAAATTATATCTACATGGTTTTTGGTCAGAAAATTCCTCAAAATCCGTGTTTTCATTGGCAGAGAACAAATTAAGAGATTCTAAGCTTTTATTATTTTGGAAGTGGTTGTTGACGATAATTTAACATTTCAGTCGTACCATAGCCATAGTAATATGCCATAGCCCAAACTGACCATAGCCCAAATAGTAATGTGCTCGACTCTTCAACCTTCTATTTAATATTCTAAGCAAACCTTTTGCCGCGTGGGAAATTCTACTAATTGTTCTATACTCCCTGCATTGTGACGTTTTCTTCCTCTTCGGGATACGTTTTCACAAAATCCTCTGGCCAAACTCCTTCTTCATAAATCTTACGAATAAGTTCGAAAATCTATCGTGTTCCCTTATCCAATAAATTCTTCAGTAACTTCGCCTTCATCTCTCGTAATGCTCTCTCCATTTCGCCCTTCCACCACGTCATGGTTGTAGTTCAAGGAAATGGACCATTTCGTTTGGAAACAAATAATTAAGCGTTATAGTGGCAATACTGCTTGGAATAATGGGAGGGAAATAGAGTTATAAAGTCGAAAGTAACATTAATTTATCCCAGGTTCTAAGTGCCTGTTGAAATTTGATGAAGAAATTTGCCTTATTTGTTGACATTTTGACGTGAAAAAAGGGACGCAGATGGGGACAGCTTTCTTGCGACACTCGAACAGAGTAGAACAAGGTAGATATTGTACTACGTAGATGAAGATAAAATTCCAAGTAAGTCAATCGATGAGTGAGACAGTAGTTCTAGAAAATATTCTTGGGAAAAAGTCTATAATCAGAGTGGTAAGAATAAATTTATGAGCTATGAAGTAGCGGGACGCGAGGGCTATGCACTTCCGTGTAATTTCACTGCTCAGAATACTATAACATTTTATGTATAACATTTTATATACTGGTGGTGCTAAGAATAGTATAACATTTTTCAGAACCTGTGGATTAATTAGACAACGAGAAATTTACTTCACTGTAAACAGAAAGAGACATATTGAACAGTGACAAGATGCCGAGTAATCTTTAGCACTTTTTAAAAAGAACTTTTGTCGTGTTATCTTTAGCACTTCTATTTTGCCGTGGGAAAAGCAAAATACATGTAAAAACGTGAAATGATAGAATGTGATCTGAAAATGCAGTATATAAGCGTTTGTTAGCACATTGAGAGTGGATAAAAGAAGATTGGAGGAAAAGGAAATTTAGTGTTTTCGAAGAATGATGAAGATCAAATGGACGGAGAGAATCGCCATTGGAGACGTATGAGCTATAATCTAATGAAAAATCTTATAAGATGGAAATATAAACTTATTGGGCACATTCTGTGAAATAGCAGCCTCTTGAAAATAGTGATGGAGTGATGCATAAGAAATGGTAGATGAATCTGAAGTCATGCTTAGTCTTTCTTGTTTTCCTTCTGTTTCAGTTAATACATGACATTTATTCGCTTCTGAATTCTATATTTTCCTTAAGCTTTGGGCTGCCTATATCTCACAAAATAAGGGATTAAAATTCGCAAATATCCCACTGAAAACAAATACAAAATAAGCTTTGTCCCATTGCATGGTAAATTAAGAGTGGATTTGATTGTTTATTATGCATATTTTTTCCATACTACTACTTTGAATTACCCATTGGTGAAGTCAAGAAACAAAAAACCGTCTCTGCAATTTTTCTAGCACGGTATACTTTCTGTTTTCCTTCATTCCGTCCAAAATAACTTTTTGTCTTCCATGAAGACCAATTTTCTAAAACAATTATTACATTTTGAATGAATAGGTTATACTTAGTTATTCCACATTAAATGGCTGGTAGTGGATTGCGAATTGACTTGACAATCCACTACCAACTATTTAAGGTAGTTTGAGCGGAATATCACTCTACCCAGTTCTTGATGAATCTAGCCTCATTTTAAAGAAAAAACTCCCATCTTTCCAATTATACCAAAATATTAATCCCTTGCCAAATTACTTTTCGAGTAATTTGCCAGAAAACATAAGCGGTTTGACATGGGATAGATTACGGCTGTGCGTTCCAGAGGGAGAATATTGAAAAAAAATAGGAATTTCTAACACCTAGATTTCGTCAAAACACTAACGGTGTGTAGTCTGTATGTTTTCTAAACTGTTTATAACAATTAATATATTAATCACCGCAGTAGCTTTTACAGAATCGCAAAAAACCTGTTGTGAACGTGTTTTCACCGTACTGCGTTAAAAAAATGAGTCAAGATAGAGATTTGTGTTGATATATTTATTTAATCACTGATACTTTTGTAATGCATAACTATATTTTTGTGCCATTGATATTACAATATTTACTACACACTACTACAGACGCTGAAATAAAAAAATAAATTCTAATTTGGTCTCCATTATGACAAGGGAAATATCTTGCCCAAACTGCCTTAATGTGGAAAAAAAACCAAATATAACCATTTTATTCAGAATGTATAGTAAGTTTCATAAAATCACGCCGGAAACCAGAAACTTTATTCTAACATTTTGTTCCCTGGAATATTTTTATATCAGTGTTTTTGTGAAATACTTTTTATCCTCCTTCAACAAATTATCTCTCATACTCCGCCTTCATTACTACAGTTCATCTACATCTACATACTACCCCGCAAGCCGCCTCAATAGGCGTGTGGCGGGGGGTGTTATGACACCAGCCGTTTACATATAAAAAGGAAATGCTCTAGTGAAATTACGCCTAGCATTTATTATAGTCCCTTATTGTTCGGGGGAAAAACGAATTCCCATACCTATCCGTTCGGTAAATATCTCTCTTAATTTATCGTTTCTGTCGGACCTGGAAATGAAGTGGGGTTCTAATATGATGTTCTCCGTGTCGCTCTTAAAGATATCTATCCTCAATTGCTCAAGCAATCTAAGCCGAGCGCGCTGCCTCCGAGTCTCTAGCGGCTCCCGGCCTAATTCGTTTAATATCTGTGTAACGCGCTCTGTACGCCCGTAGCAGTTTTTGACGAACCGCGCAGCTTTTCTTTGTATTTTATTAAGTTCCCGGACTAAGTCTTTCTGCACCGGATCCCATATGCTCGCTGCATATTCAAGATGTGGCCGTACGAGTGCGAAATAGCACCTCTCTTTTACTTTTTCATCCGAAATACAGTTAGGCTTGACGCTGGTTACATTTGGTAATGGAAACGCCAATTAGCGCCGACTGTGGTTGAATTTCTAACCACGGTTGGTTGACCCTAGTTAGCCAGTTGCGCGGGTAATACATCGAAATGGGAACGCTAGTTCTGCATGCATCAGCAAGTGATGAACGTATTTCACACGTGAACTGTGCTGAAATTCCGCTACGGAAGTTTCGAGTGGAAAACAATACAATTGGCCCCCATCAGGTGGTCATTCGATACGTGGGTCACTATTTCCCTCCTGGAACGCAGGCCAGGTACCCTGCATTCTCTGATCTCCGTCAGGAAGAGTGCTGTGGAATCAGGTTATTACAGTTTCCTCCAATCCGTTCACCTGCCCTCTTCACTCGCCTTTACTTCTGGCAATAAAATTACCTCCATTATTCTCCGCACTCATATCTCAACGTTGTACAATCTGATTTATTCATATTGTTAGTATTCATTTGAAAGAATACATACTGAGAAGTATTCATCCTATTTCCCTTTTTGCCCCTAAATATGCCTTTGTAGTTCAACCAGCTTTGTTGGTTAGTTTTTTTACGAACATATACTCTTTATACTCTGACTTTAGTGATCATTTCCAGGCAATATCCTCTATATTGATCATTGAATAATCTACTATCTCTCAAAAATAGCACTGTATCCTCATGTTGGACTGACTGCTATATACAAAAATACTTTTTTCCTCTATTTATCATAATTTTGTGACTTTGATATCATAATAATATCAAATTCAGTATGAAAAAATAATTTGTCTTGACCGGGATTAGAGCCCGGATCTCCCAACTTCCAATCCAACTACATCACTATGAACTAAAAACTTGTAAATTTTTCCAATCACTGCTAAATGCACAAATGATGTGGTACGTAGTCACGCGCACGAGTGCAAAGATATACACCAAGGGGATGAAGTTCGCGATGAAAAAAGCAGCTGGGGTTATCTCCGTGGCAGTGATTTTGTAGTAAGCACGACCATGTCTCCTGTACTACAATGTGGACTTGAAACGAGTACACCCAGTTCACATAAACCCCCGATGATAAACGCCTTGAGTTAAAATGACTGCGTGGTTTATCTGGCTGAATTATTTTTTCATGGATAACTTCACCCTCTTAGTGAGTGGCTTCTTAAATTTTCAATATGATGCGAATTTAGGAGAAAATCACATACAGCTGTGTTTTCAAGCAGAATTACTTATTTATTTGAAAAAGTCCCAAAACGGCACAGATGTTTATTACATTGGATGACCAACAAACAAATAAATTAGAACCATTAACAAAATATAAAACAATAATAAAAAATGGAAAACACTAAATAACAGAGAAACGTGGACGGGGACTTAACGATAAGTAAACAGGATGGAGGGGTATTTGCTCACATGATTTGTAAGAAAGGATCTGAAAACGGAGGGTGACGAGAAGAGGTCAAAGGAGGGTGAATGCAAAGCCAGGGAGTTAAAAATTATAGATCAAAATCCAAAGCCAAATAATTTTTTTCGCGGAGAATTTCCTCCTCTTGGTTCGATCATCATCCTCAATTATACATTTTCGCAGATATCGGAAATTTATGAGGCCAACTAAATAAAAAACGTATGCAAGGTTTTGAATTGGAACGATTAATTTCAGGGTCTATTTCTTGTCCATTGGGTGACTCCAGCAGTTTTACTAATGATTACAATAGAGTTAGATGATTTTGAAGACCCTTGTGAAGTGGATACGCTCACACCCTTTGTTAGATAAGGAAAAGCATCGTTCGCTCAGAGAAAATCATGGTTTCCTAATACATAAATGAAAAAATAAAAATATTATAGGCATGAACGGAAAAATTCGCCTTATATTATTCTTTGAGAATGGTCTATTGCCTAAACTTCACCACAAACTTTTTATCACACATTTTGATAGTCTCCGAGAGTTGAGCCTGGAGCGATACGCTGCAAAATCCTTAGTTCTCAGAGAAGCAAGCTAGCTCTCTGTTACATATTTTTTCTTAGTGTTCAGTTAAGCTTTATGCTTGACTCTAGATGGAGGTCAAGATAATAGACCTCGAGAGATGACAGAAAAAGAACAGAGAGTCCAAAATAGAAAAGCTTTCTTTGCATTTGAAAGAAGAAAGAGCGCCTGAAATGAAGCAGCTGGAGAACAGTGTCTCAACAAAAGAAAATCATACCCGTGACAATTATAGCATATAAGGCGAAAGAGATAATGAAATTTCGCATCTCCCAATTTTCCTTCTGTGCGTTACTGCACCATATTTCCTTTTACTTTTCTCTTCTGTGCCGCGGTGATGCACGCAAGGGAATGAAATTCCCTGAAGGGCAGCGGGGAGTTTTGAAAGGACGAAAGGGGTGCAACCTCGAGCACGCATTTTCATGAAAAGGAAAATGCACATGTTAGGGTAAATGAACTACGGACCTCAGTTACACTCCTCTGTTAAGACGCCGCGCCGGGCGCACGCAATGCGTGTAGGAGTCCGTAAAGGACTTCAAAGGATATCCTACTAAGAATATGGCAGAAAGCGGGTGGTATCGTGACAGCGGCAAGAGAAGGAAAATAATGCCGAGATGCGGAGTTACTGGCGCTTGCAATGGGGGGTTGCACAAACATTCAGCTACGGGATCGATGTGCAAGAGATCCATCATCATCATCTGAGTAAACTACCGGTTAAAGGTAGGTTATGATGAAAGACAGAGAATATCCAACTGACTCTTACACCTGCAGTGCTTAATCTACCTCTGGTATTTCTTTCTTCATCTCAGCATAAGTCCTACCTTTCTTCATCCGTCCATAATACCTTTTCTCTTTCTTCCCCTTCCCAGGTTTCCCAACATCCTTCCCTCTATCACGGCCTTCGGCAAACCATCGCCCCTCATTACCCCTTCCAGCCACCTACCCTGCCTTCCCCTAATCTCATCCAGAAGTTTCCTCTCCTCATCAACTAGGTCAATCACTTCTTCATTTGTCTTCCTTTACGTCCACCACACTTTTACCATCCTCCTCAGCACTCAAGTCTTAAACTCCTTCAGCCTATTTTCGAGGCTGAAGATATTCAAAACTTCATGGAATTTCTTACAAACTTCCGGTCGCCGGAGCCATCTACTTCGTGAGTTAACACCAAATGCCTATTACTTCGACCGTTTCGTACATTCTCTTACCGCTTGCTCAAATCCATGCATTATGTTATTTAAGTAGTCAGTATGAATAAACACACTCGTTAACTGCCGCATAACCGCTCTTACATCAATTAATGACTCCTTGAAATGATTCATTATAAAGCCGCCTTCTTGGTTATATAAGGTGCTCCTAAGTTAACACCATCTATTGGGTCCAATGAGATACGAGACAATTTTATTGAGCCAATACATTTATCGAATGTTTCTGCAACGAATATTGAATGAATGTTTTGAATTATAGATAAATTGACTCTATTTAATATGTATTGTTCCTACATTGGGCCATATGTAATGTATGTTTAAAAAATTAATGAATTGAAATCTAATAGAAGTTAAATTCAATAAATTATGACACAATCAATGCTTGCAGAAGACGACTGGCTGGTGAAGTCATTTGCCTCATCATGGGTAACTTGATCTGTTGGTATGAAAGGGTTATTTGGAGAATAAATGAAGGGTGGACAGAAAACTCACGTCGATATTCGCCGATTTTTAACGTGAGACACCAAGGGATCAACAGTTTAACGTCTTGTACAACGGACAGAATACCCCTTTAGAATAGCTCTCTGGGACCCTAGTGTGGGATTCACAGTCCTCTATGAATACTCCCATGGTGCTGGTATTCGATCTTTTGCACTCAGAATGAGATACCAGTACCCTTGATACCACATAAACTCCATTTCCTCAAGCAGAAAAGAACTCGGTTTTTGAGAGCTCCAACTACTTCAGCTTTATTGCAAATTCTAACTTGAAACTAAATATTAAGACCAGCATGACCTTTATTCCGGAGTTGGAAGTCGGATTCGTGTTCTTTGAGTTGCCTTCCTAGGATGTTTCCAGCCTCACCACCGTGACTGTTGTGATTGAATTTAGGATTTATTACGTACATTATATCTTTTCGGACTATTCACGAAATCTAATGGGTATAACATATTGAATTCAACATCACTTTTAATCAAAGCTTTGATTCCGGTCTTGAATATCACTATTTTTCCATTTCCGAAAAAGTTTTTGATTCCGAATCAAATTATTGATAATTAATTACAAGAGCTGTTGTTAGTCAAATTAAATGGTTTAATCAGTTGACGAATGGACCTAAAGTCCCTGCTATAAAATGTCACACTGTGTAGAAAGGTATTCAATGCATATAACATAAGTGCATTGAATATATTTGTATTGCGAAGTACGAAGAAGCCATTGTCTGTATAATAGAAAATGGCTTCTTCGTACTTTCGTAAAAACACAATAAAATCCTGTATTTATAAATTTGATACTCAAGATTTCGTAGGCTATCATTTCCGTGAGCCTTAACAAGTTACTTGGCTTCCTTTGCGTTTTACTACTACAAAAAAAGGTACGATTACTCATCCATAGGAATCATCATAAGCATTTAAATTTCCTCAGGAGGTTTCAAATTACAAGACGATCGTCTAATAATGGAGAAAATTTAAATCCTTATGATGATTCTTATGGATGAGTAGTTACATAATTCTCTTTAACCATTTCAGAGCCGTACAAACTTTTCTACAAATCCTCGCTGTGCTTTTTAGTAAGCTACGCATGCAAAAAAGAGAAAGCTTCTTGATTCTTCTCCACTGATTATATCCCTAATTCACAGGAATGCCGGAAACTGTACTCATCAATAATTTAAAAACTAAATCAACATGTGACTGCCCTTGTTTCTTCGATTCGTACTCTGTTTTTAGGTCAAAAAATGAAGAAAGACATATTGGGTATTTAAATATATATACTCACTATTTAGAGTTTACTTCTTGTGTTTCTGTCATAGTCATAACACAAGGCATCATGATTCACTAGGCAAAAAGTTTCCTAACATGAGAGTATATGCTTGCATTTTATAAGGATTTTAAAATTTAATAAATAGGTCATTCCATCTGTCCTTCTGACGTCTTTGCTTAGAAAGTTGCAGAGTTCAATAATAGTTTGATTTTTTTTGTAAGAAGATTTTCTTAGCGGAAAAGTCCAGATTGAAAGGGCAGCCTTTTTGAAATTCAGTCCTTAAAAAGGACATTAACCGCTGATTACAATGCATGGAGGTGTGAATTAATATATGAATTATTAATTAATTTTATTTTCAGTGTCCATTTTTTCGTGAGGATACATGAATATTATAATGAAACAAGAAATTAAATTTTTCTCAGCCCAAATAATACGGCTATTTTACCTGTGTGTAATGAGGGTTTCGCATCAGTTATCTTTAATTATCAATACCTGTCATCATTTCTTCAATTAATTTATGGACAAAATGATTTAGATCCAATGCCTCTGAGTTGATATAAAACTATAATTTGAAGCTCTGATCTAGAATTCACGGATATTTCAATGAATTGTAACGTCACAAATAAAAAAGCTTTTCAAAGCAAAAAGTTGGCTGTCACAAATAAAAAAGTTGGCTGGTCCCAGACTTCACGTCCGGCATTTTGATTAAAAGTCTGTACATATATTCTATGGAAACGATTGAAGCGTATTGCAATTGTAATTAGTCCTCTACATCATGTGCAGGCTGGACACGCCCACAGCTGAGGAAGTGATCTCAACGGCAGCTTTGAAGCGCGTGACGTCAGAAACGAGAAGTCAGCCGATGTTGTCCAAGAGCCAACTTTTATGGGTTTGCAGGTGAAATGACAACTGCTTACCACCCTGCGAGGCGCCACATGGGTGTGTGGTAGGGGGTGTTAGGACACCAGCCGTGTAAAGGTGTGAAGGGGAATGTTATAGGGAGATAAAAAGGTAAAGTGTATTTTGGCAGTGTTTACAGAGAATCTCAGATTTTATTATGGTCACTTATTGTACGTGGGAAGACGAATTTCTGTACCTACCTATATGTTCGGCAATGTATTACTCTAATTTTATGTTTCCTGTCGGACCTTTACATGTAGTGTGGTGCCAAAATGATATCATCTGTGTCACTATGAAACACACCTGTTCCGAATTTCTCAATCAATCTAAGCGGTGTGCAGAAAAGAAGTATAAAGCAGTCAAATGCTGTACAGGAAAGCGACATTTTTAAATAGCATTATTGCCACAGTTCCTAGATTCTGAGAGTGTTATTTGTTTAGGATGTACCACGAGTCAACCCAGACTACCTCATGCACAAACCACAAATCATGCTCGAAAAGCTCGAGAATGTAAGCTAACCCTTCCGAAATGCTATTTCAGTAAGATCTCAGCGGCGGGGCTGGCACTCATTAAGCGTCTTGAAGCAAGGATGCGCTTTTATCTCTCGTACGTCTCGCTCCTTCCTTCATCACGCCATCTTCTCCAATTATCCCGCTTCCCTTCACTTCGCTTTCACACGAACTTTCTTCGTCCTTCTCTTGTCTCACTCTCTCTGCTTCGCCATCATTCCCTCTCCCTACTCCCTCTCGCCTTCCTCCAACCGCCATCCGCCATGTTGGCTTCGCTTGCTTATCACTCCTACGTCGGCGCACAATGCTTTAATTAATGTGGAGATACTACTGCCGTGGTTGACTGGGGAGGAGGTAGGGAGGTGGGCGGTGGGAGGGGACATGCCACAGAGGGGGTGGGGGAGGAGGAGAAAGGGGATGGAGTTGTGGGGTGGGGAGAGATCTACTTTTCGTCTCCTTGGTTATTAATGTTCACGACGACGGCTGCTCGCCTCCCCTCCACCGCCAACAATTCTCTCCTCTCCCCTCCTCCGACCCCCCCCCACCTCGTCCGCCCACTCCCATTGTCTACATCCGAGTTTTCTTCATTAATTAGTTTTTCAGTGGCGTGGCGCCGCCCACGAAGCACCGCCATGGCAACAGAAGCGACGCAGACGAGGGTTGACAAACGAACGCGGGCGTGCGCACTGATTAATACGATAGAGGGCGGTGCGTTATGCGTGAGTGCATGCGAACCAGAATTATAAAAAAAAATTCTTGAGCGTGCTTTTATAAACAAATAAAAATTTATTAAAAATCTAAAAAATACCTCAACATCGTACTAGAAAAAGAAAATATAATATTTTCTCAAGTGAATGAAAGTTTAGCCCAGTACTGGAAATAATGAAATTGAATTCAAGGAAATTAGCCACTGAATGGCTAGACCACGATGAAAATCATGATGATATTAGATGCCAACATAAAGTCGTTAAATAGGAAGATTTTGGTATTCAATTGAATTGAGAGCTTCAATATACAATTTCTAGAAAATCTTTAAATGAACTAAAGTTAAGGTGCGAAATATAAATGGGGTATTTCATTATATTATTATTATCTTTTTATGTAAATAATAATGTTTGACTGTCTGTCCGGTTGACTGTATTTCTTTTATACAAATCTACAGTTTTACTCCGATCGTGATGATACTTTGCAGGCTAATAGTTTAAAACAGGAGGAATATTATTGGCTATTTAAAATGAATCTCAGGACCCCAAAAGGTCCCAAAATGGGGCTCTTAGTTGGCCTACGCTACATATTGGGTTTTGTGCAGAGGTTTAATTTTTCGCTTTTTAAGATTTCTTCTGCTCAATATAGAGGGTTAGGTTTATTTATCAATTTGGCTAAATTAATGAAGTTTATGATTCTTTCAATCAATTATCTTTCACAATTCATATTTGTCTGAAAAACGCGTTATTAGCTGCAATAACGTATTTTTCTCTGAAATCAACAATTGTATAATTCCTTGACAACCAGATTTTAGTATTTAACGCATTTAAAATTCATTTTGCTTAGTTAAGCTGATGCTAGGCATTGCGTGTTGTGCAGTGTTTTATTTTTTTGCTTTTCAAAACTACTTTCAAGATAGAGAGTAAAAATGTATTTTATCATATACCCGAAAGAATGATGTTTCTCAATAATCAATCGATTATCCTCTTATATGATGAGTTATGAAGGTAGCGTGATCTCTGGCAACGTCGCGACGCGTCGGGCATTTCAGCTAGTTTAGTTATAAATGAAGTTGTAACCATGCAGGGAACCATGGGTCCATGGAAAATCGAGTTAAACAAAAAGCATGTAAATAGCGTTCGCTACGAAAAGAGAAGATCGAATGGACGGAGAAAACCACCAATGGAGAATGAGTCCTACGGAGAGAAGGTGAGAAAAGATGTATGGGGGAAAAAATCTGGGAATTAGAAGAGGAAAACATATTGGACACATACAGAGGATTTAAGGTTTTCCCGGCGAATTATATTCGTAACTGTTTCTCGTGTCTATTTCCCTAATTCCACTCTAATTTCCCGGGCGTTCAAATATTGGGAAAGAATAACGAATAAGCATAAATAGAGACAACGCCTTCAACTAAAGTAATACTTGGAGACCGGAAACTGACGAAATTCAAAGAATTCGTAACGGCTTCTACAGCAATGAGGCATCTACGGCTATATAATTATAACCGCCAGCATCCTCACTCGACTCTTTATCCTGATGACGATGGCTGAGTCAACCATCGAAAAGTTGATGAATTTCAATAACCTTACCCGGTGTCAAACCCGAGCAACATTTACGAATATTGAACACATTTTGGGACCCAATAGACTCTTGAATACAATAATGCAAGGGCATATCAACGGGAAGAGTTACCACTGAAGAATATGGATGAAGCACGTAGGAAAATTACAGAGGAATCGAAAGCAAAGACTTTTGATGGGATGAAGGGGTTGGCTGGTAGGAGGATGGAGTGGATAGCTGCAGCAAACCTATCTTCGGACTGATGAATGTTAATGATTATATAAGAGAGGAGTCGTATATGTTAAGTGGATTTTAAATAGAAACTCTGCAGAATAGAAGAGGACACTGAAGTTACTGGACACAATTTGTGACGTAATAGCCTATTGAAAACATCATTGGTAGAGAAATGGACATAAATATTTACCGAGTAGGACCATGAATGAAATGCAGCAAGCATATCATAGCGGAGACTGTAATAAAATGAAGCGGTTTGCTGTTAGGAGAGCGGAGTATAGCAACAAATACGTTTATTTCCATCGCCTCAGGCTCAACCTTGTGGAAGTTCATTTTATCGTAAATGGAAAGGAAAACTTCGTTGCCTGAAGATGACGCCGCTGCGTCGAAACTAGTTGTACCTGAAAATAAATTGGTGGAATATAACAAAATTTTCCTTTTTCATTTACGATAACAAATACGTGTTCGAATTTCCGACTACTAATGACTAGTGAAAAAGATGCTGCAAAGTTGAAAAGATACATTTTTCAGATCTCTCGAACATGCCACCAGCGTGAAGATAAGTGGAAAAGGATGTACATTGCAGCAGAAAAATTGCGAGTTTACCTTCATATTTTTTCCGACATCCTCGACTACTCATTTAACAAAACCACCTTCAGTATGGATGCTCTTCGTGTATTACAATGGTGACAAATCGGAGAGAAACATTTGAGTAGTGAATGAAATCTTTTTGATACAATTAATAAACAGTTTTAAAGTACTTACAATTCAACGCAATGTAATTTCATTTAAATTGGGCTCACGGAAAATGCATAAACCATCAGCAGTCATTAATTTGAATATTTATCTGCTGAAGCTCTTCACCCCATTTAATGTTCAGACGGAATGATAGACGTGACTAAATAAGAGCGATACTTTGCCAATTGAGAGAGGTACAAATACTCCTCATTCCCAACACCATTTATGGCTACAGCAAAGACAGTAAGGTACTCCGTTTACATACGGTTAACTTTCGTCCTTTCCCTCATCTTAATACCTTTTCCCGATTTACTCCTCTTTTCATGTCTGGTATCCTAGCTCACCCTTACCACATTACTTTTCCTTACCACATTACTTTTCTTTACCAGACACCCCCGCGGAGGTTCACAAGGTAATATATAGACTCGAACATATCGTCGTTAGCAATATCATGACGTTCCTGGACAGTCGTAACGTCCTCCATGGCTCTCAGCACGGCTTCCGGAAAGGTAGATCATGTGAAACACAACTCGCGCTCTTTATTCATGACGTTCTCCAATCTGGTGAATCGAAAAGACAAGTGGACGCATTACTCCTAGATTTTAAGAAAGCTTTCGACACGGTACCTCACAACAAACTTTTATACAAATTACAGTCATGCGGGCTAAACGAAACAGTAGTAAACTGGATACGCAACTTTCTGAGTGATCGTAAGCAAAAAGTAGTTATTGACGGAATTAGCTCTGATGTAGTTAAAGTGACATCAGGTGCCCCACAAGGAAGCGTAACCGGCGAAATTCCTTTTGTTCATTGTATACATAAATGATCTATGCTCTCGAATTAGCAGTAAAATACGTTTATTTGCCGATGACGCTGTCATTTATCGTGAAATTAGTGATCACTCTGACTTTGAAACTCTATCATCGGATTTAAACAACGTTCATGTGTGGAGCCAAGAGTGGAGACTTAATCTGAGCAAATGCACGGAGGTACATTTCTTGCGGGGGTCGTCCAACTATTCCCATGTATATGCTGCGGATGGTGTTAACATAAAGGCGACAGATGAAGTGAAGTATCTGGGACATACGATAACCTCGAACCTATCGTGGGGAACACATATAAGAAATATTTGTGGCAGAGCTCTGAAGAAGCTAGGATTCGTCAAGCGTATTGTGGGAAGATTTTCGGATGAAAAAGTAAAAGGGAGGTGCTATTTCGCACTCGTCCGACCACACCTTGAATATGCAGTGAGCATATGGGATCCCGTGCAGAAAGACATAATCCGGGAACTTAATAAAATACAAAGGAAAGCTGCGCGATTCGTCAAAAACTGCTACGGGCGTACAGACAGCGTTATACAAATGTTAAAAGAATTTTTCTGGGAGCCGCTAGAGACTCGGAGGCTGCGCGCTAGGCTTAGATTATTTGGGCAAATAAGAATAGATATCTTTCAGAGCGACACGGAGAACATCATAATAGAACCCCAATATATTTCCAGGCCCGACAGAAACGATCAATTAAGAGAGATATTTTGCCGAACGGATAGGTATGGGAATTCGTTTTTCCCCCGAAAAATAAGGGACTTCACTAAATGCTAGGCGTAATTTCATTAGAGCGTTTCCTTTTTATATGTAAACGGCTGGTGTCCTAACACCCCCCGCCACACGCCTATTGAGGCGGCTTGCGGGGTAGTATGTAGATGTAGATGAACTGCTTACTTCCTTCCTTCAACTCAAAATTCCTTGAAAAATTCACCAGCTTGACTTCTTTCATGATTTGCCCCATGTACACTTTTTTTGATCTTCCTCGGTAATTTTTTCCATTCGTTGCTGCTTCTCTTTTATGATAGTTTTCATCATGCTCCTACATCTCAGAACATGTCCAATATGACCACCAAACATTATTGTAGTTCCAAGTCATTTATTATGTCCATAAATATTAATTTCAATATAATTCTGTTAGCTATTGATACTGAGGCTATTTAGGTAGAAAATGATGATACTCATAGCTTCACGTAGGGAAATATTTTTTCAATTGTGTCAAGTCCAAGGTTGAAGATAAACCAAAACCTAACTAATGCCTGTTGCAAAATATTCCATAAAAGAGTTTTATAAAAAATTTTATTGAAAGTTTTATGAATCGTACGTAAAACGTACTTGCTTGCTCACGGTGTAACCACGTGTAACTGTTCATAAAACCGCAATGTCCTGCCATCTATGAGACGTTTTGCGAACACGTGAAGTGATAAATGCACTCTCTTTTGGATGAATGTTAGGTTAAAAACTATATGTATTGTTTATTTACTTACTTTCTGATCACACTCAACGGTGCTAAGGCTCTAACGCATTCTTCTAACAAGAAGGATACTGCCTCAACGCTCCAAGAACTTCCAGCCATGTTTGTTTACGTTTTCCTTGTTTGGCTTCCCATGGATACGAGATTATTATCAACGCGATGAGCGGAACGTCTCATTGGTTTTTGCATTAAACGGTTTTATGGAAATAGAACCTGTCCTATTCCGTAAAACGTTTTATAAAACTAAATTTTAATAAAACGGTTTTATCGTTAGCAAGCTCATTTTTATAAAATTAGTCGATTTTATAAAACGTTTTACCGAAAATTTTACCGTGAGCAACAGACATAAGGGTATAATTGACTTCGCCGAGAAGGAATGGATCCTTCATTTTTGCGGAAACACTAAACTTTTCATGGTTGGTATTCTAGCTCATCCTTATCTCATAACTTCATTTTACCACATGCCCCAGAGGTGGTTCAAAGGGTAGGTAATATGACGATGTAACTGCTTACTTCCTTTCTTCAATTTAAAGTTCGTCAAAATTCCTCAGCTTGACTTCCTTCATGATTCGCCTCAAGTATACTTTTTTTAATCTGCCTCGGTAATGTTTTCAATTCACTGCTGCCGCTCCTTCTATAATAGTTTTCAACATACTGTTATGTCTCAGAACAATTATTGGATACACGTAACTAGTTAACTCCCTTGATGACAGCCCCATTGATTTGCACACACATCAATAACTATATGATTTTTACCATTTCATAAGAACAATGATATTCTGTTTCAGCTGAATCTTCTTGTTCAATTGGCCAACAGAGAAATTGAAAATCACGTTATTATTTTCAAAACCACCGTCTACTGCCAGACAAAAATATTGCAAAATTTCAAAGCAGCGAAACATGTAATGATATGATCCAGCAAGGAATCTGCGCAGTGAAAAACTTGGGTAAAAATGTAAGCTTGAAAAAATGAACGAACCAGTATACTTATTCATATTTATTTACTAAACTGGGAGCGTGTTTAAAGGGATATTTGACTTAATTTAACTAAATTAAAACCTATTTACGTACTCGAGAGAAATGTGGGCTTAAATATTTGGCTTTTACGGGCCTAAATTGGAAACGCAAAGATTTTTGACGACTGATTTCCTTCAATTTACAGCTCTTCAAAGCTATTTGCTTAATTAGGGCCAAGTATCGAGTAATATTGTTTCGACTCGCTATTTATTCGACTATTCCTGAGCAGAGCCTCTCACGAGATAACCCTTTGCCAGGCGCAGCAAGCAAACGCCATTTGGGTCCCATCCTTGCTCTTAAGATCCCCCCCCCCTTTCCATTCGCCCCTACCCTTTGCTGTAACCTCTTGCTTTGTGCGAAATGATTTCAATCTAGCCCATCTCCCTCCCTCCCCCACAACGCCCTCTCCCGCACTCCACCCACTCCCCACCCCCCCTTCGCTTCCTTCCCATGAGCCCCCACCTCCCATCGCACTCCCTCACATCAGCGGCAGCGAGTAATTCCATAGCGAAAGGGGAGAAAACGAGGGATCAGGTGCTGCCACTGGTGGTGGTGTGCCTCTAATTCGGGCAGAGCGAATTCATTCCCCTTTGCGGTCTGATTGGATTGCCGAGCGACGGGCTTTTGTGTGCGTGCGTTCGCGTTTGTGCGCCGGTGCGGATGGCATCGTTCATTTGTTTCCTAACCCTCCCGCGACGTCATCGCGACTGCGAATGATTGATTGGCGGCCGCGAGGAAAAAAAAACCTTTCTTTGCTACCGTTTGATGGGTGAACAATGATTTCATTTCCATACCTGACCGCAATTATTAATTTAGTTTCCGAGACTGCAGTGGGTACGTCGAACTCCCATTTTTGTTTTTCAGCATCGGGGAAACTAATTTATTTTCTTATCTTCAATAGGTGGAATTTTATCAAGGAAATCGAGGCTCAGTTTTACATGTTGCGCCGAAAATAATTTGGTTTTATTTTGGAGAATCGATCGATTTACCGAACCTTGTTGTGAATGTTTTGCCAATTTTTAGGCTATGGGAAAGAATTGCTAAGAAAAAATGAGATCAATGAATGAATAAACCGAATAAAATCTATTATCTATGTTAGCAAGATTTTAAATCTCACAACTGCTGCGGAACAATCCTAAATTTATGAAAATAAATATTGGATAATTGGCATATGATTAACCACCAGTTTACTTTATTATCTTATTGTGGAGAAAATGACCTGACCTGTGATGAAAATGACAAGTTTTTGCCAAAACGTACATAATTATCAATTCCTCTGCGGAAACTAATAAGAGTAAATCCTAATAAAACATTTTCGTTTCCTAACAAAATTTTATAAAAGTTCCCAATGTTTAAGTAGAGCTTAAAAATAAATTATCCATTGCCGATTAACGCGACCTGACTGGGTTAAATGATAAGTCAACGTGGAATTAGGAAGTTGGTTAATTAGACGTAAATCACTGCAATGAATATATATTTGGTGAAGCTTTCTCGGGTTTCCAACCGGGTGATGGTCTCCATGTAGGCCGACGTTTCGATGTCTGACTCAGTCATCGTCATCAGGGCTGATGAAAGGATGTCATTTCTGCTCGTTGGCCGACTTATATATCTTAGAGTCGCGAGTTCCGCGGCGCTTGATTGTCCGTAGTGGCGGGAAAGGTGTTGGAGCCTCCTGATTGGTCGCTTTGATTTTTCTTCTTTCTGGCTTCTTTCACGTGTTTTAGTATAGGTTTCCAGGCATTACTGAGTGAGTACCCTTGATCCCTGTTGAAGTTTCGGTTCTCCATCCGGATTTCTACTATACTAAAACACGTGAAAGAAGCCAGAAAGAAGAAAAATCAAAGCGACCAATCAGGAGGCTCCAACACCTTTCCCGCCACTACGGACAATCAAGCGCCGCGGAACTCGCGACTCTAAGATATATAAGTCGGCCAACGAGCAGAAATGACATCCTTTCATCAGCCCTGATGACGATGACTGAGTCAGACATCGAAACGTCGGCCTACATGGAGACCATCACCCGGTTGGAAACCCGAGAAAGCTTCACCAAGTTAATACGCCGGGAAAGCACTAAATCTTACAATGAATATATAGTTATCCAACATTTTCCTGTATTTAGAAAACTTTTAAATACCTAAGTAAATGTAATAAGAATAAAAATATGAATTTCGCAATATTATTACTTGTATTTCATATAACATTCCATATAATCTCACAACTGCTGCGGAACAATCCTAAATTTATGAAAATAAATATTGGATAATTGGCATATGATTAACCACCAGTTTACTTTATTATCTTATTGTGGAGTAAATTACCTGACATGTGATGAAAATGACAAGTTTTTGCGATTACATACATAATTATCAGTTACTCTGCGGAAACTAATAAGAGTAAGTCCTAAAAAATATTTTCGTTTCCTAACAAAATTTTATAATGTAGCATTAAGAGAAAAACGGTAGGTAGGTACTTGTCATCAAATAGCAAAAATCGAGGTTCACGAATGAAATAGAGACCCATTTTTTACGTATTGCTTGGAAAATATGAGAATGTTTCGATGGGGACAGATTTACCAAGAGATGTTTTGAAAGAGTTCCCAATGTTTTAGTAGGGCTTAAAAATAAATAAACCATGGCCGATTAACGCGAGCTCGCTATGGTAAATGATAAGTCAACGTGGAATTAGGAAGTTGGTCAATTAGACGTAAATCACTGCAATGAATATCTAGTTATCCAACATTTTCCTGTATTTACATAACTTTTAAATACCTAAGTGTAATATGAATAAAACTATAAATTTCGCAATATTACTGCTCGTATTTTATATCATACTTATTTGACATTTTATTAATGATTGTGAAAAAAATGAGTTTAAAATTTTTGGATTAAATTGCTAAAAAATATCAAGAAATCTATCCGACCAAACTCAAAAATTAAACTGTATATTTCTTGAAGCCTCATTTCGCTATTTTTTTCTCCAAAAACTTATAGTAAAAAGGAGGAAAGGGAGTATTAATTTTTCCGAAATTACGGTACGGTACGGGTGAATTTGACTCACTAGCCAGGGTTGCTGGAACAAACAGGATCTCTGTGAAGTTGCACTAATCATTGTAGAATATCGGGGAATTTATTTCAGCTCTAACTCACAAAACAAGACTTTCGTAGAGCCTTTGATACATACGAAAGTTTCAAATGGCATATTTAATTCAAAAAAATCTCGTCTTTTATTATTTAAAAATATTAATAAGTGAAAAATTAACAGTGAGGTCCTTAATTTTGATGCACTACCCGTTTTTTATAAATAAATCAGCGATGTCTTATTTCATAAGTTATATGCAGCCCTTTCCTGGTCTCTCTATATGGTAATAGTTACGATAAGCAACTCAAAACGTTGTAAAATAATACAAAGTAAACAAGCACAGTGAACTTACGTATCACACATGAGTGATGAGTTATTCTATTATTCTAGAATTTTGAAAACATTTCCTTTCCACAGCTCATTCTGCCAAGGAATCTACATCACAGTCACGTAGTTGGAGCATTTTGACTGAAGGCTAACACATAGGAAGAGTGTTTATCAGATCAGAATTAACCATCACTCGTTGCTAACTGAGCTATTAATATGACAGAAACTTAACAAGAGAAGTTAATTTAAGATATAATCCATAAATAAAAACGACGCCATATTCACTGGTAATCTCCCCTTCTCGCCACTATCACTCATTTCGCAAAAATTAACTACATGAATCCCTTCTGTATTTTTCTAATTCAGGTTTGATACAGAAAAAAATGTATTTCCCATCCCACTAAGTATTTATGAATCACCCTGGATTATAATCTCAGAATTAAGTATGCTTATTAAATAAGCTTCATGTATTTTAAATATTAAATAGTGCATAACTGAATTATACTGAGTTTTATCGTAAAATGATATATTTAGTCATGTCGCTGAAGAAATCATATATTGCCTTAAATTCGAGCACTTAAATAGCAATCGAATCAAAGCATCAACTTCAAAGATGTCAGCATCACTCCCTTCTGTCCTTGAATTACCATTGCTGAACTTTTCTTAACGTAATTGCAAGACAAACGATTTTATTGACTTAAATTAAGGGCTGAGTTACAATGAAAAATTATGCACTGGTAGAGTTTTGTTTATATATATTTGTTCATTATTTTATTTCAAAATACTGTTATATATTATTTAGGGGCAGACTTAAATCCCTGCTTGGGCTACCATTCGCGAAGCTACTGTCCTTTTACAATGACGGAGGTTGCTGCAATCATATAGCTTTTAGAGTGGTAAAATGTTACTGGTGACTTATTACATAAAAATCATACGACATTTATTAGTTCATCATGGAATTACTGGGAGAGGCGTCTTCAAATTTTTTTTTTATCCGGCTGTCCTCATATTCACGGTAGCTCCCCTTCATTTATTTGAAACAGTCATAATCATTGTAACAGTGGAACTCTAAATTGAAAAGGACCGCAGCAGTCTCTTATTCAATTTCCCGGCAAAACTCCGGGGAAAATGTCGAGAGAAAAGCATGCAATCAGCATGTACTGACGTTAATCATCATTACCTGGAGTTGAGACGTGGGCTGAAGAAGGAGAAATCAAAAATATATCAGTGACGCTAGAAAGTGGAGGAGGGAAGGAGGAGAAGAAAGATAAACAGAGAGAATGCCAAACGAAGAAGTATTACGCATGGTTGGGAGGAATTGAGGTTACATGAGGAGTCTAGGAGGAGGCAGAGGATGTGGTCGGAACGGATAATTAGTGAAGATGCATCCACTTCTGTAGGCCATGATAAGTATGTGACGTTTATTGGAAACGGGGTATGTGCGGAAAAAGTAAAAAGAAGAGAGAGGCTCTTGATGAATAACTCGAAAAAACAGATAGTAAGCGGCGAAGACGAAGGAAAATTAAAAAAACATATTAGATGGGAGAAGATGGAAGGAAATAAGAGGAGATGATGATGCATGCAAATGCTGGAAAGAGAGTCACAGGCGATATGTGGAGCACATCAAGGAAATTTTCGTATAAGGAAGGAAAAATAGCGCTCATACAAAAGTGTTCTCCTCCACAATTTATTGTTTGGTAGAAAAATTTGGGTGTGACAGGATAGCCATAATTTGAGAGTAAATGCTTTGCTGCCTATGCTATGGAATCACGTATGTGAGTATCTGATAAGTGGTTTTGGTCAAAGTAGGAGGGATAGGGTTTGTGATGAGTGGTGATAAAAAAAGGGTGTGGAATGGATGTTACGACAACGGGCGCATATGAGAAGATCCTAATTCGCTGGTTACAAGACATGAATAGTAAAGAGATTCATGCCAAGAATTCGACATTGCACTGGAGCATTGATTTCAAAATTATTCCTCAATCATCCTCAGTATTCCAAACACTTATTATATAAACCTCTATGGGTAAGTATCTTTATTTTAACTGTGGCTTTTCTTTCGCGGCATTTTGATAGCTCTGAGACACTAAAAA
The DNA here is from genome assembly GCA_963573305.1 of Pyrrhosoma nymphula. Taxonomy (NCBI): domain Eukaryota; kingdom Metazoa; phylum Arthropoda; class Insecta; order Odonata; family Coenagrionidae; genus Pyrrhosoma; species Pyrrhosoma nymphula. The sequence continues at coordinate 129,200,292 of OY754335.1, read as the reverse complement.
AAACCCTTCTTCGAGAAGTTGACTGCGAATTGTTCCTTCCCCCACCACATTCTTCCTCCTTCCTCATATCCCATCTATCGCTGCTGATGCACGCGCTAGCGGTGCAGGTCCCGCACCGTGCACCGCGGCGCACCACTAAACGCCGCAGCGGAAAAACGTTCCCTCCGCCGTGAACTCGGCTAAATTGGATACATTCCCTTTTTCTCCTCATTTTAAATGCGCCCGCGAAAGACAAAGAGGAACCTCCCTTTAAACCATCGAAGGAACTGTTTCGTAACTATGTATTTTTTATCTTCATGCCAAACAAAACAAAAGGTTCTGGCGGGGAGGAGAAAGACAATGAATCCTAATGAGGACAGAACGGAACCATCCACTGGGAAACAATAGTAGGTAGGTACCTAAAGTAATAGCGTAAAAGGTCTGTGACGTATACTATACACCCACCCCCTTTTCCTTTGTCTCGCGAATTTCGCTGCGATTTTGTTTCTCGTGTTAAATTTTCGTTTTTCGTTAAACTTGCAGTCTTCCACCCGCCACCGCAACAAACAGCAGTGGGTGCCCTTATGTTATCCCAGGAACACTTGAAGCGCAAGGAAATATTCACGACAAGCGAAGAGAAACGTTTACATGTGCATGGGATGTGGTGCCACTGTAGGGGAATGAATGACGAGGAGAGATGCATAATTCAGCATATAGGTTGTCCCTCACAACCGACCCCTTCTGCCTTATCCCTTTTAATTGTTGTCTCATTGCCATTGTTGAGCTCGCGACTTATCTCAGCGGAAACAAATTTATCTCTTAAACTCTACAGCTTCCTCAACCGCCGACCTGTAACGATTAAAATGTAGAGAATAGCGATCTAACATGACGATGCACATCTTGGGTTTTTTCTCGTGCTTTGGCTTTTCGAGTCTGCTGATCACTCTATGGTAATGAGCGCAGAGGAATTGTCAATATTTCAAGAATAAAACATATGCGCAGGGATCTTGGAAATGGAGGAACACATATCATACTCATCTCCTATTCAGTCCTACTACCTGCTTGAGTTGTTAAGAGATCCGTGCATTTAGGTGAACAATGGAGCAAGTTCTCGAATGCGTGTTACCCGTAGAGTACTTAACTTATGAGTTAAGTATATACATATAACGAATACTTAACGAATGAGGTTATGTTGCATAATGACGATAAAAGAAGGCCACATAAATTTAATATGTGTGGCATACGAGGAAATAATTTAAGTGAAATGTTACCCTATGCATTGCATCTTCTATCGTAGGCAGATGCTTTCGTGATGTGATTTTCTTCTAGGATTCGGATACTTTTATATTATATCATTACTCGTGATATTTTTTTAATTTGATAGTTCAAAACTTTAAGTACCTGCTTTCTAGGCTGGTGTGGATTTATGGGAATTGAGCTGATTAATTCCTCTCAATCTCAAGAGACTATGATGAACAAAACTAATTTTTAAGGAGATAGCTCGCTGTATTCAATAATAGAATGAAAATAATAACATGTTCCTAATCAATTCACATATAGATTTTTAAAATAGGAAAATGGCAACAGCCACGACCGCATTTTTAATGCTGTGGCATACTGAATGAGGTTGTTAGTCCAGTAGATTACCATTACAGGTACGTAAAATCCTGTCATGAAAATGTACAGAGCTAAATTTCACAAATGACGAAGTTTTTACAGGTATCAATGACGACATAGAAAGTAACAAAAAAATGGGGGCGATTTTTATGACCTGTAATTTCATTAGGACTGACTTAAATGGTAATGGACGTACTCTCCATGAATCAAGCCTTTTCACTTCACCAGGATTTTTCATAGCTACGCTGTAAAAAAAGAAAATTGCAGATATTCCCTAATGAATCTAAAACTAAGACGAAATTGATGCTTTTCTTTTGTTACCATACCATTCCGTAGAAAAAGAAGTTCAATCTCGGATAAGGTAAAATTATTTCGGTCTGGATTCAACTCATTTTCATTTTCCCCACCAAACCCTGTGTTCGTCCTTTTATGTGTTCCTATTCATTTCCATTTCCTATGTCTGTATGAATTAATTCGCACCTTTGAGCGTCTTGTTTTCGAATGAATGAGTATATGAATATATATATATAAACACAAATATAAATATACTTTGAAAACACAGACACACGAAAATTAGAAGGACACTCACAAAATAATTTACGGGACGTTTCGACGGTCAGGCCGTCATCGTCGGCGACAAGTGACTCAATGCCGTTTGCCGCTCAAGACTGTTTTCATTCGCCGAGTGTGTTTTCTCAGAAGATATTATAAATATATATCATCATACTAATATATAAAAATTGAATGGTGTCTGTCTGTCTGTCTGTCTGTTGCTCAATCACGCAAACACTACTGAACCGATTGAGCTGAAATTTTGTATGTAGTTATAAAATGTACCGGGATGAAATATAGGCTATATTAAAAATCTGTCAGGGCCCCCAAAGACCCCCCCTGGGGGTCCCTTGTGGTCCATGCTAAGCATTGGATTTGGTGCAGTGGTTTTATTTTTTGCTTTTAAAAATTACTTAAACTCAAGATAGAGGGCTGAAATTTTTTTTATTGGATGGCTGAATAAATGAGGTTTCTAATTCTTTCAATTGATTTTCTTTTACGCTTCGTAATTCTCTGAAAATTATGTTCATAGCTGAAAAATCTCACATTTTTCTCTGAAATCAACAATAGCATATTTCCTTGACAACCAGAGATTTTAATTTCAAAGGGTATTCACGAATCTGGCATTTAAGTTTTCCTGCCGGCCCATGATAGCACGTAGAAAGAAAATTTGTATAGGAAGGGCCCAAAGTCCCAAGGGCCCCATGATAGATTGCTTCGGGGGGTAATCGATAAATTCAATGCATATTTACAGGAATACTCCTCAATGTCTATTCTCCAAGTAGCTCTCATAAGGAAACTGCATACGATAGAACACTTATGTATAAACGATACACATATAGGAATTAAACGTGGAAGAATATTTACGTGCAGCGAATAATAATATTAATAATGCCTCCGTTGCTACAACAAATACGGCGTCGTTTATTATATTTTAATACTCAGATGTATTACACGTGGTGGAACCGTCTGCTTGTCATTACGATTGCGAACTGTTTTTTAGACCAATTCCCACATAAACTTTACGAGTTATTTATATATACTTAAACGTGTTAAAATGCAGTTTACTTACATTGACTCAATCATCAAGTTGCTTATTCGAGTCTCTCACTTGCCTCTGTGTTTCCCCTCCTTGGACTTAAAAATATATCCATAAACATGCCTTATAGAATAAAGGGTAACCTTTTGAAAAAGCATGAGGAATGTCTTCTTTGCGAGAAAATGAGTCCTTGCATGAAAAACGACAATGCTCAAAGACATGCCTACCAGCAATCTCATGATCATCTCCCCGTGGTGTTTCTCGGATTACGCTAAGAACAGCACAAATTTCATCCTAACCAAACCTACTGACGGGTAACCAGCTAAAAATCTGGTTCAAATATTGAGCCATTTGTTTCGAAACTTCAATCTGTTTTAAGATGGCGGAAATTATAATTGCGTCACTACATGCTTCTTATCCATAAGAAGAACGGATATTCTGCGCAATGGACGTCATTGGTGCATGAAAATTGGCAAGTGCACTAAGACTGATCACCATAGATTTTAAATTTTGTCACCAATGATTATGATTTAGGAAACAATGAATATAGTCACCCTTTATACCATAGGCATAGTCCGGGTATTGAAGGATTCATAGGACAAATAAACATCGCTGCTATTGAAAATGCTCCTTTTGACGTTGTCAACCGCTGGATTATACTCTACTCTCCTATCCTGATTAAGATACTCAACGCACATATCAACGGTGAATGGCGGAACTCAATTAAGTCATTTAATGCAAATATATTTATGTACACAAGGGAAGTGTTCAAGCTGTTATTCAACCAGAAGACGGCTCAAGAGAACTTGAGGGACGAGGTCACCATCTATCAACCTAGGTGCTATTTATTAAGTAGTAATCAGTCTTCGTGGCCCATTATTGGGTTTCCCGTGCATTAAAGAGGACAAACAATCACTCAACTCTCCGTGCACGAAAGGGAAAATGAACGAATCACAACAAACAAGATAAGATACGAACACCTCAAATGATCACGCTGACAGTATTCTTCAGGTTTTGTGGTTTTCTCATAAAATAAGTTCAATGTTTTTCACATCCGTTGAAGTTCAACGGGTACCTTCAGCTAGTATTATATATATATATATATTTATATATATATTTATTTATTAATTTATTTTGAAGCCATTTATACCTTCAAAAAGTATTTTTGTGCAAATTTGAGCGAGTAAATGAAATATTATTGGAGTAAAAATATCGAGGATAATTTGTTCTAAAACTAAAACCCTGTGAAAATGTTTAAATAAATTTCATTTCATGACACAAGCCTCCTCAAATGATATGCCCTAGCTTTTCTGCATGCAGCCTCAATTCCCGGGCGTCCTAATTTCGAGAGCGCTAAACACTTGCACAATGGGCTTGATAAAGCTATAAAATTAACGGGATGCTAGTTGATTAATTAACAGGGCTTGAAGCGAGCTCTCTGCTGATGGAGAGGTTTCTGACGCGGAGGAGGTGAATAGGGGCGGTTATGGAGAAGGATTAGGGGTTGGGGGTTAGAAGGGTCCAGATGAAGGGAGTCGGGGTTTTTTTCCAAGGCAAGGGGTGGGATAAGGGAGGGAGAAAGGGTTAGGGTAAAGGGGATAGGGGTGGGGAATCAGCCGGCAAAGGGTTATATACATCCGCCGAGGACGTTTGATGCGGTCGTCCTGTTCAATCCCGACATCTGGCGGAGGAAGAGCTAGAAGGTGGAGGGGGGGGGGTGGAGAAGGGGAACCCCCGCTAACCCTAGCTGAATGAGATTTCCCTGGCTAACCCTCCCCCCTCTGCTAACCCATCGTCCTGACCCACCTTCCCCAGAGCATCCTCTTGGGGTTTTCCCCGAAACCCCTCTCCTCTTTTTTAATTTCGTTGTTCTTCTGCGCCAATTAATCTGCGTTGCTCGCTAATCACTGCGCCCTTTAGCTTTCGGCTGCTAACCTCAAGGGCGAGAGAGAGGGCCAAGGATCGTTTCCCTCTTCCTCTCATGGTGCCCAGAGCGAACCGACTGACTTGCTCTCGCAGATGCGCAAAGACAAGACCCACACAGAAACACGTTCTCACACACAAGAGAGAGCCATTTCTCCTTCTCTTCCATCCATGCTACATACTATATCCATCCACCGCTCACCTCCGTGCGGACGAAAGCCTCAACTCAATCCGCCAAAACTGCCCGCTCTCTCTCCGACGCTAATTCTCGCTCCCCCGCCACTGCCTTCCTAATCCCCTCCCATTTGCCTCCTCCTCTATGTATAAACGAGCAGCCATTCACACGCTCAGAGGCCTTTCTCTAACTCTCCGCCTTCTCTCAACCATCAACGGGTGAATTACCGTAATTTTGTAAAAGGGTAAATGAACAGTATAAATTGCGGTAACTGACCAAATTCAAAGATGGAAAAAAATACGGTATTTTTTTGTTATATGATGAGAATCCTTTAAAAACGGGTAAGTTAGATTAGTAGAGCAATGAAGCATAGCAAGCAATTACGAAGCATGAATCAAAAGCTAGTAATACTAATATTATAAATGTACTACTCAAGGAAATTTGTCCTATGGAGCACATTCTGTAGACTCTGCAGTGTTACAATGGAGACAAGCTTTACCAAACTGAATACAATGAAGAAAGAGTAGCAGAAATAAACAATTATATAAATATAAAAGATATACTATGCAAAACACATTATTCCTAAATGATATAAAAAGAATATTTAGCAGGAATTCTCAGTTTAACATATAAAACATCCAACATAACAATAATATATCAAAAAGATAGAGGAAAAATTAACACTCATAGCTTGGCTGTCGCAAATTAGCAATTTATGATGTTGAAAAGTTTTTCGTTCAGATTATACTCTTCCTTTTAAAAACGGTTGAAGCTTTTGAAACGGCAAAATTATCATTATAACCCGTATTTGAGACAAATATGGCAGTAGAACTTTCTGAAATACATTCCAAGAAATGTAATGGTGATTAAAAGGGAGAATTAAATATTAATCTGTGAATGTTGAGCTAAAAAAAGACTACTAACTCCAATTATTCCACAGAGGAGATAAATAACTGATCTGAACATACACATCGTTTGAGAGATGACAGTTATTTCGAGGAGAGCTTCCTTCAACCACTTTTTTATAAGGCCAAAACTGGTCATCTCGCAAAAAAACATCTCTTGTGTGGCATCTATCGTCAAATGGAGTTTAAAGGTTGAGCACCTCTGACAATTAGCTCTACCTAGACAAGTATCGTATTGCAAACAAAAATATCAAAATACAAGGCAAAGGTACCCAAGATAATAATTCAAAATATAAGGATTTTATAGACATTGGCTAATACGTACCACTTGAGCCCAAAATATTTGATTGGCGCAGTTGATATTATTACAGAGCAGAAAAAAATAATTTCCTGTGAAAAGTTCAAAGGGTAGTCAGTTATGAAAAAGAGCCAATGCGGACAAAAAATAAATTATAACGCATGATATGGAGATTTACTGAAAAAAATGTCCTAGTATACGGAAATATACTAACCCTTAGAAGAGATAGGATATTTGCAAAGATGTTTCATAAAACATGGAAAATACGGATATCAAGTGGGAGTGAGGACATAAAATAGGCTACTGTAAACCATCATATCCGTTATGCCAAAGTATTCACGGCGATGCCCGTGACAGTATTTGTGTGGGCAACTCGAGAGTCAAGTGAGGGTTTGCAAATGTTAGCGCTGTCCTTAAATCCCTGCCTCTAAGCCAGAGAGGAAGGCACTTGCACTTTAATAAATACTGTTAGAACAGAGACTAAATGAGAATAGTATGACTAAAAGAAGTAAAACCATTTGTTGTTTCGAGGATTTGATCATCTCCGGTGAGATGCAATAATCTTGGTTGGATAATGGCCCAAGCAGAGGAAAATAAAATTTGTATAATATGCATAAAGAATGTTTTTTCGAAGGAGCAAAGTAAGAATCAAATATTACCGAAAAATGAAATAGTAGATAAATTAAGGCGCTTAGCTTTAGATTGTTTTAGAATTTAGCTAAACAAAACTGCAGTCAATGAAGTCAAAACTGCTATAATTTTACCCAATATGAATTCATTTGAGGAGATTCATCGGCTGGAGAAATCATTCCTTTAGAAATCTATTTGACAGTTAAATCTGCATATCTTTAATCTTACTTCAGCTTTCCAGTAGCTGAAGGCATACCTTTTGTAATGGAATGTCTGCGGGGATGAATTACAGTGGTGTCTTGAACCCCGGAACCGCTTCGGTTGCTGTGAAGGTCCTACAGGAACCATGAAAAAGTCGGCAAACTGAGCTCTGGTAAAGCCATCGCTGGGATAATGATCCGCATGGTGAATAGCCACTGATTCAAAGAAAATCAAAAGCCTCGGAAAATTATTTGTTTAATCACTTTATTCCGTAATAATTTTCAACCACATCTCGCTAGATATCAATAATACATTTCCTCATATTAATTCCCTTTTAATTCAAATTATAAATCGAATTTTATGTAATTTTAAAATTACGGTGTGACTAACGTACCCTTTAACCAACATGAAAGTATTGAGCGTAATGCGTACGTAATTGAATATACCTCTCGGTGGCATAAGCCCGGAATATTCACCTTCCCCGTCCCAGAAATCACTTACCCACAATCTCATTCTCATCTTATTCACACATCATTCGCAATCTCGCTCTCATCGCAATTATTAGCTCCTTTTCAGCCCTGTTTTTAATGACAATAGTTTCCCATGAATGAACGAAAACAAGGGAGAAATTAGTGAGCAGCGTATGCTCTTTTAAGATTTCCTCCTTTCCCGGTAAATGTTGACCATGAAATCTGGAGTTACATACCGAGAAAGGTCCATCTCCGCCGACGTTGCTCAACTCGCTCATCATTTTAATGGAATGAGCGATCCGCGTATTTTAAAGTCGGCGCAAATGGAGGGTCTGGACCGGGGAAAATCGTGAGATGCATTCATCTTCAGCGCATTGTCATGCTTCACTGTTTTGAATTCCCTATTGCACATGCATTTATTTTTGTAGACACAAATTTCAATTCTTAGTAAAACGAACATTCCTAGGTAAACCGTGAAAGAAGAAAGAAATTGATCAAGGAAGATAACACAACTTATTTGCTTGGTTAGTTTCTTGGAGGGAAATTTACTTATAATTGATGATTTTTGGGTGAGAAATCTTTGTGCTAGTGAAAGCGGCATCCAATAGCAGGAAATAATTGACATTAAATATACAAAGAAGATTTAGTTTATTAATTGTTGAGGTGACCAAAAACTGAGTTCATTTTGGCCATTAAGGGCAGGCATATAATGAGACGGAGGAAGAGTGGACGCAAGAACAGCGTCCGCATTGACCTGCTCTCAATAAAAAGTGCCAAGCAGACACTAATTGTAAGTTTATCGCTCGATCCTACGGAGGTAGAACTGAGCTTGAAGTGCTGTCTACATTGTACCTACGTAGGGATAAGGATTCCTATGAAAAATCTCAAGCACTGTAGGGTTTCGTACCCAGTCCCTCAATATAGGAAGTCAGTAGTCAAGCCACCACACCAATACCGCAAAGAAGAGGCTGATTGTGAAACAATTACGGTCAAAGAAAGGTTGACGATCGAAATATTGCGGGTGGATACTTTTTAAACAGGCAAGGGGTAGAGAAGAATACGCTTATTCTGCAAGGATGTATGCTAGAGGGAAGAAAGAAATAGCGAGAAAGGGTCTGCAGCTCTAGTGGAGTATGCGGAGCAAATTATTTTTTCATGGTGAATTTCACCGTCTTTGGTGTATATCTAGAGGACTACTTGAAAAAATGTACTTATTTACCTCTGAAAGTGCAATTAAATTGACAGAGAGGTAATTATAACGATTATTACTAATATTAAGAGTAATCTTTACGCTGGATCCCATGTTTTTGGTTGTTCAGTCCTTATTATAGAAAGTAATCGTTGGTTGTTATTTGGAGGCCCGTTTATAGTGGCTTACTTTTGGATTACAACGTATGCTTAAAATTAAATTTCCTCTTCGGATCCACCGTATGCTGATGAGGGTGAAAGGCAGTTGATTTGAACAGTATAAGTAACGGCCCATCACGATGGAAACACCGGTTCCTGATCAGTCACCGAAGTTAAGCATCGTTGGGCTAGGCTCGAGTTTGGAGGGGTGATCCACCGATTCGTACGAGTGCAGTTGCCCCTGTCTGCAATTGGCAGACAGTATGTGCGAAATGACCTTAGCCGTCGAAGCACGTTAAAAAAAATACTACGACTTGAGCACGTGTATTCACTGAAAAATTGACTCCATCACCTTTCTTGTCCTCAAAGCTAAACACTCGTCACGAGGGAAAGATGGGAATGATTGAGAAAATATCGTAGATCGTTACATACGGTGATGCGATATTTATTTTTATTTTTTTATTTATTATAAAGAAAGATAACCACATACAGCAGGGTGCCATTTTATAGTGGCAAGGTAACAATATTTACAATATAGGACATATAAAAGCAAATTTAACAAGAAGAAACAAGAATCAAATCCGCAAAAATGAAAAAAAAAACGAAAAATGACGGGAACATCTAGTTATGTGACAGATACGAAAGAGAACGGCTTATAAAGGATTTTATTGGAAGTGCAAAGGGATCAATGTGTGGAGGGAGGGAGTTCATAAGAGAGGAGGGGCGGAAGAAAAGAGAACGTTTAGTAAACGAAAGTCTAGGAATGGGCATATGGAGTAAAGGATGATAACGGGTGGGGCGGGATGGAACTATGAAATTGATAAAGGATAGCAATTCAGGGCAGTCGATGGTGGAATTTAGAATATTTTAAATAAGTTTTAAGTCTGCTGTGAGTCTATGGGTGGTGAGATTAGGGATGGAGAGGGAGGAGAGAATAGCATCGGTGGACATGTTACGAAAATATGGTGATCTATTTCTAACTATTTTAGCAAAGAAATTGCAGACACAGTCCAGGGCGGAGAGATTAGTCTGTGGAGAGATTAGTCTGTGGAGAGATAGACCAGATGGGACAAGAATAGGTCAGCATTGGAAGAATGATAGAAGAAAAGAAAGTTCGAAGTGCTCGGAGGTCATTGATTTCGGCGAAACGATAGAGGAGGCCTAAGAGGGACATTGCTTTAGACTTGATGGATTGTATATGTGGGGAAAAATTTAATTTATTGTCTGTGAGAATACCTAGGTCCTTATATGTTGAGACACGTTTGAGAGAGTGATTAAAAACAGTATAATTAAATTGATTGGTGATCTTCTTTAGAGAAATAGACATCACACTATATTTATCCGGGTTTAGTTTAAGCTTCCAAACATCACACCAATTTGATGCCTGATGTAAGGCATCCTGTAGTTCATGGCAATCGGAGGGTTTTTGAATATCCTTGAATAGTTTACAGTCATCGGCATAAAGTAGGGTTTGAGCTTGGGAAGGAGGTAGTAGGGAGGTAAGATCATCAATATATAAATTAAAAAGGTAAGGACCAAGGGCACTGCCTTGAGGAACCCCAGATGTCAGAGGAGACCAAGGAGAAGAAAAACCAGAAAGAATAATCCTTTGAGTTCGGTTGCTGAGGAAACTATAAAGGAGGAGATTTTTAAATTTACCAGAAATATTAAATCTTTCACTGACTTTGTCTAGGAAGAGGCTATGATTGATGGAGTCAAAAGCTTTGGAAAAATCTAGGAAAATGGTATCTAACTGTGTTTTATTATTAATTGAATTTACGGCATTATGTTGAAAAACAGCTAAGTTAGTCATGCACGAACGTCCCGGAAGGAAACCATGTGGATATTCAGAGAGACGAAGGGATGTGAAGTAATAAAGTCGATTCAGGGTTATTCTCTCACAAATAGAAGAGAGAACTGGGAGTAAAGATATGGGTCGATAGTTTGATGCTACATTTTTTTTGGATTTATGTTATTAGCAGTTTTCCATAGAGATGGAAAAATACCAAGGGAAAAACAGCGATTTAAAAGTAAACTTAAAGGTATTAAGAGGGATTCAGCACAATTGCGAACAAATATCGAGCTCAGGCCGTCAGGGCCATATGGATAGGTTCGTAAAGTAACCCAAGAAAAAATAAAAATACCAGGAATGCCTCAGGGGCAACGAAGGTGGTAAACACAAAACTTAGCGACAACTTCATTCATTTGATGGAACTGTACCCCCGAAAAGTTCTTCTGCTCCAACTCAGCGGTCCTCAAACGACATCCGCCACTCCTGTGCTCTCCAATGGAACAGCTGTGGGTACGTCATAAACATATCACGTAAAGGTGAAAAATCTTGAGGAAATATTGCAGATCGTCACGTGCGGAAAGGAGAGATTCAATTCATTCATTCATTTGTTTTTCTGCTCTAGATGGCAGATTTTTTCATGGACTCATCCTCCACTCCACTCTTTTGTTAGCCAAGAGCTTTGTGTCCGCTCACCTTCCGCCTATTTTAATGTTGCCTAGCAGTTGCTTCCTTTTCCTTCCTCTTCCCCGCTTTCTTTCCACCAATTCTTCTATTTCCGTCGTCAGCAGACAATGTCTTCGCAGGGAATGTCCAATGAAATTCCTGTTTCTTATTCTAATCGTTTCCATTAGAGTCCTTTCCTCACCCACTCTCCTCAGAACCTCTTCGTTTCTCACTTTATCCTTCCAACTCACTTTTTCCAACTTCCTCCACACCTCCAAAGCTTCCAGGTTTTTTTTCATCTTCTTTCTTAACTGCCTAAGTTTCCGCCCCATATAGTGACACACTCCATAAATAGCACTTTACTAGTCTCTTCCTTAATTCTTTGTTCAAAGGCGAAAATATCACAAAAAAGAGATTCAAGCAATTAAAAATACGTAAAGGGCGATAAAATTGGTCCAAAACAGCACTTATGCCACCTACATTCATCCCTTGAAACCACATCCCCGAAAATTTCCTCCGCTCCAGCCCAGAGACCCTTATACAACCACTGCCACCCTTCCCTTCCCTTAAGTCATCCCCCGTCTCACCCCGCCCCGTAAATCTCCCTCACCCTTTCCCCCGAAACCCAACGCAGAGAACAGAATAAAAAAGTAAGCATACACGCGTACAAAACACCCCCCCCCCCCCGCAGAGTATCCAACCCAAACCTACTCATTGCCCATCGAGAAATCCACCCGCAGCAGCAGCCGTCCACCAGGGCATTAATCAGCCCTCGCCTTTTATGAAGCAGCAACGAGTAGAGGGAGGCACTTTTCGGTAATTAACAACGTAAGTAAAAAGAAAGGGGGCCAAAGCAGGGTCCCTGGCGCTACTACACCGGGCGGAACGGGGTGAGGGCCGGGGAATCTCCTTTCAAGGGTTCTCTCAGCAGGGGTACGCGGGATGATTGGTGAAAGGGCGTGCTCTCGCGTGGGTGTAGAGCGTCCCTTACCCTCATCCACCCCTGCGGTGAAGACTCAGGGTGTGGGGGGAGGGGGTTAGAAGGGTTTTGCAAGCTACAAGGGTTCTCCTTGGCAGGAGGGGGGAGTGGTTTAATTCTCATTTTGGGGGGGTGGGGAGGGGATGGGGGTTGTTTTGGATTCCGTGGCACGCAGGGGAGGGGGGGGGGGCAGGATCGGACGAGAATCCGGAGGTGGGGGCGGAAAAAAATGGGGAGGGGTATCCCCCGTAAACGTTTGTCCGGGGATGTGCGCCACAATTGAAACCTCCCGAAAGGTAAACAATATTCTGGAACACTTACGCCGAGGGTTCGTGAGAAGTAAATAAGCGCATGAGCTGATTTTTCAACCGAGTTCTTGGAAGCATTGTCCATTAAATTGAACTGAATTCTTCCTTTTACTGACTTCGATAGGAACGATCATGCTTTCTCGGTTAGGGTTACGTTTTGCAGGGTGCCTCGACGACGAAGGTCATTTGTTCATGCTTTCTCACTTATAATTGTAGCTTGTTAATTCAACTATGCACGCAAAAAAATAGTTTACCAGAAACAACCGAACATGTTTGATAGGACACTTTTCGATTAAAATTATTACATATTTAATGACAATAACCATGCGATAGATAAAACGTATTGAACGATTTGGTACCCGATTATTAATAATTTTTGAAGTTAAGAATTGACTTGAAAACACGAAACATTTTGGCTAGAGTTACTGAATCGGTTCGATAGTCGTACAAGTTTGATAATCATCACCAAACGTTCGGTAAATTCCAAGACCCGATTAAGCGTTTGCTTAAAAACACCTGGCTCGTCGAGATTCTGTTCGATAGATTTCACCATCTTGAAGTGAATTTAATCGAACAAATTCCGTTTTTAGCGAACGAAACATCGAACCGATTCGATACATTCTATCGAGTATGTATGATATTCGATGTATCAGATTCAAACCTGTGCAAGAAACTCTGTGAACCATGTGAATTTCCTATGATTTTCTGCTTGTGGTGTGTGTTTCTTCGGATTCTGCGAAGTTGTGAACGATGGAAGAAGAGCTTCGAAGCTTGCTGAAGTCCTGGGGTTCCTCGGAGTTGGCGGAGTCTTTCTTAGGCTAGTAATGTTTGTTATCTTATAATAATGGCCTAAAATGTTTGTATAAGATCTCGCTGGCGGCCATGTGTATTAAAAAAATATTCCTTTAGTTTTGAACAGCCTCATCCTTGAAGGTAATAACAAATTTGTTATCTTGTTTGTTGCTGTGTCTGCAATTTTACGTGTTTATATATTTAGTAAATGTGAGCTCCTGATGTACAAGGGAAAAAAATCACTTTTTTACCCACCGACTTACAATGCACATGCTACCGTGAAGTTTTTACTAACTGTAGTACAAAACCTGCGCATTTAATTTTTTCTCGTGTGTACTGGAACCTCCATTTACCACTTATTTTTTCAATTAACTTCCATGTGAGTATAGGCAAATTTGAGGATCACGTGGTTGATATAATTCAATGTGAAGAATACTCGTTACTACTGGTTTCAGTATTTTCTGCCAATAACTGTAAACAATTATTTTCCAAATCATTCAGTGAACTGTAACGAGTAATTGGAAGGCAGCTTTTTCATGTAGTTCAACTCCCGCATGCTAAAAGTGATTGTGTCTAAAGCTGTGTTTACGCGATGTATTGTACATACCAGTGCGGGCCTGTTTCTCAAAGCTACAAGTTTTTTATGGACATGTGTTCACACATTCGCCATAGATAAATTTAATCATACCCTCCAGAATACAAAACAAGTTTGGTAACATTAACCGAGAAGGCTAGTTTTTCTTGATAAATTTGATCGTACATTTTGATAATTTTCATCAAATTTTTTTACCGAACAGTCTTGATAGAAACAACTGAGAAATTCAATGTTCCATATGAACTGAACCTTTTGATAAAATTTATCAAAATATGATAAATTCAATCAATTTGTTTCAGTGCAGACGTTTGAAAACTTTTAACCATCTTCCTTATTGAAGCAAGTTAACACTTTGTTAATTTCAATGGCTTCTCTTAAGCCGTCAAATCTCAGTGTCGCCTACAGGTGACGCAACTTTGTGCCTGATAACAATTAGACTCGAGCTCATGATGGAGTGTTTCGAATTTTTCTGGCACATCTTAGACTTTAAACACAAATTTACAGTTCTCAAAAGACCAGTTTTCCCCTCAAGACAATTTTTAGATCTCAATTAAAAGTGAGTTGCGAGGCAATGTGACGGATTCAACGACATAGTCCTTTGGAAAGCGCACTCTGCATTCAAAGAAGTGAGTAAAGCATATGTGAAACATAGAATTTTAGCCAGATTATACTGTAGAATATTTTTATGCATCTTTTTATATAGTTTAGAATATTTCTATAGGAAATAAAAGCTTTCAAATTTGTTGTGTCACCTACGGGTGACACTGGGCGTCACCATTGGGTGTTCCCTGACAGATGTCATCATGTTAAATTCTGTTTTAGTTTGCTAGTACATGAAATACTGGAGGCGTTAGAGTTTGGAGAAAATCTAGAAGACGTTACCATAATTCCACCGGATTATGGAGAAATTACTGACGAGGAAAATGGTGAAGAATTGAACTCTGATACGAACCATCTTTTCCGTCGACTCCTGAGAGCTATTGTTGAGGTAAATAAAACAAGGAAACACTGTAGAGGACACTGAAATACCCAAGGATGAAGGTACAGACGACTCTTCAGGTGCCTTTCCCTAAGCTAATAAGAAGTGTAAGCGTGATATTGCATTGTCGAAAAAATGGAGCAAAATATCATATGTATTTTCTACTAAGTGCGCCAGAGGTGATGACGTAGAGGCTGTGGATAGTCCAGAAAACTTGGAACTTACTGCAGTTCAGTGCTTTTGAACGTTTCTTCTCAGAAGACATTATTTTCCTCATTTTAGATAGGTCAAACTTGTACACAATGCAAATGACCCAGGAATTGAACGTCTCTCCCAGCAATGTGAGAGTTTACATTGTTATTCTATTGCTCTCCGGTTACATAATTCCTAAGTATTTCATCATAATGCACGCTTATAGAAAGATTCGGATGTTCCCTGAAAGGTGTGATAAATTGGGATTGCTAAATTAACGACGAACTTACTGTGCAATGATACTAAAAAGCTGCTGAAGACCGCAAGAGATAGTTTGAATTGACACATAAGAATGCTGAGGATGACGAGAGACACGACTGCAATGGAGTGTGGAGCGATTCATGTTTATCAATACTTGATAGGATGCTTCTTGAGTTTTAATATAATTTTAAAAGTTCAGGGAAGGGCCGACTCTAAAATTGTTCCGAAATTGTTGATAAATAAAGGTTGGAGCTGCAAATTATGATAAAAATATATATTATTATTAACTACTCGTATTACGCTCCGGCGTGGCTTCGTAAAAAATGCCCTGAAGAGGTCTTATCAGAGGCTGCACATCGACGCTTAGTATGTATCTGCATCCTCAACCATTACAAATTTGCTATGGTTGGTGAAACCTTCTTAAACTGAAAAAATTGCAAAATGACTGGCAGGTTACGATGACTCGTTGGAATTATGCCCCAACCAACATATAAATCAAATTATTCTCCCTAATATTTTCGAAAAAGAATTCCATAATAGGTACATTGAACTTGATAGAGAATGACTTTGACTTCACAAAATATTACCTTGAACCGTTTCTGTTCTAGTGAATTTTTGAGATAATTGGCCGTTTCTTGTAATGACTATCGTCCCTTGTCTCCTGGACAAATGATTGGCTACCAAAAACAGCCATGGATCGTTTATGCATCTATCTACATATCATTTGTACGCAGACGTTCATTTCAGGCCATAAAAGAATGGCCAGACAACTCCGTACTTTTACACAATGGACCGTCTGGAATCGGCATAAAAACAATACTTATGTGGAACAAAAATGCGTAGTGGTGGTAATAAGTTATGCTTATTGAAACTCTCCAGAGCATGAAATACAGCCGTTACAAATACGATCTCGATATTCTGTACGCAGCTGCTAATAAAAACAGTGCATAGTCTGAAGGAGGGAATGCGCACGAGCGACGGCCCTGCAAAAGAATTAGAGAACGCATAACGATGAATATTTATTTTAAAAACTCTTCCAGTTTGATTACCTGTGAATCATACTCGTATGAATCATCTCTGAAGCTTGCAGATTGCAATCCCTCCATTCCCCCGGTGAAAAATACAACATGGCCTCCACCCGCAGCAAATAAAAAAAATGTTCAATGGAATTAGGATGGCGAAAAGAACAGATAGAGAAATGATGCATTTGCGCTCTTTGGAAGGGAAGATATATATATTAATTCCAAAGCAACGCCCACCCTAATCTCCACCATAGTAGCACCGCTAAAAACCCTGGAAAGCGTGCATCGTTGAGAGATAGAAAAACGAAAATGTGCGGGAACGAAAGTTTTTGTACGGCAGGGAATCAATGAGAGATCCAATCAGCGATCGGATTGGACTCGAATGCTCGCGTGGGCGAACCTCCATGCGAAAAAAAGACATGCAAAATGCGAGAGTTGTTGTAGCCGGGAGGGAAATCACGACAGGGATAAAAAAAGGGAAGAAAGAAAGAGAGTTGGGGATAATCGCGTACTACTGGATAACCCTTCCATGAAGTATTTTTTTTCGTTATTTATTCCCAGGATTTCCTCACAGCGCATGAGTGGGAAATGGCGTAAATAAAAAAAAGGAGATGGGGAATTAGGAGGGGGAGGGGCTCCAACATGTGAAAAAAAGTGTTTTGAAAGATAGAATGAACGGGCAAAATGCTCTCTCTCTCTCAACATGGAGGGTAAGAGAGAATTATTTCCAACTCCCCTCCCACACCAAAGATCCTGTTTTTTTATTGCCTTGTTTCGGCAGCGAATCGCGAGAGATTGGCTGATTGGATGATTGATTGATTGGCTTTATTTTCATTTCCGGCGTACTTTCTGAGGGAGGGGAACGGTGCATATAAAGGGATCGGAAGAGTTTGTGATGGACAAAAGGAGTGAGTGAGGTATTCACCGGCAGTAGTATCAGGTTATGGGGGTGGGGAGGGGTTTGGAGAAGGGTAAAAAAGCGACCGCTTATGCGCCTACGGGAGAAGAGAAGGCAGGTACATACATCGTTGGAAATTAACCCACCCTCCCCGTTTTTCAGTTTATCTACTTTTCATTAGAGGAGGCCCCTGGTGCTTATTAAGCTAAATGCGCTTGTGCACGCTAGTTTTTTTTGTGTCATTTTTTCTTTCTTATCATTTGAGTTAGCGAGCCGGATGAAACTACAAATAAAAAGGGAGGGGAAAATCAGAAAATCTCCCGTGAATGAATAGATGAGCGCATCTATTCATTTTTTATTTTTATTTTTTTTTTGTTTATCGGTTTTTAATTGCGTTTTTCCGTTCTTTTTTCATCACCTCCCTCCAAATGGGATTTTCATAGACGTTAAATATAGCATTTTGTTATTTTTATTTTTTATCTTTTGGTACACGCAGAGTCCATCGTAGTATCAATCCCCTGCCACGCTTCTGACTGCCACATACCCCTTGGGTAATGGAACCAACAGTTTTTCTCCCTCCCATTTTCCTTCTAATTTCAATTAAGGGTGAGGTGATTCCGATACGGATAGTTCATAACGAATTAGGGAAGACGAGGAAACAAAAAAAATCGCATCGTACATAAAAAATAAAATGGGGCTTGGTGGGTAGATTAATCATTTCGCGGCATTCGATGACGATTGAATGGGTCTGTGTGTTTAAATGAACGTACCGCGGAGTAGCCCTGTGCAATGCAAACAGGACGGCAGGATATTTGTTCGTTTATTTATTTGTTTACCAACATATTTTTTTCATTTATTTTTGGATTCGCGCGTGGAGTGCGGTCGGCTAGATTAGTTCTATACGGGTTTACGAAAACGGATCTTCAAAGGGTTTGCCTCATTTTCCCCACCGAGACGACTTTTCCGGCCAAGCGATTAAATAAAAAAATTGCGAAACGCGCAGCGCCATTTCCAATTACCGCCCAAGATTTAATTAACTCGTTTCCATGGCGCTCGCTCGGACGCCACGTTGTGACGTCAATTGCACTTCCAATGGCGACTTTTCCGTCAGTGAATTCTTGAAAATAGCTGATGTAATTGGAAGCATGTATAGGCGAAAAGCAAACGTCTCTACCGGAGGTCAATATTGCTGACAAATACGGTGACATACAGCATATTCCGAGCTCAAAACAGTCAATTATCGAATGCTAAGAGGAGGAAAAACCATAGATTGACTTTTATTTCACTGCAACAAACACAGCACTCTAGGTCAGAATAAAAATCCATTGGCAAATATCTATTGAAAATAGATTTTAAGTACTGTTTCTAACAAGATTGTAGAGAATATAGATTAATTGCTATGATGACATAGTAGGGTGCCCTAGGGTGCACTTAACGGTGCCCTAGGCATGCTACAGAGAATCCTGGGGAAGTCATCTATTATTGGAAGTATGAAATTCAAACTGATTTACAGAATTATATGATTAAGATACGCGAAGAGGGACACCACTCCCCGCTCCTTTTACACCATTGGCGAAAGGCACTGATGGAGCCCACCAATAAGATAGGACCGGTATCAACCGCAATACCAACGGGTGAGAGCGAAGTTCAAGGAAACGGTGGCAGTACTGCGATATGAATGGCAACGGGGAACCACCAAGTTGTCCTCCCTATAAATGCCGGAATACACTACGAGTTGCGGTGTCTGTTCCGGTCACGGGTTGCGGTTGCAGGTTGGCTCCCGACCAACCATCGCTCAGCAGACAAGCCCACGGGTCGCAACTGAGAGAATAGACCCGGGACTATTTTTCAACCGCGCGGCTGCAACCGTAGCCAATGGCATGCGTCAGATTCATCACGTGACAACGCTGTTTTGGTTATCAGATGAAAGGCGCGCCATTTGTTTATGTCTAGCTACTGGTGCAAAGCGGCCAATCATTGTTGTACGTTAATGCACATGTATATTCAATTCGTTGCCAGCGCTTATGCAATGCTTGTTGTAAATGCCCCGAATTCATCGCATACAACTGGACGAACATAGTAAATAAGCAGAGGAAAGCAGCAGACGTCCGCCCGCTCACCTCCTGCGCGAACAGGCAGTGTGATCGGCCAACCCGCAACCTGAAACCGCCACCATGACCGAAACAGCTGCCGCAACCCTTAGTGTGATACGACCTTAAGTGGGGTCCTCACATTTCAACAATTGCTAATAAATTATCTCAAGCTACCAACATGCTCCGTAAATTAAAAACTCAGAATTCTCAGGATTACCTGCGAACAATCTATTTTTTCCTATTTCACTGCCACTGAATCGAATCATAGGGTAATTCCCCAGCCTTCAAAGATATATTTATTCTGCAATAAAAGGCAATCAGGATAATATCTCTCTCTTTCCCAACAGAGCACTGCAAACCTATTTCAGGCAGCTTGGCGTCATGACTCGCATACAGCCTTTCAAATGTATTCACAAATGTGAATGTAATGTGAAGAATAACCTCAGTTCCTATGAAACTGGTGCAAACGTCCATTTTCATAATACGAGGGTAAGTCAATAAATAAGTCGCATAACTTGATAGAGGCAATAATAATCAAAGTAACTACCTGAATTTATTTCACTTTTCTACATTTTCAACTTCTGCATTCAAGCACCTATCCCAAGTCCTTGATAGCCCGCAGCAATGAAGTCTTTCGGTTGCTGTCACAGCCAACGAGTAACTTCTTGGGCTATGGCATCACCATGTTCAAAACGTCGGCCTCCAAAGTGTTTTTTTTAGGAGCCCAAACAGATGAAAATCAATGGAGGCTAAGACGGGACCATACAGTGGATGTTCCAAGCGTTCCCAATGAAATTTTCGTAACAGCTTAACGTAACGTATGCGTAACGTTTGCGACTTATTTATTGACTTACCCTCGTACTATGAGGAAAGATAATCTTGTTCTACCTTAATGCTGACTGACTTAGACATGTAATTCTTTTAATGTTTAAAAATTGCACTTTTTTAATCTTCTGCCTATGCAAGCAAGAAATGTAACCAGTCAACGTTTTGAAAAGGTCCTCTCCTCCTGGTTAATATCCAAAGCTTTCTATTCGCTAAATGAATTTATTGAGTGTAATAATATTGACATCTTTTTATCTTGATGTTTATGTGTTGACTTGACCCTGACGGGTGGTGGTCACGTGGTGGTAGGCTGAAAAAAACGATGGATGGAGCTAATGAGACGGGACATAGAACTAGTCAACGCCGCACCAGAAAATTCCCTAGATCGAGCAAAATAGAGACGGACAAATGGACCCTGCTACAGCGTGGGAATAACGCCAGGAAGAACTATTACTGGGAGGAATGCCATAGAGTGAAGTCCCTTGGAAAGGGTGTGAATTAGAAGAATACTTCTTAATACCTATAAAAGGCAGACTTCCTTGCGAAATGTGGACCAAGTCAAATTCTCTTAAATTATTTTATCATATTTTAAAGTCGTAAAATTAAAAAACAACCTCTTCCTAGAAGCATGTGCGTATTTATGGAGGGGACAAACGGGACCCCCCGCTCCAAGAAGCAGCCTTGTTAAGGGTGCAAAAATAGCTATATTAAAAAGTTAACAAACTAAATATATCTAAATACTTCAAAAAGGACTAGAAAATGCAGTTATTTTGTTATAATTTTCAAAAAACTTTTCGTTGGAGGGCCCCTCATTAAGCTGGGCTCAGACGGTACTCTACCCATCAAAAATGTTCTCGATTCTAATAATCCCAGAATTCCCCCTCCCCCACAGAATCCTAGATACGCTACTGCCTTGAAGTCTCCATTGATTCTCATGATTTTCATAAGTTGGCCTGGAAATATTTTTTTTGCTCAAATTCGGTCCCTGAACGAATTTTCCCGAAATTCAGACCTACTCCGCGCGAATTCATGACTCGTAAGAGGTACCGTAGCAACACTCTTCAAATTTTTCCTTCTTCCCCAAGTAGGCATCAGCACTGGGTGAAGCTATCTCTGAGCGTTAAAATGAAGGATAAATAAAAATCGAAATGATAATCTTTGGTAATTCATGAGTAGTTTTTACATATAGTCGATATAAGGGCTTTCATTTGGTGCCAATGATACTTTAAAATATCTCGTAAGCTTTCAAATAACGAAAATAGAAGAGTTTCAAACAATAAACTAAAGCCGATATAATTTTTATGTTTATAAAATTCTACTTAAATATTCTTAATTTTAATAGTCATGACTTTACTAATATAAAATTTCTTTTGATTACAGCGGTAAGTTTCTAAGTTATTAACATAAGAAGTGGTACTACCGTTTTTGTACCGGAAAAATGCGTATCTTTTTTCATACAAGCAAACAGTACTAAAAATAGCAAAGTAAACCAGTTGGACGGATATATACATTATAATTTATATGCAGTTTACAATGTTTCAATAGGTTTATTGGTTAATGAGATATAACATCTCAAATTTGGGTATCTCGACTTATTGCTTGGACAGCAGCCCAATGAACTTCTTGCGCCGTAAACCCTCCAGATATGGTGTCTCATCAACATCGAGGTAGTATTTTTCTTGGCAAATGCATACTTCGTGACAATTAAGGCTCGTTTAAGAGTATAGGATTGGATATTAAATGGACCGTACTAGCAGTGATCAATACTTCGCAACAAACTCCCCTTTATCATACAAATCTAGTTTCTCCTCCTGTGCCACGGCACTTAAAAATACAAAATGAAGGCCTCAAATCAAGTGGATACCAGGCATATGTCCTTTTAGGTTTTTTTTGGAATACATTCAGCCCTTGTCATGATTAATGTCGATGGATTTTCAAATGCAGTCTTCATTCTGAAAATTGTTTCGGAGATTAATTCAGGCGGACATTTATATAACTAATCGAAAAAAGTGGAAGGCCAAAACCAATATTTTGAGAATAATGTGATGGCTCCCGTTTTCTTTTTTAATGCTTTTTTCCTCTCTCTCTCTTTCCCATCCCGATATAATTTGGGAAAACGGAATTCTTTTTCCATTGAATATCCAATCGGTAAAACTCTCCGGTGAAATAGGAATGATATAAAAATAAATTTTCCTCTCCCCTCGTCATGCAAATGTCCGCTCATTTTCATTAAACCAAAAGGCATCATCTCCTATGCCCGGTTGATGCATTTTATTTTTCGCCACTATTTTCACATGCCAGTCGATGCTTTGTTGATTCTTATTATTTTTTCGAAAAATACTCTCTCCCTGAGGGACCCTCGCATTCCCAGTGAGGGGAAAGAAGATAAAGCTATCTTTGATGGTTACGGGATTTACATTAAAATATCCAGCGCAGATACATCTGGATTTTGTGTAGGGTGGGTGTTTATTTCTGATTTTTTTAAAAGAGGAAAAAAAGGCTCATGGATATAAACACTGATTTGTTGTTCAGTTTCCATGCGAGGACTGTCCATTTGAATGGTCTCCAGCAGGTAAGTTTCACAGTCGGAGCTATTTGTAAATATTCTATAGAATTCAAAAATTTGCAATGTAGGAGTTGATTCCCAGAGATAGGGTTTGGGGAAGCAAAATAAGGAATTACATACACCAAAACTCATTAATTTATCATTTTAATATTTTTTTTAGTTTTACCATGAATTCTCGCCGTACAATCAATGCTCAATTTAACTTTAACGGAATAGCAGTGCAAAAATTTGCAATTTAGGAGTTGTTTATCAGAGATATGGCTTTGAGGAAGCAGAATATGAAAGTATATACACCATAACTCAAAAATTTATTATTTAAATGTTTTTTTGTTTTATCATAAATGCTCGCTGTACAGTCAATGTTCAAGTTAACTTTATCGGAATAGCAGTGTAGCCTTTATTAATCACTTTCTAACTCCTACTTAGCCCCTAGAATTTGGAGATATATCACAAATTATGCTTTTCGCAATTTTAAATTGTTAACAATCACATATATGAGAGCATTTGACATGGTTTATCTTATCTCATCTTAAAATACCGAGAGAATAATCAGTACAAACGCTTATTTCTGCTTTTTTCATCTCACATGTTGATTTTCAGGAGAAATTTTAACGGATTAACCTCTTCAGCGGTACATTTAGTATCAAATTTACCCTTGAACTATAAGTACGTTTTTCCCGAATATTAGTATTTAAAATTAGATGCTCGTCAGAAACAAAAATACAAGTAAAAATGTCCGTACTGCCAGGCGCTCAGCTCCATACCTCAATACAGTATAATTTATACAATAAAATGTATTATGTGCTGAAAGAAAAGTCATTCCCAATCTATTTCTTCACTTAAACTTATTATTCCATCCTCTCAGGATACTTTTTAACCACATTTCGTAAGATATGTTTCTTCGCGATTTTGTTCAACAAAAATTACGGTGCGCGTCTTACCCGACAATACCTGGTACGCGTTTCAATTCTATATCACTACCACACATCTTCCTGAACAGGTTTTCATAATCGATCATTTATTAAAAGATAAATGGAGAATCGTGAATTCCCCGGAGATAATCGTATTGATAGTAGGGAAGGGCCCAGATAATATCCAGCATAACATTGAAGAGGTATGGTATGTCAATTGTATAGCTATGCTTGGAAAGATTTATTTTAGGCAGGAACGGTTAGTTGTGGTTTCATAACCGCAGTAGATCTCATCACTCTAAGAGATAGAACATCTTAATAAAGCGATTTCTAACTCGTTTGTTCAGCATCCACACTTCGACTAGTGAAAGACACGAATTACCTTTCCCGAATTGTGCTTGTAACTAGTAATTCGACCGCTCCTACCCCCAGAATTCCTCGTTGCGTTTAATTCACTACGATCCTGAGTTTATCATTTACATTCAATGTGAATTACTATTAATATCCCTAGCCTCCAAATCTTTTCACCCATAAAACACTTTGTATTCCAAAATTACCTCAAACTTGGCATGGCGAAAATATAGCAAGAGATGGCCACCATATTGAGCCGCATTCAAAGAACGAATGTCGGCAATCGTATTGTTTACCTTTACTTTATTTACTACTGATATGAGAAGTAAGTTTGTTGTTTATTCAAATCTTTGTCTGAGATTCTTTAACCAAGACGTTCTTGATCTTCTTGGACCCCATCTTCTCTCTATTTTTCTTGGCAGTATGGGATACAAATTATCGCATGTTTCATAGTGTCTCAATGCACGGCCGAGGAAAGAAATGTTCCAATTTTCACATTACTTATGGTTTTTGCTTAATTTTGTTCTCAAACTCATGTTGGAAAAACAACCCGTTTGGTTTATCTTTATTCATAGCACCCACATTTCAAACGCTAAGAGTCTTTAGAGGGAATCAGCAGCAAGGTACGAAGCCTCCACTCCGTATAGAAGTCTCGAGAAAACTATTCTAATTTATAGCTCAATTTTCATTTGGTGCCTTCATAAAGTTTTATTCGCACGTATGCATGAGGTTCCAATTCGTTCAGTTCAGGCTCTTATTTCCACGGAATGTCGCCAGTCATCTCCAAACACCTGCCCGACATGTATTTTCTTGTTATCTCGTACAATGGACTGGATCCTCTCCATAGTTCTACATACGCCGTTGGTTGTTTACCAACAGCCGTGAGTTTGTTGTTTCCACTATTTATTACGAGACTTAAATTTTCACAGGAGCCAAATACCTCATTGAGGATGCATCCTCCTTCTCCGAGAAGTCCTACAATATTATTTGCAATAAATACTGTATCACATACGTATCAAGGGTTATTGAATAATCAAGAAACCACTGCAATCAAGAAGAATTAAGATTGAGAGCATTCCTTGATCTATCGCCGATCTAACGTCATCTGTGCCTCAAAGAAGAATGGCTTGCGTGCTACGACCTTTTTTTTAAATCCCGATTGAAATGATAAAACAACTTGTGGAATTCAAGGTATCCATTGATCTGAGAATAAACTATTTCCTAAAGACATTAGGAAAGGTAACATAAAATCGAGATTGGTCTGAAATTAAATGCAAGGCATGGCATTTTATTTTCATAACAGGATGAACTACACTCTGTTTCCACAGAGTCGGAAACAGAATTTTGAAGATAAATACTGAACAGATCAAGTATTACCGGCAGAATCATGGGTAACATTTTAGTTATTCAAAGAGGGGAGATCGTATCAAAGCCGGTCGAGTTAGAGGTAGACTGACGAAGATATCTGTTAAGGTGATAGGAAGAGGCAATACTGGTTTAAGTTACGTTAAGTCCCAATTTTAAGTATATCTCTAATAAATGTTGACAGTGTAATGGTTATACTTATCGTGGATATCAGTAGATGTGATTATCACAAATAATACCTCGTGCTTCACCCTATCAAAATCTAGGAATTAGAAGAAATAATGGAATAATGGTTCAGTTCAAGACAATATCTCTTTGTATGAAAAGATTTATGTTCAATTATTTTACGGTTTAAATAGCAAAAATGCCATGGCAACCAATAAATTTCGATCCCAAAAAAAGAATTACCAAGGAATGACCATGAATAATGCATCTTCCAAAAACGGGACAGATATCTCAAAAAAGACTGACCAACTTGCCATCAGTTTGCACCAAAGCACTAGGTGCTTGGGGATAAAGGGTTTGAGGTTTGCGAGGAACGACTGTATTCTTCAAACTTTCTATAAATGATAAATGCGAAATTAAAATAACTGTAAGGTGATCAATCATTTTAAGTCACTTATGACTAAACTTTCCTGACTGCGAACACTTTTCACTGCCCAAAGTTTTTATGGAATGAGCACAAAGATGGCAATAAGGAAATAAATGCAGACGAAAGGTCTCAATCGCGTAACGATGCACTATCCTAAATATAAAGCAAGGGTGGGAATCGTAAGAAAATGAACGTAAATGTCTCTTTTCCAGCCAATAGTTGTTCGGCAATTCCTAAAGACAGATAAAATTTCCAAACTCATATCGGTTGATGCTTAAGCAATAGGTTGAAAGGGGATGGATTGTTGAGGGTTTGTAAGGATCGAATTGCCTTCAAACTATCAGCGATTGAAACAATAATATTTTATTAATTTTATGTTGAAATATTCTTTATTTCTTTTACCACCAATGGCTTTCACTCATTTTGAAAAAAGTGCCCGGAAACGTTCACAGTGGCAGTGGAAATAATGTGGGAGATAAAAGGTCTGTATAAATAAAAGACCCTCATCCTTACATAAGAGGATGAATTAGAACCGATTGGCCGTATGAATAACCCTTTCCAACAAAAGCGGCGTCCGATAGCACAGTAAAGTCAACGAATCTCCTCTTTTGTCCAAACCACTGTGGGTTGGCGAAACTACTAGAGGCCGCTCGAAGACCACGTTTCTAGGTGAAGAAGGGTTTCGGGTTTACATCAAGGAAACAGTGGCCCTTAAACTCTCTTTTATGCCATTTTAAACTCTCCTCTTCGCGTACTTCTCCTCCTCAAGCCGAAATAATAAAAAAAATCTCCTTTCGATAAATCAATAGGGGTCGAGAAAGAGAGAGAGAGTTTGGTCGGGCGAGGAGTTTCTTTTATGCGCTGGGCGCTTTCTGAGAGGGGAGCAGAGGATCGGCCCACGGAGAGCCCTGAGCGAAATGCGGGTCAAATTGATTCCGGCGCAAAAGAAGTGAAAGGAGGTTAGGGTTAGAGCGAGAGTAGGGATGGTCCGATGATGATTCGAAAAATAAAGAAAGAAGTCCCCGATTGATGGATTGGATGGATCAAGCGAGCACGCGGGTGAAGCGCTCTTCGCAGAGGCGCTGTTCCGAATTTCGCCGAGGCGATGAGGGGTGAATCGAGGAGGAACAGCAATCTTGTGCCCAAGAGAACTAGTAAAGCTTAGAATGTGAAGTTCTTCATCATGCATGGGACATATTGAGAACGGTCTCAGCAACCGCACTTGTCGTGAATGAAGATCCGGTATAGAGGACAATTCAGACGTACATAAAAATTAGAGCTTATACGAAAGTTTATGGTCTCATGCGCTTAAAAACCATTTTTGATCAGGTCAAGTCTAATATGATTCCTTGCGTCCACATTGGTTGCAGGTGAAAGTAAGCATTATCCTTTTTGATTTAACTTAGACATCTATCCACCTCACCGGTTTTAATGTTTTATTCTTTTTATTTAAATTCCTTTCTCTTTCGTAGCTTACTGATAAGCCAGTTAAAACCATTCCCATGCTGTTGGCTGCCCTTCTTCCTATAAAATAACCCTACCTCAGAGCACCCTCTTCTTCACTTTTTGCAGTTTTCTGAGCACTTAGGGGCATTATCTTTTGCAAAAGCTTTGCCGATATGCTAGAATCATCCTATATATCTATGCCAATTTAGGCCCCGTAAAAGCCTGGTATTGTGTAGGTAACTCCTTATTTCATGTGAACAGATTTAACGACCTTCTTCTCAAATAAAATAACAGGCCATTTAGGGACTCTGAATTTATATCCCTTAGGAACTGTTCGACACGCGTACCATAAACGCTTCTGAGTGATACGAATGACTAACCACATATAAATTAAATAAAATAACGAATAATGTATTTGGACGAGTAGGGATTGATTTCGGTTCTAGAAAATAAAAATGACACGCCCTACCATTATTTGTTTATCTTAAGCATTTTTAATCAAGCTTTCAAATCTGAAAAACATATCTGTATAAGGAAGTTTTATTTTTCAGGTGAAATGCACAAAGTGAAAATATTATGCGTGGTTTCATTCATCAAACTCCATTGTTTAGATTTTTTCACTGGATAGTCATAGAAATTAGTTTTTAATTAGTTTAAATTTAAATCAATTCATTCACAGTTCAAGAGTGCCAAAGGCATTGCTAAAGCAGGTAGCCTGTTTTATGTAGAATGTAGATTACATGCCTCGGGCGACCGACAATACGAACTGTGACATAGGTTTCATGTAATCCACCAACTTTGAGTTAGCGAAATCAGCGATAATTGGTAAGCTGGTGTCTGATTTAAGTACACGAAGTGTCATAATGAACGACAGCGAACCGAAAGTATGTTTTTTACCCATGTGAATTATGTATGTGTTTCAATAGTTGCTGAGGTAGCAAGTTCGATGTAAAGGTATGTGATTTCGCATTTGGGCCCGAATCCAAAGATTTCACGGAGAATCCTTCGCTTACGTCAAGTACTTACTGAAATACAACGATCAGCCAATTAAATATTGTCAAAACTGCTTTTAAAAATTGGGCAACTTCCACAGTGATAGGATTTACTACGACCAGTTTCGCTTTTTACAGCATCTGCAGGAGATGAAGATGCTCTGAAAAGAGAAACCGGTCGTAGTAAATCCTATTACTGTGGAAGTTGCTCGATTTTTAAGTGCAGTTATAAAACGTAGTCTTCAGAAACTTTGTGGTATTCCATCACAACAATATATTACAGTGAGGAAACTTTTACAAACCACATAAAAACACACAACCACGACCCGTGTTTCGACGGCTAAGCGTCATCATCATGTGAACAAAAATGTAAAGGGAAGGGAAGGTATAAGGGAATGTTTTACACTCTTGTTCACCTGATGATGACGCTTAGCCGTCGAAACACGGGTCGTGGTTGTGTGTTTTTATGTGGTTTGTAAAGGTTTCCTCACTGTAATAAATTGCTAAGTGCAGTTATGTTACGCTTCCACTCAATCACGCCTGAAACCTCAGATTATTTAAGTATTACCAACTTGGGCACGTCCACTAATGCCT
Source organism: Pyrrhosoma nymphula (assembly GCA_963573305.1). Taxonomy (NCBI): domain Eukaryota; kingdom Metazoa; phylum Arthropoda; class Insecta; order Odonata; family Coenagrionidae; genus Pyrrhosoma; species Pyrrhosoma nymphula. The sequence goes on along the minus strand of OY754335.1, from coordinate 129,170,940 downwards.
AATACTTTGGAAGTTACTCTTCCGAAGCTAATGAGCGGATTCTAACGAAATTCCGGCAAAATAGGAGCAGACAACTAAGGTAACCGAGGGGATATTTTCCATTGGCAAAGGGCGTGCGTAATCTTCACCCACTTAATATTGCAGCCGCTATTACGTACTTTTTCCACTGCATTGTCCGTCACACAAACTTTGTTTACATGGCAGTGGCAGCATCTGATTAAACAGAAGACGAAGGAAAACCGTGACGCGTTCAGTCTTCCTAATTATTAATGTTTTCAAAAATCAAATTTGCTATATTCCACACAGTTTAATTACAACTCGACTGGTTTCAACCTTTTCATTTAACTCTTGAGAATGACCTGAAAAGGTTGAAACCGGTCGAGTTGTAACAAAACTGTGTGGAATATAACAAGGTTTATTTTTGAAAACTTAATGTCTTCATCCCACGAAGTGAGCTCGCGAACCATTGATTTGGTTCCTAATTCTTCCTGGGTCCACACATCGTTTGTCATCATCACCTCACGGGCATCTTTAAAGACTTAATACCATCCTAATGTTCTTGTCCGTCTTAGAGCTTGGTCATCAAAGGCTCTCAGTAGCCTCCGGAGATTATCATCTACATTCTTTTCCAAATTTGAAGCAAGAAATGTAATGAAGACTCGTTTTTCTCATTGATGTCAGTCATTCCAAAAATCTATGAAAAACAAGACGAAAAACGTTGTCGTAAACAAAACAAATTTGACGGTGTTTAAAAGATGTTTTTTGTATGTAGGACCAAAGGTATACAATCTATTACCCCATTCATGTATTAATTCTAAGTGTTTGAAAGTGTTTTCAAAAAATGTATATTCTTGGCTTCTCACCAAAGAGAGTGTAGAGGAAATATTGTTGTAAACGTGTTATAAATATTGTTGTTAATGTGATATAATTAAATCCATAAGTCTTAGTTAGTAGTTTCTTAAGGTACGCACTCACATTGTTAAGTTATTGTCTTAGTCTCACGACAGGAGCTATATGTATTTTTAAGTGTAAGCATAACCTGTTATTATTTGATGGTAGCCTTAAAAAAGGTTCTCCTTCAAGGCTACCTAAAGTTACTCAAAATTTGCTATTGAAATGTATTTTGTGCATGGAGTAATAATAAAATTACTTACTAAACTTACTTACATTTCTCACCTAAACTCGTGTGGTGTAAGAACGTTTCCAATTGGCACACTGTTTCACAAACATACTGCCATAGCGCACCCCACGGCAGACATTCATACTTCTATTGCTTCGCGCTACATTTTTTGTCTCAGAATTAGGATATCACCTCTAATCTTGGAATAGGACAACTGAACTAAAAGCTATCCATTAGACTTGCCAACCGATGGGAGGAATACTAAATGACGACGGGTACTACGCTTACTGGTAAACCATTTTATAATAAAAACACTTTTCCAGTAATCAATTGTAATCATGCATTATACACCAGTGAAATAGATATTGAAAAACGTTTATTTATGTTCTTGACCAAAAGGATGATAAGCTAATGAGTTGTTTTGGCTTTCCATGATTGCCGACGTTTTGGCAGGAGACTTTCCTGCCATTTTCAAGGCTGTGGACCATCCACAATGAGAACAACTCATCAGCATCATTCTCCGCCAAAGCCTAAAATCACACATGATAAGCTAAGTTATTTTCCTAAGTCCTCTGGTTGTAAATTCCATTATCTAAGCCATTAATCATGTCAACATTATAATATTTAATTTTTCAAAATGGTTGTAGGAAGTGAAATGTATATGCACAGCTTTATTCATCACATTCAGGCCTGCTGTTTTTATGTTTATTCAATCATTTCTTAATTAGTTTTAAGCTGTGATACTTGAATTTCAACATCGTTAGAACCGTGAAATTCGCTAAGGTTGGTAGCCTTTTTAGAACTCTCATGAAAAAGCTCAGGTGTCTGATAATGCAACTTACGATTTCGGCTTTATTGTGTTGATCCACATCGAATTAGAAAAAATAATCAAAGGCTGATAGCTGATATAGTAGTACCTAATATTTTAGAGGCAAATGTATAAAGGAAGGAACGCGTTTTAATAAAGAGATGGTTTTTGTTTATAATATGAAGTAATGAGCACAAGATAAATTGTTGTGGTAGCTGCAGGAGGTAGGTTAGTGAGGAATCTACCATAAATTCATCATTGAAAAATAATGTTATTCCAAAATAACAAACTTGAAAAGAGATAAAAATAACTTTTATTCCTTAAAAACTTGAAACACTTACGTGAGTGAGGTTAAAAAAAGAACTATAAAAATAGCTTTTCTCGCTATACCCGATTCCGTACTGTCATTATTTATACAAATCGCTTTTTATTTATATATTTCATTAATTAAATTTCCCATTCCCATTTATCCTGAGGTAACCGACTGGAAAACATATTTATAGGTCCTAAATTTCACCAAGAAATAATACTTTAGATGGAATCTGAGGTCTTAGAAATTTTAATACGGATTCATTTGGTAACGCTTCAATAGGATATAATACGTAATGTCAGCCATTATAAAAAATAGACAATAAAAAATAATCTTCATCAATATTATATTCATTCGAAAATATCACCGCAGGCCTCTTTTTTTGTGTTTCTTTCATAGCCAACCACGCAACTTTACATTGAAATATGCTATTCATCGAAAAGTTAATTCCATTGAACCAAAAAAATTTTCAACTAGAGAAAAAATATCTCTAAACCGAATAATACGTGTATATTTATTTTAGATATCCTACGATCACCGCAGAAAAATCGAACACTGGGCTGCATTAATAAAAACGCATCGGTTTTGGAATGGGAAAGGATTCATCCAGAAGGGACAGAGCATTTCATTTTTTAACGTATAATTCCGCGGTTGGAAAATGCTCTCAACCAATGAAAAAAAAGAAGATCGGAAGGGATGTGCGATTCGAAACGAAAATGACATCTGTAGGGACATGCTCGCCATAAAAAAACATAAGCAATGCACGTGATTAAAATGAGGCAGTAATAAAAAGCAGATGAGCGAACCGCAGATATTGCGAATGTGTACATATATATCTATCGATTCCGAAGAGTCAGTTATGGGGAGGAAATAGTAATTAATGTGTCTGGGGTCGATCGCCTCAGCATCGCATTCGTGGTGAGGACCTGCAGCTGGGCTGATGTCGCATTTCTCATGCGCCGGCCTTTGTGCCAAACAACGCTCCACGTCTTAACGTGCTTCTTTCTCAAGCAAAACTATGCACAAACCCACTCCTATATTGTCAACAATGAGCCTAAGCATACCCGAAGAGCTTTACGAGTAATTGTAGAAGCATATTTTTGTGGGCGTGGCTAATTTTCCGGGATGTTCTCCGCGACGATACATCTTCGTACGACAGTTTCGCCGGCGTTTCAGCAGGCGTCTTCAGGTATGAAGTCACTTCATACCTGAATACGCCAGCTGAACCGCCGCACCGGCGAAACTGTCTTACGAAGATGTAACGGCGCGGAGATCATCCCGGAAAATTCACCACGCCTACTCCACCACTCCACGGAAGCCTTTATCAGTACATTTTTGTGCTTCAGCGACGGGGCCATTTGGTAATTTCTTGACCAAATTCCTCAACGTTATGTAATCAATTTCATATCTTCCTGTTTCTCAGCATTTTCCATGTTTTTCTTCGCCAAAAGTTGTGTTTTAAGTGTTTGTAATTACTAATTCATTTCTCCTGCAAAATTCAACTGCCTTCTCACCGTGGTCCCTTCCCCGACGACCACATACCAATTTTAGGATTTTTCTTACTGGGGGTTATCTAATTACTTCTTATATATTTGTTCGTTCAGGCTATCCACGTCTTCCTCCTTATGGTTACATGTGGGTAAGTATCACAGCAACGGGAAATTAGTCGAATGGGCTGTTTTACTGCTGGTATCCTACCGCTTGCCATTTCTATGTTTACCCCCCCTCTTCCCCAATTTGGAGCAAAACAACAAAGTTATCTTTACTAACCATTGTCAACCTAACTATAAATGTCTCAAATTTCAAATAACTACGGAACTGTCCGTGTAGTAATTTGAACGGAGTCACCCACTAATGGTCACACAATTGTGTGCCTTGACTACCGGGGTTCCTAAGGTTGCAAACCTTCATTCACTTCATTTGAACTAGAAGCTCCGCCACAACCCACCTCCCTCCCCAAAACGTCTTACGTAATAGTTAAATGGCCCCATAATAGAATAATGTCTACGTCAACACAGAACTCCGTGAGCCACCTCAAAATAATAATAATATTTATTCCACATGTGGAGTAAACAAAGTATGCATATACAATATATGAAAAAACAATTAAGTGGAATTTAGGTACCCCATAGGTAAACCTGTTTTGGGGTTACCATCATTAATTAACTTGAAGCGGCTGGTGCATATGTATAATAATTTTTTTTTTAACCTGATAACAGAAAAACAATTAGGGATAATACATATTGTGTGCGGAATTATAGCAGAGTAAAATAATTTATAAGAATATTCACTTACAACAATACAAATAAAAGATGATTAAGAACAATGGCAATATAGTATAAATAACAAAGTAAAAATCACTAAGACTACACAACATCTTTTAACAATTTTTCGATGTCTTCACTCTCTTGGCAGAGGAGCCATTTTTTTAATTTTAACAGAAACAAAGCCGTGGACATTTGGTTCAGTAACTCAGCCGGGAGGGAACAGAACAATTTGGGGGCAAGGAAAGCATATATGTGTGTTTAAAGGCTTCTTTTTTGGGATTAGGAATAAATCGTGCGGCAGATGGTGTTAGGACGCCAAATATCAAATCGAAGGGGAATGGAAAAGTGATAGGAATAGTTAAGGTGGTTTGAGCGAGAGTGTTCTCATAGTCATAATGGAGACCATATTTAAATTTTATTTTTTGATTTCAGCGTCTGTAAGAAGAATGAAATTAATATAGTAGTATTAATGGCGCAAAGATATAGTTCTATATGATCAAAGTTATCAGTAATTCAATAAATATATCTATAAAACGATTTATTTAAAAAACTTCCACAAACCACAGAAAAAATATGCACTCTCTCATACAAACACGACCCAGGTTTCGGCGCTGAGCACCGTCATCAGGTGATGAAGCAATACAAGCAACCTGTATATATATATACCACACTGGAGGGAGGGGATATATACCACACTGGAGGGTATATATATACAGGTTGCTTGTATTGCTTCATCACCTGATGATGGTGCTCAGCGCCGAAACCCTGGTCGTGTTTGTGTGAGAGAGTGCATATTTTTTCTGTGGTTTGTGAAATTTTTTTAAATAAATCGTTTTATAGATATATTTATTGAATTACTGATAACTTTGGTCATATATAACTATATCTTTGCGCCATTAATACTACTATATTAATTTCATACTTCTTACAGACGCTGAAATAGTGTGGTATATATACAGGTGGGTTGAGTGGGTGGGGGATGTAGTAATTAGGGGGTGGACACGGATTGTAATGTGGGTAGTGGCGGAGGACGGGGAGATAAGCGGTGTCGTGCAGGGCTGGTAGCTGGCCTTAAGTGGAATGAGGGAGGAGCGGGAGCAGCGACTGCGTCAAGGATAGGGGAGAAGGCAGGGTACAAATGTTCATATATTACCAAAATTAGATACTTTTAAAATCTCCAATTGCTCTAGTGCGTTCAACTCCTTCTGTTATTAGACATGTGTACAATTTCAACAATAAAATTACTACGATGGTCACAAACTAAAAGATGCTTAGCGAAGTTGCTCTTGTCGTATTTGTTTTGTTTAAAAGCTTGTAAATGTTCTTTACTTCTAATGTTAAAACTCCTGAGAGTTTGACCCACAAACAGTTTTTTTGTGGTTTGTTAAAATTTTTTTTATATAAATCGTTTTACAGAATGGAATACCACAAAGTTAGCAGTAAACTCGTTTTATTTAAATATATCTACATAAATCTCTAACTTGACTCATTTTTTCACGCCGTACGGCTGGAAAGATTTAAAAAGAGCAGGTTTTTTTGTGATTCTGTAAAAAGTACTGCGGTGAGTAATACATTAATTTTTATAAATATTTGAGAAAACATGCACACAAAAAACTGTTACTTTTTAGACGAAATATAGGTTATTTTAAGTCTTAATTTTGTCAATATTCTCCCTCTGGTGGGCACTGCCGTAATCTATGCCATGTAAAACAGCTTATGTGTTTAGGCAAATTGCTTGAAAAGTAGTTCGACAAGGGGATAATATTTACATATAATTGGAAAGATGAGAGTTTTTTCTTAAAAAATGAGGTCAAATTCATCAAATTCTAGGTGGAGTTATTTTTCGCTCACACTACGTTAAGGGATGAAGAGTGTGATGTGCCATTACAGATTAATCAGTGCTTCGCGCTGTTTCTGTGGAGGTCAATAATGTTTCTCGGGAAGAAATAACTCCTACCAGTTCGACATTCGTTTTTTCCTATTTTATCCCATTTGTCTGTTCTGGAGTAGGTTTTGGGAGTACCATGATGTCCGCCGAGTTCAAATTCTCGTGAGATACGTATCTTTCCAGTAATCTTAGTCGAGCACGTAACCTTTGAGTCACTTAACTCGTAATTTTACGTAGTAATGAAGATTCTTCAACATACGTAATCAAATAAAAGCCTTTTCAGCTGCGTAATAGTTTACAGAGAAACATATGATCAATAGTCGAATCAATAAATGATGCCCGGATAAATACAAATATTTAAACAGTATAAGAAAGATGACAAAATCTGCACAAGTGAACACCGCCAAGTTGTATTATACCTATAACAGGATTTTAAACGAGAGCAACTTAGCAAATGTTACGGCAATTTTTCTTGAAGAATAATTTTTACACTTACATCTCTGTACATGTTAATTACTTAAATTGATATGATCAAATGTAAAAAATCAGTGTTAATAGTAAGGCGCTCAAGGGCTTTAATAGATACCAAATAAGAAATTAGAGTTTCACATTCTATACATATAGGCATTATGAAATCACATAAAAGAAAATAATTTGAAAATTTAGCATTATGTACACAATGTATCCTTGAAAATACGACGCGACCCAAATACCTGAAGTTTCAACACACAATTTACAAGCTGACAAATTTTCTATTCAATTGCCACCTCGGATTTTATTTTGCCAAATACGACAGCTATACATAAAAATGCTATATTTTTTCTGATTTGTCATATTTTGTGACACTGTCTATCCTTCATCATCGCGCATCAAAACACAATAACAATAATAATTTATTGACACAAAAACATTTATATTTTAAAGGTACAGCTATAAGTAAATTGGTATCTCGTCCAAAAATATAAAGAATACAATTAAAGGTATACATTTGAAAATAATATATAGACACAGAATATGTGACAAAAACTTATTGGAAATCAACATTAAATACCAATATAATCATCTTATATCAAAAAACCTTCACAATTTCTCATTTAAAAAATTCATCCACAATGTAATAGCATTTTCTTCAAGAATAGATTTTATTTTGGTTAAAATGTCCCTAGTTAATACACCATCTCACTTTTTAATTGTCCCCATCATACAATTATAGATTACTACTCCCAAGTAGTAGGAAAAGTTTTCTATTGATAAATAGTGAAGAAACCCTAACCAATGCTATGCATGGATTAGTAAACATAGTATATTATATTAAGAATGTCATTTGAATGAACGTGTCGCGGATGAAGTGCCCGTTTATCGCTTTTGTATTTATGTTCGATCTTTTCAGCACATAACATTGATTTGATACACCGTATTCCATCTCGTGATCAATAAATGAATTAAAAGTTATTTATAAATCTCGTGGCCAAGATTCCAAACCATTATTATGTTTTACTAACAAACCCATGCGGGGTGAAGCGAGTCATAATAGTCTCGTGCAGGCCGAAAATTGGTTTATGTGACTCCAAATTGAAATTCATATGATTCTGAGGGATTAAAGCGTAAAATCTGTTGGACTTGAAGTATGGCGGAGAAGTATTTTTTTTTCAAATAATAAGGATGAATTCTTATTTAGGTAGTTTGAGCGAGATTCTTCCCTAGTCATAGTAGTGACCTTATTCGAATTTAGTTTTTTTTTAATTTAAGTGTCTGTAAGAAATATAAAGTATGTACTGTAATATTAGTGGTGCAAAAATATAGATATGAATGACAAAAAATTTCAGTAATTAAATAAATATAACCACATAAGTCTCTAACTTGACTCATTTTTTCATGCCGTACGGTGAAATCGCCTTCACAATAGGTTTTTTTTGCGATTCTGTAGAAATTACTGTAGTGAGTAATTGATTAATTTTTATAGATAATTTAGAAAACATATAAACTGCACATAGTTAGTTTTTGACGAAATCTATCTGATAGAAGTCCGTAATTGTTTTAATAATATTCCTCTGAAGCGCCCTGCCGTAATCTATCCCATGTATAGCAGCTTATATTTTTTAGCAAATTGCTTAAAAATTAGTTAGGAAAGGGGTTAATATTTCGAAATCATTAAAAAAAATGGGAGTTTTCTTTTGAAATGACGTCAAATTCATCAAAGTATAGGTGAATTGATTTATCACTCAAACTACCTTAATATCATATTTTTAATAAATGTTTTAATTGCATTTATATCAAATAAATGATAGATTTGTGATATTAATTTTACCTTCGGGACCAACGAGCAGGCATAGACCTTAATAGAGGCATGGAAGGAGAGGACCGAGTTAAACTTTCGCACAAGCTCTACTTGCGATGGTTGGTATGGTGTTAGTGTAATGTGGCAAAGGGTCACACTACAATGGACGAGCGAATAAGCCGAAGGGAAAACGGCATGGAATTTAGCGAGAGCAACAATGGTGCGAGACCAACAATGGACGCAATGTAGGGGAAGCAAAGGATTCGCGTCTTTTTAATTCCATTTATACCGACGAGAAGAGGGGAGCTGAACATAATTCCTGGCGTGTAAGGGCTTTATAATTCGAATAGAGGTAAGAACGGCGTTGCGGGTATTAAGAGGGGGATCGTGGTATTTCAAAAAACAAGGTGATGGTGGGCGGAGACGCCTTGGACTACGTCATTCAGCGGTGGACACTTGATGACTTGATACCGTCACCAGCAGAAGCAAAATTGTACATAGCATTTATTATCTACAGTAAGACTCTAAGAAAGGTATCGAATCAAAAATTGAAGGAAAAATTATTGTATTCGTTCGCCGTGTAGGGGAAGAATCAGTGCATAAATAGTTATCTTGCTGAATAATCGGGGTATGCGAGGGCATCTATCCATATTGGCACGTTTTTAATTTCCGTCACCACGACCTTAGCCTAATAAATATTTCCAAAATTTTGCCATAATCGCAATAGCGAAAGAAGAACACTTTGTAGTTTTTAATACTACGCGATTGATCGCCTTTATTAAGTGATGATGAAGTTCTAGGCGCAATGCATAAATGTACCCGAATATAACTCTAAAGCGTTGAAATGCGAGAATTAAAATATTTCCATGAAAAGTGAGTTGTTTTTTTTTTTCATTTTATCTCTTTAAAAAAACTCGTAAATGTTAACCTTTAAGATTTTCAGGTAATGGAAAAGAGTGTGGTGTTATCTCCACTTCCTTATCATCGAAAACAAACCGAAGTATGTGAATAACTTATCACTCATTTAGGCTCGGTTTTATAACCTGTGGTACAATATTTTCTTGCTGTAGAAACCACATTTAACAAGTTTTCCCATCGATAACGCTCACTTTAACTAAACGAGTCTGATGTAATGTGCGAAAACCGAACCCTCGGTTAACATTAAATTAATCAAAAGTCTACATCACCTCGCGATTCACCTTAACCTGATACAATTAACTGGGCTAAAATATAATTCAGTCGTGGATTGGACAACGTCCTGTTCTTAGAAAATGTGACGTCCCTGATTAGAGAAAATTGGCAAAATACCTTAGAAACAGAATTTAACAACGCTATAAATTATAAGAAATATATGGAGTCTTCGCTGAAATATACGCATGAGAAACTCAAAATATGCCGATGTTGGGGTGATGACGTAATTATATTGCGTCATGGTTGCCCTGTTCTTAAAAATGGTGACGGTCCCGATGAGAGACAATTGGAAAAAAACCTTAGAAACGGAATTTCACAATTACCTTAACGCAAGGAATGATATAATCTCATACGTATACGAAGTATTTGTAATTAAGGTAGTTTGAGCGAAAAATCACCTCACCTAGAATTTGATGAATTTGGCCTCATTTTAAAGAAACAACTCTCATCTTTCCAATGATATCAAAATATCAACCCCTTGCCGAACTAATTTTCGAGCAATTTTTCCCAAAATATAAGCTGTTTTACATGGGATAGATTACGGCTGTGCGCTCCAGAGAGAGAATATTTAACAAATAAGGAACTTCTAGCACCTAGATTTCGTCAAAAAACTAACCGTGTGTAGTTTGCATGTTTTCTCAACTACTTATAAAACATAATCTATTACCCACCACAGTTATTTTTCCAGAATCGAAAAAAAACTGCTGTTATGAAGGGTTTTCAGCCGCCCGGCGGGAAAAAATGAGTCAAGTTAGAGACTTATGTAGCTTTATTTATTTAATTACTGAGAATTTTAGTAATATATAATTATGTATTTGCGCCATTAATATTACAATATTTATTTCATACTTCTTACAGACACTGAAATTAAAAAATAAAATTTTATTATAGCCTCCATTTTGACTAGGGAACTATCTCGCTCCAACCACCCTAAACGGGCGCGCGCACAGTAATATTCCATACGCATGAGAAAACTCAGTGTATATTGGAGTGATGGCGTTATTGTATTCAATGAGTGCGATATATATCATCCATCTCCAATTGATTAGGGAGGGAGAAGCCATATATAAGGTGTATACGATATAATACGAGCTCAAGGGGTGCGGGGAAGTCATCGGATCGAAAATGAAGACGCATTAATGGGTTTGCTCACGGGGGGTCGACGGAGGATCTATACACGAACGTTTATATATATATATATATATATATATATATATATATATATATATATATATATATATATATATATCACCCGTATACGTGTATGTGCGTGATTTCGCATTTACTCATGATTTGGTAGGAATATGGCGCATTTAGGAACGGCATTCGGTTGGGGGGGAGAGGGGGGTTGATTGAAGCCTTCTCGGTTGGAACGGGAGAGGCATGAAAGGTTGCTGGGAGGGGGTTGGTTCGGTGGATGGAAATGGAAAAAGTAGATGGGAGGGAAAAAAATGAAATAAGGAAAATAATATGAAAGGAAGGGAATCCCCTTCGGATAAGGTCTGCGTAATTATCGAAATTAAAAAAGCAGCGGGTGAGAGGGGGAGGGGGGGTAACGGGGGTTGGACGGGGGGGGGGGGTTACCTTGACAACAGGGGGAGGAGGAGTTGGCGGGTAGTGGAGGGGGGAGGGAAGTGAAGTGGGAAACGGAGATTATCACTCGATAGGTATTTCTGCTTAACCAATGATCACGCGTGCAAGCGGTGCGTTAACTGGTCAACCCCGATGGCTGGGGCACGTTGGATTTGAACTCATGAAAGTCTTTCCAAGTTATTCGAAAAAAAGGAAGAATCACACCATTCCATGAGTACCATCGGACAACCTCCCCACAAATAGCTGAGGCATCAAAAAGATACAGTAAAACTGATGAAATAATGATATTGTTTACGGAATGTTGACATTGTCAAAAAAATGATGCTGACATACATACCCAACATGCAACGCCGTTCACTTGAGAGGTAGGCAGAGTCAAAAAGACTTAATTGCTTTGATTAAATTGGCAGTTAATCAAAATAACTTCACTTTCAACAAACAGTTATGTAAACAAACAGATGACCTAGCTATGGTTTCCCCCCTTTCCCACTTACTAGCAGAATGTTTCCTCAACTCTTTGGAGGAAAAGTTATTCAATTTCGGCAACCAAACAATTAGTTTTGTTAAATACTGGTTTCGATACGTGGACGACATCCTCTGCCTTTGGACTGGAACTATCCGCCAATAGCAGCCTTTCCTCAATCATCTAAACTCCCTCCATTCAAAAATTTCCTTCACGATTGACCACAATGTCAACGGCACTCTGAATTTCCTCGATTCGTCCATCTCCATTACAGGGCAAAAACATGAATTTTTAATGTAAAGGAAATCTTCTTATACCTATCACATCATACCAAGCGACTCGGTTCACCATTTTCCCCCACAAACATGCAGCTTTTAATTCAATGGTTCATCGCCTCCTCCACATCCCCCTTGCACTCACGAATTTCAAATCTGAACTATTGACTATCATACATTCATAGCCGCTAATAAAGGTTACAACCCAAATTTAGTTCTCCACATCCTTCGGAAAAAAAACAAAAATCCCTAGCTTTAAAACAAATTTCCCACGCATTAACAGGAAGATCAATTAAATTCAAGTGGTGCTCTCTTCCATTCATAGGTAATATTTCTGTTAGAATTTCAAACCGCCTACCGAGCTCCCCTAAAGCAGCTTTTTACACACCCCTAGACCTTTCTAAACTTTTGGTCAACGGCAAAGACAGACAAGATAGACTCCTAAAATCTGTTAATTAAAAAAAATTAAATGCAATAGTTGCAATATGGCATACATCGGCCAAACTGGTAGAAGTTTTAGCATACGTATCAAAGAACACTCCAGAATTCACAGAAATATGGATTCCACCTCATCTTTTGCAAAACACATACTTGGAAACAATCTTACGAGCTAATTTATACAAGAAATTTTATACGTTCTTCCCAAAGGCCTGAACATGGACGCACTTGGAAAAATAGAAGTTATTAGACAATCCAATAACCTTTGTAAAGAATTATTATTTCCGCATCCCTCCCCACTCCTTTCCGATGAAATTATCTTTTCCCGATTCGCCAGCCCTTAATCAACGTGTTTTTTTTTCCTTCATCAACCCTGCCCGAATATTTGTATTTTTTCCCTCCTCTCCCGTTACTACAGCAACAATGAACGCATGTAACAAACTTTCTGTTCCTGAAAGTGTCGAAAAGCAGTGAAACGCGTCGTACATTAAAAATTTTGTAGAAAAGTAGGTAAAAGCTTGTCTTTAATCATGAGTACTATGACTAATTCTCGTTGAAGGGACTGACTCCACTTTTATAATTTCCTGCAAACTGTCCTTGCACACCTATTGTGCTTCAGTTACACTCATGCATTGTTTCATGCACGCCCTCCTGTTCTTAAGACTCCCAATAACGCTTTTTTCAAGTGTTATCTTCCATCACATTCACGGTCTGCCCCTTCATCTCACATCATTCACTTCTCATTCATGAATCAGTTTTATAATGCGACGCTCATCCTTTCTCCCGACATGACTGAACCAAAGAAGCTCGCTCATTTCAAACATAGCATTTATCGCTGCATCCATTCCATAACATTTCATTCCTAACCTTTTTTCTTTCCAACACAAATTTCTAACCTTTACCACAAGTAGTTATTAGATACTCAAATAGCAGATTATTGATAATAATCCACGCCACGATCTTTTATCTTTTTACGAAACCTACCATTTTTACCACTCCCGACGCGCGAGGTCAGGCAACTTTTTACCACTTACTAAGAGCAGGATCGCAAGAGCGGGAGCGTGGTGGCCTAGTGGGTAGAGCTTGGCTACTGATCGAAGGGTCACGGGAACTGGCCCCCCTACCCTGAATGTGTGAAATTCACACGCCTGTGGCTTAGTCCGGGTTGATCTCTACCCTCCTTCTAAACTATCCAAACCAACCTTCGGGTTGAATCACTGAGTGAGTGAAGAGCAGGATACTAAACAGTTTGCCGCTGAGCAGAACTTTTTTATGTTTGAGTTAAACACTACTTTTATCGTACTGCTAGGGGTGCCGCGGGATTATTTCGGGAGAAAAAATACGTTTGCTATGACTAGCGTATGCATTGGTTTCGATCACGCCCGACAGATGGTTACAGTAGTTCAAAAACTTCTTCCAAGCTGTATCCAGTAGTATAACCGGTAATATCGGCAAAATCGGTAATAATAAGTAATATAAACAGTTCAGAGGGTGTCATGAAGGGTTTGTGTTCCTCTAGCCATGAAATAAAAGTTTGGAAGTCTTTGAAATTCCTTTTCTGATTTGCCTTACGCAGCTCAATGTGCTGTTCTGTAGAAACACTGTGAACTCCTGCAAAGGCCTCCATCGCTTCAACAACCCTAGAATAGGTTGGCATGGAGTCAACCCACGTCGCAATAGTTGATGGTGTTATTCCTCTTTCTCCGGTCAAACCACCACTACTTTTGAGTGATCTCATCAGTACCTGCTCTATGGTCATGTAATTCCAGATTCCAGACCAACACTTCTCAGTAGGTACGTCGGACGGTGAAGTATCCACGATTAACGAACATATTATATTATGTGTCGCACAATAAAGTGCTAATTTGCAGACAGTCTTGGAGGTAGATGTGTACGTATTTGGCGTAGTTGAAGTGACCAGAGGGATGAAAGATTGGAAACATGCCATGCACACAGAAAAGGTGGAGATGAAAGTCTCCAGTCCTTTCAGCCGTGATAAACATTCGAACTAGTTCAACCATTTCGATGAGCTGAATCCCTAGTTCTTGAGTCCGTCCTGATTCCTTTGAGTGTTTTAGCTACTCATCCAACATTTGCACAAAGTTCTTTACAACCGTAGACTCCGCGATTTCTTCAGGCGGTGCACTGGCATATGGTGAGTAAATGGCCTTTAACTCATCCTTGTCCACAGTTTCAGAAGCCTCACTGTAAAGTGAAGTTTCAGAAGCCTCACTGAAGCAGAAATACGGTAATAAGAGCCTCATCAACTAGGTAGATAGCACGAACTGCCCTAGAGTAGGATTTTCCGTTCAACATTTGGACAACGCTGTTTTTTGCATACACTCTACTCCACAGATCTTTCAAGTCAATTCCCGCCATAATGAAACCTATTGCCGACAGAAATGAGATTAAAAGGTGAACATCTTCGAGTCGAATGAAGAGAGATTTTTAACGGGCTACCAACAGGTGCACTAGCTACAATTTTCCTAGCCAAAGCGTACAAGGGCTGGTCGAATGTCACCATCGTCATTTTTTGCCCATTTACTGCGCCTCTTTCGGCAGCTTGAAGAAGAGCAGTGTATATGGTTGATAGATTGGAGGGAACTAAATGAATGAATGGTAGAGCCATCACTACTGATGTTCCGTACTGTCGGTTGCATACAAAAGTTCCATACAACCACTCTGGCCTTCCAACTAGGTACCACACAACCAAAACATATTCAAGGCACGATCGTGAACAGCTGACACAGGTTGTGTTCCCATAGAGGCCATGTCTGAAGCAACTATTTGAGAATAACCAGATGTTGTGGCGCCTTATATGTTTGCAACTGAAATAGGCCGAAATGGTCCACGGCATTGGCAGTCACGTTTGTCCGAGGCACGTTTGTCTCAGTCTGAAGAGTCACACAAATAACTCCACCCATAACGTGTAAAGTATTATGCCCGTCTACAGAGTGCACATTGTAATCTGTATTATCGAAGACGAATTGCACATATCCATCCTTAATTATTGCACTGTCCTGACAGGTTACCGATCTCTCATATTTCAAGACTTCACTGTAAGTTGCACACACACCATTATTGTTGAGCATATCGATCAAAAGCCTCGATCCAAACTTCCTATGTAAAGAAACAACTGTCCCACTTTGGCCAGGGGACAAAAATGAAATCGGACGGACTGCACAAATTATGCTTTGGCAAATGGTCGTCGTTTTTCTGTCGTTGATTTTCTTATTTTTTTTATCTTCTCGGGTGTTTATCGTTTAGAAGTAGGCTTGATGATTTCAGATATCAGCACATTGAGCAACTCTGGAACAAGTTCAGCACCTCCGCGAGCGATTTCCTCAATAGTTGGAAACTGCGAACAGTCGTAGAATCAAGATTTCACGTCGCGGCGAATAAGATCAGTTGCAGTTTTAATCAATCTCAATTCTTCCCGTGATTCATCGTCCTTATTTCTGTTACTGAACCAGTTTTCTGATAATATATTGGAGGCCGTTCCAGTAAAACAAAGAACATTTCTTCTTCCAGGTAATTCTGTGTGATATATGCCGGTACTATAACGCTCGATCACTTTTCTTTTCAAATAGATGTCAGCATATGGCTCCACTTTAGGACTCAGCTCTGCAAATTTCAACTGCAATTCTTCAAAGGCATTCATCGTTCTCCTACTTATAATGAAATAATTTTTCCACATCATCCTCTCTCTTTTCATCAGCAATGGTCTCTCCTCTTCTTGCTGTTACTTTTTCTAGCTTTGATGCGCCTTGCTTCTGGAACCTTGTGTGACAATACCAGTGGTACCTTTCATCTGAACTGATAATGTCTATGACTTGCGAGATCCTCACTAACACCTCTTCCCCCCAAGAATCTTGTCTGATAGCAGCTGCAGCTCAAACATTGTTAATACATTCTATTTTCTCCACTAAACTCCACTTTTCTTTGTTCGGGTTTCTGCTTTTAGAGACATCAATATGTACACTTCAGACCGCATTAAAAACCGTTGGATTTTAAATCAAACGAAAGCCGCGGTATTTTTGCAGGTATATCCTCCTCTGGTGGTGGCTTTGGACGTGTGATATATTTTTCTCGGCATTTATGATGCACTTGGAGGGAGGTATCGTCCGTAAACTTATCTTTAACTCCATCCCGTCTAATTTCACTGCAGTGAACAATCTTATCAACTGGTATTGTTATCTTTCTGGTCAGAGAAATGAGTTCACCACCTTTATCAACACAGGATATCAAAACACATTCCATGATCTCTTGCTACACGAACGTGAACACAAATGGACTCTACGTTTAAAATATTGTAACTAAGAACTGTGGGTAACGATGACGCGAAAACGACTGAATAGGCTTAGGAGCAGCCCGCAACTAAACGTTGCACCCCGAGGCTCGCCAGGCGGTCGCCCGTCGCGATACGCCGCCGCACCACACCGGCTCGAAATATTTTGCAGCGTATTTGGTCTGGCCTCCCCATTTCCATATCCATCCCCCACCCGCTTAAACCTGACGCGCGAGGTCGTGCAACTATTTGCCACTTACTAAGAGGAGAGTACTAAACAGTTTGCCGCATGATAGAACTTTTTTTTATGTTTGGGTTTTGACAATTTTTTTGATATCTTTACTGTAGATACTATAGCTGTTTTTCCGGCAAACTAAAGTGCCGTGGCACGCACGTTGGGAACCACCGCTCTAAGTTGTCGGGCGAGGGTCCCAGATGGCACCAGTGATAATTCAATTGGGAAAAAACAAATGTATATAGCGAAAGTTGACTTTCAAACGTCTCACCTTAGTCGCAAAATTCTGTTTGAAACGGCCGCTGCACTAACTCATGGGAAGGAGGGGTGACGTCCCTATTCCGAGCAAGCAGAGAGCTCATTGTTACTTCAGTCTCTGCGATCTCCACTCAAATGGGGAACCCCCCCTCCCCGACTGTTTCCAGGAAGACGTTCTCCAGTCGGTAAGGGGTTACCCGAGAGTCACAAGAAGGAACACGGGAGCAAGCGAGGGGAGGGAAGCTCAAGCAGATGCGATCTCTTTCATGGGAGACGCTTAAAGAAAAGACGACGGCCGGCCGAGAGAAGGAATCCTTTAGGAACGGAAAAAATAAAACATGGGGGAGAGATAAAACGACTGGATGTGCTTTCCCTCACACACACACACAAACAGGGACGGGTGGCGTGGCATTCTTTCACTCATTTCTCAGCTCGGCGTCGCTTCATTTTCTTTTTAAAGGAAGAGTTCACGAGAGTCGAATTTTGGGAAAGGGGAATGATGCGCTGAGTATATGGGGCGATGGGTGGGGGGTACATTAGACTGGGGTCGAATGACGCATGCGCCGTCGACGCCCCATTCTCTCAACACCGCCAACCCCTCCAGCCTTAAGGGTATTAACGCGCAAGGGGGAGTGGCGGAAAGGGTATAGGGATTGAGCTTGCGGTGGAAGGGGATGTTCCCCTACCGCACCCTGTAAAAAAAGTCAGTGGATAGAAGGGAGTCCGGGAACTTTGTGGCGTGGAGTGTTTTCTCGGAAAACGCAAGCTCTTCCTGTTTGTGTTGGTTGGATGTTTAGGTCGGTAAGGGTATGGGCAGAGAGATATTCAGAGAACATCGGATGGACGTAAAGGCAAGAGATATCTGGGACGGCAGTTTAAACGATTCGTCGACTTCTCGCCAACCGTATGCCGCCTGCCTTTCCTGTGTCCTCCCATTTATCAACGGAATCGTTGACGCCGGGCGCGACGTTTTTGTTTCCCCAGAAGCGCAGTCTGTGCGTCATAGCGAGAGATATAAGGGGAGGGAGTAAGGGAATGAAGACACTTCAAGACGAGAATATCCCACGCATTGAGGGAAGGAGACCTCGATAGGGAGTTATCTTTCACGGAGGCTGCGGCTATTAAAATTGCGTCATTGAGATACCTTTATTTCATCTAGTACAATTTTATGGAGTTATCTCCCAATGGTACTCTATATTAAGAATACCCTGAAAGAGAATCAACAAGCGTTCAAAACAGATTTCGTAACTTCTCTAATTTTATTTAGTAATCAGCAAAATTTAACAAATTCACATGTTGTTTCATTCTGTTTCATAGCCTAAATTTCCGAATTAAATAGAACTTAATTCCAACGTAGCAATAATAAGAATATGTGATTTTATCTTAGGTAAACGAAACACCTGCCCTCATTTTCTTCATAACCAATGTTTCACGAAGGTTTGCCCTAGTAAACAACTTCCCAGGCATTTTCTTAAATAATGGTCTCAACGTGGCAGAGATTTCTGCTGAAGGAGGGAAACAATACTGAGTAAAGTAGTAGTTTTGAAGCGGTTTCAAGTTCAAAAAAATAAAATTGCCGAAGATTGACGCGCAAATTAGGATAAATATACTATAAGGGATAGAAACAAATACAGTTGAAGAAATTAATGCAATTGATATTTACAAAAAGGGTTTAACCATTTCGGACTTGAATTTTTTTCGACTATGAAAAGGTTTTCATTAGTGTTTATATTTCTTTTATATATAATATAAAAACTGTACGAAACGGAATTCAGTTAAATGAGCTTCGTTCAATACTACGACATGCGATTGTAACTTGAATAAAATTCACTCAATATGAACTCTGGCACTCAATAATCTCAACAAATGAGAATAAGCCGGGCAAAAAGGGTTAGTATAAAGCAAAACTCAAGGGCACGCCTTTTGCCTAACTCATTATATTCAATATTTAGCCAAGCTTGACTCTCCACTAGTGGTGGCACTAAAGAAACACAACAGTTCCATTGCAACTGTTTCGCAACCGAAACAGTTTCAAAACGAAACAGTTCCGTGAACCACCCTCTTGCGGAAAAAAGCTAGAGGCACACTTAACAACAAGCAATCGATCGGCGCAGGTACAACATGGCTGATAGTTCATTATTCTATGTAATAAGAAATCTTTCACTCAAATTAAGTAACACTATCATTGGGATTCATGAAAGATACTTCACAGTTCTTATTATTTCTGAAACGACGGGCGGACATGTGTTGGCTGAATAAACCAGCAACCGCCTGCAACGGATTCAAATAAAACAAATTGTAGCTTGTAACTGCAATGCAGCCACACATTCCGTGCAACTGGAAGAGAATAGAAGACGGAAGAGTCAGCTTCAACTATCAGTTGCCGCTGCACTTCACAGAGCGCAACGGCACACTCTGCGGCACGATCACGAAACTACCCTGTTGTTTGTAACAGTTATTTGAAACAGTTGTCCAACCGAAAAATTTACGGCTGCAGCCGTTTCGCTCCGAAAACACTATATATTCCACCACTTGTCTCTACCCTCACCCCCTCCAATAATCGGAAGCGCAGGTCAAAGCGGAAATCTCTTTAGTAAAAAAAAAGAAAAAGCAGAAACCGTTCTCCACTCAAAATAAGCTCCTCGAAATATTTTTTCATAATTCACCAAGAAATAAATTGCAACAAGTCTATGGCATCACTTTCGATACGTTGGAGGCGGAAAGGTTCAAGGTAATACCAAAACATGTTTTCAAACAACAAATGGTTTTTTTATCAAAAACTTGGCAGCAGTAGAAGGCGTTTGAAGTGTCAAAACAAGAGAGAATTATGGAAAGAAATGGTTTTGAATGAAGTCTTGCCCTTGTGACCTCCAAATGGACCGCCTTGGAAGTAAAGGAAGTTAAATTAACGTAATAAGAAATTTAAACGCTTGTGTTTGACACTTGCGTGCGTATGAATTCTAGACTT
Source organism: Pyrrhosoma nymphula (assembly GCA_963573305.1). NCBI lineage: Eukaryota > Metazoa > Arthropoda > Insecta > Odonata > Coenagrionidae > Pyrrhosoma > Pyrrhosoma nymphula. The sequence continues at coordinate 129,150,560 of OY754335.1, read as the reverse complement.
ATGCTTTGGAAATAAAAATACACAGGTGCATACAGGTAGCGCAGGTTCAAGTTCCACTTGGGTGGCTTTTTCCGCCATCCAGGACATGTGTGTTAATGTACGTTGCACAATATTGTTGTTTAGGACCTGAAATAAAACGCCTTTGGGGCTGTTTTCAGCAAGTTTGAAAATAAAAAATCACCAGTAAAAAATAAGTGAAATATGCATTACTTTGTCGGACAGCTAAGTACATGGATTCCTTCTTCCCAAATGCCACTCGCAACTCTAGAATAAACACAGTGAGACGCTAAATCATCGAAAACGATCACAGCTTGTGTCCCATCACATTTCCAACTTATTTTCCCATTTCTTCTTCTCCCTCTTCACCATGGCTGGTACTCTTAACATTCCCAGCCGCACGCTTTTTCGTCGTCAAGGACGGGTAGCGTGTAGACGCTGAGAAGTTAACGCGATGCTATCGACTGCGGTGAATAGGTAGTTTACTGCGGCTGGACTTGACGAAGGTCGGAATTATTTCCGGTGGAAATCATTGGAAGCAAACTAAGAGGATTCGCGTAAAGTGGTTTGCCAGACTCGCGCCGCAAACCAGGTTCATTTTATTCACGATTCATTAGCGAACGTGAGTGCCTGATGCACGGGACTCCGATGACATTTATTTTTCGCGCATTTAATTTACTCTCGGATTATATCAGGGCGCGCTTCTTGGTTCTTATTTCCACGCCCATTTATCCAACTCATTCTCTCTCTCCTTCTCTCACTCCTCTCTCTCTTCCTCCCTCCATCTCTCCTCTCTCTCCCTCTCATTTTCTCTCTTTCTCTTTCTCCTCTCCCTTTCTCTCTTTCTCTTTCTCTCCTTATCTCTCACCCCTCTCTCTCCTTCTCCCTTCCTTTCTCTACTTCTCCGTATCTCTCATCCCTCTCTCTCTCCTTCTCTCTCATTTTCCATCCTTCTCTATCTCTCTCTCTTTCCCTCTCCGTTTCTCGCCTCTTTCTCCTTCTCTCTCTTTCTCTTTCTCTCCTTATCTCTCACCCCTCTCTCTCCTTCTCTCTCATTTTCTCTCCTTCTCTTTCTCTCTCCCTTTCTCTCACCCCTCACTCTCTCTCCTTCTCTCTCTCCCTTTCTCTCCTTCTCTTTCTCTCTCCCTCTCTCTCTCCTTCTCTCTCATTTTCTCTCCTTCTCTTTCTCTCTCCCTTTCTCTCACCCCTCACTCTCTCTCCTTCTCTCTCTCCCTTTCTCTCCTTCTCTTTCTCCTACTCTCCTCTCTCCCTTTCTCTTTTCCTCCCTCTTTCTCTCCTCTCTCTCCTTCTCTCTCACACTCCCTCTCTCTCCCCTCTCTCTCTTTCCATCTCCGTTTCTCGCCTCTTTCTCCTTCTCTCCCTTTCTCTCTTTCTCTCCTTATCTCTCACCTCTCTCTCTCCTTCTCTCTCATTTTCTCTCCTTCTCTTTCTCCCTCCCTTTCTCTCTCCCTTTCTCTCCCTCTCTCTTTCCTTCTCTCTTTCTCCTTCTCTCCTCTCTCCCTTTCTCTTTTCCTCCCTCTTTCTCTCCTCTCTCTCCCTCTCTCTCCTCTCTCTCTTTCCATCTCCCTTTCTCGCCTCTCTCTCCTCTCCTTCTCCCTCTCCTGTTCCCTCTCCTTCTCTCTCTCTTCTTCTCTCTCTCCTCTCCTTCGCTCTCTCTCCTCTCTCCCTCTGTAGATACGTGGAATGCGGTAATGGGGATTGACTCAGCGGTAATCTCCGCACAAATCACTTTTCTCCTCGTCGTCCCGCCAATCTCCCTCAGGGCAAGGGGTGGGCGAGCGTGGTTCGGAATGCGTGAGTAGAAGACCGTGGTGAGAGGGAGACACGAGCGGGGGCACCAATGGTTCCACCACCACATCCCAAGGGAGCCAGCCGACGTCATCCCAACTCCATAGCACTCCTCTAACCCATTCAGTGCGTGTGAAATACAGTATTAGTTTCCCAGGTACCAATCTGTCACTATCCGATTTCGTCTCCAATCTAGCGATTTTAACTGATTATGGCTTACTGAAGCTGCCAGAATGATTAAATTGCTTGTGTAACACTTAGAAGAAAAATGAACATATTTATAAATTACAAGCAGAAATGCTCGTTGATTCTCAACAGTAGTGATAATGGTAAGAAACTATATAGTAGTTCTATTCATGAAGAAGAGAATCTGACTTCTCATTTCTCCTCTTAATTTTGTTTTACTAAGTGGAAATTTCTCGTTCTTCACCCAATAGTGCATAGAATTACGCTATTTAACTACAACTGATTATTTTAAAAACAGAGAAACTAAAAAAAGTATTCCAGTTTCGCGAGGGGGCGTGGGGAAGATTGCAATTAACTTTGATCATATTTTCTCAGAAGGGAGTTTTAACAAGATTTTTTCCCCACTAACAACAGATACAATGTTTGGTTTTGCAGAATTTGCCCAATAAAATTAGCAGCCAATCTCATTTTTAATCTCTTTAGATTTAATCTCTTTAGACATTGAACAGCACATCAAACCAGTAAGACATTACATCATACATAGCAACTGAAAACAAACACAACTCTGGCACATTACAACCACCAACAACAAATACGTCACCACCATGGAGTCGACTCCATGGTCACCACCATCAATGAAATACATCTCTAGCATAACTTATTAGATTTTTTATTTTAAATAAAGAAACAGTAGGAAGAATGACGCTCCTCTGGGGCTTATGAAGCACATTGAAAGTCGTGTCTCACAACATTCAATAGTAATTGAAGTACTTTGACGATACTGAGACAAGCCACGGAGTTTCCTGTACGGATTCACAAGCAATTGCACATAGTTTTGATATTCCACAGAAGAAAAATCATTCGCCTTCACCGGGATTTGAACCCGGATCTCTCAATTTTTCCCCAAGTGCTTCAGACAGTTAATCAACCGAGGCGTCCTCCTCCCCTTTGGACTTTGAGAGCATTATAGGAACAAGATGTTTTGCACTGCCAGAAATATGATGTCACCGAAGCAGCACAAAGCGTGCGTAGGTATACAATTAGCGCCACAGTCCACGAGGATACAACCATACATGGAACACAATGGGAGGGGCACAACAAAAGAGGAGAATGACGCCTCGGGAGCTTAACTGGCCTAAGTACTCGGCGCGAAATTGAGAGATGTGAGTTCGAATCAAGGTCAAGGCGAATGAGTTTTCCTATACGGAATATCGCACTTATTTAATCATTGTTCTTGATATTTATTTTTTCCACAATGTAGACACTGCCCTTGCTTGAGCAGATCCTTGAGAAAGATTACTCCGTCCTCTCTTAGAGCATATTTGTAGTGTACAGAAAATATTAATATAATAATAAAATAATAATGTGACTAAAAATCTCAGTAATTCCAATGCCTCCCAAAGAAATTTTCAACCCCTACCTTTAAGTTACCTCAACTATCAACATCAGTCTTTCACGTAAAAATATATGTTAACGCATGATCTGGTGCTTTCTCGGGGTAGTTGATGTATGAAGTCTTCTCTGGTTTCCAACCGGGTTAGACTCTCCATTATGGGCAAAGTTTCGATTCCCGACTCGTGTATCGTCATCAGGGCTATTGAGTGTCGTTCTCTTGATGTAGTCGTCCTTATATTAGTCTCGCAGGGTTCAGGTGCCTCTGAAGGCAGGAATCCCATTGTCGTTTTCCCTACATTTTTCCTTATTGTACCTTAGTCCGGTTTCCAGGCATTACTCAGTTGTAAAACAGAGTCCTTGTTGAATTTTTTGTCTTCCAACCGGATTTTTATTGCTTCTTTAACCAGGCGATCCCAATAGCCACGTGAGCGAGCCACTATCCTAGCTTCTTCGACGTGGATGGAGTGGTTGTAGGGTAAGCAGTGGTGGCATTCTGGCAAGACACAACGTAGAAACCAGTAACGTTCCGCCAAGCAAACTGAAAGAATAACTAACAAGAGCAAAGGACAGAATCGATCTCCGTACGCCCGGCGTCTACCGTGTCCCATGTGGGTGCGGCAGAGTTTACGTCGGTGATTACGCTTACGTCGGGGTGCACGGAGGAGACGAGGCTGCAAGAGCAGAAACGACACCTGAGATTGGGGAAAAAAAGTAAATTAGCAATCGCCCAACATTGCTTATTCAACAACCACTCCATCCACCTCGATGATGCCAGGATAGTGGTCCGCTCATGTGGCTATTGGGATCGCCTGGTTAAAGAAGCAATAGAAATCCGGTTGGAAGACAAAAACTTCAACAGGGACTTCGGTTTCCAGCTGAGAAATGCCTTGAAACTAGTACTAAGAAGCATTGAGGAAAAAAGGAGGGGAAACGAAAATGGTATTCCCGCCATCCGAGGCATCTGAACCCTGCGGGACTAGTAAATAAGGACGACTACAACACGATGTCTAACCCGGTTGGAAACCCGGGAAAAGTTCATTGAATAAATATTTACATAGCAACAATAGAATAAGGCCTTTCTCCTCGAAAAACTTGGAAATTACCGTAATCTTGAAACTGTGAAAATTTTCAAAACTGCAATAGGCCTATATTTGAAACAGGCGTATACAGCATACGTAAATAATTTAACCTCATTTGGTGCAGTGGTTTTTGCGTGGTTGAGTAACAGACACACACATAGACAGAAACCACGACCAGGCAGCTAGATGGTGGGAGTAAGTGATGAGGAACGAGGGAATGCTGGAAGCGAAATGATAGTGAGGAGGATGCTGGATCACCGATAATAGGAATTAAAAAGAATGTGCTTCATGGATCGTATGAGGAGAGGTGTAGAGAAATAAGCGTCTGAGGCTGCGCAAGATCAGTACAGGTACTCTGTCTTCCGCATAAACCCACCTTAACCTGTTGATCACCTCGAATAATCTTAATAATAATAATAATCTAGATGATTCCTTTTCATGACCTCTTTTCTTATTATGTATTTTCTTCTTCTTCTTCTTTCAGGAGATATAGGTCAAATAAGTTGATTTTTTTATTACTCTTTTGCCAAAGTTTCGCATTTTTATCTATGCTTCGTCAGGGCTACAATGAAAATATGGGACGTTTTTAAGTCAATGGGATATATTTTTCAATGTTTTGTACATATTTATGTTAAAAAGTTTTAAGCATTTGTATTTTCAATTTACCTCAGAGAGATTTCCCTCCAAATTAATTGCTTGATTATACCTTCGTTGCTATCAATTGTTTGTTTCAATTGTTGTATATTTAGGTTGTTTCAAAAATCATAATAAAATTAAGCGCTGTTAAAGCATATCAGATTATAATAAACTTTACTTAATTTGGCGATGCCTTTTTTATTGCAGTATGTTTCGTTTTTGTAATGTGCACCATTTATTTAAATAATCTTTTACATAAGTTGGGTTCTGAATCTATAATTTTTGTGAGTTGAAAATTGAATGTGTGGTTATTTTTGATTGCATGATCTGCTAGTGCATGTCATTGAATTTTGGATTTTATTGAATTTTTATGCTGGGAAAATCTATTTTTCAGGTATTGAGATGTTTGATCTATATACATATTGTCACAGTAGTTACATGGTATTAAATAAACGACGTTACTCTTCATTTATTTAGAAGTTTAACATTGTAAACTATATTACATTGATGTAAAAACGTCCCATATGTTTTGTAGCCCTAACAAAGCATTTATAAAAATGCGAAACGTCGGAAAACAGTAATTAAAAAATCAGCTTATTTGACCTGTACCTCCTTAAAGAAGAAAAAGAAGAAAATAAATAATAATAATTATTGCTCAAGAAGTGATAAATTTGTCGATATTTTTGTTGTTGAATCAGAACCTAAGAATGGATCGAAAAATAAAGGTAAACGACCAGGGGTTTTATTTTGTAATCTCACCTTTTTAATGACTCTTTGCGATAAGGCGGGAGATCCGTTTCGCTCTCTTAATTGATCGGCTCACGATCGGCCAACGTCCGATGGTGGCTCCATTTCACGTTACTAACGGCAAGTGAGATGGAACTTATGAAATGCGGAGCCAAATGAAACGTATCAAGAGTCGAAAGATACGGATCAAGGGTCGAATGATACGGATCAAGAGTCGAAAGAGCGGATGAATCAAATAAATAGACCGGCAGTTTACTACTTGAGTGCTGACGATGGTCACGCTGCCTGAGTGGCGGAGTTGCACTACGAAAAATGACGTAATTTTCCACATTTTATGACATATTCTCACTTAAGTGAGACTACAAAATAACCTCCCCCTGGTGTCTACAACTCCGGAAAAAGATCAACGTCACTCATGTGAGACTGACGCCAGCCGCTTGTGCTGATTGCGTCACTTATGAGTGGCCCTGTCTCTCAATGTGTCAGGCCTACACATCTCTTCCAAGAAGTAGGATGATTACGTGTAAAAATGCTGTAAATTATGTCAAATACCTAGAAATCACAATAAATTCAGACCTACCGTGGGGTAAAAATACTAGAATCACTCTTATGTAACACAATACAAACGTATTCATCAAGTCGATGATTGAAAGGTCATCACACAGAATAGTAAAAAAGAGGTTTTATCTCAAGTCGTAAGCCGACACTAGCATTTAGGACCCATGACAGAAAGATTTAATCCATGACTAAATAAATGACAAAAATTCCCGGAGTTTTGCTGAAAACTTCGGCGTGTGAATAAAGAAATATACAACCAAATTAGCAGAATAAGATCACTTAACACTCAAAAGTTACAAGCTAGGTTTTGGCAAATTACAAGGTCTATATTACTTTCATCTAATTTATATCTAAGGGACAGATAGAATCGACAAAAGAGAAAATCATAGTGAAACAGATAGGATTAATAATTCTTTCTCTAACCTATATTATAAATGTGAGAGGGCCTAACATGAAAGCGAATGTAGGGAATCCACTGAGGTAAAACCATTTTTCTGGAGAGATTCGTTAGAAACTTCCCGAAATAATCTTTTTTTATCCTAAGGAACAACATGATGGAAAATTTCTCGGGTATTCCACCGGGTAAGATTCCCCATTACTTCCGTTTCAATGGATCTTAGAAGAAATGGAGAACCTTACCCAGTGGAATACCCCAGAGCTTTTCAATCGTCAGATTCGCCGGGGAAACTTGAAATCAAACATAAGGAATAATATGGTACGATCACGACTTTGTCGAGATTTAGGCGTCTATGAACCACTTACAATAGCCAAGCAGATGGGTACAAGGATACTTACTTCCCTCGCACCAATTAACGGTTACAGCAAGAGAATATACGACGAGAAGGTGCCTTATCAATCATAGGTTCACTCTCCTCTCAATCCGTCCCAAACTCTTAAGCACGTTATGCTTAGGGCTTGTGCTTCCCATCCTGAAATCAAGGGTTCAATTACTCGTAGTGGTGGAGATTTTTAAATTGGAATCGCGATCCTTATTTGGATATCTTATGCATATGCAATCACATCAAGCATTCCACCGGCCGTATATTATACCAAACTCTTTACCCCTTGGCGCTTTTATTTTGGGCGAGGGTGGACGTCAGACTTTTCTTTCCTCATCCTTCATTCCCATTCTTCTCAAATCCTTAAATGTGAGGCGTCGGTTATGCGAAGAAGTCCACAGACAACTGAGGTCATCTGCCCCATTAAAGACTTCTTGGAAGATTTGTAAGGCTTGAAAAATTGAAAAAAAGGATGAATAGTAAAGGGAAATACAGCAAAAGCAAAAGCCTGCTCTGAAATAAATGTGCCAAGAGGACCATTTTTAAACAACCCTCCTGAAGGACGGAATGCTGTATTCTACATGGGAAAAATTTGGGGTCGGGATTCCACTAACAAATCTCCGTCATTTCCGAGATTCGATCCCGGGCTCTTATGTCTGATAAACCAGTAATCTAGCCACCACACCAACCCGCTTCTCTCAACTGTAATTCGCACTCGCAAATAACGGACCGACCAAACACTCATAATATCACGAGCTCTAATGAAAAATGAACCCATTCACCAACTGTGCGCCCAGCATAACAAAACAAAGAAGATTATAAGCATGTATTGTGGCGGCCGCTGGAAAAATGACGAATGAGAAAACATGAATATATGCATCGGCCGGGTTGTTCTCTTCCGCGATTCCGCTAATTTCCTTCGGGGGTAATTAAAAGCAGTGCACCCGAGCAAGCGATTACGAAGAACCCCTACCCCGCACCGGCGCCATTGTCCCGTCGAATGGGACACCCCCTTTGGATATTCGAATGGGGCTCGCCTACCAGTCCCTTGGACACAAATACGCAGTCACGACAACCCTGCCAATCGCCCGTCTCCCAAGTCTCCAAGCGGGTGCCCGCCTAATTAATTAACGCACGCGCTGAATGGCGCATTGAAGGGGAACGCTATCCATTCGCGAACTTCCTCGTCATTCCTATGCTTCCCCCCGCATGAGTTGAGCGTATTGTAATCACATTAGGACCCGGTCTCGACGTAGTAGCCCCCCAAAAAAACTAAAATAAAATGAGTGAAATTGAGAAAATTTGGACCTAACAATAGTTTCAATGAGGGTTCCTCATCTGTGAAAAATGTAAGTTGGTGTACGTGACATCAGCAAATGAGAAATACTCATGGAATCGTAATGTTAGCCAGTGTTCACAGCCAGTGTCGTGAGTTTGTTAAGGTGCTGTTAATAACAGGAACAGCCCCTAAAATATCTCAACGTGTGCCGTTACATGGTCCCAATTAATTTAAATGGTCACCCTTGTTCAAAATCGCAGTGAGAGATTTGACATCATATCGAAAAATAAAAATCTTACTGCCAACATTTTAAACAATGTTTCACTCCTTTTATTTCTGATGTAGCCTCCTAAAATGAAATTGTCAACAGGTTCCTTGAAAAATATTAGACCATAAAGCTTTAAATATTCATATATTTTAAATCACTGGCCTTAACTAGGGCAAGGCGAGATAAAGCGGATGTCCTACCGTTGTGAAATATTACTGTTTATGGTTAATGCTATTGACTCAAATGCGTTGAAACAATTTAAGTAATTTTTGAATGAAATTTTAGTAATTTTTTGCACCACAGAAATACCTATTTAGAATAGACATTTGCAATACTTAAGAAATTCAGCTGACCATTATAACTTTTCAACAGAATGATCACTCGTATTATTTCTGCTTGTAATGCACTGCAAAAAATGAAAAAACACCGTACAAATCTTCACCAATTTTGTTCGAAAACGCTTAATTGAGACCCACAGCAGGTGCATTGGCAACAGTCACCCTCGTCTCACATGCATTTTTTTATCACAAGAGTATTTATACACAGAAAAAATACTTGAGCACCGCGTTGAACAACAGAATAGCCACCACCGCGCTTGCAAGGGTTTCATTATCAAAAAGTTCCATGCCGCCCCGAGAAACAGCAACCCGAGAAACCCGGATCACACCCCACGATTGTTTTAAAAATTTTGTTCACACCAGATAAATATCATTCATATGTTGAAAAAAATGTGCAAAAATTAAATTAATCTAAAAACTGTTTGTCTGTACTGGGATTTGAACTTGGGTCTCCGCAATTTGCGAACCCGTTCACGCATTCAGGTGATCTGAGTTCGAATCCTAAACCGAGTGAATAAGCTTTTCATTTTAAATGTTCAACTGTACAGCAAATGAATCCCGCTTTGGATCCAGTCAGAGTACTTTGAATTCGTCAAATGTGACTTAACCTCCCATGAAAGTGGTGCCATGCACCCGAAAGCGAATACTCGGCATTGCATGTTCGGAACTATAGATAAATCTACCGCTGCTACATCTAGTAGTTCCTTCAAAGTCTCTCTGACGTTCACTGTGGGAAAGGATGCCTTAATGCCATAATGCCTTAAGGTAGTTTGAGCGAAATATCACTTCACTTAGAGTTTGATGAATTTGACCTCATTTAAAGAAAAAGTAATCACCTTTCCTCTGATATCAAAATACATATTAACCCCTTGCCGAAATACTTCTTGAGCAATTTTACTAAAAATATATGCTGTTTTACATGGGATTGATTACGGCTGTGCGCACCAGAGGCAGAATATTTATTTTAAAAAATAGGACTTAAAAACACCTAGATTTCGTCAAAAAACTCTCCGTATGATTTTTGTATGTTTTCTCCACTACTTTTTTTAAAAATTAATCACCGCTGTAATTTTTACAAAATCGCAAAAAAACCTGTTTGGAAGGCTGTTTAGCCGTACGGCGTGAAAAAATGAGTGAAGTTATAGAATTATGTGGTTATATTTATTTAATTACTGAGAATATTTGTCACATATAACCATATTTTTGTACCATTAATATTGAAATATTTACTTCATACTTCTTACAGACGCTGAAATCAAAAACTATGATTCGAATATGGCCTCCATTACGACTAGGGAAATATCTAGCTCAAACTACCTTAATTGTATAAAGCACTCATCGCTGATCGAGGGTCTGGATTCGTGTCTCAGTCCGAGCGAATTATTAAGTCATCGTGAGTTCTACAAATATGTGTATTTTCATATGGGGTAACATCAGGCTAAGTTATTATGCACAGCTGGCAACTCAGAATCAACTGATAACGTAAAAACCAATCCCGTGTCAGGGCCTTGTGATAATCTCCTTGAGCAAAAAGGTATAATTAGGTTATTGCAACCATCGGTCCCTGAATCCGAATTTTGGTTTGTTACTCACTTCCATTCCGGCTGACTAAATACTGAGCCTCTCACACCGTGGCAGTGCTTCCTTCTTAAGTCCTCGTCGATCCATCCCATTAATCTGGCTCCACCCTTCATTAATAGACCTTTCATTTACTTTAGACTCATTCACATTTATTTTTAATTCATTGTGCCTCATGCTTTGCCTAATCGATTAGATTCTCCTTACACTTGAGACGTGGTTGTTTTCGGAAATTCTTCCGCGTTGAGTCATACTGATGGCGACAGTTTCGCGAGCGTTCCAGCTCGCTTCTTCAGGCCAAAAGTACGGACTGATGCTATTGGGCCGTCGCCTTTTATAGGTGAGCATTCAGCTAGGTGAGAATTGTTGTTCGCACTTTTTGAGGACCTACTCCCATTTGGTTGCCAGCGTGTAGCCGTCTTCTCTGTTGATATATTCGGAGCCTTGGCTATATGTATTGCCTCTCTGATTAGCCTGGGGAAATGTCGTGGCTCTCTTGCAATAGGTTTTGCCTATTATAGGTCCATATTGTGTGACGGCCCGCTCCACGTATGTTCCGCGATGGCAGACAGGTTGAGCTCTTCATTCTTGATGGCCCTCGTCAGGTGAACAAAAAATCTATGCGAAATCACAAAGTTAAGTTTTTCGTTCCAACATGAGAAGCCATCAAATATCAATTGATTTCAGGCTAAGCAGTTAGATACCATATAATAGGTCCATACTAAATATATACTATGTATTTTTCCTCCAAATTTATTGATGGTACAGCGCGTTTCGCCGATGTACGGCATCATCAGGTACAAATTCCTAGTTTGTTTTGTTTAATGACAGTTGTTTGTAAATTTCCTTAATTAACTTACTTAAACATTAAACTTCATTTCAATAGTTGTAACACTTCATATGTTGGTCAGATAGGTAGAAACTTCTTGATATGCTCCAAGGAACACGTTAGGTGTCACAAAAATAAGGATTCCAGCTCCCTCTTTGATAAGCGCCTCCTGGAATGCAACCGCAAAAGCGATTTTGTTCCCGAAATTTCACACATCCTCTCCAAGGGATTAAAAATGGATGCACTCGAGCAAATCGAAATAATAAGGCATTTAGTAGACCCTAATACGACCCTTTGTAATGAGCAATTGTTCCCACAGTCCTCCCCCCACTCCTTTCCGAGAAACTAACCTTAAGAAAAATCAACCGTTCAAGTCACCTGTCCGCGTTCACGTTCCCAAGCCACGGTATAACTGACACCTCCCTCAGTCAAACCAACCCCGTCACTACGACAACAGACAACGGTCAGTAAACAAAACAAACTAGGGATTTGTATCTGATTATGCCGTAGATCTGATAGTAGTCTGCCAAATTCCTTCTTATTTCGATTTGCTCAAGAGCATCCTTTTTTAATCCCTTGGAGACGATGTGTAAAATTTCGAGAACAAAACCGCTTTTGTGGTTGCATTCCAGGAGTTTCTTAGCAAAGAGGGAGCTGGAATCATTATTTTTGTGACACCTAACGCGTTCTTTAGAGCGTATCAAGAAGTTCCTACCTGTCTGACCAACATGTGAAAAGTTACAACTATTGAAATCAAGCTTTAAGTTTAAGTTAGTAAATTAAAGAAATTAACAAACAGCGGTCAATAAACAAAAACAACTAGCAATTTGTACCTGATGATGCCGTAGATCGGCAAAACGCGTTGTACCGTTAACCCGCGTTTGGTCGCGCTATGAGATTTTATCTCACACCAAATTTAAACTTGTGCTCACTTTGTTATCATGAGTTAGAATAAGTTCTCTTTCCTTCTAGCTGACTTTTTATCTCTTCCTATTGACCGACCGTCTCAAAAAGTACAAATGATGCGTCCGCAGCTGTGTAATGATATGTCTATTACCGTCGGCTACAAGGTGTGAGACTTTTCCCCACCGCACTACCACGGACGTAAGTGTTTTTGTATCACTCAGTTGCGTTACACTTTCGCAACATGCGGGAAAAGTTTTAATGCAAATTTATGAGTCATGAGAAAGTATGCCCTCATAAATAAATATTTCTTCTTGAGATTAGTAATTTTCTTCATTAATACCCAATAGTACCATTGCCTGTAAAATTAGCAATTATTACGTAACTGTATCAGTAATTGTGTATATGTGGAAATCATTGTTTCAAATGAACATTAATAAAAATAAATTAAATCTAAATATAGTGTAATATATTGCCAATAAACGCATAATCAATGGTACATTTGAGTGTGAGAAAAAGTCTCACACGCGACCGCTCGCGTGATAAGTAGCTTAGCAACCACTCCCGGGTTAATACATTTGGTGACAAAATACAAAGTAGGTACCTACCTATAATATTTAGTGTGGATGCTAAATACTTCCGCAAAGTAAAGCCTGAAACCATAGAGTTCATATAATAGATATTCACACCCTACTGTCCTTCGTCCTCGATCCTCACAACACGGGCGAGGACCAGGAAAAACCACCCCCACTGTAAAAGCGAAATGATGAACAAAAAAAAAGACTTCGTTTGTGCGACTTTGAAAGGCGGGGGTTGGGGGAGGAAAATAATTGACCATTGACGACTTCACGATTTTATCATTAGCCGCGTGTGTGTTCTTCCTCGAATGAGCACCACGTACAGCGTACTACACAAAACGGCAAGAAAGAGAGGGGAGACCAAGCGAGCGGGTGAACGGGAGTGGGATGATGGGAAGGGTAGGGATGAAAGAAAGAAACTCACGGCTCCAACCCTCGCTCAACCACATGCATGCTCTCGATCCTTAAAAAAAAATCCACCCCGGAAATTGTGAATGAAAAAACAGAATTCTCACCCTATCTTTAGTAGAGAAAAATAAAAAAAATAAACTGTGGGAGATTCGAAGAAATAAACAAGAAAGAGAGAAAAAAATATTTTCCTCGCGTGTCCACTGGCTGGCGAAACGAAATAAAATCATGGGAGGAAGACAAATGAGAATGGAAGAGGGAGGAGGAGAAGAGGAAGTGAAGTGGAGGGGCAAATGATAAAGGGAGGGGAGAGGGTAAGAAGAGGATGAAGAAGGAAGCAGATGAAAGGGAACGAGGAAAACAAAAGAGATGGGATTAGCGCATGAACGGAGATGCTTTTCTTTTTTTTTCATTCGCGGGGAATAGACGGGGGTGGATAAAGGACTGGGATTCGTGAGAGGGGAGAGGGAGGAGGGGTGGGGGTGGGAGGGGAGAACAAAGCCTGGAGGTGGGCGGGGGAGGGAGGGGATTGAGGGGGGGGAGGATGGCAAATGATGCAAACAATGGGGCTGGACCGCTGTGGATTATATTGCGTGGTGGAGGGGAGGGAAGTGGAGTTGGTTTGGGGAGGGTTGGGATGTGGTGGAGAGGAGCGAAGCTTTATTGAAGGGGAAAGAGAGAGAAAATGTTGTTTGTCTGTGTTTGTGAGGCGAGATGAGGCGCCGGCGCTTCCAAATGCGCTCCATGAGGTCTCTCTCTCGAAGATCAAAATGGATCCCCATTAAGATGGCATCACGGTAGAGTCTAGCCTAAGCATACAGGGTAACCCTTGCACAATCATTTCAATGGCGAATCTAGCGGGATAATTATTTTGTTCTTGTTATAGATATAATTCCAAAATCATTGGGGATGGCAAAATTAATGAACTAGTAACAAAATAGCAATGGCAAATGTCTTGGATATGTTATGGAAAGGAAAAATTAATATTCAGTCGAAAGTTGTATGCAAAATATTATACACATTCAGTTGGTATAAGAATTTGAAAAATGCTCATAAACCTTATAGTACTGCACCCGTCTTCATTTTATAAGCTTAATGCAAAATTAATAGGGCAAAACACACGATTCAAAATTCTAAACTCTCAGAAACACAGAACTGCTTATTAATAGCCACTCTCATCTTTACCATTCTGTGAATCATGTGCCCGTAATATTTATTGAATTGAATGAAAATAGTGCAGCGTTTTTTAAATACTATTGTTATCGTTTTCCTATGTCTGACCATGTATTTATTAGAGTCCCCTAATTTGTAACCACTGTCAATCACTGTGCATATCTATGAGCAGGTAAATTGAAATATTAGTGTCAAATTCTTCTCTGGATTGTATAAATATTTGGTTGCAAAATTATAACTATATTTTGTTTATCACTATTATTTTGCATGGATTACCTGATAGTAGCCCCAATTCAAGATTATCCATACGGGTAACCAAATTACTGTTTTATTGCAATATCTGATTGAAAAAAGTTCACTCTCACTCAATGATTCAACCCTAAGGTTGGTTTGGATAGTAGAGGGTAGAGCTCACCCCGTAATAAGCCACAGGCGTGTGAATTTCATACATTAAGGGTATCTACATCTACATCTACATACTACCCCGCAAGCCGCCTCAATAGGCGTGTGGCGGGGGGTGTTAGGACACCAGCCGTTTGCATATAAAAAGGAAACGCTCTAATGAAATTACGCCTAGCATTTATTAAAATCCCTTATTGTTCGGGGGAATAAATAATTCCCATACCTATTTGTTCGGCAAAATATCTCTCTTAATTTATCATTTCTGTCGGACCTGGAAATATAGTGGGGTTCTAATATGATGTTCTCCGTGTCGCTCTTAAAGATATCTATTCTTAATTGCTCAAGCAATCTAAGCCTAGCGTGCAGCCTCCGAGTCTCTAGCGGCTCCCAGCCTAATTCGTTTAACATCTGTGTAACGCTGTCTGTACGCCCGTGGCAGTTATTGACGAATCGCGCAGCTTTCCTTTGTGTTTTATTAAGTTCCCGAATTAAGTCTTTCTGCACGGAATCCCATATGCTCGCTGCATATTCAAGGTGTGGTCGGACGAGTGCGAAATACCACCTCTCTTTTACTTTTTCATCCGAAAATCTTCCCACAATACGCTTGATGAATCCTAGCTTCTTCAGAGCTCTGCCACAAATATTTCTTATATGTGTTCCCCACGATAGGTTCGAGGTTATCGTAACTCCCAGATACTTCACTTCATCTGTCGCCTTAATGTTAACACCATCCACAGCATATACATGGGGATAGTTGGACACCTCCGCAAGAAATGTACCTTTCCGCAAGAAATGTGGTAGGGGGGCCAGTTCCTTTCCCTGGGCAATTCGCACTCCGAGGGTTTTTTGTTTGAATGCGTCCCAAGGCTTCACCCGGCTTTTAAACCGGGACCCTTCAATCAGTAACCAAGCGCTCTACCCACTAGGCCACCACGCTCTACGAAAAAAGTTATCTTATCTAATTATCATCCCTATCATTTACAGATATCACGCTTCCCCTCCTCGCCTTTCTTGGTTTCAAGCATGATCAGAACCTTGAGGACTTCTTTGGCTCTCTTAGGTAGGAGCGAATGCCGATTTCTTTGGGCCTGCAAACGTAAACCAGAAGCAAAAGAAACAGAAGGTACCAGAACTGCTCATAAAATACATAGTGGATGGTGTCCTCCTTGGAGCTTTTTTGGGTCTGATTTCCGCGGACTTTCTTCAATAGTTCGTGCCTTTTGACCGCTAAAGGGATATGGTTTGAGAGTGAGAATAGTTAAATGTCAATATTCAAACAAATATAATGTCAATATTTCTACTCGCTTCATGCAAAAATATCCGATCATTATGTATCGTATCTTTCACTAAAACTTCCTCGCGGGTACATGTCATCACTAATGGAGAGATTGGAGATTGTAAGCAATGGAGATGAGTGTGTTAACGAAGAATGATGAAGATCGAATTGCCGGAGAGAATCTATAACGAAGAAGTCGTGCGAAGAGCTAGAGAGTAAAAAAGCATCATGAAATTACTGTGTTGAAGGAGAAACAAACTTATTGGATACATTTTTCGACACAAAAGCCTTACGAAAACGATACTGGAAGGAGAAATAAATGGGGAGAAGTTTAGCTTCCAATCTCCTTTGCTCTGCTGCTATTGTGCAGGCTTAACTACCATATAAAAGCATGCTCCAAATATATGTCTAAATTAAGTGCTTTCTTACTTCTAGGATTGTGCTAACAGTTGTAAGCAGATTCCTCTTCTGGTAGATTGTCTTCTTTGCTTGGGCTGCTCACAATACCTACTTATCTTGCTTCTTTCATCGCAGGTAATCCTGCTTCCCGGATAACAAAATTCTTCCACTTGCGGAATTTTTTGCTGCCAAAGTTTGACCGTTATCCTGTCTTCTTGATTTCTTCCACAAACCATTCCCTTGGTTTTCTTAGAATTTATCTTCATGTTTTATTCCTTCAGAGTTTTTTCTTCAGAGTTCAGCATTTTCGTCAGATTTTCTTTCTCTTCAGCAAGAAATTTTATGCCGTCAGCAAAGCGTAGTATGCTGATTGTTTCTTCATGCACTTGTATTCCTGTTTTTAACTTTTCTTATATTTCATTTGAGACATTTTCATTGTATATGATCATTGGTGAAAACGCGCTTCCGTGCCGTACTCCTTTCCTCATGTTGGCTTTCTCAGCATTTTCGCCACATTTAATCACTGCCAGCTGTTCGTCATGCATACTGCTCTTCTTTCAATATGTGACACTTCTATTCCTTTCAGAACAGTTACCTTTCTGTTTCAAACCACATTGTCAAGTGCTTTCTTCAGATAGATGAAACAAATATATGTGGGCTTGTCCTTTAGAATCCTCTCCTCTATGAAATATCTCAGGGCTAAAATAGCTTTTATTGTTCACATGCTTTTCCTGAAACCGAATTGATCTTCGTCCAGGAACTCATTTATCTTTTGCTTCATCCTCCTGTACATGATTCTCATCCTCCTGTACATGATTCTGGTCAATATGTTTTATGCATTTGTAGCAAGGCTCATTGTTCCAAAGTCTTCGCAGCTATCGTCTCTTTTGTTTTTCGGGATGGGGATGATCGCATTCTTATTAAAGTCAATTGGCATTTCCCCAGTTGAGTAGATTCCAAAAGTTAAGCAGTATAACTTATCAAGGGTCCTCACTCCTGTTTACTTAAGGAACTCCAAGGGAATTTCATCAACTCCTGGCGCCCTCCTCTCTTTCAAGTTCTTCACCGCAGCATCAAATTCTCATCTTAATATAAAGTGTCCTTTTTCGTATTCATCCACAGTATCTTCATTTTATAAAATTCTGCTATGCAATAATCTGCCACTGTAAAGCCTCTCCAGCTACTTTTTATATTTCTTCACTTTGTCTTCATTCTCAATGAAAATATAATTTTCTTCACTCCGTAAGACATTACACTAATTTCGCCGTTCTTTTAAGCAACTCCTTACATTTCTGTTAGCAGCTTCAACTTTTCCCTGGGGGATATTGCCTCTCACCTCTTAGCGTAAATTTTTCATTCATTTTTCTCCTGTATTTCATGCTTTGTGGCTGATTGTATGTATGCATCTGCTGTATTTCCGCTGTTTTCGAGTTTTTGCACTTTCTTCTTTCATATATATTAGGTTCTTATACAATCCATGGCTTCCGATTCCCTGTTTTTCCCCTCTTTACTTTCTCTTCGGCTACATTAATAATTCCTCTTTCCATATTTATTCGATTGATCCAGAATCGCTTCCATCATCTTCAGCTAGGTCTACAGTACTTTGATAGGCCAGTTTGTGTTCTGTTTGCCAGAGTATTTGCACCTGCCAGCGATTCTTTGTTGACCTCTTTAGTTTTTTATACTTAAGCTGAAATTTCATCATGCTCACTTTTAACATCCGAACCAGTGTAGCTCCTGTAGTGCTTAATTTTATTTCTAAATCGCCGTTTCAATAATATATAATCAATTTTAAATCCTCTGTCTCCTGGAATTTTTCACGTGCATCTTCTTCGCCGGTGGGTGCCAAATAATGTGTTTGTGAAAACACGGCCATTTCGTACGCAGAACTCAATGAATCTCCTTCCCATATCGTTCCGTTTTTTCAACCCATACCTCCCTAATATCTTACCTTCTTGGCCTTCCCTTACAAGCGTATTCCAGTCTCCAAGAGTAATTAAGAATTCATCATCTCTCGAATTTCTTATCACTTCTATTCCCTCGTACATATCTTCTACGTCGTCATCTTCGTAATCTTACGGGTTCATGTATACTTGTACCACCACTGTGTATTTAGGTTTTGTTTCTAATCTAACCATAACTATTCTTTCAACGCATTGAATAAAGCTTTTTGCATACTATTTCTTTTCGTAAGTAATATGCCAACACCTGGATTTCCACACGGAGATGCAGAGATTCCACAAAAATATCAATGAATACTGTTTCAGAAAATAAGACTATCATTACTTATCTATTCAATAGCGTTATTTAAACCAGAGAGGAGCCGATTATGATCTTCCAAAGGAGTGTGACCATTCCCACAAAATGACTAATAACCTACTGCTGCAAAAAAGGAGATCCGAACTTTTGGAAGGTCAACTAGAACCGTAAAATAGAAGTAAAGGTCTTATGGGGGAACGGACGAGAAGAGAAAAAAACAGGGGCATTCCAAGTAAATAAATAATGTCTGTAAGAAGGTATGTACGAATTAATCTGAAGGACATTAAAGAATATGCAACATATGGCATTGTGGAAGTGTTTACTGCAATAGAAAAATTCTTATGCCACTCGCAAAAGATATATATTATAATTTTA
This sequence comes from Pyrrhosoma nymphula, assembly GCA_963573305.1. Taxonomy (NCBI): domain Eukaryota; kingdom Metazoa; phylum Arthropoda; class Insecta; order Odonata; family Coenagrionidae; genus Pyrrhosoma; species Pyrrhosoma nymphula. The sequence continues at coordinate 129,131,309 of OY754335.1, read as the reverse complement.
CTTTCTCCATCTCAAACAACGATGGTTGAAGCGTGTGTATAATTCGATATTTTAAAAGAATTCTTATGATTTAATCCACAAATAACATGATAGTTGTAAAGGAGTTTGAAAAAAGTCAAAGATTGATTTCAAATTCAGAGGAAGTCAGTTTTCCAATTTGGCAATTATTTCACTTTTAAATATTCCACAGAACGTTTTATTTCTTCCTTTAAGAAATAACTTTTTCTCTGGAATATTACAAAGAGAAATTATTTCCAAATTATTTCAATGTAGTTCCACCTAAATGAAGCCGAAAAATTTGATAAATATTTTTAAATTTCAAAATTCGAAATGTGTGCGAAAGTGAATGCGAATTTCAAAGACAGCCGGTGATAGATTCTAAAATCTCGTAATATTTTTGCCAAAATATTTGAGCAAAGTGTTCGGCGTGTGTAATCAGTTTAAAATATTCTGTCATATCTGCTGATTTGACAAAATATATTTTATCAAAACCTTGATCTTGGGACACTGGCTTGAGGCACAGAGATGACCGGCAAAGCGCCTACTGCTAACAATGAGACTCTGACGGTTTAATACAACGAGAGTGCCTTATGAAGTAGATTCTATTCTTTCAGGCTGGCATAAATGGATGCCATAGCGCTGGAGCCAAAAAGTTCATAGTCAAAGTAAGGGATCACATGAGTACTGATCTAAAGTCCTGAATGCACGTGAGAATTTTTTGGTTTTCAGTTGGTGGATCTGTATGTATTCAGAAGACAGCATAGTTATCGAGGAAAGAAAATACCTTCCGATAACAACAGTTACCACTGCCTCTCAGATGAAATATTACTGTTCACTGGCTTGCGAAAAAAAAATCTGAAATATAAAATACTCGTCATTTAGGGCTCCGGCGTGATACAATATTCAGTTACTTCATTCGCTTCTATCACTTCAAAAACCCTTATGCAGTTGGACTAAATGCAAAAGAGATTAGCAACGCCAGGGATGGATGTCATTGGTGAAAAAGACCAGGGTCTTACAAGCTCTGAGGATCAATGAATCGATAGAATCCTCTTAGGATTCCGTAAAAGTGTATGGCAATAGATGATAAGAAGATTTTCGCTGTGTTTGAATGTGAAGCTGTTTTCGGGCGTTCCTCCGCGTGAAGTTCAATGGTGACAACCGTTTCTCCAGCAATCTTACTGGCGTCTTCAGGTCTGAAGTCCGATGCATTGTTCTGGTCCGTCTCGTATAGTTGTGTCTGAGTCATAAGAATTTCTCTGATTTCTCTGGTTTCCCGCATTTCTTCTTGAAAATTCTTTTCCAGGCCCTTGGTAGATTGTATCCATCCTCCCGGTTGTAGTTTTTAGGGTGTTTGATGATATCAATGGCTTTCCGAATTGATCAGGGGTAGTAGTGGCTTTCTTTGAATAGAATCTTCGGATTCTTGAAGTCCACCTTATTTACAGGTCCCGACCAAACGTATTTGGAGACGGTGGAGAGTCGGAACTGCTTCTTTTTGGTAGCTCGTTCATGCTCTCGTACTGTACACCTAATGGATCTTGTAGTCTGTCCGATGTAGGATTTTTCGCAAAACCATTCACATTCAGACACAACTCAGACTCAGATATATGAGACGGACTAGAATAATTTATCGGCACTTTAGACCTGAAGACGCCAGGAGGTTGGATAGTGAAACTGTTGTCATGTAAGGCAGTAACTGAATTTGCCATTATCGCACTAAAAATCGAGATGCATGCAGAAGACGGGTTTTTGTATGCGCCAACGGCAATGCTCATATCATATTGTGCGACCGAAAGCCATGCTCCGATAACAAAGTCAGCATTCATGCCTGAAGAGGAGACCAAGCTAGCGACCTCAGCGATACTAGGCCGGAGCAATACCAACCTATCTACTGCATTCAGCACGCTGTACATGGCTTGGCACGATTACTGGAGAATGGAATTGCATGAAGGTGCGAGTCCTTAATCGAAATGTCAGCGGAGATGATGAACTAGACCCGGTGTGAAAAAGGAGAGGAATCCATCATTAACATTCGCCGGAAAAGTACAAGATGATATATAATTTTCATGATTGGCTACATATTTGTGCCTATAATTCGAGATATTTTCATATGTTTTTAAAATTTAACTCCACAACCCAGAAAACAGCTCAACCGGCCTTTTAAATCACGTGTTTCAACGAGTAACAACGGACGAGGTCAAACACCAATGTCCTGAGTGGTGAAAAAAATCCACTTAGGTGGGACTCGAACCCTCGGATTAGCAGGCCAGGACACTATCCCGTTGCCAACGGGGCCAACAGTTAAAGGGCTGAGTGGGAAAAGGATATCCCACATTTTGGCCATAAATGAAGTAACTGCATAATAAGGAACATTATACCATCTACTATTTATTTTTTCCACTATTAGAGTGTTGAATAGCCTTAGTGAAACATAATAAGTAATAATATTAAAAGTGTTTTCAGTAGTTTCTAAATTCTGAGTGGAATAAGGGGGCTATCCCGATCTCATCATGTTGTGGGATTCTAATAAGCCATTCAGTTGATCTTTGAACAACATATTGAACTTTGCACCTGTATCATGAAAAGAGATCTGAATTCTTGGACAAAGAAACACAACCACCATGCTGTTTCCCATTGCTGTTTCTTGCTAATTGGGAACATACATACTTACCCTTGTAAATATAGGATAACGGGTATTACCATGGAATACCTCCTCAAATAATGGCAAAACAACAGAAGAAAATCATGAAATAGGGATCCAGGGCCGGAATGAGCGGGATGGATGACTTAGGGTAAGGAAAAGGGTCTGCAACTGGGGTGAGCCTGAGGATTGAGAGCCTCGGAGAAGAGCGTCAATGAAGAGCGTGGCAGATGGGCCATTGTTGAGCCCCTAGTGTACCCCACCCCCCCTGGCGACAATCGGTCGCACTACATATCTCCTTCATCCCCTCACTGCTCATTGCACTCCTCCCCCCTCTTTAATTCCCACCCCCCTTTCCTGGGCCGTACCCTAAACGAGAGGGGTATGCGAAGGGGTTTTTTTCTGAGTGTAAGGGGGAAGGGTTGGGAAAGAGCGGCCAAGGGGGGTCTTCCCTATCATGAAAGCCCCCTCGAAAAAAAATGTAGGCACATATATATAAAGAAGACCTTGCGCTACCTTTATATATCCGGGCCGGTCGAGTGGTGGAGGGATTTAAGGGTAAGGCAGGAGTAGGGGAAATGTGTGGGGAGTGAGGGGTTAGGGTTGCTGGTTGGTGGATTAACGGCAGGACAATGAGGAGAGGAGACTCTGGGTTTTTAACCCCGGGAAGTGGAGACGTGGATCCTTGCTCATCTTTCGCCCCATTTAATGCCCATTGCTCAAATCACGTTGTGTAAGCAACGTTGTTTTTCGTTCTGCGAATCATTTCCCCCTACAGCCCCCCGTGGTCCCGGCAGAAGTAAATACTTCCAAGGGTCTGGGGGTTCGCACGTTTGCCACCTTCCCCGAAGGGTGTCTGGTTTGACCCACGCTTGGAAATGGCTAAGCGACCTACGATTTACAATAAAGACACCCCCCTCTCCCACATTACTCCCCTGAGATCAGTCACCACCCGTGTAAGCCCTGCGGGTATTGCATGTACTTGGCGCGCGATGAAAGGAATGACTTCCAACCCCGACTCCAATCTCTAGCAGGGGTTCAGGTTATTTGAGAAAATATTGGTATTGTGTGTGTGGAAAGGGGAAACCGATTGAATCAATAAGAAATACTCTCATAAATCTTGCATGACATTATTTTCTATTCAAAATTGAAACATTGTTCGCTTTTTCTCACAGTGTGATTAATAGGGTACCGTATCTACTACAGAGTACATACAAAGAGACTAAAAGCGAGGATGGCTTCATAATTTTTTGCTCAATCCGCCATGTCCTAAGCAATTTTCATCCCTGCCAGTCGATAATTAATTACTGGCGAGTAGTGAGATATATGGATTTTTAAGAGAAAATATTACTAGAAAGTGATGCACGACATGAGCATCACTCCAAATATTTCTCGATCTTAACCCAAGATCAACGAAGGAAAAGGCAATATGCTTGGTGCTTGGATAGTTATTTTTGGATGATCTGACGCAAGTTTTGTTTGAAATATAATAAGATTTATTATTACTCCATACACAATATACATTTCAATAGCAAATTTTGAGTAACTTTAGGTAGCCTTGAAGGAGAACCTGTTTTAAGACTACCATCAAATAATAACACGTTATGCTTACACTTAAAAATACATATAGCTCCTGTCGAGAGACTAAGACAATTTATTAACAATTTAACATTATAAATGCGTACATTAAGAAGCTGCTAACTAAGATTTATGGAGTTAATTATAACAAAATTACAACACTATTTACAACAATATTTAAAACACGTTTACAACAATATTTCCTCTACACTCTCTTTGGTTAGAAGCCAAGAATGTACATTTTACGAAAACATTTTCACAGACTTTGAATCAATGCATGAATGGGATTGTATACCTTTGGTCCTACATACAAAAAACATCTTTTAAATATCGTCAAATTTGTTTTGGGTAAGGGTATACTTTTATTACGCAGGGTAAATGGAGAAGGCAGGCACAGAAATATTCCAGAGTTACCACTTATAGTATAAAAACACCGTAGAACCTTATACATATATAAATGCCTCAATGGAAGCAAACCTAAATGAAGAAAGAGTGGGAAGGATCTTTCAAATCTGTTCTTTTTCAAATTTACACGAATAATTCTTTTTTGTAAAAAAACGGCAGGTTTCAAGGAGTTAAAATAAGCGCCACCCCAACAAAAAAGGCTAAAACTTAGTCTGGAATGTACTTACGCGTTATATATTATCCTAAGGAAATTTAAAGGACATTTATTCCTGATGAAGTAAAACTTTTTCAGTGTTTGTCGCATAATATTTGTTAGACTATCAATGTGTTGTTGCCACTTTAAGAATTCGTCTATGGTTACTCCCTGGTACTTTAAACTGGAAACCCGCATCAATGGGCAAACAGCTATTGCATGAAGTTATCGGACAGTTTTCTTCATATATAGTTAATATAAAACCAAATCCAACTTGTATCTATTACATAAATTATAACACATATATTTTGTTTTAGTCACACTCATTTTCAATTTCCGCTACATTTCCCTCATTTCAACGTTATAAACAAGAAAACTATGCATCCATCCTTGAAAATTTCTATTTTTCAGATATTCTAGTATGATATTATCAGATATTCTCTTTGAATCGGTACCTATTGACTTATTTTTTGCCAATGCTTTAGGCTAGGTCTGAATGAGCGATTCACACAGTTTTCATTTTGTACCACTTTCAAAATTACAATTCATCCAAAATTACTGAGCACGAGTTATTTTAAGCATTGCGTTGAAAGGAACTGATTAAGAATATAGTGGATGTGCTCAGTATGCATCACATAAAATAGAATGTAGAGCAACCAATTTAGCCTCTCTGTGTACACTCTGAAACGGCAATTTACTGCTTGCGTGATATTTTCACGTTATTTACCTATTACATGTAAAGCTACGTAATCCGTGGAATAATCCCGACCATACGATCGCTTCTTCACTTATCAATAAATAATTTTAGAGAATAGAATATAAGCAATCAGTTCCGCAGTTAAATTTGAATATTTATCGCATGAAGAATTGTATTATAGAGCAAAATATTTCATGTATGTGCAGTGCGATACCATTTTTTACATCCTCTAAACCGCGAATCTATTTAAACGGCTCTATGAAAATAATTTGGTTTGAAATTCATTGTTCTATTAAGGAAGTCTTCTCGGGTAGGTATTCGTATTGATATTCATCATTCGCCTTGGAAATGGAGCACGAGTCGGACTCCGAAACGTCGGCAGCAAAATGCTTATCCCGGTGGATGACCCGAGAAGACTTCCTTAATATAATTCGCCGGGAAAAAACTAAATCTAATTATTTGTTCTGTTTCTACTAGCAACTAGAGCAAATTCGTGTATTTATATGAGCAATGTTTTTCGTTAAAATCTAAAAAAAAACTAATTTTAGTAATTAAGACTGTCAGAATTAAATTTTTATATTGAGACTGTGCCTCACTCTGCAAAATACGATATCAACTTTCCATTTGGTGATAAAACTGAAAAACAGAGGTAATATTATAACACTATAAAGAATAAGATTTCAGATTCCTCCCACGCTCGTTATCCGACAATGATTGACAAAGATGTGCGAATGAATCCCGGGCAGTTAAGCCAGTCAAGATCTTACAAATAACGCGTACAATTGTCGATGAGTCAATCTGTAACGACTGTGCATTCACCCATCTACTTCACTTACAACTCCACTAAATTCCCGTTATTGTTAGTGTGGTTCTAAGGGAGGTTGGAATAGTTAATTCTTTCAGGAAATATCTTGTTCTACGTATATTTGGTTATACGTGCGGAGGGACCACCATATACTTACAAAGGGCTTCTGGACCATATAATATGCGCTATATAATTCACCTAGAACTAAAGAAATACAGTTCTTTTAAGAGGTTTAGAAACCTGTCAGAAAACCAACTTGGATTTAGGAAGAATAGGGGGACAAGGTAGGCAATATTATGCCTGAGATTACTGGTAGAGAAAATGATCCACGTGAGCAAGCCATTGTATATAGCCTTCGTGGACTTGGAGAAGGCATTCGATAATGTCGAATGGACTAAAATGTTTAATACTATGGAAAAACTTGGCTTGGACTAAAATGAGAGAAAAATCATCTACCAGCTCTACAAGGACCAGGTGGCCACAATACACACGCAAGATGGAAGAAATATGGAGGAAAATATTAACAAAGGGGTCCGACAAGGATGTAATCTGTCACCAGCACTCTTCAATATGTACATGGAGGAAGCAATAACAGAAATAGAAGAACAAGGAATCATAGGAATCAAAGTGAATGAAGAAGAAATCAATATGCGACGCTTCTCTGATAATATCGCGATCGTAACAGAAAACGAGGAAGGCCTACATTGAACACAATTGAAAAAGTGTTCCAGGAATACAACATGAAAGTCAATAAGAAGAAAACCAAGATACTTGTGTGCGGAAGAGAGAACGTAGTGGCCAACGTCCACCTCAAAGGAGAAACGTTGGAGCAAGTGGAATCATTCACCTACCTCGGGAGCACCATTACCTGGGATGGAAGAAGCACGACAGATATCAAGCGTCGAATACCCCAAGCTAAGACGGCATTCATCGCCAAAAGGCCGCTACTCTGCTCGAAGAGCATAAGGCTGGAGACAAGGAAAGAGTACGTGAAAACATTCGTGTGGGCAGTGGCACTCTACGGATCAGAAGCATGGACCATTGGAAAAACTGACCAGAAAAGAATAGAAGCCTTCAAGACATGGTGCTGGAAGAGGATGCTAAAGATTAAATGGTCTGATAGGGTGAGAAACGAGGAGGTATACAGAAGAATTGGAGAAGAAAGGGCACTGTGGTGCACCATACGCCAAAGAAGAACACGGTGGGTTGGCCATGTTATGAGACACAACGAGTACATAGGAAGCATACTGGAGGGACAAATTGAAGGGAAAGTCCCCAGAGGAAGACCAAGAGACATGTACTTGGGGCAAGTCAAGAGGGATACGGGGAAGAAGTACCATAGGGAAGTGAAGGAACTGGCATGGGATAGGGCGAAATGGAGGGCTGCAATATACCAGTCCTAGGATTGTAATACTATAATGAAGGGATTTATAGCATTTTTATGCACTGGAAGTGGTATCTTGGATAGGAAATACCACCTTAGAGTTGAATTATTCTTATTAGGGTATTCTACCGCTAAAGATAGGTTGAAATAGAAGAGGGTAATAATCCTCTAGATTTTTACTGGTGGAAACCTCTATCTCATTCCGCGATTGTTTTTTCGTTTTAGCATACGTCACTCCTGTCCTCATCCCGTCCATAATGCCTATTCTGTGTCTTGCCGTTCACCGCCTAACAAACATCCTCCTCTTTATCACGGCCTTTAGTAACCCTTCAAACCTTATTACTTCGTAAAACTACCTACTCTGCCTCCTCCTAATCTCCTCCTCAAGGTTCCTCTCCTCAACCACCATAATATGTACTTTCTCATTCGTATTTCTTTCCATCCACCGCATTGTCTCTATTCTCCTCCACACATACCTCTCAATCGCCTGCAGCCTATCCTCGTCCTCTTTTCACAGAGCCCATGTTACTGAATAGAGAATGGATAAAAGGATAACGATATCCTCCTTCGCTTAAGTAGGGTTACCGCGGTTGAAGAGTTCAATTTTAGCAACCTGCCGCTAAACTTAGGTTTAGACTAGGGCAATTTTTTTTCCAATTTGGCAGCTTATACGTAAATGGATGACCATAAAAAAAAGCACACGGTTACCACAGTAGATACTTACCGCAGGTGCCGTACTTAAAAAAAAACAGATCAAGAAAACAAAACAAATAGGTTCAGATTCGTCCCCCGCTCGAGGATCTCGCGAAATCTTTTAAGCAAAAACGACTAATGCCAGCAATCTAACGATTTATCGATGGATCGAAAATCATATCGACAGTTTGTATTACCCTAAACCAGTGCTCAAATAAGTATCGTAGATAGTTGACATACCGTATCGAAAAGAGGCATTATGTTCGTGCAAGGGTATTTGCTTTTAATATTATTAGAAATGTCGGTTACATCTGCATAGGTTAGCTCAGTGGAGTATTAAAAGAAAAGAGAATGTGAAGAGTTTTATACGTTTTACCGAGAGAACATTTTCAGTAGCACATTGTAAGTTAAGGTGGTTTAGAAGGAGACTTTGTAAATCGTACGTATCCTCTGTGCTGTATTTTAATATCTCTATAAATAATGTATACTGTGAGTAACCGCGGTTAGTGTTTACACGGCATGCACAAACAAATTGGAGTTCCTAATTTCTTTTGTGCCAGGCATTCACGAGCGAGGCATGGAATTGGATAGGTGTGAGGTTTAGAATTCTGGCTTCCAATTCCGGGGTAATGGAATCAATTTCCTAAAGAGGCAAAGGTTTTACAGATGAATCCAAATTCGTCCTCGTATACAAGGTGGAGGCACTTCAAGAATAGCGTCAGATGGGACGTAAAACTGTGAATCTCTCGATGCCTTTCATTAGGTGTTTGCTAATGCCTACCCTGGGCTTCGCTCCTCCCTTCCTCCATTACCAATGTGATTCTCCCCTCACAAACCTACCAATCATAAATGACTCAAATGTCGGCCCCGGTGGCGACGGGGTTAAGTCCTCGCCTGCTAAACTGAGGGTCACGGGTTCGAGTCCCGCCTGAGTGGATTTTTCACCACTCAGGACATATACACCCGATGTAAAAGGCCGTTCGTGCTGTTTTCGGGGATGGGGAGATTAATAAAAATAAAAAAATAAATGACCTTAAGTTGCCGGTTGCTCACACAAAATAATCAACCAAGAACTCGAGCGACCGTGAGGAGATATTACAAAGGCAGTTTGGCAGTCGATGTGACTTAAATACAGACTCTAAAACATCTGCATCACTTGAGATTTAGTTTTATTTGTCAATAGCTCAGACATATTGTCACCAATAGCAGTGCATTGTTGAGAAAAACCAACTTTGTAATTCCACAATTTATTTCGCCAGCACTCATTGCCAGTGAAATAAAGTTTGTGGAAATTACGAAGCTGGTTTTTCACAACATGTATATTCATCATTTCGATGATGTCAAGCCTGATATCATTAGTTTTACTAATATCAGTGTTTTTCACGATGCATAAAATCTGGTATCGCTTACTTCCATTGAATCAATCAGTCGCGAGCAAACCTGGAAAACAGCAAGAAACCGCATTGGGCCCTGCTTTATGGAATTGTTTCTGTGCAGCAATGAATATATCACTTTGCAATTTATTATAGATTCATTTATAAAATAAAAAAATTGAGTGTGCTTAGGACCACGCGCAGGAAGTGAAAACTTCTTTGGCCGATATATATTCCCAAATAAATCTGAATAAAAAAGGAGAATTAGGTACAATAATTTTTAAAAATGAATGTTCCATGTATGTAAATTTTATTTTTTGTTGACAAAATAGGTATTGTACATGCGTCTGAATAATATAACACTCATTTATATTTCTTATGCTAATTATATTTCTGTTCTAATTAATCTAATTAACAATTCTCATCATCATTGGTTACATCTTCAATCACCATGTCCTCATTTTTATCATTTTCTCGCATGTTATTTTCATTATTCTCATGAATAATTTGACTTATTTCATTACTTTTTCTACAGAATTCTAGGAAAGAAACTATTGGCTTATGATAACTAAAGTATCTAATAACATTTGAATTTAAAGATTCGGTAAAGAATACGAACAGGGAAATATGGTACGCGATTTAAACGGTGTACTTCTTCCCGCTTACCGCTTGTCCTACCATCTGGTGGCAGTTATGCACACTGTTAGGACAGCGGTGCAGCTGTCTGACGACGGTATTGGAACTACATCGCTGAAGCAAAAAGTGCGGTACGGTACATGACGCGAGTTTGCTCTTTATCCCCCATGCCAAAAGTGCCCAATGGGCCATAAGAAGTTATCACTTCAAAACTAACGGTTCTGTAACAAAGTTATATCTTCTGGGGCCTAATTTACTAAGGACTCGAGTCGGCCGAACCTCGGAAAATCCGTGGATTTGATGTCACAGCCGCCGACAAATCTCAACTATTGAATGGCCCTATTTGATATTTTAGAGGCAGTGACGTCAAAATTTCGTCACTTTCGAGGCTCGGAACATCCGAGAATATACAGAATAGTCCTCCAGGTTACCTGAAGATGTGACCTTTTAACCGGTCGTTTTTTCATAAATCTGTGATGGTAAGTACAAAGTGATTTTTTCGTTGTTCCTGGTAATTGGTCACAGAAATGGCATGAGCTAAGTGCATTTAAGTTCTCATGCAAGTGTTCATGGATGAAACTATTTTACTTTGGTCGATGGCAATGGGAATAGAGGAAAATTTTCTTTCCTCATGGTATTTTGGCAAAAACAAAATGCTCAATATTCTCGCCAAAGCCTTAGAAGAGTTTCAGTTAAATATCAACAAGATGAAGACAAAAATAATGCTAATAAGCAAGACAAAATAAAATACAATACCTGAAATAAAAATGGGAAATACAATTTTGGAACAGGTTGAAACATTTTTCTGTCGAAGGAGTGTTATTAACAATGATAATACATACGACACCGAGATTAAGAGACGAATAGCCTTGGCAAAACATGCATTTCAGGACAAGAGGAACTTGCTAGTCAAGAAGCAAATCAGCATTGAAACGCGGAAAATGTTCACCAAAATGTTTGGAGTGTACTTTTATATAGATGCGAGACATGGAAAATAAGGAAAACGGAAAGACTCAAGCTGGAGGCGATTGATCTGGATGAATGTGGATCTGGCGGAAAATGACAAGATCAAGCTGGGAAGATAGAAAAAGTAATCAGAAAGTGCTAGAGAACAGTGTCAGTATCAGATCAAAGTCAGTGAAAGCAGATCACTTGTAAGATCAATAGGAGAAAGACGAACTAAATTGATTTGGCATACGATAAGGATTTTTCTGACGAACATATTCGAAGGTAAAGTGCTGGGAAAGAAACCGAGAGTTCGACCCAGGGCGGAATACTTTAAGAGCATAGAGCATGAGATGTAACTGACATAATACGCCCAGCTGAAAGAAGCAGTGATGGACAGAGATGTGTAGCCATCGCAGTGTTGATGATGATTGTATTTTACTCCACCGTGTCTTACCACGTTTAACCCTTAGACTGCGGGAAACGTACATGTACGTGTGTACCGGTAACTGCGGGAAAAACGTTCTTGTACATACGTTTGACCCTTTCTGTCTACCTGCTCCCTCAGCCCTTTCATATTTTTATGTCCCGAACTCTTTCTTTCCAGCGGTGGACATTTGGGAATCCACCCTTTTTACCCAAACCACTCCCTTACCACGCTCTTTAGGGATCGCATACCACCGCAATGAGGTACGACCCTTTCTTCCGATTGCTCGCTCAATGGGCTATGGTTGTCTCAAAAGTTAGTTGTCTTACGCTCGCACCCGGCTCAGTTACCAACGGATTTCTTTGGTGTTTGGTATCAAAGTAAACAGAAAATTTCTAGAAAAAATATTGTCATATTTGTTTTTAGCAAATATGCCTATAAAATTTTTTTCAAAATATGGTTTAAGTCCCACTGATCCCTCAACAAGTTCCGGTGCCCACCCCCTGGGATTCCGAGAAAAGGGTTGGGAGGGGATTACATGGGTCATATAACTGCCCGGCCTCGGCCCGTGGGAAGGAGGGACAGGCTCCGTCCGAATAGATATTTTCCGCACAGGGTGGACGACATGCGCTCTAGCTGCAGCAGCGTTTGGTGGTTGCAGCAGGTGGTTTGAGCGAAAAATCACTTCACCTAGAATTTGACGAATTTGATCTCATTTTAAAGAAAAAAATGCCATCTATCCAATGATATAAAAATATTTACCCCTTGCCACACTAATTTTCGAGCAATTTGCCTTAGAATATGAGTAATTTAACATGGGGTAGATTACGGCACTGCGCTTCAGAGGAAGAAAATAAATTAAAAATTGTATTTGGAACACCTAGATTTAGTCAAAAAACTAACGGTGTGTAGTTTATGTGATTTATTAATTATTCCAACAAATAAATGTACTACTTACCATAATGATAATGATAAAATCGCAGAAAAACTTTCTGTTGTGAAGGAATTTTGTGCAGACGACCGGAAACCACACGATTCGGTTTGGCAACGTAGCACGGAATTATCTGTAAACAAACCGTCTGATCGCTAATAAAATTTTGCATCTCAAAGGAGGTATTATATAATGTAAAGATTTAGCATTGCTGACGTTAATTTTTTCCTATGTAAATACTAAGTACACAGAATACACTAAGTAAGAGCGGACAACGATCATAAATAAATAGGATTCGCAGCAACTTTACTGCTAAGTTACTGAACGTCGACTGCTAGGTTTTTGGTTGGATTTGCCTAAATATGAACACAAATGCTGTTATTTAAAGGCAGCAGCCTTAAAACAATTTCAAAAGCATCGTATTTCTTTTTAAAAACATGCTTCCGTAATATCCTTGCAATCGGAAATGAATGTATACTCGCAGCTATATTCCCACTTTCGTTCAAAGTAGTGAATAAAACCCGTAGGATATCGTCACTGTCTTTCGAAACTAATAATTGAAATATATTGCAATGCTAGTGACGTCCAAAAGTAACATGAATTAATAGCCGTATTTTATGGAAAGGTACGTATAATAACGAAGGAACTATCCACAGCAACCTCGGAGCACGAAATCGTTGACCTTGCATTTAATCATAAGTTTAGAATGTAGAAATGCCATAATTAATTTACTCCTAGGCAATTTCAGATAACTTATCTTCCCATATTATTGTGGAACTAAATCTATTAAAATTTCACCCAAGTATGTACATTAAAGCTGCCAAAAATCTCGTTACCTAATCCAGCATCTCAGAAACATACGAACTGCAATTTAAAAATGATGGAACAAGTTTGGCAGTTTAAAAAAATGTGCTCCACTGAAAAATTCATATCCCTACCCTTAGTATCATGTAACTGCATCTCATAAGCTAAAATTCACACAAGTGCTGTACTTCCCATATGAATAATAATCTATCCTTACCTCAAGTAACTAAATACCTTTTGTCAAATATTCTTGATTACATTAACCAATCCTGTCACTCAGTAATCTAACTATAATTTCAACTGAGTAATTTACTATTGATTTACTATCACAGTACTAGTATACCTATATGGTACTTATTTTATTAATCATATTCAATCTTTCTCCAAGTAACTATCTTCTATCAAATTTGCTTTATCTTGTTAACCATCCCAGTAATTTACCACAATTTCCATAGTCATAGCAAGTTTTAAAAATACTTACGCCCATCTCAAATTTAGCCACCCAACCCTTTTTGTCCTGTAACTGCATCAAATAAGCAGTGATTTGCATTACCAGTAGGTACTGTACTTCTTCAATGAATCATTCAACCTTTCCCCTAGTAACCACCTTCCATCAAATTTGATTATTTTCTCGTAAACCATCCCAGTAGCTCAGTCATCTGCAAGAATTTCAGTAATGGATAGCAAAAATAATAACAATTAATAACTCCTTCCCTTCTACAACCATTTAACTACTTTACCTGGATTGTCCATGTCAGCATCTCCAAAGCATACGGTATACAATTTCATAGAAGTATTCACTAATTCCAACAGTTCATTAAGAGGGAGATGACAGTAAATGATGAAATTTTACAAGTCTGGTAGACATATTTATTGATATAATAAGTAAACCACAAAATAAATACAATTTATCACCAGAAGGACAGAAGTTATGCACAATGGCATGTACGTACTAAAATAAATGAAAGACTTTACAAGAGAAATTAATTAGCAATTCAATTCAATTAATTCAATGGCATGATGGCAATATGGGATCCTTGAAAACACCACTATGCTTCATCTGCTGCTTTTAAATGAATTTAAGAGAGGCAGCTGCTGCATGCCTGAGTAATTTAGGTCCCAAAAACACTGTGGGGATAAAAAAGCTGGACCTCTCCCAGACGTGTGACAAAATATTACAGCAGCTGAGTAACTGTTCCTTTCAAGCGTTAGAGGGTCCTCCATCCAGCACCAAAAGAGAAGTGCCCATTAAAATAGGGGAGGAGGTATATGTTACCAGTCAGCAATGGAATTTGATCTTGGTTTTGCTGCTTTGCACGAGTCAATGGTGCAATTGCCACAACCAATACTTGGGATTGTCTTTGTCTCTATTGAGGCCTCCAGACGTGTATTAAATGCTGTCTAATAGTAATTTAATGCACAATGTCTTTGGGAAATATGACTAGGAAGTAGATCTTTGATAAATGATGCCAAGCAAATTATTTCAAAGATAGAGTTAAGGGTTGTGCATGGGGACAGATAATCAGAGTGGACACTACCCCTCCAAGTGTTGTCGAAGATGAATTCATCAAGTTTTAACTCCAGGTCAGTGTTGGTCAAGAAGAACATTGAGCATTTTCATGCTCAGTTCATTATGCCATGGCTGTAACAATTGAACCTCCACACACAACTTGTGGAGAGTGTTTTCAGAGTGTTGCAACTCCCTGAAGCTTATCACCCAGTGTAGTTGCAATGTAGTTTTTAAAAACTTGCCTAAGTACATCTTAAAGGGGGAAATGACAAAAAAGTATTAGGGTAACCTATAACACTGTGGTTGATAGCCAGTTATGTGATGGATGCTTTTTTTAAATAATTATTTTTCTTTACAGGAGCTGAGTCGTAGGAAATCTCAGGCTAAGGTGAAAGTTCAAATGCTTACTGATTGATTTGTGACTCCTCCAAATAACCACAGATGGCCTGGACAGTTTTTCTTTGGATTGTAACCCTCGGTTTACCATTAACACTGTCCTAATATTAACTTAATCCCCTCAGCACCGGAACTGTCGAAAACTTCCACCAACTTCTCCATGTCGATGCCGGCTCCAGCCATTTTGGATACCATGGAGCTTGAAATAACAGTCCTCAGAGACTGCATTGTTGTGGCCTTCTGTGCTTTCTCCTTAGCCTGAGATTTCCTAAGACTCAGTTCCTGTAAAGACAAAGTATTTTTTAGAAGCACCTCCTCACTTACCCCAAAATGTGACAGGAGGCCATCAAGTAACTGGCAATCAACTAGAGCATTGTGAGTACTATAAACAATTTGTTGCCATTCCTCCCCCTTCACATAAACTGAGGCAAGTTCTTCAAGTCTCCTGCAACTACCCTGGCTGATAAGCTTCAGGGAGTCACAAACCCCAAACACAGTCTCCAAAAGCTGAGTGTGGAGGTTCAATTGCTGCAGCCATAGCATAATGCGAGGAGTTGTGTCCAACTAACACCACCCTCGAGTTAAAACTGGAGAGATAAAGTAAGAATTCCTCTCCTACATTCCTTGAAGGTGATGTCTCCACACACTGATTATTTAGGAGAAGTTTACCATGCACGACCCTTAACCCTGTCTTTTCAGATGCAATTGGGTGAAAGGCTTTGCTTGGCATCATGTATCGATTGAACTCACAATGGCCACATTTCCCTGCAAGCTGCACAATATCTGCATTATGAGCAAATCCAGTGGTCTCAATATCCACAATGACGAAGACAACTTCATCAATTACGGGTGGCAATTCTACCATTGTCTCCTGCAATGGAGCACAACCAAGATCAAATTCCATTGCCGACTGGTAACATATACCTTCCCTATTTTCATTGGCACTTCTTTTCTGTAGTTGAGTTGACTTAAGGAATAGCCTCCGGCTTTTGAAAGGAACAGTCACTTGCTTCCTTGCTTTGTACTTCCATCTTTCCTCCACTCTGCTGGTGTAGGATTTTGTCACACATCCGGGAGAGAGATCCAACTTTCTGTTTATCCCCACCATGTGTTTGGGTCCTAAATTCTTCTGGTAGGCCGCAGCTGCCACTCTTACATTCAGGGCAGCAGAGGAACCATACTGGCGGTTCTTAGGAGCCCTTATTGCCACCATTTGATTGAATGATTCATTTGCCTGTGAAGAACCACCCGGCGCAATCTTTGCAGATTCAGCAGCAAAAGTATCCAAGATCTTGCCAAGGGCTGAGCGAAGGGCATGCCCTTGCAGTGGTTTTCCACGAGGCAAACTCTTGTGGACATAATTTGGATTGTGTCGTCCAGTGCAACACTCTCCGTATCCTCGGTGGTCACCAAAGGAATGGTCAGCAATATTCTTTATTGCCCTCCTTGTTGCACCCTCATTTCCCCTGTTTTGTTCAAGGACATATGAAAAGCATCTTTTCAAGTACGTGATGACATTTCTGCCCAAGAGCTCTCGATGACTGGCAGATGCCCTGTAGAGCCAAGCACTGAACCTTTTTTTCGTATGGTTTAAGTCCGCCCATTTTTCAGCAAAGTGTTGAGTCTCTCTCTGCACTGCTGCCAGTGTAGAGGAGTCACCATCTCCTATGAGGGTGCCCACCTGAATGCCAGCAGCCAGAAAATCCTCATTGGTAGCTATCAACTTAACTGCAGTATCTGGCTCCATGGCTTTGGAACTCCCATTCCAATTCCTCCTGCAATCATGATCCAACTTGTCATGCCCCCGTCTACACATGGCACAGGTTGTACTGCGGATATCATAGGCCAGCAGTTTTTTAGTGTAGTAGCCGATGACCGATCCATGCCCTACACATTTGAAGAAAAAAATTTGAAAAGTTTAGACATCATACAAGTATAACTAGAAATTTTTATCACTTCCTTAACATGGTAACAAAACTTACCAGTTTTACTGTCATATGAACGCCCATTACCTCTTTTCTGCCATCCATAGTCATATGATGCTGTGATATCAACACTGGATTCACAAGTTCCTTGTGCAGAAGTCTCCCCAGCAGGAGTACTCATTCTAGAAAGAAAAGTGAAGACAGAATGATACACAAGGTAGTTGAACAAGCATTGAAGTCGAATTTTTGTCACTGTGTATGGTGCCAGGAAATATCAATGGAACTCTGGTAGAAGCTAGAAGATAAAAGAAGAACCACGAGATGACTGCAGGCTCAAAGTTAACTTGAAATGTATGTGGCTATAATGCATATAAATCTGCCTGGTATTACATAACTGTTCATGGGAAGCATGCATCATTGATACTTAACCAGAAATGGACCCGAGGCAGTTTTTGGTAGAGTTTCAAGGGCTCGAGAGTATTCATGGAAAAATCATTAAAAAGTTAATATCTATGCTACATTTTACTTAAGTTCAAGGGAAATTCAATTCCAAGCAAGATATTGTTATTCTCACAGTAGCAGGGATGGAATTGGAAAAGTACAACACAAAGCAGGACAGACAGATCAGTAAAAAGAAATCCTGACAGTATTATTTAAATTTCCAATTATATTGAAGAAACAAGGATGGTTTTTGGAAAGTTGGTCATCAATAATTTATATTATATTAGTACTCTTGCCAACATTTTGAAAATTTATCTTTTCCTCATCAGGGCTTGAGGTGGATTACTTATATTAATAACTCAGAATATGCAGAGTAACATTATGTACAAAATTTACATAAATGCATACACATATTTTTACATACAAATGTCAGTATACATAATAACTGTCTGCATATTCTGAATTAATAATCTAATTAATTATTCCAACCACAGGCCCTGATGAGGAAAAGATAAATTTTCAAAACGTTGGCAACAGTACTAATATGATATAATTTATTGATGACCAACTCTCCAAAAAACATCCTTGTATAGTTTAGTGGTCAATAACAAACTCTCATCAAATTATATTTAATGGCAATGAAATGGCAGAGGAGTGTCATCACCAGCCATTGCCTAACGTTAAAAAGGACTGTTCAAATTGCTGAGGATTTGGGCCTTAAAATGATGAAATACAGGTTGAGCAGAGGGTAAAAGCAAGAAAAAGATGAAAGGAAAGAATGTATACAAAGACATAGGACTGTAAGAATATCACAGCACTAGATTTAGGAAGATAATGCAGTCCAACTCTATTGCTGCACAGCAGAATGCCTATATATGCTCCCAATTTATCCAGAATTATTGAAACTTAAGGTAAATCAGTAAAGAAGAATGAAATATGCCCAAAATCCGAATGACTGTTCACATACAATCAACTTCTGAGAAGGTGAGAGTAGCTGAAAGAGCAGTAGGTCGGTTATTTGTTTTAAGCCATCATGAAATACCATTAGATCAGCTGAAAATATTTAGAGGGCACTGTATTTGAAATACTGAACTTGAGTAATTACAGAAACTACCCAAAGTTATCCAATGGATATACTCTTAAGTTCACAATGTTTAACAGAATATCTGTTGTAGTTTCAGGCTTAATTTTATGGAATAACATCATAAATGAAAATGACTGGCAATTTTCCACAAGAATATATTTAAAAAACGACCGGTTTCAGTGTACAACACCATCATCAGGTACAACACCTGATGATGGTGTTGTACACTGAAACCGGTCGTTTTTTAAATATATTCTTGTGGAAAATTGCCAGTCATTTTCAATTAACAGAATATCTATTACGGGTACATAATTTACCAACCACCACTTACCAATCAAAAAACAAGGTGGTGGTATTCTGCTCCTGTGATGCCCGTAACAAAGTATCCACGGTTTGCAGTCTTGAGTGAACTTGAAATGTATGTATGATATGAAACATCAATGTCATTATAAAACTAACTATCCTGAATACAAACTTGAGCATTAGTGTAATTATCACCTCCTTTTTTAACAAAGACAACACTGCTAACAGTGGAAAAGGTGGAGCTTTGATAAGGTGTTGAATTTATATGGATCGTGCACCCCTCTAAGAAAGGAAAGACAAGAAGCAATTCGGTATATGTTTTGTTAAATCTATGTTAACAGCAGCTATAAATGGTTTTAAGTCTGATATCTTGTTGAAGGCAACTTCTTACACTCGCGAGATTTACACCTGAATATTATAATAGACAGTGGAACTACTGGCTAACACGACTGATGAAAAATTCTCCGTGATTAACGACAGCATCTAAATTGAAATGGTGAAACTTACGGTGTCGAAGTCAAAGTCAGTATCTTCTCTTCCAGCACAGGTTTCCGGCTGAATGAAATCACGAGCAGTCTCTTCAATTGCAGGGCCCACATTGCGCTCGTACCTCTTCAGTGTGGAATTGGCGATAGTTGGTATATTCATTGTCGCCAATACCTTGTTCAGTTGCTCATGTCCAACTCCGGAGACAACACACGCTAAGGAATGCACAACATTTTTTTTAAAAACTAGCCACATATAAATATATTTTATTCTCAATAGACATATTAACACAGCACTTACCTATAGCAGCTTTACAGTTCACTGCATACTGAGCATACGAAGAATTCGCACAATGAACCGTCTTTGAGGTGGCAACCTTTTTCACTTGGTCACAAGAGGAGCAGCGCACGGTGAAAATGGACGCTAACCCTCGCCGCATTTCTTGTACAATATTGCCCAAAGAAAGCACCGCCTCACAAAAATTACACTTCATCTCCTGAGCTAAATGTCCGAGGTCAACGATTCGCCGCCCATCAAAGAACAAACTATCCACTGGAGGAAATGGATTTCTGGTTTTCGCCCTATTGGCGCTTTTACCCCTTCTTTCATGTTCGGCTTTTCGCACGAATTGTCCGCCTTTACTTCGGGGTCGTCCCATGGTGCAAGGAAACCAAAAGCAGAAATTACACCGAAAGTGATGGAACCACAGATCTCACAAAGTTGTAACAACAGGCACCTCATGTGTTTCTCCATAAAAAAGAAATGGCTATCGGGGAGTTATGCCAACCCAAGAAAATTAACATTGTTGCCATGTGAAGTGCCTCAGGTACAGATTTTTTAATGGTGAAAATATGTTAAAATATTGTTCCCTGGATTGTGTATTCCTTTCAGTTTGGTGTATTGTCTTTTCAATTCAAGGATATCGCACCAAAAAATTGCAATAAGTACAAAAATTATTACGCAAATGTGAAATAATTATTTGTGAAATTACGGTTGGTGATATCAATAACAAGTCAAGTTAAAGCCTAAAATACGTTCTTTTCGTTAATTACTGAAGTTTTTATTGATAAAAACAAACAATTTGTGTCATAAATATTCACAAAAACACTACACGCCTCTTACAACTGCTTAAATTTTAAATTTATATTCAAATATAGACTTTATTTTCACTTGGGAACTATCTCGCTCAAACCACCTTAAGAGTTAAGCACGCGTCTTGGACAAAGTTGCTTTTCTGGTGGCGGAAAATATGGGGCCGAGCGAAAGGGAGGGGAGAATAAACGTGGAAAAGGGTAAACATGGCATTTCGCGTGTAATGAAATTCGCGGAAGGAAGAGGAGTAGTAAGAAGGTGGAGGGGGGTGGGGTTTAGAGAGGTTGGGGGGATGGGACTTGATTAATTCGTGGAAAGGAGAAGTTAGATGGGGGGAGTGTTGGAGGAGCTGGCGATGGCTTTGCATGCGGAAAAGAATGAATAAGAAGAAAGGACAAAAGAATTACGGGTAAAAAAGAGAGCACTTCCTCAAGAAAGAGAGACAAACGTAATGTAATCCACCCGGGGTGGATGTAGACTTTCGACTTTTGGGGTCACGCTCTCTTCGTGGCACAGGATAATGGTATTAAAATAAAAGTTGGAACTTTTTTCATAACTTTAATTTTTTCCATCCTAAGTTCAAGATTATTAAAAGATTAAGTCTTAAGGCGTCTTGCATTACTTTTGGTGCTACCAAGGCTTTATTCCTATATTTTTTTTAAATAGTGCATAATATTTTTAAACAGAGGGAGATCACCACCCCTGCAAATTCCCGTAAAATCGACTGAGTAAGAAAGTTAGTGGAATGAGAAAATTAAAGTACTGCAGACGGTAAAACAATCTCTCATCAAAGATTCAACTCCTTTTTTTAAATTTCGGTGATAGAATATTAAAATTAAATTTCCTACACCATCGCTAATTCCAGAGACCGATAATTCAATAAATGAATTCAGAGTTTAATTCGGAAGTATCTCCAAAGGTGCGTACACGCTAGATAAATATTATTAGGATTATGAGTATCTTCAATGACTTTTTTATTCAAGCACTATTAAAAACTGAAATATGGAGGTTTTTTTCACTCATTTCTGTCGCATTTTCTATCTTCTTAGTGCACTGCAGCCACGCTAGTAGTAATTTCACGTAAGATTTTTTGTTGAAAATCAGTAATTCATAAGATTAAGTGAAACAATCCAAGAAATATATACAGGATATCCAAAATATATAAGAAGCTATAATTTACTACTAGAAAATGGTGCTCGTTGAATTTCAACGAAGTTCATTGCATTTCAGCGATGGAAGAGGAAAAGGAATAAAATTGTTGCATTTGAGTGAAATAATCTTCCAAATGTCCAATACACTATGCAGTATTCTTATGTCTGTTGCTCACGGTAAAATTTTCCATAAAAGACTTTTATAAAAAATGTTATTGAAACTTTTATGAATCGTGCGTAAAACGTACTTGCTTGCTCATGGTAAAACTATTCATAAAACCGCAATGTCCTGCCATCTATGAGACGCTTTGCGAACACGTGAAGTGATAAATGCACTCTCTTTTCGATGACTATTAGGTTAATAACTATATGTATTGTTTATTTACTTACTTTCTGATCACACTCAACGGTGCTAAGGCTCTCACGCATTCTTCTAACAAGAAAGGTACTGCCTCAACTTTCCATGAACTTCCAGCTATATTTGTTTACATTTTTCTTGTTTGGCTCCCCATGGATACGAGATTATTAACAACGCTATGAGCGGAATATCTCATTGTTTATTGCATAAAACGATTTTATGGAAATAGACCCTGTCCTATTCCGTAAAACGTATTATAAAACTAGGTTTTATAAAACGGTTAATTCGTTAGCAAGCTCATTTTTATAAAATTAGTCGATTTTATAAAACGTTTTACCGAAAACGTTACCGTGAGCAACAGGCATTAGACAAAAAATTGAGAAGTTGGAGTGATAAATATCCAACTAAAATCTCTCTGTAATTCTTTGACATAGATTATTTTACCCAAGCCAAAAGCCCTTCTGGCATACGTTCAAGTTCAAAGCCTATGCTGCAGTTGTCGAGTAAAAATATTTTCCATTGCAGTAAAAATGCAAAAATAGACGTTTTGGGAGCCAAAAACTATCATTTAGCAAAAACAAAGGGAATAAGAACATTTAATCGATAACTAATGTCTTCCAGCCATCAGAGATTAAAAATTTTAAGCCTAAGTCATGAGTGCAATTAATTTTTAAAAAGCAAATAAAGAAATCTTTGCATAGAATCCAGTTCATTTCTTATGGGAGTAAAAGTAAATGAGTGAAAACACATTTGGGGTAGTATCAACACCTTTGAATTTATGTTTATTTACAGCATCATGAAGGGACCACTCCTCAGGGAAGGAATCACTAGTATTTGAAGTCCTGGGTGCTTTCATATGTAATATATAGGCATGTCCTCGTTATTACTAACATGTAACAACATAAAATTTCAAGATGATGGGTTCATCTGTTCATCTACTACGAGGTAGCATAGAAATTACCGATTTGGGGCCTGACGATCTACGAGGCTGTAAATCTTACTTTTGCGGTTTAAGACCTAATTATAGTCTCAAATTTTTAGAAGATATGTATTTTAAAATGTTGAGCATTCGAGTACGACAATGATCTACAACCACTGAAGGGGTTATTTTGAGTTCCTAGGGGCCCTGAGGTCTTTTTAATATAGTCAATAATCTTTCTGGGTCCTCAGAAGCATATTCCAGATTCAAGCAGAAGCAAGTTCCCTAGATTTTATATGTCCCACAATTTATTCGAATCTATCAAGGAATGTGGGGGTGAACTGCGTTCAAAAGGAAATCAGTTTTACTATTCATACGTTCCACAGGAATTCATATTTATGAGTTTTTACTTTAGCTTTAACAGGTGCCGCAATGCCGCAATTCTTATTCATTTTGTTTGGAGTGAAAAGAACATGAATCTCTAACCCCATTATATTTTTATTTATCAGTAAAATCAATCAGATATACTGATATATGACAATAACTTTCAAAGGATTCTTACAAGGTACGTAGGGTTAGTATTGATACGTAAGTTTTAACCTATTACTTTATACAAAACCCTCCAAAAAATGAATGTATTCAATCAACATCAAAATGTCATTAAGTATTCAGGTATACCATGGACCAAACTATGATTTTTAACTATTTGTGCAGAAAAAATATTGTAATGAGGCGCTACTTGTTGGAATCATTAAGCTCATTGTCCTGTTTTATATGAAATAATCTCATTTTTACATGATAACTGCTGAAAAAATAGTACGGAAGAGAATGAATATATAAAAGAAAGAATTTTTAGCAATTTTACACTTATTTCAAATGAAATGTCAGAATAAATGCTCAAGAAAAATGTGGAAAACTGCAAAGAATTCTTTGTTTCACTATGAATAAGTCCCACAACATCTGTCCTCAGACAACATCATTCAAAATGAATATGAGTCTTATTTGACGTACGTATTATATCCATTTTATAATATTTATTAATCCTGCTTTCTACCAATGATGAAGATTTTTCTCAAAGGCTTTTTGATGCTGAGGGTTTCCCGATGTGTTATTTCCAATTAACTGCTGTTCAAGAAATGAAAACTAGCCTCACCATCATTTCTCTTTTCCAAATTTTATTGCCTCAGCGAGATGCACTAAATTAAATTAATCGTTTCAATAGCTACATTTGCTATACAATATGGAGATCTTCGTAGATTCTGGTGATATTGCGTTGAATTTTTCCTTACTGAATAACTTGAATTAAGTATAATTTTACACAGATAAGCTTTATTGCACAACCAGACACCTGAATATGATATAAACCTCAAAATCAGGGTCGTTTAATAAATATTCTTTGTGGAAAATGGCACTTAAGCTATGTTATTGGCAATGAAAATTTATTAATCTATATTTGCAATACACATAGCTCTGATTACGACAGAAATGTAGAAAAATCAGTAGAAATTGAAATAAACCAATGGCGACCTCACAACGAATTCAATGCTTCGTTTCTTTCAATATAAAGTGAGGAAGATTCACTGAGAAACGTTTTGAAGTTATGGTATTATGCAATATCTCAAAGGCTGTCCATTCTCTTTCGTACGCCATCAATAACAAATGACAAATGCTTTAAAATCTTGAGCATTTAACAGAAAAATATTTGATAATTTCCAAATACCCTACTGTAATAAACCGGATTTATTAGAAGACACTACGTGGTAAGAGTTTAATACGCTACGCTAAGCTTCCGTTGGATTAAAGTTACGAATTAATTTATACTATTAATACATCTGATTTGACGAAAAGTCAGAAGCAAAACTTTTAGTGCAGTTTTCAAAGTTTAAAAAGTTTTATTCAGGAGCATTTTACTGTGTGAAAAATATACAAATATAACGCTTCTATTGAAACTACCAAAAGATATATTTCGGAAAATTGATACCTTTCTTCTACTATCAACCGATGAAACAATTTACGCATTATAGAGGATAATTTTATGGCTCTTAATATCGGAAGATAAGTGGAACAAGGTATTCCGCCTCTGAATTAAACTTAAAATATTTCACCGAATGATATTTTACGAATGCGAAATATTTACGCAAAAAAATGAATTTTCCTTTATTTTTGCGAGGAGAACTAACATTACTACGATTATCTGGATTAAATTAAAAAATGAGTATAATAAAAACCTTTTAAGTTAAATGTTTTTAATTAATATACAAACACATGTGAAACAAAGGTTTTGCTGTCATGGTCCATGTGGAGGCGAGGGGCTTTTTACAACGGGTTGCGCCTCGTGACCCGAGGGTGTATATTCTTTGTTCCATTTTTTACTGGTCTTATTTCAACTTGCTTCGTGAGTTTAATCGCATATTTATTACCCATTTTTTGAACCCCTTCCCGTTGTTTAATCTTTCCCAAATTTTGTATACCTGTTTAATTTTGATAACACAATCTTGGTAAAAGTTTTCAAGTTTTACACGTTGTCAGATTTAATTTAATAAAATATTTTTTAATTGAAGTACATAGAAATTAAAGAACAATTCAAGGATTGTTAAAGTTAATAAAAGTGTGAAGACTATAAAAACAGAAAATAAAAATATGTAAAAAAAACACTTTTTAAAAACTGGTCTTATTTCAAAATGCACTAAAAAGTAAAAAATAAAAATGCAGTAAAAAGTATAAAATAAATTTTAGTTTGAAATTTACAAAGTTAACAGACCTTCTATTCCAAGTTTATAAATATTTTATAGTTGAAAGTGAAAATGAATATTTGTTTACTTTATCTGTGCAATTCATCGATGATTATGAGGCAAGAACGTGTAATCGTAAGTCTAATTGATCATCTAGTTGATCATCATCATTATAAGACCAGGGTGCAAAGTAATTTACTAAGTTGAATTTGAACCTGCAATGTAATTTACTAAGTAGAATTTGAGCACCCTGGACTTATAATCATGATGATTAACTAGATGATCAATTAGACGTACGATTATAAGTTCTTGCCTCATAATCCTCGACGAATTGCACATATAAAGTAAACAAATATTCAATTTCACTTTCAACTTTAAAATATTTATAAATTTGGAAGAGAACGTCTCTTAACTTTGCAAATTTCAATGTAATATTTATTTTCTACTTTTTAGTGTATTTTTATTTTTTACTTTATAGTGCATTTTGAAATAAGAGCAGTTTAAAATAAGTGTTTTTTATCTATTTTTATTTTTCATTTATAAGTAAAAAATGTCCGAGCACACCTCAACACGAAGTGACTTTTTCGATAGCCAACATTAAAGTAAACAACCAATATAGCAACCAATTTCATTAAGCGAACCCAGGCCTTTAGGAGATAAAGCCGTGACACATATAGTAATATTGTATTGTCATCGAAGCTACACCTGTGTGCAAAATTTGAAGGAGATCTGATGAGTGTAAGTGAGTGAAAAATCGTCAAACAGATTCCACCTAATGAGACGGAAACTCAAGTTAAATAAAACCACGTAAAAATATTTCACTAGACAAAGGAAAATATTTAATTGCTTTAGCTGTAAACCTTGTCTACCTCGCCGAGAGCAGCGTGTTTTTTTGTGTCCTCGCCGCACCGCGCCTATTTGACGACGGAGATTAAGGTGCATCTCGATAATTTGGTGAGTGAGGGGCGATCCCGTGGGACGGGGGGCGGATAGGAGCGGCCGCCCAGGGCATCATACCTCGAGACTCGACCCCTGGGCGCTCACGGCATTAACGCCGAGGGGAAGGAGGGGAAGTGGCAAGAGGTGCCAAGTGAGAGGCGGGGAGTGGGTGGGATTGGTAGAACCAAGGTGAGAGAGAATAGAAGACGGGGAAGAGGAGGAGAGGCGAGTTAAAAGGATTTCGCTTTGGGGAGGGAAAAGAAATGATGAACAGTGAAGAGCAGTAAGGCGGGAAGAAGGAGGATTGAAGAAATGAAGGTGGGGGGGAGGGGCTTGGGTTTGGGAAAATACACGTCTGAGTGTTGCCCCCGTGGTGATGGGGCAAAGACGAGGGAGAAAACAAAATGGAATTTTTTCTGGAAAATGAACATTTTTCTTTAAAAAAAAATATGAGATGTTTTTTCTCACGCCGAGAAAGACGAGAGGCAAGGATTTTGGAGAGGAGGTAGAAAAAAACACACACTACTCCGTGAGGGAAATAAAACTGCAGTCTCGGGTCGGGAGAAAGTTCGTTGTCATTAAGGCAAACTCACTCACTCAATCACCGTAAGGCGGCGAGCGGGGTGAGGTGGCGGGGGTGGAGGCGGGGGAAGAGTGTTGGAGGAAGCGGGGTTGGAAACAATAATGATAAAAAGGATTTGAGTCAGCCGGGGGAAGAAGGCGCCTTGTTTCGCGTGAGGTTTGATACGGCGACCTCGTGAAACAATAAAAGAAACGGCTCCTCTAGCGGCTTCAGCGACGACAGCGAGTGAGGCATCTTCCGACGAAGAACTACGAAAAATATTCGATTTAAAATTCGAATGTTGTCTTCACTTCTCCGCATTACAACGCAGACACGACAAACACTTGGTCAAAAACTTAAATTTGTCAATTTTATTTTGTATATTAATTCTAGCAAAACTAAAAAAACTGAAAGTAATGACAGCTACGGCTTAATTGTTGGCGATAAAAACACAATACATAGTAACTTCCACATTTTACTGTTACAAATTAAGACAGACCAACCTAGGTTTCGGCACAGAGTGCCCTAATCAACGTAATCTAGGTCCGAAACAAAGGTCGGTCTATCTTAATTTATGATAATTAAGTGTAGAAGTTACTATTGTGTTTTTATCAACAAGGATATAACATTCTTCCAAAAACTTAAGCCTGATACGCTTTTATACGTTAATTGTTGGCATACAGCGTTTCAGGCCTATAGAGCCAGTATGAGTTACTAGTTAGTTGTAAGGTGCCTAATACACCGGTTGAATGATGATGAACGTATCAAACACTGATTTGTTGCTCCATCTAACTCGCTTTGCTCCACTGAATTAATGAGTGCATCACTTTATAGAGTATGAAATTGCGTGAAAATATTTTAATTGGAAGTTAGAATGAATAACGCACAATATTTAAAACGATGAGCAAAAAACTATTTAAAAAAATAATATTTATCACACCATGGCTTCGAACTCCATACCTTCCACTCCACTATTCTCCACCTTACCACTGGTCTACCGCTTCTTTGAAGCATGAGGCAGTTCACAGGGCTTGAATGTGTTTCCGTGACTATGACTTCGTCTAACAGCGTTACAGAGTCAGTCAGTAATGAGCGTAATTATATGTTAGTATAGATTATTTGTTTCGTACTGAATGTTGAAACTGACCTGATTTGAAATTTTTAAGCAATCTAAGTCAAGTTGCATAGCCTCCGAGTCTCTATTCCTTCCAGCAGTTAAGTGACACTTTGTATTCGCTCGTAGTAGTTTTTAGCTAGGCGTGCAACTTTATTTTGTATTTTATTTACTTCGCTAATTAAAACTTTCAGTGCTGGGGTAACTAAAAGGTTTTCAAAATTCTAGTAAGACCAAAGAAAGTTTGCAAGGAGAATTCTAATGAGGCAGAAAAAATAAATGGGAGGAATAGCGTATTTGGAGCAACGGGTTGCTGAAAAGGGCGATTAAGGGGAGACTATTGTGAGATAGCGGATTAGGTAGGAGGCGAGAATTTGTGGAGTCACACCAACAATAATAAAACGTTTGTAATGTAATGAGATGATATTTAGGAAACAGCTAAGACATGTGTGACTATACCTTTAATGCACATAGTCGTTACAAGACCCATCTAGTCAGTATGCAAGGTTTTGGTGAAAGAGGTCGAATTTATTGTGAAAATAGATGCTTTACGAGAGGATTGGGAGAAAAGAATTTTTAAATACATTAAAAAAATAAGGAAAAACACATGTAGAAACACCAATCGATTTCGGCCACTACACTTCATATCTAAAATGTTCGTTAGGGTGGTGCGCCAAACACAATTGCATTGCCAATTCAAATTTGATCGATTTGATCATTTTTCTGATTGACAACCTATCCAAAGTTTTGAACATCAACAACATCCACTCAGGTAGTTAACCCGTGAACAAGGGTTCCACTACTTCGAAAGTAAACTGATTGTGACATTAGAAGTTATACCTATTGAATTTCTGGTCATGCTATAAAATAATATGAGTTAACCAATTTACTTACTTTTGCGTGACGTTTTTCAATGAAATCAAACAAAATACAAGAGAGATTCTTAAATATTGGTTCAATATGAGAGGAGCTAAGCTGGCAAGAAGTTTGACGGAATGTGAAATGGGAGAAATTCTTTCCTAAGACCAGCAGCTGCTTCCAACAAAATGCTGTGTGCCTGGAATATAGCCTCTGCTGTAGCTTGAGCCATTATTCCCTTAAATCCCTTTCCGTTAATCGCCGAGAGCCGCCACCTTTGTAACACACTTTGCATTGTAATTAGAAAAGAATTAAAGCTGAGAAAAGAATTTAACTTGACATGCATACTGCCGGAAAGAAATTTGATATATATTTCGCTTGTGTCTCTCCATTTATTATAAAATCATTAGCCATGAAAATTTACACGCAATATTCTCATACTTTACGACAGCCTAGTAACTTATAAGGTGCGATAAAACTTTACATAAGGTTAGATGGTAGTTGTGCATTCAAAAACGAAAAAAATCCCATATTTCTGGATTTATTGCTAAGAATTTATATGAATATTAGTTTTTAATTAAAGAAAACCCTGCCAGAAATGTATAATGCAATTTTTAATGCATGAAAGAAGTTCCTTTAAGGATGGGGAATGGGAAACTAAGATACATAGATACAAAAACAATCAAGCACCGGCGTAAATGGAACGGTAGTGGCCCCACTACCATCTGAGAGGGTAAAGAAATAAACATGAGTAGTATGACACGCTTCGCTAAGCCCCACGCGCTCACGTGATTCCGATCCAAGAAGTTGAAACGAGGAAAAAATCTTAGGGGTCCAAGGCATAACCCTTGTGGCACACAGCTCAAAGGAGACAAAGGTAAACAAATGCGCCCCCTTCAAACAAAGAGTTGAAGGGGAAGTCGAATGGGGCACGGAGGGGGATAGCAAGCAGGGAAGGAAGGCAGGTAGGAAGGTTGCAAGGGAAAGGGATAAGGGGTAAGGGAAAGGGTTAATTTTTTTTCCTAACAGCGGAGAGCGGGTTGTAAGGGGAGAGGGGCTAAGGGAGGAGGCGAGAGAGGAAGGCGTAGGGGTTAAAGTAAATGAGTTCAGATAATCACAGCAATGCGCCGAGGCCTCCCTTTTTATTTTCACTACAATTTTTTTTTCAGCAGCCGCATCCTCATGCATATTACTCAACCCTTTCAATTAACACGATGATGGTGAAACTCCATCAAATATGATCCCGCTTATATTTTTCTCGCATCCCTTGGTATACTTTTTCGCGTCGTGTCTACGTCTCTCACTCATTTTCTCATACTCCTCCTCCATCACCCAACCCCACACCCTCCCACCACCTACGCTCAGGACTTGCTTCCCTCTTCTTCTTCCCTACAAACCCCTTCTCCCCTTCTTCCCCTCTCACCCCCCCCCCCCAACCCTCCCTTACTCCCTTCGTGACTTCGCCCTCTTCCATCTTTCCTGCTCCTTTCTCTTGATTACATTCCGGGGTCGTGGAGGAGGAGGAGGAGGGGGTGTGGGAGGACGGGAAGGAGGGCCGGAGAAAAAAAGTAAGAATAACGCGAAGCGCTGGAACGAATCAGGCGCCATCGCTAATTTTCAGGGCGGAGAGCAGAAGGGTATGCGCACGGTGCGTTCGAGCTGAACGCTTTGCCTTGCTTGCCAATGATGTTGCGTAGTCTTACTAGCTGTTTTCTGCAACAAAAAAACACCGAGATTCGTAACTTATCGCTGTTATTAGAATGCCCAGGCGTTGAAAAGAGTTTCTCTAGTATAAACCGCCATCAATGAAGTTGAAACTATCCTCTTGCTGCTAAAAAAAAATAAGCTGCGTTTGTATCAAATCAGGAAAGAATAGTTTGACTCCGATATATGAAATTAAAGGATTTATCGAAAAAGTTATTCTGGCAAAGATAATTTTTAAAACATTTTCAATATACTCTATGGAAACTTAATCTTTATTCGGTGATTTCTTTCTCATTTTTAATCCGCCTTTCAAGAATGTTTCTTTCATTTATTGTGTAATGCATTATAATGTTTTTTTTATAACTATCCAAATCTTTCAAAAAGCCAAAAAGTATTCCACTCTGAGAAAATTTCATTCAGGCATTTCCAAGAGCAAGAATCTGACCATAATTGGGGATTATAACGCAGTGGTGGGCAAATGTAGAGTCGGGAATAACATTGTGAGGTTTAGTTCAGGATAAATAAGTGACTGCGGCAAGCAAGTACATGCACAACGATTTCCAAAGAAACGGGTAGATTATGACAACCCGTAGTTTAAGCTCCATTGTCGGTAAAGATTACAGTAAAAAATGCCAGATGACACATAATGATATCATTTTGATTACACAATAGTTTAAAAATAAATAACTCATGGTTAGGAAAAGATATAATAGCGAAGTCAGCTATCAATGTTTTCTTGAAACCGATGCAGACGTTATTAGCGTTGACAAAGTGCAATCATTAAAAAAGGTAAAATGGGAATTAGTATTAGGAAATGGATTTGAAAAGTACTGACTGGCGTCAAAAGAAAAGAACGCAAGTAGTTAGAAGACGGTGGGAAGAGATAAATACAGAGACAACGAGAGTGGCTATAAAAAAACATATCAGTAGGTAAGGTACAATGTATCCGTGTAAGGTAAGGTATCAGTAGGTAAGGTACATTGAATCCGTGGATATCAAAAGAAGTTACTGCGAAAATTCGGGAAAAAAGAAGTTTAAGACCTTAAATGCTGAGAAACGCTAAAGTACACAAAGAATTGAACACTAAACTCAGGGAAGAAAAATTAAAGAAAAAAAGGCAAAGCTAAAGCACAATTGGATGATATGAAAATGTAAATGGGTGCTCTATAGACTAAGGTGATAAATTATGAGTGATTAGGAAAGTGAAAGTGATTTTAATTATAATGATCAAGACAGGATAAACTACTATAATCAGAACAAGAAGAAATTCAGACTAAAAAGAGGGAATATGTCTAGGACCGGTACTATATAGGCAGTAGGTATTGAAACTTAAAAAGAAATGCAACGCAGAGTTAGAAATCTGAGCGCAGGAATTATACATGCTAGATCTAGGAAGAATTTGAGATACGCAGTTTTGATTTCCATGAAGATTTAATCCGATATCGTAAATGAAAAGGAAAACTTGGTCATATTCCACCAATTTATTTTCAGGTACAACTAGTTTCGACGCAGCGGCGTCATCTTCAGGTACCGGAAGATGACGCCGCTGCGTCGAAACTAGTTGTACCTGAAAATAAATTGGTGGAACATGACAAAGTTTTTCTTATCATTTACGATAAAATGAACTTACACAAGGTTGAGCCTGAGACTATGGAGATAATTTAATCCGATGTTTGCAAATACAAGAGTATAAGTTTTTGCGGATACTTCCATGAAGTTTTGAAGTTGGCTGTAAGGTTTACGGGTCCCTTACGCGTTGGTTTACCTTGGATTGCAGCAGTTTCGCCGGCACACAGCGGGCATATATTTAGGTCAAAGTGTAAATGGCTCTACTGGATTCCAACTATATCCTGGATCAGCAGACGTCGCCATTGACAGTAGTACTGGGAAAATGCTTTGTCTGCATTCGAAAATATTCCATCCATGAGACTACTGATTCCCACAATAGCACGCTTTGAATTTAGAGCAACCCATAGTGGTCAGTTCCATTACGCACCGGCACAGAGTACATACAGATAGCTCAATGATGACAATGGCTATGATAATGATTTAATCAACTGCCATGTTTTTAGCAAGTTCGATCCCGACCAGTCAACAGTTAATTATTAGTGAACGGTGAGAGAAAATAGATTTTAAATGGTGGAAGATAACGCGAATATAATTTCCAACATGAGCATCAGGTCTCATTTTCATTACTTAGAATCTAATCCAAAAATTATCGCTCAGCGAAATTAAGAGACGCTTGGAGTTCGAATAGCAGCAGTATGAACTGATGAAATAGTTCTGCAATATTTCCTTCATATTCCTTCTTTTATAAACAATACATAAACAAGAAAATGATGTGTTTCTTTAAAAGTTAGCCAGGTTTGCAGATTTTATTCGAGTAACCAAATATGCACATATCGGAGATACCTCCTTTACTTTACCATATATCATTATTTCACTATATACCCTCAGTTAGGTCTGAATGAGCAATTTACTCGTTTCCTTTTGTGCTGCTTCAAAACATATAATTCGTCAAAAATCACCTCAAAATTTTAAACTTTGCGTCAAAGGAACTGGCTAGCAATATGGCGGATGCGTGCAACAATCATTACATAAAATAGCAAATGGTGCATCCAATTCAGCCTTTTTGTTTATTCTCTGTGCCTGAAAACACGAAGTGTGTTGTATATTTGAGAATATTTTCATTTACAACTTAAGGATTGGTGGGTACGTAGGTGTAGACAGTGGATAAGCGGGTTTTCCGCGCAGGGACCACCTTCTCCTCGGGTCTGTAAGCCGTCGCTTGTACCCCGATTCGAAGAAGGGTGCGGGAATTTGCAAGGAAAAAAGGAAGGGGAACAAGGGTTTGGGAAAGGGCAGCTTCTGGCTCCAGAGCCATGTATTAGGCTAAGAAGCATAAAACGAAACGCGAAACAAACATTTGCTTTCTAGCGTTGCTCGTGATGAATTCTATCGAGGAGAAAACATCCAGTGGCAACCCGTCGTCCAGCCGGGTCCGCTAGAATGTAGGTGTAGACAGGATAATTTGGGGAATGGAGGAAGGTGATGTAAACCTGGTGCCTACGTAAGCCTGTAATATTCAGAGCACTCTTAACGCAAGGCGCCAAGGGGTTCAAAACAAGGATAACATGTCACTCTTCAGATGGAAAACTACGCAAGAAGTGCTCTCTAGGAAACAACTCAGCAACTCCTTACTTTATTCACTACGAGCTTTTGGAACCCTGCATAGAAAGATTTAATTCGCGAAATAAATAAAATACAAAAGCAAACCACCACAGCCTTCATAAAAAACTGATCCGAGTGAACGGAGAGTTTAACATAGTAGATAGAAGGGCTATGTTGGGAGCCGTTTAGAGATTCGGAGAATACTCGCTGGCTTTCGATTACTTGAAAATTTCGGATCAGGTGAGATTCAACTTATATTAGGACACGGAAGATATTATTCTGACCCTGCGCTATATTTTTAGAACTGATAGAAGCGACAAAATGAGATAGATAATCCGCCGAACTGATAGGTAAGACATTTCCTTCTTTCCAAGCATCGTTAGTGACTATAACAAGAACAGAGCGTGACATAGGCACTTCATTATCATACAATTCATCTTTTTCCTCTCCCCTTTTCTAATCCGCGTCTCTACTCCCTCCCCTTTACATGTCTGGCGAGCAAACAGTCCATGTCATACGCCTCCATGACGACTCGCGAGGTAACATGCATTTCCCAGATCCGATCCTGATAACAAGAGATGAGAAGCCAGTTATCTTACCACGAAACCTACCCGAACCCTCTGGCAACCCGAAAGTTGCAGGTTTGAATAGCACATTTGGCATGGTTGCTTATTCTGTCTTCGAATCTAGGTTTAACGCCTCGTTCACAACAACTTAACTTGGCGTAACTTGGATTAACTCGGCGCGACCGCGAACCAATTGGTGAAATTTCTAACCAATCACAGCACACCACTTCCCAAGTCGACCGTACAATCGATTGATGATGCCTATCAATAGCATGAGTGCGTGATATTTGCGGCTATGTATCAATAGTGCAGCAGGCATTGCTATTGGCTAGAATTAAGAGAAAATTGAGCTGGGCTCAACTCAAGGTTACGTCAAGTCAATTTACGCCGCTTTAAGTCGTCGTGAACTGGCAGACGCTGTTCTCAAGGTCTCAACTCCTAAGTCGCGCCGAGTTAAGTTGTTTTGAACGAGGCTTAAGAGTAATGATTGCTTAGACGATCGGATAAAACCTTAGCAGTTGGACCAGATTGAACTCAGATCCACCATACGAAATGAGATACAGCCCTGCGATCTCCTTAGTCATCATCACCCTCACCGTGCATCCACGAACCCTTCTTGAAATCCAACCTCCACCCCCACCCTTTTAGTAATTCAGCCTACCAACCCTCCCAACACCCCCTAACGGCGGCATCCCACATAACGAAAAAAAGCAATCCGAATATTCCTTTTGCCCTCCCGTCCTCGTTGATCTCTCTCCTCCTCGGTTGCCCCCATCCTGCCAGAAGCTATCCGCCCCCCTTCTATTCGCCCCGCGACGCCCCAGAATCCGATGAACCCATCTTCGGTCCTCCAGCCTCGCTCGTCTCCGCGCTTTCATCTCATTCAGCTCCCCTGCCAAGTTATGCGTTTCTCCCTCCCATCCGCACGTCCTCTCCCCACGCATCACTTCCTCTTGACGCCAGCCTCATGGCTCGAGTCGCCACCCTTTTCCTTCCTAGCTGACAGCCTCAAAATTGATTTTCATCGCTCAAGAGTGGACCAAGGGGTGGCTGTTGATATTTGGCCCGAGTCCACACTCACGTGCATGCAAACATAACCATAACCTCGTTCCCTTTCGGGGTAAGAATTGTCAGAGGACCCTAAGTCCTCGGTGTTAGTCTTAGAAAACTGGCCATTTCAAATAAAACAATATTGGTAAATTTCCACACAGTATATTATAAAAAACACAGTTAAAACACAACACCGATCAATGTTTCGGCACGTAATACCATTATCAAGTCATTTATCGTTATCAACCTTGATAATGGCATTACGTGCCAAAACCTTGGTCGGTGGTGCATTTTAACTGTGTTTTTATAATATACTGTGTGGTAACTTACCAATATTGTTTTATTTGAAATGGACATAAAGTATTTCCACAAATTTAAGCCTGATACGCTTATAAACGTTAGAAAAATGGCTTCGATTTTAACAACTTCCTCCATTCTGGAAACGTACTTTGCTTCTGCCACATTCATGCACGCTCTCCTATTATAAAGACTACTTATTCTCCTCCTCTTAAGAGCCTCTTCCACCACATTCACCCAAATGATTTTCTTGGCTTATACCTTACTCTAACGCCGTTCACTCCACTTTTGTATATCTGTTAGGTATTGGACACTTATCCGCTCTCTCAACAAGAGAATACCAACAAAGCGTGCCCTTTTCAAACACGTAAATCCATTATCGGAGCATTCATTTCACATTTTAAGGTGGTTTGAGCGAAAAACCACTTCACCTAGAATTTGATGAATTTGGCCTCATTTTAAAGAAAAAAACTCTCATCTTACCAATCATATCAAAATATCAACCCGTTGCCGAACTAAGTTTCGAGCTATTTGCCTGAAAATATAAACTCTGTGATCGATTATGGCTGTGCGCTCCAGAGGGAGAATATTAAACAAATTAGGAACTTCTAGCACCTAGATTTCGTCAAAAAACTAACGGTGTGTAGATTGTATTTTTCTCAACTATTTATTAAAAATAATATATTACTCACCACAGTAACTTTGACAGAATTACAAATAAACCTGCTGTTTTGAAGGATTTTCAGCCGTACGGCGGGAAAAAATTAGTCAAGTTAGAGACTTATGTAGCTTTATTTATTTAATTACTGCGAATTTTGATAATTTATAACTATATCTTTGCGCCATTAATATTACAATATTTATTTCATGCTTCTTACTGACGCTGAAATAAAAAAATAAAATTTGAATATGGTCTCCATTATGACTAGGGAACTATCTCGCTGAAACCTCCATAAAACCCTATCCCTCCTACCTATACCGCTAACACTTCAAAGACAACATGCACCCACCGAATCTATCCTACACTGGTGTGTGTTCTGGCGTACCCAAGTTACACTGTCATGCAATTAAATAGGGAGGAGTACACTTTTTACTCATCGATTTTCGCTGAGTAAAACATTCAGTTATTGCTATGCTCCACATACTCCCTTGAGTGACTGAAAATGATGAAAAATTGGCGAGCGTTTGCATGGAGAATGGATTGTCTTTCTCTAATGTATTTGGTTTTTATACATCGTTTGTGTATTTCCTATTTTTATATTTTCACGAAATATTTGAACGTGCTATTCCGCAGGCTTTGCTAGGCTGAATGATGAGCGGTCTTTGTTTACCGACATTCGTTGACTGTTCAGCACTGAGCATTAATGATTTAAAAATGTTCTCAATAGTTTCAGAAGAAAGCACAAATGCATTTAAACCATGATGTACATCGGCTATTTTTGCTGATACTACATGTGAATTTAGAAGTAAACAAAAATAGGTATAGCAATTAACCAAAAACACGAAACTTGTATTGGCAGGTTTGTCCTTAGATATGCCATCTATTTGGAAGAACTGCAATTCAAATGTTGAATCTGAATCCCCGTTACCGTTGGCAGCATCATTGTTTCCACAGAACAACCATACACACTCAACCCGTCATGTATCCCCGGCCATCTCAACTTTATCCTTTCGTGATGCAAGGAGGAATGAAAGAAAAGTATGATTAAAAGAACCTCAACTCTAAGTCAAAAGTTAAAAAAAGACAGCTCATTAGAAAGATCCAGTATTTCGGATTCCCTACCGCGAACTCACATTTTTGGTACTACACTTAAAACCAATCACCTATCAAAAATCAATCAACCAAATTAACCACCAGAGGAAATCACCTAATTTTCTCTACTGATAAGAGAAGCCATTAAAATTAACAAAAATCTTAATAATTCCAACAGGGAAGACGGTTACAACCTCTCAAACGTTTAGAAACGTCTTTTTAACACCAATGGGAGATAAACCAATCACCGCACACCTTACGCTAACGGTTGATATACATAAGACGGCCCCAC
This sequence comes from Pyrrhosoma nymphula, assembly GCA_963573305.1. Taxonomy (NCBI): domain Eukaryota; kingdom Metazoa; phylum Arthropoda; class Insecta; order Odonata; family Coenagrionidae; genus Pyrrhosoma; species Pyrrhosoma nymphula. Next base: position 129,093,091 of record OY754335.1, on the reverse strand, counting down.
ATTTTTTATTATTAATTGACCTGAAGACGCCGAATGCAACGCCGACGAAAATGTTCTACCAAAATCTTCTGTTCTACCGGTAGAGAACCTGAATGACCGGATCTCTCCAAAGAAATAATTTGCGGAAGCATTAACAAGGATTTCATAACTCATTAGTTAGAAAAGTTTGAAGGGACAGTCAAAACCCCTCTCCCAGCATCAAACATCTCTATCTCACGCGATTTCTCTCTTCACCTCGGCTCATTTCAAACTCATTCCATTTGCATGCTCATTAGAGCGACTGCGCTTATCTTTCAAAATACGTAAGGCAATGGAATTCATTCACTAAAAATGGTCGATTTGGTGAGAATATACACGTTTAAGTTTTAATTCTGAGCGACCCGCCATAGCCGTTTGCCAGGAGTCAAAATACACCAGGTTCAAGGTACACGTTTTCTTAAGTACCTAATGCAGCCGTTTTTATCGTAGTAATCAAGTCATTTTAAAAATCCATTGGGACGAGCATTTAAAAAACTTTGGCGTGTGTTGACGGCTTCATAGATGTAATCTATGGAGTTCGGCTGCGTGTAACGTTCGAAAAAAGGTTCCCAATCGGAAAGTGAACACTTCAGCCACCTTATTAATCCAATCCCCCACAGCACTGGTAATTAATGCTTAGTATTCACAAAAAGCCCATTGGATATTAGGTTCTGATGCGAATCGATTAGAAACACTTCTTCCCACGTGTGGGATGCTTTAATGATTTTTTCGGCGAAGGGAAATTGGTATGATAAGGATATTAATTTTCAGAATTTTTACCGTATTTTGTCTTAACGATAATCAAAATACATATCATTTTAAGCTTATGACTATTTTCGAAGAAGCAAAGCTCACTTCAACGTGACAATTGATGACAAACCAAGATGGTGAGCATTTGTGGTAGTATGAAAATCTCCCAGAAGGCCCCTCCAGTGAATTTCAAACTCCGTGCCTGGCTGCGATTAATCGCGATTAATCGTTCAGCCGGCGACGCGATGAACCTCGTTCGGGGCGCATTCCCCAGAGGTCACCACACGACCACCCACCCGAGAAACCCAAATTTCCTCCACTCCCCCACTCCCCTCCTCACCTTGTTCCATAATTCCTTAAACCACCCCCCCCCCCCCACCTCCTTACAATTCCCACGTGCGCTAATACCCGAGCCAAACCACCATATCGCACCGCGGAAGATTAAAAAAAAAGAGTAAAGGTACTGAAGCGAAAAAAAATCCGTTCCACGGCTCCCAATATTCATTATCGGCCACGCGGACGGATGAGGAGAAGAAAGAAAGGACATTAATTCAACGTTCCTTCGCTCATAACGTCCCCGCCCGAGAACGGGAACCGCATCAACCCCTAATGCATCCGATATGATCATCCAGCCGACGCTCCGCCCCGCACCTGACGTCACGCCACATTCTACCGCCCGTGACGTAAGCTAAGGGGTGACTCACAAAACGTGGGAGCTCTATTGGCTTGACGACATAAAGGTAGTTTGAGTGTAATATTTCCCTGGTCATAATGGAGACCATATTCAAAATTTATATTTTAATCTCAGAGTCTGCAAGACATGAAATGTAATTTTGCAATATTAATGGCACAAAAATAAAGTTAAACATGAACCAAATTTTCAGTAATTAAATAAATAAAGCTACATGAGTCTCTAACTTGACTCATATTTTCACGCCGTTCGGCTAAAAATAATTCAAAACGGCAGGTTTTTTTTGCATTTCAGTAAAAATTTCTTCCGTGAATAGTAGATAAATTTTTGTAAATAGTTGAGAAGACATACAAAAGCACACCGTTAGTTTTTGACGAAATATAATTGTTATAGAATCCTATTTTTTAACATTCTCCCTTCGGAGCTCACTGCCATTAATGTATACCATAAAAAAAAATTTGTATTTTGAGGCATATTGCTCGAAAAGTAGTTCGGAAAGGGCAATTTAATGTTTTGATGTCATTGGAAAGATGAGTGTTTTCTTTAAAATCAGGTTAAATTCATCAAATTGTAGGTAAAAGAATTTTTCGCTCAAACTAACTAAACTTAAATAACATTTCTAAATGTTGTAAAAGATTTTAACGATACTGTATTCTGGTAGTCAATGTGATAAAAAAGGCATGTCTCAAAGAATACTTCTAATTCAAATAATACATAAAATATGTATGGCTCATATCATATCTTAAAAAATGAATACGGAATAACAGTGACGTAGTAAGAACAGTGTCTTCTAGACCAGTGTTCCGCAAAGTGTGTGCCGAGGCACACTGGTGTACCGTGGCCATTAGTCGGTGTGCCGCGGAAAAATGCCAATTTTTGTGAAGATAATACATACCTACGCATAGTAGCTGAGAGTTATACGAGCGAAACCCTTCGTTGCGCGAGGAAAGGGGAGAACCTCACCTATCGCACAAACTATCGCTGCGCGCATGCGCGTGTCAATGTTTTACAACATTCATTTTTTTCTCGGTTCCATGGTTTCCGGCGTTTCCAGTGGAATTAAGGCGCTGAGGCGGTGAAGAAGTGTCTTTGGTGTCGTCTGGTCCAGTGCTCCAGTCTGGTCCAGTCCGATTTTAGGAGACGTGCCAAACAAGACTGTGACACAAATTCACAATGTTGGTGACTGTTGGTGGGCATATTTTCATTTCATCATACTTTTGTACCATTTCTCTTTGAATTCTGTTACGCTTAATCCATTCATAATGAGTCCTTTTATAATGCTATAGTAATATTTTTCAGGGAATCCCAAGAGAAACTGCGTTGCTGGAAGAAGATATAGTTAAGTCTTTCTTCAGTACTCTGCAAGAAACAAAAGCTGTAACTGCTAGGTCAGTTGCTACTTTAAGAGACATTGTCACGCTGCGCAGTCGTCGTTGTCGCGCCCTTTCGAAAAAAAACAAATCGTTATTCGCCAGTAACTAGCTGCTAGTTTATGTTTGTGTCGTCACGAACGTAATTGACTTTTTAAAATTACAAATAATTAGCCCATAATATGTGTTTATAATGGATAAATTCGTTAAACGTACCACAAGTTTATCAAGTGAATATAATGGTTCCCAAGAAGAAGCAGAGTCAACGAAGAAAAAACATAGGCTTGTTACTAAGAAAGAGACATATGTAGTAATTTTCCACTCTCTACGTAGTCTCTTTCTTAGTAAAATGAATTTCCACAAAGTGAACTCGTATACAATCGATCTAAGCTTGTTAACCGAAAATATGATGAGAGCTATGTAAGTTATGGCTTTATGTATTGAGGAGACGAATCATGCCCAATCCCAAAATTTCTTGTTTGTGGAGAAACTTTGAGTGATAATTCGATAGAGGCCATCTAATCTTTTACGGCATTTAACTACTAAACACCCATAGGTGGCTCAAAAAGACAAGGCCTTTTTTCAACGTTTGAAAGGCCAGTCTAAGAAACAGGGAACTGTCATGAATTCGTCTTTCAAAACATCAGACAAGCTTGCCCAGAGGATATTATTTCCACGAAAATTCATCAATGGCCTTTGGAAGCAACACTACGGAATTCTGAGCTGAGTAAAGAGAAAAAGACCGCCTCAATTGCTCGTTTCTGTTTGCCACTGCATTGTATTTATTCCTTGAGTTCGTTAACCCTGGTAAAACCCCCAATACCCTCACTTTCAACCCCTTATCCTCCCAGTCATCTTCGGATTTTCCACTCGTCGCCTCTCCTTTTCCTCTTCCTTCCCCTACCGCCTCCAAAATATGTATTTATTGGCAGCGCCTAATGAGCCACCTGAGGCAACTTAGAAGTGTTATATTAATTTGAATTAATTCTTCCGTAATTGTTATTCCCTGGAAATTATGCTTCATTATCTAATATTAGTTAGACCAACGACGGAAGACGCATGCATGATGAGTTTTGCTGCAATCGCGGCAGCGGGCAGCAGACGCGAGCCGGAAGGAGGCGCGAGCGGCCTGCTGACCGTTGCGGTTCGACGCGTTGCGACGCTACGAGGGCGTTACATAATTACGCGCGGCCGCGCACTCAAAATAGACAATTTGTGGCTTAACGGTTGTAGATACGTTCAAATGGACGAAATATTTGTTCTAAAGGGTCGCAACTCGGCAAAATCCATGGGAAACCGCTATAAAAACATGACTTTTTCATTTTATAGCCCCTCTTCCCATAAATGGCCACGGCGTGAGGGTCTAGGGTTGACCTAGAGGTCCCAAATTTTTCTGGCCTCATTTCGAATCACTTTGGCAACTTTTTCCAGAAGGCAAAGTTTCTCCGCGAAAAATCGATTTTTCCTATCCGCCCTACCACCATATCCATACCACCAACTTAACGCGAAAGCTTTCAATCTTGTCCGATGACGTTCAAATATAAGAGTTCCTGCCTTGCAAGTTTTGTTTAGCTCATTTAAATGAGCAAATATTTCCACCAGATATGCAAGTTTTGCTGTCCATTCTTCTTTTTTAAACAGAGAAGCAAAATCTGACCCCTGGGCCTCTAAGAACGTCTTGGTCTCATTTTTTAGCTCGTAAAACGGAGAAAGCACTTTTCCGCGAGAAAGCCATGGGACTTCTGATTGAAACAGAAGTGACTGATGATATCTTCCCATTTCCTGACACACTGCATTAAACAGACGAGAGTTCAGCGGTCGCGACTTGATGTAATTGACAATTTTGACGACATCTTGTAGGACAGACAAAAATTCATCAGGTAGAGACTTCGTCATCAGTGCTTCCCTGTGTAAATCGCAATGTCAAAATTTGATATTAGGGTTTTATTTCAGAAGCCCTGGTTTTAAATCCTCTAATTTTTCCCGTCATAGCTGCTGCTCCGTCTGTGCAAATACTTATGCAGTTGTGCCATTCCAAATTATGCTCACTGATGTACTGGTCAGTTACTTTGAATATTTCTTCTCCCGTGGTGTAACCAGGTAGTGACAGACAAAATAAAAATCCTCTTTTATTTCATATCCGTCAGTGTACCTCACATTTGAGATGTGATCTGCGTGGCCACTGATATCAGTAGACTCGTCGACTTGAAGCGCAAAAACTCCACTAAGCCTTAATTTTTCAATTAACGTTGATTCAATGTCACTAGAAATATCATTAATGCGACGCAGGCTAATTTTATCTGCTGACGCAGGTATTTTTTCGATTTCCTTAGCGGCATCTTGGCTAATCATAAACTTGACAACTCCTTCGCCGACAGGTAAAATTAAAGTTTTAGCGAGAGATTGATGCTTCTTGGATAAAACTAGCATATTAGCGATCACGTTGCTTGCTTTTTGCGCTTTGTCTGATGTTTTGAAAGACGAACTCATGAGAGTTACCTGTTTCTTAGACTGGGCTTTCAAACGTTGAAAAAAGGCCTTGTCTTTTTGAGCCACCGATGGGTGTTTAGTAGTTAAATGTCGTAAAATTTTACATGGGCACCATCGAATTATCACCCAAAGTTTCTCCACAAACAAGACATTTTTGGATTGGGCATGATTCGTCTCCTCAATAAATAAAGCCATAACTTACATAGCTCTCATCATATTTTCGATTAACAAGCTTAGGTTTTTTCTTCGTTGACTCTGCTTCTTCTTGGGAAAGGTTCACTTGACAAACTTGTGGTACGTTTAACGAATATCCCTTATAAACACGTATCAAGGCCTAATTATTTGTAGTTAAAAATAGTCAATTACGTTCGTGACGACACAAACATTAACTAGCAGCTAGTTACTGGCGAATAACGATTAGTTTTTGTTTACAAAAGAGCGCGACAACGACGACTGCGCAGCGTCACAATGTCTCTTAAAGTAGCAACTGACCCAGCAGATACAGCTTTTGTTTCTTGCAGAATACTGAAGAATGACTTAACTATATCTTCTTCCAGCAAACAGTCTTGTTTGGCATGTCTCCTTAATTCGGACTGGACCAGACTGGAGCACTGAACCAGACGACACCAAAGACACTTCTTCACCGCCTCAGCGCCTTAATTCCACCGGAAACGTCGGAAACCATGGAACCGAGAAAAAAATGGCTTGTGTAAAACATTGACACGCGCATGCGCGCAGCGATTGTTTGTGCGATAGGTGAGGTTCTCCCCTTTCCTCGCGCAACGAAGGGTTTCGCTCGCATAACTCTCAGCTACTATGCGTAGGTATGTATTATCTTCACAAAAATTGGCATTTTTCCGCGGCACACCGACTAATGGCCACGGTACACCAGTGTGCCACGGCACACACTTTGCGGAACACTGGCCTAGAAGACACTGTTCTTATTACGTCACTGTTATTCCGTATTCATTGTTTAAGATATGATATGAGCCATACATATTTTATGAATTATTTGAATTAGAAGTATTCTTTGAGACATGCCATATTTATCACATTGACTACCGGAATACAGTATCGTTACTAAAATTCAAATTCTTAAGTTATGAAATGCAAAAAAGAGGCAAGTGTCGCATAATATTTTTGCCAGAGAACTGAAAAAAATTTAAAATTTCAACCTAATAAAAGACGTAAAGTGATTGTCTTAATTATACAAAAATGAAACGATGGTTTCATGCATATCTCACGCTACTCGTTTGCGTAGACACACTACTCGAAAGAGTAAAAAACAAAGAAATGTATTTGACCAGATTTGAATAGGCGACATCCGCGTAGCGCGACGTATCCTGCTGTTTAGGCCGATATGCATACACAGATGTGAACCGTGAAAGGACCTTCTAGGAAAATATCTAGCTTAATTGTCCCACCAAGAAGGCGCATGCATAAATTCTACGTCTGGACGTTATGATTAGTCTTGGTCCATGTGAAAATTTGAATATGAAGGTAATTCAATTCATTTGTAGTGGGCTAACTCCCGTCCTCATTAACCTAATTTTGTGATCCCTGGTGTTCAAAAGCGCCGAAGAAACTTTCTTATTCCTAGTATAATAAGGTTTGTATGCATCTTAGGAAGGGTTGGTTCCATAAAATAAAATTTTATGATAAAAATTATTTGAAATTAGTTATATTTCCTGATGATCGTTTTTCGTTCCAAATGTTCCGTTGTTCGTTCCAAATGTTTCGTTCACGTGGCACATAATGCAGTAGATCTTCCATCATGATTAGCTGAGTATTCATTACGACTAAAGTAGCCACTTGATCTTGTAGATTTTGATATAATTGGAACATCTGTTTGGATATATGAGTTAATACACTAAATATCGTTCAATTTTCCAAACTCAAAGCGTTAGTTAAACATTAGTATTAGTCCCCGGCAATTTGTCAAAATGGTGGATTCAATAACACATATTTACACAAGCTCATGCCATGCCTTTTCTCGGGACTAGTGGAAAGCTCAGCGTGGAAAGATAAAATAATTATTCCTCGTTATTTTGTTAACTAAAATTGATAAAGAACATATTTGATTGCAGTTTCTCTTTAAATGAGAAAAAAGGCATGCCTTACTTTATTCTCCAATTTCTTTTCATGCTCGTTAAATTTTACGGGTGCGTAAATGTACTGAACATGGACCAATACGGCTTCTTTCGATGATACAGATGGAGCAAAATAACATCAATAGAGACAACGGCTTCAACTTAAGTAGGACTTGGCGCCCAGTAATTGAAGAAATTCAAAGAACGCGTAACGGCTCCCACAAAAATGGGGCATCTGTGGCTATATATAACCGCCAGCATCTTCGCTCGACTCATTATCCTGATGACGATGGTTGAGTCAACCATCGAAACGTTGATACATTTTAAAAACTCTTACCCGGTGTGAAACCCGAGAAACCTTCACTTATATAATTCACCAGGAAAACCTTAAATCCTTATGGCCATATTTGTTCCATTCCCGTACGTAGTCACGAAGTTATAGCTTAGGAATTGACCGTCCAGCAAACTTGCCGTTTCACAATCGTTTCCACCTCCAGGGTATTCCATTGAAAGTACGATTTTTATGATGGATCCACATAAAGAGAGGACTAATTTAGAAGAATGAATAGAGTGTGAATCAGTAGTAAAATAAAATAAGGATTTTAGACACCCAGTGTGCTGGGAAAAGCTGAAGAAGAAGAGAAGGGTGGATGGCAGCAGAACACCAGTCTTTAATTGGATTGTGGTTTTGAAGTAAGTTCCTCATTTAGGTCCTAAGACACTAAGACCTGTGGGTCTAATGTACCATTCATCTTAATAAGTGGCACCTAGTGAAGCCCGACACACGGCCTAACAATAGGCCAGGATTTCAACTATGGGTAATGATATGGGGTTCCGGGGACAACAATGGGGTTCCGGGAAGGGGGTAGGTATGCTGGAAAGAATTCGGAGCCCTAGCGTTCGCAAGGCATTCATCAGATAGATGATATGTGGCTTCCTCATCCTCTTTGCACCATCTGCAACTCGATGTATCTTACATTCCCAAGCCACGAAGGTGCTTCTTCACACGGTAGTGAGACTGAATATGTATACAGAGTTCAAATTGATTGCTTCGTGTGATATTTTATGTAACTATTGTGTATCTTGTATCTTAAGTAAGACTCTCTCAGACCTCCACACCCCCCTACGTAAGACAACGTGTGAAAATCCCAACCCCCCCTCCCACCCCAAAACATCTTACGTAATAGCTACCTACTTGAATGGCCCATAAGCCAAGTTAGGTCGTGTCAAGTGACCCTTTAATTCGTTGTTTCCGATCCGTGGGCCAAAGCTACTCTTGCGTGTCACTCTGCCCGTCCCCCGGAATGTCCTCCGCGTCTCATTCCCCGCCGCGGTTGAACATCCTTCCCAAACCTCCCCCCGCCCCTTCCTGCTCCCTACGCCACGCCTACCCTCCCCTACGCCCCCCACCGACGAGGCAAGCGCTGGCGAACAAACGCTCTTCCTCGCCTTTTATTCATTTTTGCACTGGGAGAAGGAATACAAAAGAATATTGTTCCACCGACTTAATATCAAGGCGTAAGTGTTTAACCCGTGGAATTCGCTCCTCGAGCTTATCCCAACCCTTTCCCCACATTTCCAGAAAAACTTCTTTTCCACCTTACGTCATCCCTTTCCCTCTGATGGCGCGTTTGCACAAAAAAAGAAGCGATAATAAAGGAATACTACGAAAGGGGTGGGGTAGGGATAAGGATAATACTGAGACGGCTAAAGGGGGTCACACGGAAAGCTTTTTTCTGCGTTTTCTCCTGTCCTATGCGTAGGGTGATGCCTTGTGATCTCCAGTGTGAGTCATCTCCAATGATATCCTATCTTATTTTCCCAGATGGAACCAGTGACCTTTTTCTTCGCGTCCGGAAAAGCGTGGCGCGATCAGGACTTCGGATCACTAATTTTCGAATTACTCGTTTCGATTTGTCATGAAGTAACTTTCGTACAATCGTTTCTAGTTCCAAAATGGGGGACTACGTCGAAGTTGAATTGATTGTCTGAACCTCTCTATAAACGTTACTATATACTGACCATTATCCATTGCTTCCTCAAGAATTTTCGGAATGCTAGCTGTCACCAATCGAGTTGATATTTAAATTCAGAGCCGTAGAGGTCCATAATAAATTCTTTGCCATAATAAGTGCCAAATTTTGCACCGCATCGCTAAAAGAAGATGAACCCAAATACCGTGCAGCACGTAGGTATTATAACATCAGCCTCACCCAATCACGTTTGAACGATACGTTCTGGAACCGATCCTCTAGTTCCCTGTTTTATCACATGATTTGGGAATTCCAGACTGCATATAGCTTAAATATATTTATATGGTTTAGCCACAGACTATGGTATGTTTCTCAAAAGACATTGTAAAATTTTACAGCAAAAAAGTATAATCCAGATGTAATACCAGTGACATGAATACATGTAGTCGCCCTATTTGTACAAGAGTTCAAGCACAGTAGCTGACAGAAAGAGTGAGATCTACAGCGCGTATCGTATAACTGGATCTAAGAATTTATTAGTTTAGTCCTAGTGATATTTAAAATCTAGGGGATTTGAGTTCTTAAAGTAAAAAGTTATAAACATCTCCAATGGCCGTAATAAATTGCCACCAATTGTTGTGTAATTTTGACGAGTGCTACCAATTTACTACGGAAATTGGAGATTTTTATAACTTGTTAGTCCTAGGGACGTTGTTTAGGAGTATAATGGTATATGTTATGATTATTTAACTTCAGGCCATGACAGTCGCTTACTAGCTACATCTTAAAAATTTACAGCAGCAAGAATAAAAATGCCAGTTGTGTGAGGGATTACAGTTGACCCAGTTTGAACAGAGTTCAAGTGAAATAAGCTAATGGGTAGGTTAAAAATTTGAGCCACGTTATTACGCTACGTTGCAGGTACAATAGAGGCGACCAGTCCCTAATCAGGTATTAACCCTATCGTCAAATCATGCATTAAAGAAGAGAATAATAGAAGAAGATGGCATCTCAAAGCATGAAAGTGGAGCCAGTTTTTGTGAGAAAAATGATCCGCCTACTATGGCTCTCGTGGACAATATTTCCATTAGTTTTATGAATAACTAGCAGAAATGCCCTTTTATTTTCAACGGGAGAGATAAAAGTTGGTATAATATAGTAGTTCTATTCGTACAGAAGAGTACCTGACTTTACATTTCTTACCTTAGATTGTTTTACTAAAGGAATATTTCTTGATTTGTTGCCTAACGATGCACTGCATTAAGTTAATTTACATATTTTTATATTTTTAAAATGGTAAAACTAAAAACGCATTCCAGTTTTGCGAGGGGGCGTGGGGAAGATTGCCATAAACTTCGAACATATTTTCCCTCAAGTGAGTTTGAGCGATATATTTTTCCAGGGCCAATAGAGACATGTTAGAATCTTCATTTGAAATAAAGCCACTGTAAGAAGCATGGCGCTCCTCCATGGCTTCTGAAGTACGTTGGAAGGTTTCTCACTGCGTCCAACAGTAACTGCAGCTCACTGTTCTCGTTGTTCTTTAGAATCTTTTTTTCCGCAAAGAGGACATTCTCCTTACCTTATCAGATCTTTGAGAAAGATTACTCTTTCTTCAGGTAGGCATATTAATAGTGTGAACTGCCGGCCCCGGTGGCGGCGGGGTAAAGTCCTCGCCTTCTAATCCGAGGGTCGCGGGTTCGAGTCCCGCCTGGGTCGGTTTTTCACTTGCCCAGGGCATGGGTGTTTGTCAAGTTCTGGTAGTTCGGCCCCTGAAAAAGCTGAAGACAAGCCAATGGCTTTTCGGGATTTCAGGGGCATACGGACCACCAGAATCGTCGGTGAGCAAAAAAAAAACTTCATTTTTCCGGGTTCTACCACGTTGGTTGCTGTGGTGATGACATCAGTTTCATTGTGAACCGGCTTCTTTGACCTGAAGACGCTGGCAGTAGTGCCAGCGAAACTGTTGTCATCGCCACAGCAACCAACGCGGTAGAACCCGGAAAAATGAAGATCATCGTAGACCAGCGCAAAAATTTTCGTTCTTATATTAATAGTGTACTGAAAATATTAGTAACAAAATAATTAAGTGAGTAAAAATCTCAAGGAGTTCAATGCTTCCTAGTGAGAGTTTTTAAAATTCTCAAGTCTTACGTTTAAGTCACCTCTAATAACAACGACAATCTTCCGCGTCAAAAAAATATTTAAATGGCAACAATAGGCCCTTCTCCTCAAGAAGTTATGTCTGGTTCAGACTTCTATCATACGAACCAACGTAGTAATCAATCACGCATTCATTCTCACTATCATATCATTCATTATCACTATCATACCTCAGAGCTGCCCTTACGATTGCGAAGAACAAGTACACATGAAGCGAACAAAATAAGGATTCTCTTAACCCTGTGGCGTTTGGAGGATTTCGAAATGGTTTGAAAAACAAATGATACTCATCTTTGCTTGGTATTCATCAAAGTAGCACCATCTGTTTCACTAGTTTCATTGCAATTATGATAATCGTCCATCATTTCCGGTTCCCGCTCGTGTCACAAGCAGTGATTACTGTTAAGTGGCAGCCTTAAGAACTACACCACCGTTAACCAACGTGCGTTCACGCGGTGGTTAGCGCCTTCCAAGGTACGTGCGTAAAGGTCACTACGTTAGTAGTGTGAACGGTGGATTAGAAATGACAGTAATCTAGTAATGGTAAAAATATTCAAAACGGCAATAGGCCTATATTTGAACCAGGAATGTTAGCTATGTTAATGAATAAGTTCAGATCATTCGGTTCAGTGATTTTTGCGAGCTAGAGTAAATGAAACACACAATGACGAAAAACACCACATTTTTATCAATAATACAGATTATGTATGTCGCACTTTTTGCAAATTATAAAAAAAAATTAACTTTACGAATAATACATTGCGGTTAGGTACCGCGGCAAATCTTCTGCGAATACCTATGAATACGTCGTGGTACCTGCACAAATTATCCATTTAATATGGCTGATTGGGAATTTGAATGGCTTCAATATTCTCCTGTACTTTTTATATCCCGTATTCAGTTCAAAATAGAACCAATAATATTTTAATCTAGTCCGGAGAAGCGTGGTCGAATCAGGACTTCAATTAAGTAACTTTTCGTATATATCGTTTGTTTTGAGACAGAAGGATACTATTGTTGTCAAATTCCTCACCACCTCACTGTAGGCAGTGGAAACAAATCGTCAATACCACGCGAATGTGACATTCACGGAACCCATATCACTCGACTACGTTTGAGGACGATATTGAATAAACCCTCCAAATTTCCCCGCTTAGTCCTAGTCACATTATTGAAAGATTTTTAAGGTATTCATTCATTCATTACAGTAATCTACCGGTTAAAGGTAGGTTGTGATGAAAGTCAGAGAATATCCAACGAACTCTTACACGTGCCGTGCCCTTTCTACCTCTAGTATTTCTTTCTTCATCTCAGCATAACTCCTACCTATCTTCATCACGTTCATAAAACCGATTCTCTTTCTTCCCCTTCCCCGCTTACCCAACATCCTACCATCTATCATGGCCTTCAGCAAACCATCGTCCGTCATTACCCCTTCCAGCCACCTACCCTGTCTTCCCCTAATCTTATCTATAAGTTTTCTCTCCTCACCCACCATGTCTTCTTCCTCATTTGTCTTCCTTTCCGTCCAACGCACCTTCTCCATCCTCCTCCACACCCACATCTCCAAAGACTTCAGCCTATTTTCCTCTTCCTTTCTCAAGGTCCACATTTCTGCCCCAGACAACGCCACACTCCATATCATGCTTTTCAACAGCCTCTTTTTTACATCCTTACTTAAGGTCCCCGTCATCAGCTCCCTTCTATAATTGAACGCTTCCTTCACTCGTGCTATTCTCCTCCTAATGTATTTGGTACTATTTCCTGTTTCTTCTAGCGTACTACCCAGGTAATTAAATTGTTCTACTTGCTTCAGTTTGTGATTTCCTACTCTTATCACCAGTTTCGCTTTCTTTGTCCTAGAAAATTTCATTACTTTTGTTTTCTTATTTTTATCTTCATTCCGTATTTCTTACACTGCTTTTCCAGTGCATCTACGAAAGTTTGTAACCCTTTCGATGACCGACTGACTAACGCCTGGTCGTCTGCGAATCTAACCGACTTTATCCACTGTCCTTCTACTTTCATTCCCACACCTAGCTGATCCCATGCCTCTCTTACCATTGCCTCAGCATAGATGTTAAAAAGTAAAGGCGACAACGGGCACCCTTGCCGCACCCCACGACCTATAATTGCCCACCCAGATTCACCCTCAGCTACCCTTACCTGAGCCCACTGCCCCATGTATAAGTTTCGGAGGAGTCTCCTATCACGCCAATCTATTCCTATTTTTCCCGATATCTGCATTAGTTTCTCCCAGTGAATTCTGCAAAGGCCTTTTCGAAATCTACAAAGCAAGCGAAAACATTCTGATTATACTCTATGTTTCTATCTATAAGTGTCCCCATTACCGCTATCGCGTCTCTGGTTTCCCTCCCCTTACTGAACCCAAATCGGTCATCGCGTAAATAGCAGTTTGTCTCTACTCTCCAACCTTCTATTTAGTATTCTAAGCAACACTTTTGGCGCGTGCGAAATTAAACTGATTGTTCTATACTCCTCGCATTCTGACACTTTCTTCTTCTTCGGGATAGGTATTAATACTGTTTTCACGAAATCCTCTGGCCATACCTCTTCCTCGTAGATCCTGCGAATAGTTTGAGCGAAATATCACTACCCCTAGAATTTGATGAATTTGAGTTCATTTTTAAGATAAAACCCAAAATTTGCCCAAAAATTTAAGCAGTTTTATATGGGAATGATTACGGCTGTGCGCACCAGAGGGAGAATATTGAAAAAATTAGGACTTTATTACACCCAGATTTCGTCAAAAAACTAACGGTGTGTAGTTTATACGCTTACTCAACTATTTATGAAAATTAATCTATTACGCAGTAATTTTTATAGAATCACAAAAAAACTTCTGTTTGGAAGGCTTTTTAGCTGTACAACGTGAAAAAAATGAGTCAAGTTAGAGACTTATGTGGTTATATTTATTTAATTACTGAGAATTTTTGTCATATATAACTATATTTTTGCATTGTTAATATTACTGTATTTACTTCATATTTCTTGCAAACGCTGACGAAATTTACACATGAAATTCGAATGTGGTCTTTATAATGACTAGGGGAATATCTCGCTCAAACTACCTTAAGGTGGTTGGAGCGAGATAGATCCCTAGTCATAGTGGACACCATATTCAAATTTTATTCTTTGATTTCAGCGTCTGTAAGAAGTATGAAATAAATATTTTAATGTTAATGGTGCAAATATATAGTTATATATTCCCAAAAATCTCGGTAATTAAATAAATAAAGCTACATAATTCTCTAACTTGACTAATGTTTTCCCGCCGAACGGCTGAAAACCGTTCAAACCGGCAGGTTATTTTACGATTCTGTAAAAGTTACTGTGGTGAGTACTAGATTATTTTTTATAAATAGTTGAGAAAACATGCAGTCTATACACCTTTAGTTTTTTTGACGAAATATAGGTGTTATAAATTCCTATTTCCTTCAATATTCTCCCTCTGGAGCGCTCAGCCATAATCTATCCCATATAAAACAGCTTATATTTACAGGAAAATTGCTCGAAAAGTAGTTTGGCAAGGGGTTGATATTTTTATATCATTGGAAAGATGAGAGTTGTACCTTTAAAATTAGGCCAAATTCATCAAATTCTAGGTGAAGTGATTTTTCGCTCAAACTACCTAAAGAGAAAGTTGGAAGAGGGAGGACGCCCAAAACAGTTAGGGTCTAAGGAAAAGATTAAAGAAAGATAATGCCGACCCCACATAGGATTGGAGTGCAGGCAAAGTGAAAGAAGGAGAAGATGTCCGAGTCACATTATCTGGGAGTATCACGCCGTATGGTTCCATCAATATTCTCTTCTGTAATCTGTGGTCTGACGCAGTTCACGCTGAGTTGAACGCACAATAGACCAAGAGTTCACAACGCCGAGACACGCTTAAGGATTAGCGCTGAAAGAACAAGCTTCCCGTGTGACGCTGTATTTAACCATTTAAAAAAAAATAATAATAATAAAACACCTCCGTCCCCTTCTTTTGATCGCCAAACCCTGTCGACGCAGCTCCGAAAGACTGTCCCGAGTCGCGACCTCAAGTCTCTCGCGTTGTACAACACCCTCCACTTCCCCGCTGCCGCCACACACTAATTTGAGTCTTAATCCAGCGTCTCCGTTTCTCTCTCTCTCTCTCTCTTAACCCCCTCGCCCAATCAGGGGGAAGGTCCTCATTCCAATCTCCCTCCTCCTCTTGCTCTGTTCCCCGGTTGAAGGAAGCGGAAATAAAAATTAAACTCGCAGCAAACAAAAACGGGGGTAGCAGCAGCATCAGCGTGCCAACATGGGGTCTTTGTGACTTGTCAACTTGCTGTGCATCGCCCCGAGCGACGGAGGCGGGCGGATTTGAGAGTGGTCCGTGGGACGGGTGGCAGAGTTTCGGAACGGGAAGCTGCGGAATTATTTATCCGGAATGAAATAAAAAACACGACACGAAATTCTCATCTACCACCACGAATCTAACACCGTAAGAAGTTCTGCTCCTGTGTCTCTTCTTCCCTCCTTGCGTTGAATACACGTATATGCCTCACATCAATCAACATTACCGTATTAAATACGAAGGAAGTATTAGATTTTCTCATCTCCCACAGTAAGCGGTGATGAATTCATTACAAATTACCAGAGGAAATTGTTTTATCTAGCTAATCCTTTGTCCTCTATTAACGTAATTGTGGGCGAATATTTACTTTGTGGAATGTGTTATAGAAGTAATTAAATAAATAGATAATATTCTACGCAATATTTTATTGCACTGACTGCTTTCGTTATTTGGCAAATCACAATAATATATATCAATATTTGATGGTGTTGTCTCCAACACAGACACTAGAAAGTGTATTAAAAGTTTTTCGTACTTAATAACCTTTTTCATCTGGCAAGTTCCAACAAAAGAAAAAAGCATTTCATTGAAATCACTTGTTTCAATAAAAATGAGTGAACTAAATGAATTATTAATTATATTTAAAATGCCTAGAGGATGCTATAACCTATTTGCAATCCACGTTCGGGAACATAACTTCATTAGAAGCTCAATGCCATGATCTTTTCCGCCATAGTAACACCAACTAGACATTTCTCTTTCATAAACATTATCGTGTCAAATGTAATGATGCTAAATAAATTAAATGCCAAAATTCAATAAATAGAATGAATGACAAAATAAGAATTGAAATAAAAAATATTTATAATATTGTCAGAAATCATACTCCATCGTCTCTTCAGGTACTATAAAATACAATTAGATAAACTTCTCACGTCAATCTTCGCCAAAGCGAAACTATAACAAAGACGTGAAAGCAAAACAACAGGTTAATATAGAAAACTATGTCACTACTTACATAGACAAATACGTAATTTATCAACATGTTTATCCAGTGATCATTCCTAGTTGCCCTTAAGCGCAATGTGATGCAAGTGTAATTTCTCTTATGATAAATGTAACTGGAGTTGAGTAGGAATATAATTATTTTAACGACACATTCCCAAACTTCTTATTTCATGCATTTTTTTGTTTCTACTGCACATTCCTTGAAATATTATCAAAAGCATATTTTTATATTTGCCTTTCCTTAACGGTTTACGCTATTTTATTTATTATCACTTCAGCACAACCACATCTAAATTCTTTATTCGTGAACTTAACTATATTCAAATAGTGATGAAATATTGATTTTCCATTTATAAAGGTGAAAATATTTAACATAATCTGACGTAAGTAACCGCCTTTTGCAAATGTATCTCGTTCGGATTTTCCCTGTGTTACATCCTCCATGAAATGGTGATTGATCATATTTACCAACTACACTCACGAAGTGTAGTACTGTAAGAAAAACAAAAATGTTATATTACACTGTAAAAGTTAGCCATCAGCAGTTTCCGAGAAAAACTTACCCAACCTATATTAATAAGTGCACGCATCGGTTTTTTGTGCAGTCTTACTGTCAAAATAATAATTATTAATTTGAACAAAATACTCGTTGAAGGAATTAATTTTTCAAAGACATAAGAACATCCTTACTCTTGCAGAAACTGTCTGACACTGTAGCTAGCTAATTCTGGCGTTATATCTATTAAATTTAGCCAAGGCACTTGGTAAAAAGACATTCGGCGCAAGAAGAACTCACAAATGCGTTTGAATATTAGTGGATCAAGCGAATTCATCACTCTGTGAACAAGCATGAAAACTAAGCCGTCTTTAAACTTGTACCTGGTTTATACGGACATACCAATGCATGACCCCACGAGCAACCCACCACCAACTCAATAGCGCAATACACACGCAGAATCGAAAAAAAACACTGTCACACGCATTTATTAAAGTCCAAAGGAAAGACGAACGCATGTAGTTGTCTAGTCCACCCACCGCGGTGCTTATTCTCGGCGCGTGAAAAACTATAGGTGAGTAGTTGCGCGTGGGTTGCTTCCGTCAGAGATTTAATGGTGTGGCGAGGTGGAGGGGATGGGGGTGGAGTGGCGTGGCGGAGGGGGAGGGCGTGGCGGAGGGGAGGGAGGGGGAAGGAGAGGCAAAAGGGAGAGTCGGGATTTCATTTCAATCTAGTGGAATATGATGACGACGAGAGAAGGAATGACGGAGAGGAACTTGAGTAAATGAGTGCACAACGCTGTGTCGACTTCCTTTGTTTTTTATTTTCCCCGCCTCCCACCTCTTGCCTCCGTGGCGTTGTTGTTGTTGTCGCTAATTGAAGCGGATGAAAATGAGTGCGCGCGGGTTTTTCTGACGTGGAGAGGACTTCTGGGGAGGAAGCGAAAATGGGGTGAGGTGAGGGAGTAGCAAATGCAAGCGAGAGAGGACATAAATTTAAAGAAAAATAAAATGAATGATGGCGCACAAAATAAATACTTACATATATAATTTAAATATTTATTTACGTGCATAAGCATGTGTACCGCTCATAGATTACTTTTTATCTCCAGAATGGAAATCGGGAGAGAGATAGGGACGGGACAAAAGAGGCTCGGAGATCGAATTTCGTAGTTTCGTCGCTTCCGCAGTATCACTTTCTACTGTTTTCCAATTTTTTTCTTATCTTCCTCCGCCAGAGGGGAGCTCTTCTCCCTCTCCGCCCATTTCCCCCCTCTCCGAAGACTTCCCTCTTTCGTCTTCCACGAAAAAAAACCAATCCCTATCGTCTCGCCTGCCAAGTCTTTTAGGTCTCATTTTACCTTATTTTTATTTATTACGCTCACGAAATCGACTCGGCATGACTTGACTTTACGGCGGAACTCGGCGACGCATCGGGAAATGCACGTGTACATGCTTACTTATTTATGCTCTCGCATAAATAAAAACGTCGGCACATATGTATAAATGATGACACTTCTTTGGAGAAAAATAAATGTGAAACGATGATTTTTTTCTTGTTCAAATACATATACTATATGTATATAAATGATGACAATAATGAGCTTCTCTCCTCCATTCTTGGTATCCACCCACGCGTTACCCAGTCCTCTCAACCCCCTTTACGTAATTTTTCTCCATCGAAAAAGCAGTCCGAAAAAGAGACGCTTCAGATGATATTTCTTTTATTTTTTTCACCATTTTAATTTAAGGTATCCCTTCGTCAAAGCTGTGCTCCTCTGTTTCGGTGTGCCAGTGAATGTCTACGAGTGTGTGTGAGGTTTTTTTATATATGTATATATACACGTATATATATATCTCATCATCATCAACTTGGATTTTCGCTTGAGAGAAAAGAATCTCATTAGTCTAAAAGAAGGCATTCTTTGACCCGAAAAAACAATTATCAAAGTTGCAGGTCGCTGTCGCGCACTGCCATAATATCGTATATCCGTGCAAATAAACATGCACGACATTTTTTTTCGAGCACGCTGCGAAAGTTACGAGCTCACTCAAATGAATTACTTACTCAAGCAAGGTTTGCTTTTTCATTTGTCCGTCCCCGCGTTATGGGTTCTAGAAAGACTCCTCCTGCACCTAAGGTTTTTTTTTCAAATTGTCACGAGTTTTAAAATCAAGAGCAGGTCGTGCATTAAAATAATACTCTGTGCGCATAATCTCATGAGTTTCGTGGAAGCGGGTGATTTTTCTAACACGAGAATAAACGAAATAGTACGAACTCCCAAGTTTTGAGAAAATTAGATGCAGTAAAGTTGTCAATATTTCAAGATCAATGGGAACATAAAATATTTATTTAATGAGATACAGAAATCTATCAGTACCATTGCTTCAGTGTTTTGTCTCAGACATTATTGTTGTTATTAACTACGCAAACACTAAACATTTATAGTTATTTCCAAATAATCTTTGGCAAATGACGGGTCCATGTGACAACATTAATATAGCTGTTTCATATCAGTTTGAATTATCAAGTATTTTTTGTGCCAGGTAAGCAATGCAATTAGACCTAATAGTCGGAACGCTTTTTAAGTTCATTCAATTGTTTGCATAGCAAAGCTCATTGCATATCTGTAAGCAATATGGTTCTAATATTTTTTTTAATTCTAAATTTCAACGGTAGATTTCCATTTGAAACATAATTCTACTGAATTACTAATTCTTATGGCATAGGTACTGAATATTCTCCTTATGGATTACTGTTTGAATGATTTCGTCCACAGGGAGAACTCTTTGATGATCTCATGCGTGCTAATTATCCAAAGTAACTTTGGTTGGTCCACGACATTTCTTTTTTAGTTTAAAAGCAATCCAGTCCAATATTCAACAACACTTCAGTCATTGCCGAGCTCTTATAACATTGTAAATAAAACGTTGGTCGGAGCAACGAACAGAAGTATCAGAATAAACGAAGTTAATCAGTCATATTAGTCAACCCATCTTAACTCGGATGAAAAAGTAAAAGAGAGGTGCTATTTCGCACTCGTCCGGCCATACCTTGAATATGCAGCGAGCATATGGGATCCGCTGCAGAAAGACTTAATCCGGGAACTTAATAAAACACAAAGGAAAGCGGCGCGATTCGTCAAAAACTGCTACGGGCGTACAGACAGCGTTACACAGATGTGAAACGAATTAGACTGGGAGCCGCTAGAGACTCGGAGGCTGCGTGCTAGGCTTAGATTGCTTGAGCAATTAAGAATAGATATCTTTAAGAGCGACACGGAGAAAATCATATTAGAACCCCACTATATTTCCAGGTCCGACAGAAACGATAAATTAAGAGAGATATTTTGCCGAACGGATAGGTATGGGAATTCGTTTTTCCCCCGAGCAATAAGGGACTTAAATAAATGCTAGCCGTATTTACATTAGAGAGTTTCCTTTTTATATGTAAACGGCTGGTGTCCTAACACCCCCCACCACACGCCTATTGAGGCGGCTTGCGGGGTAGTATGTAGATGTAGATGTAGAACTCGAGCACCGCAAAATACTTATCTGATAGAAATAGCGAAAGTGCACCCTTCCGAGTAAGTGGGGCGAAAATGGAAAAAACAAACGAGTATAAAATTAGGTGCGCTTTCGCACTAATGTAATTGCCATGAAGTCTGAAACGTATATTGTATCAGAAATCATCAAATGACTATTTAAATGTTCTCTTATTTCATTCCAGCCGAGTCCCGTCCTTGCCGTCGTCGCAGAGTCTTTTTCGCTCGAGGAAGTCTCCCGCTCATTTCTCTTTCCGAGAAGTACGAGTCTGGAAAGTACCATTCATTAATACACGTAAATAAATATATATGTACAATTCACTCTCTCATGTTCGCATTGTTCTGAAATAGAGCGATTTAGGCTCGGGGAGGGAGCGAGGAATCATGGGAATGGTACGGAGATCTCATTTCGGATGCATTTTTTCACGAAAAGCAAACACACTTACTTACTTTCCAGATAGGAAACGTATTTCGTAAGCGAGTGGATTCCGGAATGGAAAATGCTTCGCGAATTATTTATTCATTTATTCACGTTGCGCATGAATATGTGTTTGTTTATTTTTTTTGGGTGGGTTGGAGGTTAGGCACAAGAGATGCGGGAGAGGAGGGGGGAAGGGGGTGGGGAAAGAGGAGGGAGCGAATGAAAGACGATGGAGGGGGCTTGGGGGAGGGAGGGGGGGGGAGGAGGTAGACAACAATGAAGAGAAGCATGCCTTGCTCGCGAAATGAAAATATTTCGTATCTGCATCAATAATACCGAACAAAGAGAGAAGGCTTGTAGGGAGAAACCTTCTTATATATTCACAAAAGGCGGAGCAGTTATTGGAAACGAGTAATTGAAATGAAACTTTGAAATTATGCTGTTAAGCAGAGAACGGAGGAGAAAAATAATAATAATTTCCACTCCTTTTCTTCCTCCCAGTTTTTCTTCCCCCACCCTCTTCCCTGAATTCTTTTATTATTTCCCTTACACATTTTTTTGTTCCTGCTTCCTTCTGTGCTCGCTTGAGATGCTTCGCCACGCGCTGGTCCTCCGGTGTGAGCAAGACTTGCTGTGTCATGGCTGAAGCGCTTTTCCCAAGCCTCGTTTTCGGAGAAGAATTTACTTCAGAGCTTTGAGCGCTAATCTCGATACTTTACACCGGTAAAACGCCGGAATAATGTCAAAATCGTGAAAACTGTGAAGAACTTCAGATCCATATCGGAGATTAATGGAAATAAGGACTCAATAAAGTTTCTGTCTGCTTTCGTGATGCGTAGATCAAGATAAGCGTATCAGAGGAAGAATAAAAAATGATTGTGTCCAAATGAGTGATAAGTAATGGAGCTGGCATTGAGATATGCATGAATATGAGATGGGGAAGGAGAGGTAATGCCAAAGTAACTTATTGCTTATTTTTTCGCTCAAGATTTTAACCCATTTTCCATCTTACACATAAATTGTACGTTAAACCTTCCGTTTTTAGGGTGTTCCGTGATATTTTGTCTATCCTTCAGGATCCTTCATGCCCGGTCGGCTAACTTATAAATAGTCCAAAAAACGATAGATCGTACCTCCATCTAATCCACCCAGATGACTACATTACAACTCCAGTAGATGTTTTGCACCCCTCTCATGGGGACCAAGATACCTACAAAATAATTCGTCCCGACACTAATGAAAAATAATTAAGACTTTACTTTGGAAGAACAATACCTAATACATCGAGTCGATGTTTTAATGTGTATTTGACCTTTGACCTTTGCGGTATCCTCCGAGGAGAGTTCGAATTTCGAAGACAAAATCAAGGGCCAATAGCTATTATTATCACTTAAAATCAAATAAATAATGCGTATGTTATTTTCTTTTACCTCATACCAAGACAACTGATAGGACTCTCAATTATTTCTGCTTTTCAAATCAGAGAGTTTTCTGATGTAATTAATGGGAAAATGTCGTGAGTATAGTTACTATGAAACCATTATTTTCGATGAGAAATTTAACCACTATAAAGATATTCCTTCATACGACGGCTTGAGAACATCACAAAAATAAATTTTACCTTCCATTCACATTAATTTAGTCCAACCGGTCAACTACCTTGATTTAGCAGCTTGATCGTAGGAAATATGGCACCATAAGAACATAAATAGAGAATAATGGTTACAATCTAGCGTGAGCATAAATGAAATTTGAAATATTCCATTAATGGGGTTATTCGATGAGTTATTCTTCAAATTTCTGGTTAACTAACGATGGTTTCAACCGGGTTCTGTCATAAATGTTATGGATAAATCATGGTATTTTTCGTCCGTTTCTCTAACGCGTTGGCATTACTTGGAACAAGCCTTTTATAGTTTTCTGAGACTTTTAAGGTGGTTTGGGCGAGATAGTTCCCTAGTCAAAATGGAGACCATATTCAAATTTTATTTTATTATTGCAGCGTCTGTAAGAAGTATGAAATAAATATTGTGATATTAATGGCACAACGATATAGTTATATATGACCAAAATTCTCAGTAGTTAAATAAATAAAGCTACATAAGTCTCTAACTTGACTCATTTTTTCCCGCCGTACGGCCGAAAACTCTTCAAAACAGCAGGTTTTTGCGATTCTGTAAAAATTACTGAGGTGTGTAATAGATTATTTTTTATAAATAGTTGAGAAAACATGCAATCTACACACCTTTAGTTTTTTGACCAAATCTAGGTGCTATAAGTTCCTAATTTGTTTAATATTCTCCCTCTGGAGCGCACAGCCATAATCTATCCCATGTAAAAAAGCTTATATTTTTAGGCAAATTGCTAGAAAAGTAGTTCGGCAAGGGATTAATATTTTGATACCATTGGAATAATGGTAGTTTTTTATTTAAAATGAGGCCAAATCCATCAAATTCTCGGTGAAGTAATTTTTCGCTCAAACTACCTTTAGCATATTGACATGGACTATTCCAAGTTCAACTTAGCGATACTATGTCTTTGGCTATGTTAATATACATTTTGAACTTTATTCGAACTCCATGGTATTGGCAACACGGAAAATCTGCTAAATTGTAGAATTAAATTTGATAAAACTCGCTCTTTGAGGGATTCAAGTAAAAAGTATAATGTTTTGAACACATTTTTATGACCATATCAACTGATGTTTCACAAAACCAGAATATAAGAGGACATATTTCAGTTAAAAGCCGTACGTGGTCGTGATACGAAGCGCTTCTACATTGCCATGCCCGGAACCGTTATACCACTGAGGGTTTCTAAGAAGAGGTTGACTGCTATAGTCGTAACCAGATGCTTTTGGGAGCGATAAAACCATTATATAAATAAAACTTCTAAGGACAAAGGTACTGCAATTCTGATATTGTTCTAGATGGTTTTGAGATGATGTTTGAATCTACCACATGTTGGTAGTTATTTATTGTATAAATATGATTAAAATGTTTGAGTCAGAGCAATTTTGTACACATTTTTCTTGTTTGGGAGTGAAAAATTTCATGTAAATTTTCAGAAAGGATGAATGAACTGATTGA
The DNA here is from genome assembly GCA_963573305.1 of Pyrrhosoma nymphula. Classification (NCBI taxonomy): domain Eukaryota; kingdom Metazoa; phylum Arthropoda; class Insecta; order Odonata; family Coenagrionidae; genus Pyrrhosoma; species Pyrrhosoma nymphula. The sequence continues at coordinate 129,068,646 of OY754335.1, read as the reverse complement.
TACTAAGCTTTGAAATGTTTATGGTAAAGCTCCACGAGTGATTTTTGCAACTGAAATATCTTTATTCGCAATCAAATACATATATAACTTATTTAGATAATAATTGGGAAGTAGAGAAAAAAGTGAATCACCTTTCCCTAGAGAAAATCAACTCTACAAAAAAAGGTCCCACATCCAAGGAAAATAGTTTATGACAATATTAATTATTGTCAAATCACCTCTTATTCTAAGTAAACTAAATTTAAAAGCGTCGAAAAATATGTTTCAAATCACCCTCAATAGAATCAACAGCAAATGTGTTCCCGTAACTTTAACCCAAAACATATACTTTGGAAATGATATCACTTGAGCCAGATACGTATAAAACAAATAGCCTCTCCTGGGAATGGCTTCTGAACACTAAGTAAAACTCTCAATTGGACTCGGATACCACGAGATTCACACCTTGAAATAAAGAGACGACAACATATTCAAATATATTATGACTAGAATTAATCCCCTAAAATGGACTATAAGAAGATAATTACTAATTAATACTGCTCAATTAGCGTACACCAAAACTTTCATAGTTTTCATATACATACGTATTTTTCCAGGTAACCATTTTAAGCCTTCATTACTCTACATCTTAATAATTAACATTTTGTTTACCATTCTTGATCATTCTCAGTAAGTCTCCCATTTCGTTTTTCCTTTCATTATTGCCTTCGGAGGCTCAAATAAGTATGCTTTCAATTACTAGAGTTTTCTGCAGATTTTGTACACACTTCTAATTATAGGTATCCACTCTTGATTAACGAAATAATTTAAGTCATGGAATTGCGTAAAAATACTAGTTATTCATATTTACAATTCAATGAGCTCGTGAAAACAGATATAATGAGAATAATATCCTACATATTCTCATTGCGCGCCAATTACATGCATTTAAAAAAGATACTTACCACGTGTGTACACTGAAAAATGATATATTTAGGCATGGTATATTCCAGTTAACTGATGGTTTGAGCTATTACGAGGTTAAACTACCCCAACCACTGAGATACTAACAGTTCAGGCGGACAATATTTTTATCGCGAATTCCGTGCTCAGTAAGCTACCGCTGCGTTGCAGTTAGATACATACTTATGTAAAACTGTCTTCCAAAAGTCATTTCAAGTTGCCAGTGCGAAACTCTTGAACTCTCTACCTGATGAATTAAAGAAACTGCAGTCCCTAAACCAATTTAAAAACCCGCATTTATAATATGTTACTAGGCAAATAAGTTTTCATTCTTCTCTCCATGTACATACATGTATCACCCAAATCTTATAAGTCAGCTTTTATGTTTTTATTGTAAAAATTGAATATTCTATTGTTTCTTTAGTGGAATATTGACAAAATATTTTTTAGTGCATTGTTGTACTTAAGGGGCAAGGTCCCTGTGCAAATATATTATTTATCTATCCATCTATCTAAAACTGCAGAAAAGAAGGCTTCTACTTGTCTTAGTTTTAGCGTTATTTCCCGTTAGCAAGTGAATTTAACGTTGGTGGCGCACGTAAAATGTGTATGTATTCATTTTGAGAAGAATGAACGCCTCGCTAAAGCAATAGCAAAAGAGGGAGAGGGAGGGAGGGAGTGAGAGAGGAAGGGGGTGAAAGAGATGAAAAACATTCTCTTTGCTCCGAGAGGGAGGTTGAGGGAGGGAAGGGGGAGGGTGTGTTAGCTCAACAAATTACTAATTAGAAATTCGCTTCATCACGGGGAAATGAAAAGGTTGGCGGCGACGTCCTGAAGCGGGAGACATTTCATTTGCGCTGAAATATTTTATGAAAATAAAGTCGTGCGCGGAGAATAAGAGTTGGGGGGGGAGGGGAGGGGGGACGAGGGTAGCGTGGGTTGGTACAGTGCTCGATTATGAGTGGGTAACGAGAGAGAGAGAGAGAGGCGATGGAGACAACAGAATACACAACAGGGAAAGGGGTGGAAAATGGCGAACACAAGTCTAATTTGTATTTCCGCTCCGGAAAACCAGCAAAGACGTAATTAAAATTATGCGAACAGGAACGCGAAAAAAACTATTGAAACGAGGACGAAATGTGATGAGCCTGCAACAAGAATGTATTCATTTTAGCTTTTTTCAATGGAGGCAAAAACCGAGTCCTAAATGACATATGCTGATTAAATCCTTTCCAAAGGCATTGTGAGCCTTAGCAAAATATTTTCCGTTGGGTGGCAACTGATTCAAACGTTGTTCAAAAGATTTAAATGATTTCCACGTGAATATCGTCCTCGAGCATGCAAAAGAATCAAGCATAATATACATACAAACGCGTGAGTCTAATGTAGGCACTGGCATGCTTAACATACAACAACCAAGAGTTCTATTAACGAACCAAGCTCCATGTAAACGAAGGAGGTGGATATATTGAAATGGTGAAACATTTTTAATTGGTTCATCAATGAGTGCGTGGAAAAAACGGCTGATACTGATTTCAGTAATGAGGCAGCTGCCACTAAGTCTTGAATTAAGACATAAATGTTTTTTTCTTCTGGTATTACATTCAATTTATACCAACCAAAACCATTTTCTATATAGAATAAAAATATAATATTAGGATTGTCCACATTTTAATCTCCGGGCGAGATTAGCCTATGTCTGTTGAATCGAGGTGAATTGCTTTAGCTGTATGTATATGACATGCATTTTATTGCAAACCTTGAATTGTTGATATGTTCATATCTTAGAAGATATGACCGAAAGGGAACATTATTTAAACGTGGAAAACAACAGGAAAAACTCTTTATGAATGAATAATGAGAAATAATTCAAATTTGGCATTTATGAATAAATAATATTATGAAGACTTATTTATATTATTATAGCTGTGGTGGCAATATTTTAATGAGAATGTGATACTTATTGAATAAATCATTGAAATTGATTATGGGATAACATTATGAAATCATGGAATGGTGATTTTTCCAAATAAACTTAAGCTCTTGTATTAATTCTAAGCAATAAGTTAAGAATTGTGGCCTTTTCGAGGCATAGTATAGCAAGATATATTTTTCTCAGTAGTGATTTATGGGCATAGGTAAGTTGAGCTGAAAGTATGAATAAGTATATTAATAACTTATCGCCGCCGGCCTTTGTCTCCTTACACGATTTCATTCTTAAGCTCGGAATTCGTCTTTCCTCTCTTCATCTCATCCAAAAAGCCTATATTCTTTCTTCCCCTCCCCGCTTATCCTACATCCTTCACTAAATCATCACCTTTTTTCGTCATAACGTTTTGAAAATTCTGATTCCATTTAACACAGAATACCAGAGAGCATGATTTATGAAGAAAGATTCCATGCATATGACAAATGTCAGTCACCTCATTTGATAATATTACGCATTTTATTATTCAGTAATTTATATTCTGCTGAACATGTAGTTACCAATTGTAACATTATTTTCTTGACGTACCCTGTATCCAATTATATGTGATACTTTTAGAAAAATAAGCAAACAAATCATATTTAAATTGAAATAAAATAAATGAAACTGTATGTTACAATCCACATGCAATATTTGAGGACATGAAGAATTTCCAAAACAGGGGTCCATATGTTCTCCATTTATCTTCATGAGATTAAGAGGATGGCTGAGATAAAATGAAAATGACAGTTTGAACGTGTAACATATTTCCCTCGTAATCTGTGGACAAGGTGAGTGAAAGAGAATTACCACCTTGATCATCTTGAAACTCAATTGGTCACATAAAAATCGAGCCTTATGCTCAATTCTAAGGGCTTCAGATTTATGTTAGAATTGCAAAAACATGAATATTTTCACACATTCAGTTTTCTGATATAATTCATGATAGCGGGATATATGTTGCCAAACTTGAAAATGACGCTTATCGTCAAATTTCATTCTGCTAAGTGCTAGACGAAACAAGCTGGTGAACTTTACTATAATTTGGTTCATTTCATTATTTTCGATTTCAAATATTTACGACCTCGTTCAATAGAAAATGTTGGAAATATTTTATTAAACCATAAGAACTTAGCTGTAAGCGGTTATTTGAACTCATGGTAAAAGTAAACAACATTGCTTTCATTTCATTTACAGTTTAACATGACATTTACACAGAATTTCGGCATGGTGGCAAATTTCTTCTCTCTAACGGGAAATACTGAGAAAAAAAGAACTTAGATCACACTGCAAGATACATTGATGTATACTTTCAGATTTTGAGAGAAGGAAAAAATTTATAAGACATCAAATAAAAAGGATGATAAAATGGTACTTACTGCATTATTTGTGCAGAAATTTGTAGGGAAAAGATGTACTGGGCACCAGGTATAAAGAGAGTGTAACACGGTGTACCATAGACGTCAATTACTTGGAGGAACCAGCGGGGAAATATAGATAGGCCGAATATTTTTCCGACTGAGTATGGCTATATGCCTCAAGGAAAGTGCAGGGATTCCAATTTTATGTATCTGCATGGATAAATGCACAGCTGCAGCGGATCCTGCAAGCCAGAAAAAGTGTGATTTCAAATACAGAACATACAAACGTCAAACTCTCTTAGGCCGGATTCAATTTGAATAAAAAGATGAAACATTTTTATTTTAAGCTTTAGATTACTTGCACAGCATTTATCATAATTTTCATTCACTGCGGACGAACACATGAGCGTTTTCAGTTAAGCCAACCATACAGAACGAAAATGGCGATGCAGTTTAGAGGTCCAGAATGAACTGCGCATTTTCGTTGTCTTTTCATATTTTTTAAACGTCTGCCAACCAGTAAGCACCTCATGTGAATATACGTTAGCCGCTAGATGAAGGAATTGGCTTGGATGAAGGAAAAGAGAATCCAACAATCCTCGGCGGTAAATATGCGCATCGCAATGTTGGCGGCGTGAGGATACATATCGTTTCTAAAAATCTAACTTCATCTACATCTACATCTACATATTACCCCGCAAGCCGCCTCAATAGGCGTGTGGCGGGGGGTGTTAGGACACCAGCCGTTTAAAGATAAAAAGGAAACGCTCTAGTGAAATTACGCCTAGCATTTATTATAGTCCCTTATTGTTCGGGGGAAAAACGAATTCCCATATCTATCCGTTCGGCAAAATATCTCTCTTAATTTATCGTTTCTGTCGGACCTGGAAATATAGTGGGGTTCTAATATGATGTTCTCCGTGTCGCTCTGAAAGATATCTATTCTCAATTGTTCAAGCAATCTAAGCCTAGCGCGTAGCCTCCGAGTCTCTAGCGGTTCCCAGCCTAATTCGTTTAACATCTGTGTAACGCTGTCAGTACGCCCGTAGCTGTTTTTGACGAATCGCGCAGCTTTCCTTTGTATTTTATTAAGTTCCCGGATTAAGTCTTTCTGCACCGGATCCCATATGCTCGCTGCATATTCAAGGTGTGGCCGGACGAGTGCGAAATAGCACCTCTCTTTTACTTTTTCATCCGACTTGGCTAAGGCAACTGTTTATAATACGACCAAAAAGCGTTTGGACATGTTGAACAAAACGGCACGATTAAGAGGGTTGATCAAACGTTAAAACTGCTCACTCAATATTTGTTGGCTGGTTGAAAGATCACAGTTGAATATTTTGCATTATAATGGTAAAAAACATTAACAACGAATTAAAGCGATGAATATTATCCATAATGAATAATCTGAAATCGAGAATGGCACTGAAATCCTACTGTCGAAACAAATCTACACCTTGTTTTAATTTCTTAGAGATATAAGCACCAATAATCGATTTTGAAGTGTGGTGTCGAATACTTCCAACATGGACGTCCATTTAATTCTTTTTTATACAACCCAACAATCCCCTGTTGGCAGTCATGTGGCTTCCTGTTATTTGTTTTTTTGCGATTACACGTTATATTAAATTACGAAAAAATTAATTTTCAATCTACAGATACCAAAAAGGTGTGCCACCACAGAACATATCAATCTTTACTAAGTTATTGTTTTTCAACCTATTATGATTCCAAATTCTGAAAAAAATTGTGAATTTATAAAGTAAATTATTTTTGCCATACAAAGGCTTTCGACATGAATTAGTTTACCTATCTGCCTACAGATTAACTGGACGCATCATAGTATTCATACTGAAGAAAACAATTGCACATCGAACATCAAGGACGGAAATTACTGTTTGTGATAGTATTTAAGATAAGGTTTTTGTCGTAACTTATTGAACTAATAAAATCATGAAAATGAAAATAAACTTTGCAATTTCTCAAGAGATTTTTGTCTACACCCGACTTCACTTATAGTGGTATCAGCGGATTGCGGAGGTTCCAACGCCACATCATGTGGTACCTACACTTGGGACCTTCCAACGCACGCAAAACAGGATAAAACTAATGAAAATCTCCTCTGGAATTAAAAATTGTATGTATTTGCATTTTAATTTCTCAGTTTGCAATGCTGTCCCCCGTCACTGGTAAGTCAGTCTAAACTGCCTCAAAACCTTTTACCCACGATAAGGGTGTGGGGCAGGCATTAAAATCTCTCGACTTCTCCTATACACGGTTAGTTGGTTTGCGGCACCAGAAGGGGTGGGTGAAGACATGACGAGGTGACCTAATGCGGCTCAGAGGACATGATAATGACATATTGGTGGAGTCAAGGCGGACGGTGAGGTCAGCTGAGGGTCACTGAAGTCACGTGACTCGATGAAAGACCCCCGCGCGCATGGTCGCCTGTGAAAGAGGGCAAATGAATAGGGTTGCGAATTAATTGGGGATGAGAATGTCCCCCGTGGGTTTCAGAGGATCTAAAGGGGTTGGCCGGTCGTTGATTGAAGCGGGGTGAAATTTCCTCTTCAGGGACAAAGGGATGGGGATGGAACTGACGGCCAAATGGCGTCATTGACCAGGGACAGGAATCCCAAATAACCACTACGCTCTCCCTCTTGGAATGTCACCGAATTCATTCAGATCCTAATGAACATTCCAAAGGAACATTTATGGACATAACGTTATCTTTTCAAGGAGCCGGGGAAGCACTTACGCTAAGGAATGGACCTACCTAGGTACTACCCTTGGACCGTCGCAAGTGCGAGTGCCATGGGGTGTTAGAACACCAGCAATGAAGGACTTGGGAAAAGAGATTGGAGGAGATAAATGATGAAATACGTGCTGACGGGCAAGATCTTAGTTTTGTTTCTTAATAGTTTATTAAGGTGGTTTGATCAAAAAATCACTTCACCTAGAAATTGATGTATCTATCCTCATTTTAAACACAAAAAAATTAATCTTTCTAACGATATCATATCATATTAACATATTAACCCCTTCACGAACTACTTTTCGAGCAATTTGCCTGTAAATATTTAAGCTGTTTTACATGGGATAGATTATGGCTGTGCGCTCCAGAGGGAGAATATTGAAAAAATTGGGAAATTATAACACATAGATTTCGTCAAAGAACTAACGGTGTGTAGTTTGTGTTTTATCAACTATTTATAAAAAATAATCCATTACTCCCTGCAGTGATTTTTACGGAATCGCAAAAAAAACCTTTTTTGAAGTTTTTTTAGCCGTATGGCGTTAAAAAATAAGTTAAGTTAAAGATTTATGTAGATATATTTATTTAATTATTAAGAATTTTTGTCAAATATAATTAACTATATTTTTGCGCCATTAAGATAAAAATATTTACTTCACACTTCTTGTAGACGTTAAAATTGAAATATAATATCCGAATATGGTCTCCGTTATGACCAGGGAAATATCTCGCTCAAACTACCTTAAAGTGGCACGGGGAGAGGAAAATTATATCTCTTTTTGTTTGAGAGTGTAGGTACTATTCTTGTTTTTTCGCTTCTGTGTTCCGTGGGTTCTAGAGATAGTTTGAGGTTAAAATAATATCATTTTAGTCGCCTAAAAACTCTTTTGATCTGAATATTTAAGTTAATTCCAGCCTTGCGTTCAACATTCGGGTATTTAACCGAATACTCAACGTTTGAAATAGGCCATGAACTCCATACATGAGGACGTATTCAATCGTTAAGAGGTTAATGTAAGCCATTTTTGAGAGCTAATTAAGGGATCTAAGTCGTTTCTCGTCAACTTCAGCTAAATGAAGGATATAATTTGTACTTTTGTTCATATAAATTGCTATTACTTTTCCTTTTCCCAAATTTCAGTGACGGCTTCTGTGAATTAGGGTGTGAGCAAGAACTGTCCAACCTAGAATCCTGATTTACAAAGTTCTACATGTAATAAACTTGACAGTGACCGGCTTCACTTCGTAGATGTATGTTTGTATTGATGACTGAGTAAAAAAATAGTACTTTGATACAATATTTTTATTTGTATGACGTGTTTCACTGATATTCGGCATCATAAGGTACAGAAACTTTCTGTACCTGACGATGCCGTAAATCGGTGAAACGCGTCGTGCAAATAAAGTATTTTACTTAACCATGAATGCAACGTTCTACATGTGTTTTTAAAGCATTAAGGTCATGTTTTTATCTTAAGTAAATCAACATTTAGTTTAACATTTGATCGTGGAAATCATTCACTAAAATATTCATTCTAAAAGTGCAAAACCGCTGATCAATTGAAGAATAAAATTGACTAATTGTGCCTAACTCTTTACGTGAAAATAAGTACTATACCAAGACATGGGAAGCTACCAAACACCTCAAATACCAAAAACTTAGCTATAACTTAAAAGGATAGGATATAATTTAATTTCGGCAAATACTTCATTAGCAACATGATCTTTCATAAATATTGAATTTTACATATCTTATATGTGGATAACGCATTACCTCCGAAGAATGATGAGGCTAAATAGTCGGTTGAGGCTAATTAACGGTATTAAACAAATTCCTTAGCCTCTTACCATTGAACTCGTCCTCGATTTCCATTTGATTAAAGGTTTACTATCGAGTCGCAACCAATGTAATATTTGGAGCTTAATCCATTAAGATCTCAAGTATAACCAATTTGGTCTCACATTACGATCACCTCGACATTTTCCTTGGATCAAAGTCAATGCTACTAGGAATTTTCTCATATTTTGAAGCAATTTCTAATCCTGACCCTTCATTCGTGATACTGGGCCTTTTTCTGTTAAAAATTAAATTCCAAATCCGTGCAAAAGCCAGGCACTTGAAAAAAATTATCAATAAAATAAAAAATCAAGCATTTACATACAGCTCTTAAAGTGTTAAGTTACTAAAGACCAACATTTACCCGTTTTTCATCGGAAATGGAAGAACTACAATACATATATACCATATAGTGAATTATTTATTAGCCGTAAGATATTTTCGTTCGTACAGGTAAACTCAAAAACGGTGAGAAAGTTAAGATAATTAGCGGAAGTATTCGTAACTAATTTGTAGAGCAGAACGGAGCACTGTTAGCGGAAACATTGAGGGATAGAGAAACAAAGAGTTGTAAAGCATCCGAATCACCTGCGATCACCGAATGCCGAAAACATCTCAGCTTAAAAATAATAATAATATTTTATTTCTTCCAGTCATTACGTACAGAGTACAACATTATTAAGTGAAGCAAGTTTGATAGCCCCTAAGGTGCACCTGTTGGGAGCTACCATCAGTTAAGCCATGCAACATAAGCAAATTTAGAACCATCATGCAGATACTCACAGTGAAGTACACAAATCCTACCAAAAGAAATGCTCTGTGCAAGGAACAACAGAAAATACAAACTGACAACGCTCATCTCACACACAAACATACATATAAAGCACAATACACTCATACGTATTTATTCATACATGAACGACAGTATATATGCAGTACAATACGCATAAATGTGTGATTATATGTATTTCATAGAGCCATATAATTTTGAGGATACATTAAGAAGCGTTTACAAGTTAAATATATACAATCACTTTCTATTTAACATTAGACTTATTACATGTAAATCACAAAATAAATGTTCAATATTGTTAATGGTAACTAACGCATTTTTTACTTCCCTCCCTCAAAAATCAAGCTTAGAATTGGACATTGTACTCAATCGACTGGGTTTCTCATATCCTAGTTAATGGCAACTGAAATTAATTCCCATTTACTTTTCGTACTAGTTTACCAGTAATTTCGGAAAATAATGTTATGTAATTTCACCATACAATGCGATAATGTTGCGAAGGTACAAAAGAATCAAAACAAAATGGAATCCCCAGGCTTATAACTTCACCGCAAGGGTGGAATATCGAGTGGAGATAATTGTGATGCACGGAGGCTTGGAAAATGTGCAGAGGGAAAGAGAGAGAGGGAAGAGAGAAAAATGGAACTAAAAGGTGGAGAGCATGTGTCCCCGTGATTGAAACGACGTCGAAAATTGCTCGGGACGGGCGACATTCCCAAGCAGTAATCATTTAGCCGGAGTTGCATTCCACCAATCAATTAATCGGGCATCTCTCGCAGATTACGGGAGAATAATTACTCGCTCAGCCTTCAGTCGGGGTTAGGATAAGGGGGAGGCAAGGGGGGGAGGGTTGGGCAGGAGGGGGTGGAGAGGGAAGGGTGGCAGGTGGGGGCTTGAGTGGGGGAAGGAGGGGGGGAAGGGTCGGGGAGGCTGAAAGAGATGTGGGAGGGATTGGATGGGAGTTTTGGAGAAAGGGTTTGGATTAAGGAGATGATGTCAGGGGTCTGGGAAAACCAGAAGGATTGAGGTATAGAGGAAAGGGCGAATAAGATGCTAAGGGGTTGATAAAGGATGTTCATTTAGAGGAATGAGATTGAGACAGTAGCCTCCACCACAAACTTATGATGATGACCCGTGACGAGGCGAATGAGTTAAAAAAGTTGAGAAGTATAGCAATTTATGAGATGGAATAGCAGACTCAGGTGTGGAGGTGAAGTCTTGAGAGCAGCTTTATTTGTAAGAGAATTTGAAAACAAGGAGTTACGATTAATTGTGATACAAGTTTCAGATTGGAAAAAAATACTTGGAAGGCAAAAGCCTAGGGATATATGTAAGCAATATGAGAAAGTACTTCAGTCATGCAGGACGCGCGAGAGGGAACAAAATTTATTGTGGAAAATAATATATTATAGGAAAGACACGCCGAAGCCCACTCTCAGTTTTTATAACGGACGGTCTCCAGTTTTTCATAATTCTTAGCAGTCGCCTAAAAGGATGATGGCATTATGGAGTGAGGAAAGGTGAGGTTAACACTAGAAAGATAAGAAATAATAAAACAGCAATATTCTCGTGGACAGTTTCACCGGCTAAGATAAAGTAAAGTTTGATTGAGAGAAAATGTTTGAAATGATAAGAAAAATTGGAAGATGACTTGACATGATATTTCAGTTTTGCTGGTCACATTGAAAAGTAATAAAAAACTACGCTTGAAAAGGAAATCCTATCAGAGGTTTGGCGAAGTTTCTCATCAATTATGATACTAATCTCTTTAGCTCGTTGCATTTCTAAAGAAGTGGAAATCTTTGGATTAAGGTGTTTGGGGTTAAGGGTTTGGAGTGCTAGTCAGACGGGGATTAGAAGGGAGAGCGACTTAGACGGCAAGGGACTGATAAAGAATATTCATTTAGAGGGACGAAATTTTGAATGTAGCAAACCTTACAAAGACCACTATTGGAGTAAATGTCTAAATAATGCGAGAAATAATACAATTTACTGCATGAAATTCCATGTGCAGGAGTGAGGGTTAAAACTGCATAACTCTGTCATCAAGGGAAGTTTTGATCGGTAAAACGCTTGACCTTTTAGCTTGGACAAAATTAAATTATGATTTAATGTGAAAATATTTTAAAGTTAACTACATCGTTTGAAACCACTTTCGCAATTAAAAACAGGTGAGAAATGTAGTAGCATTTGTAAGGTGAAATGCCCAGCTCAGGTGTCGGGGGAGTGTACTGTGGGTAGAGTGTGGGGGATAGGGGATCCCTTGTCATCAATGGCAGTTTCAACTGTAAATACACATGCCTTTAAGCTTGGGAGAGTAAAAAATAACGAGTAATTGTCGAAATAAAAATTAATCACTTAGAAGGCAAATGTCTGGAGAACGTCTCACCGATAAAAGCACTTACTGCAATCATACATGTCACGTGCTAGGGTAACCAAAGTTTCCCTTTGCTCGAAATCAATTTCAGCATGGGTATTGATGAATGTTCCCATCAATGTTTAGGTAGCATAGTCTCTTTATCTCTTCATATTCCTTATGAATGGTCTAAGATGAGCGGTTATCAGCCCCTGGTAGCCGTATTTCAAATGATTAGGCCCTAAGGGAATTAGGGGTACGCGAAAAATTCTGATCAATGGCGGAAGTGAGGAAATAATATCCCCTTACTGCGAGGGGTCCAACTGATTGGGGTACCAAGGGGTATTCTAAAGGAGAAATAGACGACCAAAGGGTATGCAAGTCGAGAGAGATTGTATTAAAAAATGGTGTGAATGAATGATGGTGTTAGAAAAACCAATCAAGGACAGATAAAAACTAGATGAATTAAAGACAGAGGGAAGTTCAAAAAATATATTCGGGAATAAAACGAGATTTCAATTGATGGGATGGGATTAGGACTAAAGCCTACGATCACAACGTCATTGAAACATCATAAAAAACAAATGATGAATGTGTGAAATATGTGTATGCATACTTCTACGATATAAATATGCAGCAATTAAAATTCAGAGCACTGAATTAAATGTCTCCACATTTATGTTGGCTAATATTCTTTCAGAATTTAATGTACCAACTATTACATTATTTTATCAAACGGTAGGATTAAACAATATTCAAACTATTATGATTGATTTAACAGTATTCAAACAAAAATAGATCCTGACTAGCACGGTAGCTGGTGAGTAAAATGGTAAATAAAGGCAAATGACTACATGATTAAATTCGCGGTAAATATTCTTCACCTTTGTCAAATCTTGGCTGACGATTGTAACGTAAATGCAATAGTTAAAAGATAAAAGAATGTTAGTAGAATGGCCGTGGTAAACAACATGTTATAAACCGAATAGTCAAGGAAACAATAATCTATAAGGCATTGAAGTAATCTCCTTTCCAAGTAATTGCGTGGGTGCGATTATTGTGTGAGCAAAGAATAGCTGGAATATCGAATAAATAAAGAGAGGTTCGGTTATCTGAAGGATTCTAACGATAAAGACCACCTGAATAGGGTAAGGAAGGAAACTGTCAAGAAAGAGTGAATAAAAATGTCCTGAAATTAGAACAGTATATAAGGAATATGAAGTTTAGGTGTGCACTAATTAGGATCCTGGATGAGAATCAAATAGTATAAGAGAAAAATGAAAATAGAGTGAACGTCGTGAGTAGAATGGGAAGGTAAATCATGGATGAGTACGGTGGAAAAGAGTTATGAGCAGGATAAACAAGTCTTTTCAAACAATCGAGGTTGCATAAAGAAAAATGCGCATAGAAGGTTATGTTGCTGTGGAATAAATACCTATGTGAAAACAGCCAGATTCCAAGGCCTACAACCAACAATGATGCTTATTTGCGAATATTTTTCCTTACTTTCAATACTTACTATGAGGGTTGTAGATCATGAAGAGATCCTGGAGCTGAACAATCATTATCTTTGTGGACATGTCAAAAATGGCGGCTCAAATATAACCGGAACATTTTAAAGAGTTCAAGCCCTTTTCTTAAATAAACATCCTTTGTCTGTGTATACCCATTGTGTTCCAGCCTTTCTTTGAATTTATTCATTTCTAAGTCGTGTGATACCCTGGCTGTTAGAAACATGATGGGGGCTGTAGGATCAGTTTCAATATTATTTTCCGCCTCTTCAAAGAGAAAAAATCCCCTAGAAGGAGTTAATATCACAGCTGCCATTCACAGAGTGCAAGAAGAAAAATATAAAAGCGATGCGTCCAACAAGGTGGGTGGAAATGCACGATAACCTTATTAATTTCAAGGAGCTATTGGTACCTATCGTTACCTGGCTTGATGAACTTTCAAGGCTCTTAAACACTCCATGTTTTCAGAGCTGACATGTTGAAAAAGGTTTGCAGCGCTGTTGAAGAGAATTTGAAGAGAAAATTGGAAGGCTGTGTACAGATTACCATCATTTAAGTCATCATTCATCCAATACAATTTGATTGCAGCCCTAACCTAACTCCCCTGCTTTCTAATTTCCTGATAGCTCATGTTTCCCGACCATTAATCTGGCTAAGATTTTTATGACTCGATCTTTATCGAGTCAACTTACCTTCAATCATGCTTCTTACGATTCCATGTTATCTGCAAACGAGTACTATCTATTTGAATGCTCTTTTTCTTAATGTTCCCCATTTAGCTCTCTCCTCTCCTATTAATCTTTAAGTTTCCTCGTTTTTTTACTTTATCCATCCATTTAATCTTCGCCAAATTACCTCCAGAACCAGGATTCAAAGACGCCCAATATCCTCTCATCCGTGCTACTAATAGTCCATGTCTCTGATCCGTTACTGCAACACTCCACACGAATGATTATCACGTATGTACTGCTTCCTTGCTGGTGATAGCATTTTCTACGAACACAGCGGATGCTTTTTCGTTAAAAAAATATCACCTTAGCTGAGATAATTCCGCGTTTGATAACCGCTTAACTTCTGCCATCCTATGTTACGCTCACCGAGGTAAATAAATGATTCCTCTTTCTCAGATACCTCTGCAAGTGGCGTAACATACATCTTCGCCATATATAACTTTCATGCAGAATGATTTACGTTTTTTTCCAACAAAACTTCCTGATTTCTTCTATGGTTTGCATGCTGGCTTTGTGGAAAATTATAGTTCATTTTAGAGAATGAAATTATATAAACTTTGTAACTTCCACACAGTTTATTGGTAAACCTCGACCGGTTTCAACATTGTCGTGTCGATATCATGGGGCAATACAAATATGTTCCGTGGCGAGTTCGTATTTACATCTTGTTTCTAAGAAGATGAAAAGGGGGATTTAAAAAAAAAGAAAATGCTATGTAATCGATTCCAATAATTCAGAGCATTTTGAGTAGGTAACATTTTCTATTCCACTTTGCCCGTTCTTAAATACCTTTCCCTGGTTAACGAATGCCACATGGAGTCGTTTGTTGACGCATATCTGCGAGCACATTTATGCAGAAGATTATCTACCTGCTTCCCCTATCCTTTCTGAATCCGAATTGGTCGTCCGAAGATTTTTCATCTATCTTTCCTTCTGTCCTTCGGCAGATTATTCCCTGGAGCATTTTGGACTCATGTGGCAGCAATCTCGGAATTCTGTGACTACATCTCTTTCCGCGTTTTGATCTCGGCTCTGCTTTAAGAGACTTCCAGCCTGGTTCAGCAAACAAATCGGTTCCTCTTAACTTTTTTAATCATTTTAGTTTTTCTATGTGTTCGGCGGATCTTCACCGTCTTAGTCTTTCATCAACTCATGCTATGATTGGTCCTCAATATTTTCCAAATACGCTTATGCAAAATATTACCTTTCTCATTAATATTACCCACCACCCTTCTAAGGATCTACGGATGGCTCAGAGCCATAGGTGACTAATCGCAATCGCGAGTTTAACACTAGAATGTCCGTTTGAGTCAAATTGACCCAAGCCAGAATACTTATGCCGATCATTTTTAAATGAGAAGGTTTATTGGCCCTGTATTTTTTTACTTTTAATAATTTTTCGTGATTTACCACTATGCTGGATTTAATTCTACTAATATTATTTCTTTCATGTTTTTTCAACCTTTATACCTGTTATGCCCGCATGGGTCATTTTGACCCAAACCTTTTAACTCCTTTGAAACCTTTTTAACTTCTCGATTGCCTTATATTATATGTATCTAAATGTATTACGATGCATTTTTAATCTGTATAAATTGCCTTATTGCATCAGTGGTAATACAGTGCATTGATATATTGTATTGTTGAGCTCAAAATCTTGGATAACATTCTTCGACATCCTTCACTTCACTCCCCTAATTTTCTCACTATCCGCTACTCCAATGCTACCAACGCACTGAACTCTCGACAAGGATTACTATCATTGTAAACAGCAAACTTCTGGATACGTGCAGACAGTAGAAGAAGCTGAATAAGATACCTATACGTGAACTATCCAAGGAATTGAAGTCCTTTTGAAGGTAAATCTTCAAAACGATGCTTTACTCCAAGATAAATTATATCGTTTCTACATGGGGTTCCAGAAGACAATGCCAATTGTGGAAAATATTCTTTCACAGAAGAAACAAGTGACATAGACTACATACTGGATTTGGAACCTTCCTCTTCAGCTGACGATGGCTCTAGTCAGGAAGAAACTAATGTGGAGGAGCCGGAAATAGTGTGGACATCACTCAGTATTGCAATTTTTTCATTGCAAAATAAAACATTGGTAAACAAAATACCTAACATAAATTTATTTATTCAATAAATTATTTAGCAATACGTTTGTTAAGTTCAAATTTATTTGAAATATTTCCCTGATAAGAATAATATATGATGATACGTGCATTGATTGGGTTTCTAGGAAGAGGAATGATCGTATTTTATTCTACGATGAACATAAATGCCTTACTGTGCTTGCAAATTGCAGCCAATATCTAGGTTTTTGAATGCTGCTATATGTCTCAATGTTTTTTTACTTTAATCTTGGTAAATGGTGATTGGTAACCTGTTGCACTAAACTATCCATATGATGGGTCATTCTAAAACATACCGCATGTATATTTTCAAAAGATTTCACATAGCTCGTCCCTAAACAGTCGAAGCGGGGTCGTCAAGTGGGAAAGAAACATGATTGAATTCAATCCGTTCTGGCGTAACGTTGTGGAAGTCCATTTTCAAATAATGACAAGGCCAACTATGTTTAAATCCACAGAGTATTTTACTGGTACAACTAGTTTCAACGCTACGGCGTCATCATCATAGGTACCTTGATGATGACGCCGTAGCGTTGAAACTAGTTGTACCGATAAAATACTCTGTGGATTTTAACATAGTTGGCCTTGTCATTATTAGAAACATGAATGTCTTACTGTGCCTGCAGAGTGCTGCCAGTATCTAGCTAACTGAAAGCTGCTATATTTCTCAATATTTTTATTGCTTTATACTTGGTAAACGGTGATTGGTCAATTGTAGAACTTAACCGTCCTTAAGACGGGTGATTCTAAAACACACCGCATGTATATTTTCAAAAGACTTCACGTTGCTTGTCCCTGAACAATCGAAGCGGGGTCGTCAAGGGGGTGATGTTGCCAAAGGAAGGTGGACCTGGTGCGTCTGGGGGGAAGAGGGAATCAGAAGAGGAAATGTGGAGATGATGAGTTACGGTTCAGGAGGGGATGGTTCGCTGCTGCGTCCCTCGGCAGGCACTATCTGCCTCGACTGCGGAGGGGAACGGATGGCTGCGGGGGAGAGGAGGTCCCAAAGGGGGTGGGGGTGAAATCAAGGGGTTTTTTCGGGCGGGAGGTGGGGTTGTAAGGAGAGGGTGATACTGGTTGGCGGTGGCACCCCACCCGCCATTTACGTTGGAGAGGTGAGCCCGGGAGTTGGATGATTGCGTTCACGACGATGATGAAGATGATGACGAATGGGGAGGCTTTGACGGAAGAGGCTCCGCTGGGCGTTCTTCTTCTTTTTTCTCATTCCGAAGGTGGGATTTGCGAACCCCACGTAACGCTGTCAACGCGTGCTGAGGAGAGTTCTTTCGGTTGTGACCCCCAGGTGCACCTCATTCCCCAAATTTCGAGAGAGTTGACACACAGTGACCCTCTGTGGGAGTGTATGACCCCCGACCCACCCGCGTTAAAACTGATCGAGCAGAGTAAAAAAAATGGTCGGATGTGTTGGGGTCACGGTCGTGGGTCCTTACTTGAATACGTCAGCGTTAGCGGGCAATAATCACTAACGTTCCCGAAAACCGTCTCACCCGTTCCGCCACGGACGTAGCGGTAATGTTCCATGACTAATCACGCGTCCTTTTCGAATGAGATGTCTTCTCTTGCATTTTCCCTGCCATTTACACAAAGTGGGGTCTGGGATTTGAAATCTTACTTCAAATTTAATTACTTATTTCATTTACTTTATTACTAATTTTATATATGTTTGCATCAAGAAATGAATGCTTGTCAAAGGAAGCTAAAGTTGCAGCATGCAAAAATGTACTCCTCCCCCTTTCTTGTACGACAGTGCAATTTGAGTGTGCCAGTATACGCATAAGAGTTTGCTACATAAAGCGGAAATAGGATACCTGAGAAGTGTTTGCAGTAAATGCAGAAGTAATAGCGTTAGGAATGAGTGGATGATGAAAGAATGAGGAATAAATTCTCAGGTAATGTACATGTATGAAAGAAATATGCATTGTTGGTTTTGCCATGTCAAGATAATGGATGAAAGTCGAATAAGAAATCCGATTTATGGTACTTAAATATAGAAGTGAATGGTGTGAGAGAAAATGCGAGAAAATATTGTATGAATATGGCAGAAGAGGTTCTCAAGTGTAGAAATATTCTTTGGGAGTTTTAGGAACAAGATAGCATGTATGAAGCATTTTACGAACAAAACAGAAGCTCAAGATGTTTGAAAGAATAGGCAGTTTGGAGAAAATAATTAATATAGAGCCAGTTTCCTACATTCTAACTAATAATAACGTTTTTGACTGTACCAACTCCGAGTGGGAACATAGACATGTATATATGCATGCATTTTTTATTTGTCACCAAAAAATAATTATGATGATGATATTGCCACTTATAAAAGATCTTAGGCTTTCCCGTTCATGAAAAGCCGTTGGGAAGAGCCTGCATACCCTATATCTCTACTATCTTGGGAAAAATAGGAAGAATTTTACAAAAATACAACATTCAGACGATCCATAGACCTCCAGGGAAAATTCGAGATCCGCTCGTAAGAGTGAAGAACAACCTCGGCCTCAGAGTGCCTGGAGTGTATAGCATCCCATGTGAGTGTGGCCTCGCCTACATTGGAGAGACTGGATGCACAGTGGAAACCAGAATTAAGAAACACAAGAGGCATATAAGACTATTTCAACCCAAAAAAATCGGCCCTGGCAGAGCATAGTCTAGATAATGCGCACTCCATCAATTTTAATGGCACCAAAACTTTTTGCCCTTCAAATGGATACTGGGATCGTTTGATGAAAGAGGCTATCGAGATAAGTTTGGAGGAGAAGTTAAATCGTGACTCTGGGAAGTATATCAGCCAAATATGGAGACCGCTACTCAATAAAATTAAACGGTCGCGGTTACAATTCAAATTCAAACCGCCTTGAACGAGCCGGTCAACAATGGGTTTTCAACCGCCCTTGGCCAGCTATAAAACCCCAGCATGGACCAACTGGGCAATCAGTCTCAGCCCTGATGACGATGAGGGAGTCACTCGTCAAAATGTTGGCCTTTTAAAGCCTTACCCGGTGGCAAACCCGAGAAGATTTTACTAATATTGCCAGTTATTTTTGTTTAAATAGGCAGATTTAGATAAAATCATTTATTTGGCACAAAAATAGCACCGCAGCACATCGGATCGGCGAGATACCTAGCGAGGAAATGTTTGCTCCCGCTGAAAATGGCCGCCTGTTGCCACGGGCCCCTTCCGCGTCATGCGAGTACGTAGAGCCAACTCACAGTCATGCTCACATTGTAGTAGTATACCATATTGAACGAGATCACATTCATTACAATCTTGTAATTAGTTACGAAGTTATTGTGTCAGATTGGATCACCCTGCATACTTTGCATCACCGGTTCCCTTCTGATACCGCATACATTGTCAGTCTGATTTTAAAAGACGTAAAGAAAAAAGAATATAGAACGTTTACATTTTCTAATTTAACTGCGAGGAGCCGGTGAGACGTGGCATGTTATGTAAACCTATCGGACATTTGAGGCGTACTGCTAATGTAAAGATGATTTTTTTTTAAACTACAACAATAAAAATGTTACGCCTTTCGTGAAGAAACAACATTTTTTCTACAACAGTTTGGTAGTTAAGAAAAATAAATACGTATTTAGAAGAATGTTTTTGGAAAAATTAATGAATTATTATATTGCTTCGATTCTTCCACAATCATCGCAGCTTTACATTTTCCAAAGATCTCTTTGAATTACAAGTTTTAAAAAAACGTTGTGGTTATATTTTATGAGAAATACGAATCAAAGCTGAGGAAAATAATCTTTTTATTGTTTTGTACTGAAGCTTATTTTCCCTTTATGTAAGAACTATATTTATCAGCTCTGTCACTAACTTAATTGTCGCATTCCCTCATTTTGTAATTTAAGCTCGGTATCCCATCGGTGTTATTTATTTATTTATTCAATTACAAAACGTTATAAGTAGGCAATCGTCTGGTGGGAACATTAACGTAAACATAAGAAAAGACACATTAAATTTTAAAAACACATCCAAATAAACCATTATAGAATCTAGGAACACTTATTTTTTTTATTTTTACGTTAGCGGGAAAGATCTCAAAAATTACTTCAGGTAAGTC
Source organism: Pyrrhosoma nymphula (assembly GCA_963573305.1). Lineage (NCBI taxonomy): Eukaryota > Metazoa > Arthropoda > Insecta > Odonata > Coenagrionidae > Pyrrhosoma > Pyrrhosoma nymphula. The sequence continues at coordinate 129,048,168 of OY754335.1, read as the reverse complement.
ATTCCACTCCCTTATACCTCTATTTAAGAAAGGTTGCTTCAAGATATCCGTTTTCTACTTTCTACATTTAATTTTGTACCTGTGGTCATTTCTTCCTATGCAGCAGGGTGAGTCTACCCTTTGATTTATTTCCTCCCAAGCCTGTTCTTTTGTAATTGCTTTGTATATCCCGCATAACCTGTTTATGTTCCTCCTTAATTTCAAAAGTTTCCAACCCAGATACCCCAGCATGGCTGTGACACTGTCACACCTTTTGTGCCTGCCTAAAACATACTTAAAACATACCTGGTTATCCATGGCCCTCTTGTAACTCATTTCTACGGTTGACCCACAGCATGTGTGATGCCTTCAGTGCGTTCAAATAAACTTTGAGTGAATTGGACAGCATTCCGTAGCATTCTGTTGGATTTGGAAGTTATTTTTTTTCGACTATGGTTATCGATTACCTACTCGAGGCTAATTCAGAATTGGATATACAATACAATACAATAATAACTTTATATTCTCTGGGACGAATCCGTCCCTTGAAGCCAAATATAGGCAATATGCATTAAATTTTTCTCTGGATCACTCTATTTTCCATGTTTCCAAGAACTCATTTTATCAAACTTTATTCCATTTACGTACCTCCGTAGGTGAATGCCAAGGATTCTCAACTTTGAAAATCATTTACCTGGACTGAGATCCCCATAATTTGCACCCAAGGTGAATAGTTTTTCTCCTAATATGAATATCCTGCATTCGTCCATCTCACCAGAGGGTGATATCTGCTAAAGTTTAACTACTTAGAATTCCGTGCCCTTGAATATATATTTTTAATGCATTTTCTCATGTAATGACCGATTTTAATGAGACCTCCAAGTGTTTTAAATGAACTATAGTGAGAACAATACTCTCTGCATAGTTCAACTAATTTTTATTGCGGTTGAGATGTATGTATACTCAAATTTTGGTGCGTCTCACTTGCTGTCGTTACTCGAAAGTATGAAGTTAACTTCCTGATATTAAACCAAAGCCTGCTCTCCTGTATCATTCGTCGCACTGCGCAGCTGAGCTTGGCAGAAACTAAAAACATATTTGGCACATGTGACGATTTTCATCCATACCGAATCAGGGCAATGAATTAATAAGAAATAGCCATGAATTAAAAAAATCACACGTACCGGAAATATTAGTAAAATCTCTCGGGTTTGCCACCTGGTAAGGCTTTTGCCAAAACGACGAACAGTGAGGTGTGTTTCCTACCCGTAGTGGTAAGTGTTAAAAGGTCTTAGGCTTTCCCGGCGAATAATATTAGTAAAATCTTATAGGGTTTGCCACCGGCTAAGGCTTTTAAAGGCCTTCAAAAGCCTTAGCCGGTGGCAAACCCGAGAAGATTTTATTCATATGAATTACCGGGAAAGCCTCAGATCTTTTATGTACCGGAAATATTATCACGGATTTCCCTGGTTAAAACTTAATAATAGATGTCACTGAGATATCGAAAACATAAAAGCACTAACCTGATTGTAATGCTACATTGAGAACGCGCAAGAGTATGAAATTTAGAATTTCAAAATCCAAAGTTTATGAAACGACAATCATGAGGGAGTGCTAAGTAGAGAGCTAGTTGGAATACCCGGCACGGTGATAAAATAATATTTGCCAGCTTCTCCTTTAACTTTATTGATGTATTCGCCGATATACTTTATATATTTCACCGAACGACACCATTTCAAATTTATATGATCCAGAAGTATCTTTCGAAGGAGTATATTCTAAGAAAATTCTCCTGTGTAGTCAATTTCAGTTTCATGGCAATCTTTAGAAATGAGCTGTTTGATTATAGCCCTGAATACCCAACCCCCTTGCCGATAACCGACTGATTGGATGACCGAATTAATCAGGCTGGCTATCCCGAATTTTTTTTTTTTAATTTATTCGTGTACTGCCTGTCAACTATGCAGCGATAATTCCAGCTGAGTTTCCCAAATTGGCCATGAATCTTATTCTTTGATATGAATTAAACAGATTACCATCTTCAAAACTAGACAACTCTACATTCATAACTCTGTCAGTACCAGAAGTCATAATTTTTTCCTTCAGCCAAATCAAAATATGAGCATGAGGAATGCCTTTTTTCACATCATTTAATAGACTATGTACATCCCAAATTAAGTGTCTCCTAACATTCCTGATTTTTATAATTTGTGCATGTTTTTCCAAAGGCTCGCTTGCAATAAGGCTATAGCGAGCCACAAATGATCATCGCTGGAAGATAGTGAAATTGAATTTCCTGCCATTCTTGGTTGCAGGTAAATGTTAATAATAGAACCAGTATTTCATAATGTTTTACTTATTGCATCCTGAGTACAATCATGAATGTTCCGTGGACTGCCTGTAAATGTGGAAGGCCAATTTTCACTGACAGGGATCATCAACATTCAAAACTTCATTCGCAAAATAGATGTATTATTCACTAAATAGATTTGTAATACCTACTCTGCCAAATATTTAACTATAATCAATGCTGCAAAACAAGTTCATGAAATATAATAAGCCAACAATTTCGATCCCATTATTGACTGATTTCTGTTTATTATATGACTGCGTCAGAAAATCGACAAGCATAGGTGTAGGTATCCAACGAAGCTTCTTTCGGATGTGGACTAGGCTTTCCCAGTAGTGAAATTTCCCTTTGATCTTCCCTTTGAATGTGAAGCTACAAATGAAGTTCTATCATGTAAATATTCATCAGAAGATATTTTTTCAGATCTGGTATACTGACCAACTCGGACGCTTGAGTGGAAGTAAATTATAAATATATTTACAGTGAAAAATATGAGCCAGAGGTGATTTTAAAGACAAAGGTTTCCGATTATAGAATTTATTTTTAGGAGGCTAAGCAGTTGTCTGGAGAAAAAAACGCTTAATTGTCGCAACTATAAACATTTACTCAGTGAATCATTCCCTTACTCGGGATATCAAGAAAGGTATTCCATTTCTTCCGAAAACTCATAAATAACGCTATAATTTTACAAGTATATGCTCAATGAATGGATGAGGAAAAATTTATAATTCATTTGACTATCTTTTTGAGGCATATATTCCTTTTACTAAGAATAAATAAGAATTTAATTGGTTTCCGCATAAACAATTGGTATAATGTTTAATATGCTTTAAAAATTAATCTTCTTCACTTGTAAACTCCTTTAATTCGAAATTATTTCTTTTATAGTTTTCATGTAATACGCTTAAGCTAACACCAATAAGAGACTGGCCGTATTTTGTCAAGCATAGAAAGCACGTCACGAAATTTGCCTCATGAAATGGGTGGAATAAATCACTACCAGAATAGTGCATAAGTTCTTGCTGATGCCATTTGGTACCACTGGGGATTCGAGGGATGGTTGGATTAAATTAATTTGAAATTCAAGAATATATTTTGCTTGGGGCCTAATTTCTTTCGTGGATTGTGAAATTCACCCATTAGCTCGATGTAAATCCAACTTCCTTTTACATTTAGTCTCTCCCATCTTGAAATTTTGAATAAACTATCCTATAGATACCATCAAACGAGCAATTCTTGGATGTATGTGTGTATTTACGAGTATTTATGAATGTATATTTTATTTCGAGAACGGCTCTGACGATGTTGATGAAAATTACAAATTTCCTAATTTATGGTACGAAAAAACGATTTACCTAGGTCTTGACTCTGAGAAAACTCTTTTTTATAAGATAATCGGAAAAATATTTGGTATTTTACTTTTAAAAATGCTAATCCACTTTTTTTATACCGTTGCTATGGAATTAAATAATTTCACCAGCTTTTTTATCAAGTTTTTTTATCGCCCTTTTCAAGGTAATCGTCAAATGACACCACCATTGTTGCATCAGAGGTTTTACGTTTACACATTTCTTTACTTATGAGCTAGAGAAGTGAGTGGCTAGCGGACATGCAACAACATGATTTTCATTGACGTTCGAAACACCAATTTGCTCAGCACATGTGATTTCTTCATGAACTCGCCTTATTAAAAATAACAATCCGATCGAAGATCGGCTTCCAAATATTGAGATGTTAACACCAAATTTAAAATTCATTTTTATTTTATATTTATTATATTTATGAATTTTATTATAAAATTTAAATGTTTGGAAAACTTTTCATTCTTCAAATCCGATTTTAATGAGTACTTAAAAGGATTTATATAATGACAACTTATAAATGCCTTCTTCGCCAGTACTGAGGACAATAACCTCACAATATGTAAGACTGTCAAAGCTCTATTTTAGCTCCTGAGGAAAAATAATATCATTTGCTCCACGATAATCCATTTTTCCCTGGATTCACGTCAGTACTGCAGGCAGAGCATTACGATCCATTCCGCTACGCAGTTTATTGATGAAACTCGCGACCTCCGCTAATCGCCCATGAAGACTCGTGATGCTTCTATTTACGAGGGGATTGCTCTGACTTCCTGCTCTGATGATATCTTTCGGCGCTGTGGGGATGGAGAAATATAGATGAAAAACCCTCCAGTCCACAATGACGATCCCCGCTCGTGTACATATGTACATGTGGCCGGCTTAGCATTGTTTTGCGCGGCATGCGACCGTGGGAATAGATTTGCTGAGCGGATAGCCGACCCAGTTGGCCCACAGCAATTAGTTCCTTTAATTACTACAGTTTCATATCCCACGGGAGTTTTATTCCCGAGTGTCGCACGAGGGGGGGGGGAAGGCTTGTGTTGTGTATCCTTGTTCCATCGCTTGCACTGCTGTGTGTGTGTGAGCCTGCATAACTCCACTCACTCCGTCGTGGAAAAAAATAAAGAAACAACACAGCGGTGGCGATTTCATTTTTCCTCTAATGCCGTCCGATTCTTCTTTTTTTTTTTCTCTTTTTTCGCTCATCACTTTTTTTTATCCTTCACATCCCAGAGTCCGGAGATTGCTCTTGTTCATGCCTCGGTCCTTAATGACTCTGATGCGATGTTCTTCTCTCTTGTTTCGCGTTTTGTATCTTCATATCCATCCATCTCTCCCCTCCCCACCAGCAGCACAACACCCCATCAGCTGCTTCCTCCATTCTTTTCATCCCCTCTTCCTTCCTCATTCCTCCCTCCTCCACCAATACGTATTCCATTCCCTCCCATGCACCAGATGCCTCGATATCCCAGCTCATACCCCTTTTATTCCGAACATCTCGTCACCAAAACACATTCACCTCACACTCTCCTCTTACCTTCCCCTCCCCCACATACCAGCCGACCACGTCGTTAGCGTTCCCTTCATATAACCCTGCTCCCTTAATCCCTCCCGCCCCCCCCTCCTCCTTCTTCCCACGAGCTATGCTCCTCATCACGTTGTGAATTATTCATCTCCTTCTTCTTTTTTTTTATTTTGGTGTTATCATTATCGTCTCTTTCGCGGCGGGAACGGATTCCTTCCCCGGTCTTTCGAGCGCAGCAGCGGTTCGTCAAACCGCCGCGGCGAAGTGAATTTCGCCGTTGCGTTTAGCGAGCGAGCGCGAGCAAAGAGGTGAAATTAGTGGATGGGAGGAGAAGAGAGAGAGAGGAACGGAAAAGAACGCGCTAAAAGGTGGCGCAAGAGACATCGGCACGCGGACAATCAGCGGAGAATTTTTTTAATTTTTCTGATGCTCTCGTTTCACTTAACCCGGCTTGAACTCTTCCTCCAAGATATTATGAAATCAGGTGAAGTGAAGAAGCAAGTTGACGCGTTATTTCTGTATTTAAAGAAAGTGTTTGACAAGATTCCTCGAAAAAATTAATACTCAAATTATATTGATATGGATTGAATGACATGATAAAGAATAGGATACGTGATTTTTTTAACTGACCGAAATCCTAAATTAGTTATCCACGGCATTAGTTCCAGCATGGTCATACCGCGTTTCTATTGCTACAGTTAGCCATGACGCTGGTTACATTTGGTAATGGAAACGCCAGTTAGCATCAACTGTTGTTGAATGTCTGACCTCGGTTGGCTAACCCTAGTTAGTCGGTAGCGCGGGTCAGAAATCGTAATGGGAACGCTAGTTCTGCTGATATCAACAAGTTACGAACGTATTTCACACGTGGACTGTGCTGAGATTCCGCCTAGGGAGTTTCGAATGGAAAGTAAGAAAATTGGCCCCCAGCAGGTTATGATTCATTACGTGGGTCACTGCTTCCTTCCTGGAACGCAGACCGGTTACCCAGCATCCTCTGACCTCCGGCAGGAAGAGCGAAGTGGAAACGGGGCATTAGAGTGACACCCTGCGTACCGCAAGGAATTAAGATCGGCCCCCTGTTATTACTCGTTCATATAAAGGACATAAACTCTGCATTATCTATCAAAATTAGGTTGTTTGCAAACGATGCAGTCATTTACCGAGAAAATTCCACACACCTCTACTACAGCTCACAGAGAAGTATGCAGTTCATGTAAATGAAGTGTATTACCTACCGTTGCTTTATCACGTGTTCTTAAAAGGTTACCAACAATTAAGCTACCGCGAGGTCAGAGGTAACTCTAGGTTTTTGGCTACTTTAAACGTTTCATTTCGACCGTGAAACGTGGTTCAAAAAACTTTCTGCCTACTCTTGTCCATACTTGATTTTATACCTAAGGGCGTAATATATATTTTATCCTTAGATGGGAAAGGGAAAAACGGTGTAAGCAATAATCCTTACAGCACACAGAGACAAGCATTCTTCTCGGTCATAAAAGTCTTTCCCAAACCAACTCACTCCAAGAATTATAACTTATCTATTAAGAACAGTGATGAAACAAGGGTTTGATGATGCTGTACCACAGCGGAACCACGGTCGTGAAATAACTTTTTATGCATCATTGCAGTATTTATTCATCTTTGTTCCTCCATAGTGAAAAAAATCCCTGCAAGTCATGCCTGAAACGGTTTCTTCCTATACCAATCTATGGAAATGGGGCTATTTGAGTTTGAATCAATGGCAACAATGTACGGCTTCAGAATCAACCTGTATCCATCAGGAATATCATCGCAACTAAAATACAGCTGAACTCGATACTCTCAGGAGTATCTATATTGACATAATCAATACAAACTTTGTAACATTCACAATTAATTCAATTAATATAACCAACCATCCTCCAACCTCAGCCTTCCTCTCCCCTCCCACAGCCTTTCCTTCCTCCCGACACCCTCTCAGTTTATGGATATGTATATATTCTGTGCTTGACGAGAAAATATACCTGAAGATGTCATCTACGCGATGAAAGTGGTGGAATTAAATAAAATTAATAGTGAAAGTTACAAAGCTGGTATTGATTCTGTTAAATACGGCTGATAATTTTATGAAACAATTCTAGGAGGATAAATAAGCCCAAGTAATTTAATATGAGTATCTTCACTGAACAAGACTATGGAGAATGAATTCCTACCGACTGACTAGAACGAGAGTATATAGATAAAATGGTAAGTTCTCATGCTTTCCATTATGGTATAATTGTTCTCTGTGATGTAAAATTATTTCATTTTTCACCTTCATTTCAGTATTTTAAATTGTTTAACTGAGTAAAATGATTTTCAATTGCCATGGCAATAGTTAGCGTAAGTTTATGTAATATCAAGAACAACAGATACCTATACTGGTTCCCTCACTCTGAACAAATATTGATTTGTGAATAGGAGTCCACCTCTAACATATAAGGAGGATTATTGAAAAGGAAGAATTCCTGGAGACGGAAAAATATGGAATAAAATTAGCAAATCATGGTAAATGTTTTCAGCAAAAAAATCGAAGGATGGAATAATTACCTAAGATAAGGACTGAGTGAAGAACTGCAGGTATAAACTCGTTGGAATAATGAATCTTGAAACGATGGGCTGTACTTTCTGACTGTCTAAGAGTGCTTGGAAAAATCCATCTAAATCGTTGCGCGTATTGCATGACTCGGATAAGTAAATGTTCGGACAAACATGCTAAAGCCTGATAGGGCTCTTTTAATTTACGATAATTTAATAAATAATCGATAAAATTAGCAATTATGGTGGCTTCAGCGGATATAATCAATAGATAACTATATTTTGACCAAAAGATTTTACTGAAAAGATTACTTGTAACCTATAAATAAGAAAAACCAACTGAATTTCTGTCAATTGAAGTATGAATGGATTTATTTACACATAAAAAATGTGCCATATATGATAAAGAATCTCAAGGAAGACTTAGTGGAAAGAAGGAATGAGTATATATTAAGAATTTATTAAAGGAAGTTCTTTTAAGAAATGCGACGGTTTTCCTGATTATCATCGAGAATAGTTAATTACAGAAATCCAATATTCGGTTAGAGTTATAAAATGAATCGTGAAATACTCATGACGCCAAAACCTATTACCTACAGTTAGAAGCACATTTTTTCCTCACAGAGAATTTGAAAATAAAACTAAATTGCAATACTTATATTGCAACTGCTCATTGCAAAAGTTATTGCAAACGTCATTGCAATATCTTTCTTCAACCGAACTACATGTAAGCATTTAAGTTCCAGACGAAGAGATATCACCATCTACTTATGAAAGATCCATTTAAGGGTAATACTTTTTGGATTTTAGCTGTACAACCTCTTTCCAGGGAAAATCCTATGTATAAACTTTTAAACTCATCGTAAAATTGAGTTAAATTTTCCTTAAACTGGAGTATTATCTCTCTGATTGCATCATCATATACTTCGGCCGCTATCATATGAGTGGTCGTGAACTCGGTGTGCTAGGTTGAGGAAATTTTTCACATTTGCCGAAGGCTAATGAAAAAGTAAAATATCTCGTAGCAATTCTATTGCCCATTACAAGTCAATGTAAGAGAGATGCAGGCGAAGAAGGTTATCTGAGAGTAAGGACCCTAGTAATTGACATGAGCGCAAGTTGGTGACGGGTATAGGAGAATGAAGAAAGACGTAGGCAGGCTGATAATTCATTGAATGTTGCTTCCTTTCTATTCTGGCATTCCATCGACCATTTACAGGCGTCACCATATCGCGAATAGAATGGGCTAGGGGGAATTGATAAATTCATAGTTAACGATGTTAAATAAGTCACCAATTGGCATAATGAAAATATATAGGCATAGTTATGAGTATAAATAAGATATTTGGCAGAATATTCACACAAGCATGACGCGTAACGCAGGCGCAGAAACGCGCGTAATATACGTACACACCCATTCCTCATACAAAACTAAAAATCCCCCCTCTCAAGATTACTCCCTGGATCCACTCCTGCCATGATATGATAGCACAAGGCATGAAAAAAGATAGGAGAAGAAGGTTGCTGTTGTCCCATCCCAGAATTGAATCACTGATAATAATGTAGATGAATAATAAGAGGTTTGAAAATGAGTGAAGCAACTACGATGAGCGGGAAGACATCCGACCTTTTCAAGGATTTAAATGGGGTTGGTAAAATTAATTACGGCTATAATTGAAAATCGTTTATTGGCATAGGACAGAGTTCTGGCACTAACTTCTTAGAAACTATTACTATCCATCTTCAAAAGCGGAAAAGCGGTGGAACACTGGTACAATTCCACACATTTACTTAATAACCAACCATGGTTTCGGCACTTAATACCATCATCGGGGTAATATTCAAAGTTGTCTTTTCCTTATATATGCATGAATTTTGGTGGTGGGTGGTGTTTTTGGAAGAGGAATATAATCATTCGTTGTTAGTTGACGTCAGCCAAGAATAGCTGACGACAGCAAAACCGTTGAGGATTAGTCAACGTGAGTGAACGGTGGGGGAGAAGGGGGAGTTGGATGGGTTTCACTAATTTTGTATGAGTTAGAGAGGGAGGAGGACGGTTCAGGTAACTTAGGCTTGAATAAAGGTGAATTTTTGACGATTAGGTCACTTTATACGGAAAAAAGGAATAGTTCCCATAACCGGATGTATGGCTCTCCCAACCATAGACAAGTGCAATATTTCAGCCAGCCATAACTATGGTTACTTATTTGCTAAACACCCTATTGCTGCTGCAGGAATCCACTATGGCTGTGGCAGCCATAGCTCCAGCTGAGCTCTGTTGGTGTGCAAGACCCAGATATTGCTGGGTCAGCCATAGTTATAGGTGATCGGAGAGGATGCCTCAAATGTACCCAGGTAGAAATATTTTTCTCAGTAACTGGGATGGAACTGGGGTGTAACTGATCTGCATTAAGACTTCTGAAACTGGGAATGAATTGAAACAAGCTCCACCCGAGTTGCACCCCTACTACAGAACAGCTGGGATGGAACTGGGGTATCTTGCCCTTGTCAAAAGTTTGTCTTACTTCAAAACGTTGATCATCAATCCAGAAAACCCTTTTATCTTTGGCAATGACATTTTTATTTAATTTTTATTTGGCAATGACATATTTATTTTTATTAACTATCTACCCGACCGCATAGTTCGACTTATATCTCATACCTACCTATGTCATGTCTAACTTCAGACTGAAGGTCACGTTTCAAGAAAGTCGTATGTATGTGACTATTGCCGTGCGTAAAAGTGACTGCGAGAACTAATTTCTAAATGGCAATGCCGTGATAGTTTAAGGGAATACCATCCAATCACGATAACAATTATCAGGCATTAATTAATTGAAATCTATGCTGCCACATAGGATTAATATAAAGTCAATGTTAATGAGAATAAACAAGATTATTTCCAACTACCATTCGTTTTTGCTTGTCGCTGTGGCTGTGACAGCCACAACTATATCATTGCAGGAGCTAGAGGGAATTGTCAGCCGAGCCGCGGAGTATGGCTGTGGAGACCAGAGTGACACGGTATGGGCGAAGGGACAATAGCTCTAGCTGCTGCAGCCATATTTCTCGTAGCAATGCGCTATGGTCGTCACAGCCATAGCGTCTAGGAGCTCAACCACAGCATACTGCTCTGACATTACTTATCTTTGCTAATGCACCAATACTGGCACTATCAATAGTACTATGGCTCCCCCAACCATAACTTTTTTCCGTGCATAATTGGGCATTGCTTTTGACAATCTCATGTTGCTCAAAGAAGTCTAATTTATTCCCCATGTGCATACAATTTGAAACAGCTTTTGCATCAAATTTTCTAGAGTAATTAAACAATCACAAATGCTCATCAAAAGATGATTCATTAATTTTATTATTTGCGATGACTCTGGCATCCAGTACATCGGCCAAACTTTTCGGAGTACCAACGTGAGAGTGTACAAACACAGGCAGAGATAATTATATTTATAAGCTTCAGGTCAGGCTTCAGAGATACGACAAAAATGCCTTTTAAAAGGTCGTCACGAACAAAAAGAACTGCAATGATGAAAAAAGATTTATAAACCCCGGATATATAAATTTACCGACAGTAATACAGGGATAATGACGTATGGGAACGTTTTTGTCCGTTATGTACATGTAAAATTACGAGAAAGTTTCACTTCTTCATATTCTGCGTGAGAAAATGAAATACTCATTGTGGGAGGCAGAGAATGAATGAAAGGGACATTCCCCTCTCAAAGGAAACCAAGAGCCACGCAGGGACAATAGGCACACATTATAATATGAAAGCTTTCATTCCGCGGGGACGGGTACAAATTCCTCAGTGGTGGGACGAGCGGAAAATTGTCGGGAAGGAGAAAATTTAGAGGAAAGTCGATTCGACTTTTGTTATACATCCTGTCATCCACGCTTGAAGAAAAAAATGCCACGAGGGAATCGACGCTAAAGAATTTAGCGACGTAATAGCATTTACCACTACTGACGCTGAAGCATTTAGCGTCAGTAGTGGTAATCGAGTATGTAAACACCCTTTATCTGTTGGTTTAATTTATTTACAACAATTCGTATTACGTTTTCACCCAAATATCGCGTTGAGGAGGCCCTACTGGGAATATATATGAACTGTATGAACAGTACGTAATACTGAATTACACCTAAATTTTGTTTTGAATTGTTTAAAAGACACTGCTTTACTGATGACTAGCTTCAGCTATTAGAAAACAAAATGATTATATAAAATTTGCAATTAGTTCGAAGATATGTTTAGTAAACCCTATTTCAACCATAGGAGCTGACTGCTCCAGCATTTCTATTGAACTATCGCATTTTTACTTTAGTTTTCATAGGTTTTTCTAATAATTCAAAAAATAATATGTTTGGATTCCTTAATTTAATTGCTATTCCATTATAACTGGGGACATTTGCTTTTCCAAGCAATTTTTGGCGAGATTAATAGGATAGGAACAGGAAAATACTAGTTTCAACCATGTACTACCCATTTTTTCGTTTGACGACATGTCATTTCAAGTTAATTTTTACAATAAAGTAGCGTGGAAAGGTAATTTTTTTATTCATAGCAAATAAGGAAACGTTTTGTTTGAGTAGAATATGAACTGCATGGCACATTTACCATTTTGCGGTGAAACTACCTTAAAAGTGGATCACGTTGTGCGATTCAATCAACAAAGAAATCCTTAAACATGATCCACATTTTTCTCCGTTTTTAGCGTGAAAACTCTACCCACATTTTTATTACTTTTAAATTCAACAGATGACAAATAAAGCTGTGCATTTCTGACGGAAATATCCCGATTCAAGTTTAAAGACGGTATAGCAAGCGACGGAAATTTGCGATTACTAGCAAATTTTAGCAAAATTAGAGCTGAGATTGGCGGAGGTTCCATAAATATTTATTGCGAAATTTTAAGACAGTTCCTTCGAGTTCAATTATTTGCCTTAATTACTGAAAAAACAGACATTTTCCGTACGTCCATATTTACATTTAGAAGAAGCAAAAAACAATCCTATTTGCTACTAATCACCTGACGAAACAATTGATGTGGAGTAAGACAAGACGCCAGCACTCAATTGCATGCCCATTAATGGTGATGAGTTATCTAATCAGCAAAACATGAGGATTTGGAGCTTTACCACAACTTAAAGGAAAAACACTTCAAAAAGTCCACGCTAGAGATTTAATGCTGACTCACGTTTCCACTGTCGACTATAGTTTTCCAGGAAAATGACGGAAAACAGTTGGATCAAAATGAAATCTCAAGAAAGGGCATTACGAAGTCCTTTTCATTTCATGAGGACGGGAGGGCCAAGGGAGCTAATTGGTTTTCAACATCGTGTGGTTCTATATCAGGTTGATTGTTTTTCCCATCAGGTTTACGATGAAAATGAGATGGACGGATGAATTTCTAGATATGAAAAACTACGTGTTTTTATACTTTTAATATGTTGCAACATTTTGGACTCAAAGAACACGTTTTATTTTTATGTTCAAAAACATCGATGAGGAATCTAATTTCGAAAACATAAGTGGGCTAAATAAGATGACAGGCGAATGGGTAATAGGATTGTAAAGCCCTTAATCTTGTTCGTCCATGGTTTTTTTTATTTTTTTAGGTGAATCAATTAGAATTGAGGACGGTTTTTTAATGGAAGACAGATACACCAACGTTCTATTGCGAGACCACAAAGTAGTGATGGGTTATCAAATCAGACAAGCACGAGGAGGGTACCTCCAGAAATGACGACTAATAAGAGGGTTCCTTGACTGTGCTGCCCTTAATCATGTTTTCTTTTTTTGTTAGTTTTCATTGTATTTTTACAAAGATGAGAAAATCGAGACGGAGGGCTATTTTTCCGGAAGACAAAAACGTCAATGTTTTTTGTTCGCCTCCCTCCCCTGCGAAATAAAAACCTCAATTCATAGAAACTTTTTCAATTTTCGTAACGAAAATGCGGTGAAAAGGAGGGAGGGTGGGTTTGGGCAGGAAATGGAGGAAGCTTTGAGAGAGGAAGTTGAAGAGAGGGGTTGGACTGGACGTTTTTGGAGGTTTGGAGGGCGGAGGTTTGGGAGGTTGGCGGTCGCGTGGATGAGGAACGTGGAGATGAGATGGATGCCGAAGAAGAGGGCTGCTGGGAAAAGGAGACGAGAAAACAACCACGTTGGTGAATGGAGGGGGTGGCCACACTGCCACTCACAGCCTTCCCTACGCTCCTCAAACCCTTCCGAACTTCTTTTCCCTCCCTCTTCAACCCCCCGAAACCATTTTTATATATTTTCCCTCCCACTATCCCTCCCCTCATTCCCTCCCCCAAGCCACCCTTCCCCCCTCCACATTTATATCCCTTTTATCCTACGGGCACATATTTTGATAACGACTTCTTTGTTACGCAAACAATGCAACGGGTGAAAAATCATCAAATATCCTTCTTCCTTCGCCATCTCGCTCTCAGTTTTTTTTATTCTCCCTTAACCCCCTTTTCCCCATCTCCTTTCCTCCCACGCTATTATATACATTATATATTCAGGGACTCAGAAATATTAAAAACATAAAAAGATGATGATGATGAGGATGATAAAATGGAAGGAGAAACGAGAGGGGTTACTTTTTTTCGGGTTGGCACGGTTTGGTGGGCGGGTTGTGTGTCTCTATATTTATTTTTTTAGTAACGTTGGGGGAAGGCATTTTTTTTACAAGGAAGTGGAAGGATAGAGATACGAGAAGGTAAGATCGGCTCATATTTTTCGTGAGAACATTACTTCAGGTGGTTTGAGCGAGATTTTTTGGGCTAAATGGAGACCAAATTCGAATTTTATCTTAAAATTTGAGCAGCTGCAAGAAGAATGAAGCACGTACAATTATGACACATAACCTTTTTTTATATAACTGAACGTGTCACTAGTCAACTGGCTTAAACTTTACTCATTGGTTCCAGGCCGTAGGACGAAGACGCCTTCATAACCGGCAGTTATCATCACTAGCTATTTACCATGGTTATCCATTACAAGGGTAAGAATTAGTATTGCAAACGGCCGGTTGGCAACTACCATTATTAACTTTTTTACCCACGTAAACATTCTGCAATAGTTTTTTTCTGCCATCCGAATGCACATTAATTACTATGGTCAAGTGATCACACGTCATTATCTTCAAATGACCGGTAGGTAAAGACTTACAAATATGATGCACGTTAAAGGCAGTTATATCATGGTGGTTGTGGACAGGTGTGAAAATGTAATGAAAATTAGAAATTTTCTAGTAAGTCGGCTATACGGCTGGAAAATATGTTCTTTATAAATAAACGTTCGTCGAATAACCTGCGTATTGATGGATCCCGGCGTATTGTATGAGTAAATCTTTATAAGGAGGCACCATTGAAGCAAGAATCAAAGAACACTGACGTGTCATCATGCAGCCCAGCAAAACCAGCTGTTGTACAGCCTAGACTTTCCCGTGACCACATTATCGCCTTTGACGACCCTAAACTGATTGTCAGAGCCAACAGATACTGGGACCGAATGACAAAGAAGGCCAATGAGATCCCGGCTGGAGAAATGGAATTTCAACATAGATGCGGGATACGGACTAAGCCAAACTTGGGAACCAATTGCCCACAAATTAAAGACAACAAGGGATAGTAGATTTATTTGCATAAATGTTTCTCCACTAAACATCCCATCTGTGGCGTTCTAGCATTCATCCAACGATATATAACACAGAAAACCTAGCCCAGGCATCAAATCTCGTTGTAGATGATTGCAGAGATAGTCATCGGGAAAATTGAAGGACAATTCCAAAAGATTTTGGTCACAAATTAACGAGAAAAGGAAAACGACCCAAATTCCCATTACAGTATCTCCCAAGGATTCCTTATATGAAGGTGATACCAGTGCTTCAGCCTTCAATGTATATTTTTGTTCTAATTTAAATTCTCTGTCCATTAATCTCCGCCCTTGAAGAAATGTGGCACCTTGATATGTGTTGCATAGATTTTTGGAAGGCATTTGACTTTGTCAATCACACCATCCTCTTACACAAGCTGAAGTCACGTCATAGCATCAGCGGAAACCTACTGCCCGTGATTTCTGGCTTCCTGAGCAACCATAAACAGCGTGTTTTACTGACGGAATCTTCTCTCCACTATAACCTGTCTCTTATGGAGTTGCTCAGGGGTGTGTCCTGGGTCCCCTTTTTTGTACCTTTTGCAGATGATGTTGCTGAGGATGTCATTACCTCAGGCTGTAGCATTCTTCCCCGTGCAGATGACTATATGATATTCAAAATAATTAATGGCACATCTGACTCCGTTGCTCTCCAATCTTCCTTACAATCCATAGATGCCTGGTCTTCTGAATGGCATTTACCTAGTAAATCCATTCAAATAAGCAAAAATGTCTTTCACCCTAACGCATTTCCTTTTTTCTACCTCATTTAGTATTTCCAATCAGCCAATTCCTTCTGTCAATTAGCATACAGACCTAGGTGTTACACTTATAAAAATATGAGAAAATGATGTTTATAGAGTATGCTGGATACATATCAGCCAAGGCCATGTTCATTATTGGTACACTCTACGGTCAACCCGAAATTACAGACCCCTTTGCCTTGACGGCAGTGTTTCTCGGATGCGTCCGTCCTACTCTGGAATACCGTTTACCTATATGGTTCACTGTCTGCCCTATTATACTAAAAATTTTCGATTGGCCTCTAAATTTCTTATTAGCCATTGTCCGTCACCGCGTTTCCTCTTTCATTCCTTGCTCGCGTGTGAAATGCTGCCATCTTTTGGTCTTTTGCATCTCACTCTCCGCTGACAAATTTCGGACTTGAAGTTCCTTAAATCTAAAACGGTTCCTTCCGATCCTCACATATTTTTCTTCTGAAATCTGAAATCCTCACATATTTTTCACTACGTATCCCATCCCGCCGAACTCTAAACGAGTCTTCTTCACACACCCCAGTTCCGCCATTTTCATTTCCAAAAGATCTCTTTTCCTCCAAATCCCATCCCTTTTTAACTCCCTCTCCAACAAGTATCCTTCTCTTGACCTCTTCTCTCCAAACAACATCTTCACCTCCTCACTAAAACCCTACCACTTACAACTAGATTCATCCTATGAATAGCCATTGTGTTGTCGTTAACCTAGTTGTTTTTGCCACCTCCACCTTTTATTATCTCTAATTTATTGAATACATTTATGTTGTTATTCATTCATTACAGTAATCTACCGGTTAGAGGTAGGTTGTGATGAAAGTCAGAGAATATCCAGCGAACTCTTACACGTGCTGTGCCCTTTCTACCTCTTCTATTTCTTTCTTCATCTCAGAATAAGTCCTACCTTTCTTCATCCCGTCCATAAAACCGATTCTCTTCCTTCCCCTTCCCCGCTTACCCAACATCCTTCCCTCTATCACGACCTTCAGCAAACCATCGTCCCTCATTACCCCTTCCAGCCACCTACCCTGCCTTCCCCTAATCTCATCTATAAGTTTCCTCTCCTCGCCCACCATGTCAAGCACTTCCTCATTTGTCTTCCTTTCCGTCCAACGCACCTTCTCCATCCTCCTCCACACCCACATCTCAAAAGCCTTAAGCCTATTTTCGTCTTCCTTTCTCAAGGTCCACGTTTCTGCCCCATACAACGCCACACTCCATATCAAGCTCTTTACTAGCCTCTTTTTTACATCCTTACTTAAGGTCCCCGTCATCAGCTCCCTTCTATTATTGAACGCTTCCTTCGCTAGCGCTATTCTCCTCCTAATGTCTTTGCTACTATGTCCTGTTTCTTCTAGCGTACTACCCAAGTAATTAAATTGTTCAACTTGCTCCAGTTTGTGACTTCCTACTCTTATCACCAGCTTCGCTTTCTTGCCTAATGTAAAAGTCCTAGTGGCTGTCTTTGTGGTAAACTTCAAGGAAGGAACAAATTAAATAAATAAATATTGTGTACCTTTATTTTGATTTGCTATAGCTAAGGAACGCCATCAGTAGGTTCCGTATTTTTCAAGTAATACAAACGCAAAGTAAAAATTTGGTAATTGTTTTGACTCACGCAGGCACGGTGGAACATCCCTAAGTGAGAATGAGGGGGAAAGAGAGATAAGAGCAAGGTAAAGATACGAGGGTAAAGATGTTGTCATGTTCTTCATTATGCCGCAAAAGCATTCAATACCCGAGACTCATTTCATTACTGTAATGAGAAAAAATTCCTGCACACATTTTTGTATAAATATAAATTATAACCCCCCTATTTCATCTGATAGTGGGTTTGAGAGGGGTGGGGGAAGGGTGGGCAGGGGGGTGGGGGAAGATGCCAAGGGTTTTCTCTATCTTTGCGGCAAAAAATGTGGAGTGAGGGACGAGGGGATGTGGGGCGGGAGGCATATATTTCTTCGGTGAGGGTAACGATCCGATGGTGTTCGAAAGATGGTGGGGGTAGGTTGGGGTGGGGGAGGGTGGGAGAGAGAGGTAAGGGAGAGGAAGGGGGAGTGGGAGAGGGGCGAAGAAAAAGAAAACGAGAATAAGAAGAAAAAGACGGCGATGAGATGATGATGATGATGATGGAGGATTATATGGATTGATGGAGAAGGTGGGTGTTTAGGGGGGTTGTTTGGGAGGGTTGTTTGGGAGGGTTGTTTGGGGGTATGGGCCAGGGGGCGAGGGAATGGCGTGGAAGGTGGGGGTGGGAGGGTTGAGGAGGAGGATATGGAAGGGATGGACGATACCTATATCGATATATCGAAATGTTTTGTTGGTTTGTTCTTTCGGGATGCGACCGACAAGTTAGGTCAACGATCGGAAATCTATGGCCATTGGCATCATCATCATTGCAAGGGCAATAGCAATATTTAGAGTAAAACGTGAAAATAGTTCGAAAAACCAGATTCAAGTCATTTCGACCTTTTTATTCTTTCTTGAGATACATTCTGTGACTTTTCGAGAGACAAGTTTTAGCAAGTGAGGCTTGATAGCAGTCGATTGTTTTGATAATTTTCCTCATTTGTCAATAAAGGGAGCAGTTGAGGCAGTGATGACCCAAATGTCTTGAAGATATGGTCTCATGATGAAAATCCAAGCCTGTACAAATTGACCTGCAAATGTATTAGTCATAAAATAACCTCCCATGAGAAAAAAAAGAATTGATCTAAGAGCTGACATCACAGCTAATTAGTTATTAGTTATGGGAATCGATGAATGGACACTTGAAGCTAATCAAGACGGCCATTCGCCAATTATAACGCCAACGTTACTCTAACAAAAAAAATAGGATATTCAAATGACAAATACATTTCACTCTGCGAGAGAGATTTTTGCTAGGTAATCTTGTTTAAAAGCAGCATTTAACAACAGTAGAGGATTGTGTTTCTTATTTGAGAATTACAATTAGCTACTCACTAATATAACTTTCTAATAATAATAGCTCATAAAACTTTCGATATTTTCCACCACAAACGTGTCAGAAAAACAAAGGTTCATGCATGAATTCAATTTACCGTTATTTTTTCCACCACATAGACAAATCCCAGTCAGTTAAGAATAAGGGCCGAGTACCAGGAGTGACAGAAGGGTAATTATAGCGCAGAAATTATGCATTGAAATATAATCACCTGCTCATCCTTAAAAATAAATCGGGATACATAACATGTTCTCAGCGATCATTAAATTAGAAAAATTATTAATTGTGAGCATACATTTATGTTGGGAACGAGGTAGGGAGGGAAAGGGAATGGCCTTTATCGATAGGATCAATCGAAAAACGCATGCTGGGCTGATGATAGAAATCTTAAGTAGACAGCGGCCAGTGGCCACAAAATATTGGCTATTTTAATCGCATCGTTATTTTAACCCACCTTAATTGATGAACTATCCCTGACGTTACATAATCGTCACCAACACTAAGTCTCAATTTATCGTTACGAAAAATTGTTCGATTTAATTTTCACAAGACTCTACAAACATCAAATATGGAATACGTAAGGAAAACTATGAAGGATAGCGAAGATAATACTCAGGAATGAAAACATTTGCTGATAGGAGAGAGATGTTGAGAGCTAGAGGGAGGCAATCTTCGGACTAATGACTGCTAACGATGACGAGCATTTTATCCCGATGCAACACTCAAGGAAAAGCGATATAAACTTGGCATACGATATTTAAAGTGGTTTGAGCGAGATAGTTCCCTAGTCATAACGGATACCATATTCGAATTATATTTTTAATGAATGCGTATGTAAGACATATAAAGTAGATATTTTAATAGAAATGGAGCAAAAATATAGTTATTTGTGACAAACATTCTCAGTAATTAAATAAATATAACCGCATGTCTCTAACTTGACTCATTTTTTCAGGCCGCACGGTGAAATCGCCTTCAATATAGAATTTTCTTTTTACGATTCTGTAAAATTTTCTGCGGTGAGTTATAGATTAATTTGTATAAATAGTTGAGAAAACATACAAACTACACACCGTTAGTTTTTTGAAGAAATCTATGTGTAAGAAGTTCCGAATATTTTTAATATTCTCCCTCTGGAGCGCACAGCCGTAATCTATCCCATGTAAAACAGATTATATATTTAGGCAAATCGCTCGAAAAGTAGTTCGGCAAGTGGTTAATATTTTGATATCATTAAAAAATATGGGAGTGTTTTTTTCTTTAAAATGTCGTCAAATTCTAGATGAACTAATTTATCACTCAAACTACCTTAATTTTGAATAACCGATATCCTTCATTTAGTCATCTATACCTGGTGATACGGGGCTCGAAATAACAACCCTTGGACGTATATCTGAGGGGAGAAGAAGTAGGCAGGGATGTTGACGATTGAGGGGGACCCTGTGAATCCGTGGAAAAGAAGGAATGAGGAGGGGGGGGACGAGAGAAGTGGATTGGGGGTTGGGACCAACAATCCCCAACCCCCTCCTCCGATACGCATTCCGAGGCGAGTAACGCGTGCCTAAGTGGTATTGGGTGGAGGGTGGGTTGGGAGGGGTAGAGGGTTGGTGGGAATGGAAAGTAGGCGTTTTCTTTTGAGATAAAGGGGGCAAAGAAGGGGTGGGGAACTGCGACACACCACCATCCCCATCCCCAGGTTAATATATTTTTCAACACAGAGAGGTTGGGGGGTGGGAATCGAAGCAGTGGAACTGATCAACAGCTCTCGAGAACAAAACATTTTTAAAAAACTAAATAAACAGGGAACAAAAAAGCATCGGAGAGATGATGGTCGAAAACTTCATATCTTAAGCCTCGCAGCCGAATTTTGGATAAGACAAATGAATGGGCGAGCAACTCTGCGAACATGGACCCCTTTCACGGGAGTGGGATGAGAAACTCCGTGAACCGAGGAGGAGCGAAGGAGCTTTTTTCTGTAAAAAAAAATAAAATTAACGTATAGGAATCGAAGAGAAGAGTTTGGTTATTATGTCAAAATCATGTTACGTGATGAATAATATTTTGACACACTAATAACTTCCTAAATAATGAACGTACTTTCTGGCGTTCAACGTATAGTTTCCTGGTAAATCTGAACGTCATTTGCAGCCAAACTAGAGGTTAATGAATAAATTAGATGGCGTGCTGACGATAGAGAGGGAAGCCACTTTTCTGGTATAAAATCACCTACCTAACATGGCCATCGAGCGCGATTTATCCATTAATTGTACGAATAATATTGCAGTGATTTTTCGACTTTTTCCATTTTGAATTTCTTTAGATTAACCAGTACGATAACGTAAAAATTCAGTTACTGTTTCCGGTGGCTTTATTAGGTACTTTACTCTGCTATCGTACCGTATAGTTCCATAAATTATCTTCTTTAGCCTTTGCACCAATCTGAGTCATCGCCAGCGTAGGTTTCTCTAAAATGGAATGTTTGATTTTTTTTCTCGTAAAATATCTCAGCGACGTGTAGAGTAATGAAAAATTAGAAAGAAAAATAAATACTCCTAAACGATTATTGAAGTCATAATGCTAAAGATGAAACTGCTAAAACGACAAAAATTTTAGTTGAAAAAGGTACTTCTTGTGACGGCCGGGGCTAACAGGCGGAGAACAAGGGTGTGCTCACAACTTGGCTCAAAAGAGTCATCCTATTTTTATTCGGTTATAATTTGATATGGTAACATTTATTTATTTAACCAAAACCACCTAAAACAGCGCTTATATGGTCTGTATATCGGGATATTCACAATTAACAACGGACGATCACATACAACCATACTCTGGGAGGTGAAAAATCCTTCCCAGGCGGAAGTCGAACCCGCGACCTACGGGTTATCAGGCAAGGACGTTACCCCGCCGCCACCGAGGCCGGCAATTATTACTACGCCCGCGCCGTTCCGATCGTTTTCAACAATACGTCGATATTTTTTATTTATCTTTCGCGTGATTTAAGCATAATACACCTATTTCAAATAAAACAATATTGGTAAATTCCCACACAGTATTTTATAAAAACACAGTTAAAATACATCACCGACCAAAGTTTAGGCCCGTAATTCCATTATCAAGGTACATACAACTTTCTCAGACACTCCACCGTATATACCCCGGGATGGAGGCGAGGGGGTGGGGGGGGTATTAAGTCACAGAGGGGGAACACATGAGGAAAAGGAGGGGGGGGGGGGGTAGAACACAGAAAAAGCCGTTGGTGGTGAAGGTCATGAGGCATGGTCATAAGATTTTCGGACGGGAGGGAGAACAAGGTTTAACAGGGGCGATCGATCAATAAAAACAACATCACTATACTACTATCATAATACACCTACTTTACTTCTATTTTATAGAATGGATAACTTAAGTACAACTGAATTAAAGCGCGACTCAGCATGCTCACAATATTGTCTGATAGAAAATGAAAGAAGAAGAAGTTTCATAGCAGCGTCATGATCAATGCCACTCATGGCCACGGTCCTCATGATCTTATCTTAGGGTACTAAGCGATAAGTACCAATTTTCATGTATATTAGCGTTGTTACAACTGTCCTCAATTTCATAGTTCACAGTTATACATACTACGTCATCTGGAGAGAGAAGGGGAAGAGGGAGGGTATGCCTGTAAGCTGCTACCGCTATTTGATATTCGAGCCCGCCGTCGCGGCTGGCGAACGGCTATGCTGCAATTAGCACAAATGCGTCTACCAACCTGACAATGAGACTATGTTCAAGGGATTATCAAAATAATACAAAATCTTTCATGGATGTGCTTCTGGAAGATTTCATGTGCTTCACTAGGTCACAATTCTACATTATAATGTTTTTCCGTTAACTTCTAATACTCGTTCTCGAGGTCTATACGCTGACAAATATCACATCAGCCAGTCAATGTATCACGTTTTTAGGAAGAGCCTCTTTTCATATCAGTTTTTTCACGGTGAGTGTTGCGTTAAGGAGGTTCAGCGGTTTCACTCAACTTTTTAATGAAACTTCCTGAAAGAATTATTAATATTGTTCTAAAGCTACCTGCAAATTTTCAAAATTATTTGCCGCAGATTTCTTAAGATAATTGATCGAGAATTGGGCATGAAATTAAACAGGTTCTTATGCCTTTTCTTCTGCATCCTGCATGATGCACAGCGTTACACAGATGTTAAACGAATTAGGCTGGGAGCCGCTAGAGACTCGGAGGCTGCGCGCTAGGCTTAGATTACTTGAGCAATTGAGAATAGATATCTTTCAGAGCGACACGGAGAACATCATATTAGAACCCCACTATATTTCCAGATCCGACAGAAACGATAAATTAAGAGAGATATTTTGCCGAACGGATAGGTATGGGAATTCGTTTTTCCCCCGAACAATAAGGGACTTTAATAAATGCTAGGCGTAAACTCATTACAGCGTTTCCTTTTTATATGTAAACGGCTGGTGTCCTAACACATGCCACACGCCTATTGAGGCGGCTTGCGGGGTAGTATGTAGATGCAGATGATATGCATCCTCGTTCAAGTACCTTACTTGTGGTCAGTAGCGTAGCCAGAGGGCAGGGGGGCGAATGCCCCCCCGCCCCGTGTTCTGGCGCCCCTAAGTCTGTTTATTTTTTCACTCTCAAGTCCCAAATACTTATAAATAAATGTATAAAATACGTTGTTATTTTGTACAAACCTCAAACCCTGGGGGAAGACGATTAGGCACCTATTGTATCACCAATATTTGTAAAGTGTAGTAAACTGGTCAATTTATGAGTCGGCACCCCCTAAAAAGTTTTTGCACCCCCTAAAAATGTTCTGTCCATCTAGATCCAAAACCTAGCTACGTCACTGCTCGTGGTGCCAATTTTACATCGTCCGCAACGCGCGCGAGGGATTTCTTCAAGCGTTCGGAGAAAATATCTGTTATATATTTTTCTATCGATGATCAAAATTTGGAGGTTTGAGAATTATTAGTTTTAGTCTATCCAATTGACCTATCTAGGTTTTCCAAGCTCAAGTTGCAAAAAAGCATCATGCTGCTAGCGTTTTGGATGCAGAAATGTTTTTTTTTAATTTTCAGAAAAACCTGAGTCACAAATAATTTACCAATTGGATACGGCTAGGTTGGAGCAAATAAACGCTTATCGTAAAGGCGCGACAGATAAAATAATAAATGAAGGCAACTTTTGTGTTTTTGCGTTTTGTGCAGTTCAGGGCGAAAGGGGATGTTCATCTACGGTCAATCCTTTACAGGCCGAGAGAATGAAGGAGATGTATAAGCCTTCTATCCAAATTAAATAATAGAATACTGCAAGAAGATATTTCGAGGTAGATTGTTAATGGATGTAATGAATCGAAATGCTGTTAAGTCGTGACCGAGGAAACAACTGACATTTTGACTTCTGAACAAATTTCGCTGTGTGTGAGATACGTTAATGAATATTTCCTCCCATTTTTTCAATTTGATGGTTTGAGAGGCGAGGAGTTTGTAGACACGATTTTGACTGGATTGCAAAAATATGGTATAGATTGTCCTTTTTTGTTTGACCAGGGCTATGACGGTGCCAGTAATAGATGCGTAGTTCAGTGGATTTCAAGCGGTAGTTAGAAAAAAATAATCAGTTGCGCTTTATGCACCATCAGCATCACACTCGCTTAATTTAGCCATCTCAAAAGCAAGCGGAATACGTCCTATTAAATATTGCAGGAAAATACTTTAAATTATTTACAACTTTTTCAACACGCCAAAACGTAAATCTATTTTTCGTCTAAATCGTAAATCTAGTCACGTTTAATTGAAGCAGCAGATTTTGAAGTAAGAGAGATTTACCATTTAGACGAATAATAGATTTGCAGTTAATTGAAGCAGCAGATATCATAACAAGAGCAAATAAAGTGCAAGAGAAACAAAAAAAGACCATCTTTGTGAGAATAATTTTAGAGAAGCGAAGAGAGAAATAAGTAATTTAATGTTGAATTCAATGAAAGTTGAATGGTGTGCTGTCGCAATTCGCGTCACAATCGGACGAAAGAATTTATCTGCGTGTGAAAGGTTTATCATTATAATCTAGACACAACGTTTTACTAGCGAATATTGTACAGGAAGATAGTCCAACGAACCGGCCTTTGTATTGGACAAGAAGACGTTCTCTTTGACACCATGAGCAGTTAATTATTGCCTAACGAAATGTTTAATTAAATGAGGGTGCGCTGTCGCGATTCGCGTCACAATCGGACAAAAGAATATCCCTGCGCGTGAAAGGCGTTTTTTGATGGAGGGGAGGGTCTTGGAGGGGGGGGGAGTGAGGGGAGGGGCGAGAGGAGATTACAATGGCCGAGGCCCCAGAACTGATTTCGTCAATTCCGCCAATGCCGGTGCGATGTGATGGAGTCAATGCGAGACATACCTACAATATATATATACGTAAGAGGGGTTCGGCTCCACAATGGCCGGCGACAAGAATAAGGACGGCGATGACGTCGAAACTCCCCCGTAGTTCAGAAACCACTCCTCGTCGAAGAATCCATCAATTCAAATTGTATTCAATCTTCCACTCTTTAGAGCACAAAAGATCGATCACCCTCATTCACGAGCTAAGTGATGGAATAAATATGAATGGGGTTTTTTCTCCAAAAATCTTGTTTGAATGATTTCTCACGGCACACATTGTCCGCGAGAAGTTAAATCGGCGATTCCATTCAGCTAATGTATAATGAAATTCCACTCAGATTAAGACCTTGACATTTTCCGAACAAAGTCGGAAATTAGGATTATATTCCCCCTACACCAAGTAATTTGTTTAATTACTAGTTTAGTATGCTTTCAATGGGAAGCTAACGAATGCTAATGGTTGTTTCTTTTTTTATAAAACGCGAAAATTAAATGAGGAAATACTGTTTGAAAATCCAAGTAACTCTTTTTTCGTAATACTCGTATAATTCTGGTGATGTGAGAAATGCGTAAATTCGCCTTAATGAACGATTTTCTAGATAAAACAAGTAGTGAAGGAACCACATTGTCATCTTAAAATCATAAGATCATTCGAACAGCACTCTTCCGTCCATTTTTTCAGTTGACCAGTAGGACTTAGTTATTTATTGTCGATAGGTAACATTTATACAGCAATAAATATTTTGAATTATACAATACGTGCGAATAAACCCACAAGATAAATTAAAAGCTATAATAGATATTGGCTGCTATTCTGAAACCGATGGCGCTGCTTTTGAAAAACGCCATTCCTCGCTACACAAAATCTCCCGACGCAATTTTGAACATGGGAGGGAAATAAATAGCACTGGTTCTAAGAGACTATTATAAATCCCGCCCCTTCCGGTATGAAAACCTTCCGGAAGAGTAAATGGGTCATTCCACGTCAAGTGGTCTAGTTTTAGAAAATTTTCCCGCTCGACCATCTCGGATTTTGATGAAATTTTGTGTGGACAGTTATGCATACCTTTAATGAAAAATTGTTAAATTTTAGGTCCGTTAGTGAAATAATTTTGGAGATATAGCCGTTTGTGTGACCCCATGTCACGACCACCTGCCACATGTCTGTGAAATTTTCGCAACTTTGAGACATGATATCTCTATAGCCTTTTTGCCTAAACAAATGATACGTACCTATAACTGTACAACTTTTAGTGCTCTGTCAAATGAAAATTATTATAGCATTTTCTTAAAGCGTACTGAGTAGATAAAATGCAGCAAATTCGGCCTCAGAAATTAATTCTCCAAATAAATTTCAAACTTTAGCGTGCTCCATCTCTTTCAAGAACTGTTCAATGGGTATCAAATTCCTTTTACAATATTTCCATGTAAGTGAGCTTTTGATAGCGTAGTTTCAAACACTTAGCGTTTTTCGTTAGTTTATAAATCACGTCTAAAGTTCGCGACTTTTGTAAAAAGGTAAAAAATAGGGTGTTTTCAACCCGTTTTTGCAAAAAAATACCTTCTACAAATTCCGTTAAATCTATCTCATCAGGGGCGCGATCATGGTTCTTTATTTTACGTTATCGTTATCGCTACCAAGGGATTATGCGTTATATAGCGAACCATGCGATCATGGTTCTTCAAATCTCGCGCGTTACCGCTATCATAGCGAGATTTCCAAGCGAAAATAGAATAGCTTGCGCTATGGCCGAGAACTCCGCTAAATCAGAAAGCATGGCGGAAAGCGCATTCCACTTAATAGACGAATCTTTATATTTAGAACTTATTTCGGTCTTTGGCGATGATTAATCTTTATTTTTATTAATGAAATGATTGCACGATTCTAATAAATCCCTAAAATGTATATTGGTAGCTAAAGCAAGTCTAAATGTGTTTAGTTGTCCATCAGCCGTTGTTGTGGTAAGGTTAAGTGCATTTTGTCGAGCAATGTTATGATTGTTTTTGTACGCTGATAAAGTAACGTCCTGTGCATTTAAACTGTTTAACCTTAAATATCATTTCCATCATATTTTAATTGGTAGATTTTTTCGCAACTGACTAAATGAAATGTAATATCCTTGAAAGTAGAATGCCTTGTAGCGTCTTTATTATGATGACATAACTTTGTTATCATCAGACTTTGGTAATGCGGTATATGATTAGGTTAATTACTAATTGAAGGGTAGGTATCTGTGTATTCCCATAGTGTGTTTATTTATCTTTAGTAGGTATGTTGTAATTTCATGGTTAGACGAAGTCAATGTTTATAGTGAATGTGGGACCTTTGGAAGTGCCCAAAACTACTTGCAAAGTAATGTCTATTTTGCATGACGATTGTTTATGTAACTGTTGCATGCAATTTTGGTTTTTCATGGTTTAATTCATGGTTTAATACTGTATGTGCCTTATATGTGGTGTTCTTTACTTATAATAGCAGTTACCAAAGCGTTGTATCCTATGTAATAGGAGTTGATCAGCAAAAAATAATGTGCATTATGCACTCTTTGAGAGAATGATAGCGTTAATCTATCCTTTGCCTAATGGATTAACTTGTACATCCCTTGAATGTGTCGTTGAACGATTGAATACGTAGAGATAGTGATATTCTAGTTTTCCCTTCTAATAGCACAACTATTTTGCTACTTTTTCGTTTAAAGATATCACAACTTGCAGATTAACTTGTATGATTTAATAATGCCGGAAGAAATGTTTGACACTAATTTATAAGCTTAGTTAATTAAAATGCATGAATTTTAATTTGCTAATTTACACTTGAAGTTCCTTGATACTCTGGAGTAGAAATTGTGTAGTTTGTGTAGAAATTATTTGCCAAAACTACAACTTGCGTGCGAGTCAAATTTTATCCTTGTAATTATGGTACTATTTAGCCAACCCATCATTTTTTTTAAATACTTGTAGAATGAAATGTAGCTAAAGTGTTTATCCTTGTCACTTTTAACGTTGTTTATCTTCGCCACTCTATCACTGTAATTTATTCATGCTGTACAAAATTTCTTACAAAGTACATATAACATTGATCCAATAGAAGCTTCACTTGTGCCAGTACTTCCGATCATATCCACTCCACATTAGTGTGGATGCTTAGCTTACCATGTATTTCAGTATCTTCATGAACAGGGTTTATTTTGGAACAATCAAACGAAAAGCTGCTGTTGGTTTTGAGATTGTGTTACACCAAAGAAGTTTTATGAAATTTTGGATGGTAATGATTAGTTAAGGAAGGGAATGGTTGCATGTGGATTATGTAAATGATTTAAAAACAAATATATTTGCAACTTTTTCATGGAATAAGTGATTCTTTGAATTTTGGCATTAAATTTAGCATTGGACTTCTGTGCATATTTGTTGAGCAACCCATTGTTTTGCTACCATTTTAATGAAAATGTCTAAGAGTGTGATCTTTTTGGACGATATTGTGGAGGAAAATATCTAAAATAACAATGTGAGTATTACAGAAGGAGATTAAGGGATACTATGGATAATTTTGCCCTAGAGGTGGTGAACTTTCGTCAATTTTTAGTTCTATTCAGGGTATTGAAGGAGATGGCTCAAGACCTGTGCAATACTTTAGACCACGGCTTATAAGGGAATGGGCTGAGTGTGGAATTGCATGCAATTATTATTATGTTAATTTACAATAATTATCTTAAAGTAGTTACACAATCTCATATTTGATTTTAATTGGCATCAATATAGGTTCTATGTGCCCTCAGGGTTTTCTGCCAAATGGATTGTATCAGAGGTCTGTAGGGTAGGATTACTTAATTTCTATGAGCCAGTACACCTGCAGACGGAAGGAAGTTGCAAAGAACTTTTAGTTTATCCACCAATTCTTTCCCTGGTGCAATGGCAGCTATTGACTGCACTTGTATTGCCATCCTTGCTCCAAGGGTTCATAAAGAAATTTATATCAAACGACATGGATGGACGATAGATGAAAATTAGGCTCATAAAGCACATATCTTACGCCTCTAATACATCACAAATCTACTTAGCATGGTGGTGACTGATGTAGGTGATTTAGGGTACCCAAATGAGCCATGACTTCTCATTTCCCACTGCAAGGCTCGATCAGTGGTAGAAAGGTTGTTTGGTGTGCTTAAAGCTACCTATCCCGTCAGAGAGTTCTAATGAATCCCCCAACCAAAGCTCCAAGAATGGTGTTGGCTTGTGCTGTGTTGCGTGACATGCGACAGCTTTACCACCTGCCTGAACTTTGTCAGAGAGATGTAATGTAATGACACTGGAGGAGGAAGAATTACTTGAAGGTCGGCCACGTATTGCTGAGGGTTACCGTGTCAGGAGATCAGTGAATGCCGATAATTTTAATTTCTAGTTAGTTGAATTATTCGTGAAATAAAGTTCAGAGAGTCTTTGAATAAAAGAAGAATTTATTAGAAATAAATTTTTGGGAAAAAACATAATGTTTTCACTGAAAATAGTGTTTCAATTTCTTATTTATTTTTAACAACATCTAGAAGGTTAATAACTCCCTTTCTTATGTAAATAAGATGGTTATTTCTGTTTTTTTACTACTTGCTCCTTCATCAACTCTGCCATAGTCTGAAAGGGTACAAAGTATTGCATAAGGAAAATTAGAGTCTAATGTCATAATGAATTTTCTTTACATGATATCACCATTTTATTTCAACACCTGGAAAATTGCATTTTAAGCTTGTTGATTCCTCACCAGCTGGGGGATTCAGATAGATCCTCCCTCTACATTCTCTTATCTTTAGGTCCAGTTTCTGTAACAGATCATGATCCTCGGTTAAAGTACTGGATAGCATTTAAAATATTGCATATTGTTTGTGGTCCACCTTAATTTTAGTGGGAGAATAATTTGATCTTTTTAGGTATTGTTGGAAGTTTATTTATATTCATTATGCCACTCTATTACTAACCCATGCTTTGTATTTATAATATCTTGTAATTCAATGCTTACCTACCTACGTCTGCTTAATTGAAAAAAGTTTTTAGAATGTAGCTTGGGAATACACTGCATGGGAGTTGCATGTTCCACGAAAATTGTTATGACTTACTCAGCTTCCTTTGGCATTTTGTCAACCAATGCCTCTGTATCTATGTATTGATTAATGTTGATGAATGTGACTAGACTTTTTCTCCCAAGTAGTTAGTAATCATATAGTTGACTCAATCTTCCACTCCTCTTCATATCAATCTAACAGAAGGTAAAATTGGTACAGTTTACCCTCGATATAACGTCTACTTCTGTTATCGGCTGGGACTAATATTATAAGTAGGAAAACGTTATATAGGGAGTACGTTATTGTGGGGGTGCCTGTATTTGATAGGTTAACCCTCCTTATTTAAAAGCCAAAGGGCTTAAAAAATAATATATTCTTGGAAAGACTATTAGTTGCATTGATTTATTATATTCTGGGTTATCTAGAGGTTATTTCCACTTTTATTATTGTGAATAATGATTGAAGAAACTGTAATAAAAATATCCAAAGATATATAACTTGTGAGGAGCTAAAGTAAACCAAACGGGATTAATTTTGATGGAGGCTTTACATAATAACTCTGTCATTAACTTCTCAACCCAATACTAAACCCATTCGTCATCATCAGAGTTATCTACCGGTTAGAGTTAGGTAATGATGAAAGTCAGAGAACATCCAACCAACTCTTACACATGCCATGCCCTATCTACCTCTAGTATTTCTTTCTTCATCTCAGCATAAGTTCCAGCTTTCTTTATCCCGTCTATAAAACCTATTCTATTTCTTCCCCTTCCCGGCTTTCCCAACATCCTTCCCTCTATCACGACCTTCAGCAAACCATCACCCTTCAGCCACCAACCCTACCCTTCTATTAATCTCATTCAAAAGTATCCTCTCCTCACCCACTGTGTCAAGCACTTCCTCATTTGCCTTCCTTTCTGCCCCATACAGTGCCACACTCCATATCAAGCTCTTCACCAGCCTCTTTTTTACATTCCTTCTGCGCAGCTGACTATACCCATTAGGCTTTCAAATCACGTTTCATATTCATTTTCGTTTTTTTTTATAATAAATAAATCCTTAAATATACTTGTCATAAAAACAAGTGTTGATGACTCTGGCAATGAGAAGAGGAATGGTGACTTGAATATATTTATGGCATTTGTAAATACAAACTAGAGGCAAAATATGTTTATCTATGCTGATGAATAAATTGAATTTTTAATTATCAAATAATTTTGTTTGTTTTTAATTTATGTCATCCATAGTATATCTTTATGGCAAGGATAATGTAAGTTGTAGACAAGCTTTTTGGAAAAATTAAATCACAAGATATAATTATTCATGGGATGTAAATGCATATTTAACACTTCATCTTCAACCTAATCAAAACTTTGTCACTGCTATTGGATCTTTCTAATTTTTATATTTATTGAAAGTTAACCTAAGGATCTATGATGTTAAGGAATATGATATTATGATCCAATTTACTGGAATAACCTATTTCTGTGAGAATCATAGATAGTGTCTCAATTCATATTTTATCATTGCAAATAATAGAATGTATTTCAACTTTGGTCTTCTTTAATGTCCGGACGACATCATATCTCCTGTCAGAGGTAAGCTTACATTTAAGACATTCCTCGTATTGGTAGATGATTATGGATTGTAAGGTAAGGGGGAATGTCTTAGTCATATTAGTACAGTATATTCATTAATGACAGGATGAAATATGCTGCTAGGCGTATATTAGGTATTGTTAAAATAAATAATTTATTTGGTGTTATGGAAATTATTGGAATGCAAATGAAATTCTCTGGGTAAAAATTGCCCTTAGGTTACCTTAAAGAAACCACTTAGTCTTGTTCAAGCATGTAATGAATTTCTTCATTACGAAATGGTTGTAATAAGATGAAGAGGGAATATAAAATTAAGGGATACGAAATTTGAATCTGACATTTTTTGTTAGAATTATCGTTGTAGTCATGTTATGTTTCTGTAGGGCAAGGAATGTCATTATATTCATTAATGTAAAAGGGTTTAGAATCTTTAATAAGCATACCTTCTGCTAGTGAATTACATCTTTTGTCGGAACTTTTTTTATTTGCCTGATCAGCAAATATCTGCCTAAGATTTTTGAGTGTAACCCTCCCGAATGGACAAGAGGATTAATACTCAAAATTTCTAGATGGGTGGTTAAATATTTATTCATACATTCTCTTTGTGATGGCGTTTTTCCCCCTCCTCGGCTTCTGCAGTGGCATGAATGACTTATAATAAGTTGTCTCACTACCAACCAAATTTAATGTACAAATAACTGTTCCAATAAATTTTAATGTGATAATTAATTTTAATATATATTTGCTCTTATTAACAACACCTTATTGATTATTTCTAGCGAAGAATAATGTATACATTTTCCTAATAAATCGTGCGTTGACATTTTTTGAAGTCTCTTTTATCGTCGCGATCAATTCATTTCCACAGTTTAATCCACATTCACTGATAATTCATGCATATTATAAAAAATCAACTTCGAGCAAATGTTAAAGGTACTTATTTGGCGAAACTACTTATCTCCGACTCAGACATCATCTTCAACGCTTGTGCGTCTTCTACGCAGAACACTATTACAATATTATTGATAATTAGGAAATTCCGCGGGAAATAGTAGCTATAAACATTCCATAATTACCGCTTTCGAATGTTTTCCGCTTGCCGAAGTTTTTCCGTGCATTTCATTGGTCGATTCTTGTAGCCTCGTATGCGGGCGCCGACTCAGAAGTATTTCATAGCGCAAGCGCGAATTTCGCTCATTGTAGCGCAAGTCGTGAGAACCATGATCGCAGCGAATGCGCTACAGGGAAAAATTGCGTTATGGGTAGCGATAGCGATAACGAAAAATAAAGAACCATGATCGCGCCCCAGATAGAACATATTTTTAAGCCTCTAGAAAAGTGAATCTAATTAGCTAACGCGGACACATAATAGCGTAGCAAGGAGGTCCGTGGGTGAGATACAATCAGCCTTCATCAGCGCCACGCAACGACGAACTCTTGTAACTACACGCGTGGGGTGAGATGATAGCTATCCTACGAACGCATGTTTTCGCTATGACGCCGAAACAATGCAATTTGGAAGTCGTCGCCACTGGAAACAGCTTAAATATCAACAGGCAGTTCTGCCACTTCGGAGTTCGTGCCTGATATTTAACAGGCTTACATTGACACACCGATATTATATTGCTTTGGTCCATGGTGACATTGCCACTACCAATCCAAGTACTTGAACCAGCAACCTCACCACCATAGGGGTCACCCCCGATAGCCGTGCAATACCAACCACGGGTGGGTCTCTTGTTCAGGTTCCCAAGCCAGTAATTCTGTGTGTTCGTTGAGGTTTCAAAGCTCTTTGCGGTGGTACGTCCGAATTTAAAGATATTTATCTAATTTCGATGGAAATGGCTATCAATGTCATGATTCAAGTTGATCACGGTCATTCTCTGTTTCATACAGAATAGCAGCCTATGATTAGGATATAAAAATATATGTGAAATGCTTTCTAGATGATTTTAAAATAGTATTATAGCTCTTGAAAGGATCGCACATTTTAAATGGACCTTTGCACATTACTTATTATAGATAAACTGAACATATCTGACGTAGATATATCTACTGTAGCCGATAATGTAATCGTTCGAGTAAATAATTTCGCGATTAATAATGATTACTTCAATATTGACGCAACTATCCTGTAGGATAAATATGATACCTAAACACTTTCTGAGAATGAACTGGCTTTTATATTCATCGCTGGGGAGCAAATTCTTCGCAGTAATATTTCGTTCTCAGTTATAATTGGAGTTTTTAACTGATAATCGAGTATTTTTTGTTACATTCATCAACTGTAGGATAACTTTGTCTTGGATATTCTGAAAACGGGAATTCAGTCCTTGTAAAATTCATGAGACGTTTGTTACACATTAACAAATGACGGATACCCTAGCTGAGAGAACAATATTGATATCTATAACAACTGTTCACCTCAAATATTAAAAAATCACACTGTTTTGGTGTATTTGTATGGTTAAATTTAACATTGCAACTTCCATGGACTATTCAACGGAGAAGACGACCATGGCAATAAAAACACAATAGTAACTTCCACACTTTTTAATGTCACAAATACAGACCGATCCAGGTTTTGATATACGCACTGCCATTATCATGGAATGATAATGGTACCTTGATAATGGCATTGTGTGTCAAAACCTGGGTCGGTCTGTATTTGCGGCATTAAAAAGTGTGGAAGTTTCTATTGTGTTTTTTATCGCCATGGATGCAACATTCTTCCACCAAATTAAGCCTGATTCACTGTTATTTGGGAGAAGACGACGTTTGGATATATGTGTAGTGCATTTAGTATAGTTATATGATCCTGAAGCAAAATTAATCGATGGTCAATTTCAGGGATCTCATAAGTTAGTTCCATTGTGATCCATTGCAATTTGGGTCTGAAAAAAGCTTGTGTGGCCGCCGGGGAGCGTGAGGATGAAACTAATGTAAAGGCAAAGAAGACAGAATTTAACCCTACATTTGCGTATTGTATTTGCTTGTTGTGTGACAGCGGAAAAGGTAGATGAAAATCTTAAAGTGAGGATAATTGGGATATGTGTAATGCAGGTTTTTTTATTTTACCGTATTTTTCTCACAAAGGCTTGAAGAGATCAGAAAAATAGCAATTAAGACACGTTTGAGAGACGCCAGTATACGGTGAGAGGCACGGTGAAGGGAAATGTCATTTAATGTTTCCAACATTATGCTTTTGATCAACTTTGCTAAGTTTTAAAGAAATTTGCTCACTTATCCAAATTTTCCTCCTCGTCCAGCCATAATCATACGCCTACTTTAAATGAAAGGAAGACCCTTCTGCTCAGCGTAATAGGTATTGATACTTCAATCCCCGCGATTTTTATTTATTTTTCTATATTATTGGAAAATATACCCATTATTTTTGCACATTTCTCGTAAAATAACATGGAAAAAGAATGCGATAGTTGTGTTGCGTGTGGTAAGTAGGGGGCGCTTTCACAATAGCGCGGTATTCAGATCCGAGCAGCGTCCGCTCCGAACGCCATCCAACATTCAGATTCGCAAAATGTCGGAGCTATTACGGGAAATGAAATAGCGATATACGGGAGTCAATTCAACATTCAAAATAGCCAATAGCGACTGACACGCGATTCTTGGGAAAAAAGCGTCGTGAGAAGCTATTCTGGAAAATGTCGCTGTTTCATGAAGAATAACAGTCATTAAAATAGAAGGGGATAGCAATTAGATTATTAATACGTAGCCTAAATTTGTATCAATAAACATACACAAACAGGGAAACTGAAAAAATGAAATCGGTGGAAATACCAACATCGAAAATAAATCCATTAGCATAAAGGGGAAACTGGAAACATCGATTGGAGGTGACTTCATAACAAGCCTCGTGACATAGTATTAGTACTATTGATAAAAATATAGCAGAGTTAATTTATTGCTACATCCTACTTCGTGAAAAAATGGTAATACAATGGCAATGGTAGCGTCTCCTCCTCCAATCTATTGAAACTTGTATACTCGGTAGAAGAGGTAATCAAAGGCTTACGGCAGAAAATAATAATATATTTCAATTCCAGCCATGAATGCATTCCTCAAAAAAGATACGCACACAGAATTTCTTTTGCTCAACGACCTTTAATATGAAGGCATTTGCATCAGCCTTCTCCAGTTCGTTTTCTGGACTTTGGGTCCAGGAAAGGCCGTTCTCGAACGAATGTTTCCCAATGGACTTCCATTGGCTGCAACAAGCTTTATGGAACGGTTTTAATCTTAGGCGCTCGACTCATATCGTAAAAGGTATTGTTTTCTCTGCGAATTGATGTTCAATGAACACAGCAAATTCTTAAACTGACGCGTGGACATGCGATGTAAACCATTTGTGATTTGGCGTCTTTATGGCTTCCGGGTGTCCATCGCGTTCGTCGGCTTGCAAATACAACCGTTTCGCCGACATTCCAGTCTTCAGTTTGAAAGTGAGGGACAGAGGTTTTTGTCCACCTTATCTAAGGTATTCCGTCTTATTGCTGCTCTGTGGTTGGCCGTTTTTCTTAGAACTCTTTACATGGTGCCGTGTAAAGAGTAGCCGTCGTCTCTGTTGATATATGTGATTTACCAGCCTCAATCGCGAATATACAGGGTGATTACAAAATAATGCGTCGGTTTCAAAGATCCGTATTTTTCCAATGGTGCAAGCTACATAGTTGCACGACCTCTTAAAATGACCGATATATTCTTTAGTTGTGCTGAAAAAATAAAATTACAAATGTTCAATATTTCCTCTTTGGGTAACCCGATCAAGATCAAGTCGATATTCAAATTCCTCCCACACTCTGTGAAGCATGTCAGCAATTGTCTGCCACAGCCAAAGTTTTGCGTGCTTTCAATTCCTCGCTCTTAGTAGGCAATGATGGCACAAAGACTTCATCCTTGACATATCCTCACAAAAAAATCACATGGTAAGAGATCAGGTGACCTCGGAGGCCACAGATGAAGGGCCAGGTCTTGCCTTGCAGATCGACCAATCCATTTTTGTGGGTACGTCTCATTAAAATGAGCACGAACTGAGAGGTGCCAATTGGGGGAGCTCCATCTTGCTGAAAAACAAAATCATTGGAATCTGCTTCCAGTAGAGGAAAAAGCCAATCTTAATCAATGTCTACTAACAGCGAGGAATCGAAATCACGCATAACTTTGGCTGTGAAGACAGTAACTGCTGGCATGATTCACAGAGTGTGGGAGGAATTTGAATATGACTTGATATTGTTCGGGTTACTCAACGAGGACATATTGAACATTTGTCATGTTATTTTTTTAACAAAACTCGAGAATGTATCGGTCATTTTAAGAGGTCGCGTAGCTCTCTCTATAGCACGTACCATTTGAAAAATACAGATCTTTGAAACCGACGCATTCTTTTGTAATCACCCTGTATTTTCTGTTAGTCTTTTGTAAGATTGCACGCTAAAAAGTGCCTCCGATATTTCTCTACTTTACCCGATCATTCTTTCATTTATCGCAAAAGCGACTACTTCACAGTTTAAATTACAGTCGTCCAGTTTGTGACTCCGGACCAGATGAATGATTCTTGTACCGTGAAATTCAGGCACAGCGATTTTGGCTCATCAAGTCTCTTTAATTAAGTAACTTTCGAAGCATATTGCCAATAGCCAAAATATCATCGTACATAATTTTTAAATGAAAGAACCCTTCATAAAAATTCGGAACCAACCACAGCTAATACAAAGTTCACTCACGAAGATTTCACTATGGGGGAAGGTTTTATGATAAAGATATAAATCAGTTCTTCCACACAGTTTTATAAAACAATAAGGAACTAACAAAGGTTTCAGTAGATTAATTTCATTTTCAAGGACTTAGTATGAAAGTTTGAATTTTAAATTAAAATTCTGAATTAAAAAACCGTATGGAAAGTATCGAGTCATTTCTTCAATAACTCACTGATTTGTAAGAAAAAAACTAAAATGTAGTGTCCACGATACTGCCTTAGGTGCTTATTGCGGAAAACACCCTCTTGTAACTTGTAGCTGTTCATGAATTGCAATGTATAAAATGAATGAAGCACATTAAAAAAAGGAATTGATTGCACGCATGTGATAGGCACTGATTTGGCTGTCACTTTGAGTTTCTGTCACCGCCCAAATTTTCTGAAACGTTCCCTGGACGTCATTCTTGATTTCTCTGACCTAGAACACGAAGCTCTAGTAACCTATACCGGTTTTTCCGCTCTTTATGTAGGTATTCAGTTTCTTAGTTTTGATATGTTTCATCACTTTCCTTCAAATTCACAATTTTTAAAAATATTTCACAACTTCAATCTCTCAATTTAGTCAATCAATCAATTCAGTTTGTTCTGTTATCTTATCCCGAACAAAAAACCAAGCCACTGTATCTGGCGTTACTCGGTGGAACTCCTGCACAATGAATGAAAAAACAAATACTTGGTTACTTGGCTAGTACCTGATTATGGCATGATATGCCGAAACCTAGCTTGTGTTGCTTTAAATGAAGTGTGGAATCATAACCAAGTACTTGTTTTTTCATTAAAAACTAGGTGTTTTCAATTGAACCCGGAAGTAAACATTTTGCACGATTCTACGCAGAGCTACAGTAGTTATACACTGGCTGGTACATGTGATTTGATACCCATATTTGACGACCATCATTCATTTTAAGATAACTTCATAAATTCCAAAACGGCCAGTTAGGTTATACACTTTCAGCCTTCTTCTGTCAAATGCCATTTCTAATTCTCTCCAAGCTATGCAGAATCGTTTGGTGTAAACAGTTTTGTTGCATCCCTTTCATTCATAGGTATTATGTACTATGCCAAATCCGAACCAATTTATAAGAAGTTTCATGTCAAAACATTTAGCATTAAATAAAAAGCAGAATTGGGCAAGGAAAAGTAGCTTTTAGCAAGATTAAGGAACTGGTGACAGCAAGGAACATCAAGATGGATATTAGGAAAATATTTGCAAAACGCTTTATATGGAGCATTGTGTTGTATGGATGCGAAACGTTGAGGTTGAAGAAGAGAGAAGAAAAGTACTTGGAAATCTTTGAAATGTGATTATGGCGACGAATGGAGAAGATTGGATGGAAAGATAAGATCACGAATGAAAAAGTGCTAAGGAGGATTGGAGAAGAAAGAAGTATACTGAGAGAAATTAAAAAGAGAAAGGCAAAATGGATTGGACATATTTTAAGGAATAACAGCCTACAGAAATTAATAATAGAAGGGAAAATAGAAGGGAAGAGAGGAAGAGGAAGGAGGAGGTACGGAATGCTGAGGGATATAAAAGAAGGAAGGAGTTATGCGGAGATGAAGAGAGAGGCCCAGGACAGAATGCTGTGGAGACAACGCTACCGTTGAAACCTGTCTGCGGACAGATGCACCAATGATGATGATGATGTCAAAAGAGATGCACTAGACTACTGTCAGTAATGTTCATTTTGAGAAACGCCGTAGAGTTCAGTTGCACCGCGTAGAAATCCGAGAATCTAATTAAGTGTGTACTTCACCCAGTCGACGAGGAGATGAAAGGAAACCGGAGCTGCAATCCAATGGGTTCAGAGAGGGGCGTGTTCTAGCCGAGCGGCAGAGTTGATTTTCTCAGTTTATTCGCAGGAAGGGGAAAAAGAAATCATGCAGAGGTGGAATGAGAGGGAGAAAATTAATGTTGGTCGTAATTACACTTCCCTTCCGATTGTCTCCGCCTCGTTCAATCTCGTGGCCTCAAATGGAGAGCGACTCGCCTCGCTAAAGCCTCTTGACTTTCTCTCTTCCGTTCTCCATCCATCTATAAGTACGTATCTCCTACTTTATTCTTCCACCACCCCTTCACCTCTAGCCTCACCCTTCTTTCAGGGGTGGCATCCACTGAGAACACATCCGAAGGAACAGGGGGGGGGACTCTTTCCTCAACTTTCCTCACCGCAGCTAGCCCATTGGGTAGGTGAAGGTGAGAGGTCATCCCTTCAGCATGAGGCATTTGGTCAGTTCGAAATAAACATTACAGACCGTAACTTCAGGCTGTTTAGGGATCGGGTTAGTGTGATGGCAAGAGTGCTGATTTCCTAACGCGAGAGCCTTGGTTCGAGTCCCGTCAGCAGCGGAGATTATAAATCGGATACACCTTCCACATCCGACGGGATACTTGGACGGCAACAGGGCTTCGAGTTTGCAGGATAGTCTATTACGACTCACTAACTTTGCGGATGATCACTACCCATTAATATATCAATCCTGTGATTGGCTGGCTGTAGCCTTCTATTCTACCCTGTCCTAAGCTAACTCTTTTAGGGTCTCACAACTCTTCTGTTTCATTTCCCGTTTCAGTTGGGCTATGTGTTTATCCCTTGGCCTTCCTCAAGAGACATTCTTTTGTATCTTCAAAAATTCGTCGTATCTCAAAGTGCAGCCCATCCATCTGGCCTTTGTCTTCCTGAGAGTGCTCTATGTGGTTTCTTCATCTTTTGTTCCTCAGCACACTTTCCATTTTCTGATCGATCCATTTGATCTTCTCCATCCACCTCCAGCACCAAGTTTCGTATTCTTCTATTCTCTTCTGTTCCAACTTTCGGATGCCAATATCTCTGAGCCATGTAACGCAATACTCAACAAAGATGTTTCCAGGTATTTACAACACTGCTCCCTTATTGGCAGCCCAATTCGATTCAACAAAACAGTTGTTTTTTTAACCTGGATGCTTTCTTGGCTGGATTCATTGCTTGATGTTCCTTGAACTTCTTCAATCCCATTCCGAATCAAGCCATGTGCCTATCAAGTGAATGGAGAAGAAATCAACGTGCTTTGTTTTTCCGTTGACATTGCAGTCATAGTAGATAAGCCAAAAGACCTGGAAGCATCCTCGAAAACAATGAATCGAGAATTGCAAGCAGAGATCGTCAAAATTGACGGGAAGTAAAACAAAAGCCCCAATAACTGGATTATAGAAGCTGAAGTCAGATATTTCACAACAAGTTGAGGTGTCCGAAGAAATGCAATCCTTCACCCTACGACAGCATTAGCCTACTTTTAACGAAAGTCAGGAAGAAAGGTGTCCTCAGTCTAACATCTGACGGATGGAGTACTGCACTCCAAGTGCTCTCCATACAACATTCTAGTAAGGGTCGAGATTTCCCTGGAAAATCTCCAACACTACCGGGATTTGAACCCGGATCCCCGGGATGAGAGTACTCTAGCCATCAATATGAACGCCGACCTCCACCAGTTCTACGATTGAAACATATAATAATAAGGGATTGTATACTTTCCGAAAATACTAAAAGTAATTTACCAAAAAGCAATAGCATTTGTCAAAAGAGGTATGGAGGTGTTGTACGAGAGTGTTTCGTGCCGACTGTGAGATCCTGTTGGGAAAATGGTGCTGCCTTTACGTCATCCCGCCGAGGAAGGCGAATTATATCCTCTTCGTCAATCACTATATCAAACATTATGTGAAACTTGGTCGTGGCCGCCTCACAACTCTGAAATTCTATTCCAATTGATTTTAGCAAATCTCGATCGTCAGCAATTTTTCAAGCTAAATTGTATGGAATTTTATTTGAAGAATTTTCCCAGAATATTTTAGCCTTTTCAGTATTGAATTCTCATTACTATTTCTTTTCTAGACCACAATTGTTATTTTTCATGCTCCATTCATGTTTTTTGCTTTAGTGTTTTTTCAAATCTCATACGTATTATAACCCTAAGGATTTTTACCTTAATAAGAACTTAGAAATAACAATTTTCAACAGATAAATATTTTAATTCGACCCGGGTTTCGATGCACTGCATCATCATCAGGTACATAAAGTATTTATCTGTGGAAAATTGTTACTTCTTAGTTCTTATTATGTTCATATTCCACAACATCTCGCCTGATTCCTCCCTTTTTGGTTTTTACCTTTCTATTATTTTGTATCATATCTATGCATATCTTTGAATTCAATTTTATCATATGTACAGTTATTGTTTTTCACTGAGAGTAGCTATCTTTGTCTTTCTTATTCAATGTTATTAAGCTCCATTATTTTTTATTTGAACAAAATAATTTGTTAATTTGTTAACTATCTCGCTGATATTTTTTTGTATCGTATTGTTGCTCTGGGGGACCTGTAACAGAGTATAATAAAGGTGTATTATATACTATTCTATTCTAAACCTTACATTCTCTAGAAATGACGGGCAAAGGAGTATCGTACCACGCATAAGTTTGCTGGTTTTCGTGTTACTCCTCATGAACGACTACTTCTTCTTTGAAAATGTTGCAATTTTTAGCTAAGTCTGCGATTTTTTTCTTTCCAACGAGACTAATATCAGCTTTGTAAACGAACATTGACATCATAAACAGCTCCATCTTTTAAGCACTAAATGACGACAACCAGAT
Source organism: Pyrrhosoma nymphula (assembly GCA_963573305.1). NCBI lineage: Eukaryota > Metazoa > Arthropoda > Insecta > Odonata > Coenagrionidae > Pyrrhosoma > Pyrrhosoma nymphula. The sequence goes on along the minus strand of OY754335.1, from coordinate 129,005,521 downwards.
TTTATTTGATACAATATCATGCATTCGTGACGATGTGGATCCCAGCGTTCTGAAAACGCCTTTTCTGTTGTACAATAAACCCCTTAAGGTAGTTTAAGCGAGATAGTTCCCTAGTCATAAATGAGACCATATTCGAATTTTATTTTTTTATTTCAGCGTCCGTTTGAAGTATGAAATAAATAATGTAGTATTAATGGCGCAAAAATATAGTTATATATGACAAAAATTCTCAGTAATTAAATAAATAAAGCTACATGAGTCTTTAACTTGACTAATTTTTTTGCACCGTACGGCTTAAAAGCCTTCAAAACAACAGGTTTATTTCGCGATTCTGTAAAAATTACTTCGGTGAGTAATAGATTAATTTTGTATAAATAGTCGAGAAAACGCACAAACTAAACACCGTTAACGTTTTGACGAAATATAGGTGCTGTAAATTCCTTTTTTTTTTCAATATTCTCCCTCTGAAGCGCACAGCCGAAATCTATCCCATGCAAAACAGCTTATATTTTTAGACAAATTGCTCTAAAGGAATGAAGGTTTTACAAAGATGGTACTTTTTTCGTAGATGTTCACAGTTCATTTTAATTTTGGTAAGATTTTTTGTTATTTCTGCGATTTAACTAAACTTTTTTAGCAACAGTTTCGCCGTGCTATTCTGTCGGCTTCGTCAGGCATTCTAAATCAACAATAAAATATAAATAAACAAACTTAAGCGGATATTATGTACAGCATGATTAATTAATACTTGAGTTTTTCAAAAGTCTTTCCCACGTATAAGGAAGTTTGTAGCCATCTTCTCTGTTTAGGTTGTTAGGTCTTTTTTTTATTTCAATGGCTTCCCTGATGATCCGTGGATAGTAGTTTTTTCTTTGATATTACGCCAAATTAATCAAATTCTAGGTGAATTTATTTATCGATTAAACTACCTTAATATCATATAAATAATAAATGTGGAACAGTGTAATGCATACAGTGAAATGCCTACAGCTATGACTTTATTGAAGGAAACAGGACTTTCCACTTCTTTTTTTTTATTCTCCCTCCTTCCCTACCAGCCTCATAGCAAGGGAAGAGGGAGGTCACCCGTTCTTGCCAAAGCGTCCCGGCGCCCGAGGGGCCGTCCGTCGGTGAGATGGATAAGGGGGTGGGGTGGAGGGGTGGGTGAGGACAAAGGGCCGCCGGCCGGAGGTCTCTTGCTTGTGCGGTGGAGGGAGTGAGGTGGAGGCATTCAAGTGAACGAGAGATGGGAATAAAAAGGGTTGAAGAGGAGGAGACCCTAGCGATCGTGTGTGTGTGTTATTCAAATGAGAAGGCGGGGAATGCCACCGTGTGACCCTGGCGGGCGGTGGCTCTTTTCTCGAACATTCGCATGCTGGGGAAAACTTGCGGTGGGATGCCCAACGCATGCGCGGCACACACTCGATTAAAGCTTAAGTGGTCATGCATCCGTTTTCGCGTTGCCGCACGCTACCACGCCAATCAGAAGCGATATCTTCAGCGTAGCCTGCGTTGCCGGACCCGCCGCAGCGAGGGAGATCCGCTGACGCTTTCAGCCCGTCATTTGTTGATTACGCCGATCGTTTCCGATGAACTGTGGGTCGCATTGTGATTCTTGTAAACGATTGAATTGTTGACATGAATCACAATGCTGACTGAATGATCGAATTGTTGACAAGAATCACAATGCCGGCAGTAACCTAGTACCAGCAGCACGCCGTGCATGTTTCTACATAAGTCTTGAGTCTCTGTCCATCTGTGTAGTTGCAAAATATATATATATATATATATATATATATATATATATATATATATATATATATATATATGTTAACGGTCCCTCTCCATTGTGATAATATCTGTAGTGTAGAGCATGCTAGTGAGGCTTCGTCTCGTGACTAGCATTAGCGATTTATGCTAATGCATAATTAGTCGTAGTTACACTAACTTTAGGGTATAGTGTAATGCATGTTGGTGAATACTCACCCCCTGCCACACACCCCTGGGGTGGCTTGCAGGGTATTTTGTAGATGTAGATGAATATTGGGGAAAGCGTGGTATAAAACTCTGTCCCAAAGTAGGGGAAGCTTACTCAACAAATTAGAGATAAATCACCCTCATGCATAGTGTCTTAGGGACGCGAAACATAGAGATCAACTATTTTCATCTACTTCTGCGAAGTGCCGTGCAAGCCACCATTAGGGTGTGTGGCATGGGGTGATTCCACACCAGGAATGCAGCACTCGTCTCAGCACAAATCGGTACCTCGCACGTTCCCCCGGCCATTTGGCACAGACCAAAAATCAGTGAGGAGAACGGTGCGCAATTAAACTAGAAACTAGGAGAGTTCTACGTAAATGAACATGCAAACATGCATTACACTGCTAAAGAGACATCTAGTGGTTAATATTACTAATGCTATGACTTCATGAATGCTTCAATGAATATGCTTATGAATTTACTTCATGTAGAGGATAAAATAATGCCGGATATATCAAGCGGTGTGAAGTGTTAGTAATGATGCTATGTTATTTAACACAGGTGAAAATTCTACTCTACCCAGTGAGGGTGGGAATTTCATATGATAGATCTATTGCCACTATTATGATCCCTTATTGTACGTGGAAAAAATGACATTTTAAGTCTGTCGGTTCAGCAGTCTATTTCCTTTATCTTATTCCTGTGTTCACTAATGCCGTAGTACATACGTTGGCTGTAGCAAAATATGTTTAACGTCCAGCAAAACGTTGTCTGCTCCGAACTTGGGCAAAAGATTTAACCTGTATTTCTTACTTCGGTCAGTTAGATTCCAACCCTAATTCCTTCAACAATTTGTCAGCACCGCTAAGTTTATCGTAACAAAGTTTTTACAAATCTTGCTGCTCTCCAGTGTATTCTATTTATTTCTGAGATTGTCCTACTTCGTAAGGGTCCCATATGCTAGCGGCATACTCCAAGTGAAGTCTCACTAGTGAAAAATAACATCACTCTTTAAACTTATCGTCACATTTTCCTAGTGTTCTTTTAATAAATTCCAATTTGTGACTAGCCAATCCGCAGATTTCCCAAACGTGTTTCCCCCCAAGACAGGTCCTGAGTAAAGGTCACACCTAAGTATTTAACTGACTCTACATTTGATAAGTTGGTTTGATTAATTGTGTACGTTTACCGAGTTTTTCTTTTTCCAATAATTCATAACAATGCACTTTTTAAAATTCAATTCTAACTGCCAAGTATAACTTTTACCCTCCGTTGTCTACGTCTTCCAACAATAAATATCATCAGCGCAGCCCTAATCACCGATATCCCTCGCAAGCCTCCATTTTTCCCCGTAGCCTCCCTCCACCCCACTGTACTACTTAGGTATATCATGGTATTTAGGTGGATGTTATGCCGCAGAGTGTATCAAATTAGTTTGTCTCTTCTTAAGTTTTCAGCAAATACCTTTTCTTCCGAACCCTTAGTTGGCCTTATTTATATGCGACCATAGAGTAAGCATATTACTTTGCTTACTCTATGATGCCATTATTTTAGTCATTTGATCTATATTATTCTTCGATAATATCACATTTTTATGACTTCTAATTTTGTTTGCTATGCTACTGTTATCGCCCAAACTTCTCAGCCGTTTTAGAGTTTCATTCCTATGTTGTAATGAAGTGCTTCCTCACTTCCTAGCTTGTTTTGCTAGCTGTTAGTAGGCTATTTTTTGGTGGTTGGCCATCTTTGCTCTCTCCTTTCTAAGAAGGGAGAGCTCTTTTCATTTCTTGGGCTACCCGATGATTGCCAAATGTGGAGTTGTAGCATGAAACTTGGTCATTCACATTCACTGCAATGCTTGACAACAGCGCAGTATATTTTATAATTCAAATGGTATTTATTCTCGACCTATTTTTGTACATGGTGCAAATGTCATGAGTTTAGGTAAAAAAAAGATATATATATATATATATATATATATATAACCATTCATTCATTCACTCAAACCGCTCACAGGCGTAAATAATAAATATTTCGTTCAAACAGGTGGTGAAAGAAAGAGGATCGGAAACACATAAAATGTGATAACACAATGGTGATGTGAAGATGTGTTATCACATTTTATGTGTTTCCTATCCTCTTTCTTCCACCATCTGTTTGAACGAAATATTTATTATTTACGCCTGTGAGCGGTTTGAGTGAATGAATGAATGGTTGTATGGCCGGAATGGCTCATTTCTACTTCTTGGGCTCTGCGTGCCCCGAAACGTCTGTTATGTATCTTTACCACTGTCTGTGTGCCTGATTCAAACTTTGCTTTCCTCTTCTGTGTACGTAATTTCTTCTCTGCCGGTGAGTGAAATTGCCCTGCGCCATCTCTCGGCGACATTCTCGGGCTACTCTTGGGGGTGTTTGATTCATATAAACCCCCCGCCGATACCAGTGATTCTTTAGTAGACTAGATAGCTTAGTGGTCAGAGCATCCGGCGCGACATCGGAAGGTCCATGGTTCAATCGAATATATATATATTCGATTGAACCGGTCCGGTATAATCGAATTGATTCGGTCCAGTATAATCGAATTTTTTTCACTTGGTATCGGCCATCATTCCATCTTCACATCACCATTGTGTTATCATACTAATATATAAAAATTGAATGGTGTCTGCCTGTCTGTCTGTCTGTTGCTCAATCACGCAAACACTACTGAACCGATTGAGCTGAAATTTTGTATGTAGTTAGAAAACGTACCGGGATGAAACATAGGCTACATTACAAATCCGTCAGGGCTCCCGAAGGCCCCCCCTGGGGGTCCCTTGTGGTCCATGCTAAGCATTGGGTTTGGTGCATTGGTTTTATTTTTTGCTTTTAAAAATTACTTTTACTCAAGATAGAGGGCTGGAATTTTTTTATCGGATGGTTGAATAAATGAAGTTTCTAATTCTTTAAATCGATTTTCTTTTACGCTTCGTAATTTTCTGAAAATTATGTTTATAGCTGAAAAATATCACATTTTTCTCTGAATTCAACATAAGCATATTTCCTTGACAACCAGAGATTTGAATTTCAAAGGATATTCTCGCATCTGGCATTTAAGTTTTCCTGCCGGCCCATGATAGGACGTAGAAAGAAAATCTTTTAAAGAAGGGCCCAGAGTCCCAAGGGCCCCATAACAGATTGCTTCGGGGAGTAATCGATATATTCAATACATATTTACAACAAGTATACTCTTCAATGTCTCTCTCTCTCTCAAAGTAGCTCTCATAGGGGCACTGCATGAATATGAGAGAACATTTACGTAGTAAACAATACACATAAAGGAATTAAACGTGCAGGAATATTTAGGTGCAGCGAAAAGGTAATAATGCCTCTGTTGCTACATCAAACACGGCGTTGTTTATTATCGTGTAATACTCAGATGTATTACACGTAGTGGAACCGTCTGCCTCTCATTTCGATTGCGAATTGTTTTTTAGACCAATTTGCACATCATACGAACGAACGAAGGAACGTCAGCGAGTATCATACTAGGTTAAGAACTCCTCAATTGACTACACTGACAGAATTCTTCAGGCTTTGTGGTTTTACTTCTAAAATACATTAAATGTTTTTCACACCCGTTGAATTTGATAACGATTACGAACAGTTTTTTAGACCAATTCCCACTTTATAAACGTTACGAGTTATTTAAATATGATTAAAAGTGTAAAAGTGCAGTAAACTTAATTCACTCAATCATCGCATTGCGATGATTGAGTGAATGTAAGTTTACTGCACTTCACTGCACTTCACCCACTATTCAAGACTCTCACTCGCCGCTGTTTCCTTTCCTTGGACTTAAAAATATATCCATCAACATGCCTTAAAGAAAAAAAAAGGGTAAACTTTCGAATAAACCTTCTAGAGCAAGAGCAATGTGTTCTTTGCAAGAAAATGAGCCCTTGGAAGAAAAACGGCAAAGATTAGACTTGGATGCTCAAAGACATGCCCACCAATGATCTCATGATCATCTCCCCGTGGTGTTTCAGGGATTACGCTAAGAACCGCACAATTTTTTTCCTAGCCCAACCTACAGACGGGTAACAAGCTATAAATCTGGTTCAAATATAGACCCATCTATTTCGAAATTTCAATCTGCATAAAGATGGTGGAAATTAAAATGACGTCACTACATGCTTCTTACCCGACAGAAGTACGGAAATTCTGCGCAATGAACAACAGCCGTGCATGAAAATCGGCAAGTGCACTAAGAATCGCCATAGATTTTTTATTTAGTAACCGAAACCAATAATTATGGCTACCCTTTATGCCAAAGGCACAGTCCGGGTAATGAAGGATTCATAGGACAAATAAACATGGCTGCTGCTGAGAATCCTCATTTTGACGGTGTCAACCGCTGTATTGTACCCTACTATCCAATCCTGATTAAGATACTCAACGCACATATCAACGTTGAATTGTGCAACTCAATTAAGTCATTGAATGAAAATATATTTATGTACACATGTAGAATTTATGATCAAGCTGTTAATTACTCAAAATACGGCTCAAGAAAGACGGAGGGACGAGGTGACCATCTATCAACCTGGGTGATATTTAAGTAGTGATAAACCTGCATGGCCCATTTTCGGGTTTCCCGTGCATGGAAGAGGACAAACAGTCACTCAACTCTCCGTGCACCTGGAAAACGGTCAGCGTGTCTACTAAAACGAACACTACATACATAGGATACGAACACCTCAAATGATCACGCTGACAGTATTCTTCAGGCTTTGTAGTTTTCTTAAAAAAAAGTTTTCACACCCGTTGAATTTCAACGGGTACCTTCAGCTAGTATTTTATATATTTTTTATACTTTTTCCGACGTTTCAGACCTTTATTGATCCATCTTCAGGGCTATAAACAAATGATACATGATGATAAATGTTTGACAATTCTTTTTTTATTACATAATGGTTAATTTACAGTCATTAAATATAAAAATACATAGACATATTCAATATTGTTACTTTAAAACTTTAAAACGCACCAAACTTTAAAAGTAACAATCTTGAATATGTCTATGTATTTTTATATTTAATGTCTCTAAATTAACCATTATGTAATCAAAAAAGAATTGTCAAACATTTAACATCATGTATCATTTGTTTATAGCCTTGAAGATGAATCAATAAAGGTCCGAAACGTCGGCAAAAGTTTAAAAATATTATATGTATTATTTGACCTAAACTCATGATATTTGCACCAAGTATATTTTATACGGGTTATCCTAGAGAGGCCTTCAGGTTTAGGACGCAAGAATTCGGAGGAGGGTTTCTAAGGGTCGTCAGCGGGGAAACAAGTCGAGGATGGTGGGAGATGAAGGGAAATAGAATGTGAGATCAGGGCGAAGGGAGAATGACTTAGAAGGATCGACGGGGTGGAGGGGAAAATTAAGGGGTGTTGGACAAGTAGTAAAATGAAGGGGGAGGGAGAATTGTGAGGGAAGGGAACTATTTCGTACAAATATATATACGTGTGTATGTATATAAAATATATGGTTGGAGGAGTGGAGTGAGAGGAGGAGAAGAAAAAGAATTCCGACCGAGACGAACCCTCAGGTTTTTTTAATTCGCTCAGTCCGTTGAATGCTCTCTGCAGATGATTTGATGGAAGGAGCGTGAGTGTGGGTAGGGGTGGGGTGAGGGGCGGGGGGGCAAGACACAAAGGATAACGGAGGGGGGTAGGTGGCGGGAGAGAGAGAGGGGTGGTTGGTTAAGGGGGAAACACAGCCCCGAATAGGGGAGGGGTAAAGGGGGAGGAGGATGGGGGGGGGAAGGAAGATTTTCAAATATTTTTCCACTCTCCCCTACTCACCCCACCGCCCTTTCCTTTCAGCCATTATATTTTTCTTTCCAGACTCCTGTCTCATCTCTGTGAATCTCGAATTTCGTCTAGCCGACAAGACCCTCTCCTCCCCCGTCACATCCACAGCGCACCACGCAAACTCTCCTGCCCGCGACTCTATTCCCTTTCATGATTAGTTTTCATTCAACACGTGCACAATGCTGGCAACACTTTACGCTTAACTTTTTTCATGTTGGCCTTCCAAGAGCGCCCTTCTTGGAAACCTTGACTAAATCGTTTATGCATGAGGTCCCACAACCAAAATGGCTCACGTAGTATATATTCTGGGATGCGCTAGATCAAAGGTGCCAGTCCGTCATACAAAATTTTTAATGCTAAAACTGGACCGAAGGCAAGACGTATGAGTTTCCCCAAGACCAAAGCCCGTTTCACACGCTACTTGGTCCAGCACAAGACCAAGTATGCTATCCGGTACTTGATATTGAGGACAGAATCCAATATGTTTGCAGCCGTTCTTTAAGGTGTCACACGATCATTGATCTTCTGCTTGCTAGGAAGCCGTATTTTGATTCATGTAGAAGCGCATGTCCAGAATAATTTTCACTTTTGCAGTCTAAGCCTGTAGGTGACAAAACAACTTTCGGGACATTTTAATTTATTGTTGAGTCAAATTAATTATAGCCGAGAGGAGGTAGAGATGGCGCTTATTTCAGCAATTGAAGATCGCACCCCGCCTGTAGAAGCTAACGAGATTGTTCGACGGCTGCTAGATCCTTCTGGGAGCGAGTAGAAAACTAGTACCGAAACAATTATTCGACCCAGTAGCTCAGCGAGTAAGATTGCGATCGTGCTCCTTGGCCGGTATGCTTGTTCTGTATCACACAGTACTGTATAGCTACCATATCAGCAAGCATCTTAAAACTTGTGCTGGATCGTGTAAAACAGGCTCCAGTAAAAAGAAGTGCAAGTAAACGTCATGTAGGATTGAAATTGGTTGCATTTTTTATCTAAAACGATATGATGATAGCAGTTGTGAGATAATTTTTATAAAATCTTTACAAAGTTGGCTTGGAAAGTTTCGATTCACAGCTCATTGGAATTATAAACACTAATTTGGACGATCAGTTAGTCAGATGAGTGATTGATATTGGATGAAAATCATAATCGTAGTGCAGAAGAAGTTAAAGAGCTGTTCCATAATTAGTCACAGTATTTATCGATGTTTTACTTTTCCTTACCCTATCCCTACCTTTCATTGAAATATAACGCTCCTATACACTAACTACCAACAAATAACATTCGTCGTCAGATAAACAAAATGGAAAAGCTTACATTCTCCTCGGTTAAATTAGTATGAAACTTTATCCTACGTTACTTAGACCACAAAACTCTAATTCTTAGAATTCTTACATTTTCGATATGTACCGTAAGCTCATGTTCTCCTGGATATTTTGGAGCAGATGAATATACTCTACTAGGGCTCTCCACCCGTTTAAAATATTCATTATTGCCGAAGGTAAAAATGCCAATTGCGATTCCGGTAATAACATCATCAATCCTTGGAATCCAATTTTTCAAAAAAATTAAGAACGCAAGAGCTATGCATCCGCTGATTAACTGTCTCCGGAGTCAACAACCGGCTTCCGACGAATCAAAAAAGAACTAGTCTTAGTATTTAATCTGATTTAAATTTAAGATTTGCGACATTCTTGCCTTGAGAATGAATGACGAGTCGTCTCTCGGAACGTCGGTGGTTATGAACAGTTTAAACCGGTGGAGAGCACGATAAGAGTTTACTCATATTATTCGCCGGGAAAGCGTTATATCCTTTTTTGGAGCAGATATTTACGTCAGTTAACTTCCACATAACTCTTATAATCAGTTACCCCGGAAATATTTAGGCATATAGAATTGCGTGAGGCTAGACTTCCAAAGTAATTAGCAGAGTAGTGACTAAGCATATATTCATAACCCCTAAAGATTAACTGTTGTCACTAATTGGAGCGAAATAGGATTTATTAGTAGTTATCGAAATAGCGAAATAGTTATTTGAATGTGGAAAACATGGCGTCTGCCGAAGGTTACACATTGTATAATTTAGAACTCTTTTTTGTGACGAATAAGTGGAATTAGCGGACAGAGAGCATTACCACAGAAACACTTTGCAATACTTTGTCACTTTGTCTGTCACACATTTCCACAAATTATCGCTTGATACTTTAAAATCTGAATTAAGGGACACTAGAAAAATCTATCGTCTAAATATATCTGAACCTCCAAGATTTAGCTGATATTGAATAAAACACGTGGATGAATTCCAAAGTAGTGCGGGACCTGTCGACAGCAAATCCGTTACGAAGCACAAAGGTTGCTCATTTAAAAGATTCAGAGGATGGTTAAGGTTGAGTGGAGGAGATAACCAGTGGAAGAGGAAGGGGATAAATTAGGGCCTCTGAAAACCCTTGAAGATGTTTTCATATTGATAACATAATAGCGTATTTCTGATGTAAATCAGAGTCCATAATTCGTGAGGGAACATAGACACCTCGATGTTAACATCCTCGGGTTAAGCTAAATCTGACCCCCACCCTCTACAGTAAGCGGGAGAACAGTGGAAGCAAAGGATAGGAATTTTAAGGGACGGCCAGTAATCTGAACAGAGGAAAAATTATTGTTTGAGAAAATATTCATATTAAGTCAGAAAAGCAAAGTAGGAATGATAAACCAAAGCCTATTGTTATCTACCGATGGAACGCCGTGATAACAATGGCAGAACTCAACCCTGGCCCCCTGATATAATCATCTGTTACGTCACTCGGGGCGCCGACTAATGTCTCAATGGGTTCCCTCTCCTTACCCTACTTACCCCACCCCCCTCTTACCTCCCCTTCCCCCACCTATCCCCGCCCCTCCCCCACCGCGCGCAGCTCGTCTCTTTTGTTACGCGGAACGCCAGGTCTCGGTAATGAAAATTATGCATTAGTTCATATCGAAAAGGGCGAAGAGACTCGTCCGTTGATATTTTTCTTTTTCTGACATCGAGACTACTCTTCTTCCCTCCTCCTCTACCTTCCTTCCCCACCCCCTCCTCCCCCAGATCCCTATCTCCCCCACCCCCCATAATATTCTCCTCATCGGCAATTCTTTTGCATCGCGTCTTCTTCATATTAAGGGAGTGGGATCATGAATGAAAAAAATGTCATTTTTCGTATCGGTATTACGTGTAGAAAAAGCCACCCTCCGACTAAACAGCCTTTTTTTCATTATTTTTACGCACTTTGCATGAAATGCCTAGCTCTTAGGAACAGCTTTTTTATTATTACGGCCCGGGCACCATCCCCGTCAACTATCTTTTTTATCAATTTATTTACCCATCAACACCAGCAACAATAGTGCGAATAGAATTCATTTCGATGAAGTCTTACCTTACTATTTTTTATTTATAAAATGGATTTTGAGATATGCAAAATAAAATATTAAAATTTTAATTTTTTAAATTGATAAATTTCATCCCGCCCATTATGAAGAAACAGAAAAAATAATTTTTTCAAGTCAATTCACTTGACTATCCTGACTAACGCGCCCGTAAGTTCTTCATGTATTAAAAATGTCACTTATTTGACAACTGTAACACAAAAACTGATACATGATGCATATTTATTAAAGAAATAATGATAAAAACGCAAGGACGAACATCCAATTCTGGCGCGAAGAGCAATTCTTAGGCGACCGAATGTTTGATGCCCTGAACGACCACCACGGACGCCAATGAGACTGTGCATGCAACTTGTTGTACTGGTAAATGAAATAATTCGTTGTTTGCTTCGAACCGAACGAAACACGATGTTGATGCAGGCATATAACGTCGATCGGCCAATCGGCTGGTTGCGGCACTAAAATTGGCATGCGAGCGTATAAGCAGTTCGCCGAGTCGCTCACGAAAAAGCAATTGCGACAACTGAAGACGTAACTCCGTCGGTAGTGCGATGGAAAAGGCACCTCAGTTCGGTCATTCAGCTCTTACAATTAAGTGAGGAAATTCACCACGAAAAAAAAACATTTGAGTTGACCGGAATTTTAATTCGGAGCAAAGTTTATTAAAAGGTGAGCTCCTCTCTTATTCTAACTTCATAAACATTTCCAGCCATAAATTAGCTTACAAGAGGCTTTACTTAGTCCCGACATCATTCGGACCAATAAGACTCAAATTATTGGAGATTGCAATGAAAACTATCAGTTGAGAATTTTTATTACCGGTTGAAATAAAAAATTTAAAATCAATAAATTCAATCAGTAAATCTTAAATCAGTTTAATAATTGCCATTTCGCTATTAATAGGAATGAGTTGGACATATTTGGGAAAGAACTCAGCTTTGAATCACTAAACACAACCAAGTACATAACCATCGAGAAAGATTTGTGTTCATTAGAATGAATCACTTTTTTGATAAATTCGTCGTCCATTTTTTATTATTTTTTGGCTTTGTAAACTGTCTCTATAAACTTGCGAATATTTAATTTTTTTCAGCTTTCAGAATGATAGGACAGGAAGCTTCAAAACTGTGGAATTGTATGGAGTAACTCCGCACGCTGCAGAAACCCCAAAACGTAGTTATACTGGGAGTGTCGAACTGATGAGGTGTCGAAGAATCAAGAGATTACTTCCCAACTCACTCATCAAAGAATATGTAATTCAACTATTCTATTATCCTCTTTTCTACTCTATCGTGTGTATTTTGTAGCGGCGCCCACTGAAATATAAATGAGATGAAAGTGTTCGTGACCTCTTGCCTTTTATTTCCTTTCTCACGTGTCACCAGAATTTCAGAGACCACCTTACAGAGAGCTGACGCCTCGTTTGACGCCATATCACCAAAGAGCACTGCGAGGACTACCAAATAATTTAATACGAGATTCCATTCCTAGCGGAGGAATCCTGTGTCCAGGTAGTTTCACCGTGAAACAACTTAAATGTCCTTTTATTAAGTTCTGACCACAGATGGCGACATCCTCATGGTATGGTATATGACATGGTATGATATCAGCAAAATATTCCAATTTTCATATTCGCCATATTTTTCGCTTATTGATTTTTCAATAACGTTGTTTAAAATGCAAGAATGGGCGAAACACGGGGGGAAAGAGTATTTTTATATAAATAATAGTTTATCGAGGGCAGGTGGGAAACAACATTAGTTATTCACACCCAAGTTTCGGAATTTAATGACTCCCATCATCAGGGCTAAAAGCACGATACATAAGGTCTACAACAAAAATATCAACCACCAATACTTATAAGTTACATTACGTTATATCTATAGGCACATAAAATTGAAATGTATAATTCTGCCGTCAGTATTACCTTGGAATAATTTAAAAAAGCCACTCTTTAATTGGCACAAGTTCTCTTCTACATGTATGGACCAAAAATGTGAAAACACACAAGATTATTACTAAATCCGTTTTTTATATTGTATTCGGTTATACTTTAGTTGGCATTGCAGAGACCTCTGCTAATATAACTAATGTTTTTTGACCTGATGATGGAAGACGTTAAATTAAGTAAATATCCGACATTTTGGCAGTGAATATCCAGTTTCGTCTCCGATTTGACCTCGATTAACTGTTAAATATCCGAGTTCGAGATGCAGAGTACCGTATTTTTATACCTCTTATAAATGCCAATTTTGCGAAAAAATATTTTCAAGAAGTGAAATCTCCAAGGGAATAATGGAAATAAAATTTAAGTACCTGCCCTTCTTGTTTTTGAGTTATTAGTAAATGAACACAATAGTTTAAGCCTTAATCCGTTGTTTCAAATAAATTGCGCTGATTACTGCAATTTTTGGAAAAAGTGCTCGTCAAAACATGCATTTTTAAAACATATTTTATTTTCAATGAATTTTTCTCGGGTTTCCAACCGGATTAAAATCTCCATAGTGGCCGAAGTTTCGATGCCCGACTCGCGCATCGTCATCAGGGCTGTAGATATGCTGGTTAAATCTACAGCCTTTATGACGATGCGCGAGTTGGGCATAGAAACGTCGGCCACATTGGAGATTTTAACCCGGTTGGAAACCCGAGAAGAATTCATTCATGAGCTACGCCGGGAAAGCACCAGATCATACATATTTTATTTTATGTTATATTATTTTTCTCATAGCAAAGGCACAACGATAGTCAAAGCTGTATTTTTTTAAACAATATAATCGAAAACATGGAATACAGCAATTGCTTTGACTCACGCAGTCGCAGTGGAACTTCGTTAACTGCGGCAGAAATTATCTCTAAGCCATATTTTCTTTTGCCTCGTTGCTCGTGGTTTTGCACCTTCCTACCAATGCTCTGATCAGCAGAATCTACCCAAACATAAATTCTATTGAAATCCGCGCGGCCCCTTAAAGGATGCGGGAAGAATGTGTAACCCTTGCAATTTCAATACGGTTTTCAACTGTACTCAGGAGTAACTCCCTATTATTCCCAGACACCCACTTTCCTTTGACCTCTAATTGCCTCTATAGCACCCCGATGCGAGCCTTAGTTTCTTATAAAAAAATTTAAAATAGTTTTTGAAAGACCACTAGGTGTTCCAACTTACAACATTCGTTAAGTGTAATAAATGAAAGCAATTTTACTGCTTTTGCTGTTATTAATTCAAACCGTCCTAGTGTTTGGCAACTTATGTCAATATCTGTGTCGAAAACAAATGATGAAGAGATATTATATACCCAAAAACAATGTGGGGAGGACATTGGGCGAGGTAAAGGTTGTTGGCAGTCAACAGGGGAAGAAGCAGGTATAAAAGGAAGTAACATGAAGCAAATATTGGACACACAAGGTCTCACTATGCTCTGTTTTGCACAATGAAAAATAAAGCAAGTTGTCGAAATCTCGGTCACTTTGCATTAAGCAGTGTGAAAACAGTTCAATATTTTTAATTTATTTCACTATGAATAAAACATGTACCATTTGACTAAAACTAAATGGTTGTGATTGGTGGACTGGTTTTCATATATTAATGATGCCAATAATCATAATTTAAATGACCAAATATGGAATACATCAGGAAAAGCATGATTGATGTTATCATGATGAATTAGGTTAGGTGAGAGGTGATTAGAGTGGAAAGCTGAAAAAACTTATGTTCGAAATGAAGGTTGCTCATGGTGATAGTGCAATAGAACGTTTATATAATTCCTATCTGCCAACAAGCTCCTCATGATTTAGTAATTTAATTTAATGAACACGCAGTCACACAATCTCCCTCAGCTGTAGATTTATGGTATGGACTAATTACATCCTATCAGACTGTTTTTTTTACCTACGATCCCTATTTTCGAATCTTTCCTATCCACTATTTGTCCATACCACTCACCTTATATGGAAGTGTATATTTCAATTATAAGACTATGGAGTGCTATCAATCAAATTAATGAATTGAAATCAATTTCTCTCGATTAAAGTTCAATATAGTTAATCGGTCAACCATGGATTGTGCACAGAATGAATGTGGTTTTTACGGAAACTTCACGCCTAGTACTTCTCTTTTTGAACCACGTTTCGGCAGAAAAAAGCGTGAAAGTGATAAGTGGAAGGAACAAATTGGTCAAATACATCCTACACAATAAGAACTTAGAAGATGCAATTTTCCACAGATAAAAATTTATTCAACCCGGGTGTCGATGCACTGCATCATCATCAGGTCCATGATGGTGATGCAGTGCATCGAAACCTGGGTCGAATATATTTTTATCTGTGGAAAATTGTATCTTCTAAGTTCTTATTATGTTCATATTCCACAAAATCTAACCTGATACCTCCCTTTTTTACATCCTACATGTTTAGAGATGCACGATTATTGCCATAATAGCTATCACATACAGTGTATGGCTGGGAGTAAAATGTATCGAGTCATTGAAGCCAATTGTCATCTTGTCATGTAATCAGATCACTATTAAGTAAGTATTCAAGTAGATTATTAGCAAAGTTCAAGATTTAGGGCTCGCCACACATTTAGTAGCCAACTGTTTTAAACTTTATGTTACTTTGGGATCTACTCCATTTTCAAAGAGAAAGGAAAGGCAAAGCAGCATAGGTTGTATTCCCATTAGATGTTATGGCGATGGGGTTATGAAGAATGACGAATGAATATGACGTGAGTGGTTCACATGGGGTAGATAAATATATTTTAAAAGGGAAGTATCAATCCCTGTTATAGGAAAAAAATATTTCAAGTGAAGAGCTTTTCGTTCTCAGATATTAAAGCTAACGGGATAGGTGTAGAAAAAACCAAACTTCAAATTTCATATTTTTGGACAAAACTCATTTTTGTCAATAGATGCTTCAAAGACAATTTCCATTTAAGAAAAGAGCGCTAATTGAAAATTATGTATAGCACTTTGAGACCTATAGTACTAACTTAGCCTATTCCATAGTTATATCCAGAATTTCCACCAAAGATTTTGCCATCTGCTGGCAATATGGATCCTATAAATTGCTTAACCCCTCTCCATAGTCTCGAACCTATGTGCTCACGGCAACAACCCTCCCTTTCACCTCAAATTTCATTCAGGAAATTGTAAAAATGCATGCAGACAAAAATTCCATGGCTTCTCTTTCAGGTTTGCCATTTTTTTAAAAGAATATATACAATGTACGTACACTCTCTTAATGTAATGAGAAAAAGTCCTATTGGCAAGGCCTGCCTCTTGTCGAGCGGGCTGGATGTGCTTTGTCGTTTTTCATTCCCTTTTAAAGTAATGTGAGACAGGCAGAAGTATCACACAAAGATAACACAAAAAGAAATTCAAGAGTTTAGTTCAGCTAAATAGGCAGGGATGCTAAAAAGTGTGATTCAAACGGCTCTCTGCGGCAACGAATGGACCACGGATCCACGGGGACCATATATTAGTGTATGCAATAATCCGCTAACAAGCTATCAGTAAAAACTTTATCGCCAGCATGCTGAAAAATATTACCAGGAGGAAAATACTCCGTTTTATTCCTTAAATCAGAGAGTGGGTCAATAAATCTATAAACTTACTAAATAAATTGTTTTCTCCTGAAACGATTCCAAAGTTGCAGCCCTATCCTGAGGAGCTATTAGGTTGTTTGGCAGTGCTTACCTCAGGCAAGGCACTTCTAATCCCTTCCTCCTACGATAATCATGTCTCGTGAATATTGGAGTACATTTTGAGAGATTTATTTATAGTCTGCAAGCCGATTTATATACATTTTTATGGTGGAAATTAAAACATTTCATGTTTTTTTCAAGTGTCTACTGCATATCATCTTCATTTATGAGGCATTTCTTTACTTAATAAAGGTCATTGCGCAGTCATAAAGTACGTAAAGTAGATACGCTTCTTTGTTGATCGGGTTTTGACCGCAAGCTACTATCTATATTTCCTATACGTGCACAGTAATACATAGATGCATGCATATTCTCTCATCACGCACTTACATATCGGTGAAGTCACCATCGCAAGACTTTACTCATGTGAGGCTTAATAATGACTCTGTTTTTAATAATTTCTACCACAATGCCCTATTTTACTTTGGTTCTATTAAATTCATGCATTTCTTCATGCAAGCTGTGTTGCTCTCAAGACTTCTAATGTTCCTCCTCTTAAACATTTCTTTCGTCACACTCACCTATAAATATTTCGGTCTCCTACGCCATTTACTGCCCTGCCATAAATACTTTTAGGACAAAGTGCAAACTATAACTCATGGAAGTAAAAAAAAGTTGTCTCCGTGATATGCATGTACTTTTTCTTCTATCTTTCCGGGGTTAGGCAATAGTGTTCCGGTCTCCCCAACGTACCCTTGATTCTCCAGGACTTCTTCTACCCAGGGGCTTATATGGCATTGCCTTCTTCGTCATTCTCCCTGGAGTTATATTTCTGACATGTTCTTTCCACTTTTCTTTACACGGCATTGCCCTGTATTTCACTGTAAATACGTTTAGTTCTTATTCTTTGCAACCACCGCACCATACAATAACTTTTCAGAAATCATTTTCGGTAAAATCGTGTCAATTTTGGAATAAATTACCGGAAAACATAAAAAATGCAACCTCAATTAATGCATTTAAAAACCTACTGTATTATTACGTGAAATAAAACGAAAACATTGAATACGCATCAGATATAATTAACCATAATTTCTGGTATAATGTACAACAAATAGAATATTGAAAATTGGAATTGGTTCTTAAAAACACATTCATATTTTAAATAATTTGTATATTTGTCTTGATATCTGTTATGATAAGTTTAAGTTATGATTTTTAATATCCGTTGGACATAAATCGCATTTTAAATTTTCACTAAATTTGCTAAATATGCTCACACTTCATAATCACCTTTATAATCACCTTTATCATCACCGAAAACGGAACTTATGTACTTTTTTATTGTATGTAAAACTGAGATAATTTTCTAATTTTTCTATGTTGTACCTATACTATGTATTTTTCCTTTGCAAACAAAATATGTTTTTCTGTAAACGTATACCCCATAGGAGATATTGCTTCTAGAACAGTAAATGTTATTTTTATTCTATTCAATAGTTCCTTATATAGTCTAATTTTGTGAAACCTTTAACGGATCTGAGAGCTTTCATTTATGTTTCGATTTGTCTCTAATCTCTCTTCCTTGGCACCCATGATTCGGACCCTAAACATAGTGTAGGTATATACATATACAGAGTGGATAATTCACGAGAATTACTGTAATGGGAGGTCAAAACGTTATTACGATTCGGTGAGCATGACGCAAATGGAAAATGTTAGACTCACTGCGAGGCTTACTTTTCTAAATGTTGGCGACGGATGAGAATCGGTGGGACAGAGTTACAAGGGTTTTTCCAAAGAAAGGGGAGTAAAAAATGGAAGATGAGTAGAATATTCATTTTTCGTATCAGGGAGAATAAGAGAGGGAAAATTGAAGTGGGAACTTTTTGGTGGGCGTTTTCTTTTTATTTCGGGAGGTAGAAGGGTACTTTCTTAATTATCCGAGATTTCGACTCGTTTTTAATCAGAGTAAAATGTATAAGCTGCATATCCATTTACGAGGTGATGAGATGTGAACGAAACAAGAACATGCCACGGAGTGGATATCTCTGAAATATGACTCCTCTTTATTTCATGGTTTAGGTAATTTGCTAACTAATATGTCTCTCACGCAAGGAAAGTAAGAGAGAGATCCAAGAGCTTTGCGCTATCATTTGCAACACATAATACACTCCTAAGAATCTCATTCTAACATTTTACGGTAAATGCATTCAGTGAAATAGCAAGCAGCACAATCAAAAGTGCTTGTTTGAAACGAAAAACTTTTTAAGTTCCACATAAATAGATTTTTATTACGACCTAGGCTACGTCGCTGAACGACATCATCAGGTCCTGATGGACCAGATGGACCTGATGACGTCGTTCAACGACGAAACCTAGGTCGTAATAAAAATCTATTTATGTGGAACTCACAAAGTTTTTATTTTCAATCATGAAGTTGTTCCATAAAGCTGCACCTGAAACCATAAACTTCCTCAAAAGTGCTTTTTACAATATCTCCTAATGAGGAATAAGTTCATAGAAAGATAAAAAGAATTGAAATGTCATCTATTTAAATATTGCTTAGAAGAACCAAGCCGTTTTGACATGAAATTATGTAGTTCTTTAATGCTTTTGAATATTCTGCAAGAAAAAATTATGTTTGTGAATGATATTTTCGTATCTAAGTTATAACTGAAATCATATGATTTATTTATTCAAACGAATAATAATTTCATAATTCTACCTTAATTCTTTCTTGTTTATGTTCACCGCGCAAAACTTATGAACCTGGGTATGATAATAAATAGCGCAATTTCTATTATAATGTTGATTTTCACTAGGTTACATTAAAAAGGTGTTTAATTTAATTTTTAACGTATGACGTAATGACGTATTCAAACGTCGAATTCTAGGCGTTCTCATGAAAATTGTTTTATATATGGTTTGAATACCATGATAATTTTGGATTGAATGCTTCACCATTCCAATGGACATCGTGTTTTTGAATTTTTCGAGACTGAGTTATGGATACTGACAATGAGACACCAAGAAAAAAAATTATCTTGGTTCATCCATCTGCAATACCTACTTACGATCCTGATTTTTGTCGCTGAAGGGTTATTTAAAACTTACATGCTGAAATACCATCATCAGCACACATCAATGAAATGATTGCTTTCTTAACGCACATCGCTCTATTATATTTTCCACAAACAGCTGTTATTCACCATAATTTCTAAATGTAAAACTCCCTCCAAATTTCCAAAATGCAGTCTATCTTCGGACTGTTTTAGAAGTTATTTTATTCGATTTTCTCCGTAATTGTACACGCGAGGATTTTATGTCCCAGAATATGAACGATCAGGTTATCTTGTGTATGGGATCTAATGCAACTCTGAAGTCTATTCTTTCATTATATTGCTAGAAAATATACGGCGCTCATTATTTTTAAAAAATTACAAGAGTGGTGGAACAGTGTGTTCACAAGGCCTGCCGAAAGCCAACACTCCTCGTCCAAGTGAATATATAGTATTCTCGCATGTATTTTGCCTTTAGGTCTATATATATATTTTTTTTCTTTGGCTTTGGACGCGTGGACTGATTTATACGTTTATCGGAGGCACTCCAGATTTTCTGTTTGATAAAGAACGCTAGATGAAAGTCCTGAGCTGATATTTTTGGTTCTGGGAAACTCCCTTGGCTACCAAGGGCTTTAATGCATATGAATAATGTTTCACAAGGTTTTCACAGAGCCAAATACCAGGAACACAATGGGAAAATTTCTCTTGGGAATCCGCCGAGGGAACATGAAGCATTTTTATTCTCCGTGAATATTTAGTGAATAAAGGATAAAATGCTCGCCGTTGATCCACTTTCTGCGGCTTCCCCCGCTCGGCGGCTCGAATAACATCAAAAGAAACCTTAATCTTCATCTATTTGGGAGATGGCGAATGCTTCCCAGTGGACCACAGATGAAGTCCAAAGACTTTATTATGCTTTGTGTATATAAGTAAAGGGACTCGAGGACATACTAATCTTTTTGTGATCCAATGAAAGATGATTTTGAATCTGGTCCCCCGACCAAGAAGGGACCAAAAAGGAAGAACCCTTTGTCGCAATTCGTAGTAATATCTGACAGGATAGTTACAGACATCTTGTGCTATTGTCTACGTGGATTATTCTAATACCAGTTGGGGGAACGACTATTTATTACTAATTTAGTATCTCGAAACTTAGTATTTTTTTCTTCCGTTCCATGAAATGTGGACGCATGGGCGGAATTCAAATCACTCGCCTATACGGGGATTCAATCCAAGATCCCCCGAAATAACACCGAGTGTTTTAGGCCATTACCCTGTATTTTCATCATCCTTTTTAAATAATTCTATCCAGGCAAGACGTTTTTAAGACGTTTTTTAATTCAATCTCTGCTGAATATAAAATTCCTTTTGCAGTATCTTACTCATCCATTGTTAATCTTGTTTATTTCTTGTTACTTCTTATCTCTAAGGAAATTCCTACTTAGCAACCAACAATCTCTGTTGATGACTACCATACCAAGGGTCTGACGGAATTGCAATATGTGGTATGGATTACTACTAGCGCCAATTTTTTCCGGCGCAAATGGAAAAATAAGTATGCGTGATAAAGATAAATATTGTATGTTTTCGCCATAAATCTTTGATTTTTTGTAAAAAAATGCTGTAATTATTCCTTTTGTGGTAAGACGTTTATCAGCGTACATTTAAAATACGCCTGGGACCACACGTGACATCGACATCGCAACCGTAAGTAAACAAATTAGATGGCCGAGAAAGTACACTGCAAAAACGCCAAGAGAAGGACTGGACGGCATTATTGCGCTGCAATCCGGTTTCAAAATATTTCATGATGCAGAATTAATTATACAATTATTTTTTTAAGTTTCCCCTGAGAAATAAATAGGTACTATCCTACTTAAATCTGCCAGATATTCAATTAAAGAGTATACCTGTCGCGCTGATAGTTATCGCCTGACCTCTACAGTGCTCTGGGTGAAATGTATAACCATTGGAGTAATGTGAGTGTCAGACCCTTGTACCGTACCATCTGATACCATCCATATGATAACTTATAATAACCTTCAAAATAACAACATACCCGTCGTCCTAATTCACAATAATGTTTGAAGTCTTTGAAGTTTTTGGTTTCGGAACACGGCTTATTCGTTTGTGGATTTCAAAGAATGAGTTGTGTTTTATTGTGGGAGGTGACCAAAATCGAGGAGATGTACGCCATTGAGAACGGCCGGTTTGGTTGCTGAGGGGAGAATTGCATGGGAAAGATTAGTGGAAGGGTCGTAGAGATTGAGAATTTTCTCATGTTTTTCAATTGATTCTCCTCTTATATGATGAGTCATTAAGAAAGTGTGATCCCGAGCACTGTCGGGTAATTCAGCTAGTCCAATATTATAATTCAGAGCATAAAAGGCATTATTGCATTCAACCAAATTATTTATTTAGTTATTTGTAAAATTTTCTCGGTAACTTCACCGGGTTAAATTGCTAAACAGCACCGACGCGTCAGGGTGAGTTAATACTCACCCAGACACGTCGGTGAAACGTCGTGAAACGTCGGTGCTGTTTACCAATTTAACCCGGTGGAATTCCGGAGAAAATTTTACAAGCTTCATTCGCTGGGAAAGAATAAAATCCTACTTTATTTAGATATTTACTTTCGTGGGTTACTGCAACGTCACATGCGACTCTTGTTGCTTAGGAGAAACTTCCATTTTTTCCATACGATATACTCATTCGATGCATCGCAATTTTTCCACCCCAATGGCAGTGATCGGTCTCTCAAGCTGGACTTTCCCTCCATTAGTTCTCCTTACGAATTCATAATGGCTTTCTCCTCATCTAATCTTCTGCATAATTCCTCGTTAGCTTAAAATCGTCCGTTTTATCGTCAGCAACCGCCTCCAACGTCAAGGTTACAAAACGTCTATGCATTGTATTATCCGTTTTTCCAACCATGAATGCCTATGATTCCTTCAGCGAGACCCTCTACGCGTGTTCTCCCACGTACCTCTCTTTGCTGCCAGTCGTAATCTATTCAAACACAGCATTTGTACCGTCGTTATAAACTTCTCGGCTTTACATGTACAAAGCTAATAACCACCAACCCGCAATAAATTAAATACTACATCGCTATAATTTAATCCTTGTTTGCCAGATAGCCTTCCTCCCGTATCAGGCTTTATTTTCCCATATAAACGCAATTTTTTGCGAGATATTTTTTGCAAAAATATCTCGAAAATAAGCGCAATGAATAGCTGTGATTTTGCGTACTGTTCGAAAGGTGAGATTTTCTTCTAATTTGTTGCCAAATTCTCTGAATTTTAAGCGTAGCGATACCTTGGTCAAACTAATGTAATAATCCAATTTCAGCTAATATAGAGAATTTTAATTTTAATTTGTGCTTACATGGTTACTATTTTTGCAATGTTAAATTTAAAATTTAATTTGTGGTAAAAAGTTTAAATATTTTGTAATGTTGAACCTGAAGTATTAAAAACCATTGCCAGGGAGATGAAAAAACAAACAGACAAAAATGAAATAGAAATAATAATAGAGGAGTAAGGGGAATCTTAAGGAAATGAAGGCGTTTTAAGAATATTTATAGGAATTTAAGGGAAATCTTAAGTAGTAAAAGAAGATAGAAGAATTAAGATTAATGAAGATCATAAGAAATTAAAAAAGATATAAGAAATATGACATTTGTGCTGTAACAGTATTGCTATAAAATTGTCAGAAGAAGAGAAAATAAAAGTTTTAATAATAAAAAAAGTACTTGGTTGTTATTTCACACTTTATTTTAAGGAAACGATCCGGGTTTCTGCATCTCATGCCATCATCAGGTTACATCATGGCTGATTATGGCATAAGATGCTGAAACCCGGGTAGTTTCCTTAAAATAAACTTTGGAATAACAACAAAGTGCTTTTTATTATTAAAATGAAGGAGATCCACAGAGTTACGCCGGAAACAGTGTCTTATAAGAGAATAAAAGGTTACCTTTATTAAGATAAAGAAAAGTTACACTAACTTAAGTTGTGGATTTGGCTTAATGACAACGTGTCACATTCAACGTAATCGTATCTTCGGTCACCGGAGAGTTCACATTGGATTGCGATGTTGAAGTGGGAATGCAGCGCGCAGCATCCCCGTAGCAAAAGCAGTTATGAGGGATAGGGAGAACGGGTGGTTGCTTGAAGCGTATCCTCCGAGATATACAGGCCGTAAAACCACCCCAATAAGTGATATACGTCAATAAGTCGTATACTTCAGATAGTCTTTTAACGCTCCCCTTCTTTACATAACCAATTTCTGATCTTACGGTACGCAAAAAAAACATTTTTTTGAGGGACGTAAAATCCAATAAATGGCAAATAAAAATCTTTTCACTTTCCATAGGCCTCCTTAAATTTCGTGTACTTACATTGTGATAAAATCACATTGCAACGATTTATGAACTACTGCAGCTATCGGTTATGATGCATTAATACGTTTAACAAAAACTTACGGTACTAACCAAGTCTTATTTACCATAATAATCTTTTGTTAGATTTTTTTCAATTATCTCCGTAGAACACACACGATTTTAGACCCTATTATTTGAAAACAGATGACGATTGAAATCTGGGTGTTCGGGGCTGTATAATATCTCGGAGGCTACACATGAAGGGTACAAGGGGAAAGAGGAATGGTAGCAAGGGAGAGAGGGGTATAGGGGGAGGCGAGGGAGGGACGGGGATAGTAGGGGGGAGGAGGAGTAAGGGTGGGAGGGGAAGGAGGAGGTAGCCTTTTAGGGGAGGGGTCTCTTGTGTGCTGATGAGGTTATTTTAATCTACGCGGCGGGCACGTTGGGATGCGATGGCGCTGCCAGCGGCGTCGATTGGAGGATAATGGGAGGGGAGGGCGAGCGAGGGAGGGTGGAGGGGGAGGGAGGGGAGGGAAGAGGATGAGAATAAAGGAGACAAGACGTGCTGACCGAGGAATGAGCGAAGAAAGCGAAATGGACAAGAGGCACGGTTTGGGAGGAAATTTTATTTATATCTTTATTTACTTAATTTCTCACATACTCCATTTCTGCCAATTTAAATGCCAATGAAAACTAATGGTACAAGGTGAAAATAATATTCAAAAACAATTAAAACGTAGGTAGAAAAGGAGGTAAATGGGAGAGGTATTATTTATTCATAGGAAAATGGGACATGGCAAGATTGATAAATGAATTTGAAGAGAGAAAAAACGGATCAATATTATTAGACAAGGAATTCATTAGGGAGGAGAGGCGGTAGTGAAGTGAGAGCTTGACAAGGGATAGTCTGGGGATAGACATATGGAGTAAGGAATGCGTACGTGTGGATCGACAAGGGACTCTGAAGTTAATGGAGGAATGAGATTTCTAAGCAGTTTTCCATTTTTTTTAAATTAAATATAGGTTTGTGCGACAGGTTTCGATGTATTACATCATTGTCAAGCACGTTATAATACTTGTACAATATGTCATAATAAGCATTATAACGTGCTTGACAATGATGCAATACTTCGAAACTGGCTGCACAAAGCTATATTTAATTTTTTTTTAAGTGGAAAACTGCTAATAAATTTCATTACTATGAATGAATTCCACCACATCTGCCTGCCCTGACATAACTTTATTCAATGTAGGAAGGCAATTCAGGACAATCAATGTGTGTGTTTAGAACATTGTAAATACATTTTTTTCGTAGATTTTCGCAGTTCATTTTAATGTTGGTAAGTTTATTTTGGATTTCTGTGATTAAACTAAACTTTTTTAGCAACAGTTTCGCCGTGCTATTTTTCCGGCTTCGTAAGTCATCCTAAATCAACAATGATAAATAAATAAACAAACTTAAACGGTTATTATGTACAGTCGGATTCAAAAGAAATGCAAGAAATTGAGCGGCGCCACTTACGCTCTTCAAGAAAATTGAGTTTCATTTACTGCGTTTGAAGTCCTTGGTTACGCAGCGCAAATTAATCAGTTGTTTGTAAACACGCATTCCAATGTAGGAGTTGAGAAGTTATTAAATTATTGCCCTTAATTTTGTCATTCTGTGTTCGATTCCATTTGGTTTATGTGATTTTTGCGTGTGTATTTGTTATTTATTAGCCCCGGTTTTCAATGTTGGTTTGTATTTTACGTAAAATTTGCCTTGTATTGCAAGGAACGATTCGTGTTTAATAATAAATATTTGTGTTTCAATTTATCAATATGACGATACGTGACATTGTTATAAGAGTTTATCATTATTTTTCCGAGGAAATTAGTGCATCAATTCTATGCCTGTATTATAAATCTGAGTTTAGTGTGCAATTAATGTTTACTATTGAAAAGTACGTGTTGTTAGCGTTGAAGATACATTTTCTACTGTGCAGAGCTTATGCTTCATCTTGTTGTTTAAGTGGATATGTAGCTGGATGATGGTAGTGATTTCACGATCAAAAATGTGCCGAGCAAAGCACCCAGGTGCATATTACACATTTCAGTGTTGGTAATGGTGTAGCATTCGGATTCATTCATGCTTTTGTTTAGATAGATCTCAGTACTGAGCTACCTTTATCCCACGAGATTTGATGATCCAATTTTTCGCGGATTACGTTGATTGCTTCTTAATATTTAAACTGTGTGCTCATGTTCTAAGAATTATACAATTTTTGATAATTTACTATTTTCTTAATGGGCGAATCGTAATACTGCGTGCTATGTGCTTAATTTTTCCACGTTACGGTAGTTGTGTTTGGTATTTTTCGTGTTATGTGACACTACGTGCTTGGTATAACACGTCGGCATTAGCTGTAGCTGTTCCTTTTCATAAATAAATAGTTCCTTCATCGCAAAAGCACTCTATTTTTTCCATAGTACCTTAACTGTTATTGGATGTTAGTTAAGTTTTATTTATCGCTTTAAGGCATTGAAGATGCTAGATATTTTTTTTTTAATAATAATCCTTGAATAAATTCCTACAGCGGTTCTTCTGCATTTTATTAATAGTCATACACTGTTGTTTTTCTTTAGAGTGTACTTAATTTATTAATTTAATTATGCATTGTAAATTATTTTCATGCATTATACGAAAGTTGTGCCTCGTCCATTTAGAGAGTTTCATTTGTCATTCGGTTTCCCAACGCCTTGTAGACTAGTTGAACTTATTTTGTGACTAGTATGACTAGTTTTTTATCCTTTATATTATGTTACGGTCAAGTTTTATTACATACGGATTTCTTTCTGCATTTGTCTTGATTTGGATTTCGTATTTCTTGTGTTTCCTGGCTCGCAAATCCATTGTTGCTTGAACCCAACTAATATCTCTGTAAGGGTTCACCGCTAGCCGAAGGCCAAAAAAAACAACCTGTTGACCATATGGGCTTTAGTATATACACCATTTTGGACGTCTAAAATTCTCATTATTCATCGTAGGCGTACACCCTAGTATATATATCAAGAATACTGAATATATTTGTGGACCTTTAGAGCACTATTAACTCCATTTTATTCTACATCTTATCTTTCATGAAGTTACTTAAAAGTTTAATCCCTCCTTAAATGTTCAATGCGAATACTCTTTACTTTTCTTCTAACCCCCTTATGCTTATGTTGGGACATTATTCCATAACCTCTGCCTCACCATAATATAGTCGAATTGGTATTTCCCTGTTTGCCATATTCCTGTTATCGGATAGGGATTAATAATAATAATAATTATTAGGGATTAATAATTGTTATTAGAGTGATCTACCCGTTTAGGTTTATTTTTAATAGAAGTGTATAAAAATCCTTGTGATTATGGGCACTATATACCTACACTAAATCTCATCCTCCTCCTTCCCTTCCCATTCTTTTCCAACATCCTCCACTCTACTAACGCTTTCAAATTCCATTCTCTTACTACGTTTTCCAACTACCTACTCTGTCTCTTCTTATTCTCCTACAAAATCTTTAAATTTATTTCCAACGGCCAAGTATTGCACAATTTGTTTAAAGCATCCAGGTTTTTTTTTAACGTATTCATGTCAAACTCATTGCTATCATCCCTGTAGTACTACGTCGTCTGCTAACAGGTGAATTTTGTCCATTATTACGGTAGTGATCTCAATAATATACCAAATGAATAATAAGGGTTCGATGACTTCTCTGGAGAACACCGGATGTTACTCTAATCGTATCTGAACTAACGCCATTTAAGACTACCCTATACTCGCGGCTGCTTAGGGAATATTTGTTCCAACAAACTACGCCGTGGTGTATTCCATATCATTCTAACTAAACAAGCAATTTGGAATGAGGTAATTTATCGACAGGTTTTTTTAAATCTAAAAATATCATGTCTTCCTGAGCGTATATTTCTTCCGAGGCAAGAATGTCGAGAAAATAACGGCTAGCTGTGTTTCGTAAGAGCTACCTTTCCGGAAACCATGCTGATTTTATGTTAACAAATCTTGACTATCAAGATACCCCATGATCGTACTGACGACTACATGTTTCAATATTTTGAACGACATAGAAGTGAGGGGCATCGGTCAATAGTTAGTTGGCTCTTTTTTATCACCGCTCAAAAATATAGGTTCGCTATTTTTCAACCATAAGGAACATAATGTTCTTTTGAGGATTTATGAAATATTATTTTTGGGTAAGGTACTAATTATTACGCTAATTCTTTGTAAACTCGAGCCGGACTTTAATCGGGACCAGGTGATTTCTTGGAATTAATGGCTTTTATTTGACTATCTATGCATCGACTAAAACATTATTAAACGGTATTGTTTTTTTATGGAAGAGTTGTGGTGTTATTATGAGTGCATGTAGTAATGGCGTTTTAAAATAATGATTTGTGGATGTTTGTTCATATTGATTTGTTTTCAGCTCTTTCTCCTTGATCAATTTTCATTGATGATACTGTAAAGTTATTACCTTGAACCTCCTTCACGTTAGCCCAAAACACCTTTCGGTTATCCTTCAAATACTCGCTATAATTTTACTTTTGAATTATGTTAATGCTTTCCGAAACCCCGTTTTTACTTCTGTTCTAGCTTCTTTATATTTTTCGCAAAAATGTTTACGTTCCTCGTTGGAGAGATCCTTATGTGCATTCTTCATTTTTGAGTACCAGATTCTTTGCCTGTTTTTTCTATAGACTGCATATGATTATTTGAAAGTTCTCGGTATTTAAAATTACATTCGATAACCAACTTTCTGTTCCTATCACTACATTAGCGTTCGTGCATGAAAAGAGATGGTAAAAATTTAGCGACTTTATTTGTTATACTAGGGCAGTTACCTACTTCACAAGATCTCCACCTTCACTCATCTTAAGGCCTGCAGCCCGCCTTTCGGATTTCTGGTTGCCTATTCGTTAGCAGCATCCATTCGGCCAGTCTCGTCATATTCACAGGAGTAAATATACGAAAGCGGTATTCCAATAATATTAGCCATCATAGAACAAAAAAGTAAAAAGATATTTAAATAAACATTATGCAGTCAAGCACCTGAGAGGACACTTGTAGGCTTTCAATGTATTCGTGTAATGGGAATTTTGCATGGCGGCCACTTTGAAAATAAGTTAAGTATGCGCAGAATTCGAAGCAACTCATACGTGTATGACTTGCCAAGCATTAAAAACTGTCACTTTAAGACTCCAGTAGTCATTATTATTCCATAAATTATAATACTAGTGCTATATATATATGACTCTAATTTATGGTTTTGTAGTCAAAAGGACTCTTCCTTTGGACTACAACCTTGTCGCGGTTGAAGTGCTTGCGTGCTCCGATGACCCCTAGAGCTGCACTGGCAGGAACATTGCTCCTGGTAGGGTCACCCATGCCAGATTGGTCGAAGGTTAGGAGACAAGACGAATGGTAGTCCGCGCAGCGTCTGTACTTCAGTGAGGCGGCTGCAAAAGGCGTCTGACCCCAGTCGGGCGGCCCCAGTAGGGGCCCCAGTAGGCCCCAGTAGGGGCGGCCTCTGAAGTGATGGTGTCACGTAAAATACATTATTGATTAAGGACACGGAACCCATCTGAATTTCAAAAAATAACTTGACATTATGGACAACTGTTATATGAAAATTAATCCTGGCAACTACGGGACTCGGCCAAGTTGGCTGGGTGTCGTGCCCAGCAGTGGTGACAGCAAGTCCCCTGCGGTCGTCATCACATGAAATCCTCGGAAGTAGGGGCTAATACAGCAGCAGAGGAAAAGAAGATATAGAAGAACGGAACAGTCAGAATGGGTCCATGGGAGGGCACAAAATAGAGCAGGCCAAGCAGTTTACGTATCTGGGAAGTATTTTGGAGGAGAATAGGTTTAGTGGTAGCGACATTAGACGTAGAATTTCCCTGGTTAAAGAAACATTTTCAAAAAGTTGATGTGGGAGGGTCTGAGAAGAGATGTAAAGAAAAGGCTAATGAGAACTCTAATTTGGAGCGTGGTGCTGTATTGGTCGGAAACTTCATTGTCTCTGTCTTAACTACCCAGTCCGCTTTCGCAAGAAATCAAGACTAATCCGAGCATATGTTTACAAAGCATTATACCCAGGCTCATAATCTACCTTTGCGAATGTATTATTTATCCATCCTCAGAGGTTATTCAAGTACTACGTAAGACATTTGGAGGGATAAGGGTATTTTTAATTTGTCTATTCAGGAGGAGATAGCAGTCTGAGATCATCTTACGTAAGATTTTAAGTATATTAAAATCTTACTGGTATAATTAATTCTTCTCTTAATTATTTTATTAAGAAGCATTGTTTTAATAATTTCAAATGAAAGTGCATGAAACAACTTGTGATAATTCCTGGTTTCTTTTATAGACCGTCTCAGAGACTAATTTCTGCCAGTATCTGGGACACTCCCGGTCCCCGAATAGCTTTATGTCGGCAGACGGAAATTTTTTGCTTCATCGCCGAACAGTTCAATGATAAAACCTTCAATATCTTGTGATCGGCATTCCTTGACGTAATCGAAATTGCGCAAAACAGCGTCCATGGAAAAATTTATCTGCGCGCATGCTTCCAAAAATCTATGGCAGCCTAATTAGATTTGAGAGGTTTGTTCCATGCAAACTTATGTTATCATACGAGGAGGAAGGGGGAGTGTCCAAAATCGTCTTAGGCACTACTTGAACGGCCCTTCATCCCATTTCCAACAGCAAGCACCAAGTTTTTATTTCCTCTCGTTTCTCATTTTGACCTCTAGAAAATAAGGCAGAAGCTTCAAAATACATTGATAGCAATTAAACACTAGTGCGTGGGGTTTGGATTTCAATTCTAGTTGTAGCGCACATATTAAGCAATATTCAGGACCCCTGCCCCAGTTACGTCAATAGATATTTTGAGTGCATATTTCTATCTGCAAGGTTGGACGCAACGCTGTGGAGCCCTTGACGTATTTGGTTATTCGGACAATTCCGACACCGGGTTTCTCTCCATATCTCCACCACTCAAGGAAATGTGAGAGACTGGGAAAGAATATAGTCGTAGCACTCCAGTTTTCGTGCAAGATATTTCGGTCAAAATGTTTTGGAAACTTTGATGGTGTGACAAGGTAAAATAAAAAGACATCAACTCGCTCTTCCGCCCCGGCACCCATGGCCATCACTCGACCAAGAGAGGGGAAGTCTAGTTCATTACATTCAAGATCTTGAAAAAGATTTCTCGGAGGAAATTAGTTGAATATATTCGACGGTATGGAAGGTGATATATTACAATGGAATTAACGCACTTCTGCCATGACCATCGCAGTAGGAAAAGCGAGAAAAAATGGAGTTGATTTCATTCGGTTTCTTGTACGATATTTAATGTTTTCTCGTTAACTTCTAGGAATAAATGCGTTGAAAACTTCTTGGAGACAGAGGGACCAGATAATGACATTAAAATGCTCTCTCTACCCCGGCCAATATGACCATCACATGGGGCCAAAAGAGGGAAGGAGGAGTGGATTTCTTGCAAATTCGGGGGGGGGGGGTTATTCGGTATCTCCTCGGAATTTCCGAGTCTCGACGGTGACGAATTTTTGACGTCACAGTCACGAAAATTTCAAATGTTCAAATATTCAATTCAGAAGTTGAGATTTGTCCGGGGGCCTCGACGTCACATCCACGGATTTTCCGACGTCCGACCATTTCGAGTCCTTAGTGAATAATGCCTCTGGCCCGAGATTTCTCCCATATAATTTGCTGTAAATTTTGACGATACGATGGCAAAAGTTTCAGCGTCCAAGCGCTCTCTCCACCCCGACCACCATGGCCAACACATGGGGCGGAAGAGGGGAGGGGAACAAGATTATATTTCATTGGACGGCCGAGTAGGAGAGGCAGGGGGGAATGGGAGGGGGCGGGGCAGGGATAGGAGGGGAGGACTGAGGCGGTGGTAAAATAGGGGGCGTGCCGCGAGGGATTCAGGGTGGGGGGGGGAGGTCTGGAAGGGGGGATAATAATGCGGGAAGTGGGGGAGTGAGGGGGGGGGCTCTTTTCAAAGGGTGAAAAAGGGGAGATGTGATTATTACGTTGTGACAGGGCGGGTGAGGACGCGACCAGAAGATATGACGGGGATGAACCAGAAGGAGGAGGGTTCGCAGGATGCAGACGGGCAGAGACAAGGCGTTTTACCCCCCGTCCCCCATTTACATCCAGGCTGAAAGGGGCACACTCGTGCATGCATGCGCGAATGACGATCCCCTGTATTTACCGAGGTCCTAGCGTATGGGACCGAGCAAATGTATGCATATCCCTGTCACCTGTACCCGAAAATCAAACTCAAAACAATCCTCAGCTCCGTAAAAAAAATAAAATATACGACGATATTCTTAGCTCATATTCTCCAGTTTTTCTCCAGTAGAAGAAATAATTATAGGTGCCGGGAAAGAAAAACCTGATTTGATGGGTGACTGGAATGCAGTGGTGGGGGAAGGAAGGGACGGATTAGAAGTGGGAGGGTTTAGGCTAGGAAGAAGAAATGATCGCGGTGAAAAGGCAGTTGAATTCTGTAGAAGAAGTAAATTAGTAGTGACAAACACTTGGTTTAAGCATCACCCCAGGTGTAGGTACACATGGAAAATGCCGGGTGATACTGGGAGATACCAAATTGATTATATAATGGTTGGCAGAGATTTAGGAACAGTGTAAAAAACTCGCGTAGCTATCCAGGGGCGGATGCGGACTCAGACCACAACTCGGTGATGATGAAGTGTGAAGTTAGATTCAAAAGGCTTTGAAACGGTAGGAAGATAAGGGGGTGGAACGTTGAAGCATTGAAAGGGTTAAAAGGAGGGAATACCAAGTGCTGGTAGAAAAGAACATAGGCGAAGTAAAGTGGATGGGAACAATAGAGAGAAGATGGGAGATTATAAAAACAGAAATCGCAGGAGCAGCATAGAAAACAATAGGAACGGTGGAAAAGAAGAATGTTAAGAAGCAATGGGTTACGGAAGAAATGATTTAGAAAATGGAGGAGAGAAGGATATGGAAAAACCTCAACACCGACGTAGGCAAGAGGAAGTACAAGGAATTGAATAATAAACTCAGGCCAGTGACCAATCGGGCAAAAGAAAACTGGTGGAAGGGACAATGCGAGGAAATGGAAAAGCTGCAGGAGGAGGGGGAAGTGGGAGCTTTGTACGCCAACGTGAAAATGTTATCGGGTGGTGAGAGAAGTCAAACGATACCAAAGGTTAAGGACAAAACAGGGAAGATATTAATCGAACAAGAAGATATCCAAGAAAGATGGAGAGAATACGTAGAGCTACATGACAGCAAGAATAGACTCTTTAGCCTAGATCTATAGGATGAAGGATCAATAGATAAGGATAACCTCGGACCAGAGTTACTTGACAGTGAAATAGAGAGGACATTAGGAGAGATGAAGGATAGAAAAGCCGTGGGAACCGATACCCTACCGTCGGAGCTACTGAAGAATCTAGGTAGTAAGGGGAGAGAATCCTCTTTCGAACATATTCGCAGGATCTACGAGGAAGGAGTATGGCCAGAGGATTTTGTGATTACAGTATTAATACCTATCCCGAAGAAGAAGAAAGCGTCAGAATGCGAGGAGTATAGAACAAACAATTTAATTTCGCACGCGGCAAAAGTTGTACTGAGAATTATAAATAGAAGGTTGGAGAGCAGAGCAAACTACTATTTATGGTATAACCAAATTGGGTTCAGGAAGGGGAGGGCCACCAGAGACGCGATTACGGTAATGAGGACACTTATAACACTTATAGAAAGAAGCATAGAGTATAATCAAGATGTTTTCTCTTGCTTTGTAGATTTCAAAAAGGTCTTTGACAGAGTAAACTGGGAGAAACTAATGCAGATACTGGGGAAAATAGGAATAGATTGGCGTGATAGGAGACTCTTCCGAAACATATATTTGGGGCAGAGGACTCAGGTAAGGGTAGCTGAGAGTGAATCAGGTTGGGCAGTAATAGGTCCCGGGGTGCGGCAAGGGTGCCCGTTGCTGCCTTCTCTTTTTAACACCTATGCTGAGTAAATGGTAAGAGAGGCATGGGATGAGCTAGATGTGGGAATGAAAGTAGGAGGCCAGTGGATAAAGTCGGTTAGATTCGCCTCTTGTACCTGATGATGGCTCTGTGAGCCGAAACGCGTTGTACGCAATAAACCATTTTGTGGAAAAGTGCAATTGTTTCTCTTACATTTAAGGTAGTTAGAGCGAAAAATCACTTCACCTAGAATTTAATTAATTTGACCTTATTTTTAAGAAAAAACTCACCTTTCCAATGATATCAAAATATCAACCCGTTGCCGAACTACTTTTCGAGCAATTTGCCTGAAAATATAAACAGTTTTACATGGGATAGATTATGGCTGTGCGCTCCAGAGGGAGAATATTTAAAAAATAGGAACTTATAGCACCTAGATTTCGTCAAAAAAATAACGGTGTATAGTTTGCATGTTTTCTCAACTATTTGTATAAAATTATTTATTACTCACCACAGTAATATTTACATAATTGCAAAAATAATCCTGCTCTTTTCAAGGGTTTTCAGCCGTAAGGCGGGGAAAAATGAGTCAAGTTAGAGACTTATGTAGCTTTATTTATTTAATTACTTAGAATATTGGTCATAATAACTATATCATTGCGCTGTTAATATTACAATATTTATTCAATACTTCTTACAGACACTGAAATCAAAAAATTAAATTAGAATATGGTCTCCAAAATGACTAGGGAACTATCTCGCTCAAACCACCTTAGGCACCGTTGGGCTCGGCTCGAGTTTGTAGGGGTGATCCTCCGATTCGTCCGAGTGCTGTTGCCCCTGTCTGCACGTGGCAGACAGTATGTGCGAAACCACCTTAGCCGTAGAAGCACGTTAAGCAAAAATACAACTACTAGTGTCATCTCTCAAAACTAGATCGGTATTTTCGGTTATTTATAGCGCCCTTCTTTCCCTACAGTGTGTAGTAACATGCTAAAGTTGCAGATGCTTGATGGATAATGGGTAATCACGGCTCGCACACTTTACAGGCTCCTCACTGTGGAGGATTAATTCATGTGTCAGCAAAGCGTGCCCCTTTCGCAGCCTTGCAAGTTTTGTATCTTCTTCCCTATCTTTTCACTTGGAACCGCCCCACTGCCATAGTTAAGGTGGCTGGAGCGATTTTTGTTTGTATACAGATTTGCGTGAAACTTTGCATACGTGTCCTTGTTAGTAATACCTATCGATAAAATTTAAAAAAAACTGCATGTTACCGATTTGGTTTCCTGGCAATTCAATGGTATTTTAACAAGTAATCTTATGGAACACGGCATATATTTTGAAAAAATTCTATTACTAAAGTACAGATTTTCTCCTAAATGCGAAATAGTAAGTTTCATATTGTTATAATAGCTGCCAACAAATATCAAGGTATCATACCGAGTAAGAAAAGCGTATTTAGATATGATTTTCGCGTAAATTTCGAATTTCGCGCCGAAAATCCAAGTCAAAACAATGCTTTAATTAAGGCGAAAATTTTAAATATAACTCTTGCATCATATATATTACTGCATTGTGGTGATTTCCAACGTATAAACAGGTGTACGTGGGTGAAATGTGGTCCAAGAATATTTTTTTCGACTTACTTGAAAAGTTATTAGAATGTGCCTTCAACGACTCACGATTACCGCTCCAGCCACCTTAAGTCATAGACAGACGTACGGTGCATGGAAAAACATCTATGTTTGCTTACTACCCAGCAGGCCGCCGCAGAGGCGTGAGGCAGGGGGTGCTAAGACACAAGGCATGAATAGGGACAAGAAACTGGAAGAAGGGGAGGACGAAAGTGGAATCCACGTTAACGTATCGTCTTAGTGTCCCGTTCCTTTTATGCTTGCGTTGCGTGGAAAACAAGGATTTTTTAACCATCAGGGGGGCTATTCTGTATGTTCTCGGAAATTCCGAGCCTCGAAAGTAGTGAAATTTTGACGTCACAGCCTCTAAAATTTCAAATAGGGCCATTCAAAAGTTGAGACTTGTCGGGGAAAAGTGACGACACATTCACGGATTTTCCGAGGCTCGACCACGTTGAGTCCTGACTGAAACAGGCCCCAGCTCGGCTGTGATTCTCTTTAATTATGTCACTCAGTTCTAGAGATGCAGTGCGGGGTAAAAACGATATCCTTCGTTTCGCATTAAAACACGAGTAATCTTCATAGTTTCAGGCGTAATTTTGTCGAACTTATTCATGATTAAAATGAAAAAGTTTTAACTACGTGGTTCCACAATGATCTTTTTACTAGCACAGCCCGGGATTCGACGTAATACAACCTTAATCGTAGAAATCTTACGTTTTTAATTACTTATTTTGAATGAATACAATGGCTATGAACGAAACATTCGGCCGTGACTACGGTGTACTCACAGAACACTACCAAACGGCAGGTTATTAAAGTTTCACCAGCGTACATCGTTTCATTCAACGTCGTTCATGTGCACTTAAGTGCACTGCTATGTTCCGATATGCTCTTACTTCAACATATTTAATGAAAAGCTCCCGACAATTAAGTCACAGCACCCAAACCGCATAAAGCCATACTACCGCTTACTTTTTAGTAATATGTCTTCAAAGGAAGATCAACTCAGGCAAAATCTTTTATTGGATCGCCTCGGCCGCAAGGCAAGCAACCCGGCTCAAGCAACTTGTCACCAAGTCATCGGCATCGTCACAGCAAGTCTCATCTCCAGCAACCAGGCCGCACTGATGTGGCGATTGGATCCTGTGGTCCGTGATGACGTAGAAACTATCCATTCTCCCTTCCCTGAAAGAGGATTTTATGCTCAGGTATATGCAAAAATGGAGTATGAATAACGCATTCAGAGAACGAAGGAGATTAATGAGACAGTGATGCTGGAGAGAATGTAAGCGGAAAAGATGAGGCGATGTATGGATGTGAGAAGGAAGGAGATATGAATTATTTACAAAGGAATATAAAAATAGTTTTTAAGGCCTCATAAGACCACATATAATAGCCATGGCCGAGATAGAGGAATACTTTTCTAGGATAGAGTAGAATGCACAAACATATTACATTCGGAAGATATCAATTGCAGTCATGATATACGGTACTCAATAAATACACAGCATGTCGAAAATAGTATCGACATAAGAAAAAAACGCTGGCATCTAGAAAAATATGTAGATGATTTAATTAATGGTAAGATGTATTATAATAATTTTCATTAAATGTATCGTCAATCCCATAGAAACGTAGCCTGAGAGAACCTGCCTAATGCATCCAAGCCATGCAGACAAAATTTGACTATAAATGAGGTCCATTTTTAATTTTAAAAACTTTGTACTTTTTCACACTTTATTAAAAAACTGCGACCGGTTTCACCATAACAGCCAGAAGATGCCATATTATGGTGAAACCGGTCGCGGCCTTTAAATAAAGTGTGGAAAAGTACAAAGTTTTGTTTTAAAAATGGATATGTATCACTTCCACGAAGTCAAGCCTGAAACGATCAAATTTATAAATGAGGTGTTTTCCAGCCAAATATTTTTCCACACTTATTACGTGATGGAAAAAAGCTTGAACAGAAGGAACTATAATTATGTCAATATTACAAAGGATACTTTTATCGTGGGTATGTACGTCAAAATCCATATTTTGTAATAATTCCGAATAATGGTAACTATATAATCTTTTTTCTGATGCTCAGTACTCTAGCCGATATGTTTTCATTTCGCTATTAAGTGTATCGATATGAAAAAGTCGCGGATCTTTAGAAGAAATGGATTTACAGGTTCCATCAATAGGTTCCAGGAAAATATCATAAATTTGCCGAACCTATGAAAAGTATCGGTGGAATCATGGAGGGCGGTGAGAGATCCGGACATGAAGAAGTATGTAGTACCTCCTGCGTAAGAAAGTTGTGTCAATTGCGAAAAAAATTGGACCTGTATTTAATTTAATGTCGCCATCAACTGCGTTGATTTTTGACTACCTACAGATTAATTAAATTTTAAATACGTACAATGGCAAGGAGATGTCACTATTGGATACACACAAGACATTTCCTTTAAGAAAAAATGAAGAGTTCTACGGGTTAACATGCAATGAAAACGAGTTTTAATCAATTTATAGGATTAACTGCAACTCTTTGCACTCACCCGTCTCACTGGTGGCGTTGTATTATTAATTTCTGTATTTCATAATGAATAAAAACACTTGGTAACCTTCCACAGATTTATTTCTTTGGCACGACGCGTTTCTCCACACTGTGGCATAATCGATTATGCCACAGTGTGGTGAAACGCGTCGTTCCAAATAAATAAATCTGTGGAAGATTACCAAGTGTTTTTATTCATTATGAATATCGAGAACATCCACCATATCCAGCCAGAAACAGTTATATTTATCAATTTCTGAAGTTTGACGTCACTAAACTCTCTTCTAAACCGTATGATAAATTACTTGGCGATAGATAGAGAATGAAAATTTAATTTCACTAAGGCTTATTAATTTCAAAATCAAGTAGTATGTCAGCGAAGTATATTTTTAAAGGCCATAACGAGCCGCTATAAACAGCGTAATCAGTCATGAATCTAGTACCTACAGTTACGGTAAGTGAAAAATTCAGCGTTGGCAACAGTTCAGTCACGGAAAAATGTATCTAATATACGTAAAAAAGAATAAAGTTGAGGAATTACGTTTTTAATACTCCATTATCGGCGGTAAAAGAATGCTGATTTCTCGATGTTGGCATCGCTGAAAGTTGTTATCACTCTGGTAGATTTCGCTAAGACTCAACGGCGCAAGCAATCACGATTATTAACCAAGAAAAATCAAAACGGTAAATATGTAAATAAAAAAATATCCTGGAAGCGAAAACGAAAGGAAAAAAACATAAGAGGAGTGAAATGCGGGTGGAGAGGCAACAATGGGGAATCCCACCAATCGATTGTCATGGCGGATTGCGTAGCGACGGGCAGGAGGGTCTATGAACCTGCGACAGTGAGTGTTGGGGAGATGACAAACCAAACGCCTTGTGCTCTCCTCCACGCCGGAGATGAGATGTGAACCCGGTGACCCCCAGGACGCGCCCGCGGGGTTCAGGGCATCACTTCGCGGGCGAGAGAGGGAGAGACACACCGGGGGGGGGTGAAAAGGGGGGCATGAAGAAGAAGAGAAAGGACCCCACCCCCTCTTGACGTATTTTTTAATTACGTAAGATGCTTAGTGACAATGAAATCACGTTGATTTAATACTGGATGCTTCTCCGCTACGAGGAACGGGGGGAAGTGCGGAGAAAGGAAGGGCAAGAGAGAAGAGTTGTAGGGGGGAGGGGGTTGAGGAAAGAGAATGGAAGAGCTGGGGCTTGAAAAATCTCGGGCTGTATATATTCTGGGGCGTCGGACTCCGGGATTGCGAAGAAGAGGTTGGCATTTGAATAAAGAGATGGAACGACTATACACAATGGAATTTTTTAATAATGTTCCCTCGGAATTGTAAAGCCAAGAACTCGCTCCATTTAAATTTTGAGATAATGTGCTTTCAGGAAGATGGCTGCCTTTTTTTTCATATCCTCCTTCGCTTCTCCGCCTGTTTTTTTTTCTCCCCCTCGTGATTTTTCGGCGAGGGTAAGACCTCGGAATATCCGATAATGGGAAGAGGGAAAAAATACGGGGAAAGAGGGGAGGAGGGAGATGGAGAGAGAAAGCCTTAACCGTAGCGTGATTAATTATGGCGATGAATCTACTCTACGTAGGGGGGCGCTCTACCCCTTGATTTCAAAAAAGTTAGCGCTTGGATTCAAGTTTTAATTATCACGCGTCGCTCCGAGGGGGTCACCCTAGAAATGAATTAACGCGAAGCGAATATTAAAATTTAAAAGTAAAAACGTGGTAGCCATTAAAACTAAATGTAACGCGCTATTCTTAGAAATTCCAAGACCGCCAAAAATATATTATAGAATGTTTTAAGTGCTCAAAATAATGTTTACTTGACTTGGTCAATGTTTCTTTTTTTACAGCTTCATATTGATGCCATTTCAAAAACATTCCTTACTTTAAACAATACTTAAAAGGGGATCTATGTGGCCCTTTTCTTTTATGAGCAACCGCAGGAAGTTAGTCAAAGTCGCTCGTTTGAGGATTGGACACTGCTTTTACTCAAACTCTTATTTACCTACTTCAGACAAGACCACCTTGGTGCGATGAATGTGACGCTCTTTTGAGCGTCAACCACTTCGTGACGGCCTATATGGAATACGGTGATATGCGTAATTGAATTGGTATCACGGGAAGCCTAAGAAATCTTCAAGGTGACCAGTCCCATGGCGTGAGACGAATATTGGAATTTTTTAAACAAATCAGTGATCTTAATCTGATTAGTCCTACTGATATACGAGGGAGGTCAGGAAAATAAAGATACAAGTCTGATTGAGTGGCAATGTTAAGTTCTTTTTAACGTTGGAGCGAGGGCTTGATGCAGTGGCTTGCTGATATGCTGGAGCTCATTCTTCAGGAGCAGCTGCGTGTGTCAATGTTTATTTGATGACAGCTTCTCCTCCGTTACGGGATGCGTCCTGAAGATGCCTCCTGTGTATGCAAAACCTGAAGATGCTTCCTGTAACGGGGGCATTTCCTTTTAACACTAGAAGGACCAGACCCGTCATTTTGACGGGTAACCTCTACTTACTTAATCATATTGCCTACAATTTTTTTTCTGTCGTCTTAATTTTTTCTGACTTTTATTTATTTTGTATGGTACGTATTCTGTTAAAATATAATTTAATTTTTTCACATAGAAATGGAGTTATACCACCTGTCTACCTTAAAGGACCAACACCCGTCAAAATGACGGGTTAGGCGTTTCTATTTTATTTGTAACGGTAACGCGTGTTTTATCCAGGAAATCACTACACTATATTACGTCTAGCCTTTTTGATGTTTTAGTTAAAGAAAGTTAGTTTAGTTTTTGTTGTTTTAGTTAGGGAAAGAAAAGGCAGAGAAGGGTTATATCGTGCGTGGGTGGCCTTACAGCGCATATATGAGTGTGGCGTCAGTAGCTTTCGCAAGACTTACGGGAGCAGTGCTTTTTCCTCGAAATTATTTGTAAAAAATTACTCATTTGTATTGATAAATAAAGAAAAAGGTTATATTTAACGAAGTTATCAATTACTTTTAACATAAACAAAGAAATATTTAAAATAATTACTACCCGTCAAAATGACGGGTAATGGTCCTTCTAGGTAGCCATACAACCCCGGTCCTTCTAGTGTTAAAAATAGTCTAAACACCAGGTTGTTTCATTACAGATCATGCACAAATTCACATGTTGATGCGATGTCTGCAATGCAAAATAACGTTTTTAAGAAACAATCTCTTGTCAATACGTAAATAATATGTTATGGCCATTGTGTAACTAAAAACTTACATTGAAAAATGCTGCCTTGCGAACCTGCATTTTTATATCTGCCCGCGTTTTTTATGCCACATTAACGTGATATCAACACTCAAAAGGATGAGAAATTCCCTCTCTTGAAAATGCGTACACTAAATGTTTTCGTAATTCTTATCCGCAAGTCTGACTTACTTTTTTTAAAGTAAAACTACCGATAAATTGAATAAATCCATAGGATTACATCAGAGAGAAGGTCATCAACACCACTAGAATCTCCAAAACTTTTCTTGCTAACTCATTGTAACTACCGCCAATGCCATTCTCCATTCTTTTGGTCATTATTATGTGAGGCAAATTACCCAATGTAAGCATGTACCATTTTAAGTCTATTCCTTCATGACTTACGGAAAAATGTAGAAAACTCCAACTCAAACATTGATTCATCTATTGATAACTGTCAAGCAAAGGCTCTATTCTCAAGGAAAAACGAGGCCTATGAAAGCCGTCTAATTTCTTATGAGAGTTTTGAGGAAATACTCTTCATGTGGAAATAAAAATTAATTATGTAACCCCATCCAGCACTTTTCCCCAAATTCGACGGGAAAAATAATACTTATACTAGGCCCAGTCGGAATATATGTAGCATCAATTCAGAAAATTTACATTTGTCCGATTTGAAGTTTTTTTTTTACTTTCTTAATTAGGGTTTAACAATAAAACTCTTCAGGTAAAATGGCCCAAAAAAATCGCAAAACACTTTCCTATCTATGGTGCACTCTGAGATTAGAATACTTGGTGTTCATGGACTAATGTCTGCTGTCGTCCTGTTATACTTTTT
Source organism: Pyrrhosoma nymphula (assembly GCA_963573305.1). NCBI lineage: Eukaryota > Metazoa > Arthropoda > Insecta > Odonata > Coenagrionidae > Pyrrhosoma > Pyrrhosoma nymphula. Next base: position 128,962,880 of record OY754335.1, on the reverse strand, counting down.
CAGTATTATCTTTTTTCATAAAGCATGAAATTCACCTGTTACAGTCATACTATCGCAGTTGTTTCGTCATCAGTAAATAGATGGTCTAGCAGAAATGGAAACAAAATATAGTAGAGATGGCTACAATGGGTATTATGCAATTAATTGACACCCACTAGGGCGATTGTAGAACTAAGCGGAGTACATCGCTATACTGGTCCATTGAATTGGCTCCAATTTTGAAATTTTATAAATTAATGTCAAATATAATAGGCATCTAATGTAACATAGCATAATGTTTTGCAACTGTAAGAGAAGGAAACTCACATTAGTCTAAGTGCAATTGCGTAGTCCGCTGTGCCTTCAATTTCCTCTGACGGAATCATAATTTGTATAGAGCTGGACTATTTCAGGTGTACGGAAGTTGGCACAACGCTATAATTTCATCAGTATTAATATCCCTGATTTGGCGCCGACGGTGGTTATTTCGGACACGTTTTACTACCTAGAAAGTTTATTCTATGGCTTACTGACTCCTAGGTGATAAGTTTAACTTGCTATGAAGCCAAATACAACTTTGAACCCCATTCGAATCCTCAGACCAATATTCTTAGCAGCTTAGTAAAATCTTCTTCACCAGAGTTTAACTTGATCGCTATGAATATGTGTCATCATAGTTTTCGACCACAGTAAAATCCATTGATAAAAACTGGTTGTTGAGGGTTTGTACAGGAATAATTAGACGCTAAATAATCAAATTTTATACTAATTATGGTGTTTTCCTCACTTTATTGTTTTCATTATGTTTTTGCTGTTGCAATTATGTAACGTTTATGTTGTTGTTGTAAAAACTTTGTCTTCCTCCAAAGGACAGCACTAGAAGGTTTGTGATATAAAAAGATAGGTGGCAGCACTATTCTACTGCCTTCGTCAATGTGCATCAATATGGACGTGAAAAAGGTAAATTGGTTTATTACTACAAAGAAAGGATATGAGAAGTCCTTACTATTATGTACATAGTATTCACCATATCACACAATATCATCCCTGCCAAGGTATAGCTGCTGAATTTAAAATTATTGTTGTATAATTGACATTTTGATTTGCCTACTGAATCCTATTATGAAGTGTATATCATTGGTATGTTCCTCTATTTAGCCCTGATGAAGACTTCTAAATAAATCGAAACGTGGCAACGGCGTCTAATTATTCCTGACAAAACCCTCAACAACCAGCTTTTATCAATAGCTATGAATATGACTGCAGTTATTACGGAATATGCATACGCATAGGAATGTGTAATTTTCATGTGCAGCGCTTACACCCGCACTATCATAGGTTAGCTGATCAATTGAAAATTGTGCTGATAAGTGCCACTATTAGTGATCTCAGGGGGAAAGCTACATAAATAATATCAGGATTGAAATTTGGTATGAATTTCATCAAATATTTTTGCTGAAACCTCTTGTGTGGGAGTGAAGCTTAGACGATAACTACAGCAGAAGAAAGAAGGGAGGAAGCAAGTGAAATGTAGTTTTATTGAAGAATGATGACTCAGAAATGGATGGCCAGAATCACCAATAAGGAAGTCCAAGTCAAAGTCAAAGAGTTAGACAGAGGTAAGGTAATTAAGAAAGCCCTCCAAGCAGAATAGACAAATGTATTTGACACATTCTGAGACAGGCCACTTGAAAATAATGCTGAAAAGATAAATAATGGAAATAATAACAAAGGAAGACCGAGGATGGAATGGTCTTATTGCTAATATTTTGCCATCGGGAGTCAGGTTGGTGTGTCGGCTAGAGTACTGGCTTCCCATCCACAGAGCCCGGCTTCGAAACCCAGCAGTGACAGATATGTTTCATTGGAATCCCGACCACTAATTGGGTGCCTTGTGGAGGTCACTTTAGAACAGTTCTCTGTCTGTCGAATGAGACACTTAACTGTGGTCTCCTCGGCACTTTTCGTTAAGAGCAGGCTAGTGCCGACGACTACGCCGGGTTCATCCTGACCCATCTTATTTTCCGTTACCAACCTAACTATTACCCTAAATGGTGCAGTTGGTTGGTTGGTCGCCTCCCCCAAATAAGACACTAAAATCACTTATTAAGGATTGGAAGTTTTATAAATATTTGACGGGTCTATGTATAGTTTGCATTTGACTAGGTTTGGTGCAGTAGAATATACCTGCTTATTTTAGTTAAATATGGACAATTTGTCTGGCAACTATTTTACGTTGCACCTTCATTTCTTACCCTCTCCCCTCGAAGAGATTTTTCTTTTCTGAATAAGCTTTATCGTTAAGAAAATAAAATTCCTTTTCCTTTAACGTTACATGATGATATGAATACTAAAACTTAACTATGTGAAGAATGTCTGGGGATAACGATAAGGTTTGAGTATTTGGAAAAAAATGGAGCTGACGTCTCTTAAGACTTAAAAAAAACAATTCACACCTTCATAGCGTTTAATAGGGCGGAAAATAGCTGCGGCATTAGAATGGGAATCATTTAACGCCACTCCATTCAACGAAAACACGCTTCATACACCATTCTTAATGCAATACGAAGGTGTACCTTTCATTCTCGCACTCGACCGAGGGTTCTCGACGACTGCCATTATTCGACCACGCGTGTAGACACTCTCCGGAATAAATACACGCGTGTGCCAACCACCGCCCGGCCCCATTCGACGAACGCAACTCGTGCTCCCCTACACACGCAATACCCTCTCTTCTTCTTTTCATGGCCGGCAACACAGGCCCACAAAAAAAACTAATTCACTTCTCAACTTTGCCTTCTCGCGAGAGTCCTCTCTTTCATCAAGTGAGCAGGGATGAGGGGGACCGATCAGAAGGGTTTTTACTAAGGGGTTGGCATAAGGGGAAGGGGAAACGGGTATTTATAAATGGATTAGTTCTGGCCCGATATACAGTAGGTGATACAAATATTGTCGGTGATTCATGGTATCCGACTCCCCGATATTGTTAGATATATCTGATATCGGTTTAATTCCAATTTTGAGAAATATAGAAATGTTTTAAGCGGTATGGCCAGCCAAGCCTGCAATCAGTATATATATGAGCGATTTTCTACCAAGACATTATATATATATGTACATAAATTAGGGTTGTTCCATTTTATATCAGTCGATATGTAGCTAGAGGTAATGCTCAGTGTTGGTACTCCCGAATCTTTAGAAATATTACATTTAAACTGCACTACATTAAACATTCAAATTTGTTTTTGGGAGGAGTAAAGAATTTTAGTGTTTTCGTAACTATGTGTCAAGAACTATAAGTTTAAAGAGGCAATTTTTGGAGGATGAACAAGAACCAGCTGTCGTGTACCATGACGACCTATCCTTGATGATACTCGCTGAGCGCTATTGTCTAATGATTGCATTCTCCTGCCAAGTTACCTATTTTTTAGATATCGAAAACGTTCTTGGACTTGTTTCACCTTCACTTGCACTTCAACTGTAAATAATTTTGGGAGATCAATAAATTTGAAAGATAAATGTATGTACCTAATATAATATGATGGGCATAGTTATTATAGCTTCCTGAAGACTATCAATTAAGGGAGCAATGAGTTAGAAAAAATACCGAGGAAGACCACGGATGGAATACTTATAACAAACTATAGGTACTATAGTTAACTATGGTAAACAAACTAAGAGGGAAGTATAAATGAGGAATATTGAAAAAGCTGTTGCGGATGGCTGAAAAGAGAACGGAGAGGAGAATTACCACAAATCAATTCGCGTTTTGCAAAGATTACATATTGATGACTGCCGATAATGTTATAAACAAAATAATAATAATTAATAATTTATTGCTTCCAGTCATTACGTAAATATATTGTATGTCTCATCATATTTATCCTTGAAAAATACCAAAGTATACCAAAATTCCTACCGCAGTGATGGGTCTAGATTAGCACAACATCAATAACGAAGAGGCAGTATCGATATATCAGCGGTTGAGATATTGGCATCGGATAGTGTCGGAATATCTGGTAAGTATACACATGCGTCTCCTCACCCTCCTCCACTCTCCGCCCCTTCGTGCCCTTTTCCTCCCCCACACCCCTGTCCCATTCGCCCATCCCCTCGGCCACCCTCCCGCCCGTCCTTCTGTGCTCCCATTTACGAAGCGTAATGGACCCACTCAAACCCACATAATGGCATGAGGCACACGCTTCGACGTGGCGGAGTCTGCCATGCCGTGGACGGGGGGAGGGGGAGCAGGGCGGGGGAAATCCTTGCCCATCCCCCTGTTCTCGAGAGTGAATTGAAATACCCCTCTTCAATAGTCCCTTTAAAAAAAACCCTGTCCCCTCCGTTACCCTCCCCTCCCGCCAGCCGAATACTACCCCTTTCTCTCCCTGTACCAGACCCGGTGGCTTCCCGTTAGTGAATAACGTGCACGCATGACCATCATCCGGACCTGTGGTTCGTCTCACGACTCGACGGGCCGGGGGTAGGGGACGGGAGGCTGGGAAAGAAGGCGCTGAAACATGTGAGTATGCGTCCGACAAGAATGACTTAAATAATGAAGGTCCCGGATACGCCCTCGGTGAAGGAAGCCCTGGTGGAAATTTCCCTGTAAGAATTCTTCAGAACATAGGAAAAAATTGAACATTCCTAAGAAAAAATTTCTTTCCTGAGGAAATGCCCTAAAATGATCTAAGATTTTCCCGGTGAATCTGGTGTATAACTATAATTCAAAGATAGAAGGATCAACAAGAGTATAATGGCCGGAAATAGGGCTTACTTCGCTAAAATTAAGCTCCTGAAGTTCACCCTGCTATCTAAGGAGATGAAAATCAAGGTCTCTAAGACACATATCAGACCGGTCGTGACATATGGAGCAGAAACATGGACCATCTCCACAAGTAAATGGGCAAGCTCTACGGATATTTATACGGAAGGTTTTACGAAGGATATATGAACCAGTGACAGATGGTGTAACATAGAGGATAGGGACAAACAGAGAAATTGAAAATATTATCAGAGGTGAAGATATAGTGTGATTTGTGAAAACTCAACGGTTAGCTTGGCTAGGTCATGTGGAAAGAATGAGTGAAGAAAAGGTGCCCAAGAAGCTTCAACATGGAAATATGGATGGAAAGAAAAAAAAAGGAAGACCAAGAAAAAGACGGATGCAGGATTTGGAATAAGACACAAAGACTATGAGGATCGTAAGATGGTGGGAAAAAGTGTAAAACAGAAAAGAATGGACATGCGTCTTGAGGGAGGTCAAAGCCCACGCCGGGCTGTAGCGCCGAGGAAGTTAGTAAGTAAGTAATCTGATGTATACATTTTGCACGGGTATTCCACCAGGTAATAGGCGGTATCATTAACCTTGTTTCACAGAGCCTAGTCCATAGCTGATAAGAAGAGCATCCCAGCCGAGTTAACCCATCTAAAAAAAGACATTTTTACAGAATGGCTACGGCAAACAACGAACTTCAAAAATTCTTCTTCAACGAACTTTTAAAAAAGGTCCTTTACGACACAAGAGAGCTGCACAGGAGATCCGTCTGAAAAGCCGTTGGCTTAAGCTATCCTCCCTTACATCTCCACAATATCGGGAAGAATTCATCGTATTCTACAGCGCTATAATATTAAAACTATTCACCTACCACCACCTATAAATTAAATGCTCAATTGGCGAAGGCAAAGGATCCGATCGGCCTGAAGACGCCAGGGGTCTATGAAACCCCCTTTGAATTCTGTAAAATCTACGTGGGAGAGACAGGCCGAAATATTGAGACCAGGCTAAAGAAACATCGGAGGCTCTTTAGATTAGCGCAACCACGGAAGTCGGCAGTAGCGGAACATAGCATCAACGAAGACCATGCCATACAATGGGAGGATGCAAAGATACTTAGCCGTACGCATGACTAATGGGACCATATAATCAAAGAGGCCATAAAGATCCGCCTAGAAAAAAATAAAAAAAATTACTGAGACACTGGTTTTCAATTAAGTAGTGTCTGGAATCAATTGCATTAAAAATGAAAGGGAAGGCGAGAGAATCAGTCAACGGTCAATCTGGCAAACGAACCAATCAGGAGTCACCTGATCCGGATTGTTGGATATAAATAACGGCCAATTTTGACTCATGCGGCTTTCAGAAGTCCTGATAATGACGAACAAGTCGTTCGTCTAAACTTTGGCAGATATTATGCCTTTTACCTGGATGAATACCCGAAAAAAATTTATACAAATGCCCTAAAACTCTAGAAATATTTTTTGCTAGAACTTTTTTCTTTAGAAATGAAAGACTTTGATCAGTTATTTCTTTAAATCAAAACGTTACTTTAGCGAAATCCTTCAGGCATAGAAAAAAATACACCATCAATGGAATTGAGTGCCTCGTGCATTGCATGGATTCGATGACAAATAGAGGAAAAAATATACGTTCCTAAAAACAAAAACATTATTCTGAATAGTTTCAGTTATACAGCCATAGAGTTATCACAATTAAATATAATGAGACTGACAAAATATTTCTCAATGAAAAAAAGATGTGCAACCATTATAAAAAATTACCTGTCACAGTCAACTACATTTGGTGTAAAACAAATATAATATGATTTAAACCACTGTAACCCACTTTCAAAAGCGTTTCCCGGATAAAATGCATTCTAGGGTAATCATTCCCTAGAGGTATTATATTTTCTAAAGATAACGGGGGTTCAATTTTATAAGGAACTTTCCTATAGGGAGTTGTCTCCAGAGCAGCTGCAAGGCAACGTCATGCAAGGATATTAGGCTGATATATAGCCCGAAAATCCTCCATTTAAGAGTCACCCTTTTGGTTTAAATTATTAGCGTCTCCGGTATTTTCTTATACATCTGCATACGGGTACCCGGGAGAAGAAAAAAGTGTTCCGCCTTCGTGTGGATACCTCATTAATATGTGGCAAAATAACGGAAAACAACCCATCTTTCCTTTCTATTAGTAATGAAATTCTGTATAGAAAAGCGGAGTTCCATATTAGCTTCACCAGCACAATTCCTATTCGCCGAGAACGCACACTTGTATGTGCCCGCAGCAGGCAGTCACTGCCCGCTATGTTGATGAGACGATTCCTGCATTTTCGGGTATCCGCAGCTTTGGTTGTCTCAGCTGGCAACCGTTTCATCCGGCGAGATTGTTTTCAGCAGAAACAACCAACATGGAAAAAGTGGCGGTCTCATAACATATGATGACGTTCCACCCGTCCAATGCGACGTGAATAAAAACTTTTTTACTAACAAGTTTGCGACGGGAAAAGGGTTGATTACACAATACAAAGCAACAAGCTTAGCACGGAGTCACTTCAAAAATGTCTATATCTTCGATCGGAAATAAATATATACATCAGATCATGACCGTAGGCTATCTACCATTTTACTTCGACCTGAAGATCCCAGTTTTAACTCGGTTGAAACTGCTGCTGTTACTTTTAAGTTGATATATGCACTATGGTTTTACGAGGTGAATTGTAGATGCGAGTTTCTGATTTTAGAGCTCGCTTATACAACCCATCATTTAACACAAGTAATCAATTATGGTGATTCAGAAAGACCGTTTTCCCTAATTAGGGTGAGCTAACTATAAAATCGCCACTTCCAGTCGTTATTTTCTTTAAAATAATAGGAGCTGCTCTCAAATTCAGGGAACCAAGAAGAACGCAAGCAGCTTTTAGGAAATACGGCAACTTCGATGAGAAAAGTGAGATCGTGGAGATATCAGGGCTTCAATGAAAACCACTGGTAACATAGGAGAACAAAAGTGAACTCCCAATCGTGAATGAGTGAATTTCGCTCTCCCACTAGGTAATTCGGGCTAAGCGCACCTCTAAAATCGGGTCGATAAATGAGAGTGAGGGAAACATCATTTTAACGATATCCTGATAGGCAATATTGATTCTTCCGAGGGCATACAACTATAAAGATTTGAAGGTACCAATGTGAATAAATTAGCAATCACTTGAGAATTATGAATGTCCATGATGATTATAATACGTTATCAATGTAGAAATAGCTGAACATAAGGGTCCATAAGTCAAAGTGTATTGATATTCCATCGAGACTAGAATAGGAATCAATAAAATATATCATCATTGGTCAATTTTACTACATTCTCAACGTCTCAATTTTAATCTTCGACAGCTGAGGCGGTTCTTCAGAGAAAGCTGCATTTCTTAAACAGCTACGATTAAAAAAGAGAATTTTTTTATTTTATTTTTATTTTTTTTTAGACGTGAGTCAACTTCCGTAAGCATGAAAGGAACTAGAGGCGGCGCTTCCTAACCCATTCGTTTGCTCGGACATTTCTCCCGCTGTTTCCACAGTTCGTGACGTCACTTACTGGGACAAAAGAATATGGAGATAAAATATAAGGATTCACATGGACTCCTTCATGGCCCAAAGAAAAAAAAATCGTATCTATAGTTGTTCAAAGCTGGCAGACCTGATGTCAATCGAACCAAATAAGCCGGCCTCTGTCAACGTGCCTCTTTAATTTTATTTACTGATCTCCACTTTCGCAGACACTGCGCTCAAATGTATTACAAGGACCAGATTTTGCTCAGACATGAGATTAAGCTGAAACAATCAAACTAGGTTTTCCCTCTTCATCGATTTAAGCGCAAATTCCACGGCATTTTGCATCTAAATTTCAAGTTCTCAACTTCAAAATAGGAAAGTTCTAATTCCGAACCAAGATCCTCCTCTTGCGCCTAACTTGTGCATCCATATCAACAATAATAATAATAATGTCTCTATAGGTAGCAGCCGAAGCCAATTACTACCTATTTCATATATAGACGAACTTGCACAACCGAAATATGAAAACTAGCTCCCCTCCGTTCCAAACTCAGTAAAAAGACCACGACTTATAAACAATTAACAAAAAAGGAAAAGTCCAAAACCTGAACATCGGTCGAAAACCTCCATATGGGAAACACCGTCAACCAGCATCAGTTGGAAAGACGGAAGAAGATGCGCACCCTCGCAAAATGAAATTTCCCTGCCTGCTTGACATGCCATGAGGCTTTATTCAGTAAGGACTCTACAAGGTCGAACCTCGGAAAGTCCGTGGATTTGACATCACAAGCCACCACAAATCCCAACTTTTGAATGGCACTATTTGAAATATTCGAGGCTGTGACGTCAAAATTACGTCAATGTCGAGGCTCGTAAATTCCGAGACCATACAGAATAGCCCCCCAGGGAGGTTAAAATCTTACCCAGGTGGAATTCGAACCCGCCACCTTATGGTTCGGCAGACGAGGATTTCACCCCGCCGCGGCGTTACACAGATGTTAAACGAATTAGGCTGGGAACCGCTAGAGACTCGGAGGCTGCGCGCTAGGCTTAGATTGCTTGAACAATTGAGAAAAGATATCTTTCAGAGCGACACGGAGAACATCATATTAGAACCCCACTATATTTCCAGGTCCGATAGAAACGATAAATTAAGAGAGATATTTTGCCGAACGGATAGGTATGGGAATTCTTTTTTCCCCCGAACAATAAGGGACTTCAATAAATGCTAGGCGCAATTACATTAGAGCGTTTCCTTTTTATCTTTAAGCGGCTGGTGTCCTAACACCCCCCGCCACACGCCTATTGAGGCGGCTTGCGGGGTAATATGTAGATGTAGATGTAGGTAGAGTAGAATCTTCACTTGTGCTTAATAACACAACATCATTACTAACACTTCACACCGGTCGATTTGCTCCGCATTATTTTATTTTGTTCTCTGCATGAAGTAGCATCTCGTAGAATTCATAAATTAGCAGTATCAGTAATATTAACCACAAGATGTGTGTATAGCATTGTTCTGCATGTTTGCATGTTTGCATGTTCATTTACGTATCACTCTCCCAGTTTCCGGTTGGACTACGCACTGTTCTCCTGACTGCTTAGGCCTGCGCCTAGCGCCGGGGGGCGCGTGCGAGGTTCAGACATGCTGGGACGAGTGCTGCATGCCTGGTGTAAAATCACCCCGTGCCACACACCCTAGTGGTGGCTTGCACGGTACTTCGTAGATGCTGAAATTCCTCCACATCACGCCTGATACTTCTCTATTTGTACAAAAGTAAAAAAGCCAATTCCCAGAAAAAGTTAGCCCCATGAGATAAATTATTAGACTGGTTTTAAAAAGATATTCAATTCAATATTTTTTCCTCCACGCAGATTAAAATGAAAACACAACACATCCAGAAATTCATTTACATTTCCCATCACGTGTATGTATTTACACGAGCAATTTTTAAAACCATGCTCACGTGCACTCACCAACACTATGAAGAAGGGGTGAAGTCAGCGTAGATTGGGTTTAGGGAGTTGTGTGACGAGTTGAAGCGGGGAAGCGGGTGAGGGGAGGGAGGGGGGTTGGGTAGCTCGGTGGCGGGAGAGGTGAAAGCGGGACATAAGGGATATGGAAATAATAGGATCTCGGGAGTGAATTGAAAAGGATGAACGCGCGCGGGGTACAGGGTGAAGGGGTATGGGAGGGGTCGTGGGGGGTTTGAAAATGTGAACGGGGGTTGTGCGAAGGGATATGGGAGGGAAAGGGGGAGAGACGGGGTCGAAGAAAAAGCCAGGGGGTGGAGGCGGTAAGGGGTTTGGAGGGGGTACGTTTTGAGGCATTGGGGTGGAAGATTTCTGGCCGTGGGAGGGGGTGTGGGGGGGTTTGGCGGTATGAAAGGGAAGCTGGTGGCATGGAAAGAAAGATTGGAACAAGTGAATTGAAGAAGGAGAGTGGATCCTCCCTCCCGTTCCCTTTTTTGATCAAATACGTTGATTATTTTAGCCCCGGCATCATCCTTCGAACCCCTCCCCCCCCCCCCCCCCCCCCCGACCCTTTTATCAAGGGAGAGCATATGTGGCGAGGAAGGGGGAGGCTCAGGGGTTGGAGGCCGCTAATGGCTCCGGGGGGGTGGAGGGGGGCAGAGGGAAATGGAGGATGACGTGGGGGCGTGCTGAGTGATGAAATACACGTTGCGGGGATTAAACGCATCACCGAAGGGTTTTTTTTAGCGGGGGCTTAGCGCGCGTTGTTACAACAACAAATCACCGTCTAATAGGTTGATTCCATAAGGTTTGTAACCCTATCGATGATTTCTCCCTAGGGGAGCGTGGAGAAAACTCTGCATAATTTCTACAGTGGGGAGCGTTGGGCTTAGCTCACCACAACCGCGTTACTCTAACAACGAACCACCGTATAATAGGGTGATATATCTTTCGATTCAGAGAGTAGAAGTTAGCGTAGATCGAAAAAAATATGCACGCACGGAGGAATGGGAATGAAAGGATGTGTTAAGGCAAAACATTCGGTGATCTAGAAAAGATGAAGAGTAATTCGGAGGAGATTTCACTCTGCAGCTACAAAATAGTCACGATCGACTATCTTTTAAACGATTCACGATTTCGTTTTAAGTACATTACTATGAAGGTCAGATTTTTACAAGGTTCTTAGAGTATGTTCACCTGTTTTTTAAACGTATTTCATTAGTTTTTAGGTATGCTTGAATATTCAAGTTTGGAAATTCATATATTGGAAACGATTCCACGACGGAGTTTTCCATTCTGAGGTAGCCCTACGTGTCACAACAACAAAACTTAAATGCCGATTCAAAGGTAGTGTAAAACGAACTTTTCGGAGCATGTTTTTAACGGACCTTATTTGCTCTTGTTTAATTTTCTCCTAACCATATAAAACTGCATATAAAACATGATAATTGTGTCCTAATGAGGCTGTTGACTGAATGAGTAAAGAGATTAGATTTGCCTACAACGGACCACGCGATGCGTAAGAGCCTTCATGAAATCTGACTGTCCTTTAGGAGAACCGCAAATACTCCTTCGAAATTAAAAATCTATTGCTAGCTCTGAATCGAGATTTAAAGAGCCATTTACTAGATTTTAATATCAGAAACTTCTTCAAGAAGCCGTGACATTGGCTCAGGAAGAACTTGGTAATACAAATGGCGCGGGATCTTGGGTCGCCAGTGACATCAAACCAATAGGAACCCGAGTCGCGAATGAGGCAACTTCTACTCTAAGGACCTTGAGATGTTTATCACAGAGTAATTAAAAACATTGCATTGTCTATTTTAGACGCCTTTGATGAAAATCTGTACATCAACAACAATCGTGAATGAGATTACTGAAGCAATATTATTGTCTAGTGAACATCAACTATGTCCCGTGCGCTGTCTTGTGTGCAGGGTCTGAAACGAATGACAATCAAGTTGTGTCGCGGAGTGATTAGCGCACTAGAGCGAATGCAAAGCTCTGATGATCATGTTCGTCAAACCTTTCGTATCGCAGCCATTTTCAAAAATGGCTCTTCCGAATGTTTGAGAATTTTTATGTTAACTCTTACCTTTAATATCTCAAGAACTAACTACGACAGAGGAGAAAGACTGAAACCATACTACTTTACCCACAGTGGAATACATTTCCTTTAACTTTTCTTTTCCCCTTATACATTTATCTTTATTTTGAAATTGAACTTGAAGTCAAAATGTTTTTCCTACAAAATAACTGTTTTCGACTCGAGAAAACTGTACGAAGGAAGGAAGTTTCAAGTTTGAGAGTATTGTGCCTAAATTATAAATTACAAAAATAATATTAGAAAATTTTATACCTATGGAACTAGCCCCAATTTTCTAGAGGCACACCAAAATGGCTTCGCGCTCAATAACATCCATTTTAGGACTTCACACTAAAAACAGTGAAATTCGCCATGAAAATATAATTTGACTTGATCGGGATTCAAACCCGGATATCTCAGTTCTAATCCCGGTCAAGTCAAATTATTTTTTCATGGCGAATTTCACCGTCTTTGGTGTATATCTTCGCACCCGCACGCGTGGCTGCGTACCATATCATTTGTGCAATCGCAACGATTGTAACATTAATTTTATCTGTTGGGGAAGCTATTAAAAATGTCTTTCGATATATAAAGATAATTAAAAGGCAAAATTTAAAACTTTGAGTTTGAGATATTACTCGTAAGAGAAATATGGTAGTTCTAAACTAGATAGTATTGGATGTTTTCAAACATGGTCAAACAACCAATTATTTTTTTATTGGATCATTTGAGATGGAATGACCCGATAATGTGTTCCGATATGCACTTATTTCAACAACGTGAATGGAAACCTCCTAAAGTGTTTATTAGTATGAGCATGAGTATGAAGAATTTCATTCACTTTGTAGGCATTCAAAAAACGAAGAAAATTTATGAGGGAGCTTTCCGTAGATTGACGAATTCGGTGCGCGGGATGTACCTGGGCATGTTGTCTGCGAGGAATCTGGGGGTTGAATAGATTTTCCTTACTGGTCGCCGAGGCAGGATTGTTGGTGCAGTATCGTAAATATCCTGAAGTAGGTTCGAATTGGCCGGTTGTATTCTGTTGGCCGCCCGGCAGCGGAGCCAGCATAGCTTGTGGAGCAAGGGTTCAACTTTACTTGTTTGATATGACTACAGCACTCGGCGTATGAAGATGTAGTTGGAAGAGCTGACGCAGTACCCTTCTCTCGAGCTTGGCAAATAGGTCTTAATTGTTCCCGAATAGTAATATGGTAATGACCGCGTATTCCATTACTCGTCTTCTAATGACCAGTCTCGCTTTCTTCGTAGTAAATAATCGTATTACTTTTGTTTTCTTATTTATTGTCTTTATTCCGTATTTCCCGCAGTGATTTTTAATACATCTACTTCGGCATGCAATCCCTTCAACGATCGACTTACCTGCGCCTGGTTGACGCCAATATAGTAACCGACTTCATCAGCAGGTCTCTAGAATTATTTACACGCTATGTAAATAAGAGTATATATATATATATATATATATATATATATATATATATATATATTATAAGAGTTAAATAAGTAATTTTTATAGAGATATGATTGTAAAGTTGAGTTAATGGGATTATTTTCTGTAATAAAATCCGAAACTGTGATATTTTCTTTTAGTAAACATTTTTTAATAAAGATATAGAAGTATTGAGTCAATTTTTCCGTTCGTAAAAGATAAGCTTGATTTAATCCTTTTAAGGGTACATGTTAGACTTCGTAAAATGACCTTGGCACCTTTATTTGTTCATTCAGAGAATGTGAACGAGGTGATACCCTGGCACTACTTATGACACAATGGTTGGTTTGTTGTTTGAGAAAACGGCCGACAGCTCAGGTTATTCGTACCATTTTCGGGACATTGGTAAGGTACCGGAGGAAGGGTTGAGAAAACGTACCTGGCGTTTGCATTAGTCTGCTCTTAACGATATGCGTCAAGGGGATCACAATTTAATGTCCCACCGGACGGACGGATTACTATACTTTAAATGCCCTCCACAAGACACCCAAAGAGGGATCAGGATTCAAATGACAAATGCTGGGATTCAAACCCAGGCCCTTGGGAAGGTAAGCCAGTACCTAGCCACCACACCAACCTGATACTCAGCAATTGAAAATATTTCATGCTATAATTTACCATATCATTACGCAGAAATTCCCTAAGTAAAAACAATATCTACGTCAAGTGCCCTCTTTATGTTTAAATCAATTGCATTAAAAAAATTATTTTTATTCTGACAGCGTAGTTCACTCTCTTAAATGTTTGGTTTAGAAACCCCATAATACTATCACATGTTATCGTTTGGTACCGCTATTTCACTGGAGTACGATTAGCATGCAGAAGAATTTAAAACCAATGTCATTCAAAGGAAACAAAAGTTTAGAACTGAAGAAGGTTGAGAAAACCCATGAGAGAAAGCATTTACGTGAACAGATATGTAGTAATTCTAGGGTGAAATCTAGTTTTCCCCAATGATAGGTCAGTATGTGTATTTAGAGGAAAATCTTGGCAAGGCCTTCAGAAATTCTAGGAAATTTAGTTGCATCTGGTTTTAATTCTCGCTACAAGACGAACAATGTGAAAAAATCAAATCTAATTTTCGTAAAAGAATAAAATGGAGGGACATTGAACGAAGAAGCTATTCTGCAATATCATTAAGAGTTTCGTATTCTCCTTTAATGAGTTTCAGCGTGGAAGGTGCATTGCTCTATAATCTCTTTCATCTCCAAGGGCAAAAATCATAAATGCTCGGAGACTGGGAACAGTTAGATTGGGCACAGACCGACAATCTCCTGGAAGCACTACTATGTATAATAAAAATTCTCAGAAAACATCTTCACCTAAACGCAAATTTTAAACCTTTATCTTGACTCACAGCCAAAATTCCTTTGAACCCAAACCAATTTTAGTCATTTAAATCATACACAGAAGCCGATTTTGTTTCATTCATCAAGGCCGTTTAAGATGACTTGCAGAGTAAATTTAAAGAAGATATTTTTAAAATGGTATCATTTAACACACAATTTACTTTTGGAGAAGCGTGAGAACTCTCCTTTTTCATTTCGGAGGGGACCAAGAAGTTATGCTGCGATAAGAATAATGCATAACCTCAAATTTCTCATCGTAATACTTTCATGATTGTCCCTTCTTCAAGTTTTTCCATATTAGGTTTTCATCTTTGAAGAAGCAACATGGTTTAATTTTTACTAAATTGATAAACTCCAGATATATGAAGTCATGCTATTTTTATGCGGAAAATATTTTTCTTCAGACATATCCAACGGCTTTGTAACTCGTTTCTCGTTGTCTGACTTCAGAAATCAAATGAAATATTATAAAAGTGATGGTATTGTCCCATCTCAACTCAAAATGGGCATATGTGTTGTGGCCTGTACACTTTACTAGACGTCTTTTCCTCTTGTGCATTTTGCGATAAGGCGTTACAATCAAATGAAGGAGTACCTAAGTAGCTAGTGAGAAGCAAACTTTATCCATCACCCAAGTGTATCAATTTCACAAATCCTTAATTCATCATCATTTCCCTAGCATTCGCATGTAAAATTTTCTAAACGGTATTTCTCAGGTAGACTGGAAAATGGTTCATCGTTGTGAGTAATCCCACAATTTTATAAACCCAATTGACCCATAGATTGCCAGAGGGCCGATCAATCGACATTCGGTGATTGAGCAAAAACTGCCACCGGTCGACATACCAGCTGGTGTATTAATGCATGCAATTGTTTATTTGTTAACTCAAATTAATTCAAAATGCAGCCAAAAGCCAATGTTTATCACCAGTCAACTCTCAAAGTTATATCTAATATTTGAAAAACTAACCTTTGGAGAATATACTTTTTCCTTTGAAAACTATAACATTGAAAACTACACAAAAATGAACATTGTAATCTCCTATCTTTTATAAGTGGAGACCCCACTTCCATCCGACGGACGGTGTAGTTACTCACTGTACTTGAATTTTCATATAGCTGAGACGTAGGGCAGGATATCGTTTCGGAGGGGTCCACGCTGCGTATAAGCAGGGGACGGGTGAAAATATTTGCAAATCAGGAGCAAAATGGTGGCTTTAATCAATCAATAGTGCAACTGTGACTGCAGTGTAACAGCCGATTATTTTAATTTTTGCTGGGCAAATGTCTAAAAGACCCATATTTTTTTGTTTAAAAATTACAAACATAATAATTTTTAAAAATGTTCAAAAAAAGAAAAGGTGAAAAAAACATTCTCATTTACACAAGACAAATATAATTTTCCCGTTAAGTGCCCATTTTTTAAAATTAATTACAAATTTTGGAGTGAGTGGGTCCATTCCCCAAGGATCCCTCCGGACTACGTCTCTGCACATAGAATCCAATTCGGGATCCGAATTTCATGGAAAAATTTACAGTACTTCCGGTATTCGAACCCAAGCCCTCTGGAATTAAAAACAGTACTCAATCCACCACACATAGCCGACCCACACAAGATATTTGAATGCATATTTTTTCAAAGTCCGACATCAATTGCCAATAACGCGATGTTAGAGGCTTTGGCAACATAAAAAATTTGTATGTTTTTATATTTTTTTAAACATATGTCATCGTGAGCTAAAAAACTCAATTTAAGTGAAAAAAAAACCAAAACCATGATAAAAAAAACCAACGGCACTTAATGAATTACGTCGCATTCCGTAAACTCGAATATAGAGATGGAGTGAGAGTTCTTAAATGTGATAAGAGTCTTCTTCCGTTGCTAGCTCACTCATGGAATTAATTACGACCCCAAAGAAGGCATCCACGGTGAATACGAGTCTCATGAAAGACTGTGGGAGAAGAAGAAGAAGGGGGGGGAAAACTAATTAGACATGTTCCGAGGCAAGAGCTCGCTAACTAAAGGAGAACGCAGCAGAAGGGGAAAATCGCCGAGGAAGACCGAGGATGGGTCACGTTAAGCAACTCTTGTGGACAATAATGAGGACAATTACGGAGGAATAAATGCGGAAATCAGTCTCCGAGACCTAGAAAAACGTCATACGCAACGACACTTATCGCCTTAACCATGTCACTAAGCTAATGAAATTAAAAACAATCCTTTAGAATTTTATTTGATTATGCCAAAGAGGTATACCAACTTTTATGTGATTTGTCTATATTTTATTTATGATTTATAGTTTTTACTGTCGCGAAGTTACCTTTAGTCGTCAACTAACCTTGCATCTAAATCTACCAACAAATTCAAGAGCAGAGGCCTGCAATGGAAATATTGAAACAAGGGTCACGATTAGAGGTAATAAATAATTGTTTGAGAGATCACAGTAGTAAATTTTCACAGTATTATATTTTATTAAATATAATAATGTGGCGTTTCTATGTTGATACACTCAATCCACGCGTGCTGCAAGGATTATTTCTTCCGCCATTCCATTGTTTATACATAATATAATTAATATACATAATATAATTAATATACATAATATCTACATCAAATATATAATTATTGCCCTTCGGTCTTTACTTTTCAAACCATTGTTGCTTGGTTGGTTAATTGTAGGGAGGTGGCCGACAAGTGAGGCTGTTTGCGCCATGAAGGATAGGTGGGTGATTTTATGAAGGTAGGAATACATGGAGAATGGATGAAAGGTGGAGATAAACAAGGCGTCGGCATTACCACACTCTCAACGAAAGGTGCATAAGGGTAGACGGTTAAGCGTTCCGTTCGACGGACCGAGAGCTACACTTAAATTACTCTCCACATAGAACCCAATAGGCTCGATCAGTTGTTTAAAATTAGACAGATGGATCGCGGGATACGTCAGGTTTAAAATGTCAGTTATTTCCGGGAGCGACAAGGGAACACAAAAGCTATGATCGAAGCCTCCAATAATGCCAGAGCGATAGGTGGCTTTGGTTTTTAGCTCTTTAATATTATTTTTCAGTTATCAATGTCTGAATGGTATGATAAAATTAATGTTTTGTCTGCAATGTAATAATTTTCGCATGTAAGCATGACAGCTAAGGTGTGAAAACGAGACTGAATGTCGCTAGGCAGACTTTACTTCGTACTTAATAGCTCATTATTATCACTAACAACTTTACCTTACCTCACTTGAAATGTCCTACAAGGTTTTGTTTTCTGCATGAATTAGTATATCGAAGTATCTACGAATTAAAAGTAAGTATTTGTAATACTGATCGATAGAAGTATCTTTGCCCATGAACTTCATGTTAGTAGCACTCTCCTGGTTTCTGTTATGATCGTGCATTGTTCTCCTGACTGTCTTTTGGTTCCCGCGTACCGGCCTGGAGAGCGCTCGAGGTTCAACCTTGAACTGGGACGAGTATTGCCTGTCTGGTATGGAATCACCCCGTGCCACGCACCCTGAAGGTGGCTGGCACGGTACTTCTTAGATGTATATCTCCATCTACAACTGCATAATACCATGCAAGCCACCTCAAAGGTGTGTGGCAGGGATTGAGTTTTCACCAACATGGGCTACAATATAAGTTAATGAAACTAAGACTATCAATGCATTATCAAAAACCTGGTGAAATTTTCCCAACATACTCTACACTATAGCTGTGCTACCAATGTTGTAGAAACTATGAGTATTAGAGTATTTTACATAGATAGTATTTTGTATATTAAAGAAGTGAAGCCGTGGATGGAGAGAACAAATGGAGAAGTCGGGTACTGCGTGACGCAACTCTTATCGGGCCACGGGAATTACCGGTCATACCTTAACAGGATTTATACGGGCTGAGTCTCCAGGTTGAGTATACTGCCCGGCGATAGGGGATAATGCAAAACACACTTTGCTGGATCCTGACACCATCATAGATGTAATGCTGCGCAGCTTAGATAATTGGAGTCGGGTGACACACAACACTAAATTCATCTTGCGCGCAAAAAAAATTGGATCTGGACCGAAGATTAAAAAAAGAATACCAGGCAGCCGCATACGCAAAACAAATCGCCTAGCTTGAAGTAATGCGATAAACTTTTCCAGACCAGAGTCCGGAGAACTAAGGGAACTGTTAACGTCGGTAGTCTAAAGCAAGGTAGAAGTCCGACACTGCATAGTGACGAGCGACTTTGATCACCCTGCGAGCGTAAACTGCATTTCACCTCCTTACAAAAGAGAGTATTTTCCGACTGCATAAATGCTCAGAGATACAGAGTTATAGAGGAAGGAATATTCAAGGCGTGGTGTTAGTACTACGAGAGCAAGAGAAACAAGCCGTGTTGATGCATTGGGGATCACGACTCTACTGGAAAATCACCGTATTTGCCGGGATTCAAACCAGGGTCCTCGTGATGGGAAGCCAGTACTCTAGCTACCGCACCAACAAGTTCTCCCGTCAACCTTTGTCCTTCCCTCCCCGTCCCAACCAGCAATGTCACAATTTATCCTTCCAAACGCTCCTCTCACCTCCTTGGCTTATGTCACTCCCTTTTCCACTCCGTCCGTTCCTCCCCTTCCTTCTGATACTTGCCCTGGGAGGAGGAGGAGGAGGATGGAAAAGAAACGCCAAGGAAAGGAGAGAAAGATATATGTATGCATGCAAAGTGAGAAAGAGACGAAAGAACCTCCTTTTCAAATCCTCTCTCTCTCTCACTCCGAAACCCGGGGCTTGCTTAATTAATCAAACCGCTCGTGACTTATTAAGTCCATTGGAAGCGCTGTAAAGAGTGGATTAAGGGCAACTCCAGGGGAGGGGAGGTGGGGGGTTTGGTAGGCAAAGATACGGGTGGGAAGGGTAAGAGAGGTTACGGGAGGTTTTTGCGGTGGGGAGAAGGGAGGGGAGGGAGAGAAATGAAGGAAGCGGGGCGAGTGGCAGGAGATGTAAGAGAGAGGGAGTGAGGAGACTTATTTTTTTGCTCCATGGAGTGAGTTGGAGGGGGAAAGCAGCGCTAATCTAATCTCCCAATTCCCTTATGGCGCTTCCCTCCCTTGACGTTAAAGGAATATACACCACTCCCACTCCCCACGTCCCAAACTACCCCTTTCCAAGCTAAACCTCCTCCTCCACCCTCCACCATGCTTACTTCCACCCCCTTGCTTAAAATCCTACTACCCACCACCCCCTGCCAACCGCCTCCAACCCTTTTCTCTTAGGCACGCCGAGGCAGCGTCTGCCCTTTGCATCTGATGATGACCACGGAGGCGATCCGGCCGACGGGCGAGGCGGACCCTTCCAGATCAGCAGCCCCCCCCTTACCCCCCCTTGCCCCTTTGCCCCCATCGGACGTCGATTAGCGGAATGACCTGCTGTGTCCTGAAAGGGGTGTATCATGGGAGGAGTGGCTAGGGTCAGAGGCTAACGGTATGGTAATGTTGTTGACGGGGTGGTATAGAATAGGATAGGGGTGGTTATTTGGTTTCTCTGAAGGAGGACGAGATAGTAGCCCATGGTTTGGTTGCAATATCGATAACACAGAACCTATGCATGCACAGTAACTTCTGTGATAGTGCAATGTGCACATTGCACGTTAAGCTCGTCATGCTCATGGATATTTTTTCATTCACCTTCAACAATTGTTTACCATATTTTTGCCATACATATAAATAGCTATATCTAGCTTCACACTCACTGGAGTATACGTTTATTTAGGCACTTCCAGTTGGCATCATCATCATCTGAGTAATCTACCGGTTAAAAGTAAGTTATAATGACATTCAGAGAATATCCAATAGACTGTTACACGTGCCGTGCCCTTTCTACCTCTAGTATTTCTTTCTTCATCTCAGCATAAGTCCCACCTTTCTTCATCCCGTCCATAAATCTCCCCTTCCCCACCTACCCAACATCCTTCCCTCCATCACGGCCTTCAGCAAACCATCGCCCCTCATTACCCCTTCCAGTCACCTACCCTGCCTTCCCCTAATCTCATCTATAAGTTTCCTCTCCTCGCCCACCATGTCAAGCACTTCCTCATTTGCCTTCCTTTCCATCCAACGCACCTTCTCCATCCTCCTCCACACCCACATCTCGAACAGGATAGTCCTCCTATTGGCATACGGACTTGAAATTTGGTTGGTAGAATGGTTTAGTCGCACATCCACCAACAAAAATCGAAAATTACTCAATAAGGGAATGAATTTGACTCTCAAAAAGATTTTTTATTCCAATCCGAAAAAGCATGGCAAGCAACGGGAAATAAAACGAAATAATTTTCTTTTGCGACTTTAAAATATGATAAAATAAAGCAACAACGATGAAACATAGATCAAATTATGCGTGAAAGACCAAAGTTTTTTTCCTCTTATTTATTTTCATGTAACAGTCAATAACTTACGGAATTTTAGTTTTACCGCAATATTTTAGTGTTATTTTCCTCCTTTCCAAGATTAGAACTATGACAATGATAATTATGAACTTGTTAAGTTGTGAGACTATAAACTGCTTTGTCAATAGACGCAAAGTAAGAAAGCATTTCAGTTATACATATGCATGAAGCATGCTATTATATGGCGGTGGAGCTTGGACGGATAGAGTAGCAGAGCATAGAATGTTGAAAGCAAGGGAAACGTGGCGTGATGAATGACCGATGAAGTTCAAATAGAAGGTGAAGATCATCAATGGAGATGTTCTAAGAAAAGTTGGAGAGAGAAAGTGCTTAGTGAAAACATAGTGAAGGAGAATGAGACAAACATATAGGACACATTTTGCGAAATCATAACTCCATTACCCCAATAAATGGATGAGACAACGAGAAGGATGAACTAAATACGGAGCTGTTAAGAAAACCAACTTTATTGCTCGACGATTGCTGATAATGAGTGGGTTTTAATTGTATTGTATTGCTACATATTTTAATTATTGTTGGTATGTTATATAGCAAACTATTTTTATTATTACTGATATTTCTTGTTGATATATATTTTCATCATTCGGGAGAGGATGAGGTGAAATGGAAGCTGGAAAATCCAGAAAATACGTGAAAAATTGCAGAAAAATTAAAAGGCAAAATCGATCATTTTTAATGCGTTTTTATACAATTTACGGGGACTAATCCCCCCTAAATCTACCTCCTTACCATATGTGTTCATGTTATAGAATTTTTCACCCCTCTAAACCCTTATAAAATATGTAAATGCTAAAATAATCCTTTTAATCCCTCAAAATTATCGAAAATTGATAAAAATAGGAAGAAGGGGGGCTCCCCCGAAAATGGTGGGTGATGGAGTTAAAAACTGAGGTCATATTCGGATTCAGGAGATCATTTTAAATAAGAATCAGCAGGAATTGTGTCAGGGCCGATTTTCATGCCGTCCAGTGTAATTAAGCACTTTGTGATAAATCATTTAATAAATATGTCGGTTTTTTAAATTTATAATTCATTAATACTAATTTAATTTAATCTGCTAAGCATTTCGACCGGAACTGTGCACATTATTCCTGACTAAACGCTCACCAGAGGACGCGTATCAGCGCCAATCAGCGTACAGGAAGTTTAGAATATTTGTAAATGCACCCAATGCGTGTGGCCTACGACGACCAAATCGTAGGTGTATAATGCAATGTGCACCTTGAGCATAACCTCATCATTATAAATAAGCCATTCAATCCTAAAATTGTTTTTGACCGCAGTCCTTTACTATTTTTTTATGTCTCATACTTATCCTTTATACCCTGATAGTTATTCTGTTTCAAAACCCATTTTATCTGAGTACGGTACTTATCCCTCGATATGTAGGTATCCCTTGACTGTCCGTTCTATTTCCCCATTGACCATGCTGGTTTAAGGTTTCTTTGTGTAACGTCGTAAATTACGAATGAAATATTGGAACAGGAAACCTGGATGCCTAATAGTTGGAGGCTCAGTGATACATGTTCCCCCAAAACGTTTAGTGTTTGGTGGTGGAGAGTGGGGTTTAAGATAGAGACGCTGAAATGTCTAGAGGGGAGCAATTCAACTTGGGATGGGGAGTATAAGGAGGAGGAGGAGGAGGTTTGGAGGCACGAGGTGAATGAAAGGAAGAAAAGGAAGATTCCTCGTCCACGAGCCTCGATCCACCCCCAAGCCCTCGGGACTAATTGGAGTATGAGTCGCTTTCAATGAGGAAGGCTGGTTGTTTTATTTCTTCTCTCGGGGTACCTATCGGTTTTTAGGCGGTTCTCCGGTGGCTAATTGTAAGTTAATTTCGCACCGAGGATTATCCGTCCAAGGAAACCACAGGACGAAGTCCTTTCCTTGAGGGGGGGTGGGTCTGGCGTTCGGCCCTTCAAGGCTCAGGGACCAACGAGAACCCAACGGACCGTCTCGACACTCAGACAGAGTACATACTCCACGTAATCCTACTAATTAATCGATATCTTGTTACGAAAAAAGAGATTCAAGGACAAACATTTCAGACGTTCAAAGTTTAAAAATAAAATGGGACCCAAACTTTTTGAAGTATCGGGAAATAGTGAGATAAAATGTATGAGATATGCATTCAAACTGGGTATCTTCTACTATAATATTCATCTATAACTTCTTATATATATAAAAAAGAATGTTTGTCTGTTCGTGTTTTATGCACTCCAATACCATTCATCCGATTGCGATGAAACTTTGGTGAGTTGTTGTACGCGTACCTATTAAGCTTTCTGAATTATAAAAATGGCAATTTTGGGGGTTGTTATTACCCCAATACTGTTAAAAATTACTCCCATTAGAAAAGCAATGAATTCGGTGCAGGTTTTTCTTTAATTGCTTTTTAAAATTACTTGCACTCAAGATATTGGATAGAAATTTGTATCATAGAATGCATAAAAGAATGTTATATTTAATTCTTTCATTCAATTTTATCACACGCTTCGTTTTTGTCCAATTATTGTGTTTTCATCTCGAAATTCATCAATTTTTCTTACTTTTCAACAATAGAAATTTTCTTGGCAACCAGGCGTGAATATCCATTTAATAGCGATTTCATGAATGGTTATTTACTCCTACAGCATTTAAAGGCCAGGTTCTGAGATTAATTTGATCGTTGTAGCCAAACGAATACCGTTCCCCGTTCGCCTTGCTTTCTCAATGACCATCAACAAGGCACAAGGTCAATCGCTTCAAATGTCTGGATTAAATTTGGAAAATCCATGCTTTTCATATATACACGAGTGGGGCAGCCGCGATATTTATTTGTTTTTGCAGAGGGCGGTAAGACCAAAAATAATGGTTATCCCAAAGCACTTGAATACATTTTTTTAAATTTTAATTTAATACACCAAAAATCATTGTCCTTCTTTCATTTTGTACATGTATTCTGTACATTGTACATTGTATTTGGTACATTGTCTGCTTTGTATATGCGTGCCCACTTAGAAAGAAAAAGCGGAATTGCAACGCATGCCGGGGAAACTTAAGTGAGTTGTGCACGCGCCTTCGAAGGTTTCCGAGTTATTAAATCCATTGTGCAATATGTGGAGTGTGATTCGTTTCAACAAATGAGTGTTGGCGGGCTTGCTTCTCAAACAAGCGAGGAACAACAATTAAGCAACAAAGCAGATCGTTTACGAGTTGCCCAATCACGTGCATCAGAATCGTATCAGTGAGACATTATATCGCGTGCATTATGTCAGTGAGACATAATTTGTGTTAACAGTTACGTAATTTATTTGTACGTAGAATAAGATTTGGTGCATTGATCACTTTATTTGCTTTTTTTTAATTGCTTACACTCATGATATAAATTTTAAATGCTTATTATTTGGTAACTTAAAGAATAAGGTTATAAATTCTAGCATTCGATTTTTCGTATACGCTTCACTTTTCCAAAAATTGGATTTTTAAGATCGAAAATATTAAATATTTGCACTGCTTCAACTATAGAATATTTTATTGACTTGTAAACCGCAGCATAGGCATGGAATGGAAACTCATGCCATCATTTGTGCTTTACGAATTTCTGTGTAGGTACGAGGAATTTATTGGGCTAGGTTTCAAATTCGTTTGGGTACCGATTTTGGGCCAAGCCATGAAAAGTATGGAAACCAATGGTGACTTCAGGATAGAGGATTTTATTTTGGGAATACACCAAAAAGTATTGTCCTTCATTTATTTTGTCCGTCTATGACTCTTTGCACTAAATAAGGTATGAATGGTTTATTACAATCAATGTAAATTATAATATTCTTCCCGTTCATATTCAACTTCCCTCTCTAGTTTGCAATAATTTTCAAAATAGTCAATGTTTCAATGGAGAAGAATGTAACTACATATGCACAGCAAATTTCTGAAAGATGACCTCCTAGCTCGGCGGAAATCTTGAGAAGAATCTATGCAACATTTAATTTGTAATACTCTATGCAATTATGGCACACAAACCATCGGATTCACCAAGAAGGTCCAAGGCATTTAACATCATAAAGAAGCATGATCGGATATGTGGTTATTTGGGTTCAAATCTCTGTTAATACAAATGATTTTTCAATTATGAATTTCCTGTACTTCGTTTACATGCAATTTTCTTTTCGATTAGTTCCTTTCATCGTGGATGTTCTTATGACACAACTTATAACTATAGCACAATCTCCTTTCTTAATCACAAAAATACAACTGACGCCTAGTGTAAGCGCTTCTTTCCAACGTGACTCAGATACGTATTTCGACCGCCTTGAGGAATGAATAAAGCATGTTTATCCCTCTCTGCCCCTCGGGAACTTAGGTCTTAAGCTGCTGGTTATGATTTCGGGTACGCAAAAGAAGGCTGCACGTGAGTTGACTTCGAGACAGAGTATCCACAACCAAATTTAAGTGAACCTGTACGATGATAGGAGTCAATAGATAACTCACAAGAACTTAGCAGTTTTCGAAATATTTTCGAGTTTATGTAATCACCTTTTCCAAGGAAATAGATTGTGGCACTTGACCCTTCAACTTAATGCCATTGGAAATTGAAATTATAGAATATATTTGAAGATGTAACGTTTATATGGAAATCAATAGGCCTACGAGGAACCATTATTTGTTAGTAAATGGATTTGGATTCGTTGAGGAAAGAATGAAAGGAAAAAACAGAAGGGAAATGGGTAGATGTTCAAGTCTAACCAAAATGATATGAAAGGCGGAGATATATTAGAATTATATTTAATTTAATTTAAAAATTCAGAATTATATTTATAAATAAGTAATATATTTAATATAATTAGCAGAATATTGTACAAATTGAGGACCAAAATTAATCACTCTAAGGAATGATGCACAATAAATGATACAGTGTTTACTGTAAGTTAACTCAGCCCGACAACGTTTGGGAAAACAAGTCAGTAAAGACCTACTGGTACTTAAAAGCCCCGAAAAACAACCCGCTTATCTGCGGAAAAAAACCTCAGATCTCAATCAATCAAACCAGATAAGTTATTTAAAGTAAACATGATTCTATAAATGGTTTTCACCCACTTCTAACCTTTGGATGAGCATCGAAGTAGGAAAGCAAGCGTTTGGGATCAGTAATATTGGTTTTCGGATTTTCAGGTTTTCAACGGCCTTGAAGTTCGTAAAAATCGTTTCCTAAACCAATCACCACGGTTTCCAACAAATAAAGACATTGAAGTATCGCAATCAGCCTGAAATAGTTTACGTTTGCAATAAAATCCATAGAAAAATTTGTGGTCTTTGGAATTCATAACAGATTTTTACCTACTAGACTAACTCCAGATGCTACGGATTGGCTTCATTTTCTAAGTTGTGACCTCGTAGCTGCTTACATTCTACTTAATTTGCGAACAAAAACTCACAATTATAAAAAGTAGGAATGATGCCGTTCTCTGCTATTCCTCAGTGATACCCTATCCGGAAAACTATTCAGAGGTTGGGTAATATTCCACTGCGTAACGCATGGTATACGCATTTGTATCTAACTCTTATAATCATGGTAATGAGAACAACAATAATTAAAATCCTTCGGGAAAGGTATCACGAACTGTTTAAATGTTGAGGAAGATGAATTTCATGTGAGCATGGATTAGATTATCAACTTTCTGAGATAAAAATGGTCTCCAGTAAAACAATTTCATAAATGCACGTCTGCACTGCGAATCAAGTACCTATAATGTTTTGCAGATTTCATTGCTACCGTGAACGCCGCTTCTTTGTAATGAAGCGAGTCAGTCTTGACATTACTTATCATATTCATGGAAAAAGTTGCAAAAAATTCCAATACTTACATAAAAGATAGGTATCTCGTTGGCGAAAATTATAAATCGTAGGTTTCCTACTCCAGTGTGAATCTGAGAGAGAAATATTCAGACGAAAATGATATTCTAAGTCGATATCTTGCAGAAGACGAGAAATATCTGAGGAGCGCACTGCAAGGACCAATGTCGGAAAGATGTGAAGAAGGTTTTGTTTTTCCATGGGGGTAATATTCACAAAGGTATTAAGAGGCATCGTCTAAAGCTGCACGTGATATATGATGTTCTTTAAGTTGAATGGAGTTCCAAGTGTTACGTCATGCGGAGGGATACCAATACGATCGTCAACTGCTGTGTTCGTCCGTCTGGGACGTCTGATTGTGAAGGACTGTTTAATGCTTGCTCCTGTACATATGTCAACCTCTACTTGCTATATCACCACAGCAGTCGTTCTCCTGAATTGGCACGGGTAACGTATAATCAGGCGCTTTTGCTGTCTTTTGCTAAGTACGTAATTTTCCTTTAATGGCTCAGTTCTACCTTCATTTTATCGACGCTTTGAGATCTCCCCGACTCTAACACGTGCATGGTATTTCAAACATCACGTGACACGCCATTGAAAAATAGTCGTAGGAGCCCAATCTCTCCAACTATTACGTCTCCCCTTCTGGTATACTTGCCAACGTCTCAAGGAAGATTTCATCTTGGTCCATCGGTGGACTATTTCACGCTTTTTACATAAAGCTCACTTACCAGAGGCTGGGGCTCCCGGGGGAAGTGAGTATCGTATAATCATTGAAAAACAGACGTGAAAGAATCCACTGAAATTCCGCAATCAACCATGAAAGTTTCCGGAATCATGCTTCGGTTATCCATTCACTATGCTGAAAATATATATTTACTCGATAATTTCGCAGCCTAAAAAAAAAGAATTTATCTCAATATGTGAAAACCTATCACTTGCACTGCTTCTGTGACGTCAAAGTCTAATTTATGGAATGAAAATTTACTCCAAAGAAAATTTATTAATGAGATTATCCAGAACAAAGTGATCCTAAATATTAATTTCGTAGGATACAGTAGAAAACATGCAGGGAGATTTCATGAATAGGGTATCTCGTACAAAAAAGAGATTAAAAAACTAGTAAAGGTATGAGTAGAATCGCTAAAGGAAAAGAAAAATGTTTAAAAATGAAAGCTAATTACGGAGCAAGTGATAGAAATATGCTTGAAAAAGCTTGGAGTGAGAAGTCTAGCCTGGTGTGGCGTTTCATAGTAGTGAGAGTTGATCATAAAGAGAATGGAAAGAGATAGGAGGCGTTTAAGATGAGGATCTGGTGGAGCATGGCGAAAAAATTACGATGAACAGAAAGAAGAACTAGAAAAGAAGGGTTTGGCACGGAGGGGAAAGAAAGGAAGTCAGAAACAGGAAAAACAAGATGATGAGACAGGTAACGAGGGGCAACGAAAAGTTGAAATATTTGATAGAGAGGAAAATGGGAAGAAACAAGGGAAGTAAGGAATGGGCTTTTTGGATGGGATGAAGACAAATTATATGCATTTTCACGTCAAAAACAATAATCTGCAAATAAAAGGGGGATTGAGAAAATATAGGAGTATGTAGAAGTACTTAAATGTCCGCATAAACCTAAATTTATGCCGTATAAAACTGGTTTTAATATAAAATTTAATAAACCATAAATATTTTTAAGAATACTTTTTATAAAGTTTTCTCAGAATGGGAAAATGAGACGAAAGTTTGTTATCTTTCGTAGTAGAAAAAGATAAAATAAATAAAAATTAAAAGAGTAATCAAGGTTGCTAATAAAGAGTTACCAGTAGACATTCACCCAAGTCGCAACAAGAGCAACCTTAAATGCTTTTTGAATTTTAATTCATATCATTTTCCTCTACAACAAAATTTAACTAACTAAATGTAGTTCCAAGTATATTATATAAATGGTAGATATTGTGTAAGTATTTGTTATATTTGTGGAAACTTCATAACATTTCTACGTTCCATAAGAAAGTTCCAAGAAGTTCCTCGACTTTTCTATAAGTTTATGAGATAATGTAAATGTTAAATCACTACAGTGTGAGCGACGTACTGAAGGGAAATTGGACATGCACAAAAGTAGATTTAAATAAATTCTTTCTAAAATTATTGACAAGATAAAATTTATTACACAGCGCATTTTTCTAGGATTTTGGGGATTTTATTTATGTTGCTAGATGACATACATTTCGCAAAAATGACAAATGAATTTATGATGCGCAAGGACGTTTTTATTTTATATTATCACACACCATCTTGGTTCAACATGAATAAAAAAAGGGAGAAGTAAAAGAAAGTTATGAAGAGTGGAGGATGATGATGATAGTGCTTGAAGGGGTGTGAAGACGCGAAGGAGCAGTGCGAAGGAAAATGCGAAGAGAAAACGAAACATAAGGACGAATGAGAAAAGAGAAAAGGAGAAGAGAAGGGTAAGAAAGGGTATAAGGGTGAGAGCGCTCATTTGTTCTGGCTCGTTCATTTCCCTCCGAGGAGGGTCAGCGGGGGAGTGAGGAGCGCGGGGGAAGGCCAAGGATGGGGGAGGTGAGGGATGCAGTTGGCGAGGGATATCTCCCGGAGAAAAGGAGAGCGAGCCAGAGGATTCGAATCGAAAAAAGGGTTTATATACTTACGTAAGGGTGGAAGGAGAGACCCTGCAAATCCCTCCTCTTTGCCGTCTCTCCTTCCGAGTGCCCCTGAATGGGGCAGTCAGTCAGGGGAAGAAGACGCGCAAAAGGTGATGGGAACCCTGGGTGCTTTCTTTGTCTCGAGCGAATTGCGGTTCTGACGCAATTAACGGAATGCTATTACATCCCGACTATTCCAAGGGAGTAATCGGTGAGACGGCTGCTCGGATTTTACGCTGAAAGGGCCAGCACGAAAGGCCAAACCGGGGGAAGTAAAATCTCCCATTTTATCCGTACTCCACAGCAAGCCCCCCCGTAGATCTAACCACTGAGTCTTGAGCTTCATTCATCGCCATTGAGAAGAGCGTCGTGCTTTTGCATAGGGTTTAGCTCAGTCGAACGCGTAGTATGACTTCAGCCCCCGAAAATCCTGGAGAAATTCATATAAAAATATAAACTTCAACCTTATGTACCCACGTAATAGTCTCTTAAATCTGATATGAAATTATTTTTCACTTGAAAGGTTATCGAGTTCCAATACACCCAACCCAATTTCTCACGCGCATCGTGCGAGCAAAAATAAAATTCGGTGGAAGCAACAAAATGTTGATTTTCGCGAGATGGATATGCATAATTTCCAACGAATTCATGCAGATTTCATCAATTTAGCCTCTGAAATTTACGATTAAGATAAATTTACGAAAAGCGTGAAACTATTCAAAGTTAAGATACAGCGCTCCTTGCATAAAATTATATCAATTCTAAAGTTTCGTGCATGTTTTTAAAAATGCAAGCTTTTTCAAAATGTCACCAAATATCTTGGCAATAACGGACTCTTGGAATTTAAAAAAAAAAAAACTTTCACATGGATAAGAAATTAACATTTTTGGACGCACACATTTAAAGACTCGTACGGATAGTTAAAATAGTATGCTTGAAATATATCAACTCTCAAAAGTTATGTATTTTTTGTCGGGACGTTTTGGTACAAAATGAGTTAATTGATTTACTGATGAAGTGAATAATTAAATAGAAACATGTTTTGGCGAATCGCATCCTTGATTATGACACAAGTTGTCGAAACCTAGATCACTCCGTAAATAACACTTGAGGAAAAAATAATTCATAAATGTATCCCTTCTTTTCCCCTCAAGCGTTCTGTATTTTCCACAAGTTGCAATTTAAGGCTCATCATTGGTCTTTCGATCCTAAGATTGGTTCATTGCAGCCCTACGTCCTTCCCTATCTAAAGCTAGTTCCCAAACTCCCTGGTAGTTCTTCTTATGTACTACCCTCTTTATTTTGCCAATGTATTTATCCCTACCAAGAGCAAATAAGCGTGGTTTATAATTATTCAGATCATATATTTTTAGAATTCACAAATATTCTAACTTAAGTTTCCCACGATGTCATAAAACATCCCCTTTTGCACTTCCTCCTTGGCGGGAACACCATTGTTAACAGTTCATATTTTTTAAATTCCATTAAATTCCTCTCACAACCAAGACGGGATAGACTCCTCAACACTGGTTTTGACAACATAAAATGCAATAGCTGAAATAAGGCATACATTGGCCAAACTGGAAGAAATTCTCTCACACGCATCTAAGAACACGCCAGAAGTTACAGAAATATGGATTCCACCTCACCTTTTGCTAAACTTGATAACAATCATATGAGTGATTTATACGAGATATTTTATACGTTCTTTCCAAAGACCTGAAAATGGACGCTCTTGATCAAATAGAAATTATCAGAAAATCCAATAAAGTTAATAATAAATTATTATTTCCGCATCTCTCCCCACTGTTTTCCGATAAAATTATCTTGTTAGATAATAACCTTTCCCGCCTCACCAGCCCTTGATCTACGTTTCTTTCTCAACTCTAAACAAATACTTGTATCTTTCTCCTCCTCCATCGTGACTAAAACAATTAACATAAAAAACAAACATTCTTAACCTGACGATGACGTAAATAATATTAATGCTGTCTTTATTTGAAGAGCGAAATAAGAACTATCCTGTCCTCTCTTACATTTGACTCTTTTTCTTAATGGACGAACATATACAACCATGCCCTGGGAGTAGAAAATCTAACCCCGCTGTGATTCGAACCCACGATCTTATGGTTGACAGACAAGGCCTTATCCCCGGCACCACCGGGGCCGACATCGGTGAATCTAAATTGGTGAAACTCGGCGTACAAATATAAATATTTTAGAAAGTACAAAGCATTATACTTCATCATGAATACAAGGTGGAAAGCATTGCGCTTAAACCCATACCTGAACATTATTTTGCACATCATTGCACTTCAATCGTCATAACTTGAACTACACGCATTTTAACATTTCACAATCAAATTTCAATTTTATTTTCCAAGGAGTCCTGTCCAGGGGATGAGTAAACCTTTGTCGCTGCTAAGGGCGCAAGCCCTCTGCAGCCGTGAGTTGAATCGGAATGATATGGTATAAGCGAGAGGGTGGAAAGTTAATTTGGAAGAGTAACGAGGGGCGTTGGAACTGGAATGGCGACTGCTGGAGGGGTGACGACACGATTATTGGGTTAAAACTAATTAATACTAATTTAAAATTTTAATTAATGAAGCGGAAAGGGAATTCTTTAGCATAATAATCTTAAAGTATAATGTTTCGTCTATATATACATGAGTATCAATATTAGTATTGTTTTACTATTTTACTATTATTGTTTTAAAATATATTTTTAATATAATTAAATAATTTGATGTGATTAATTTAGTTAACTAAAATATTAGTGTCCCTTTTTCAGATTTAGGCGTGCTGAAATAACTAAGGAGTTAGATACTGATTGGTTGGGTTGGGAAAGTTGGATGGATTGTAGAGGGATCAAATTTCTTTATCTTCATCCTGCATTTCTTCATTTAAATCTGCCGTACAGGAAGGTTGGGGACCACAGTTGAGAGATGAGAGGATTTTTGGAATGCTTGAGGGATAAGGAGTAATTGAGGGAGCAGGATGTAATCATTTCAGGTAACGTGGGAATTTGGAGTTTTTTTCGGATACTTGAATTAGGGATGAACCAGGGGTCACATGCAATAATTTGTCGGGAGATGATATTGAGCCACGTTTGAAGTCGGAGGACTTTGGATTCAGGAATAATGGACCAGAGGGGGGGAGGCGTAGAGGATTTGTAGTAGGATAATGCAGTGAAGGATGGTGAGTTTATTAAGGGATGAAGGCTGCACTATAACGCGCAAGGAGAGATTTAATTGCGTATTTGGTTTTGTTGATTTTTGAAAGGATGAGGTCAAGGTGGTTGTTATTGGAAAGTTTGTAATCTAGAACGATTCCTAGAAAGGTGGCAGCAGAATGTTGGGGAATAAATTTACTATGAAGGGTGAGCGAGGAGAGGTCATTTTTTGGTGAGGGTTTTGGTGGATCAGATTTTAGAATATTTTTGGGGGTTAACGGAAAGATTCCATAAATCCATACAATCTTCAATTTGCTAAGAATAAATATTATGTTACCCTAGTAATGTGAGTGGGGTATTGGGGGCGAGGGGGGTAAGGGTAAGGGGGACAAGTCCTCAGCTCAGCTCGGAGCAACAGTTAATGAAAATCCGGTTTGTTGGGCCCGGATGAGAGAGTGGAGAGCTCTAAAACACACCACGGGGGAGCGAGGAGGAAGGTTCGGTAGGAGAACAGGTCCATTGCTGGGGGCGGGGCGGGCGGGAGGGAGCGGAGACAAAGTCGGGCGTGACTACGTCGAGGGGACTCTGCCGTGGATTTAAGGTGGTGCCACCATGACTGTGTGAGTCAAAACAAATACTTCATTCCAACTTTTTGTTTAATTGGATTATAAAAGAACCTGCTTTCACTGATGACGTGCGTTAGCTATTGAAAACCAAAATTAAAGTACAAAATATGCAGATTATTCCACGACTATATTTGTGATGTGATTGCTAATGAACAACTTATGGTTCTCATTTCATCTCGGTGTCATATAAGGTCACAAAAAGGGAGGAATCAGGCGTGATGTTGTGGAAGATGAACATAATAAGAACTCAGATATTGCAATTTTCCACAGATAAAGTTTTAATCGACCCGGGTTTCGATGCACTGAAACCCGGGTCGATTAAAACTTTATCTGTGGAAAATTGCAATATCTGAGTTCTTATTTTGTCATATAAGGTTTGACCGCGACCAATATTTGTGTATTTTCGAGGGCCTCGTGTACAAAAACTATAAGAATTACAGAACATCTAAAATTATGATTGGATATCCCGTTTTTTCGACTACCGGAAATGCTTTGTCACGCAGGGGGTTGCGAGGTGACGTCACAGCGCTGCGCGTGGTGGTCTAAAATTGGGCTTGTGTGGGCAAGGCGCGCGCTCTTTTCAGTTGTATCTCCGGAACGAGTGGGTCGATTTTAGTGATCGAGGTGTCTACGGAGAACTGAGAAGGTGAGTTAGGCGTTAATAACACAAGAAAAATAAAATTAACATTGGAAAGCAGAAAATATTAGTTGCCATCGACCGATTGCTCATAGGTTAGCCATTTGTACTAATGATTTCGATGAATAAATGTTATCTTTAGCGTAATTTTCATTCTTTTATTTCAACGTTCTTTCTGACAAACAAAACAAAAGAATCTCTGAATAACGAGAGTAACGTACGTAATTTCACATTCCTGAAATAAAGATCCGACGGGAGTATCAAGAATACTCACTGTATTTTTTTAAATGAATACTTTTTATAGAAATAGACGCCGACTATGCGCCATTTCTATGTAATTACCACGTTTGACTTCAATTATCGCAATATTTAGCTAATAACTCATTAACTAGACGGTATGACGCATCTATGTTATTTTTAATCAAGTTCCCGGGAGTTTTCGCTTCCAGTAAAAAGTTTTTCGTGAAAATCGCTATTATATATTTCTATAAATATATATTTCTTCCCCGTTTTCTCCCATTGTCGCATTTAACACCATGTAAGTTCATGTTCAATTTACGATAAAAATAGCGTGAAAAGATGACATTTGTTGGTTCATATCAGGTAGAGAACATGTTTTTCTATATGTACCCAGAATATGAATAAAATTACATTTAAGTCCTATTATGGTGGAACCACCTTACCGTCAATACCCCTGCGTTAGGGTGGGATTACAATGGACGTTTGGTGACGTAACGTCAGCGGACGGTGGTGTTCAGTTTTCCGTTGTCTTTCCGTGAAAGAGGAGTGTATTACGACTGACCGGAGGATCAACGCCCATTGTTTACCGTTTTTACAAACCGTGTTGCAAACGGTTGCGTAGTAACTGTTTATTTTCATGTTTTAATAACTGTTATAACAAGCTTTTTTAAGTTACATGGTTTTATTAAATATACAAACATAAGTGAAACAAAAGTTTTGCTGCCATGGCCCATGTGGAGGCGAGGAGCTTCTTACGACGGGGTGCGCCTGGTACCCCGAAGTTGTATATTCTTTGCTTCTTTGAATAGTTATTGACCACTTTAATAATACAATGGTTAATTTGTGGATGTTTGGTCGTTTTTTTAAGAAACTTAACTTCCTTTTTCCGCCGACGTTTCGCCTTTTTATTAATGAGGCTTCTTCGGGGCTACAGTACAATGCAAGGAATACAATTAATAATAGTTTTTCATTCAAGTATTCTAACAGATGATTGGTAGGTTCTTGGACAGTCCCCATTTTGTATCCCAACCTAATAGAAATTGTCTCGCTTTCCCTCCTAAGGATGGCCCGTTATTAGATCCCTCTTCAATTCTTCATATCTTCTACCTCCTCTTATTTCGTCCAGAATTCCTATCCTCTTCCTTCCTCTTCCACGCTTCCCCAGTGTTCTCCCCTCTATCACTCTCTTCAACATGCTCTCTCCTCTCAAAACCTCCTCCATCCATCTCTTCTGCCTTCTCCGGACCTCTGCCACAAGCTTCCTCTCCTCTCCGACCATATCCAATACCTCCTCGTTCGTCTTTCTCGCCATCCAGCTAACCTTTTCCATCCTTCTCCAAACCCACATCTCGAACGCCTCAAGTCTACGCACATCCTCCCTTCGCAATGACCAAGTTTCCGACCCATATAACGCCACGCTCCATATTAAAGTTTTCACCAGCCTCTTCTTTACGTCCCTTCTCAGAACCCCCCTCATCAATTCCCTTCTCTTCGAAAATGCTTCTTTAGCTAGCGCAATTCTGCATCTGATGTCCTTACCACTAAACCCATTCGCCTTCAAAATACTACCCAGATACGTAAACTGCTCGACCTGCTCTATCTTCTGCCCTCCCACCCTTATATTCAGCCCCGCCTTCTTACTTCTGGAAAATCTCATTACTTTCGTTTTCATGTGATTGATCTTCATCCCATACTTTTCGCACTGGACCTCTAATGCATTCGTCTGTCTCCTAACCTTCGACCAATCTGGCATGGGTGACCCTACCAGGAGCAATGCTCCCGCCAGTGCAGCTCTAGGGGTCATCGGATCACGCAAGCCCTTCAACCACGACAAGGTTGTAGTCCAAGAGAAGAGTAATAATAGTTATACATGCTTTATTCTATTCATTTTAAATATTTTTATTTTCACTTATTATATTTTTTAAACAAAATTTTAGCTTGTTTTTCCATTTTGGTTTTGTTTTTGATGTTGATCTTGTTGCTAAGAGGAAGAGTTTGTTTTTGTGTGACCAATGTCGCAGTAAGAAAGTTAATCCTTTAAGGTAAGTACTAAATTTATTATTGCAAACTTTTTTATCTTTGTAGTATTATAATTATTATTAACTGTATTCCTTGCATTGGTTTGTAACCTTGAAGAAGCCTTAATAAAAAGGCGAAACGTCGGCGGAAAAAGGAAGTTGTGTTTCTTAAAAAAGGTTTCTTAAAAGCTCGCCGAGCACACCAAAAACACGAGTAAACTTTTAGATAGCCAACAATAAATTAAACAACCAATATAGCAACCGATTTCATGAAGCGAACCCGGGTCTATGGGAGAGAAAGCCGTGACGCTTATGTCACTTTTTACTATCGGTAATGGTGCAAGGAAAGAAGGAATTTTTGAATCTATCAGTTTGGTAGTTAATCTGTTTTTATTGTCGCATCTACCAATTCCAGAGAATTAGTGCGGGGATAAAATATTGCCCTACGTGTCACCCTGAAGCTAACAAGATCTGTAACTAACAAAAGAGTCAAGTAAGCATATTCCTGCATAATAAACCGAGGTAAAACGAGTTGGATTCCATTAGCATGTTTCCATCTCTTTTCAACTCGATTCAACTCTTACTTTCAACTCCTTTCATGTCGGTTATGGCCGCTTTTTTCCTCATTTCAACTCATACGTTGAGCTCGTTTCGCCTAAAGCCATCTTGTTCTAACTTGCGTTGTTATTTCTTACCAGCTTGATTCTCCCCGTAACAACCCGTTTTATGCAGCAGGGGAATAAGTATATATGAGCCGTTGATTTTGAAAGGAAGGCAAGTCCAATTTGTCAAAAGAAAGTGTTGCAGCAAATTTTCCTTATAAATTAACTTAAAATTTGATTTTAATCAATTCTCAACCATATGTAAAAATAACAGTGTCAATTATATAAACATGATTGTGAATTGATTAAAAACTGAAATTTTGAGTTAACTTCTAATGAAAACTAGCTGTAATTCAATTTTTTAGCAAAATAGACTTGCCCCACTTTCAAAATCAACGGCTCATATATAAGAATAAGTAAGTTTATGTAAGTATGTAATAGGAATAAGTATAGCCTAACGTGTAGCCTCAAGAGTCTTTCAAACGTAGTACTTCTATCGGTTGTGTTATTCCGTTGCAGCTTTTAGCGAACCCTACGGCTTTTTTTTAATATTTAAGTCTTTTTGTGCAGGGTTCCAAATGATCTGGTTAGCTGAGAGAGGAGAGCGGAATTTCAGCAAAATACTCTTCGTATTGACGACTGCGACGATGATTGCGTTTTTTATGTGTCCTCGCTCTGATCATTGCCTCATTTTTCATTTTCAGGTAATTTACAGTTTATTTGCCTGCAGCATCCATTTACTCCGTTTTTTTCTTATATAGTCCGCCTTCACTTCCACGTAGTTCCAAACTATCTATCCTCGTAGTATCTAATCCTTGCAGAACAACATAGCTCATTCATTGCTATACTTTTACCTTCCTTTGTGGGCAGAATCATTTTTTGAGCCCATTTACTGCAGCAGAATTTTAAATAACAAGAGACTCTAGGCTACGTTTTTACTATTTTATTAGGTTATGATAGAACAGAAAGTTATTCATCAACATTTGCAGACCCACGGTTATTCGGTGGTCAGCCATGAAAAAAGGGAGGGAAAATGGTAAGCATTCAGGATTAAAAGTGAGATTTGTATCGATAAAGGATTGGCGACAAAAGTGTTTCCAGCGGTGGATTAAAAAAAACAAAACGCGCCAATGAAATGAGCGATTTTCGTTCGAACCCGACGTCAAAGAGTGTCAAGTGAATCGTATTTGCCTGATTCAAAGAGAGAGGAAATGGTGGGAGCGATGGCGGAGCAATCCCGATGCCCCCCGGTTGGGCGGGGGAGGCGGTCGAATGAATTCTCTGCGTGCGGAATCGCGGTGTCGAGAAAACAAAAGAGTTCGCGGAAACAAAACAACAACACGCCCCGAACTACCCTCGTCACCAACGCCGATGCGCTTTGTGGAAGTCGTCTTGCGTTTGTTTCCGTGCGGTGGCAGGCCGATTGCGTCCGTCCGCCGATCATTCCATCAGGAGGATTTCCCTTCTTTTGTTCGTCGTCGGCCATGGAGGCTAATTGAGAGGAGAGCCGAGTGGACGACGTTAGCCATTCCCGTGGCCGTCGCACGCGCGCGCCGCCCCGCGGCTCTCGTCGGAATCAGCGGAGTCGAGCTCAATCATAACTGCGTCCAGTACTCGTCTCCACTAGGCATGAGAAAAGAAAAAAAAAGAAAGAAAGACACGGGAAAAGGGATCAGCAAACGCGGTCCATTCTAGTTTTTTCTAGTTCGTTGAGTTCCAGAGGGCATCGTATGGAGGACGGGAGAAGGAGAAATGTAATGGCTTTCCGTTATCATCATCCACTTTCATTTCCTCTCTGCTCTGCGATAGACTACATGGCCGTCTCTCCGTGGATGGGCAGGTGAGAAAGTTCCGTAGAATGATACCGTCATTCTAGGAGCACCCCGAGCCTACGAGTGAAAGCTCAGAGGGAAAAAATGATAGCCATTCGAATGCCGACAAAGTTAACTACCACAAAGCAATTTTTTTTGTTTCGACTGCTGTTCTCTGGTAACAAATGCCGTATTGTTTACATCAGCGATACTTTGTCTACAGAGTGAAGTATGAAAAACTCGACCGGTTTTTTGTACAACTATAACTTTTGTTGAGACAGATCTTCGCTTAAAAACGTTATGATTACACATTTAGAAATTCCTTACCGCTTATTTAACCCAAACCTTCAGGGTCACTCATTCTTTGGGTGAACATTTATTGAAACTGTAGTATATGCATGAAATTATTAGAAATAACCTTCTAATGGTTTTAAACATATTTGATTTTAATTGACGCAAGATAGAACTTAGTAATGTTTACAAAATTTATTTAGAACAACTGGTTTCGTCGAATAGCCCAAATAATCATATTTTATGATTTCGACCATTCGACGGAATCTTTCGTTCTAAATAAAAATTCAGTTAAATTGCTAACTTTTTATTTATATATTTTTATACTAACATGATTTTTATAATTACTCGATAAAAGCGGCAATAATATATTGGTAGCACTGCAACTTAGCCTTCTTTTAATCTTCATGTGTATCTCTCACCGTTGTCCAATTTGAATTTGGCCGAGGGCCAAGCCTATTACGTTATAGTACTGGGCGAAAACATTTGTCACTGCAAGTGTTTACATAATTTTCTCGAAGTTATGCAAACACTTTCCTCGTTTTCATGCATTATTCTTTGAGTTATTTGATACTGAGTATTGAGAAAACGTATGTCAGCTACGTAAAATCCACGAGCCAAATGTAATATACAACCACGGGCACAGTTACCAGGTTGAGTCAATATTTTGGAAAAGACATACTTCATTTCCATCTACAGTCATTTTGTATTAAGAGAAATCACCCGATTCTAACTGTCAATATTAAAGTAATTTTTCTACGAGAACTAGCAGTAAAGTGAAACTAGGGCGTAATCATCATTACCATTCTCTAAAAAAACATGGGTTATGGTTAGGCTTCCTTTGGGGGAATGAGAGAGGAATGGTAAGCCAACCTTTCAAATATTAATTTTGTCATTCTATGAAAACTTATAAGGTTCTTGCAAAAGATCAAATCTTAGGGTATGCTCATTTCCATTCTAACTTTATTCCATATTCATGGAGTTCAATTAAAATGTGCCAGTGCTTATAGTAAGACAAATTTGTTCCATCGCTCCATACTATTCAAGACAAAAAAGGATATTCTAAAGCTGCAGTGATTCTCCTTTCCCACATCTCACGTACTAGAGTGATTGCATTTATTCCAGCTTATCTCCTTGCAGCTCAACCGCACATGGAAAAATATTTACGATACTTTGCCCAAACTTTGGACTTATTTGCACTTTTTAGGATAGATCATTACTGTGGAAAAAAAGACGAGAAACATGTTTTTTTCCTCTATCGTTACTACATCATTAGTTACTCAATCCTAAGCATGGGTAACTGCAGCCCTCCATTCTACCCTGTCCCTTGTTTCATGCCCCCTGTGACATTTATCTGTTATTTCTCATTTTACTTGGCCAATGTTTTATATCCCATCATTCTTCCTCGTAGGACTTTCCCTGATATCATGTACCTTACAATTTCGCTGCGTCTCAAAGTGTAGCCTATCCATCTGGACCTTGTCTTTTTAAAAGTGCTCCATATCGTGTTTTCCCCTTTTAACATCTATAATCACGTACTTTTCTGATCTTATCCGTCCATTCGATCATCAGTATCAACCTCCAGTATTATGTTTCGAAAGC
Organism: Pyrrhosoma nymphula; assembly: GCA_963573305.1. Classification (NCBI taxonomy): domain Eukaryota; kingdom Metazoa; phylum Arthropoda; class Insecta; order Odonata; family Coenagrionidae; genus Pyrrhosoma; species Pyrrhosoma nymphula. Next base: position 128,921,730 of record OY754335.1, on the reverse strand, counting down.
CACCATTGTTTTCTACCACAGCTATCCGATCTGTTACAATTTACAATGACCAGTAATTTCTAAATATTTGGCAAGAATAACAGCTTTAAATTTTCTTGTAAAAATAATGTTGAGGTATAGCTAGCGGCGGGATTTCCCAGAATCAAATCAGTGTGGCAAAATAGCTGATCTATCGCTCCACGACTCTTTCACTCGTCTTTTCAAGAAAATATTGGACACGCGAGTAAAAAGACCTCAAGGTGTGTGTTAACAGCTTGTCGCGACTGGCCATAGCGTGCATAGGCTAGCAAGTAGAGTGCCTATTCCTCCCCCACCCACGTGTACCTATTGGACCGCTTTCCCGCAGGAGAGCGGAGAACAACCCTCTCTGCCCCAGCGCATGAGAACCAGGATTTCATTTAAGCCGTGTCCAAACTCGCCAGTTAGGTACCTAAATCCGGAAATTTAGGGAGGACGCCATCTTGAAGTGTGTCCAAACTCGTTAGGCAGCATAAGGGAGCGGATTTGGGCAGCCAAATCGGTCGCCGGATTTAGGCAACAACAAGTCCTTCCTAAATCTGCCACCATTTTGAATTTCCCATAATTCCGAGTGGTAAAAGCGTGAAAAGTAGTGGAATGAGTGGAATTGCAGTAAATATGGCGGGGAGGTAATTTGTTTTGAATGGAAGGGCGTGAGTTATTATGAATATATTAAATGAATGATAAATGTTAGATTGATTTATGTTATAAATTTCATCTTCGGAAGCAACGAACAGAATGAGACCTTCATATCAAGGAGTGAAATAAACAAGTGTCATAGCGGGGAAGTATTGTGAGTGTTTACAAATAGATGTTTTTATATTGTCTTGCGCATGTTAGCTATTTTTTAAATTAAAACTTCGTTTTTGGGAGTAACGAATCAATCAACCGAACAGTTAATTATAGCTAGAAAGGAGAAGGCGGATAAACTAAACATATAAACTAACGTAAAACTACCCCTACGCGTCTAAATAAAGTCTACCATATTGCAAGTTTTTAACGAAACTAAAAAGTAATTACAACACGCAAAAAACGGCAAGCTATAATAGTTCTTTCCCACAATAGTTAGTCTTCAAACCCCATTTACCAACAACAAAAGCCTTAAATTATAGTAAGCAAAAGATAGTTTTATGACTGTATACGAAGCTCCTGTACCATTGGGAAATTGTACATAGAAGTAATTAATATTATTATTTAAGATATATTTTACATCATTTCCATTTGACATCATTTCGTGGCCTTCATATGGATGTCACTGCATCCAATGAACATCCAAAGGATGCCCAATACTAAATAATTAATGGCCATCATGTGGTGGCTGGATATCACCGTAAACAGACTTATTAATAATGCACGCAAAAGGAAATAACAATGCATGGACAATAGAAAATTCGAATTGAAGCTATTACCTACACGATCACAAACGCAATTAACTGCTCAGTCTAACACGAATCTTTATCTGCCATAGTGGCGAAAGTGCACAATGAACAAAAACTAAAAATACGTGCTTTATACTGCTAAAAGACACGGATGAATACACAATCACAAATTTACTAAACTGCTCAGTCCAACACGAATCGCTATCTACCAAAAGGAAACATTGGCACAAACCACGAACTTAAAAAGATACAACCACATTGATCAAAAGCTATAAGTACCTACGTGCTATACTGTACTCTGTAAATCACGGACTCTAACTATATAAATCTCAATGTTACGAATTAACCACATAATATTGCGAAACTACGAAAATAATGAGAAAATGTATTGTAATCGCAATCAAATTTCAAACAGCAATAGTCATAAGGGTTATGTTCAAAACATTATCGTATTCCGTATTTCCCTTGTCCTTCGTTTGCTTCGAGCTCAGCAGATGGCGACACTTGCTAAGGGCGTCCAAACTCAAGCTCCCTTTCTGTTAGCTGCCCAAAATTTAGGTAGCCAAATCCATGCTCCCTAATGCCTAACGAGTTCGGACACGGCTTTAGCCTGGCCGCGCCATAGTTTGTGTGTAACATGGTTCTGAATTTTGGTCCCTGGCCTACCTAAGAGTGCAAAGGCAGTGCAATGGCCAGGGGTGAAACTTGGGGCCCTAAGCCAGGCCAACGAGTGCGTCGGGGGCAGCTAATAGGTTCCTTATGTACAGCCGTAGTTTTCACGACTTCCGGTCTGGAGACCGGAAGTCGTTCTCTCTAAGCCATTCTCTCAGGGCCGGAACCGCAGGCCTTAGATCCCAAGGAGGTTATAAAATAAATGGAGGCAACACACTACTCGAATCTTGAAGCCAATTCCGCCATTTCCGCCGTCGGCACAGTTTAGACCTTCCTCTGGCTTACGTGTCCAGCGGTTGCTTTCGATTTCCGTCAAATCTATGTTAAAAACGACAGACCAGGCAATGTTTTGTGACTGGTTTGGCAACACCTACTCGGCACAAAACCCTTTCAAGCACCCCTATTCTTGCGTCACTTTCGCCCATGAGCGTTCACGGTCATGCCTACTCCATTTCATTTTAACCTCCTTGTTAGATCCCCGGGCGTGGAAGCCCTTTCGGGAAGTGTAAGATTTACCGTGGGTCGGGCTGCTCAAACGTTCCAAATGCCTGTCCCTAACACGTCGCTGAGGAACCTGAAAAAGACGTCGTGAAGAAGGCTTCCCTCTCTGCTCTGCCGATGGGCTCTAACAAGGACACCCGCGCGTCATTGCCAATTGTCCTTTGCTCCAGCTCACTAATTCCAAGGTGCTCCCTCGATGAAATGAGCGATTGTGTTAACGGCCGATGTCACGCAATGTCACGAGGCTTTCGATGACCTTCGTCCGTGCATTTTGCTCACCCGACGGTGTCCTTGCTGGAACTCCGATATAACGGCGAAAAGGCCATCCTGCTATAGTGAATTTATACACCGCGATTCTTCGTGATTGGTCATTGATAATGAATCCACCAATCCGAAATCAGTATGGAAACGAATCCAAATCATGTGGAACTGGTATCCGTTTGTGAAAACTATTTGAGAATAAAACCGTGACAAGTAAATTTTAGATCTCTAGACGCACTGGGGCAGAGAGGGCTGCTCTCTGCTCTCCCGCTGGAAAGCGGTCCAATAGGTACACACGGGTTGGGGAGGAATAGGCACTCTACTTGCTAGCCTATGTACGCTACAGCCAGTCGTGACACGCTGTTATCATACACTCCGAGGTATTTTTACTCGAGTTTCCAATATTTTCTTGAAAAGACGAGTGAAAGAGACCTGGAACGATGGATAAGCTAACTCGCCACACTGATTTGAGTCTGGGAAATCCCGCCATTAGTTATGCCTCAACGTAATTTAAAACAGCAAAAAGCAACGTATGCACTCGTCGAGTTTAACATAGACGGTAGGCTACAGGGCAGGTCAATTAGTGGGGTCAATAATTATGTGTTGCCAGTTAGTAATTTAGCTAAGAATACTCTGAATATAGCGTCCAAGAATAGCTTAATTGAAGACAGCAATCTTGAAATTACCCCGAATCGCATAAACAATAATCATGAAGCATTAGTCGTTGCAGTAGTTAACTGCCGTAGTTTAAAAAATAAGATTCCAGAATTTCACCACCTTATTCATAGCACGGAGTGTAACGTCATTATTGGCACAGAAAGTTGGCTGACGGACGATATTTCTGATAGTGAAATATTTCCTAAATCATTCAAAGTTTACAGAAAAGATAGGTCCAACCGAACCGGAGGCGGAGTATTTATAGCTGTAAAGAAAACCATAGTCAGCCGAGCGGAAACCGTCCCAGATACCAGCATAGAATCTGTATGGTGCTCTATTAGATGCCCTAAATCAAAAACAATATTCGTGTGCGCATACTACAGGCCACCTAACACCGACGTCACCTCAATTTTAGAACTCGAAGCACAAATAAAGAACATCACATCCAGGAACACCGAAAGAAATTTAATCATAGGTGGAGATTTCAATACGCCCTCTATAGATTGGAGGACCTACAGTTACATATCAGGAGGAAGAGACAAAGATATATGCGAGTCCCTGCTGCACACGTTCTCATCCAATGCCCTACATCAGATAGCTACGACGCCTAACAGAGGGGACAACATTCTTGATTTATTGGCAACAAATATACCGCAACAAGTAATTAAGGTAAACACTGTTGAGGGCATTAGTGACCATAGAGTAGTTACCGCAAAGTTCTCCTTGAGTTTCATTAAAAGTTTTAAACAAAGAAGAAAATTCTACATTTTTAAAAAAGCCGATTTCAATGCGTTTAAGAGTCATCTAAAAACTTCTCTTCCCGAATTCCAGGAATCAAGCTTAAAGTTAGACACGGAGGGTAGTTGGAAAGCTTTTCTTTCGATTGTACATTCAGGGATCAGAAGATACATTCCAAGTAAAGTAAAAAAAGAGGGCAGCGAACCAAGATGGTACAATGCAGAAGTGAGAAAATCGTTAAGACGTCAGAGAGTATGCCACGCCAAGATGAAAAAACTCCGTAGAGATTTGTCCACTAGTGATCAAAATTTAATATTTGAAAAATACAAATTGTCTAAAGCCACTACAAAGGAAGCCTTTCGGAATGCATTCATGGATTTTAAAAGAAAAACATTAGGAGAACAATTACAGGACAACCCAAAGGCATTTTGGTCATACGTAAGGGAAGTTCAAGGCAATAGATCAACAGTTATTCCACTACGAAACGAAAATGGCGAATTATTAACAAGCAGTTCGGACAAAGCCAACTTATTAAATTCTTATTTTCAAAGTGTGTTCACCAAGTCAACGCAGAGTACATCCGTAAAGTTAAATGATAACTTCCAGCAAAAGATGCCGCCTATCGACATCTGCACTCACGGAATAGAAAACTTGCTAAAATCTTTAAGTCCAAATAAATCCCCAGGTCCTGAAGAAATTCCTGCCCGCGTGTATAGAGAATTAGCTTGTGAAATAGCACCCTACTTGCAGAATATATTTAGTAAATCCATCAACGAACACAAAGTACCCATGGACTGGAAAATTGCAAATGTCACTCCCATATTCAAAAGCGGTGATAAGGAACAGCCATCGAACTACAGACCGATATCTCTCACATCTATCTCTTGCAAAGTCCTTGAACATATAATTGTTAGTTCAGTTATGAGACACCTCGATATAGAAAACTTGTTAACAAAAACACAACACGGATTCAGAAAGGGAAGATCTTGCGAAACTCAATTAGCACTTTTTGCTCACGATATTTTAGTCTCGGGTGAACATAACGCTCCTGTTGATGCAATTTTTCTTGACTTTAAAAAGGCATTTGATAAAGTTTCCCACATTAAGTTACTCATGAAATTAAAATCCTACGGTTTAGACGACGACGTAGTTTCCTGGATTAGAGAATTCTTAAGTAATCGCGTGCAAAGGGTTGTATTAGATGGCGCTATCTCTAATGAAGTAAAAGTCACATCCGGTGTTCCACAGGGAAGTGTCATAGGCCCGCTTCTGTTCCTTTTGTACATAAACGACATCGGTGACAAAGTTGACAGTAAGCTTAGATTATTTGCTGACGACGCAGTGATGTATAGAGAAATTCGTAGCTTTAATGACAAGGAAGCGCTAACTAAGGACCTCGAGGCAATACAAGAGTGGTGCGATGCGTGGCAGCTAGAATTAAACCTGAAAAAATGCGTTGTTGTGAATTTTTGGAAACGGAAAAACGCTCCTTGTAACAGCTATTTCATAAACAACATAAAATTAGAGACCGTAGAATCCGTTAAGTACCTCGGAGTTAAACTGACTAATGATCTATCGTGGAGTAAACATATTCGAGAAATTACCGGTCAAGCTAATCGTAAATTGGGATTTGTTAAAAGAGTACTTGGCAAGTGCGACGATAAAGTTAGGGAAATCAGCTACTTCTCCCTCGTTAGACCCCACTTAGAATATGCCGCCAGTATTTGGGATCCTTATGAGATAGGCTTGGAAACTGAGTTAGAACGCGTGCAGCGAAGATCGGCAAGATATGTTAAAGGCCGTTATGATAATCTCGTTAGTGTTACTGACCTTTTACAGCAACTGGGATGGGAAAAGCTTTCAGACCGTCGATTAAAATTTAGACTAAATCTACTATGTAAGTTCCAAACCGGTCTATTCTCTGACGACGTTGATAATATTTTACGAAATCCGACATACTACGGTAGATCAGATCATGAGAGTAAAATTAGGGAACTAGACTGCAGAACGGATAGATTTAAGATGTCATTTTTCCCACGAACGATAAGGGACCATAATAGCTGCCATGAGACTTTTATCTAGGTTTGTCGTTAGGTAGTGTAGCTCTTAGTAGTGGTAGTACTCCTAATACTTGAATCCTTTTCTGTTACCTAGTACATACTAACAGCACGCCTAGCATGTTTTCTACATGGGTCTTGAGTCCCTGTCCATCTGTGTAGTTGTAGAATGCATGTATATTGAGGTCACTCTCCATTTTGATGACATCTGTAGTGTAGTGTTGCATGCTTGTGAGGCTTCGCCTCGTGACAAGCATTAGCGATTTGTGCTGATGCATAATTAGTCGTAGTTACACTAACTTTAGGATATAGTGTAATTTATGTTGGTGATTACTCACCCCCTGCCACACACCCCTGAGGTGGCTTGCAGGGTATTTTGTAGATGTAGATGTAGATGTAATTTTTAAAAGGATATTATACGGCTGTTATTCTTGCCAAATATTTAGAAGTTACCAGTCATTGCTGGTTTATATAGTTCAAAATATTTTTATGCATTTGAGTCTCATTGATCAAATGACATTTCACAGGTATTTGTTACTAGTTGCCAAGTGTGATACTTTGGATGATATCCCATATTCAACTGTTAATTTTGGCTCCAATACTTAATTGAGAATAAGCTGCAACACTCATCGGGTTTCAAGGAAACGTTTTTCTAATAGCATTGCAGTATTTTTCCAGCAATTTCCTTTCCACCTTTCTGTATGCAGGTGTATTGCTCTTACCTTTCTCTATCACTCTTGTCTACTTCCATGCCTGCTGTTTCAGACTCCTGAATTCCATTCTCTGCACTCAATAATTCTTCAAAGTCTTCTGCCCAACGTTCCAACACTTCATTAATTCTTCTCCCACTTTTTTCCCATCTTTGCTTTTACATTTATTATCGGTTGAAAATCCCTTTTTTGTTAATCTACTGCTTTGTAGAATTTCTTTCTTTCGCTTTTTCTATTGTATTGTACAATTTCTTCAAGTTTTTTCTTTAACATTTGTTTCTTCTTTCTCCTGAACATCCTGTTAGCTTCCCTTCTCCTTTCACGGTATTTGTCACAGCTTAGCCTAGTTTCGCTTTGAATCATTTTTTCTCTGCCTTTATTTTTCTCTGATATATATTCACCACATTCTTCGTCAAACCACTCTTCATTTCCCTTAGCTTTCTTCTCTCCATTTACTTCGTCTGCTACTTCTTTTAACATACTTCCGAGTTCACTCTATTCTCCTTCAACATCTTCTACACCATCCCTCTCACGATCCTGCAGTCTCCTATGATATTTACTTTCATACTTCTTTCTCAGTTTTACTATTAATTTGTCTACATCCCTCTTCTTCAAGGTTGTTTTGGGCATTTTCTGCATGTTTGCTTAATGTAATTTCTATCTCATTTTATACGAAATTTAGCACTTAAAAATTTAATTTCAAATCCTTCCCTTTGCGAAAGGTTAGAGTAATAACACATATATGTGTGCACTAAAAATAATGTATGCAAACCACCGCGTAATAGAAAATGGAGCCAACTTACTAGAAGTAAAGAAGACATTTTGTTGGTAGATACACGTAAATTTTATGTATTAAAAATGAACACAAAAAGGTTGGTACGCATAGCACCATCTTGCGTGCAGAGTCCAAATGTATGTACAGGCACTTCCAATGAAAAGTTACCACTGCAGAGCCGAAATTTCTAAGTCCGGAGTTTTTTGTAAATTTGGCATCGCTGCGTCACGGGTTCCCCCTAGCGGAGCCTGAGGAAGTTCTAACCGTAAACAAACCCCCTTCCCTCCTTTCCTTTCTTAGCGGAAGGGACCATGGGATTACTGGCGGTCAGTCTTCTTTCAATGCTTCTTCTCACGATGGTCGCAAAATACCCCCGACTCTCGCTCTAGCTTTGTGCCCAAACGTGGCATTGAGCCGCGTGTCTTCCTCCCCCTGCCGAAGGATCGCCACACACTATTCTCCTCCTCCCGTAGGTGAGGGGCGCCGAGGAAGCATTGTCTAGCTGGAAATTCCCCGTCAGGATGGGTTCGCAAACGGGACGCGCGGGCACCCAGCCGCCTCCCGGCGATCTCCTCTCGAGGGGCCAATTGCTCCGATTGCGGAAAGTGTGGACGGCAGTTAGTAAATTTCCTTACGAACATAAATCGCAACTGAGAATACTAATTACAATATGCTGTTCCTCTCTTTCCCTTCTGATGGACAGGTGTTCTATTATTCGACCATATTGCACAGCAAATATTATCGCAAAAATGTTTGGATATATTTCTTAAATGGACGGAATCGATTCATTTTTGTGTGTGAATGGTTACTTCCTTCAAACCACGTATGAAATTAATAAGAGGCCAGCACACCTAAATCGAGAAACCATTTTGATGAACGTGTTCACTCGTGGATATTTAAATGTTTGAAATACTCGCCTGGTAATGTGACTAGAAAAAACTTATAATCACTCAGGTGTAAGAGTTGATGGGCAGACGTCTCTAAGGTTTTACCTGCTTCCGGATCAACCCTTCTGCAGGGGCACTGGCATGCAAGGGCATAAACTCGGAGGATGTTGACCCGAGGTATACCGCATGGAAGGGGTAGCGGGTGCAATAAAACGTATGGAGTAAGGTTTTTGGGCAGTGGAAAATTATTCTTCGCGGAGACCGGTCCTCCCCATCCCCATTGTCTCAACACAGGGACTCAACAATGTGGTCAGAGGGAACATGCCGCCCCCCATAAGGCATTCACCTCTCCCTTGTCCCTTTCCACTAGAGCACTAGATTGCATTGCAACCATTGCAATCATTGCAATTGCGTATATCATAGATATGGCTAAATACTGCTACTTAAAAGCGCAGGATACCCGAAAGGTAAAATAATCATTGATAATACGTGCGAAGTAAATCAACTACCCATACTGAATAACAATGCGCCAAGAATCCTAGCTGGTGTCCACTGTTCAACCACTCGGTGATTAAATAAATTTCTATTTAATTTGAAAGTGTATATGAACAACATGAAAAAGATTCCTAACTTGTGTATTTCTAGGATGTTTCATGGACCCTAAAAAGACTCCACTCTTTTCAAGGGCTGAAGGGCGTGAACAACAAGTATGTTCCTGGAGCGTACGCAAAGAAAAATAATTTAACGTGATTCTGCGTAAACTTATCAGGTTTCATGGCTCAATATTCTCGCGATTTCATCAAAGCAGAGTCAGTGGAGTTTAGTGATAATGAGTACAGCTGAAAAAAAAAAGTTCACCCTCTGCCACACGCCCTCGCGGTGGCTTGCAAGGTATTACATAAATGTAGATGTTAACCTGTTGATCAAAAATGTTCTTCGGGTGTGCCACGTGATGATCAAGTTTAGCCTGATGTTAACCCGTTGAGTATTTTCAGATAGATTCAAATTAAGCATAATTGATGATCTGAATTTAAATTTTCAAGCTTCCTAAGATAGACAGAAGAAGTCGGTGGTATTTTGTGACCGTCTGAAGGTCTCCTATAAACAATAAGTAGTCGGGAATATTCTTATGTTGTCCTAAATGTAATATTTTCGTCCAAATTCCATCAAATACTCATTCTTCTTAGTCACTGATACTTTCTGCGCCTCTATCACTTTTTAATCGAACTCAAAACGTGATAATTCATAACAAGCCATTATACAACACCAATGCCAGAAGTGACCTGTGACCAAGGGCCGAGAGGACCAGGGAATCATATAAAATACGATTTCGATGTAGAACAAAGTTAGACCAAAAAAGGATTCCAATTATAACATTTCAAAAAACATTACGACATTGATATGAAAAAGAATACAACATTGAGGTGTCGATAATACAGATATTTTCGAAAACTGAAAATACAAAAATATTCCGCCCACATTGTAAAAGAATATACCACAAAATAAATAAAAACCACTGCTGATCGATGAACAGAAAGCGCTACCAAAGGCTTGAAAAACTAAAAACACAAGTCCAAAAAATATTTTAAAATCCTGAAAAGTCACTTAGGCACAATTTCTTCTTCAATATTTCTTCACTGCTGCCTAGCTAGAACCGAATTTCAAAAATCCATTACTCCAATGAAAAGAAAACTGATCACTAAAAAGTTCCGACGTTCCGAGGCTCAAAATTTATAAGATTGCTTTTAATGGATTGTAGGAATATGCGCATAGTGGCCGTAGTTTATGACCGCAGAATTTCGCGGGTGAAGAATAGAATCGTAAATAGGAGGAATTGCAACTAAAGATATACATGCCGACGACTTGGGTGAAACTAGTCGCGTGAGAAAGGTCTCCTGCCTGAGGTCTTTTCTCTCTTCTCCTCTCAACCTAGGTCCTTAATCTCGCGCAGCTCCCCATATTGCATCATTGTCGCAGGGAGGCCCTCCACTCTTATTGCAGCAGATATTAGACCAGATTTTAGGGAAACGGCTGCGTGGTCAATAACAGATGTGTAATGGTATTATTCAAGCAATAATCTAATGGGTATTGTTATTATTCAAATTACGAGTCTATACCATAAATCCTACGGTAAACTCTTGGAAATTACGACAAATCGGAACGTTATTTTCTTCTTCTGAGACTATTCCTAGTCTTAAAACATTGAGATCGCATATTTATAAAACTTCTGACCACATCGATGTGAGAATAAAACATGTTAATGAACTCACACTGAAATAGCACAAACGTGAAACAACACCAATAGACCAAGGAATTAATTATTCAATTATTCATCGATTATTCAAGGGACACATACAAATTGGGGGTGATAATGAACAATGATGATTTGTGATTTCCTCTTCTAAGTGAACGTCGATTTTTTATGTTATGCCAATACGTGATGGTGGTGGCGAGCGTAGAGGTATGTTCGGGACCTCCGACGTCTGGCTGCGCGACTCGGAGAAACGCCCACCTTTAGGGCATGAGAAAAAGACCGACCGCCAGTAATCCCTTGGTCCCTTCCGCTAAGAAAGGAAAGGAGGGCGGAGGAGGGAAGGGGGTTTGTTTACGGTTAGAACTTCCTCAGGCTCCGCTAGGGGGAACCCGTGACGCAGCGATGCCAAATTTACAAAAAACTCCGGACTTAGAAATTTCGGCTCTGCAGTGGTAACTTTTCATTGGAAGTGCCTGTACATTATACTGTCTTGGTTTACTAAAGCACGTAAAATGGTTTATATCTATCGTATATCTGCGATGAAAAAAAGCCATCTTCATCACCGTGACTAGTGCAACATAAAGACGAACATAATTTTGCGATTTATTGTTAACTTTAAGAAGTTAGAAACTATAGTATGACTGGTCAGTTGGTGCCATAAACCACCCGCGGTGAAGGGTTGGGTCGCCTTCGACGCCGAGGCTCGGACTCCGGATTCGGGTGCCTCCCAGGTCCGGCACTTTACCATAACGGATAGTTTCGTACCTCCCAGGACCGACACTAAACGTAAAGTGCCTTTTCGGATTACATCCCTGCTCGTAGGACGGGGAGATCCAATCAACTATTATTGAGCAAGAGTTGTTACTTCGTTTCAAGCACGTAAAAATGACTTTTATACTCTGAACTTTCTAGAGTGACGAGCCGGCCACGGTAGCGAGGTTAGTACCATGATGCCACTGGGATTCTCAATATAGAAGAGGTCAAGTCTAATCTCATGGGTGAAACACCTTAATCTGAACTCACAGAAAAATAATGAATTGTTGAAAAATAAATTATAATCGCTGTCCTACGAATTAAATTACACCAACATTTACTAGGTTAAATTAGAATTAATATTAGATATACAACTAAGGAATGTAATTCGCCGTGAAAAAATCATTTGACTTGACCGGTATTCAAACACGCATCTTCCGATTTCCTTGCGTTACTTAGATACACAAATTACTCCGCCAGTGTAACGGGCCACCACATCTGACCGCCAATTAGGAGTTCCGAGTTCATATCTCGGTTTAATCAAATTATTTTTTAATGGCCAATTGCACCACTTTGGTGTGCATCTTTGCACTGGTTGGCGTGACTGCTTGCCAAATCGTTTGCGCATTTTTCGCGGCGATATTAATTTTAGAGTTCATTCCACAGTCGGAAAGCTGAAGGTATGGGTGAAAGAATATGTGGGCTAAAAATACTTGACCTAGCTTTCAAGAAAGAAGTACATATTCAAAGAATGTTTTTATACCTGCTAAATTAGTGATTCACCCTTTGTGCTTCACTTTTATTGGAGGATGTGAACTACATACCTAATGGTTGAGCGTTTTTGTTTTAACCCTTGAATGGTGAAGCAGGCAAAAGGAGTCTATGATAATTCTGATCCCGAGGGATTATCCAATGCCTACTTAATTCACTCCCTTATGTTCTAAAGCGACCATTCAAAAATTTCTCCTCCCTTCTCGCTAGCAGCGAACAAAGCCAGAGATCGTCGGAATGCCTCACTCCCTCCTCTGCATTCATTCCCGCCCCTCTCATCTTTCTCTAACACTCTTTCTCCCCCCGCCTTCATCCTCCCCCCCCCTCCTACCTTCCCCTACCCCTACCCCCACTCCCCCTACTCTCCCATCTCCAAAACGCGTTGGTAGCATCAGCAGGCAAAGTAATCCCATTCGTTTTAATTAACACGAACAAAAGGGTATGCAAGTCCTCATTTGCCATTCTTTTTTATTCGCGAGAGAGAGAGAATTTTTCGAACGAATTCATTATTTCACTCACATAAATTTATACGTACTTACATATATATTTTTTGTAATCATCGAGGAACCGAAGTTGCCCCAAATTTCAATAGGGAATCGGAGATGGGGGTGGGGTGAGGGGGATGTTTGGTAAAAAAAATAAAAATTTTGATAATCATCTCCGTTCGTGAGCCTCCCCGGAGTGGTGTTCATGGTGTTTTTTTTAAATATGGCGGTGGTAATGCACATGTAATGAGGGAGAGAGATGGGAAAATGGGATTTGAAGCGGAAACAAAAGACGGCGAGAAATTCTCAGAATCAAATGAATTAATTTCTGCACGTGTTATCCTGTTTCCCCCCCCTCCTCCCTCCTCCCTCCCCCACTCCAACTTCCCCATTATTATTTTACTCGTGTCTTCCTCCCCTCCTTACTGAGATTTCACTTTTTTCGAAGTTAAGTTTCTTTTGTTCCCAGAAACCAGCTCCAAATCATCAATCGCAGAGATAAATCTTGTTCTAATCTGCATTGATCTACGAGCAATGTCCCACGGCTCAAGTCGTTCCGAGATCTTCTCCGAAACAATATACAGGGTGATTACAAAAGAATTCACCGGTTTCAAAGATCTGTATTTCTCAAATGGTACGAGCTACAGAGCTGTGCGAACTCTAAAAATGGCCGGTATATTATCTAGTTTTGTTAAAAAAAAACATCATTACAAATGTTCAATATGTCCTCTTTGAGTAACCCAAACAATATGAAGTCGATATTCAAATTCCTTCCACACTCTGTGAAGCATGTCAGCAGTTACTGTCTTCACAGCCAAAGTTATGCGTGTTTTCAATTCCTCGCTGTTAGTAGGCAATGACGGCACGAAGACTTGACCCTTGACATATCCCCACAAAAAAATCACATGGTATGAGATCAGGTGACCTCGGAGGCCAGAGATGAAGGGCGAGGTCTTGCCTTGCAGATCGACCAATCCATCTTTGTGGGTAGGTCTCATTAGGATGAGCACGAACTGAGAGGTGCCAATGGGGGGGGAACCCCTTTTTGCTGAAACATGAAATCATTTGAATCTGTTTCCATTAGAGGAAATAGCCAATCTTTATGAATGCCTTTAAAGAATGCCAACTAACAGCGAGGGATTGAAAGCACGCATAACTTTGGCTGTGAAGACAGTAACTGCTGACATTCTTCACAGAGTGTGGGAGGAATTTGAATTGACTTGATATTGTTCGGGTTACTCAAGGAGGACATATTGAACATTTGTTATGTTATTTTTTCAACAAAACTATAGAATGTATCGGTCATTTTAAGAGGTCGCGCAGCTCTGTAGCTCGTATCACCTGAAAAATACAGATCTTTGAAACCGACGCATTCCTTTGTAATCACCCAGAATATCATTTATAGCACGAGTACTGTTGTCGTGCGTTCCTCCGATAGGCAGGTACGAAGAAATCGCAGCGATCCTCAAAATTACTTTTTTTCTGATGACCGTATCAAATAGTTCCTTACTTGCTCGGCGTAATCAATAGTTAGTAGAACTCCAATTACCCCGATCAATTGGTACCGGACCCCATCCGAGTAATCAAATATCCGGATAAATGGATAAATCGCAAAAAAGTGATTTATTTGGAAACTTATTGACGCATTAGCTTCAGAATGATCTAAGAACGCTAAAGAAACGTATGTTATGTAACCAATAACTGTCAAACGGAATCAACTGTTTAAAAAGATACAATACACATTTAGAATAGCCTATTTCCTCGACTGTAAAAAGCCATTTTTGAGGATTTTTCCCCTAAAAACAATCCGGATGATTGGCGATCCGGATAGTTGGAGTTCGGATGATTGGAGTTTTACTGTAGCTTCTGCCTACGGAACCGCAAACCACAGGCACAAAGTGTACATGGGAGGACTAACGAGATCTGTGCATAAAAATTATATTATTTTTCGTGTAGTTAATTTCTGTGTGCATAATACACAGAAAATGAAACTTAACCAAGAAATCCGATCTAAGAAGATTAACAACTTTTGTATGTTTATTCTTGGTTGACATTAGAATAAAAGTTTGAAAAGTAGAAAAAGGCTGTTGTCTCGAAGTAACCCGCGCTGCTAAAGGCTATTTTTTCTCCACGAAGCACCCATCTCGACCGCGATTGTGTGCAGTGTAGTGTGAGTGATGGTAGAGGCCGATACTTGGTGCAATTCAATGTAGTTCTCAAACGGAATTTAATAAATTTTCAACTCCACCGAAAAAAAAAATCATTAAATCATCATGTTTCACAACTCTGCTCCGTCCTTACGTAATATTCATTGAATAAGTATGTTGATTTCATTGATATTTTTCAGTACCATTGCAAAATTATTTCATTTATCTTAAAAGTTGTATCAAGATGAAGATTAAAGAGAGAAGAAACTTCAAATTGCAATTATATATAGATGCACACACACACACAAATGTAAATATAGTTTTAAAAACACAGGCACTCGGAAATAAAAAGGACACTCACAAAATATTTTACAGGACGTTTCGACGGTCAGGCCGTCATCGTCGGCGACAAGAGACTAACTAGAAGGTCTGTTACCTCGGGGAGGGGGGGGGCGTGGAGGGGGGGGGAGGTGGAACAGGAGAAGGGAAAGGGACTGGTGGGGAGCGGGAGCAAGATGTGGCTATTGGTTAGTGGGCCAAATTTAGCCTGGGAGTCAAATGCTCTCATCTCGCGAGTCCTCAATTCGATATTTGTTGCTGATTTGGGGAGGGCTCCTAAAATATATAGAGAGAGAAACCTTTATTAAAGGTTTTACGATGGGAAGCGGTATGTTTAGGAATGGGATGAATGAAGGGAGGACATTTGGGGGAGTGGCGGTGCCCATTCATTCGTATGGAAAGAGGGGTAGTACACTCGCCAACGTAAAATGCCGGGCAGAAATTGCACGAGAGACAGTAGACGATATTTGTGGAAGTACAGTTGGCTGCTGAGGAAGATTTATTTGAAGAGGGCGTAGCAGAAGAGCGTAGGAGGGAGCAGCATTTGCATCTAGGACGGTTGTAAGTAGAGGAGAGTGGTGGAGAGGGGGCGGTCGGTTGAAGGGTGGGTTTCGTAGATTGTAAGATATCTCGCAGGTTTGCGGGACGCTTAAAAGATACCTACTGTGGGACATGAAGGTAATAGGAGTGGGACATGAAGGTAATAGGAGGGCAGTGTACGTATTATACTTTAAAATTGGGTATAAATCGCGGAGGATGTATTTGATTTTATGGGAGCCAGGGAAGAATGTAGTAATGAGGCTGAGTCTGTCGGGGTGGTGGGTTTTGGCCCGAGGGATGTAATTGGCAGTGGGGGCAGGATTTTATTGGTAAGAAGCTTTTTGGGGTACTCACGTTCTCTGAGGGAGTGATATAGGTTATCAGTGTATTGCTGAAGGGAGTGGGCGTCGTTAGAAATTCTGTGGCCGCAGACAGAGAGGGAATATGGAATGGAGCGTTTGGTATGTGGTGGATGGCAGCTATTGAAATGAAGGTAAATGTTATGGTTAGTGGGTTTTTTGGACGGAGGTGATGATTTTGTTGTTTTTTGTAGGATATTAAAATCCAGAAATGTGATGGAAGAATCAGAGACGGAAGAGGTGAAAGAAACCGAAAAGGAAGAGTTTAACGCAGAAATGAAGGAAGATAGATATTCACGGCCATGAGGCCAAAAGACAAAGATATCATCAATATAGTGGGCCCAGAAGAGAGGTTTGACAGGTTGGTTTTTGAGGAAAGTGCTTTCAAGATGGCCCATGAATAGATTTGCATAAGAAGGTGCCATGCAAGAACCCATGGCGGTCCCTCTGATCTGAAGGAAAACTTGATTATTGAAGGAAAAGGCGTTTTTAGTTAATACTAATTCTGTTAGGTTAACAATAAAGTTTGAGGAGGGAAGATGTGGTTTTGGGCGTTGGGAGAGATAAAAACGGCGAGCTTCAACTCCTTCATGATGGGGTATACTCGTATAGAGGGAAGTGGCATCTATTGTGGCCATAAGAAGGTCAGTGTTAGTAGGGATAGGGATGGCGTGCAGGAGGTCGAGGAAGTGGTAGGTATCTTTGATGAAGGAGGGGAGAGACATAACTAATGGCTGCAGGTAATGATCAATCAGTGCTGAGATCCGTTCAGTGGGGGACTTGATGCTAGAGAGAATAGGGCGACCGGGATTGTTGGTTTTGTGAATTTTAGGAAGCATGTAAAAATGGGGAGTTTTGAAGTTAGAGGGTGAGAGGATGGCGATTTAGGAGGGAGTGAGGCCTTCGGCTGGTCCGAATTCCTCCAGGAATAAGGTTATTTCTTTCTGGAATTCAGCGTTTGGGTCTTGGGGGAGGGGGTATAAGAAGAGGGATCATTTAGCTGCCGAAGTTCTTCGGATATATAATTCGGATTTTATAATTCTTGTCCGAAAACTCCGTCCAATTTGTCCTATATGTTTTGCTTGGCACTCATTGTAAGATAGGGAATACACTCCATACCTCTCCATAGGCTCGTACTTATCTTTGAAACCCTATTTGAAGTTTCTTCTTTCTTTTAATTATGAAAGATTTCCTCAAGTTCAAGCCTGAAACTATTTTTTTTAACATGAAGATGTACTAACCGACATTTAAAATGCGTGCAAAATGCTCCGAGGGGGGATATCTGTCCCACGGATAGAAGAGAGTGCATTCATCTCCCATTCTTCTGCTTTACATTCTCATTCATTTCGCTCTCGCCTCTTCTTCTTCTTTGGAAACCATTCCTCTCACACTCCCAATCGTCCCTAGCCGGCCAGCCCCTCCTACCCTCCTTCCTACCCCCCTCAACCCTCACCACCCCTACAACCAATCCCACTGCTACGAGAAAGCACTCCCCCACCGTCCACCCCGTTGAACAAAAGGAACGGGCCGGGAAATATAGGGGAGCATGGACAATAGAGAGGGACAGAGAATTCATTATGTACTTTTGATCAGCGGCACCCTAAAAAAATATCCCCACCTCTATCCCTCCCTGCCACCACCTTCTCCACCAACCGTTGATGTACATGGAGGGGCACAGCGCCAAAAAAATGTGACCACCGTCCCCAATAGTGTTTATCCCCACCCCGTTCGTAGAAGTGTAGGACGTATAGAGCTGATTTTGGAGACCTTGGTGAATTCAAAGTGAGTCTTGTTGATGAATGAATGAAAAGGTGTTTATATCCACATTTACAATACAAGATAATGAAGAACAAACTTAACAAAACAACAAGCGAAAACAACAAAAGAAGAAAATCACATTAAAAGCGGGCCCCGCTATAGGCATTAGCCTCTTCAGGGTGGAAAAATTGCCACTGTATTGGAATTAATAACGTGGTACATCTCTTGCGGGTGAGGTTTCGTCCCGGAATTTGCACTAAAGGACGACGGGAAACCCACAAAAACCGTCATCAGGCCACCATAACATAATAAATTAATTTATAACCAAACTAAAAAATAAACTATGCAGTACAAGCAAAACATAACATGACGATATATAAATACATATTTATGTATATTATATTTATATTATTATTAGCGAAAATACCCGTTGATTCTCAACGGGAGAGAGAAAACTTGAAAATAATATAGTACTGCTGTTTATACAAAATCGAATTCTGGTATGCTGTTAATGCATATATGATGGTTTATAATTAAACCGAAACGTAGTGGAAAGCGGAAGGTACCCGTTGAAATTCAACGGGTGTAAAAATCTTGAACTTACTTTATAAGAAAACCACAAATCCTGAAGAATAGTGTCCATGCCGTGCAGTCTCCCATTCCACAAATCATGAGTCTCTAGTATAATGTCGTTTCGCAGTATCAACAACGGACTTTATATCCATGTCGTGAGGAAAAAGTTCATAAATCCTCTCACTATTCCGTCATGCACCCAACATGGTTTCAGCATCGTCTACAGAACGAATACATTTTTTCCTGGTGCCAGTCAGTATATGACCGAATCTGCAGCTGGAATATGGTGTAATTAACCAGAAGAATATTTATGCTTTAACACTCAATTTAGGGTATGGATTAAGTTATTAGTGTGCAACAATTAAATGCAATAAAAATTTAGGTAAGTTTTGAGTAACTGAATATTAAGTATTTCCTCCTTGTTATACCCGAAACTATTCTAAAATCTGATTTCACATCGTACCATTACGATTTATAAAAAAATATTCAACTTTCAGGAGTTTTTTCGCATTTTAATTTTCCAAATTTTAATTGAACTGTTAAATACATTTCACATTATAAAATTATATCCGTCTCAAATAAATACTGAGAGGTCAAAATGAGTTATTGATTATTTCAATCATTTTCGGTCTGTGACATCGATCAAACAATGGAATCTGGGAATCACAGTTGTTACAGTATTGCCTGTGATATCATTTGTACATTTCCTTGCGATCACATTTTGTAACAATTACCACCAATTACCACATACTTACCAAAAGAGATATCTTATGTACCTTAAATTTTAAGTAGCTGTTATTATTTCCTCTCTTTTTAATGACGAAATAATATCCATATTACTAGTAGGTATTCTGGCCAAACTTCGTCTTCCTACATTTTATGAACGAGCTCAACAAATCCCTGCTTTCTGCTTGAGTGATTAAGCTACGATGTTCTCTGTTTCCGTCTTCTTTAAACCATTATTTCCCTCAATTAACCCCGGCTCACTCTCTAATACTCCAAGGTCTCATTCCTTCCTTCTTTCATCCGTGGTGAACCTAAGCACTCAAGATGTTCTTCAAAGCAAAGTATAGGAGTCAATTAAATATAGAGTTTTTAGAAGCTCCAAATACCAAGTCCATGTTGGACTGTTTAACCCTATACTTTAAATTAAAGTCTTATAGTGTGTCGATGCCCGATACGAGATTGGATCCTGCGACCTTTGGGCTACGAGGCCGGTGCGTTTCCTTACTGGCCACCGCGGCCGGCAACCTAATTGACTGGGAAATCGAGTGTTCAAATGTGTCGATGATCACTGATGTTTCCCAGATAAGGGTATGAAATAAGAGAGGGGCTCTGGAGATGAATGAGAGATAATCTGGTTTTTGCGATGGCTGAAGTACCGGCTACCCACCCCGAGGGCCCGGGATTGAGTTCCGAGGGTGACAAAGATATTTCAGCGGAATTCCAATCCCTACATGGGTGCAGTGTTTTATTTATTTATTGTGTTTATAGTTCACTCAACATGAAAAAACATAACTACAGGATGAACTCAAACAGTTACAATTACAGTTAATACCTGTCACGGCTGGCTGAAACTGTACGTATATACACTATCTATATATATATTAATTTTGTAGCGTGTCAGTCAGTCGGTCATTCTGTATCCATTTTGCTTATATCTCTCTCATGTTTTGTGCTAGAGAAATTAGGTTTGGTGCAATAAATGTGGATTCTCTGTCTGTATGATCTGGTAGTAAATTTCGTTTGGTAGGTGGCAAATTTTGGGGTTGTTTATACCCCAATATTTTTAAAACTGACACCCATAAGAAAAGCATTGAATTCGGTGCAGTTTTTTATTCATTTTCTTTTTTTAATTACTTGCACTCAAAATATTGGATGGATATTTGCATCATAGAACGCATAAAATAATGTAGTATTAAATTCTTTCATTCAATTTTCTTATACGCTTCGTTTTTGTCCAGGTACTGCGTTTTTATCTCGAAATTCATCAATTTTTCATCCTTGTCAACAACAGATATTTCCTTGGCAATCGGGCTTGAATACCCGTTTAATAGCGATTTTATTATGAATGGCTATTCACCCCTGCAGCCTTTAAAGGCCAGGTTAAGGGACTAATTTGGTAGTTGCAGTCAAACGACTACAGTTCCCGTTCGTCTGGCCTTCTCAATGACATCAACAAGGGTCGATCGCTTCAAGTGCGAGGATTAAATCTAGAAAATCCATGCTTTTCGCGTGGTCAATTATATGTTGAATGCTCACGAGAGGGACAGATCAGTAATGCCAAATTCAACATCACTTGATGAACACAACGCTTGCCTCAAAGCGTCGCATCTTTGGAGACATGTACAGAAACTCACGTTAACGACCAATATGCAGGTAAATCAGCGCAATGTGTTAACCATATTTTCAAAACAGCTGTAGGACATCAGTAATGGAGAAGTACCAGTTGATGTCGACACAAAAAAATATTTCAATTCCATTGAACTTTTATATCATTGTTCCATCGATCGAACAATCAATTCAGAAAGTTTTTCCACATGTTTTCACCAATTACAAAAATCACCGATGGCTTTGCGAACGCGCTATTTTGGTAGCAAAAAACACTGACGTCAGTGAAATCAACTACGACATCCAGGAACGAATTACGGGCGAGTCTGTCACCTACAACTCGATTGATAGTGTCGTGAATGCGGACGGGATTTTTAACTATCGAATTGAGTTTTTAAATTCGTTGGATCTTTCTGGTGAACCACCGCACAAATTGTCACACAAACTCCGCGCACCAATAATTCTTTTGCGCAACATTAATGCACCACGAATGTACAATGGAACCAGGCTCACTGTCTAGCGGGCCGGGCTAGGACGGCTGCCGATCCAGTGTTTTCTCATTGTAGAATTCACCACAGCAAACGCTAGTGATTAAAAGTTGTTTCGCGTTCCGTTTGTCCTCTTAGTCTAATTATTGACTCTGAGGCCGGAAGCTGCCCACTCCCGAAACCCTTTCACCTATCCTTTTTCCCTTCCTATTTCCGCAGCCCTTCCTAGTCCTCGGTGATGAGCTGACGCTCGCAGACCGGGGACGAAGGGTGGAACCCTGCGCGGAAGACCCGCTTATACACTGTCAACCCACTGTCAACCCAAGAGCTGCGTGACCTCTCAAAATGACCGATACATTTTCTAGTTTTGTTGGAAAAAACATCACAAATTTTCAATACGTTCTCCTTGAGTAACCCGAACAATGTCAAGACGATATTCAAATTCCACCCACACTCAGTGAAG